>CM072547.1:3571000-4876500 GCA_036898215.1 Platycarya strobilacea | reverse complement strand
AAAGCCTTCACCTTTCCAGTCAAAACATAGCAGTAAGTTTTGCTGGGGATCAGCCTAAAAGTTAATCATTTGGGTTTGTTTCAGCAGTGATGTATCAATGAGGAATTGGTGTCTAGTCAAATGACCCGGTTTCAGGATTAATCTTTATTTTTGTATCTTTGTTTTGGCTAACTTCAGATGTTAAAAAAAAATTCATACACGACCTTTACGCGTATGCAACAGAATTTCCAATATGTTAATAAAATATTAATCATTGTAAGAAACATGTGGTGTTATGTCAACATTCCTATGCTTGACTTTTGAAAAACATCAGAACCCGAAATCTCTCAACAATGCAGCTAGGCATTAAAATGTCAATTATCGATAACAGAAATTATGAGCAAGCTTAGTATATTATACTACTTGTCTATGTTTTGATTTTGCATAATTCCTATTAAGCCATTCTCAGCTTTATGTTTGAAAAAAGAGTTATGTTTGACTACACTCTCATCCTACTCCCATCACTGTGCTGATGTGGCATTCCATTTTTCACTCTTGTAACTTTTGTCAGTCATGGTTACTTGTAAAAACAACTTTTGTTGGTCATGTTTCTTTCTTTAATAATTGAAATGGAAAGAGGTCCCAAATTAGCAATGTCTTGATATGCATGAAGGGCATTCCATTCTTCACTCTTGTAACTTTTGTCGGTCATGGTTACTTATAAAAACAACTTTTGTTGGTCATGTTTCTTTCTTTAATAATTGAAATGGAAAGAGTTCTCAAATTAATAGTCTTGATATGCATGAAGGTTATGGATATTTTCTTCATACACTGTAGGAAGCTTTCTTTACATGATCACGGTTGCTAATCACTGTGTTGTCTCAAGTGACTGTTCTGGATACCTTTGTCATAAGACAGAGGTAGAGCTACCTTAAGCTCCAGTATCAGAACTATTCCACTCTTCACCCCCCACCCCACAAAAAATGACTAATTTATATCTACTATGGCCCAACAAAAGCTCTAACCCTGGTGCCTAGATATATGTTATGGATTTATTTGTGAAACCATGCTCCTTAGGGAGCCTTCTTTGCACTTGAAGGTGCTTAACTGGTTATTAGTCCTGTAAAGACCAAAGATTTTTAATGTTTTTTTGTTTTTTTGGTGGGGGGTTGTCCTAGCCATCACGTGTATTTGGGCTTAAATCTTTTCCCTTCCATTTATAGTTATCTTATTAAAAGATTAGGCTTTATTTATAGAATAAGTTTTTTGGTATCCATGAATGCTTTTATAGTATATTATCTGATTGTTCTTTTTTTGTCAGGAAATGGTGACAAAGGAGTATCAAAATGTCAAGTTCCAACAGCCCTATCAGCAGGCTATGTACTACTGCGCTCTAATACTACAGGACCACACCTGGCCTTGGATGGAAGAACTTCAAGTTCTTCCCCATCTTGAAGCTGAAGATCTTGCAAAATTTGCTCCAGTGATGCTTTCAAGGGCCTTCCTTGAATGTTATATAGCAGGTTCCTAGTCACTTACAATTTTTAATCCTGATATTTGTTAGTGCTGTTGGAACTATCTATTACGGAACTTGTAGGGCGAAGTTCTTCCTCATCTTGAAGCTGAAGATCACGCAAATGCTTTTGAAGGCTGTCCTTTAATTTCACCCATTCTTGTCTATATTTTTCTTTTATTCTAGGAAACATTGAATCCAGTGAAGCAGAGTCAATGGTCCAGCATGTTGAAGACGTTTTCTTTAGTGGTCCGAACCCTATATGCCAACCATTGTTCTCATCCCAACACGTGACAAACAGAGTAGTTAAACTTGAAAGGGGAATGAGTTACTTTTACTCAGCGGAAGGCCTTAATCCAAATGATGATAATTCTGCACTTGTCCACTATATTCAGGTATTTTTATGTGCGTATAAAAGAGGTATTTTCCAACTAAATGCTGGAATGATTTATTCAATCAGCAATCATTCTATATAAGGCTTCTTGGAAAGTCATCAGTTACCTTTTTAGTATCAGTTTCTCCTCTTTTGTTTTATTGTGGTAGGGTGAAAATTTTTCAAAATGCATCTGTTAGAAATTTGGAAAAAATTTTAAGCTGCCATTTTCTTTACTAAATTTTAATGTTTCTATGTACCAATTTTATGGCTCCTAGCAAAAGCTTGATGGAAAGTTTACAGTCACTGTTCATCATCCCCATGATGTTTTGAGCTGACCACCATTGATAAAAAATGGAGTTCAGCCTATTTATAGAAAGGTGTGATGTAAAGCACGAGCATAATAGCATTGCCAGATCCTCTGATACTATATTATTTTCCCAACAAAACATATATTGAACACTAAAGTTTAGTTCATCATTTTATAATTTATATCTTTGTGACGTTTTCAATATTGTGATTTGAATGAAATATCTGTGTGTGGTTCTGATGCTGTGTGGATTCTGCTGAAACTGTCTAGGTTCATCGTGATGATTTTCTGCTAAATGTGAAGCTTCAACTTTTTGCCCTTATCGCAAAGCAACCGGCCTTCCACCAGCTTAGATCAGTTGAGCAGCTTGGGTACATCACTGTGCTCATGCAGAGGTGTAAAACATATTTCCCATAATTATCACAGCCAGTGTGGAATATCTGCCCTTCTCTTTTGTAATTTTTAGATTTGTGCTCCTCGTAGGAATGATTCCGGCATCCATGGTGTACAGTTTATCATCCAGTCCACAGTAAAGGTATTACAGCATGATTTTTTTTTTTTTTGTATTCACAATTGACTTGTTGCATAATGTCATCTACTCTCTCTTGAGCTTAACAGGGTCCTGGAAATATTGATTTGAGAGTTGAGGCATTTCTCAAGGCATTTGAGAGTAAATTTTATGAGATGACTGATGACGAATTCAAGGCAAGAAATAGTTTTTCCACCAGTAATTATTTTTCTATTTACTGAGTTTCTCATCACCTGCGTAATCTATGGTATTCGCCATCATTCTGTTTCTTGATTTAGAAGGGAAGCCAGTGTTTCCTTTCTTCTGACGGTAGACAACATCTTTTGTTTGGATGCCAATTCTTCCTCCTAAATCTAATTTATCTATGTTATTGTTCAATTAGACAAGGGTGACACACAAGAAAATGACTTGATTCTAGTGGTACTGGTATATGTTATTGGCCAAGCCAATTCTATAAGAGTTTTGCTACATACAATGATTTTTGCGCACTCTATTCATGTGATTGGTCAAATCGTTTATTATTTGTTTTTTTTTTTATGTCGGGAAACCTCTCCAAGGCAGGGCTCTTTGGACCCACCCCTACAGAGTAAACCCCGATCCCGTGCACCGCACTCTCGGAAGTTTTCCTACACGGAACTGGTTAATTCGCTAGCTTTTCACTAGGGGGTGTGGCCCCAAAGGATTGTTTGCACCCATGAGGTATTGAACCTTGGACCTTGAAGTGAGCTTTAAGACCAAGGCCCTTACCACTTGAGCCAACCCCTTGGGGTTAACCAAATCGTTTATTTTATATTAAAAGAAGGTGATGCAGCCAATCACATTAATGGAGTGTACAAAAGAGTGCACAAAAATGACTGCACAGACTTTTCCATCCTATAATGTAACATTCTTGAGATTTTATGGACTGAAACAGCTAGTTAGTTCAACAATTCTTATCTAACCCATGTTCGGAATGAGTATTGTGGTCACATGCTTCATTACTAGAGTTTCTGCTAAAAAAACTTGAGGAATCAAGTAAAATATCGTTTTTGTTTATAAATTTATCTTTTAATTATTCATTTACCTTTGCAAGGCTCGCCCCTAAAATTTGGCTTTGGGCAGTGTAGGTTGGAGACTTGGGGGTAGTTCTTAGGTTTAAAGTTTGAACCCTAATGCTAGTAAAAATTTCTAGAGCCTTGATGATTAAAATGGACCTATAGCGATTCAACTTTATGATTGCGCTACTTGTTATGCAGAATAATGTGAATGCATTGATTGATATGAAGCTTGAGAAGTACAAGAACTTACGAGAAGAATCAGGATTTTACTGGCGAGAAATTTATAATGGGACACTCAAGTTTGATAGGAAGGAATCTGAGGTATGAACTTATACCGCATTCTTCTTTTGCAGATTCTCAGAATCATTCTTCCCAAGTATCATTGGGGACCTTTTTTTATTTTTTGAAAAAAAAAAATCCTTCAAATTCACAGTTATCCCACAACATATCATCATCGTCTCAAAGGAAATTTCATTTACACTTCCTGACATTTGTTCATATTAATAGAAGATATACTCAAAAGGAACACAAACTGATTCTTATTGATTATGTTGAACAGATTGCAGCGTTAAGGAAGCTAACACAACAGGATTTGATAGATTTTTTCAATGAATATATTAAAGTTGGTGCACCTCAGAGAAAGTCATTAAGTGTAGGAGTGTATGGAAACCTACATGGTTCGGAGTACACAGCAGATGCGAGTGAACTGGGGCCCTACTCAATGAAGATAGATGACATATTCAGTTTCAGAAGATCACAGCCTCTTTATGGTTCATTCAGAGGAGTCTCTGGTCATGTGAAGTTGTAGACAGGTAATCTTTAACCCCACTTCAGCAAAGAAATAGCAACTTCCTCAACTCCATTGAACAAGTAGTGGTAAAACAATGCTGAACACCACGAATGTATTACCCATCTGAACCATACAAAATTGGTGTATGGGGGCCTCGATTATAAGGGCTGTTTCTTTAAGTCATTATCTAGATTGAAATGTATACCCTGCATGGCACCAAAATCATGAATTTGTTTTCTGATTTCCCTTTGATTTAATTACTGCATCATGCTTGTAACTCAGGAGATAGACTTAAAGCTGCTTGTTTTCTTCTCTTTTACTTCAGTCCTCAGGCCACTAGCAAAATACTCAACATCCGATGCCAATTGGTCGGATATGGAACCTTATTTAAATGCCTGTTTTTTGGTTTTTGGAAATAATGGGGAATGTCACGCCTCCTTATGGACATTGGAAATAGTAATCAATTGCAAATTACATGGACGAATTTGCATGTACATTGGTGATAACCTGAAATGTTTCAAACATGGTTTACGAATTTGTTTCGATTTATAAATGAGAAAGGAAAAACAGGGATTTACATTCTCTAGAGTTCTTGTGCGTGCAAACATAGGCTAGGGAAGAGAAAGAGATATATAAAGTGAGTTTCATAACATCTATAATTTAAATGGATGCCACAAGTTTAGAATAGAAGATACATAAGAATGCAGGGCATGGATGTGATAATAAGCACTCGGAAGTTATGTTATCAGTATTATTTGAAATCATTTTATTTTTGAAATACTATAATTTTTCTTTTATTTTCCTTTCTGTCATAACCTAAAGAACTAACATAGACTGATCACCATTGATAAAAAAAAGTGGAGTACATGCCTATTTATAGATCGAATAGCAATTTGTGATGAAAAGCACGAGCATAATACCATTAATGCCAGATCCTCATCATCCTAATTTGATACTATATATTATATATTATATATTATTTCATTTTCTTTTACATGATCTGTCTGTTTGCTTTTCAACTCATTCCAGTAATTTTTTGGTTCAGCCCAATCCTTGGAAGTTTTTTGTTTTTGGATTTGATCATAAGACACAACAGAATTATTTTGAAGAACGGGGCCACTACAAACAGTTCATACCATCATGAAATGCAAAGAGGCAGAGCTTCTTGAGATGACATTTATATTATAAATGTTGATCAAAATGCTATGTGATTTCCACACTGATCATGATGAAATTCCAATACAAATGTTGTGTTGAGGAGTGACAGAATGAATGGCACGTAGAGAGTGGGAGGCCCAGCCTTGAATGTAGATATTGCACCCCTAGAGAGACATAGAGGTGGGGCATGTCATGATACAAGGCTCATGATGCATGTCTGGTAAAGGGAGACCCTAATAATCTCAATCAATAATAAAGATTTCAGAGGAAAATCCCAAATTGCTTTTTGAGTACCTTCTTTTTGTGGTCATGATATGCCCCACACCCATCACCCCCCGCACATGCCATTGGCGGAGTGGAGTCATGTCCTTTTTTTTTTTTTTGAAGAAAGTCATGTCCTTTTTGAAAGTGGAAAAAGGTCATGCTGAGGAATTTAAAAAAAATAAAATAAAAATAAATAAAAGTTGGGATTGGATCTATTTTAGCTGTTTCTTAGTACAACCAAGGGCCCGGGTTCTGCCCGGCCTGCCTGTTATCAAGAGAAAATTATTCATCCATACGTATTGCGACTATATGGCCGTTGGATTATGGATAAGCACTAAATTGATGATCGTGATCTTTGCCAACTTCTTTGCATGGCAGCTGCTTCTTCTATCTATCTAGGTAGCTAGGTAGCTTCATATATTTCGTTAATTAATGGTTAATAATTAAATGAAAGTTCCTCCCTCCTAATTAAAACACCTGATCTAAAGAAAGAAATTAAACCTCCATCATCATTACCAATCCTTTCCTTTTTATATTTCTTAACAAACTTTAAACCCAATATATTATTAATATCTCTTATAAGGTACTGGATGCATTCCGAATAATAATAATTAATTTTTTTTTATATAATTAGTACTATATAATTGAATACGGGATGTCTGAATCGATCTATTAACATCTTAATAACTTGGAACTACTTCAGGAATGATATTCCTTTGTTAAAACTCGAGTATAACATTTGCCCTTTGACTATAGGTCGATGCAAATAACTAATGCGGTACGTACGAGGTTTTTCAGGCATGCTCACCATAATTATATTTGAAATATATATTTATGTACTGTACAAACAAAGTGAATTTATGCAAAAAAAAAAAAAAAGAACATGGAAATGATTACAACCTGGCCTTTATATTTTTGTAAAGTGATGCCATAATGCCAATATTGCACGTACATAAAATGGTAATATTTCACAAACTCATTGATTCTGCTTGCACAATTCCCGCCTTGATCTACGTTCTGTCGGTTGTTAATTTGATTAAAGTTGTGATCACCTAAAAGTAATCAATTAACACTAAATTAAACAATTAATTCCATATTGACCAATAATTAATAGTTAATTTGGTACCAAAGTTGTAAACCCTTTTTCCCCACCGAAAAATAAAGAAGAAGAAATATCGGTGTGCCAATGATCGAGCAAAATTAAAGGAGCTAGGGCGCTTATATATATGTATATATATATATATATATCATGATGTTGTCTTTTGTTGATCATGTTAGTGAACTTGAAGTAATGTTAAGAGTACATGATTTTATATAACTTTTATAGAATTGATAACGTGGAATAAATATTATATCAATCAAAATATTAAAATAATATAAAAAAATAAAAATAAAAACAATTCAATTAAAAAATATGTAAAAATAATATTTATATATGACGAAAAAAAAAAAAACAAACTTCTGCATTATTATGTGTTTGCGATTTTCTTAAAATTTGGTCTGTCTCATAAAACATATATATGGTGGAGGTCAGGTCAGCCTAGCTACTGCATGCATGTCAATCTGTCTGTCACACGGACATGCCCTTACCCTACTTGTCTGTGAAATGACACACTCCTTGCCCATTGCTAGGGTCCCACATCCCATACGAAATAATTCATCATCACCATCATCTTGCCTTCCTGTTGAATTTGTTTTGGTTGGGAGGAGCATGGGCTTGAACGCTGCAAAAGAGACATTCATATCAATCCTCAAATACTTCACAAACTTGAGAATACATAGCTTAGAAAAACGAGCTTCTAATTCTAAAAAGATGTTTTGGTTTTCTGATACTAAACGCGAATTCTTTAATCTTTAGTACTAGCCAAGTTTAAGTTCTTTTCCATCTTATTGACAGTATTCCCCCACCATCCGAAAGACAGAAAAGAAAAATAAAAGAAGGCTAAAGATGGTTCCCTTTATATGAAGGAAAGGAAAATGGCGTAACTTATAAAATTATCTTTTAGGTCAGCTTTTTGGATATAAGATAAGACACTTGAATCATGCAAATGAAAAGCTGGTTCAGGGGCATTGAAGCAGTTGGCTTTTTTTTGTGGGGTTACTGATTGGCTTTTTTTTAGAACAATTTCAATTTACTTTTAACATCGTATAGCACAGGGGGAAGCTGATTGGACAAAATGATGGCAAATCATTTCATCTTTAACATCTTCCTGTGCCGTCAAAGGTTGAAAGAGAGGGGGAGTTCTTACCTTTTTCTTAGTTTGGATTTTTTTATTATTATTATTATTTAAAATGAAATATTTCATAAATTTTTAGAACAAACAAATTTTTTTAGTAGACAAGTCTTCATCACTACTGTCACTAGAGTATAAGAAAAATACGACAATAATAATAATTTATAATAAAAATAGACTTATTTTAATAAAAAAAATAACCATTTTAACAAAAAAAAATAACTGATAAGATACAATGTGTTTGAGAATCTAATACTCTAGTATCGGCTCACAAAAGCAATGTGAAAACGCTTTTGGGTATTAAAAGCAAAGTTTGGGATCATTAATCATCACACCTTCGAGCATCAAACTGGATTGCAAATTCCTTCATGATCTCCACAAAGTAGCCGAGACAATCCATTTAGCAATGTTTAGGGTATAGTGCATTAAGAAAGGTAAAGTATTGAATTGAATAATATGGAAAAGCAGCAGGCAGAAGGAACAATTAGAGGACAGATTTTGCTTTCCAAAGTGAACCTTGAAAACCAGGACATGAATATAAAGACGGGGGTTTCTAGAGTGACATGAGTACTCTTTGATCAGATTAAGATCACCGCCCAATCAGATTAATTTGTCCCAGCTCCTTTGATCAGTTGTGTCATACCAGTAATAAACATGGAGGATATGAGTTTTCCTCCCCATTCTTGGTATTGGTATTCGTCTTGGTCCCTTTTCTCCTCTGGCTCTGTTCAAGGGAGAGTCGTTCCCTTCCCAATGTTTGATTACAGCCCGATATATACCCTTTGGGAAGCGTATTATAATGTTGGATAATAAGCCTCCCACAGTTATATTTAATCAGAATAGGCAGTAGTTTGATTGCTTAAAAACTGACAATTTCCAGAGAGCTGCTAATTATTATTAGAGAAACAATATTTATATAGTTTTAAGATATATGTAAGTTTGGCATATCTATAATTATATATTGTTGGAGTACATTTGCACATCCTATAATTATATATAATATTACTGAATTTTTTATTAATTGATTCCTCTTTCATGGCTTCATATATATGCAAATGATAATTTCTACATATTACATTTTCTAACCTGTGATAGGTGACATCACCGTCAACCTTTCAATTTTTCTTATCATTTCTCTTTAATATATATAAGTCCAAATTAAGTAATAAAAGGTGAGAAAGATCCCAGATAATATAAATTTAGTACATCGTCCAATTACTAGGTCTGTTGCGCTAAGGTCGTAACAATACCGTCGTCATATAAACCTGATACTCTGCAGTCTCAGTGCCCAGTCCCAGTGGGAGTTCTATTTAGCATTCACGAGTGAGCTCATGGATGCCCGTTTCTCGTGAAAGCCCAAAGGCTACGTGACAAGAATCTCATTTCAACTTTATTCACCCTCCCATATCTTTCTCCTTTTCACTTTTCAGTTCTCCTTACTCTTCTTGTCTGTGTAAGAAAAACAAGAACACCTAGCTGGGTCCGTCTAGCCTGTGTCAAAGCATTGTTCGCTCTACTCTTTTCCTCTCTCATTTCTCATTACTTTCATTCCCAGAATCACAGCAGCCTTGTCTCTCCCGTCATTTTCTTCTCTCGTTCTACGATCATGTTTTTTTAACGATAACAGGATTGGCATTCCCTGATACACCCATGTTCTATAATGCTGGTCCTTTTGTTGTAACTCTTTTGTTTGTTTCTTCTTGTTTTGTGGTTCTTTGAGGCTTTTCCTTTGATATGATGATTCTTCTGGGTTTTAGTCCTCAATCTTGATTTGTACTGATTTCCCCCCCGAAATTAAGGGATTGGCGTGCTCTGCAATTTTGTGTTTCAAGAAATCTAAAATGTGGTTTCTTCAAAAAGTCGACACTTGACGAGGTTTTGGATTTCCGGGCTTTCCTTCTTGGTGATGCTTTTCTGTGGTCTCGCCAGGAGCTCAGAATCTTCATTGAAGTTGGCGATCAAAGCAGCAAGGAAAATGAAATCTGAGAACAAAAAAAAGCAATCATAAGAGCAGCGGGATTCTCAATAATTTGGCCTTTTGATCATTGTGTTGGAGTTTGGAGAAAGAAAATTGAGATATTAGCCAGCAAAAGAAGGCAGCCCACTAATGGCGGTTTTTCTCTTGTTCTCTATTGTTCTTGTTGGGTTTCTATCAAAACCACAGTTTGTGGGTGCTCAGCTCCATGATCAAACTACGCTGTTATCCATTAACAAGGAGCTCGAAGTATCGGGTTGGGGAGTCAACAACTCAGATTACTGCTCTTGGCACGGTATTGGCTGCGGTTCGAACAATTCCAGGGTGGAAAGGCTTGATCTTTCTAGTCGGAAACTCCGAGGTAATGCGACTCTAATTTCAGAGCTCAAAGCTTTGAAGTGGCTCGACCTTTCTCATAATGATTTTCATGGATCACTTCCTTCAGCGTTTGGAAACTTACCTGAGCTAGAATTTCTCGACTTATCATCGAATAAGTTTGGTGGTCTGATTCCTAGAGAATTGGGTGGTCTCAAAAACCTTAGAACATTGAATCTCTCCAATAACTTGCTTGAAGGGGAAATACCAGATGAGCTCCAGAGCCTAGAAAAGTTAGAGGCTTTTCAAATTTCTAGTAATAAAATAAATGGTTCTATACCTATTTGGGTGGGCAATTTGACCAAGTTGAGCATTTTCACAGCCTATGAAAATGATATAAGGGGCAGAATCCCGGATAATCTGGGTTCAGTTTCTGAGCTTCAATTGCTGAATCTGCATTCAAATCATCTAGAAGGCCCTATACCTAAGAGTATTTTTGTCTTAGGAAAACTGGAAGTTCTGGTTCTGACCCAGAATAAATTGAGTGGTGATCTTCCTGAAGAATTTGGGAACTGTAAAGGCCTTTCTAGTGTTCGAATAGGCAACAATGATCTTGTAGGAATCGTTCCTAAGTCAATTGGAAATATTAGCAGCCTTGCATACTTTGAAGCAGATTACAACAAGCTCTCTGGTGAGATTGTCCCCGAGTTTGCTCAATGCTCTAATCTCACCCTCCTAAATTTGGCCTTCAATGGGTTTGCTGGAACTATTCCTCCAGAGTTTGGACAGCTCATGAATCTGCAGGAATTGATTCTCTCTGGGAACAGTTTGTTTGGAAGCATTCCGATATCAATCCTCGGGTGCAAGAATCTTAACAAGCTTGATCTAAGCAATAATAGATTCAATGGCACTATACCAAATGAAATCTGCAACATGTCAAGATTGCAATTCGTGCACTTGGGTCAGAATTCATTTAGGGGGGAGATACCTCGTGAGATTGGAAACTGTGTGAAACTGCTTGAATTGCAAATGGGTAGCAACTACTTAACTGGAACACTACCTCCTGAGATTGGTCATATAAAAAACTTGCAGATAGCATTGAATTTGAGTTTCAATCATCTCCATGGGCCACTGCCTCTCGAGTTAGGGAAACTGGACAAGCTGGTTTCTTTGGATGTCTCTAATAATCAGTTTTCTGGTAATATCCCACCTGCGCTTAAGGGCATGTTGAGCTTAATAGAGGTCAATTTCTCAAATAATCTGTTCACTGGCCCAATACCCAACTTTGTACCATTCCAAAACAGTCCAAATTCAAGCTTTTCAGGGAACAAAGGCCTCTGTGGAGAGCCATTGACCTCTTCATGTGGAAGCTCTCGTGATTCTAACCTTGAGAATTACCATCACAGGGTTTCTTACAAGATCATACTAGCTGTTACTGGATCTGGCTTTGTAGTCTTTGTATCAGTTTCTGTAGTTGTTCTGCTGTTTATAATGAGAGAGAGACAAGAAAAAGCAGCCAAAGCCGCAGGAATCGAAGATGATGTAACCAATAACCGGCCAACAATACTAGCAGGCAATGTGTTCGTTGAGAATCTCAGACAAGCTATAGATCTCGATGCTGTTGTAAATGCAACTTTAAAGGATTCGAACAAACTCATCAATGGGACATTCAGCACTGTTTACAAGGCAGTTATGCCTTCTGGGCTGATTCTGTCCGTGAAGAGACTTAAATCCATGGACAGGACTATTATTCATCACCAAAACAAGATGATTAGAGAGCTTGAAAGGCTCAGCAAACTGTGTCACGATAATCTAGTGCGACCAATTGGGTTTGTTATTTACGAAGATGTTGCTCTTTTACTCCATCAGTACTTGCCGAATGGGACATTAGCCCAGCTTCTTCATGAATCTACCAAGAAACCTGAATATGAACCTGACTGGCCTACACGACTCTCCATTGCGGTTGGAGTGGCAGAAGGGTTGGCTTTCCTCCATCATGTGGCCATTATCCACCTCGATATTTCTTCTGGTAATGTTCTTTTGGATTCTAATTCCAAGCCTTTGGTCGGGGAGATTGAGATTTCAAAGCTCTTAGATCCATCCAGAGGCACCGCAAGTATTAGTGCTGTAGCAGGCTCATTTGGCTATATTCCACCAGGTATCTCTATAGCATTCTGCAGTCAAACTTCAATCAATATACCGTTGATAGCTCTCTGTACAAATTCTGTTAAAACCCCCTCTCCCATTTTTGATTCTTTTTTGTTGTCTTTTTTGCGTTGTAGAATATGCATATACAATGCAAGTTACAGCACCAGGAAATGTGTATAGCTATGGTGTTGTGTTGCTCGAAATCCTTACGACCAGGCTACCAGTTGAAGAGGCTTTTGGCGAAGGGGTAGACTTGGTGAAGTGGGTTCATGGTGCTCCTCCGCGAGGGGAAACCCCAGAGCAGATACTTGATGCAAGGCTTAGTACAGTTTCTTTTAGGTGGAGGAAGGAAATGCTTGCCGCGCTTAAGGTCGCCTTACTCTGCACTGATAGCACACCGGCCAAGCGGCCTAAAATGAAAAAGGTGGTAGAAATGCTTCAAGAAATAAAGTAGAAGCGGGTGGTTCAATGTTGCGGTCCTATATACAAAACCTGCCTCTGAAACGGGGACATCCTCATATCTTAAAAGGAATAGGAATATTAAATGTTACAGTTCATTTCTGAATTTGTCTTCAACAGGGCAGTGGCATGTCCTCCATGGTTCTCAGGCTGGTTAGTTGGATCATCTGTTGGAGTTGGAAACAAATTAGGCTGTGGATTGATGCAAGGAGAGCCCTCAAAAGAGGAAGGACTTGAGTTTCTGTCATACGTGAAATTATTGAAAGTTGAAGATTACAAAATTTGTATGCGGCAGATGCATGTCCAAAGTCGATGCAATTTTCTAGTAGTGAAGTTTCACCCATATACTTCTATTATATAATCCTTATTGAATTCTGCATTTTATTTGGGTTCCCTCAATTGTTCTGTAGGAAACACGACATATATTAAGGGAATGGATTTTTTTCCCTTTCAGAAAGAGCAAGTGGGACTTGGAAGTAGATGGAATGTTTTCAAACAGAAGTTTCTGGCTTTATATTATCCTTAGATAAGTTTAAATATGAATAGAAACAAATAAATTATGATATAAAAACCATCAAATTTAAAAGTAATACAAGACAAGTAATTTATTTTATTTTATTTTTGATAAAAAAAAATATTGAGAGAAAGTAAATAGGCAAAGTTATACAGGGTAAGTGTAGAATATTTTATTTTTTAAGCCAAAAGATGATGATGATTTTGCTATGAGTTAAACTGTGATCCGGTTGGGTGCAATATTCTAGATTATTTGTGTATGATCCAATCCCCCTGATGCGTTTCTACTCTCCCAGAACCCAAAACCCCCATTTGGTCCTCTTATCAATATCACACTTTCTCTTATTGCCAAGCGAGCGAGTGTAATGTTTTCCCCAACTTGGGTCCCGAATTGGCAGTGGAGATGGCCGATTGTTTGCTTTGGATTGATCTGACTTGGGTCCAATAGTATACTTCATGCCGAGCGAGCTGAACCGGCCATGGTCGGAGGCTTAAAAGGGGCTGGCCGGTTTGAATTCGTAGATGAGACGAGTTCGTCTCAATTCATCTCAAACTTATCATTACACTTTTTCAAATTTTTATACAAAACACAAATTCTAATACAAGTTTTTAAAATTCCAATACACGTTTTTCAAATCTTAATTTAACTTTTTCAAATTTCAAAATAATAATAATATTAAATTATATACAAAACTCATTTCAACTTATCTCATTTCGAGAATAAATTTCTCTTATTACCGAGCTTGTTGGAGCAGATAATGATCCGATCACTATTTGGTATCGAGAACAAGCATTTGGAGTGAGAGAAAATTAGCAGAGAGAGATGGAAAATGATTACAACAGCCTAGCAACAAAGTTATTCTACATGTTTTGCTGGAAAAGCTATTTTACATGTTTTGTTGAAAAATGTCAATTCTTTCCGGGTTCATGATATTGCGGACTGTTTCCATTTCAAAGTGCAATTCATTATTTCTTTTTTTTAATAGATTTTTATTATTAGATTTCAAGTCTTCTTTTTTCCATTTTTATTGTATTTCTAGTGTAGTTTATGCCTCGTCCCTTCCATTTGTTTAGCTGGGATTTTTCTGGTGAAACTCCTACTAGCAGATGGGGGTGAATTTGCACCGTTCCGATTTTACACCGTTCCGGACCCCAGCATCCCTTCATGTTTTTGGCCAAGTGTTGATTCCTTTTCAGATGATTTTATTGACAGTTTACTAGACAATAACTGGCAGAGTTCCAGCGGCCTCATTGACTAGAACAAGAATCTTGAGCCAATTTATAGAGAGAGAGAACTCTGAGAAAAGTCTGCTGTCAAGTCCGAGAGACTGAAATTCTTTTTGATAATAAAAAACAGGCATGAGCTCAATTAGGAATTTTCATCCGAATTCCAAATCTAAAATTTTTCTGAATCTTTTAAATAAAAATATCAAAATTATTAAAAAATAAATATAATTTCAAAATTGGGCTGGATTTTACCTGGCCTGGATGAATAGGCCTGAACTCAAGTATATCTACAACTTCCAGACATAAAAAGGAAATATCTACAACTTCCAGAAATAAAAAAGGCAACAAACCCAGAAACTAAAACAGATTCAGAAAATTATCTCCCAATCCAGAAGATTTGTCCCTAAAACCCAAAGTGCTCAAGAAAAAATCCTATTATCTCCCGAACTGGTGTCCGAAGTTCTGAGGAATCTGGCGTAAAAATCCAAAAGAACCGGTGTTTGCATCCCGAATGGATTCAGCCACGGGTTGTAAGTTGGACTCTATGCTGGTGAAAGAAGCAACAGATGCATCCCCAATTGTTGGACGCACTCCTGGGGCATTTCCATCTGAATTAAACATGTACGGGGAACTGCCTAAATATCCTGTTTCTGAGTTGATCATTCCATCTGAATTAAACATGTAAGGGGAACTGCCTAAATATCCTGTTTCTGAGTTGATCATCCCCCCATTTATTCCTTGAATCATGTCCACATTTAAGCTCTGTGCTGATAGCATATTTGGTGGGACATCGAACCCACTGGAATGAGAAGACATTTGAAAGGCAGCATGCATACTTGGGTGCAATAGTGATCCTCCATTAGTAAATGCATCAGATAAACCGTAACCAATAGGGTGGTGGATGTTCTCCAACTTCACAGCTGGTCCTGTATGCTCAGGGGCATAGCAAGTTGAGTTCTGGTGCACTATCAAACAAAATAGCTATTAATTTCCAATCTGACGGAAGTAGTATTATATATATAGATCAATAAGAGTAAAGAAGTACATGAAAAACTGCCCAAAATACATCAAGCTCGAGTTGGAATGCAACACACCTCCCCACCCCCAAGCCATTGTTTCCCGTAGACAATCTGATGGAAGTTTAACAACCTACACCAGTTACGTAACTTGAAACAAACTACTACCATGATCTTTCCTAGAAAACTTCTTAAAGGGGAGTTTACAAACACGGGCCATCCTGTAAATCCATCGCAGATTACAGAAAGGAAATTTTCAACAAATTTAACCTTGTGTTACAAGGGGAAGGCCAAATAATGTAGCTCCCATTCGCCTCCCCACACCAACCCCCAAAAAGAAAGGGCACATGCCCCATTACCTGAAGTTGGCTTCATGTCTTTACTTACATCACATGCAATTGTCACTTTTCTCATCCACCTTAACCAACAGCTTTCTGCCTGTTCTTTACAAATTATCAACTGAAAAAAAGTTGTTCAATTTGTGCTAGTACAAATCATCAATTGAAAAGCCGTAGCTTTTACTTTTGTTATTCTTCTTTTTACCTGAACAAACACTCATTATATAAGAAAAACCATAGCAGTATTATTACCACCTTTTTAAACTCTTAATGGGATACTGTCCGGACAGGATGTTGTGGCATCTATACTGCCAAAAATTAGTCCTACTTTTGGACAAACCATTAGAAACAGTAAGTCTGGCATTATGGATGTTCACCTTTGGGGGAAAAACTATTTGATTATGCTGGGAAGGGAGGCATGAATAGTACCAGAATGCTACCACCAAACAGATATATTCATATGAAAGTGCAGCATTTTTCACTACCATATCCAGCAATCTTCACCTTTCCCTTCACAAATTTTCAACTCAACTTGAAGCCTAGCAATTCATTTGAATAGGAAGATTTGTGGACCAGTTACAAATATGATTACTTACACAACTCTATTATTATTACTAAGAAAACTTATTAGAGAACTAAAAGTTAGGTGCAATCCTAGTGCACAAGTAAACAATAGATCAAATTAGGCCTGTTCATCCGGGCTGGGTTTTGCCCAGCCTGGTTCTGAAATGTTCTTTATTTTTCAATAATTTTGACATATTCACTTAAGAAATTCAAGAAAATTCCAGATCCGGAACCCAGATTTCTGGATCCAGACGGATGAACAGGCCTAGATTAAACCTACAAAAAGAAATATTGACAAAGAGATTTGCAGTGAAGAAATCCTATTTCTTAATATGCCCCATAACATCAAAACTAGATTGATGGGGAAAAGTACAATAATAAGTTACAGAGAAAACTGTACTTGTCCAAGGACAAGAAAACATATATGTACTAAGGACATCAGCCGGCAATTTTAGGAAAAAGCCAAAAGGTATTTCTGGTCTTAATTTGGGGACCGAGGTTACAGGCAATGCATTTGTTTTGTGATTCTTCAATGAGGCAACAAAATGGCTTTGGATTGCACTAGAGAATAAATAAGAAAAGAAACAAGATCAACACTGCTCACAAACTGTCAACAGAAACTGCAACATACAAAAACTAAAAGCTATGTACACTAACAAACAATAAGTGCACCCACAGAAAAAGGGGCGTCTACAAAATATGGATTATCACAGGTACTGAACGTAACTATGGTCTTACAAGGTGAAATGTGAGATCCATTAGAAGTAGCCATTGAAGCAACTCCAGTTGGGTACCTCTGACGCATTAACTGCACCTGTTGCTCAAGCAACCTGTTGAATTCAGTTATTTGGTTCTTCACCATCAATCTAAGATAATAAGCCCTGAAGAATTCTCCATTGTCTTCTTCAAGCTTCTGCCAAACTGAAAGGCAAGCAAAAACTCCATGTTTGTGAAGGTAAGAACACAACAAAAATGAATAACTCTTAACATAAATGGTATTTAGCGTTAGAAACTGCTTTCAGATTTCTGAAGTTAATTATCTGATGTTAAAAATGCATCATTTCCCATCATTGATACATGGATCACTAGTATAAGTAGTTTCTATACATAAAAGACATGATTTGTAAAGAAGTACACAACTCCCGACAGAGTGCCGGCAAAAGGTTCTCTTTAGAAACAACATTGTTTTCAAGTTCACAAGTCAAACTTGTTTGGTAAAACTATAGCATAATTAAATGAGATATATACAGCTTGATTAATTGAGCAAATAATATGGAAAAAGGGTTACCGAGTTCAGTAAAAACAGGCTCTATCTTTGCTTGATCCAACAGTGTTTTCACAACTTTCTTCTGGTTCATGTATAGCAGAAGGCAATGTTCTATAAGATTTTGCACCTGAAAATAGGCATATATAGCCCCGAAAATATCAAAATAGCTGAGTATTTTTACAACATAAATACAGACCAAAAATGGTGGAAGGAACTCCTTGTATCTTACACACATAAAAGAAACAAAAGAAAAACGAAATGAAGATTGTGTTCAAGGTACACGATTATTTCCCTCCTCCAAAGTGAGAGAAGAATCTCTATCAAACTAGCTTCATCAAATGGAATTATGCAAGGCACATGCTTAGGATGGAATTGATAAACAAATCATCAGAATTCAAAGGAGCATTTAAACACGGATATATATACCAATATGATTACTTTACTACTTAATCTTTTGGAAATAGAAACTTTTTTTTTATAAGTAATAAAAGATTTTATTCCAAAGAAAAAGGCATAAGCCTTAGAATACAGGACGTATACAAAAGGAAATACCTACTTCCTCCAAACAACAAAAAGAAAAACAAACCCCCAAAGACTCCAAAATAGAATCTGAAAATCATCAACCATTACAAAAGATTTAACCCAAGAACCTAAAGTGCTGAAGAAGAATCCCCTAAGATCACCCAAGAGCGCTTTGTCTTCAAAACATCTCCCATTTCTTTCAAGCCATAAGCACCACATAAGATAAGGAGGAATCATTTTCCAAACAGTTTTTGCCTTCTTGCACTTCTTAAAACAAATCCACCCAGCCAATAAATCCATTACATCTTCAGGCATAACCCACTGAAAACCAGTCCAGCTCAAGACTTCATTCCACAGGAATCTTGCCACTTCACAATGAAGGAATAAATGGTTAACAGATTCCCCATTTCTTTTGCACATAACATACCAATCAACAATCAACATACCTCTTCTTCTAAGGTTATCGGTAGTCAACACCTTGCCCCATGATGCCACCCAACAAAAAAAAAAAAAAAGCAACCCTGGGAGGGCTTTCACTTTCCAAATATTTTTCCAAGGAAAGACAAGCTATGGCTGGATAGAGTTCTATAAAAGAAAGAAACAGAAAACTATCCTTTTGCATCAAGAGTCCACACCATGCTATCCTCTCTTCCTACCAACAGTTTTGAACTATAAAGCATGGCCAGCAATGTTTGAACTTCATCCACTTCCCAATCATTGACATCCCTCTTGAAAACAACATTCCAATCAATATAATCATTGGCCCAACAATAAGAATCATAAACTGCAGCTTGCTGGTCACTTGCCATTCTGAAAAAGGCTGGAAATTGAACTTTTAAAACTGAATCCCCACACCATTAATCATGCCAAAATAGAATCCTCCTCCCATCACCCACCTTTAATCTAAAATTTTTTGCAAAAGAATCCCGTTCTTTTCTAATGTATTTCCACAAACTTACCCCATAAGCTCCACTAGGCTCTTTAGAACACCAAGCTCCCCACTCACTACCATATAACGCATCTATCACATTTTTCCAAAGAGCTTTACTTTCCAATTGATATCTCCAAAATTATTTCCCAAGAAGGACTTTATTAAAAACCTTCAAATCTTTAATTCCCAAACCCCCACAATCCACTGGTTGACAAACTTTCTTCCAACTAACCAAATGGAGCTTTTTTTCCTCACCTAAACCTCCCCACAAAAAATTCCGAAATAAAATTCCAATTCTCTTTCAACACTAGTTGGGAGGGGAAAGAGAAAAAAGAAAATAGGTGGGAAGATTTGACAAAATACATTTGATAAGTATAACTCTTCCCCCCCTTAGACAAGTATATCTTTTTCCACCCAACTAACCTCCTCTCAATTTTTTCAATAACCCCATCCCAAATATTAACAATTTTGAAAGATGCCCCAAAAGGAAGCCCAAGATACCTCAACGGTAGTGAAGAAATCCTGCACCTCAGTAAGTTAGCCAACACTAAAATTGTGATACCCCATATGATAAGGATAAAGGTGGGTGGTGTATGGGATCCCACATTATTTGGGAAGGAGAAGTTCTTGTTTTTTATAAGGTTTCAATGGGGTTCCAATTGTATTATTGACTAGTCCTTTTGGAGTATAAGCCATGTGGTTTGGGCCTTTCATTGGGGCTTTACAAATAGTATCAGAACCTATCCCAATAAAAAATGTGGGACTTGAGCCGTGCCACCTACAAGGAATAGGCCTGACGATAACGTCGAGCATTTAAGGAGGGTAAATTGTAATATCCCATATTATAAGGATAAGAGTGGATCGTGTATGCGATCCCACATTACTTGAGAATGATAGTTTTTGCTCTTTAAAAGGTTCCAATGGGGCTCCAATTGTATCATTGATTGGTCCTTTTGAAGTATAGGCCATGTGGTTTGGGCCTTCCTTCAGGGCGTTACAGATATATTTTGAATATCATCTACCGGAACAATTTCAGACTTTGACAAATTTACTTTCAGCCCCGAAACAGGTTCAAAACACAACAAAAGGCTCTCAAAACATATAGATTTTCTGGATCAGAATCACTAAAAATCAGATAATCATCGGCAAAAAATAAATGGGAGATCCTCAAACAATTCCTTGTCTTGTTCCCCACCACAAAGCTGGACAATAAATTACTCTTCACTGCCCTATCAATCATTCTGCTCATAGCATCTCTAATCATAACAAAAAGAAAGGGAAAAATGGGATCACATTGCCTCAAACCACAAGAACTACTAAAAAAACATGCCGGTTCTCCATTCACCAATATAGAAAATTTAGGAGTCCACACAAAATATTTTATCCAAGAGCACCATTTAGCACCAAATCCATATATCCTCAACAAATAATCAAGAAAATCCCAACTTATATGATCATAAGCTTTCTCCATATCCAATTTAACAAGGATAGCAGATTTCCCCATTTTGAGCCTACTCTCTAAACATTCATTTGTAATCAAAACGAAATCTAAAATCTTTTATAGAAACATATACCAATGTACTCGGTGAATTCCACCCTTTTATGAAATTTGAAAAGAGTTTTAATACAACTTTCATTGCTCTCATCCCTAAAAAGGTGGGTGCAATGGAATTGAGGGACTATAGCCCCATTAGCTTGCTGAACGGGGGTATACAAAATCATTGCAAAGGTGCTGGCCAACCAAATTAGCAAGGTCATGAACAAGATTATTTCAAAGCCTCATAATGCCTTTGTAAAGAGTAGACAAATTCTTAATTCAATTCTAATTGCAAATGAATGTTTGGAAAGTCATTTAAAAATGGGGAAAGCTGAAATTTTGGTTAAATTGGACATGAAAAAAGCTTTTGACCATGTTAATTGGAATTTTCTGGTGTACATTCTTGGAAGATTTGTTTTGGAGAAAAGTGGTGTTCTTGGATCAAATTTTGTATTTCCTTTACCAGATTTTCAATCTTAGTGAATGGCAACCCAGTTAGTTTTTTTAATTGCTATTGTGGTTTGAGTCAAGAAGACCCCTTATCTCCTTTTCTTTTTGTTATTGTGACGGATGCTCTCAATCGTATGCTTAATGCGGCTATTGGAGGTAAATTTTTGTTGGGTTTCGAGGTGGGAAATGAGTCTCGAGGCATTACTACAATTTCTCATTTGCTCTTAGCCGATGACACTCTTATTTTATGTGATAGCAATAGAGATCATCTTCAGGCTTTGAGAACTCTCCTACTTTGTTTTAAAGCAGTTTCTGGTTTGAGAATTAATTTATTCAAACCTAAAATTGTTCCCGTGGGTTCAGTTAGAAACAACTCAGATTTGGCCAACATTTTGGATTGCAAGATAGCTGCTCTTCCTATGAAATATCTTGGCTTACTCTTGGGAGCTCCTCATAAATCTGTTGTCATTTGGGATGGCATGATTGAGAAGACTAGGAGGAGACTAGTCGATTGGAAAAAGCTTTATTTGTCCAAAAGGGGTAGAGTTGCTCTTATTAAGAGTACTTTGTCTAATCTTCCCACATATTTTCTCTCTTTTTCCGTTACTAGTTGGGATTGCCAAAACCATTGAGAGTCTCTTTAAGAATTTTCTTTGGGATGGTATTGGAGAGGAAAAAAAAGTTTCATTTGGTGAGTTGGAACAAGATTTGTCTTCTGGTCTCTTAAAGGGGCTTAGGTGTTCGTAACCTAAGACTTTTCAATAAAACTCTCCTTGAAAAATGGCTTTGGAGATATCAACTTGATAGTAGTGCTCTATGAAAAATTATTGTGGATGGCATTCATGGAAAAATTTGGGGCAATTGGTGTTCAAAGGAAGTTAAAAGGGCCTTTTGGGGTGGGCTTATGGAAGTCTACTCAAATGGAATGGGACGTTTTTGTTGAGCATACTACCTTTAGAGTGGGGAAAGGGGCGAAGCTTCTCTTTTGGCATGATATTTAATGTAGAGATTCTTCTCTCAAAGATGTTTTTCTCAATCTTTTCAGGATTGTTAAAAACAAAGGGGCTGCCATTGATAATTCTTACTCCTCCAATTGGAATGTGGAATTTGCTAGAGCTATCTAGGATTGGGAAGTTAATGAAATTTTAGATTTTTTGGGAAAGTTGTATGAGAAGAAGATTGTTCAGAACCAAGAAGATAGTTTGTTATGGCTGCACTCTAAAAATTCCAGATTTACTGACAATTCTTTTTACAAGGCCCTAACTAGTCATGGGGTTGAGAAATTTCCATGGAAGAGCATTTGGAGACCACAAGTGCCTAGTAAGGTTGCTTTTTTTAGTTGGCTAGTTTCTCTTAGGAAAATTCTGACTATTGATAATCTGAAGAAGAAAGGTTTTCAAACTATCGAATGGTGTTATATATGCAAGAAGGATGGAGAATCTATTAATCATCTTTTCCAGCATTGTGAGGTGACAACATGGTTCTAGAATGCAATCTTTGCTAGGTCTGGATTTTCATGGGTGATGCCCTTGCATGTGTTGGATGTTTTTGCAATTCGGCCAGGAATTGTTGGGAGAGACATTAAGCCAGCTGTCATGAGAATCATTGCTTTATGCCTTTTGTGGTGCTTGTGGGCTGAAAGAAACGGAAGATGTTTTGATAATTGTGAACGTTCTTTAGAGGAATTAAGGGATTTTTTTCTTTGTACTTTTAGATTTTGGATCTCAAATCTTGTAAGGGATGGGAATGATTATTTCGTTTTATTTTAATTTTCCAGCTTTAACTTGTAAATAGGTGTTTCTCAATTGTATTCTCTCTATGTACTTAGGCTATATCTATTTACTTGGAATAAAATATCTCTTATTACTTATAACAAAAAAGAATGTTAGAATTAAACCAACATAATAGCTTACCAGCTGTAGATCTTGCCTCAAGACCCTTCTAACAGATCTGCTCGACATGTTAGAATCCATAATAACTTTGTTTCTATGGAGGATAGCAGAAAGCTTCTGAAGTGGCCGGAACTCAACAGTAGCTACAAACAGAGCATGAAACAAAGTTATTGTTGTGAGGGTGAATAGGCAACGTATAAACGCAAAATTAGCATAAGAGAATGGTGGGGACTTTGGCCTGTACCAGTGGAAAGATGGCACTGGATTTTTTTATAAGAAAAAAAAAGTCCTCGCTACAGGAAAAAAAAATGGCAGAGTATTTCCTTTTACCTTGCTACTTAGTTCATTTTAACCCAAAAAATCATCAGTGATGACCAGTGTGTTCTCCAATACAAAAAACGGCGATTATTAAATGGATGCTCCCAGTTAAGCATAAATTCTCCACATCACCTCTGGGACTAGTATCATCAATTTCCTGCCAACACTCATGTCATAGAAAATCCCCCATCCACCAACTCATCGTCTGGTGTATATCCAACCTTTTTCATTTTTGCATGAAGATCCTGAAGTAATGAACAAACACATTCTGATTGACTATGAGACTTATCGCCAACAACAAACACGTGCACTATTCCCAATCTCGATCCAACTGCAACCAGGCTGTTTCTTCAATCCCTTAAGACTTCATTTTCAGCCTCACTTTAGCAACTTCTCTCCATTTCCCCGCCGAAGCATATATGTTAGACAATAATAAATATGTGCCTGTATTCTCTAGCTCCAACTCTGAAAGCCCTTTTGCAACCAACTTCCCCATGTCTATATCCCCATGAACATTACATCCAGCCAGTAGAGCCCCCAAAACAGATGCTGATGGCTTAGTTCCAAGCCTCTTCACAAAATCTAATGCCTCTCTGAGCCTCCCGGCACGGCCACAGAGATCAACCAAGCACGTGTAGTGATCTTCTCTCACGATTATGGATTCATCACTTAAAAGATCATTAAAATGCTTTAGCCCCTCGTCTACCAAACCGGCATGGCTGCATGCTGAGAGCAACCCCACATGGGTGACATCATCAGGTTGAACCCCTAATTCCCACATTTCATTGAACAAATTAATTGCCTCTTTGCCACACCCATGGTGCGCATAGGCTGCAATCATACCGTTCCAAGAAACTAGATCCCTATGGCTTGTCATCCCATCATCAAACATCTTCCTGGAGGTACCCAACTCCCCACACTTTGAATATATGTTTATGAGTGCTGACACAACAAATGCACAATCCTGATAGGTTGTTTTACTTATCATCTGATGGATTTGTTTTCCCTCAGTAAGACCAGCTAGGTCACTACAAGCACCCAAAACAGTCACAAAAGTTCCCTGATTGGGTTTCACCCCCATCGACTACCAACATTTCTCAGAAAATCTTCAATGCTTCTTCACTTTGCCCATCTTGAGCATACCCCGTGATAATCGCAGTCCAAGATGTCACATTCTTTCGAGGCATTTCATGAAACAACTTCCATGCCCTACTTGACTCCCCATTCTAAATAAGTCCCGTAATCATGGTATTCCACGAAGGCATGTCCCTCTCTGGCATTCTCTCAAACAAATCAAAAGCTTCATCCAACTTCTTATTCTGTGCATAACCTGTAATCATAGCATTCCAAGAAACTACATTCCTTTTGGGCATCCAATCAAAAAGTACCCGCGCCTCATCAATCCTCCTATTTCTCGAAAAACCCGCAACCATTGCAGTCCATGAAATAACATCCCTTTCAGGCATTCATTCAAAAAGCCTTCGTGCCTTGTCAATCATCCCACATTGTGCCAATGCCGTTATAATCGTATTCCACGAAACCACATTCCTCTTTGGCATCCTCTCAAACAAATCCAAAGCCAAATCGACCTTACCATTTCTTGCATACCCATCAATCATTGTGTTCCAAGAAACCACATTCTTAACCGGCATCTCATAGAACAACCACTCGGCTTCCTTAATCCTATTTAACCTTATATAACCACTAACCAAAGCCGTCCAAGTAATCACATTCTTCTTAGCATCCACTCTATCAAACAACCTCCTTGCCTCCTCAACCATACCACACTTTATATACCCCGTGATCATTGTCGTCCATGTGACCACATCTCTTTCGTACATACCATCAAACACCCGTCGTGCTTCACCCATTTTACCCTCTCTGCAAAGCTTGGTGATCAGCCAATTTGACCGTGCCACATTCGAGTTTGCACAATAATCTCTTCCAGATGTCGCAAATCTAGCTATTCTCGTCTCATTCAATGAGTGGTAAAAATAAATTCAGTATCTGTATAGAAGCTTGGGATCAGATAACAATGGTATACTACTTCGGACACAGTTCAAGATTGGTGATCTAGCAATACCGCTACACTGTTTTACATTAATTGATACTCGAAAAGTAGACATGTTCAGCAAGAATCTAGGAGTATCTTTATACAAAGTACTAGGTGGACTTAAAAAAATAAGAAAATGGTTTTCACCACTTTATTTAATTCATATATGTTGGAAGCATGGCTAGAGTTCACTGATCATTTCGCCACTAGCATTAAAAAAACATAAATTCTACTTATCATTCCCATGCCTCAGATATTCAATCCCCCCAACATGCTTTTCTTGGTAGCTTTTGGGCTCTGCTCATATGCACGTGAGCAATTTGGTTATGACCCACTGAAAGATGCAAGAAGCCATCTCAAACTTCAAAAGAGCACAGAACTAAGAATAATGATTGGAATTTTTGCAAGCCAAAGTTGTGCTCCTTTTTCATTCCTATCTCAGTCCTTAGATTGCAATGTTAACCATTTCCTCACCTTCTATTGATTTCTCTTATCTACAGCCCAAGTACTAGGGCAGATCCTTTTTCAAGGAAATTCTATTATTCAACAGGGAGTAGAAAGAAAAGGAGGGGAAAAACTTGCCTCCAAAATCCCAAATATCTTCCTGTCACCAATATAATGGTCACATCAAATGTGATTGCAAATTATCCCAAAATAGCAGGTATAGCATACTTGACTGCCATGTTCAAACTTCATCCGAGAAAAAGAACCCAATGTCAGAGGAGACACCTAATGCTGATATGCTTTTGCATTTCAATAGAAAATGAGTGCACAATCAACGAGAAAAAGAACCTACAGTCATTTTGGTCCACATATCTACCACATCTTTGATTATATGTAGGTGTGTACTTTTTTCGGTAAGTTTTTTTTTTTTTCAATTCTTGTTCATTAGGGAAACAACCAGAGGCAATACCCTCTGACTTACTGGTCACATTTCTAGAAACTCAGAAACGTGACCAGTTGTTCGAGCTCGATATAGTTTATGATTTGGGGAGACCTGATAAGTACTATGAAAGAACAATGATATGGAATATGAAGATACTCCCCATGCATATTACGTCCCTTTTTTAGAAATTCATAATGAGCTTGAACTAAAGGTGGCGAATCATATTCCTAGTATACCAATCTACAGCCCTAAAAGAACTCCTTGCAATCAAGTGAATCAATGGGAGCACCAGTCTCCTCAACTTGTTTATACCTGAGCATCTAGAATATTAAACAACATTAAACCATTTCCCTGGTGGTCCATCCTGATCATCAACATCCTGCATTATTTGTTCAAATCCCACATTTTATAATCCATAATACTCAATTTCATCCACATGTCCCCAATTCATACATACATTAATAATCACAGCCATCTTTCCCAAAGCGATTTTAGAGTAACTGCTCTAAAGCTTCCTCGGCTACTCAATTCCCATACCTTTGACAAGTAAACCTCCCTAAACCTTGATAATTAACCGTAAATATAATGGCTTCTGATCAATCTCTACCAATTAAGATCAATTGTATCCACTCACCTTTTTTTTCCTCTTCTCTTCCCTCTAGTTTCCTGTTTTTCCCTTTCCCTTCAACCAACCACTTGTGTTACCGTTTGGCTACTTAGGAACCCTGCTTTTGTGTATTCAAAACAACACAAATTTGATTTTAAAAAAACTGAGCCAAGACATAAATATCTGAGACTCCATGTCTTATGGTCCCACATTGGTTAAAAGTCAAATGGTATGTGTGCATATAAGCTTGGGGGCAGCTGCTGCCTCGCGTAACGGTCTGTGTAGCCGGCTATGGATCCAAATTCCAATGGTACCGGCCATGTTGCCCCAGCCTGGTGAAAGCCTCCCATAGTGCTCAACCAACGTAGACGTTAGTCTTGAAGGGTGGGGGTATGTGATGGTCCCACGTTAGTTAGGAGTCAAATGATATGTGTGCATATAAGCTTGGGGGCACCTTCCCCTAGCAAGACAATTTTCTAGGGTGTAAATCCTTGGGCATTATATGGGCACATAACACCATGGTTACAACGAGCTTGTATATTTCTCAGAACACAACACTTAAAAACAGAGCCTTCATAAGTTCCAGCTCTTCCGGGTTTTGTTTCCTTAATATTTTCTTAGCAGCCCAACAAAACTTGAGACAAGCCTTGTGGTCAAACAAATCGGAACCCTATGAAGTTTCTTATAGTTGATATTTCCAACAACTTGAGCAAGAATAATAACCCTAAGAGAGAGAACAAGTTACCTGGAAGGAATTGGAGAGCTCGCTCGAATCGGTGGGTGTAACACACGTCAGCACCAATTTGAAGAAGGAGTAAAAGAAAGGCGTGAGACTAGAACAAGGAAGCAGGGGTCGAAACCCTAACACCAGTAAAGACGACGGCACTGGCTGGAGTGTAGATGCCGAATTAAGCTGAAGTGATTCTGATGAAGTACAACTGCAAGGGTGGGGTCGTGGGCCAGTGGGTTTGCGGTATGGGTGTTTACTGTTTAGCTTTTATTACTTGGTGTTTAATTGTTGTCTTTAATTAAATGGTCTGTGAACGGTGGACCGTGGGCCTTGGTTTCCTTTTAATTGAGTTGAGTCCGTAGGGTCAGAGGCCATATTGTGGGCTCATTAGTGGAGTCTATTTTATTATACACTTGAAACTTTGAAAGAAATTTGAATATTCATGAAAAAAATTAAAGTTTATATTATTTTATTTTCATATCTAAGATAATATGAAATAAAATAAAAAATAAACTTTAAATAAATATTATTAAAATAAATTTTTTTAATATTATTTTTATTTTAAATCTTGAAAGAGTTAAATTATTATTTTTATATAAAAATTTAAAAAAAATAATAATAATTAAATAAAATAAGATGATTTAAGAGTCTTTATAAAAGTAAATAAGCCACAAGACCTAATTCTCTCTTTGCTCTCTTTCGTGGATGTGCTCCACCTTAAGGGAGTGCTATCATTACTTATTTTATATTACTTTATTTCCTTTACTTTATGAGGCCTATTATAAAAGTAATGATTTTTTAGCCAAAAAGCTCTTCCCTAGTGTAAGCTTTCAAAGTCTCCTATATGGCCCACTAAACAATTACTCTAAAGAAAAACTTCATGTCAATGCTCCATAAAACATACAATTTCCAATGAGACCCCAACAACCTAACAAGGGAGACAAGTAGAGTACCTATAGCTGGTAGAGAGAAAAATTGAGACAGACATTGATGATTCGAGCAAATTGCAGGGATTGAGTGGGGTGAGCAATAGCAAAAAACCCAAGGTCTAGAAAATTGACTTAGTGAAAACTCGTGAAAAGGAAAATAGTAACCAGAGAGAGAGAGAGAGAGAGCACTTCATCACATATTTTATACTATTTTATTTCTCTTACTTTCTTAGATGTGTTGTAAGTGGTATCAGAAACACTATTAATATTATAAACATGACAGAAGGCACTAGAATGAATCAATTACAATATAGTTTTAATGCAATAAAAAATTTAATGAGATGCTGGAAATTGAGGTGACGACTATAAAAAGATAGATAGATGCCATATTCAGTATCTTGCAACCTTGATTGTAGAAATGCAATGGAGGAATCGCAATGGTCAATCATCCTTAGACATAGAATTGTTCAAAATAGCCAAGTACCTGACTTGACCATTTTTTTCAACCTGTACCAACCCGAGATTACTTGACTTGCTAGACATGAAATCAAAAATGGGTAATATCCAATAACCAATTTCAGAATACAAACTTGTCTTTGTCCTTCAGAGTCTAGAGGATCATTGCGACATCACCTCATAAAAAAATCTTCACAAGCTTAGGAGCTAGTTGACCATCGAGCTCCCACAAGTTGTAGTGATTGAGTGGCAGAGCAGCGGCAAGTCCAGCATGCTCGAGGCCTTAGTTAGCTGCAAATCCCTGGCCAAATGACAAAAACGACGATGAAGGAGAAAGAAGCATCCTTGTAGCTGGATGCACCAAACGAGCTGGAGAATTCCATGCGATTGAAAGTGAAACATGACTTTAAACTTTTACCTGTTAGCATCTAAACGGGTCGAAATACCACCCCTTCTAAAATCAAAATTGGGTCGGGTAATCGGCCTATCAGGTATCGATTAAACAGTATAAGGCAAAAGCAGGTCTGGTGGGAACAACTCTTATCGGGTCGAGTTGGTTTTAGACGAACATTCCTTCTTAGACATCCATACCAAGGACAGTGACAACACAACTCCATAGCAACCCACGAGAGAAATACAAACCATAACCATCCAACTTGATTTTCCTAACTTCCATGGAAAAGACCTTGTAGATTGGATTTACAAAGTTCATCAATTTTTTGTATTTTATAATGCATTACTCCATCGTCATTTAAGGCTTGCATCTTTCCACTTGGAAAGCAAGGCCCATACGTGGTATCAAGTTCTAGAGGAATTTGGACAACTTATTAACAATGACTCCTTCATTAAGGCTCTATTAGTGAGATTTAATTCTAGCGCCTATGATGACGCGAAGGAGGTATTCATTAAGTTAATACAAAATAACACTTTTGAAGAGTATAAGGCCAGCTTTGAGATCCTGTCTAATTGGCTTAAAGGGCTTAAAGAGTATAACACGTTTCCTAAGTGTCATTTGGGATGATATTCGCTTACTTGTCCTAATGTATAATTTCCAAAACTTAACCTCAACCTATAGTTTGGCCAAGATCCAAGAAGAAACCATTAACTTGACTAGAAAAACTCACAAGTTCAATCCAAGCTATTCACTAGTTCCAGACATTCTTAAAACAAACCTGCCACCCTTCAACCAACCGAAACACACAATAGAATCCAACAAGCACTTCTCCAAACCATCCGGCCTATACAAAAATAAACCAACAGCATATGAAGGACAAAATGGATAAGAGACCTTATTATTACTACAATGCTAAGTGAAACCAGGGCTATAAGTACCAAAGTCCAAATTTGTAACTCTTGGAAGATGTATTATCCTTGAAAAATACATGCCCTAATAGATGTTTGAAAAATACATTATAAATGATTTTTCCTAAACAAGTGCCCTGAAAGAGAAAATTATTTTAAAGCCTATGTCTGACATCATTAAAGATTCATAACTAATATACAATGATCCCATGACAATTTTTGTATTAAACTCCAAGTTTACAAATATCAAGATTCCATAAGAACAGTCACAATTTAAACATTAAACATTAAAAAGAGAAAAGAGAAATCAAGTTAATTAGTTATTATATTTAGTTCTACCAAATTTGGCACACTGTTATTAATTCCCCCCTCTGCTAATACTAGGAGACATGTTTAATTTGGTTTTTCAGTTACCCTTTTTTTCTTCCCCTAAAAGTATGAAGTTGTCACTAGCCATCACTCACACATACACAATCATGATAAGTATACTATGATGCTCAAATGCATTCATTACAAAGTAAGTAAATACTTTCTTTCCCTAATTTTTTCAACAATGGTAAGAGTGATAATCGGAAATACTTAAATGCACCATAGCTCAAATATTACAATCCAATTGCATAACTTTTCCGTCCTTACTTTTTAAGAACAATTAAAGCAAGAGTTTGTAAAAGATGGGTCATTTTCCCGAAATTTACATACCTCCATTAGAGATTTAGAATGACAAGAAACAAGAAACACATTAATGTTCATTTCCAAACTGAAAGAATCCAACTTGGAATTGGAACCTCTGAACTGTCACTTGTAATTTTGCACAACTAAGGACGAGCAAATACGATCACCTTATCGTTAATGCGAGTATCTCCAAAATAAAACAATTGGATATTCAAAGGTAACAACCTTGTCTGATGTTTATTGCTCCGCGACTGCAATGTACTATGAAGAAGGCACACTATATGCAATGCTAAAACCAGATTGCTCGTAGCCAAGGAGCCTCTGAACTTTAAGATCAAGAGCTCATTTGAGTTAGTGATACTTTAACATCTCCCCCACTATAAATGTCTTCATAGTTCTAGACAATCAACAGCCAGCAGCTTTAAGAAAGTGGTCGTATGGACTTGATGCCGGTAATTTGAAGAAGTGAGGATGCCGCTGGTGCTCTGTTGCACAAGGTAGTGGAACAGGGGTGAGGGATGTTCCGTTTGAATTGGCAGTGAAGTTTTGGTCAAGGAAAGGATTGACAACCTGTATTTCCATTCGAGTTTGGAATATTAGCAATTTCATAAAAATCCATATGGATATTGATGGCAATGTTATAAAAGATGAAGGTGCAACACCTTGCATTAAAGAAAGACTCTAGGTAAATGTATGCACTTTTTTATAACATATTATATTTGTAAGCAAGTAGGAACCTAGAAGACTATGCTATACTACACAATTTGATCACGCTAGACATGTGCGCGGTACATATGAGTATAGACCACGCAAGTATGAACTCATTTTTCAATTTTCTAGAGTGAGAAAATACCACATTGGAACCCATGTCAACATGGGGATAGGATGCCACCTTCTTCACCTCAAGATCATGATTGTTTAGAGTTACATTCTTCATACTTTCCTGTATTTGCTGTGCAATCATCACATTAGACATCTTCTGGTGCTTTCCCATGAGTAATGTCTCGCAATGATGGGCCATTTCCTTGTAAGGCACATCAATTGCATTTGTGACAGACATTCGTCCAACTTGATGTGCTGTCTCCAAGACCTGTGCATATAAAGTACACTATAAATAATGAGATTGCTACACACATAAAGAGATTACATAAAATAAACTCATAAATTGATGTGCTTCCATTGGATCCGTTAGATCTACTTTATAATAAAAGTAATTTTACAATTTGACGTACCATGCACATCAATTTGTGGGTTTAGCATTGTGTAATCCATTTGTGTCTAAAGTATTTCTCATAAATAATTATGTAGCAAGAAATCCATCATTCTAAACTAAATATCCTATATGATGGTACTTTTAAAAGAAGTAAACACTAAATAAGAAAGCATGAAATGCCTAACATACTGATTCTAGAAGTTGATTGACACTCAGAAGGTTGGGGATTTCCAAGGCCAACTCTGAATTATGATTCATTTGACTTTCAAATGAATCTGCTAGTGAATCTTCCTCTATTGAAAATACTGAAGCAACCTGCAAGACAACAATAATGTCATGCAAGTCCCAATCATTAACAGATACACAAAAGACATGCACAATATTTACCCCCTTAAGAGATTCATTGTTTTCTAAATCAACCTGACGAATTTTATATGAACTTCCTGTGAACAATTGACTTCCCAGCGGACATACATCATCAGGTACAAATTCATTCAGCAGTTGTTCCCTTATAGTGGACAATTCAGACTGCAAAAATGTGAAAATTATTTTACAGTAGAATATAACAAGAAAATTAATTCTTTAATCAGTGAAAATAATCCAAGATGCTTAAACAATTTGTATAAGAGATTTACTTCTGAAAATTTCTCCAAGCACTTTAAAACCTCCAAAACAAAAAATTCCCTAGTTTGATCTTTGGTTGTCCCTATTTCCAAAAGAGATTTTGAAGCTGACATATCATCCTCTTTGGATCCATAAACATTTGCAAGATGTCTGGATCCTGTTTTGACAGCCTGTAACTTGCAATCTTCCACCAATTGTAGGAAAGGGTCAACCTGATGCAAGTAATAGTATTAAGATAGACATTACAAAAGTTTGACTGAAGATAAGTTTAAACGATATCTGACATGGCAAAAGCCGTAGACTCGTATATACTATTTATGTGCTTGATATTCATCAGCAATGACTTGTATATGCCATTTCATAAAATGTACAATTGACTTCAAGCATATGAACAAGACAAAGGAAACAATTGAGTCATTGTTCACGTTCAAAAGGAAGAAGAATGCCGATAAGGTACTACCAATGATCACAACTTTATTAGCAATGACTCATACACACCCTTTCATTTGAAATTGTAGCCTTGGCAACATGAACAAGAGGAAGAATATTATATGCTGTTGACAAAAAGAGAATCATTGAAGTTGCCAAGGTAAAAAGGGATCTGCAACGTGAAGGTGGCAGTGAACCTGCAATAGAAGTATGAATACAGTTGAGCTGAGAGCAAAGATCTCATTAACAGGAAATCAGGGTGGTTCATTCTTTGCTTCTTAGCTATGAAAGAAACTGACAAGAATAGTGAAATTTGAACAAAGTTTTTTTTTATAAGTGAAATTTGAACAAAGTACAAGCCAAATTCCCAATCATTTAAAATAAAAAAGTCCAATAAATTTTTAAAGTTATAATTGTTCCAATTCTTGCATATCTGCATCTACCACTAGCATTGACATAGCTTGTTAGTCTGATCTCCCCATATTATGCACCCGGTTCAAAACATCACAAGAGCATGCAATATGTAAAGCCCAGATCTAGTCCATCTAGTCGTATGATATTGAAATAAATATAAAAACTTTGAGAACTGACCGCCTTCATGAAGAGAAATGTTTCGCAAGGAAAATGCTAGCTGAAAACTTCGAACTAGAACCTCATTACTAGAATTCTGCATGACAAGATAAAATATAGTTGAATAAAAAAATATAAAGCTCATAAAAATAAATATATTTCAAATGAGGCCAAAGAAAAGGTTCTCATCAACAGGGTTTTATTATTTGAATCTATGCGACTAAAACAAAACCAATGAACTATTTAAGGCTCAAACTTCATGAATGATAGTTATAATTTCTAATTTATATTCCATGGAAACTTAGTAAGGTAAAAGATTGAAGGTGGAGAGTGCAATTAAACAGTGCCTACACATCGAAAATTGCAATTAGCGGCATCTATCAATAATGAAACATACATTCTAGCAATAAGTAAGCAAAATCCCATACCTTCTAGCAGTAAGTTAGCAAAAACCCAAGTAAGGCTTTAAAGTAAACAAATCCCAGTTAAAAATGATTTTTTTTTCAAAGGAAAAAAAAAATTAAGTCAAGGAATTGTTAATTGTACAAAATGATTTTGCCTCTCATTCTGTTAGGCATTTGGACTGACATATTTTTGACAAAATTAAAACTACTTTCACAAGTGTTTTGAGGTTCCTGGTCCCTTGTCCAGAAGTTTATGAAGATTAATTGACCCTATTAATAGATTAATTTCCAAAAATGTGATTAACAATATTACTAAACAACACTAAGATATATGAACATACTTAGACCGCTTCATGAATTTGTTGTGCCTCAGATCCCCATATAAAATTTATTTCTAGCTATAGATAATTTTAAGTTGGTTTCCTTGTTTGACATAATGATCAATTAGGTTGCATCAGCGTGCCCAAGTTGTGAGGAAGGCAGAAATATGTGAAGCACTACCAAAATTCTCTTTTGATTAGTAAACAAGACTTTATTGATCAAAAGAATAGGAAAGAGTCCAAGTATACGGGAAGCACTGCCACATTAAAATCCAAACATGCTTTAACAGGGAATATATTATACGAGAAGTAGTATCTAAAAAAAAGAACCTGATAAAAAACATAGAGAAAAACATAAAATATGTTCATTATTCTAGAAATTACCTTGGTTCGAGAGAACAACGATACCAGACTGAATGTATGAGCAATTGCTTCATAGTTATCAGGTGTATTTGCAGGAGACACGGACTGAGCCCAAATTGATGAAAGCAATAGAGTAATCTGGTGGCTACTCAGCCTTAGGAAATTAGGCTCCTGAGGCTCAACATATATAAAAACTTTCAATGGTATTGATGGTGGACTAAATTAACAGGACTTTTAAGAACTTTTAAATGATAGAATTGACCATTTGGATCTTTCAATTATAGAGGGGCCTGGATATAGATTAAGGCATGCTATTCTCCTAAGTCTAATGCAAACCCAGTACCCTTGATTGCAGATATTTAAATCCTCGACCTCTGGTTTAGCCAAATTTTTAGTTCCCAACTAATGCCTAGGCCAATAAATGATGAGTATCTTTTAAGTAGAAGAGTTGAACTGGTGCCATAAAATTCTGCATAGTGCATACGCACTTTAAAGGAGACTACCTTCTACTTCTACATGTCGTCCAACATAAAACACTATCACCCTTAAAAGCAATAATAACTATAATGTGACTAGACGGGAAAACAAGGAACATGCCTGAACTAGAGAGCCCTATGTAATGGATATGAACATCTGCGATGGTGAAGAAATTGTATTATAGAAAGAAATAAAGAAAGAAAACTTACAGTTTCTTTATTTGAACTGATCACAGTATTTCCATCAGTCGTCAAGGGTAGAGAGGGACTTCTCATACTATACACCATACCATATGATGACGTCAATCTATCTTCCATCTCATTATTAATATTGCTTGATTCCTCCTCACTAACATCATTTTCTTTACTCCCTTGATAAAACATCTCCTTCCTTAGCTTCTCAAAAAGAGCTGCTGAAGAAGAAAAGACGGAGACAGTTCTTGAGAGTGCCCGTGGAAGATCATATGCTTTCTTTGAGTTGGGAATAGAGGAGGATGGACGAGGGAAAACTGAAGAAGGCACAAGAACAACAGAAAAAATGCGATGGGCTCCAATTCGCGTTTCATGGTCTGGATGAACCATAGCCAAGAGTAACTGATGAAACAAAGCCTCAGGGAAAGCCTAGGGACAACAATAAATTTTCAGTTCAAAATTAAATTTAAAATTAAGAGCAGTTGGAAATGAAATTGACGTAAAAGAATAGGCTTTGCTTCTTGCCTTATTTTGATATGACAAATTGGGTAAGGAGGCTACAATTTGGGCAGTACGATAAACAGCTGAGATTGTAGTTCTGGCTATAACAGTAATAGAGGAGATGTTCTCCAACATCACTGCCATCACCTCAAGAATTGGGCCCGCTTCTCCAACCTGTTTCCCAATTGCAACTCAGTTTTATTTGAAAAATTCAACAATGATGGCAGATGTCAACAAAATAGACAAATAACTTAGATAGAGCCATAAAAGCATTTGAATGGGACAAAAGAAACAAAAAATAATCATGAAAAGAAAATTGTGGCTCAAGTTTTGATGACCATAAATTATCCATGCTAGATCAATTCAAGAGCTATTGGAGGTTTCTACCACCTTATGTGATAACTGCACAAGGCATTCATCTACTGCTTCCCTAAAACTTCTATTCCATTTTATGATGTCAGCTCCCAGACTTGAATCATCAAGTGAGAAGTGTATGCTTTTCCGCAGATGCCTCATAACATCACTCAATGCACCAACTATTGCCATAGATGGCTCGACCTTGGCATCTTGAGCAAGGGAGGTGGTAACCTGAACAATGTCAAGTTGCATGTCGAGATGTTTAAGGACATTTTTATGATCAAGATGCTTAATTAATATGGAAAGCAAGAAATGCATATTTTGCCCTGCAAAAGGTACAGAAGAAAATCAGATGTTAATATCAAAGTAAAGTTGAAAGATGGAGGCGTAGGAGCAGCATTAAGGGTTAAAAACAATGGTACAGAACCTCAAAATGCTAAATAAGTTAAGAGACAATAACTACCAGAGTTATCTATTAAAAATTGCATGTCCTTTAGGACTGAGAAGGCAAGACCGTGCTTGGGAGACCACAAATTCCCTGTATCAAAGTATCGGAACAAAGATTCAAGAACACGTCGCATGGTTGTAACCTCCTTGGCAAGTTTGGCCATGTTATACAGGCTGACTCTGGACCAAAAGCAAGGGTTCTTGGCATCTTCCCTGAGGAAGAAACTAAAGAAAAATCATTGATAGATGAAGGATTAAACGCACAAAAAGTCACTAACAGGTGAAGGATTAAATGCACAAAAAATCACCAAACAGGTGAAGGATAAACACCAAAGAAATTACATTGTTACATTTACTCCGCCCTTATCATTCACAATTGTCTGCCAAGAAGGAACACTTGCTGTGACATCAACTGAAGGAGAGACATGACCTTCATTTTTTAGCACTTCTTGCACCCAACGATTCTGAGGACCTTCCTTGTCTTGGTCCATGTTCTCCAACTTTTTAGTACAGCCTCCATAGTTTTCCAAGACCACTGAAACAACCTGTTTTTATTGAATATAGAAAGAAAAAAAAAACAAAGCCAAAAGATCACTACATTGTTAACTAGAATTTAGTCCTTAAACAGTAAAAAATAAAAGCAGCTTCACTTGCATAAACTTATGAGCTATATGTAAGTGTAATCTTCTTATTCTACATCGTTATTATATAGAGACAAGCCAACCACTCTAAAATTAAGCTCTCACAACATGTTCATATTCTCTCATCTTTGGTCATAAATATCATGTTGCGTCAAAGCACCAATACAGAACCCTAACCCTAACCCTAAATTCCTAGCCACCATATCATCGTATGGACCATATGGACTAGAAGACTCATTGATATGGTCCTTGTTTTCATCTTCTGCACCCTAGTAAGTTTTAAATTTTAAAGTAGTTGTAAATTTTAAAGTAGTTTCTTGTGCCTAATTGATAGGCCATGGTGACTCTTGTAATTAGCTTTTGTTTTGTTTAATAAAATTTTTACTTATTAAAAAAAAAGAATTAAAGTAGTTTCATGTGCCTAAAGTCTATTTTTGCAGTTCTCAAACCTCGTTCATCCGATCTAATTTTTGTTAACATGTGGATTTTCAGCAGGCTTTTGTGATCTTAGTGAGTTTTGTTTCGATGTCGCTGAAATTGGGTTTGTCTGTTGTTATTGTTGGCATTTTTTCTTAGTCATTTGGCTATATTATTTCAATACTTGAGCAAATTTGTTAGGTGATTTAGGATGGTTAACAACCAGTCAAATGTTTGAGTGCTAACAGTTTGAGTTGCAGATTGGTAAATTACTGTCAATGTTTTTTTATTGGATAAATTTTCTATGGGTTGTATTTGTGTTATCATGATGGATGAGTCCAATACCCTTCTTTCAATAGCTGCTAGAGTTGGCATGCATTACTGTTATGTTGAGTGGATCAAATTGTCTCTATAGGCTCATCAGTTGAATCTAATGGCAAAAATGTTTTGTGATAACCAATCTGTTATTTACATTGCAAGAATCCTATTTTCATGAGAGTACAAGGGACACTTAGATTAGCTGTCACTTCCACAATCTTGATCATAGATGGAGGTATCTTTCAGAATAATCAAGATTCATGGCATACATAAAGCCTATAGAGTTCTATGGGAGGTACATATTTCTCAAGGAGGATAGGAGAAAACCACTCTGAAAATGGCCGAGTAATTTTACATATAATAGGTTGCAAAACAGAAGCAGGACACCAAGAGTAGGATAGTAGGTAGAGAAATTTGTAAGCTTTTTTGATAGTTGAACTCCTATCTTATTGGATAAATTTTAGGGCACTATTAACATTGCAGATTCCCAATACAAACTAGAATGCTTATGTTTGTATATAGCAAAATAACTTAGTAATCATCATTCCTCTTAGGGCTACTGTTCTCTCTCTCTCTCTCTCTCTCTCTCTCTCTCTCTCTCTCTCTCTCTCTCTCTTTCTCTCTCTCCTTTTCTATTTTGATAAAAAAGCAACATAAGTTTTATTAATGTAAGATTTTTTTCAAGAAAATAACTTCTAGATCTGAAATTAAACTGTTTTTTTTTTATAAGTAAAAATATTATATAAATATATATATATATATATATATATCAATAGGACTGAAATCAAACTCAGCTTGTGAAGCACATGGAATAAATTTAAAACCTTGAAACTGCTCTGTGCGATTTGAAGTTTTTTTTTGTATTGATGAACAAAATTAATAAGTATGGATCTGCTTACATTATCGAACTCGATCGAAATGTGAGAGTATTCGCCCATAAACCAAACCTACAGAGAAAATAGATTATAAAATTCCCTTGAAAATATAGTATATAAAATATAGAGAAAATATACTTTTTTAACTATAAAATATACTATTTTATAAAGGGAAAAACAAAAAGTTGAAACAAAAGATACAGTTATGTGATCATCACAATCTTGTAGTAAAAAATACAAGAATGATAGAATACCATTGAAGAGAGGGCTTGGAGACCAGCTGAGCGTAGGCTTTGTTCCCTTTCATCCTCTCCCACTTCTTGAGCCAATTGAATCAATTTTGGAATAAAGCCTTCTAAGTTAAACATGTAAGTTCCATCAATCTGCCCAAATTCAGCATAATAAAATGACTTTGAAGTTTCAGTAGGCAGAAACCTAATCGCGGAATAAATCAAAGTTGAAGATTTACAAAGGCACTAACCTGATTATTTACAAACTCAAAAAGAGTATGGCATCCTATAATTCGCATTTCATCTTGCCGCGTTTGATCTAGTAGAGCTTGCATGATGCTTAGTAAGCTACTTGCAAACAAAGGCCTGTGAAATTGTCAGCCAGTGAGTCCACTTTTCAGGTAGTCTCGTAATTTCAAAATATTGACTATTTCCTTTATAATTTACTTTCAACCAAACCATTCCAACGTAAATTTACTGGTTCCGATATGTGTGTGTGTGTGTGTAAATATAACAAATGTAGGAAGGATAGACTCACATTTGCTCCTTGCAAGAAACCAACAATTTCCTGTAAATACACATCACAATTTTCATAGATTGAAAATTCTCATTTCTTAATTCCTTGTAACACCTTTGCTCAAGAGAACTTGTAATCTGATCACCAAATTTGCAAATTTCATTAACAAAGCAAAAAAATTCAGCTATTGAAAGAAGATTAGCTTTTCTTGAAAAATATTCCAAGCATATAAAAATTGCACAGATAAACTGAAACTTTTTTTTGTAACATTTTGCTTACATCATCCCTAGATTGATTTTTATTGCACATTAACATAAAATTCTATTACTTGTTAAACAAATATGAAATTTGTTTAGATTGACATGCGACTCACATCATAGTACTTGGACCCAAAACTTCACCCACCATGCCATTCTTATAGGGGGAATGGAAGCGCCATTTGACCCTAGAGGCCATAGAAAACATAAAATTCCTTACACATTTGGTGCCCCAGAAAAGCTTGAATCACCAGCAGCAACAGTAGAAAATGTGAGAGAATGAACGAGGATTTAACTATTTGATGGTTTCACTGTAAGGCAATGAGTTTCCAATCTGAAATATTTTAGACCTACATAAACTTGATCAGATCTCCCCCTCAGTATCAGTCATGCCACATATATCTCACTCGGATGCAACAGGAGCTTTAATAAATTCTTCTCTGTAGGCCCATCACCGATACCTTAAAATTTCTCTTATTAGTATGGATGTCTTTTTTTTTCCTCTCTTTTGATTGGCGATGGATGTCTAAGAACAAAGTCTCAATTAATCACAGGGGTACACATGCCCTTGGCAAGGAGTTTACTGAAAGTGCACTTCGAGTAATTCAAGGGGAAGTTCCCCCTAATATGATGGCCTCTAGAAATTGTTTGCATTCAAAAAAATTCGAAGCATAAAATTACTTGCCAAAGTTTCCGAACGTGATGTTAGCACATTCAACAACTATCACATACACTTCTAAGAAATTCCGCCTCGTTGGATATGTATGCAAGTATAACATCCATCAAACATTCCATTTAACATTAAAAAACCAGCTATCAGGGATGATTAGCCTCTTGATAAAATTGGATCATATTGATGGACTTTGGGATGAATTTTGGTTTTTCTTGACCTTCTACAACAAGTTCTATGGCAATCCATTCTGCAGCATCAGTTTAAAGTAAAATGTGTTGGACACCTATCAAAAGTTTTTTTTTTTTTTAATAAGTAAACAAATTTTGTTGATCAATGAACAGGCATAGCCATGAACAAGACTCTAATAAAAACATAAGTATGCCTATCAAAATTTAATATCTTGCTATTTGAAAGGGATGCAACTTATTTTTTACATAGATGAGGAAGTCATTTTAGCCATCACCTATCAAAAGTTATATTATCTCCATGAGTTTATATTCTATGATGAGTTCCCTAGAGAATTATCAAATCAAGATGTTGGGTGAGAAAAGTGGCAACAAAGCTTATGAATATTGTCTCCATGAACCACAATGATATTAATTAAGATATATGATGTGAATTCATCATACCAAGGGCAATAACTCTTGGAGAACCTTTTCAATTACTCTAAGATTATAAGGCTTTGTACCAGCAAGTTAGAACACCAGTTAATTTCGGCTATAGCACGGTATAGACACAATGCTTTGCATAAATTAACATTACCTTTGGGATGCGCAAAGGATTTTTGGCAGCATATTCACAAAGTTTTCCTATCTTCCGATCATTTGGTCCTTCTTCCTATCAAATATAAAGAATGGATCTTCATACAAATATATATAGAAAAAATAGAAAACAATAAAATATTACACAATCGAATGTGAAAGATGAATATTACTATTTCTGAAAGTTTTACTCAAGCTAAAAGAGAACCATGCTTATAGAAGAAAATTTTGTTTCTTTTCCTCTCTTTTGACAACTAATATTTAAACTTTTAGAAAGAGGAGAATTCCCATGTTCACTATACAGTAAAACATTTTTTTCGTTCCAGATGTATCTCTTGTTTTTCTTTCTTTTTGCAACAAGACAAACGTTTAAAGAATAAGAGAGGAAATATAGACGGCAGAGGATATTTTTTATGTTATTACAGAGTACAAATACTTGCAAAAAATTAAAATTTTTATTACGGAGTATACAGAAACAAAAACTTTAGGCTGCTAATTATTACTTAAGTTTTTCTTTACTGATCAAAGAAAAAAAACTGAGGGTGCTGACTGAGAAAGCAATAAAAAAAAAAGATGAAAGGAGACAGCCTGTGTTGGTTAACCTATGACATAAACCACCCTCAGATTGCTTATCTATCATAATGAAGAGTGAGATAAATAGAAAACAAACTCTCTGTGCATATCAGAAGGGTCAGAAAAATAAAAGCGTCAACATGGGAAAAATGCCACAAAACCAATTGGAACAATTCAGATTCTAAAAATGTCAAATCAACGCTAGTATTCCTTGGAAAGGAGCTAAATTTTCACTGAATTGCATTGCACTACATTAAAAAGCATTTTTGTTCTTGTTTTTTTTTTTTTGAGATAAGTGCATTACATTAAAAAGCATTACTTTCCATGGTGCTAATAACTGGGAAAATGCGTGTCTCAAACACATAAACCAAGAGACTACCAACAGTCATCTTCATAGTTCTTCTCTGACATAATTAAATATAGTAAATTTATGTGAAATTAGAGACAACCCAGAAACACTGACCTGATTACGAGGAAAAATATCGGCGATGAGCTTCTTGTACCTCTTTACGGGCTGTCTAGACCTCGTCCGCAACGCCGGGCAAAAGAAGCAAAGACTACCGCATGCCGGCAAAACTTGCCGCGAAATCACACCCGAAACAACGCTCATTTCTCAGATTCTGAACATTAATTTTAAAGCATTCAACTTGGCCTCAAATCTTTGCTTTCTTTCCCTTTAAAGAAATCAACAATCCGGATTTTCGGTGCCGAAGAAGGGAAAGAAAGAGTTACGGACAAATGAGGGAATTCCCAAACCAATGGCCAGCCTGTAACTCAGAAAATGGTTAAACCATGAGCTCCAAATATATTAAAGAGCAATCCAAGACAATGTAAAAAGAAAACCTTTACAAAATTAAAGAAAATGTGTCGTGAGAAAATTACAGGAATGAATCACTTGCAATTTCAGATAAATTATATTGAGCTTTTGATTGAATAGAGATTGGATTACCTGGAATTGATGCCTGAAAGAGCAGGCCGAGGCTGGAAATCCCTCTAAGCTCTGTAAACAAAATACCGGAATCCCAGCATATCCTACCGCTATTATTAATGCTCGCTCTCTCGCTCTCTCTACCCCTTTTTCTCCTTCCTTTTTTGTTTAGTTAAATGTGGGAAAGAATTCAAATTCCGGGGGCCTGCTAAGAATGATTGAAAATGTCCACACGTTAAAGGTATAATGTGTGCGGGTCCCAAAGAGCATGAGCGTTGTTAAACGGTATTATAGGTGCGGGTCCCGGGGTATGTTACCTTTATTGGAGAGGTAATCTGAGCCGTTAGATCTGTCGAGCTCACCATGACCTGGCAGGTGAAGTTTGGAACTTCACAGACGTGCTGTCTCGACAGTTGGAGCTTAGCAGCCTCCTTCTGGTCATCAGCATTTCATTCGAACAAACCCAACAATTACTTGGAAGTGTAATCTTATAAAATTGATATGATATAATAAAAATAAATTTATAATTTAACTTAATCACAGAAAATAATTTTAGTTTGTAAATTTATTTTTATAAACAAAAATTATATTTTAATAATACTATTTTTATTCTTCATAATTTTTTTCCTAATTTTTCAATTAAAATGGATAAAAGAATGACGAAATTAGAGGTGCTATCTACACCATATGGTGCGGGATAGCTCGCTTCCCGCACCCCGCCCCACATAGGGCGAGAGGTAAGATTTTCACCCCCGCTCCCCGCTCCGACGATGTAGGGGTGAGGTACCCCGTCCTGCTAGGTAAGATGCGAGATAATCTGTCCCGCTTCATGTTAAAATAAACTATATTTTATTAAATTTAAAAATTATATATAGGTTTAAAAGTGATCAAAAATACATTTTTAGACCAATATTATAAATTTACATTTTGTAAATATGACTATAATTTAAAATTATATAGCTTTATATTTGCTATGCATATGTTGTATATGTTGTAGTTTTTAAATTATGTAAATTTTAAATTTATTAGTGCATACTTTGTTACTTTGTGAACAAATCTAACAAATTATAAAATATATTTATATATATACAATTTATAAAATATAAATATATACATAAACATATTTATTTTTACACATATATATAAATATATAAGCGAAAAAGCCCTCCCCATCCCCCACTATCGTTAGGAGGATTAGATGTGAGATAAGATATTCTGCCTCCTGTGTGTAGAATGGAGTTGTCCATCCCGCTATGCGTTGGCTGTAACGAGATATTAATTAATTGACCTTCAACCAGCAAAAATTTATAGAGTTGCAAATTGGATTGATATTAGAAAATAACTAGATACAAATGCATAAAATTATGGATATTATGTTTTTATTTTTATTTTTATTTTTATTTTTTTAATTAAAGGTGAGTCAAACTTGGCATAATTTTGACAGTTACCTAAAGCACGGAAATTATAGCTGGTCTCTTGCCATCCACACAAGAGTTTTGATAACGTTCATCTTTAATCCTTTTGTTTTTTCCCACTAATCGAAGTTGCCTAAACTTCGGACCATGTCTGTCGATATTCATTTCGGTTTCGTATGTTTTTTTTTTTAACACTTGAACTAGTGCTAATAATTAAAAGCAACACCAGCCAACACACGGGCTCACGGTTTTAGGAATAAAATCATTGTAAAGAATTATCTCACTCTTTTTATTAAAATATTCATAATAAATTTATTATTTATCAAATAATAATTAAGAAGCATTAAAATAAAACTATAACAGTCTTAATAAGTGACTAGTTAAAATAATTTTTTCTCTCTTAATTTAATAAATATAGCCAACAGATAAATGTTAACCAAATTACTTTTTAGAATTAAAATATTTATCATTCTTGCTTGTTTATTCTTCTATGCTAAACTTTTACTTTTCATTTTTATTTTTGTTTTCGCATTCAGCTAGACCCATTCAAAACATCATTCCAATTCACAAATCCTGTTGCCACTTTAGCTTCTTGGATTTTTTTGTCTGTTTAAAAATACTATATATTAAGAATAATTTGAACGTTAAAAAAATAATGTGTATTTTATAATAACAAATCAATATTTAAATTATAATTTGAATTAAAATAAATGAAAAATGAAAAATTAATATTTTAAATATAATATCTACTGATTTGTTAAGTATATTATTTGATATAGTAAAAAGTGACAAGCTAAAATTTGTAAAAGTGAGATTTCTACCCAAAATCTGACTAAACAATAGCTAGGCTATTGTAAATGTTCTCAAGCCTTTTAAAAAAATAAATTGGTGTTCTTTTATAATATCAAAGCAGATTAACTTATAATCAATTACGAGCTCGTACGACCTACTTACAACGATAATATTGGAAATATTGGCCCACATGTGAGAGACGTGTTGAGAAGTCTCACACACCTTAAAAATAAACTCATACTGGTCTTTATAATGAGTTATCTCATTCCTCTTATTAGACTCTTAAGGAGATCATGTATATTTCTTTAGAGTGAAGATAATATATAATTTAATATTATTTGATTTTTATAATTATCAAATCACTTTGATGTTATTTGATCTTACTTTGATTTTATCCTATCTCAATGTAATTTCTTATAAATAAGGATGTATGCCTTATATTCGACAATTGAAAAAGTAAAGATATAATCCTAAAACATCTCTTGCACCCTTTCTTTCCCTCTTCTCCATCTCACACTACTTATTCTATGACAAAAATCATGAAAATACTAGTTTGTACGTGAGGGAAGGCGTTGAAGAATAAATCTCATGTTGCATGTGAATAAGATTTTAGACATATTTAAAAGTAACGTCTAAATCTCTCTTATTGAATCGGTTTTATGATATGAGTTAGATTTTAGACATATTTAAAAGTAACGTCTAAATCTCTCTTATTGAATCGGTTTTATGATATGAGTTAGGCTTATATATTTCTTTAAGCCATTGATGCATGTTAATCAATAAGAGTCTCCCTTTAAGTAAATTTAAATATATATAATTGTAGAATGCGTATGTGTTGTATAACTACTTTAAAAAGAATAAAATTTATAATGAAAAACTTAATTTTTTTTTATATAAAATATTTATTTTTAAAAATATTATGTGATACTTGCAAACTCTATGATTATAAATATTATTTTTTATTAAGATATACATGAAAGAAAAATTGCAATAAAACACAAATCGGTTTATATTCCTAAGCAAACTATTTACACTTGGCAATAAGGTCACTTATACGGGGTAGGAGAATAAAAGAATTTCAAAATATCACTAAAAATTCCAATTACTTTTGATTTCTGTTCATCTTATATTATATCCTCTTAAAGCAGACAGGCAACCAGTAACAATTGGATACATTTATGAATTGGCTTTCGCCAAGCGGTTTCAGTATTCGGAAGCATTTTGCTGTTTGTACCAAAACTGACAATAAAAAAAGGTCCAGTAAGATATTGAATGGCTCAGAAGATATTTTCATTTTCAGTCTTAAATCAAAGCAATGTGCAAAAGAAAATAAGATTTGTAACTGATGAGAACTTCGCACCAAACAGCGAGCACTCTTCTTGTCCGGTTCCACCTACTCTGCTGTTGCTGCTCTGCCCTATTCCATCCTTTGCGATCGGCCATATTTGGCTTATTTCAGTACTCAATTTTGCCATGCCAGCTTCAGCTGCATTAAGAAAGTTTGAAGTCCACTTGAAGGAGGATGACGTTGGAGCTCCGTTGGGTTTTAAAGTTTCTGTTCTACTTCTACTCAGAAGACACATAAATGGGAAACCTGCTTCTGATTTCTTTGGTCCAGAACATTTGTGGTCAGGTTCAAGAGAAACCTGTGCTTCAAACAATGTTCCTGCACTTGATCGTGTTTGAGAATGTCTGGGACGGGACATTTTTTTCTTGTTGATACGAGTTTCCCAACTAATGTTTGGGTCTTCTTGCGGAATTAAGCGAACCCCTTCTGCATAGAGAGGGCAGATCATCTTGTCTGTCAGCTTTTGGATAACTTTGGCTTTTTAATTTTTTATCTATTTATTAATTAAGAATGTATTTATTTTTTTTAACAACGTTGTTATTTTTTAAATATTTAAGGTGTTAAAAAAAAATATATATATATATATATATACAAAAATTTGCACTTGACGAGATCTCAATCGGGATATTCATATGTGGGTGTAGATGCACTCCTATGATTGTTGTTTACGTTAATTTTCTTTTCAAAGCTTGAACAGCTGGAGGAAGAAAAGAGGAGAAGGAAGGCTTCAATTGCCAACGTCCAGCATTCATCGATCACGGAAGCAGGGAGACAGCGTCGCATGCAGACCGGGGAGAGAGAGGGATAGGGCTTTCATATTTGAGCGTAGAGGGAGGAGGGAGACTGATTCAAAGGAGAGGGAGATTTCGGAAGGATGCAAGCTCATCTCCTATTTTTCTGAAGTGTCTACATGGCTGTTCGTATTTTTCTCCCCCATCTGGCCCAAAAGCTTTTTCTCGTGAAAATTATTCATCCTCATTCAGAGCTTGGCGTGGAAACAGAGTATTATTTCTTCTTTATTTGCAGGATTACTTAGTATGGACACAATTTGGTGTCCCATAAAGTGGTAATCCATAATTGTCTGCTTCGATAGGACGTGTAGATGAAACCATCCATGCAGTCTTTCAACTCTCACCATCCAATACAGTCCCATAGATGAAACCAAACTCAAAAACAAATTATTCCAGAATTGAAACCAAAGCCAAATCCATCTAAATGCTTAAGCGTGGCTGGTCTCTTTTGTTTTCACATATAATATGAATTGAGATTAAAAATCAGAATAAAAAATTAAATAAAATATTTTTAAAAATATTTTTGTAATATTTTTTTTTTTTAATTTGAAAAAAATTAAATTATTTATTTTATTTTATGTGAGAATTTAAAAAAAGTTCTAAGAATTAGATTGTGGAGAAGAATTGAGAAAACAATAGATTCAACTTTATTTTCCCCTTTGTGCAATCCCATTTCACCGAAGGAATCAACATTTCCATGAACCATACGATTTCATATAGGATAACTATTGCATTGTCCAGCCAAAAATGAACAAAAAACAAAACAAAAATAGACATAAAACCAACCGATTCAAAACTTTAAAACAGTTAAATACGGAAAAAGAAACATGCTATCCCTCGAAAGAAATAGAAAACATCTCATACTCAAGAAGTTCTCTAACACAATGTTGAATGTTCGTCTCTCCACTCATGCTTCAACCCTCTCAGGCTCCTCAAGGATTAGCTTGCCAACTGGTTTTGCCAAAAGATCTGTATGCTCTTGGAAAGGTGACTTGGTGAAGCGAGTTTCCCTCCAAAATTCAGGTGTAAGGAATCCATAAGTCTTCAGCAGACAATCAAAAGTTGCCTGTAGAGAGTGAAAAAGAATACGATCCATGGATTTATTAAAATACCATTCAACATTTATCTTTTGGTCAGACAACCATACCTATTACAAGCCAAATACATATATGGAAAGGAAAACTCCTTAAAATGAGCAGGAAAATCCTACTAATAACTTGATAACACACACACAGGTCCACTGTGAAAATTATAATAGGAGTGGAACAAAAATCTAAACATTTACCAATACCATGACTACTATTTAGAAATATCCTTGGAATACAATCAGACGTCTTTAATAACTCTAATACAAAGTGTTAAAAAACTAGTGTTTAGGAAAGTGATGCAAAGTATTGAGACGTTAAGTGCTTCTACCAACATAGAAAAAATAAAATGAGTAATCAACCAGCAAGAAGTGAGACTATTATAATAGTCTCATTTAACTTTGTAAATGCTCCTAAGATCATCTCTTAATCTTTTAAAAAACAATTCGAAGGTTGATAGGCAAAGCAACCTCATCATGATCACAATGGAATGATGGTGCAGTATTAAAGTTTCCAAGAAAGAAATGCCACCAATTCCTCATGCCCACACCCACACGCACACGCACACGCACACGCACACGCACACGCACACGCACACGCACACGCACATACATGCACATTTGTGTGCTTTCATCTCAGGCTTCTACCTCGCTGACTATACAGCATCAAGGGTTCGAATAACAAAATATACTTTTAAAGCCAGAAGCTTGAACGAGATAATTCAAAACCCCAAGACATCTACGTAATCGGGGTGAGAATTTGTAATCTGAGTATGCATTAACTTTAGTAAGGCTACAAGATATAAAACCAGTCATTTTAAAGTAACACATTTCAGACCGAAACGCATTAAATACCCCTGTTGACCAAAGCCTCGTAAAAATACATATTCTTCACAATTAAAAATGTACCAACACAAGAACACAATCCATTCTATAAACACACATCTAATGATAGACCAGTCAAGAGCAAACCTTCACGAAGTTTCCAAGAGTCTTAGTGGACCCTCTCGACGAGGTAAAGACATCCTCGATCCCGGCGAATTGCAGGACCTTCTTCGGGACCCTAGCGGCCACGATCCCGGCACCTCGTGGAGCAGGCACCATACGCACCGTGACGGACCCACATTTCCCCGTCACCTTACACGGCACCGTATGGGGCTTCCCAATCTTGTTCCCCCAGTAACCCCTCCTCACAGGGACCACAGACAGCTTGGCCAGTATAATTGCGCCACGAATTGCGGTGGCCACCTCCTTACTGCACTTAACCCCGAGACCAACGTGGCCGTTGCTGTCACCAACGACAACGAATGCCTTGAATCTGGTTCTCTGCCCGGCTCGGGTCTGCTTCTGGACCGGCATAATCTTCATGACGTCGTCCTTGAGGCCAGGGCAGAGCTGGTCGACGATCTGGTGCTCCTTGATGGGAAGGGAATGAAGGTAGATCTGCTCAAGGGACTTGATCTTATCCGACTTCACGAGGCGGCCCAGTTTCGTCACAGGCACCCATTTCTCCTCCTCGTCACGTCGGGGACGGCGACGACCACCACGGCCGCGGTCTCCCCTTGAACGACCACCGCCAAATCCTCTCCCAAAGCCACCGCGTTCTCCTCCTCGCTCAGCCATGATTGGTTTTTGGGAATGAAAGGTGGGTATGTAAACGAGAGAGGTTTAGACTGTGAGACGGAGAGAAAGCGCGCACTTGCTGAGAGTGAAAACCCTAGCAGATGAGAGGCTTTTATACGTGGAGGGTTGGTGGCTAGGGCTTCGAAGATGGGTTCGGGTGGTGTTTGGTTACGGAGGTGAGTGGAGGTTAAGTTGGGTTAAGAGAAGTTGGGGCTGTGGGCTTCTTTTCCTATCCGAGATCAGGTTTTGATTATGTTTTCGGATGGAAGGCCATGGGCCTGGCTGGTTCTACTTCTTCGGTTGTTTCCCAGGATGCTACATAATTTCTATTTTCAATAATGGGCTTTGAAGACCCACAAAAGAATTCTCCAAAACTGTGGCAACTAAAACGTTATTTAACGATTTATTTTTTTATTTTTTTATCATCTCTAATCATATCATATTTAAAATTTTTAATATATAAAATAATTTGCATTAATCAACATGATTGGATGATAAAATGAATTACGTGATATAACATTTTGTCAAATGAAGATTGCTAACATCTAGTAAATGGACTTTTTTTCTTTTTATTGTGCAAATCCATAGATTTTTGGACAAGTTGACAAATTAGCCAACTGGTCACTATGTTTGTGTCTCTGCCTGTGAGTCTGTGACAGACAGACTGATAGGGTGATAAGTTCCCTCTTTCCCACATCTCTAAGAGACAAAAAAAAAAAAAATGCAGCAAACTGAACGGTAACATGTGATATCAGTGAAGACAAAATGTGACTTCCACAGTGCTGTTAGGATTCAAGAACCCGTATAACTTTTACCCAATATTATAAATGAACAAATCAGAAACTCTTCCTCAAAAACAACAACTAAAATAGAAATAGATAAATTTAACAAAAGTTATAGAAAAAGACATGATCATTGGCCTACCAAGATCCAAAGAACCAAAAGTGAGAGCAGCACAGCAACGTCCTTCATATTGGAATCCTATAATCCCATTTAAGTTTCCTCCACCTTTAAAACATGTACTCTCTATTCGTTGTGTTTTTCCTAGCTTTTTAAGCAAACACTATCCCATAGTCTCTCATCTCATTTTCCAACCTCTCTGCTTTCTGCGGCAGTCTATAACTCATGCCCTCCCCTTTTTTCCAACTCAATCTCTTCCTTTCAAACGCCATGTATTGCTGCAACCCCACTTTTCATTGTGGTCTTTGAAATCCCTTTCTCTGCTTCTTTAGTGTTCATAATCATGGTTGTGTTCTTGGGGTCTGTAGAGGTATGGTTAGATGAAGAGCAACCACCACTAGTTGGGGCACCGCCTGCAGTGGTGGAGCCAAGCAGCAGCAGCCGCTACACACACCGATCAATCGAGACGCTGGTGGTAGTTTTAGCAGCGATCACGATCGTGGGTGTCATAGCAGGGATCATCGCTCGGCTGTGCGGCGGACGGCATTTCGGTGGCAATGGGGAAAACGACATAGAAGGATGGGTAGAGAGGAGGTGTAGGAGCTGCATCGATGGTGGAGTTCCAGCACCAGCTCCTCCTGCAGAGGACCCAAAACCAGCACCAGCCCCTCCAGCAGAGGACCCAAAACCAGCAGCAGCAGAAGCCAAAAAGTGAAGAAGGACAGAGATTTGAAATAGAATATGGGTCATTTTTAGTGAGTTTGAACAGAAACAGAGCTGGGCAGTGTCTGAAGCATCCATTTTCTGATCACAATATGTGAGTGGTTCTATTCCATAATCAGAGAGCTTTGCCTCAACACTATGTGCTTCAGCCGGCATATATATTATTCACTAGTATCTAGAAGTTAACGATTGCAGTAGAAACCATATGATGTGTGTCCCTTAAAAAAAAAAAAAAAAACTAATCTTTTGCTTTTGAGATGAACTGGGTTTTCATTTTTTCTTCTGTCTGGACGAAAAGGATTCAGCTTTCCGTGTGAATGGCTTAATGTCTACTGCCTCTTAAATTACAATTCATTTATTTATTTCACTAACTAAGAACGTCAATTCCAACTTTGTGTTGATTCAAGCATCCTATAGCTAATTTCTGCAGTTTGTGCTAACAGCTTTTCACATAATCTGGAGCATTTATCAGGAAAAGGAAAGCAACAATGATGCTGTTTCAATTTCTGTTGTCATTTCTCCATTTTATAATCTGATTAACCATGTCAAAGATCAAAGCCGTTCTTTTTTTTTTTAATTGTATTTTCCTTATATCAAGCCACTTTTCTTCATGGGAAATCGTAATTTGTGATATTCCCTAAGTTGATAAATTCTTTTCCGAAATAATGCTATGATAACTATATAGTTGGTTATTCGTCAGCACGGGTTTAGCTTCCTCTTCTGGTATAGGTTTGGGATATATATTTTTGAAATAATTATTACCATCAAATTTATCAACTTAGGGAATATCACAAATTCCAGATACGTAAAGAGTGATTATTGAGTGAATCCACACTCAGCACACTCACACTCACACTCAGCACTGTTCACGTAAACAGTGCTCTGTAAGTGTGAGTGTGCTGAGTGTGGATTCACTCAATAATTTTTCCAAACTTTTAGATTTTTCTTTCAAGAAACTCAATTACTTTTAAGAGATTCAAGGCTAAAGTTGAAAACTAGTAAACTAGTTTTCAAAAATATTATTATTAGAAAATTGAATAAAATATTAATAAAATTTTTAAAAAATTAAAAATTTATAATATTTTATAAAAAAAATTTAAAAATTATAATAATAAAATAAAATTAAACACTTTCACTATCCAATCACTTTCCCGTAAACAACCATTTCACTGGGCAAAAAAGGTCAAAAGCCGAACGTTGCTTTTCAAAAGCTATATTCTTACATTGCCAACTTCTTGTCCCATGTCCTCTGTTACTGGATTTTTTAAAGGGTGGGGGTGCTTTTGAAGCACCAACCGTTGCCAATTCCTTTTTCTCAGAAAAGGTAAGACATGCGGGTAGGACACCATAATGAAATTCGACCGATAACAGTTCATCATCCTATTCAGCCACTTTAAAAATATTTTTTGAGCGTTTGATGAAATGTCTATCAGCCAGCTTTATCACTGTTCTTCGTTTTAAGTTAATACTCACATTTAACTGTTCATTATATGCGAGTTTATTGCATTCCTCCACTATTTATTGATCAAAAGATATGAAGTGTCATCTGCAGTGAAAATCTGAAGTGGCTAACTTGAATAATTGAATACATTACTTTGAATCAAAGTTTCAAAAAGCGTGTTCCTGTAAGTTGAAGAGATAAGTCACAATACATAAATAAATAAATTATTTTTTTAATAATCAAATAAATCAAAAAAAAAAAAATCAAAACAATAATGTATTCAGCACGTAATTTAACTTCGCAAAAACTTCAAGAATCCAACTCAAGCATGACACAAGCAAAAGCCAAAAAGCAGCTTCCTTTGAAGATTTTGCCAGCTGCATCCATACAAAACATTCACATGTTTCTTCTGCAGCGTACCCAAATGTTTCCTTATCCCGCCAACATCTTACTCTCTAGCAGTTGATTCCACAGATTACAGTATCTGGGCCAGTCACCCGGGTTGTAAAAGGATCAATTCGAACCCAGAGCAAGGAGAAAATAGAGGCAAGTAGAACTGACCACACAACGACAATTGTTGGTGTTCGGTTCTGGCGTCCCATAAGACCCTTAAGGAAAGGATAGAGATGAACAATCACCCAGAAAGCAAAAAATAGCTTCCCAAAGAGAGGACCCCAAGATTGGTACCCACTGTTAATGGCATAGGAGATTCCAGCAACGACTCCGACCAGGTTGATTATTAGGAGAGTAGTTGGCGGGATGAGTAAAGTTGTCCATTTGAACATATACAGCTCAGCAAAATCCCCATCTTCATCGGAAGCTTTGGAAGTGACGGTGAAATTGGTATCAATTCCAGCAAGGACCTTAAGCAGGCCCTGAACAACAGCAAATAGATGAGCCGATACACCTCCAATAACCCAGAACTGTTCATTTCTCCACCATTCATCAATCCCAACACCACTCCATCTCATTTCCAGGATACCAGTGGCAAAGATGGAAAGAAAGAGGGATATGAACCAGATACTGGCAATGTTACTAATCTGCAGTCAGAAAATACCACACACCACAGAAGAAAAATCAGGGACACTGAACGTCAGCTGACATGTACAGACGAATATTTACAGCTGGCAAATTATTGGATTGACATGCTAGAAAGTTAGAAACTGTCTAATGAATTGATATAAAGAATGTGTTATAACTAAATGCTGCATAGCTCTTTTAGTAGAAAATGAAGATATAGCCATTAAACATTATGGAAGTAAAAGACTTTCTCTTGAGTCAATCTTTTTAGCCACGACTAGGAAAAAAAAAAAAATTCTGTTTTGAGGTAATCCATTCAGTATGCCTCCTTATGTGGCTGCTGTTTGGAGGATGGTTCCTCTATGTGTTTTATGGGGTGCATTTGGTTTGAAAGGAACGAGAGGAGCTTTGAAGATAGGGAACATTCTATGGACGAGCTTAGAACCCTTTTCTTTGACACCTTATTTCTTTGGTTTTCTGCTATCGTACCCAACAGAACTAGGCATTAATGATTTTCTTGCATCATTTAATAGTTCCTAGATTGTAATTAGGTGTTTTCTTGTGTATACTTGCTATGAACTTGGGCAACACCTTTCGTTGTGTTTCAATAAAATTTTATTTTTTCCTACATAAAAAAAAAGCATGCCTCCTTTTGAATTGAACAAGTTCCATGGCACTATCCAGATAATACATTAGATGGTGAAAACAATAAAGCAATTCCATTTACCTGTGGAATAATGAACTTTCCCGTAAGAAGACAGACTGCTGGCAATGTACAATAGGCAAGAAGAGGAATGGCCGTGATTGGATATATGGTGGTATTCACATATGCAAATCTCTCCAGCCACTTTAGCCTTCCACCATAACCATACCATATAGGGCAGTGCCGACTTAGAAGAATCTCAACAGAACCCAGAGCCCAGCGGAGCACTTGATTCAGACGGTCAGAAAGGTTAATAGGAGCGGATCCTTTAAAGGCAGGAGGATGTGGCATGCAATAGATCGATCTCCAACCTCGGGCATGCATTTTGAACCCTGTAAGGATATCCTCAGTAACAGAACCGTAGATCCATCCAATCTGGCACAAACAACATCAATGCATTTGTTAGAAACTTGATAGCCAGCAAATTATATGAATAGAAACTGCCTGGTTTGTTTTCACAACACTTCTCAATTCATCTCATTTCATCTATTTATTACAACTTTCTCAAATTCACATACAAAAACAAATAAACAATTCATTTTTTTCAAGTCTCAAAACAAAAATAATATTAAAAATATATATTCTAACAATATTTTATTCAATTTCCAACTTTAATCTTAAGTCATCTTATATCTCATATACGAAAACAAACTAGTAAGGGCTTGTTTGGAAAAAGCTTCCACCCAAAAATGAATTCTCATCTCATATCATCTCTTGCAATCTCTTTCTCCAACATCACTCAAATACAAATACTTTCAAACTAATCATTATAACTTTCCCAAAATTTCAAACAAAAAATAAAAACAATTCAACTTTTTCAAATCCTCAAATAAAAATAATATTAAAATATCAGCTTTCCCTACTTTTATGATTGCTACATTATCTTCATTGATATCCCCTCTTCTTACAAGCAGTCTATAGAACATGAGTGTTGGAAGCAAGCAATGCAAATAGAACTTGATGTACTTGCGGATAATCAGACCTGAGATGTGGTCCAATGTTCTCCTTCAATCAAGTCAATTGGTAGTACCATCAAGTTTTGTTCTGATTGTTCACTGGAATGATACAAAACTAGATTGGCTACTTTGGAGAATCGTCAAGAGTATGACATAAATTATAATGAGACCTTTGCTCCTGTTGACAAGATGACTACCGTTCGCCTGTTTTTTGCTCTTGATACTTCTAAATGTTAACACTTACATCAGATGGATGTCAAGAATGCTTTCTTGCATGGCGATCTAAAGGAAAATATCTACATGAGACTCACATCCAGTATGCCTATTTATCCCTTACGACTGTTTGTAAATTAAAGAAGGCTTTATATGATTTTAAACAAGCTCCTCAAGCTTGATTTGAGAAATTTTGCAGTACTTTGCTACGTTTTCTTTTGAGTAAAGTAAGTACAATGCTTCTTTATTTTTTCACAAGGGTGATGCTAGAGTAGTATTTTTATTGGTATATGAAGATGATATTATCATCCCCGGTTCAGATGAACCACTAATTAAAAAACTTTAGCAACATTTTTATAATGTGTTTTACATGAAAGATCTTGGGGATCTTACCTACTTTCTAGGGTTCGAAGTTCGGTCTCAGCCACATGGCTTATTTCTCAATCGACACAAGTATATTTAAGACCTAATTCAATTAGGGAGATTGGAAGATACTACTTCAGTTGATAATCCATAGGAGGTGAATGTTATGTATAGGAAAGATGAGGGCGAACTTCTAGATTTTACCTTATATCGTAAGTTGATTGACAGCTTGATTTATCTCACAATCATCTGCCTTGATATTTCTTATGTTGTCCATACTGTTAGTAAGTTTATGGATTCTCCCTGACATATCTATTTTGTAGTTGTTCGTCAGATTATTCGCTATCTACTTGGGACTCCTAATCGTAGACTATTTTTTTCCAAGGGTTATTCTCTTCACTTGACTGCCTATAATGATGCAGATTGGACTGGTTGTCTGGACTCTCGACGCTATACTATTGGATGGTGTGTCTTCCTTGGAAAATCTCTTATCTCTTGGAAGTGTAAGAAGCAAGATTGTGTATCTAAGGTCTAGTTTGTTTTCCCAAACTATCTCATCTCATCTCAAACTCATCATTACATTTTTTCAAATTTTCATACAAAATAAAATAAACAATTCAACTTTATAAATTCTCAAACAATTTTTTCAAATCCCAAAACAAAACTAATATTAAAAAAAAAAGATTATAACAATATTTTTTTAAAACTTTTATCTCATTTCATCTATGAAAATAAACAAGCCCTAAGTTATCTACAGGAGCTGAATATCGGGCAATGTTTGCTGCATGTTCAAAAATTATGTAGTTGCGTGGTATTCTTTCAGAACTCGGATTTGCACAAACACATCCCACGCCTCTTTATGGTGATAATACAAGTGTCATTCAAATTGTGCCAATTTAGTTTTTCATGAACGTACGAATCACATCAAGGTTGATTGTCACTATATCCGAGATGCCTATGAGTCTAAAACTATTATTCTTCCTCATGTACCCACGGAACACCAAGTAGCTGATATATTTACCAACGCTTTGACTCGAAAACGACCTCAATACTTAGTTAGCAAATTGCTACTAGTTGACTCACTAGCATCAATTTGAGGGAGGGTATCAAAAAAAAACTAGGGTTTTCTTTTTAGCGGTCTCCTAATAGAATATGTTGTCTAGTTGTCTTGTATTTGAATTAAATTATAACAGTTTAGATAGGATAAATTGAGGAATTTGTGGGAGATTCAAATTGAATCTCAACCTTATCTTTGTAACCCTAGAATTATTATTTATTTAATGAGAAACAAACACCTCAATTGAGGTACTTTGCCAAATTTGACATAAAAAACTATATTATAACAATTATTTAACTTTATAGTATTTCTTATTCAACTTTTTCTCTCATTCCCAAAATCCCATAAACCATCCTATTACTATTCACAAGATTTTCATCTCATCTAAGTCCCCAAGCTTGTACAAAATTTGCAAGGACATCATTCTCTAGTGATCAGAACTGACTATAACAGTTCTTCAGCAAGCACTTCAGAGAATCTGGTTTTCATTATAAAAGGCAAGCACTAGCTTCCTGCCATGTGTACTCAGTCCATATATAAAAACAAACTACCTCAGTTGCTCGCTGCAGAACTGGAAACAAAGTAATGGTGAAAAAGGACAAGGCAACCTACTTCTCTTCCCCAGTCAGTAGGGTCTTCGTATCCACAACTTATGACATGAATGGCTTCTTTGAGGAGGGATTCTGGAGTGGCAGACTGTGGAACACCACCATTTTCCATTAGTGTTGAAGCAACAAAAGTAGCAGATTGACCAAACCTTTTCTCCAGGCTCATTTGTGACATAAGCAGTGATTTCTCGTCATCAAATCCAGTACCTATACAAAAAAAAATGTACTGGGAAGATAAGTGTCTTGCCAAACTGTAAACAGAACTGAAGATCCACATAACGCATTTAAACTGTCACTAATTTCGGATATTGGCATGACAAATATAGCAGTAGACTAATAGAAATAAAATCTTTACCTTCCACTCCTTCTTCTATATCTTCTAGATTGTAGATTGGCACAGTTGGGTCAACATGCTTGCCTGATTTTTTCTTATTTGAGTTCTTGCCACTTGATCCAGAACTCCTCTTCCTTGATCTACCAAAGCATGCAGAGATCATGCCTGCTTTCTTGTGCTTAGGCTTGAGAGGAGGCTCATAGCCATACAATGCTGTTCTGTTGAAAACACACCCTGTACCCACATATACAGGGCCTTGGATGCCGTCCAAGCCTCTTAAATTGATCTAAGTCCTCAAAAAAAAAAAAAAAAAAGATATTAAAATGATGATCCACAAGAACCTGAAAATATATATATATATATGTAATACCAATAGTCAAAAAGTATGTTTCATGATATAACAGTATTGCAATGAGAACAGATATTCCTGGCTGAAGATTGCTAAACCGGACTTACATCAAAGAAAACAGTATTACGATTGGCATATCGATCATTCCTATCAATCCCATCAAATCTCTGGGGGAATTGAACATAACACACTGTTTTCCCAAGGTTAGGATCCATTAAGAAACACATTGCTTCACGTATTGCCTTGCTGTTGTTTATGTAATGATCACAATCAAGATTCAACAAGAAGGGCCCATTAGTGAGAACTGCGGATACACGAACCTGCATGAGTAGTTCACAGAAAGTCAAAGCAAGTAAATGCCTCAACAAAGTGAGCTTCAAAGTCCTATGTGTGTCTACTTACAAGTGCATTCATAGCACCAGCCTTCTTATGATGTTGGAAACCTGGACGCTTCTCACGAGATACATAGACTAGCCGCGGAAGCTCATTACCGTCACTGTCAAGTCCTCCACTATGTCCTAAGAAAACCTGCCAAAAATGAAGAAACAACAAAATAAGTCCTAATTGCATTTATTAGGAAGGGAAAAAATTAAAGCAGCCTTCCCTATGATCTAAACAAATGCATTGAGCATATTACGGAGGATTTCCAACATAAAAAGAAACTCCACCATGAACAAGCACTGTATGTAATCACAATACATTAGGCAAGAAAGAAAAGCCAACCCCCCCGCCCCCCATAAAAAAGAAGAAGAAAAGCCATAAAGCTGGAATCCAGTATGTTGTTTTAGCAATTATGCACATGCTCATTGCCGCGCCAACATTTATGTTTGGGTGGGCGGACCCATAATAGGTAACTTGCACAGATCAAGATCTCCTAAGGACGGAGAGAAGTATCTTGAATGCCATTAACAATGCACTTAGCGCTCATAAAAGCACCATTCTTCTTTTTTCTGGGAAATAAACACAGCTCTGCATCAAAAAAAAATACCTGGATCATCCCTGGATGATCTTTGGTGTTATTTCCAGGCCAAGGTGTACCATCTTGCATGAACCATCCTTCATTGGGAATCTTTTGTGCCTTTACCACTAGCCCATTGATACGAATTTTGAACTCTTCATATTCTCTCTGCAATACAGTTAATGGCAGATTTGCAATAAGAACGTATTATAAACACTACATCAAAGATCTCTCAAAATAATCAAGTGAAACTCAAGCTTTCCTGACCTTCATAGCTCTGCGAGCTTTGACAAATGATGGATGAACCTTGTCCTTTAAGTAGTCAATTTTCTGTGAAAAGTACCATTCAGGTGCTCTAGGTTCAATGCTGTATTTCTTGCAGAAAGGAACCCATTTTCTCGCAAATTCTGACGTTTCAGCCAAAGCTTCAAATGTCAACATAGCAGCCCCATCATCTGAAACATAGCAAGAAACTTTTTCCACTGGATAGTCTACTGCAAGAATGGACAAGACAGTATTGGCAGTGACAAGTGGGGGCTCCTTTAAGGGATCAACTGTACTGACAAAAATGTCAACAGCAGCCAATTGAGATGGCTCCCCTTCTCGGTCATATCTGCAAACCATTAAAGAAATTAAATTTTGGATTTTAAAGGATTGAGGAAACCTTAAAGAAATTGGAAACTTCAGAAGATAATAAAATTGGTAAAAACTACCTCAAAGCTAGCCTGTCGAGATATGTCTCGCGGTTCACAGGAAGCCACTTAGGGAATTGATCCAATATCCATGATATTGCAAACCATATCTCACAAATCACAGATACTAACCACAAAGCATAAGCATTGGGAACTGGATTTGTTAGACGGTAGTGCAGGAAAATGCTAAGAATAATAAGCCGCAGAACTATGACCATCCTGTAAGGATTGATCCTAGAGGAAGGAATAGAAACCTTCCTTGATAGAGGTTGGCGGGCTTCATCATTTCTGCATATAAAAATCAGTTTAAGTAAAATAATTATCAGCAATTACTCTTACATTAAGTATGCATAAATCTGAATACAGGAAATCATTTAAGCAAAGAATATCTCCCATACATACCCAATTAGATAAGTCAATGAACATTTTTTTTAAACAAAGGAAGAAGAAAGAATGATCTCAATTTTTTTTAATTAAAACAAAAGCTATACCATTTCACCACACTTTTTTAAAGTAAAAACAACATCCATAGCTGCAGTTTTAAACACAACTTTAAATCATTGTGTATGGTTTGCACCTCCACCAATGTGTCAAACCTGATCCCATAATAAGCCAAAAAAACTGTATTGACTCCCAGATATAAGACTCAGATTTGAAGAGTGTTTTTAGCCTTTTGAAACCACATCACAACCCGAGACATCCAAGATTGATCAGGATAGAACCTAAGGCCCCACAAATTTGAAAAACATTTCCAAACAGGAGAAGCGAAAACATCATTACTTAGTACACGATCAATAGACTCACCCCCCGGGTTAATCACAGCGATCTATATACTAAACGGATGGCCATAATGAACATCTTTTACGATGGACTCTGATCAAAATAACATAGACTTTTCAACTATTGTGCATAGCATAAGTTACCTGAGAAGCAGATCTGTATTTATCTGTTTGTAAAAGAAAAATTATCAATCCAACTCTTTTCTTCGAAAAGACATAATGTTTTCTCATTCAGTGATTATTGTCCTCAACTATGATTCCAAACCTACAGCCAATCTAGATATCTCAAAGGAAATAAGTTAATCTAATCTTGATTTGCATTTATACATGTTTGTGCAAGCATACAAAGCGCTGGATGGGAGCTAGAGAAGAGGCAAGTAGAGTGGCACTTGAGACTTCAATCTTATATATTAGATGAAGTACAGAGTGGGACCTGAGATTGTACTCTCATGTAGTTTAATTGCACAAAACAGATACAAGTAACTTATGAAGTAAATGACTAAAGAATGCTACTAAGCAATTAACAAAAACCCAACCCATACACATGGGGCGAAAAAGTTTGTACCCCACCAAGGATGAAACTTACAGTAAAGAATCATCCATAAGCACATCAGTGCTAGCATCAAAATCTCCACCACCCCTGCCTTCAGATGGTGCATTACCAACACTCATTGGAACTGTGTTCTTCTCCTGCTTCATCTTCCAACCATCAATTCTCTCTTTCCAGGCTACACTGCCTGACCCTGAGAATCCAGATAACGTTAGCTACCTCAGTGCTGAGATCAAAATTTGAATCGAATAAAGAAACAGACAGTAAAGAACGTCTTAAATAAGAAATAGATTTGGGAGAGGCGGATACGTGAACGATTGCCATCCACCACATAAGGAAGTGGATCGATATGCTTTCCCCTGATGCCACTTTCAGGAGATGCCATGGATAGGCGCTCTGGAGAAGCAGCTGACAGCTCCCCAGAAACCTGAAGTATCAAGAAAATGTTTCAGTATATAGTTTTACCAATCAATAAAAATTTCAACACATGGACAACTGGTCAATCAACTTACAGAACGTCCATTTGTGAGCAGAGGAATATGATTGAGAGAAACCGATTTATCATAATCAGGGGATGCAATGTCCTTCCTTTTACCATAGCTCATGTCCCAGTTATGTATTGTCTGTTCTTTCGTATTATGGCTCCTATCTTGAACCCCCAACTTATAACTTGAACCATTCACAGCATTTGTGTCATCATTGACATCAGCATCTTCCGCTTCTTCCCCTTTAATCAGAGGGCTCCCTAGAGGTTAAGAACAACAAACCTGCATCACTTATCTGATATTCATTAACATCTGAGTGAGAAAAATGCAACAACAGTTAAGTCAAACTAACCCTTGTGCCACTTGTATTTGGTCTTGCATTGAGGGCATGACTGATTACCATCTTTCCTCTCATACTCATAACAGGGGCGGCAGACAGGGAACGCACAAACATCACAAGCAACAAAGGGCTCGCCATCCACAGTCGTGCCAACAGTGTCACTACAGATCTGGCAGACCTCAGCGTCCATGGGTTTTGTAGATTTTGGCTGCAGGACTCAAGGATCAGATGTGAATTCTGTCGCTATATCTTTAGTAAATCAAATATTTACATGTACTCTTGAATCCTATTAGATCAATGAAGTAACACGACACACAATGCAGAAAGCAAAGAAATGCTTGAAGCAAATATGATGCAAACATTCCAATGCAGCTCCGAGAAACTAAAACAAATGGTACCAAGAAAACGAACTTCAATCAAATAAAAATCTATTATTCGTCCGAACCAAAAAATATATATCAAAGTTTGAGATTTTAAGAATGATATAGTATATATTGAGGATGCCGAAGTATTACTCTCGGTTTAGATCCGTAGAAAGAATCATAAAAGATAAAAGATAAATCGAGCTTCACAACACCACTACCCCTTCCCCCTTCCCCAAAGAACAACTTGGAGAAATTTCCCTTCTTTTCCTCCGTCACAAGATCCAAATATGACATTACGAACAAAATAAACAATCCAAATCATCCATCAAATTACGCATTGCATGGACCATTTTATCATAGGCATTCATTTTATATTTCTAAGAAAACAAGACATCCTAAAATACAAAGAACAGTAAAATGTGGCATGAATATCAAAGACGTAGTACTAACCTCCATGTTCTCTTACTCAAAAGCTAGTTGATCCTCACTCAAATCCAATCCAAAAACAGCAATATCTAGAAACACCCGATAATGTTTCATTAACACTCAAACTTTAGTTTCACTTAATGTCATTCTTCACACCACTCGCGGAATTGTTAGAGATTGTAAGATATAGCTAATCGCTGAAAAGGTTTTGACAACGAGATTATGAGAGACAGACCGCTCCAGCTACAACTGGAGGGTAAGTAGCACCGACAAGGAGACGGAGAAAGCGAAAGACTCAGATCCAATCGACAGCTGCGAAGACCAATTATATGTTGATATTTTTGTGGATTTTTATGTTTTTTGTTTGGGTGATCAGATCTTGATACGTCCGCAACGTGCCGGCTGGGAGTCCTACTGATATGACGTGGCAATATATTGGTAGTTGGGGCGGGCAGCGAGGTATCTGTAACCCGCTTGTCCGTCCTGTTCGCCCCGCCTCCGTAAGGCAGAGCGGGTTATTCCACTCCGTCCATGCAGGGACGGGCCCCCTTCTCGCATTAAAAATCTAAGCGGGGGTGGGGGGCGGTATACCCTCCGCCTCCCATACCTTCATTATTTAAAAAAAATTATTTCATGTATTTATATAAATAGTTTGTATAATTATAAATTTTATACAAATATTTATAATCTGATAAATTTGAAGGGGAATTCAAGTTAATAGATTGTCTTGACCTTCTAGGTCAACCTTTATATAGGAGACCAAGACAATACAATTGTGAAATTTAAGCAATGTAGGACTTGTTCAAGTCCCACTTTACTTAAATTTTACTATTGTATTGCATTGACCTTTTATATAAAGATTGGTTTTAGAAGTCAAAATAATCCAAAATACAATTCTAATGAGTTCACATTATTTTTGGATGTATGAACTTTAATTTATTATTTAAATTATATTATAATTTAGGTCTAAATAAAAATTAGACCTAAAAATAATTTTTTAAAAAAATAGATATTGGAGACTTAAAACAACTTACGGGATGCGGGGCGGGGTGTGGATTCAACCCTACTCCCGACAATGGGGCGGGGGGCCCCACCCCCACCTCCCAGGGGCAAGGGGCAGGGTCAAAATCCTTCTCCCGCATGGTGCGGGGGCGGGGTGCGGGATTGGGTACCCCCACCCCACACCACGTAGGTTGCACCCCTAATTGATAGGGTTACTAGTTCCACTGGATCATGCGTACCGGAGGGTCCTCTTGTCTGCTGTGCTCGAAAGGATACCGACAATGTGTTTTGAGTGTGAATTGTGGATTACGTTACTCACAGGCTTAGAGGAAAGTAATGGACCAGGGCTCAGAACATGGGCTTATTGAGTCATGCAGGGCTTTGCTTGTACTGGATTTAGGTTTGCTTGACATAGGTACTCCGAATATGAATTAAGAAAACGTTTGTATGCCTCGTGAATTTGTTCCCTTCATCTTGATCGCTTCTATATTTTAATTTATTACTTTATTTAATAATTAAGAAAATAAATTATAATGCATTAGTGTATCTTATTTTTAAAAACATGTAAATTTGTTAAAAATATAAAAAATAAAAGAAGACATAAATAAAAATAAAATTCGTATTAGTGGAAACGCCTATCGATTAAAATTAAATGACACGCTAACATTGTCCAATGAGATAATGAATTATGACTTTGTGAGCTAAGTGAACATGTACCTTTCTATTTATAGAAATATCCAAATGCTATGAATTGAAAATCGTTATATAAGAATAGTTCTACATGTATTTAAAATTTTTATTTACACTTTTATTTACAAGACTTATTTGTTAGTGTTATATTTAGCATTTTCCTTTACATGATGAAAAAATGCTATTTATATTTATGATTTAATTTACATAATATGATTATATGTCATCTAGGACTTTTAAATTTAAGATTCAAAATTCAAATAATAATAAATAAATAAATAAAACCAATGAAATCAGATTGCATATAATATTATGCTAAAATTTGTTATGTCCCCGTAACACTACTCTAATATAAATTTATACTTTAAAATAACTTGATACAAAACATATGATAATCATGTGAAAATGTCATTTTTAAGAATGAAATTGAAGTTTAGAAGGGGCAAAAATAGTGAAGCTCATTCGCCACCACATGGGTGGATGGATTGCCCGATCTACTCACCCATTGGTGGCTAGACGACCACCACATACAGGCCTATAGACCTCCCATCCACATTCCAAACTTCTTCATTTAAAATATATATATATATATTACAATTTATGAAAAATACACATGCAAAAGAGTCTTTCCAGAAAAATTTCTTAAATATTACGATAATGTGGTAGAGCAGTTTTTCTCCCCTATCTTGAATCTAATAAAAAATCCAGAGATAAAATAAAAAAGAATGAAAGAAAGAAATTTGGATCATCATGATCGAGTAAAAAAAGCATTAATGTAGAATGGCACATCGTCAAAATAAGAAACATAACATATAGAATTGATAAAAATAAAATAAAAACATAACAAATTAGAAAGAATAATTTAACCATAAAAAATTCTAAAAGCAAATTCATAAATTGACGACGTAATTTGATAAAATTCATCAGATTATAAAATTATTTTTATTACAAAATATATCTAATAGAAAATACATCAAATTATAAAATTATTTTTTTCTTAGGCCAGAAGCAGCGAGATATCTGTGTCATAGAAAACGTAATTTAACATTAGTTTTAACACACAATTTAATGGGAAATCCGACAGCCTATGTTAGTGATCAACAATGGCGGTGATAAAGATGTAAAGAACAAAGGTGCTGCTGGGCTACACCAACCTCAGCAATCCGCATAACTTTAATCCAAAGCAACACCTCGAAATAGTTTCTTCAACACTACTTTCTGCCTTTCTGGGCACGATTCATTTTCTCCTCAGAATAGCAATCCTATCCTTTCAACTCAAGCCATGACTTCATCATTAAAGGTCTCCAATCATCCTGCAACTTAGCAAGCTCTATTTTCTTTCTGTAAATGCCAAATGGATCCAAATGATGTCTTTCTAACAAGAGACATGTCAGATGGATCTGGGAGCCTCCAACATCTCTTATTAATCTTAAATCATCTATCCCCACTTCCCACATTTGCAGAAAACCAAGACATGAGATGAAGTCAAGAAAAAGAAATGACAAATGCCAGAATTAAAACAGAGTATTTGAACACAACCAACCCTTAAAATTACCACCCACGGCCTTTTTTGCAACAATGACATTGGCCTTTTTGCAGAACTGATCCCATGTTTGTAACTCATCCATGGTCCTTTTTATAGGGAAACCCAAAGCAGAAGGTCATACACTTTTTCAACGTCAAGCTTGCAAATAACCCCAGCGAGTCCACTGCCAATTTGTACAATGCCTATAGCAGCAAAGGCTGTATTTAAAACCAAACCACATAAACATAGGGGTGGAAACTGACCTCTGCAATTCGGTCAATCCAAGCACCACTGACCTCGGTCAGTGGACAAAATCAAAACCTAAAATATGCCCACTCATGCAGAAAGTACACACACCCATACACACCATCTTAATCTTTATTGATTGAACGCAACTAACAAAATCCATGTACACAGGAAGCATACAAAAGATAAACCTAGTTACATTCTATTAAGCTGACAAGTAGAAAAAACTCGTGACCATCCCTCCCTTCCGTACAATAGTAGAAAACCATTGAACCAAAGAAGATACAAAAAAAGTCCCAGATTTTCATTTCCCCATGGTCCTCTCCACGTCGCAGCCAATTGATTGCATTGATGATGTTGTTTCCAGCAAGCTAGGAGATCCGCCATGCCTTTGAGCATTACCCAATTCAGTCCCGCCCTTCTAATGATGTCATCCCATAAATTCCTTGCCAATTCGCAACGCACAATATATATATATATTTGCAAAGCCATGTATACTTTTTCTTAACAGTCCATAAATTCACTGAGGTAAATAATGTGCTAAATGCATATGGCAGATCTGCCCCAACCAAGTAAACAAAACTCCTACAACGATTAAGTGCACCAGAAAAGTAAAATGATTCCTGCTCCAAATAATGTAAGTAATTTGAGAACATTTGTTTCTCAGTAATCAGAAAGTAAGAGAACATAAACCTGGTTTTACCAAAGGCAAATTTGTTAGAAGTGACAAAGCAGCTATTCTGTCTTGCTTACATCGATGCAATAGAAGACTACGAAAATGTTAAAGAATTAACCAGTAAAGTTGCACCCCTGCATCAGATACTAAATAATACTTCAGTGGTGTGTCTGACTTGAAGGGCTGAGCTCGTCTTGCCTTTATCTATATTCATAAGAAAAAGATCTTAGGCAATTTGATTACAGGAACAAAAGGTGGACATCATCAAGGATGCTCATAATACATAACAATATGTTGGGTGCATAACATGGAATTTCAAATCAAACCTGGAATTTCAAATCAAACCCCCATTTTTTGTCTGAGCACATAACAATAATGCATAACAGAGTAGATATTATTCTCAGCCTCATATAGTAGTATGTTAATCTCAGCAGCGCATCTGCCTGCAGAGCAAGAGGTCATGAATTAGGCTCCTGTGACAATTGAACTCTCCCCGCCTTAATTATTTGTTCACTAAAGGATGGCCTCATCAATCAAAAGGCATCTGTATTCATGGACGTTCACAATACATGAGAAGACATTTCAGCATTTCCATACATTTTACGCATTCTGAACAGCTGAACCATAAAATCAAACTTCACAAGTATTTTGAAGCACCTGAGCGGTATATAAACAAGAAAAGATTTATATTTGTTAACATAAAAGGTCACATTCAGACTAAATCACGCCTCCATGCAAATTAAACAGATGACACTGAATCTTCATATCAAGATCAAAACTGCTTGATACTGCCTGTAGCTAACCGCATTCAATCTATTTGATTATTCAAAATATTTCATATATTCATCTTGGATGCAAATACACATGCCTAACTAGCCTGAATTAATAACGTAGACTAGAGATTTCATAATAAATATAAATCAATTGTCTGCCTAACTAGCCTGACTTAATAACGTAGACTAGAGATTTCATAATAAATATAAATCAATTCCTCAATAGCAACGAGACTAGGAGAAAAATTATACTAAATCAGATCTTAATATGAATAGACTTTTGAAGAAAGGTTCAGGTAGATGTTTTGTATATTAAAAACTATATAAACTTTAGGCTCACCCTTGACAAATTTGAATGAGATCAGTTGATATATGCTTTCCAAAATACTTCATTGATCACCGTCTTTTTCCTTTACACTGTCTACTGCAATGACTGAATTGGCGGACATCACAATTCTTTTTTGACATTGCTCAAATTTCAAAACAAATAACAGAAAAAGCTAATCGCCCATCCTTCTCTCATTTTAAATTGTTAAATACAATTCAAAAGATCACATTATCCAATCCAGTCACTCTATAGACAAAAGGAAAGAAGACCGAAATGGATATTTTTGGGAAACAAGGTTTTGTGTAATATGTGCAATTTTTGAAAAGATGAACTTAAAATCTAGAAGATTTTTCAAGCACAAACATATTTGTTTTCGAGCACAAACATATGTTCTCCCCTCAGAGGTCAATATTGGTTTACCTTTTCTTGACCATGCATCATGTGACCAAGTAAACAGAAAGTATAAAACTTGTGGAACTAATAAAATTAATGAAGGTGTCATCCCCAAAATAATTACATAACATGAATTCTGAAAAATAAGAAGCTCAAATTTCTATAGAGGAATGCATTCGTAAAACAATGGACGGTGTCTAGTTAAATAAAACAAGAACCCTGATAAGGAAACAAGGGAAGACAAAAAAATAAAATAAAAAAGTGCACTGTCAATGCAAGTAGAACTTCAATCAGCTGATAAAAAATAAATAAAAAATAAAAAATAAATAAAAAAACTACCATCAGCAGAGTCAACTAATCTAATTAACCAGCACTTAGCGACGCTCTACAAAGCATGCACGAAGGGTTCAATGGCGAAAAAACTGTCAAGCATTTCAGAGATGGAAAGCCCCTTCTATCTTATCAACACGCAGTTAAGCTCCGTGAAGATGCGGAGCTGCTATGCAAAGGAATGCTTCAGATAACCTTTTTGTTCTGACCAAGAAAATGGGTTCCCTTTCACTTTCCTCTAGATGAGTTTCTCATCGATTAAACATAAAACAAAATCAACCAGAATAACAGAACAAGTGCAATAAAATTGACATAGAAGGAAAGCAATGAAAATTCATAATTCCAACTAAACTCAATTTTAAGATGGACAAGACAAGATACATACAATCTCAAGCCTTACCAAGCTCAACAAACAGAATAGCATAAAAAATTAACTAAAACTGACGATTCAAGTATCCTTTAATAAACCGTGGAACCTCTGACTCCGAAGTTCAAAAGTCTGAGAAAACGATAAAAAGTGGAGTCCATATCCTTCATGTCTCAGATCCACAGAATGAAGATATTTAAAATATCTCTAAAAATTATTAGGGTTTTCTTTTAAACCCAATTCCAATAATAGGCTAGCAAAATCCTCAGATTTCCGATCAAACCCCCGTCTCATTCTCGAAGTCAGACACACAGAAACCCTCTTATCGGCTGTTATCATTCCCACGCCACCAAAGGAGAATCACAACCCTGACAAATGAGCACGCGGTCGTCTACCTTCTTTGCTCAAATAAAACCCTAACAAAAATCAAAGCAAAGTAATCCCGAAAATAAAATAACAAGAACAGAGCATACATTTGTGTGCAAAATGACGACTTATTTAAAAATATGATTAAAAGAAAAAATCCCAATGAAAAATAAAAAATCAATCCTTTCATTTTTATCTTCAAAAAGAAAAGTAGAAGACAGAGGACCGATTTATTTGTCAGAATTGTAATTCTCCTTCGCGAACGCTGAAATAACGATAATAAACGATAAATAAGATCATTCAATATGTTTAACAAAGAGAATGAAAAGAGAAAGATCGATTCAAGTTTTCTCCAGAAATCTTCCAAATGGAAGATTATATAGTATGAATCTAGAAAGAAAGATTATGGAGGTGGGGTCCTGTACACACTTGTCTTCAAACCAGAACTTAAGTCTCGTTTGGTTGTTAAATTTATTTAAATTTAATTTAATTTTTAATAAAATTTAATATATAAAAATTTAATTTTTAAATTATCAAATTCATCTTAATTCAAATTTTTTTATATATAATATTTTTTTATAGTTAAGATCTATAATTTTTTCAAATTTTTATAAATATATTTAAACTCATCTTAATATTTAAATATATTTAAGTTACGTTTAAAAATGGAACTTAACTAAGTTAATTTGAATTTTTTTATAAATAATAGTAAATTAAGATAGTTGGATGAATTTTGTAAAATCCATTTAAATTAATTTAAAATGTATTTAAATGTAAAGTTAAGTTTAAGTATATTTTTATAAAAATTTGCAACGCTGGTGAACCCAACTATTTACTAACAGGCCTTGATGATATGATCGTCTAATATGCTGACAAAAGAAAAAGAAATTAATGAAATCGGCAGAGAGAGAGAGAGAGTTGATTGCTACATCAACATACAAGAAAAGTTGAACATGTCGACTATTATGTGCGTGTGAGTTATTTTGTGTTCACGTTAGAGTTTTGCTGAAAAGAATTTAAGCTGTGCATTTCGACGTCCAACTAATTCTAAATTAAAGTGAACTCAATGAAGCCTGATTTCCAAATCGGGCCTAAATTCATTTTATGTGAATTTTATAAACTCATTCTATTATCTTAACTCATTATTATTTATAAAAAATTAAATTCATTTCATCGTCTTAACGCATTTATTTGCTATAATGTTCCTAACATATATACAATATTCAAATATATAACCAAGTGCGTATCTTTTTAAAAAAGTGAATTTCATCATAAAAATATGAATAATTTCGTTATAAAATTCATTTTTAAATAAAAGATTTGTACAAAATTTGCTCTTAACATTACGTACGTTTCTCTAAGACTCCGAACCCATTTTTTTTTTATTTAAAAAAGAAGAAGAAATAGTAATACAATTATTTTATAGATCTACAATAAAAAATATTTTTAAGTTCATGCACATCAAAGTTTAAAATAATATTTTTAATACTTTATTAAGTAGTTGTGCAAAAGTTATCTATTAGTCATGTCTTTACCACCTCTATTTTTTTGTTTTGTTAATATCTTCTTCTTTTTTATACTTTTCTTTTATCATATTTTCTATATCTTTATATTTAACAATATGTTTTCTATCCAATATTTTGATATTAGATAGGTATTATGTTCTAACTACATAAATCGTTTAATGTAGTTAATTTTGTATGTTTTCATTTTCGAAAAATTTAAAGGCAAGCATTGTGCATAGGTCCTCGCTAACGACCTCCTACGTGGAGACAAAACGCGCCGCTTGGATTATTTTGATACCCTTAAGCACCTGAATGTTATTCTCTATATGGTGCATTTGGATTTCTTCTTCTTTTCCCAAAATGCTTTTGATTTTCCTTCTCCCCTTTGACTTCGACTTCACCTTCTCATTCTCATTGTGATACAGAACTCATTACCGTGTCTGAGGATTTTTTTGAAGAGGGCGTGCATTTCTACAAGGGATTGAGTAGCATTGGGATCTTCTACTCGACAAAATACTAGGTAATGTCTACTCCATTTCGGTCCATTTCTGCAAGGGGTTACTGTGTTTAGGATTTTTTTTATGAGTTTCTTTCTTCTATCTTTTTCATTTCCTTCTTTGTTTATATCATGGATTGTTTATTTCAGTCCATTTCTACAAAATCTATCACCAATATATACAACCCAAATGAGGCGCCTATGTTTGTTGAAATGCTTGAATGAGAATGTAAGGTGGATATTTCAACATATAATAGTATGCTGGAGGCTTTATACAAACGTAGGGATGTGGTTGAAGCATACGATATGTCTCGAGAGATGGGGTCTCGCTAACAACTTTTAACAATTTAGAACAATTGTACAAATTTTCAAAAAAATGAGTTTAGATGACAAAATATTACTGATATTGAAAACATGAATTGTAGTATTATTTTAAAAAGGGTGATTACATAATTCAAATGAGATGAGATGAACTTGTTGAAAATGACAATGACAATATATCATTCCCGTTATCACTTGTTAAACTTACCTAAATTTTAGGTTTGTATACACCTCTTGAAACTTCTTTTCAAGAGCCAAATGTGATATGCAAGGAATTGTGAAGTTAAATAAATGGAATTTAGTTTGGTTTTTATTTTCAATCCTTTTCTTCAATGCATAGTCTAACTATTCAACAAATTCTTTAAGGTCTATCCTAGCATGCACATAGCTGTGGAAGAAAGTATTCATATTCTCACTGTGCTGAGTTATACTCATTTCAACCCAAAATGAGTTCATTAAATTTACCAATACCCAAAATTTTCTCTCCACATATAAGCTTTACAATCATGCATTTTCATGGAAGTTGAACATATCCTTCATGACATTCTAAGAATTCTCAAACTCATCGATAGTAAGGGAGTCATAGACACAAGACAACAACTTACTTTTCAGGCCACATTTGTATTGACTATGAGAACCAAACTTCTCAAGAACTTTTCGCTGTATGTGCTACAAGCAATATCTATGCCGCGTGTTGGGAAAGATAATGGGCAATCGCATTTTTCATTTCGCAATCTTGATTAGTAATAATAGTATTAGGTTTTTTCATCTATGCAATGAAGCCAAATTTTAAATAACTATACAAATGATTATGTATCCTCACTTGATATAAGGCTTGCACCCAAAATGATTGACTGTCTATGGTGATTTATATTCATGAAAGGCACAGATGACATTCTATATCTATTTGTCAGGCATGGGGTATTAAATGTTACCACATCTCCAAAGTAGTTATAGGCCCCTCTTCTACGGGCATTTGCCCAAAACACATTTATCATCATATCATAATTATCCAAATTCATGCAGTCAAAAAAACTATCATTCATATATTGCATCCATCTAAAATACTCAAACAACACTTGAGCACCACCTTTACTAAGGCGTAAGTGTCATGACTTATTAATATAGTTACAACAATCTTTTTCTCCAAATAGTATGTTCTCAAATCCACCCGCCTCAGTAAAGAAAGTATAGAAAGTCTTATTCATCCGTATGCAAACTTGATCATTTGTGTTCAACACCCTTATAACAGACTTCTTAACTTTTTTACTGCATATGAAAAATCTGGATTTTTCTTAGATTGAGCACACTCTTAAACATCCCATTTCGTGCCTTACCACTATGCACACATCCTAGAGAGTGACTTATTGATAGTCACATTCTTTGATTTAAAGCACAATATTTGGCTCCTCAATAATATCACCCCATCAGTAGGCTCTACATGAAGTGATTTGAAATTACTAATCTTTAAGGGTGTAATTGGTTCGGTTTAGTCCGATTTTAAACAAAATCTAGAACCAAATAGGTACTACCAGTTTTGCATTTTTTATAATCGATTACCTACCGTTTACCCTCAAACTGGTAGTACTGGTTTTACCAATTCTGGTCCGATTCGGTCCGATTTTAAATTAGTCTATTAAACTGTTAGTATATATATTAATATTAGATATAGTGATTAGAATAAATATTTATTAATATTTGTTATAGTAAGTTTAATTTTTTATAATTATATCATTGATAGTAATAGTAATAATATACTAATAGTAATAGTATTAATATTACTATATCATTATTTTTATATAATAATTTATATATAGACTTAAAATATATTACTAATAGTAATATAGTATTAAACTAGTAATATTAAGCCATAAATTGTAAATTGTAACTAATTTACATTATATACTAATGTATAAAATATTATATATAATATTAAAAATATTACATATAATATTAAAAAAATTAATTTGAAAATATATTGTGTAGGATTGGTCCGGTTTTAAAAAACTTAGAATCATAACTGAACCGATATCTACTGATTTTGACATTACAGGAACTGATTTCGGACTGATATCGACTTAAAATTGGACTGATTGTAACAGTTTGGATCGATTCAATCCCATTTTTCGATTTTTTCTTACACCCCTAATAATTTCTTTAGTAATGACTGTATTATCCAAAGAGGTAGTAGACTGCACTTCCACTTTTATCGAGTTTAATGTGGTCTCACTAATTTTTTCAACAAAGTTACTTTAACGCACTTTATTTTTCTGCAAATTAGGAGAAAAAATTATTATATGACTATATGTTTGATACTGTAGAAGACACAATATGTGAAAAATCCAACAATATATCACTTTATTGCCACATAGATATGGGTTCACATTCGTCGGAGGAAAAACTGCTGGCAAAGCCAAATAAGAGCTAGTGGTTGCACTAGTACTGGCAGCTATACTAGTGCTAACAGCTACACTATTGTTGGTAGCTTCACTAGAGCTGGCATTGGTTGCAGAAGTAAATATGATAGTGAAAGTAGGGTTCCATGGGTGTTGATGTGGCTTTTCAAAATAAAAAATTAAACATAAATAATTAGAACAAATATTCAATACCAGAAAATTAAAGCACGCCAACTACAATAAATGCTCTAAGAAATCATCCTCTGGTTGCTCCATTGATATTAATAGTATTGATGTAAAAATTTGGCTAAAATTAGGTGAGTAAGTTGGTGAGTTTGGATATGACTAGACGACAAAGTTGATAGGAGTTTATCTTATATTTGGGTTTGTAACTTAAATGAATATAAAATATTTTGATTTTATCTATAACTATTTTGATTTTATCTAAAGGTTATTAGGAAGTGTTCTAGATAAATAAAAAATGTAGAAATCAAGTTTCAAGAGATAGGTCTTATTCAGAGAAGAGTTTGAATATGAAACTATCAATACTGAAAATATAAGTATCAAGTGTCAGCAAATTTTTACTGTAACAAAAACTTCTATCAGTTCTGATCCATCAGGAGAGTTCTATTGTGAATTAAACTCCTATCAGATCTAATATGTCAGTAGAGTTCTAAAATGAGTAAAACTCCTATCTATAATCTGATGTTCAAGAAGTTAGAAGATATCAAGTGCTTTGGATAGTTGTTGAGAAGATTCTAAATGTTAGGAGTTATTCAATAACGAAGTAATTAGTTGTTGAGAAGATTCAACGATGGGGGTCAACAGTCCATTAGTAGATTAACATTGTCTTAGACTCCAGCTAACTAAATAAAAACCTTCAGCAGAATCCTACTAAAAATCAACCACTGGGTAGCTTATTTATATGAGGATTTTAGTTAAGGATTCACCATCTTTTGATCAGTGATTATTTTAAGAGTTTGGATATTTGAGAGAGATCTAAGTGCTTGAGTGTGAGAGAAATCTTGTGAATGATTTTTTTACTATTTTGTTCTTTCTTTACTTGAGTGCATACATACTCCGAGCTGAAATTGAAATGATTGAGATTAGTCACTGGAGTTCTACGATGAAAGTCAATAGCTTGAAAATCATCTAAAATTCTAGCTGTTACTGCGATAGAAGACAAACAACTAAACAAACCGTTTGATTGGACAAGTAAGAGAGTATACTTATAAAGATTTTGTAATTGAGAAGATTAATTGTAATTTATTTTCACCTAATAAGTTTAATTTTATGGATTTGGTTGTCTTTTAAGATTTTACCTTTGAGAAAATTTTCAAAAGGTTTCTCTTTATAACTAAAATTGGTATTACGTAGTTTGTTTATTTATATATTTGATTATTTATCAAATTACCACATAATGAATGACTAACCGATTTGTTGAATGAATTTGTAGATTTCTATATCAAAATATAGGGGTGCTTTGGAAATTTCAGGTAGGCAGTTGGAAGAGGTACTTTTAGCATTGGGATAGTGGAACTATACAAGGAAGCGAAACTACTCAAGGTAGCAATACTTGATGTGGAAGCGGACTTAGAGTTCCTTGGGTGTTGCTCACTTTTTCAAAACAAATAATTAGACCAAATATCCAAGTTCATATAATTAAAGCACAACAATTAACTATTTTACCATCCAACGATCATTTGGTTGATCCATTGATATGGGTAGGCAGTTGGAGGAGATCCCATCACTAATATGACAGAACTATACAAGGTAGCATAATTATTCAAGACAATAGTTACTTGACATGACAAGAAGTAGAGTTCCGTGTTGGGTGTTCAAGTTCATAAAATTAAAGCATATGAATTATTTTACCATCCAATGATATGGTTGTTTTATGGATATGAGTTGGCACTTGGAGGAGGCACAAAAGGTGGTAGCCATGCATGATGCAATTAGACCATAGTAACTTAGCATGTAGTTTGAAAAGTCTAGATAAAAGTGATATTGACTCGTCCTAACATATAGTAACATAATATTAATCAACCTAAGTGAACAGTGACTACACATAAAATAAATAGACCTCAATTGTTGAAAGATGTCTACAATATCTAAGTTGATGGATCAGTGAGAGGAGGTGTTATGAGAGATGCATCTTCTTTCTCTTTCCGGCCATCTACACAATTTCAAATATCTACTAAAATGTGTGAAATGTCAAAATTTGTGTAGACTACGGGAATGCTATATATGTTTAGAACAACTTGATACAGATCACCACAAAGATTGATAATAATACACGTGATGCCATGGGATCGAACTTAAATATTAAAACACCTATATAGAGATCATGTTGTGTGGACACCATAAAATTGATTAATGAAGTTTCTTAACAAAAGAGATCTATCATGTAAAGATGATAGGGCACAAGGATCATCCACCCAAATGATCTTTTGCTTTGTGATAATTTGAAAAGCAGTAGAACATGTGTCTATCATTGTCTCATGTTCATTGTCATCATTTCCTTGATCATTAACGCATTACAAAAAAAAAGAGTATCTGTGACGAATTATTTGTGATGAAAATGATTATTTGCTACAAAATATATTCATTTTGGTATAGAGTAATCATTTTGATCGAAAATAGCTTGTCACGAATAAATGATTTTCTTATAGTGACAGATGATTAGTTCAACTATTTGATAGGTTTCCCATTTCACTAAATGAAAGTCACAAGTAATTTTACAAATGTCTCTTAAGAAAAAGTTCATCTCAATTACATTTGAAATAGGTAGTCGATCTAAAATATGGGAAAAAAATTACAAAAGTATTTTGAGCTATATAAGAGAAAGAAAATGTTATATTTAGCACAAAAGTTTAATGTGCTAACAGTATTATAAGCTTCCAAAGTTGGGAGTCGAATAAATCCAATGCAATAGAACTGACAATTACCTCAATTCAAATTGTGGATCTTTGATCATTAACAATAATATTTTTACCTTCATTAATAAAATTTATTTTTTAACTCTTTCCTATGGACATGTCTGCGCTCGTATGAAGGCCGTTAAAATATTACTTAAACGATAAAATATACCTCTTTTCACCATTCAAACTTCTAAAATAAAATTCGTGATTTAATAAGAGTCTTAACAGGGTACTATTTCATTCTCTCAGAACACATTGTCCAATTTCATGGATATCGTGCAAATACTTTTCTATTAAGAAACGCCTTAATTTCAAAACGAATACGTCAACTAGTTCATTCAGATTCTCACAAACTGGAGTAGGGTCCATGATCTGCAAGGAGTTCTGACACAACTGATGCCAACCTGAAATTTATTCGAATTTCAATGCAGTAATCAATGGATATAAGAGAAGCCTCAAATGGCCCCATTAAGAAAAGCTAAGATTTCGTTGAAGAATTCTAAATCACATATAACTGATCAGTGCCTCAGCAAGCCAAACATATGTAAAGGGAACGTTAATTCAATGAACAACAAGAATTACCATTAATTGAATGTCACTTCCATCACAGAGTCAAAGAAAATTCGAGTTTCGACATTTTAATAGTTTGATCTCATGATCATTCGTAGGGACAAATTGTCAAACACAACACAAACTACACAAGCTTAATTTCTTCTCTTATTTATTTCATCCAATAGCAACCCCACCTCCCACCCTAGTTCGACGAATGATGTTATAAAGCTGTTAAATTCTAAAATAGTGTTATCTGGTTCAACGCTGACGAGTGGGTAGCAGTGATATTCAGTGCAACTCCATCCAAAATGCCAATATGAGAGAGAGGAAGCGGAGTACTAGCCCGCGATGGTGATTCTCATGAACTCTGAATTCTATAATTAAGGTTGTACGTTCAGTATGTACGTGGCAGCTAGCTGGTGTTTTACGTATAGGTAGAAAAGTGAGGATTCGTATATTTATGAGCGAGGGACTAGACGAGAGACGAAAGAGATCAATAAAGACAGTTGAAACAATCGGGTGCCATTTATATCTTTGACGTGTACGTAGGATCGATCTTATTATTCTTCGTAAGTACATACGTACCATTATTCATGTTATATAGCAAAATGAGAGCCATTATACATTAATATTCGCTATATATATTGATCATCATGATGATGTTGTTGTACATTTCAAGGGCAGCGAGGGAAAACAACTCCTGCGTAAGCCAATTTGACATTGTTGCACAAAGCGGTGGGCGTCTTCTCTCGGCCTTTCAGGTTAATGTTCTGCAACAAAATCCCCTGACATGGAAAGTTCCTGCTGCAATCTAAATTTATGGCCACCTCAGAAGCACTCGTCCCTTGGATGTTCTTGTAAACCACATTTTTAACTTGAACTGCCGTGCCCTATACATGTATACATGATCATTAATTATTATATATAATCAAACAGAGACATGATGAATATCGTACGTGTCTCTGTATGCATGCATGATATATATATATATATAATATGCATGGCTAGCAGCTTGTTATATATAATGATCTTTAATTAATCAATTACCTGTTTTTTGCATGGCTTGTCTTGGTCACAGTAGTTTTGGTCGATTATTATGGGATTGGTCACGTTATACATTTCTATGTTCTGGAATTTAATGTTGCTTGCGCTTCCTGATCCTCCCTGCAGATTAATTCATGATGTACTTAGGACTAATTAAATTACATGTATATCGATATTGTCTTAATCATGTGTTTTTAATTAATGGAAATTATATAGAGATCAGAATTATAAATTATATGGATAATTAATTAAACATTAATAATTAGTAATAAATATATATAAATAGCGACCTGCCAAGTCTTGATTCTCAGTCCATTTGTGGTTCCAGAAAGCTTAGCTCCATTCACAGTTATTCCCGACACATAAGCTTCCGAATTTCCAGAGCCCAAGCTTCCAATACTGAGAGCATGATCATGAAAAAATCACAAATATCAGTGCTGATCATTTAATTTCTTTAGATATTCATTAATATATTGATGATTGAAAATATCGCATTTTGCAAGTATTTAAATGATGATGATCAGTCGTCTGAAACCTGATTCCATGACCTGGTCCGCAGGTTATATCCGTGGCTTGCAGCTTTTTCGATCCACTTACAATTGAAATGCAATCATCACCTTTTGATCATCAATACATCAAAACTGATCAATAAATATTCTTAGATAAAGTATATATATATATATATGAAAGGATTTAATCAAATTTAGAACTAGATTTTAGGCATGCATGAGGCATACCCGTTCCTATAACACAACTTGAAATCCGGATGTTTTGAGTATCTGTGACATGAATTCCATCGGTGTTGGGGCTCTCCTCTGGGGCACTTATGGTCAGCTTGGAAGCCTGAACGTTGGAGCATTTTTCAAAAGAAACATGAATTTGTTGCGCGTCTTGGATCTTCAAGTTCGTCACGATCAAATTTTTGCTTTGATAGAAGGTTAGGGCCTGCCAAGGAATTACACGTAAGTACGGTACGTACATATATATTATGTACCCTAGAAAAATGGGACGGATTATTTGTGGTAATTAAATATAAGTACTATTTGCAATGAAAAACATACCGTCGGTGCATCCTTGCAAGGCTGCGGCCAGTCAATGAAACCATAAGAATCGTTAGCGCTTGCTTTTGATTAGGAGTAAATTAATAATATAATTTGGTAGATATAAACATGCATTTACAGCGTTGAGAAATCGTGGGTTACCAGATGTTTATTGATTTTGCAGGAGTTTTGCCACCATATTTTCCCATTGCCATTGATGGTTCCACCACCTTCAACCGATAAATTCTCAACACTATCGAAGAGTAGCCAGTGTCTGCCATCTTGGCCATAATCCGATCGATCTTCAGACGCTTCTATGGTTCCAGAAATCTGACCATTCGTCAAATTAGAAAATACAACATAATTACCAGCCAAGACCTAGAAATATATAACTTGCTTGACCTTTTGAATAATATATATACATATATATATAGCTTTATGATTAATTACCTGCAGAGTAAGAACAGATTTGCAGGGGCCAGAGAATCTTATTGGCTTAAGACGATATTTTTTCTGAGGCACCATCAGAACAACTAGTCCTTGAGATGAACAAGCTACCTCCCAAGCCTTTTTAAATGCCTGAAAGAATCAATTCATGCAATGGAAGGGTTTACGTACATAAAAAAGGAAGAAGAAACTGTATAAAATACTTGTAACATTTCAAACTGTAACAATTTATAACACCATTTTTGTTTCATATAACTGAAGATGTATTGTACTCAAATAAATTATTATGTTCAGTACAGCAAAATAATGCAGGAAACACAGAGAAGCCTTAATAAAGAGATTGCTGATTAGTTGCAATTGAAGCAATTAAAATAGATTTAAGACCCTAAATCTGAGAGTACCTCGGTGTCGTCATGAGTACCATCACCTTCAGCTCCAAAGTCGTCGATATTAACTGTTTTAACCGAAGAAGAACTGGAAATGGTACCCACTCTATCAAACCTCTTCAAACTTAAGGCATCAGTTACTGCCTTGATTAAGTCCTTAAACTCACCGTCCGCAATGTTGCTGAAGTACGAATTAGAATACGCTTGAGAATCATGAAAAATGGAGAGGATCAGCATGATTATGAAAAATGGGAGCAGAAGTCTAGCTTGTTGGGCCATTGTACTTCTGTTTCGTCTTTAACTTGTGTGAAGGAGAAGGGATCGATACTCGAAAGCGTAGGGATTGTTGAGAAGATGAGATAGTTATAGCATGGTAAGTGAAAAGCAAGTCATGACGAGCTGTGTATTTATAGAGAGATCAGCATGGCGGCTTTTTAGGTTCTTTTCCACATGCATGATGACTCTAATTCAGGTGTGGTTTGAGGCCCTGAGAAATAAGAGATTGAGACGAAATGCTCTCTAATAGGGCATTCATGCAGCAGGTTCTGACTTTTGCTCCATATACACGTGCATGAATATGCTCTTACTTGCAGACATTGATCTGCCTCCATACCGTATATAGTAAATTAAAGTACTCTACGTAAATTAAATCATGTCCCCGATATTCTTTTTTTTTTTTCTCATTTTCGTATAAATCCAGAGTCATCATCACAATCTGAACCAATCTTAACGAGTCTTCATTAAAAAGAAATTTGCGTATTAATTAGTCCTAAGAAAGAACAAGAATAGCGACGTTAAGCTAATAATCTCATTACTAAAAGCAGGAAGCTGTAATGCTATCATGTATGCGCTGCTGCTTCTAATTCCGTGAAGTTTTCGGTCTTTCTATTTATAGTAATTTTAGTGATGAACATATAAATCTATATATATACATGTAAGTACAATATACCAAAATGGGTACTTGACTTGGTCTGTTAATTAATCGATACGAAATAAACAATAGGGTTTGGATTGATATAAAGTTTTTGGTCAAAACAGGTACGTACATGACTCGATAAAATACAATTAACAAACAAGTCAATTAATGCAGATCAACCAGCTACGAAACGTCCCGCAATCGAACAGCTAGCCCGTACTATAACATAAATAAATTATATTTTTAAATCTTATAAACATTTAGTCTTTTGTCTTTTTTATTGGGAATATGTGATATTAATATTTGTATTTCACTATGTTATATCTCAAAATGTTACACTTTTTTTTGTTAATATTTAGTTTTATTTTATGAAAATATTACTTTTCTTATATATATAATTAGTTTGGATATTGATAACATAATATTTTATCATAAATTCAATTGTAATTAAGAATTATTTATATAGTTATCCTTGTATATATCACATATAAAAATCATATTAATTGGCTTAAAATATAAATTATATAAGGTTAAATCAATCCATTTATATGAAATATGTTAAACGTCGGGCTAAATTAAATGGGTTGTGTCCAAGTTAACTCAATAAAAATTAATTACTAAACAAGTTAAATAAGTCGTGTCAATATGCCACTTGTTAATTAAATGGTTTAGGTTCGGATTTTACAGTCTGACCCATTTAATTATACAGGTTGAGTTCAAGTTGATCCATATAATCCACGAACATAAATTATTACGAACCCTAATGCAGGTCAAGCCATCATGCACACGCAGATAGATAATTAGTATCCCACATATCGATTGTCATGCATGATGTCATAGAAACAGAAGGTCTAATATTATTGAACGTGCATGCATGCATGGAATTACGAAGTGCATGCATTCTTAATTAATTAAGCTAGCTGGCGTTCATGATCTAATAATCGGCCTAGCTTTGTGTGGTTACCATACTGTTTTAGTTTTCAGGTCCGAAGGGCAAATGCCGGTTTGGGTTGGCAATATAGGTGGAGGTCTAAGACGTTTGTACTGATCTAATAGTGGGGGACAATATTTCTACTATGACTAATTAAAAGTTTCCAAATGCACATAATCACTGTGCCAACATGCAGCATGCAAGGGTTCAGTGCATCTAATGGAATAAATTCGGCCTCTCTCTCTCTCTCTCTCTCTCTCTCTCTCTCTCTATATATGTGTGAGAATTACAATATGATCTCTGCATGGAAGTCGTGATGTTTATAAGGTCGTTGAATGAGCAATATACATATATAGTCTAGTACTTGATATTTATGGAGAGTCGTTCTAAGATGGTTTTCAATCTTCCTCATGAGGGTATGGAGCAAATTAATCAAAGGTTGAGTGCGAATTTAAATTATAATATAACCACGTGTCGAGATCATGCATATAATTAATGTACGTATAACTTGGCAAATCAAAGTGATCCAACAATATCTAAAAGAATAATCGATCGATCAATTGTGTTTAGAATTATCTACAAATTAAGTAAATATATATATATATATACACACATACACACTTCATTTTCTTATCTTTGGTCAATGATAAAACACCAGTACTACTACTCATGCATGCATATAAATATATATAGACGCCGCTTCCGCCAGTTTCGGAGATTTGGGTTCTATACGGTTTGGCCATGTTAACTGTTAAGGAGAAGTACTACTTCAAAGCGTCATCATTATCCATGCAATTAATTAATTAGATCCACCTCATACTCTAATTATTATATGGAACCAGGAAACCACGCTAAAATCCTCAAAACAAACTGTTTATAATGATCAAGATCATCCATCTCTTTGATCAATTATAAGGGATATTAATGAAACCCAGATTAAGAACGTACAAATGCTGAACCTGCCTCGCTTTTTAGAAACCATCTCCCATAAAGTCGTGGAGATCCTATTCAGACATGTATGTTGGGCTAGCTAGCTATCTAGCAGCTCCTTTGTTTCTGCGGGGAAGATGCGTACGTAGCAAAGTTATGCCCTAATATTTCGCAACCATACCCTTGACTTTATTATGTTTTTCTTTTATATATCGTGCGAACGTCATCAAATAGTTTTCTTGTTAGCCAAATCAGCACATGTTGTGACTTGTCGAGGATTTCTTTTGGTTTCTTTTCTTAGTTTCAAATATAAACGTCGAACATATCGTCCAATTCTGGGATTAAGTACCTTTTCTTGCACGTTTCTCGTGATGGTTCATCTTTGATGAATTCCCCTATTTCACTTTGTTGTCAAATCAAAATACCGTGCGGTGCGTGTCAAATATGTATAGTCCCAACACAAAACTAAATGCATGGGAAAATCCCCTTTTTGGTTATGGATCGAAGATGGGCAAGCAAATATATGATATTATTGATATGTATAGGCTGACTAGCTAGATTGGTCTCGTTTGGATATGATCAGATGAGATGATTTTAGATAAAAATTAAAATTATATTGAATAAAGTATTATAAAGTATTATCATTATTTAAAAATTAAAAAAAAAATTAAATTTATTTATTATATTTTATATATAAATTCAAAAAAGTTATAAAGATGAAACCGTTTGATCTGTATTTAAATGGAACCTGAATTGTTGACTTTATACATGAAGATGTTTTATGCTAAATTCATCATCTTTTGCATATGTTAAGTTGCATTTATCCGTACGAATAAGATCATGGGCTAGGGCGTGAACTGATTAAATTGGAATAATATATTGTAAGATAATCTATCATGGATAGATCATTTGTTTGCCTATTTCTTTTTATGATAAAAAAAAATATTGTTCCTCATATCAAATTTTTGTCTTGCCCAATCATAACAGTTGATGTATCGCATTTTGGATAACTATTCATTTAATTAGTAAACTTAATAAATTATTTAAAATATGTCGTCTTGATAAATATGATTAAGAACTACAAAGACGTTTAAAGAAATGATAATATAAGACGAACATATTTAGGATAAACATTTCGGCTTAAATGATTCTCTCATTGTGTAGGCTGGGCTATCTTTGAACTGGGCTGAACTTATTCATCTAGTGTGATATCGATTACGCGCGGGATGGCTTAACCGGCCCAGGATATAAGGCCCATGTTCAAGCCCTTTTTATTCTTCTTGGTTTGAATTTATGAACGTTACATTCAAACAAAGACTAACACGGTGGAAGAGAAGGGCAAGAAGCGCTGGAAGAAGAGGAAGTTCGAATCGCTTCTCTAATAAAAAAATGCCCCAACATGCGAGTCCTCCGCCAAATTCACGCTCGTACTTTCACTCTCCCCTTTCCTATCTCCACCCTGTCCTTCGCTCTGTCCAAGATCGTGGCCTTCTGCGCTCTCTCTTCCGTCGGCGACATCGATTACGCGCGCCGAGTTTTCTCTCGTATTCCGAACCCGGGCATATTTGCTTGGAATTCCATGATAAGGGGCTGTTCCTTAGTCGAAAACCATTCAAGGGAGTCCGTGTACTTTTTCAAACGATTGGTTAGGAGAGGCTACCCATGTCCGAACACGTTTACCTTAGCCTTTGTTCTCAAGGCGTGTTCGATTATATCGGCATGTGAAGCGGGTCTTCAGGTTCATACGCGTGTTTTTCGATCAGGGTTCGGTTCGAGCCCATTTGTTCAGACCGCGTTGGTAAATTTCTATGCGAAATGCGAAGAGATTGGGCTTGCAAGGATCGCGTTTGATGAAATTCCTGAGAAGAATTTGGTTGCATGGAGTACGATGATTAGTGGGTATGCAAAATTTGGTTTGGTTAATGAGGCATTGGGTCTTTTCAGGGAAATGCAAAAGGCGGGGGTTGAGCCAGATGAAGTTACTCTGGTGAGCGTGATTTCTGCTTGCGCTGGAGCAGGTGCTTTGGATATTGGTAGATGGGTTCATGCATACATGGAGAAGCAGATGATTGATATTGATCTTGAACTGAGTACTGCACTTGTTAATATGTATGCCAAGTGTGGCTGCATCGAAAGAGCAAAGAAAGTCTTTTGTGAAATGCCTGTGAAAGATGCGAAAGCTTGGAGCACAATGATTGTGGGGTTGGCAATTCACGGGCTTTCAGAGAGTGCTTTGGAGGCCTTTGCCAGGATGGAAGAAGCCAAGGTAAATGATATGAAGACTACTAGGTTTAGCTAGATCCTTGAGGTATAAATTAGCTTACGCATGCATAAGAGGCTCATAAGTCATATCCAAGGCCTTGCCTTACGAAGGTGGTCCTTCTGTTATGATGCCTCCGCTTCAGTCCAATTGTGAACTTATTATTATTAATTTTTTTTTTGGGACAACAATTGTGAACTTATTAGACAAAGGCAGTAGTTTATTGAAAATACAAATCTTAAGATTTGTTGGGTTTTTTTAAGGTTGCGTAAAGTTCAAAATCGTAATGTCAGGACTTAATTTTTGCCAAGTTATCATAAATGGTCCTTTTGATTTCTCTTCAGGTGAAGCCAAACCATGTAACGCTCCTCGGTGTTTTATCTGCATGTGCGCATGGTGGACTAGTTTCAGAAGGTAGGAAACATTGGTCAAGCATGCTGGAATCCAGAATTGAACCATCAATGGAGCATTATAGTTGTATGGTTGATCTACTCTGTCGAGCTCACCTTGTTGATGAGGCTTGCAATCTTGTTGAAGACATGGCCATTCCACCCAATCCTGTGATTTTACGAACGTTACTTGTGGGATGCAAGAAGAATAAGATGTTGGATAGAGGTGAAATTATAGCTGAGCAGCTTCTTGAATTAGAACCACTAAATGCAGAGAACTATGTCCTCCTTTCAAGTTTGTATGCATCAGTTTCTCGGTGGGAGAAGATGAGCCACATTAGAAAGAAGATGAAGGACAAAGGCATTAAGGCGGTTCCTGGGTGCAGCTCCATTGAGGTTGATGGATTTGTGCACGAGTTTGCTAGAGGTGACCAGTCACATCCTGAGACGGAGGAGTTAACAGAGATTCTGAGAGAGATTTCTAAACAGGTTCGTGATTTTGGGTATAAACAATGCAGCAAAAGCATTTTGAGTGCTGAATAGCATTTCCTGATCTCTTGATATAATTTATGTCATGGTTAAATTGATTTTCTTTTTCTCTCTCTTTTTTTTAATTATATTCCTATTTCCATGTAAATGGGCAACAAGAAAGTAGGTATGTTTATTGCATGGATTAGTTCATTCCACAAGGTTATTCCGATTTCCCTGATCACTCAAATCGCGTACATGTTTCTTTTGTTCGTTATGCATCAATGTTTTAGGAAACCAAGAATCACTGCCTTGCATGAAGATACATTTGGGTACAAGTGCTTTATGAGAGGACATTAAAAATATAAGCATCTTTATTAAAAGAGAGCAACAAACATAGATTGCACGAGTTATTCCACTGCAAGAGCTAATCCCTCTCTGCAGTACACCTTCACCAGCAAACACGTGCCTGAACCTAAGCCCCAACCCTGGCCCCGCTCCCAGATTAATGGGGTAGGGCTCTAATTGAATATCATAATATTGAACCACTTAGATTTGGATGTCTAGAGACCATCTGTACATCTCTTCTTCTGGGACTGGTATGTTGAAGATAACCAAGCCGGTGGCATGGTCATAGTTGAAATTGGTCTCTGCATTGTCAATTGTGCACTTCAATGGACGCTGGGAAGAGTAAGCACCGAACCATCCACATCCCCGAACTTTGACTGCAATTGTTGCAGTTGGAGATTGGTTCTCACTGAGAGAAGTGGTCAGCTCTGAGGACACTTCACCATCAAATAGCTCGGGTTTCCTGTCTGAAGTCATATGGACCTCAACCTGCTCCACAGCACCGCCACTGTTGAACATGTCCAGCAGGCCTATTGGCGCAAATGAAATGCTGGATGTGATTTCCTACATCACAGAGACTCGGTAAATTCAGTATGTTTCTTTGCAGAGCAGCCTGAAGGGGAACAAAAAGAAAGAAAGGAAAGATGATTGAAGGGGGTCAGAAAGACTTGCCTTAAGCGGACAGAAGTGGAAAAGTTCATACTCAAGAACTTTGAGTGTCACCGGCAGTGAAGCACCTTTTGGCAACCGAACCACTTCTCCTAAAATACAAAAAGTAGAGTTGTTTTTCAGAATGTTATAATACTAGAAGTTTTACCAAGTCATATGAGCCTGGGTTAGTATCTATCTTGAGTATTATTTTAAACATTGTAATGAACTGTTCTATCAAGCCGATTTAAAGTTTATCACCCACAATTTATATCAGCTGTGCTTATTTTCCATGGTGCAAAGGCAATTGTTTTGCAAAGACACTCGAAGAAAGAAATTTTCACCTGATCTATGGGCATAAACTAGTGTCTCCCCATTCCAATTGGCACCAGCTACTTGAGCCATGAGTTCAACATCAGCAGCTCGGATAGAAGCAGTAAGGGTTCCAGGAGATTCATCATGGATGCGGGTCTTCTTCTCGATCTTGCACCATCCAGCTCCTTGGCAGTTGAACACGCCAACTACTCCGGAACACATGTTCACATTCCATACTTTGAGCAAGCTGCAACATAAAATTGTTTGAACAAGGTTTTTTTTTTTTTTTTGGCAAAGCTCCATGTTTAAGGAGTAGAATGGGTGATGGAAACGTGTAACAAACCTGGTCCCATCTCTAGCTGGATCAGCAAAGAGACAGTCGCGGGTGGGTCTACCAGGTAGCTGGGCACGGAGAACTGAACCATCAGGTAGGACCAATTTCTTCAGAAGTTCAAAGTTGTGATTGCCAGGCTTATCACTGTTAGAAACAAGACATACATATTTTGAGATTAAAATCTCCTTTTGATCGTGTCATAAACAATGCAAAAGTAATCCTATTACAACATAACTTCGGCACTTTCATACATAGAAATAAATTCCATGTGTAATACCTAACATAGATAGGGCATCCACCAATAGCACGAGCTGCACCATGATAATCTGCTGCTGGGTGTAGAGACTGCAAAAAAAAAAAGATTCTTCTGATCAATATTTACATGTTTTGTAATGAAAACAGATTTAAAGCATCACAAGTTTCCAAGAATCACCGGTCAATGGCAGCTTAAACTAATCAGGACTTAGACTTGATGGACTAGAAAATGAAGGCATAAAATGATGGATTTTTACTTACATGGAACATATCCCAGTCAGGTTGCATAAATTCTCCGAGGAAGAGGGAATTGTAAGCAACAGAAGAAATATGGATGGTATGGGAAGCAGGGTCCCGAGGGTAAAAGTCATCGGAAGCTCGCACAACAGCAGTCTGCTTGGCACTGTAGATCCCATCATTGTTGTGACACATGCAAGCAATGCATCCATTGTCGGGGAAGTTTCGACTAATTGACGCCTCAAGGGCCTGGTGGTAGCTACGTGTAAGAGAAACTCGGCCACCGTGGCCAGCACCAAGAGTCTCGATAATGTTTTGCACATCAACTTTTACTCCATCTATCCCACATGAAGCCAAGTAAGCATGAAGCTCGTTATAGAAGTTGAAAACCTTCTTTGGATGCACCAGTCCCAGGCCTTGAACAGCCAGACTGTCCATGACTATGTCCGGTTGGTTGCCTAGTACACCAGGGGACTGCACCGGATATGCAAGAGCAGTATCGTAGTGCTCCATACCAGAAGCTGCTGGTTTCACCCCACCCCAGTAACCAGCCAGAGCATGCCAGACGTACACATATCTGTGTCCCAGCAAACAATAGAAATAGAACTAATGAGTAAAATATTCTTTCCTTTCTAAAGGAATATAAGTAAATCCAATTTCAATATATCTTCTTGCAGCCATAGCAATTAAAATGTTGACCTTCTAAGTTATTGAATGCAAGGACTATAGAGATTGAACCATTCTTTGACCAATATTATAATTTCATATTTATTTGATAAATTGCTTCTTGCCAACACATTTTCTATTCTGAATTACCAATGTAGGAATAGTTTCTGGCAACTGAAGAGATATTTTTCACATCTCCTTAGTCACAGTTGATATTGAAGCAAAGAAAATGAAGTTTTTATTTGAGTGGCTATGATGTGCAAAGGCAAACACAGAAAGTTAAAAAAAAAAAAATTGTTTCAGATTTAACCAATGCATGTAAGATTGTAGCAAAGAGATTGTATTGACTAGGTCATATAGGAGAGTTATTTACAGCTCTTTAATCTATTGTCTGGGATGATACAGGCGATATGCCATAATACTAGCAGGAGATCAAAAGATTAACTAGGCCGACTTACTTGACATTGTGACGTTGCTTGGATTCATCTACAACTTGCTTCAAGCCTGAGAACTGTTCATTGCTCTGGCCATTCTTTTGGAATTTTCCATTCTCCTTTATTCCAGTCAGCATACTTGCAAACCTGCATCCAACAATTGGTCAATGAATCAGTAATGGACTGCTTTGATTAGGACAAATAGCACCGGGGAGTTGGGGGGTGGGGGGGAGAAGATAGGAGCCAGCCAACTTGTACTATACAGTCTATACTATGTTATGCACATGAGCAACAGACTGATCTAAGGCCAAACTTAAAGATAAACTTCAGCCTTTAGGTAGAGTCCTCAACTAGTATATCTGTGTGAATCACTTGTGGGACATCGAATTTGATCTTTCAGGGCATACTGCTTAGGAAGATTTCTATATCCCCATGCCACTCCATCCACAGGTTGACAGTGTCTATTCACATGAGTGGAAGACATTGTCTAAAACTTCCACAGGAAAACAAACCTAGATACTGCATGGGTTAAACTCTCTTGTTTACATTTCAACTTCGTGGTTTAACATGAAGTAGATGTATAGCAGTAATACATTGAGGAAAACATTGAGATGATCAGCCGTCCTTAAGTTCAACAGAGATTAACCTAGAAACTAATTATTGTTAAAACTTCATGATGAGTTTTCTCGTGCCTGCTAACTATTGTTAATGATTCAATTCTTCATGGGTCACCTATATTGGATGGAATTAACGAGAACATGGCACAATGAATGGAAAAATTATCCAATATGAAGCGTTCCTTATTGGGGGAAAACATGAAAAGGAAATTAATTATGTTTATATAGCAGTTCACTCAAAAGTGTGCAGACTGCATGCGTGAGAGAGAGAGAGAGAGAGAGAGAGAGAGAGACAGGGAGAGTGAGTGAGAGATCTTACTGTGCTCCTTCTTGTACAATGGTATCAGCATCCTTGGGTTTATTTTCAATCTGTTGCCAGCCATCATCTATGATTAGGAATCTTGGAGGCGTCCCTCCTTCGGTTAAACTGCAATTATTCCAGAATACAACTCAGTGACTAATGTTATATGCCCGTTGTTTTTGAAATTTCAAAAACAGGTAGTTCAAAGAAGCTACATCCTCTGCAGTAAATTACCTTTTAAGCCCTTCTTCAACACCCTCCGCAGTGACATCAGTATAGAAAGCATCCCAAGTGCACCAGCCAAACCAGTCAAGGAAAGATGGCAACTGCATTCACCAGCACAAGAGTATCATCAGATTTATCCGGACTTAACTGCATATATTTAATTTGATGGACCCACTTGCTTTTCTACCAACCATTTATCTAATTTTTAATAACTCTGCACTTGCAAAGTTTGCGCAATGCCAACCGGCTACAACAAACAAAGAGAGGTGTTCTTACCTTTTTCTTCTCTCGATGAAGAAAAGTTTGCATGTGTTTTTCAAGAGCCCTGTTTGAATAAAATAGCAATTAAGGAATCATGACTCATTTTTCCAGAAAGTAGGAAGAAAATACAGTCTCCTAATTCAAGATCCTTCTGATAGTTCATCAGAGGAAAGCTTAAAAATACATAGCGTTTCAGTATCTTAAAAAGAAATCTAAATGCAGGAGAAGAAAATCATTCAAGGGACTTTAAAGGACTCACTTTACAGCCTGGGTGATTACTTCAAAGGGATTAGTTCCAGCATGCATGTATACCAGGTGAAGGCCTTCATTTGTCTCAACAGCAGTATCTCCTGCAGAACCAAATCACACACCACAAAAAAAAAAAAAAGTCATTTTGGTTCTTTCGGATTCTATCCTTTCTATTTTTTACCTAAATGCTCTAAACTCCATTAAATTGATTCATTTGCATGATAAAAGTCATGGTGGCTTCTCCAGCCCGATTGTGTTTGCATTAGAGACAGCTCCACTCCGCATACGAATGGTCAGTCTCCTCCTTTAGTGGCGTTTTCGGATGGGACTATATATAGCCCTAAATAATGGTATGGTGAGGACGGTATGCAGTGCCTACATCAGATACTTTTTGATTGCCTTAATCAACTCACCACTCTCGATGCAAATCTCTATCTCATTCTTGTCGTTGCCCTGCAGAACAGCACGGAATTGGCCTTCAAGGAGTGGGAGGAAGACTGTGTATATAGTTGGGGTGTCATCTTGATTGCCTCCCTCGGTTTCATTTTTGCTTTCTACAAGCATGAATTGGGTCTCAAGAGGAACGTCTCTCCCACATGTTCCCATTCTTTGAGTCATCCACCACAGCTTGAATCGGAAACAACACATGAATCGGAGACCCCTGTTACAAAGTCATTGTGAAACCAAAATCTCGTACATGGTAAATGCTAATGGAGTTAGCTACAACTACAAGCATGCAGATCAGTAGCAGCAGAGTAACTTGTTCAAGAATAGCAAATGGATAAAACTCATAAATGCATGATGGTAAATTATGAAAGAAGAATAACTTACTCTAAAGCACCCATAGGAAACACATGGAGGCTTTTGCTATGGGAAGCCGTGGCACCAATGAAAGCACCAGCGACAAGCCCCAAAACTGAACCCGGAGTCAACACAATGTTATCAGGCACTCCAGTCAGTATTGTCTTCCCATGAACCACAAGGTTCCCATTGCTGATGGAGATCTTCGGTGTGATCGTCATTTTCGAGCTCTCAAGTGCTGTACCCCACAAAATAAAACATCATCAATAGCGGAAATAGCATAGGATAGAATCATAGAAACAAAGCGAACCTGAAATGCAAGTTCAATGAAGTTAACGCTTACAAAAGTTCCTTCAGACAAAATAACTGGTTAGACCACTAGAGAAGCTAAGCTAATATCATAATTGAGCAAATAGAAAGACGACTTTTTTTGCAACATTTAGGGACAATTAGAATATAAGGGACTTCGATTAGAAAAAGAAAAGAAATAAGAGACAGGAAACTTGCGAAGACAGGACACGTTGGTCAAGGGAAAGGGGAGGTCCGAACCTAGCGGCTCGTAGCTCCCACGTAGGCTCATCTGTTTTCTCGGATACTTGACACGTGACTTCTTCAATGAAGCAGGGATCCACGCGGTACTAGGGATCCTTTCTAAACGTGATTTCAATGATGGAGGGATCCACCCCAATGGCCTCAAAGATGCAGTCTTGAGCATTTCCACCTTTCCCAACGACTCAAAAACAAATACTATAAAATTATAAACGTATTACTTACGTTCTCTTTGTTCATATTTAAAAAAAAAAAAAAAAATCGCATGAAACAAGGCACAAGTCATATGAGTTTTGCAAAGGAATAATGGTACACATAAGTATAAAGTTGCAAATAATGTATAATTATTTTGAAAAAAATGAAATCTACGATTAAAAATGTTAATTTTTTTTTTTGTAAGTTATGTATATATTTATTGTTTTAAAACGATTATATATCCCTTACAAATCTACAATTACATTTTATCATTTCTCAATTAGAAAATTTAAAAAAAGATCAGGCAGTTTCAACTTTCAAGAAAAATATGAAAAGACGATTGCTAAACCAAAGATACAAGTCACAGCGAATAAAAAAACAAATAGGGAAAACGATTTTGAGAAGAGCCATTGATGGACCACAGCGTTCTCTCACCTCTCCCCACTTTAAACTTTAGAAGGACGGAGAGCTTTTCGTGTCACCAAGGCACAAAAGACAAAACAATCCATTGAGAGCTACGTAAAGATGTAGGGGAAAGAAAGTTATCAAAGAAAAGGGAGAGCATAAAAAGTTTCAAATTGTTCGCTTGCAAGAAGAAAAGAGCTCAGCCAACCTAATTCTCCACGGACAGATTACGACCCCAAAAGGAAAATATAATTCTCAATCAACATGAAGATGGTGACTTTTGTTTCCTTCATTTCGTTTTTGTTTTTCGGATGGAGAGTTCCAGAGAGGAACAGAGATCACGATCAGAGTTTAAAGGATGAAATTTACAGAGTATGGATTAAATTTGCAAAACTTTCAGCTTAGAACAGCGTGTATTAATTGATGTATCAACATAGAATTATTAAGATATATATGTTATCTGATATCGTCCATGCGTGCGTCGAATGTTGAGGCAAAGAACGAAAATCCGGAGCTATTGGAGGGGATGTTCAACATGAATGGTATCTTAAGAAGCCAACTACAGTTCAGATTTGTGCAAGAACAACCATGTTAGCATGCACGAAGCAAACAGTACATCAAAACACTACTCTATTCAGTCTCCTCCTCACGACCTCAGCTCTTCGAAGTTTGGATTCCCTTTCGAAACAGACCGAAAGGATTGTGATCCGTCACTGAGTATCCAAAATCAAAGAAAATCTCAGAAAACTGGCTAAAGAAACTCAACTTTCAGAAGGAATCCCTCAGAATTTTCTCAATTGTCAAGCAGACGCACTTCGAAATCAACGTAATGGTTCAAAAATGATCGGCCACGTACCGCAGTGTTAAGAGCTCGAATAGCACAAAAAAGAAGAAACAAAAGCTTAAATTACTCAACACAAGTTCACCAAAGATATCCGCTAAAACTCACCAGATAGATCCCTCGCCGCCGCGCAAAAATAAACTACGGCATCGACTCCCAAAGGGGGCGACTTTCTCCTGTAAGCGAGAGATGTAGAGAGATAAAGAGCGCTCAAAATACAGAAATTCAGGGAAATTATCGCTCAGCAGAAGAAGAGCATTCCACGAAGAAATGCCTCTTCTAATGCCCTGTAAGTGGAGCGCACGAAAGCAACGATCAGCAAAAGGATTTGTTGCTCAAGACTCAAACCGAAATGTGGTGGGAAAGAGGAGAGGCAGGCTTATATACTATGTCGAGCGTTAAACTTCGAACATGTTCGAAGGGAATAGATGTTTGCAGATCGTGACACCTGGAGTTTAGGCTAATGATTGGGGTTCTCCTCGTCTATTCTATCCTCTTAAAACACGTATATATATATATATATATATATTTGTTGTGATTGCTATAGTGGTAGAATGCCTAAGTGAATAATTTATTTTAAAAAATAAAATTTAATATTAAAATTTTTTATATGAAGTTGTATTTTATTTATTTTTTTCAAATAATTATGTGAGACTTATAAATTTTAGAATTGTAAATATGATTTTATGAGTAACGTTATATATATTTATAATTTCATATATATTTTTATTTATAATATTTATTATTAATTTTTTAAACATTTAAATTTTAAATCTTAAATTTGATATAGCTTAGGAATAATTGATATATAAAGAAATAAATTTTTTTATATATTTTTCTTAAGTACATTTGATAGATTTTTTTTATCATTCCTATTTTTCCATGTGACCAGTCAAAACTTTAGGGTAAGAAAATATCTAAGATTCGGTCTGATTGAACCCCTTTAAAATACAACTTTAGCATTCATTAGTGGCGGTGGGCAACACCACCCATGCCATCGGGATCAGTGAGCTCTGGCGACCTCACTCCTACGACGACAATCCACAGCGACCTCCGACGAAACTTCGACAGTCTTAAATCTGAAATGGGTTTGTAGGTAGTCGGAGTCTACCGGCCCTGAGCACGAGAGGTGTCGTCCACCATCATCTACGATGATTCTGTTCGATTGAAGGTTGAATCTTTCTTAAAATCGTCTTTATTTTATTTTGTTATTGTATTTTTTATTATGTTTTTATTTTTTATTATATTTTTTCTTATATTTTTTTATTATTAGATTTTTTATTGTAATTTTTTTATTTTATTATATTTTTAAGATAGACTGCATTTTTTATAAAGTTCGATCGGTAAAGTAAATCGGTAAAAAATGAAAGGAAAAAAAAAAGTGTTGCCTGTCGTCTTTCAAGCTTTTATGGTTTCGCGCATTCGAAATTTCGAATGGCTCGCTCCAATGTGCGGCTCTGCAAATTGCAGCATGCATTCTGTCAGAAACAGAAACAGATCAAAGTTTGTTTGTTATAAGGATTGAGACCATTTACCCACGAAGGAAGGAAATGTCACTGCAGTTGGCAGCTGCCTTGCCCGCCTTGCCGCGTGAAGTTTTGCCAACACTTATCTCTCCGCCACTGACCCCAACCATCGCTTGAACCATCCACTTGGCTGACACCTTTATCCATTAGTCTGAATCGAACCAAAATTATTCTGTCTTTATATCTTGATTAAACAAAATGAATAACGGTTCAAGACCAGTCCTCTTCTTTATAGGGAAACGTGCCTCTGCAGTTCATTTGCCCGCAAAGATGGACAACTTCCATGAAACACACGTTGCTCGAATATCAATTATACTAATTAAGTGCAAGAATTTCGATCTTTTTGTTGCTTTGGCATCCAATCAAAAAAAGCAAAATTTAGCTAATTTGAAAAATAAAGGCCCAGAAAAGAAGCAAATTTATAATAATAATTATTAGGATTGTCAAAGATTAATTAACACAGCACTACTCTTAGTACTGCAAGTGCAAGGCAAAAATGTCTCCGAAATACACAAAATAAATCATCTTATTAATAATAAGTGACTAACTAATTGCTTTCTACCCAAAAATACCAAAGCATCAAATTAGGATAGTTCTAGAGCTAGAGAGTCAATGTATTCTTTTTTTTTTTTTTTTTACGTATTTTTTTCATTTTTTAATATATTCTTTTTAAAAAATTTACATTATTAAAAAATATTTAGTAAAATAATACTCAATCGTGAACAGTGAGTGAGAATATTACGAAGTGATTTTACTATTTTCCATCAAATTATCATTTCCATCTGACCATATCCACGTGTGTGCTCATATGTCTCTTGTCATTTCCACCGAGAATAATAGCAATACGAGGAGGAGAATGCAACACGTTGATCTGGTCCAGTCACAGCTCAATGCGTCTGAAATCCACATCTGACGATGGCAACAACTTCGTTCATGCTCGGCTGCGCGCGTGGAGGAAAACAATAAATTCGTTTCAAAATGTAATTTGTCCTTATTGTGAGATTCTTAGTTGTATCTTGATTTTGATTTGTATTTTTTTACATAATTTTTAAGTAAATATTTTTAAATAATAATATTTTTTTTTACATGATTTCTTTAATATCTTAAAATATTTTTTCAAAAAAATAAAAATATTTACTTAAAATTTATGTATAAAAAACTAAAAAAAATTTAAAATCCCAATCAAAATTCCAAAATAGAGACGTGTAGCACTTCCCAATTCGTTTTCGCATTGATTTGAGACTTTAAGTTGTAAATGAAGTGAACTTTTTATAAATAATCATAAATTAATAATAAATCAATTTAGATGTATTTTATATTAAAATTGGGTTAATTATATTTATGAAAAATTAAAAAAAAATATAACTCCTACATATAAAGCGATATTGAGTTAAAGAATAATGTAGATTTAATATGTAAATAATTTTTGAGTTAAAATCAATTTAATAATTTGAGAATTGACTATTTAATTATTAAATTTATATTAAAATTAGATCGAATTGATTTGATTTAGTTCAATCCAAATTTTAAACGACCTAAAAGTAGTAATAAATATAAGAATAAAATTATTTATTATTCATTTTGTGAATATTAGGAAAAACCACCACACGTTTTAGTGGTGAGAGTTTTGCATATATATATATATATATTCATTTACAGAGTGTATAACTTAATTACACATAAAGATATGATTACAAAATAAATGAAAAGAATGAGCTAAACAAGCTCTTATAATTGAGGGTCAATGGTTACATATGGAAGGTCGTAGATTAGGGTAGAGGATCATCAACACCCCCCGTAAGCTAAGCGTCGGATTGGAACAGACATGTAGCTTGGATCTGAAAGTTTGAAAGAGAGGCCTAGGTACACTTTTAGTGAAGATATTAGCAATCTGCAAGTGTGAGGGTACATATTGTGTCCGAAGTTTGTTAGCAAGAACAAGTTTGCAAAGAAAGTAGTAGTCTAATTCAATATGCTTGACCTGCTTACGAGAAACAGGATTGAAGCTCAAAAAAATGGCACTTTTGTTGTCATATAATAGGAGAGGCCGCTGTGGAAGAGAAACTTTGAGATCACGGAGGAGATGCGTAAGCCAAAGAAGTTCTACGACAGTGAGGGCAAGGGCACGGTATTCAGACTCTGGAGCGAGAAACCGTAGGTTGCTTCTTAGCACTCCAGGAAACCAAATTATCACCAAGGTAAATGGAATAACCAGAGGTTGAGCGACGAGTGTCAGGACATCCTGCTCAGTCAGCATCAAAGTAAGCAACTAAAGCACCAGGAGCAACAGATGGATGAAAAGAAAGGCCAAAATGCAGTGTGCCCTTGACATAATGAAGAATGCGTTTGACAGCAAGAAAGTGGTCTTCAGTCGAAGAGTGTAGAAACTGACTGACAAAGTTGACAGCATGAGCAATATCGGGACGCGTGATGGTCAAATATTGAAGAGCACCAACAAGAGATTGATAAAGAGTAGGATCCGAAAACAGAGAACCATCAGAAGACAGGTGCTGGGAAACAAACATCGGAGTGTGAACAGGCTTGCTATCAAGTAATTGAGCACAACTGAGAATGTCACGTGCATATTTCAGTTGACTGAGAAAAAGACCATCGGTGGTTGGTGTAGCTTCAAGACCAATGAAGTAACTGAGAGAACCCAAATCCTTAGTAGCGAACTCAGAGTGAAACTTCCGAGAAAAGCTGTCAAGAAGAGAGGAATTGTTGCCTGTAATAATAATGTCATCAACATAAAGCAACAAATAAATGATGTCAGATTGCTTGTGAAAGACAAAGAGCAATGTCCGTACGACTGCAATAAAAACCAAGGTGAATGAGAAAGGCTCTGAATCGCTGAAACCAGGCACGGGGTACTTGTTTGAGGCCATAAAGAGCTTTCTTCAACTGACAAACATGATTAGGGAAGCGAGGATCGATGTACCCTGGAGGTTGTTCCACATAGACTTGTTCAGTAAGGTGACCATTGAGGAAGGCATTTTTTATGTCAAGTTGGCGGAGAGGCCATCGGTTAGTCACAGCAAGAGAGAGTACAAGACGGACAGTGGTAGCCTTGATGATAGGGCTAAAAGTATCTGTGTAATCAAGACCAGGTACCTGTGTATATCCCTTGGCAACAAGGCAGGCTTTGAGACGTTCGATAGATCCATCGGACAAATATTTGGTCCAAAACACCCATTTGGAGCCCACAATGTTGGTATTGGCAGGGCGAGGACCAAAATCCAGATACGATTATTTTGCAAAGTTTGAACTTCTTCATCCATGGTGGCAAGCCAAGCAGGATTCTTAGCAGTAGATTTGAACCCTTTAGGCTCAGTGGATGCCAGAAAAGTAGAGAGAAGGCCAAAGGATCCCAAGAAGGCAAGATTTGCTAGGTGGCGAGGTTTAAAAATACCAGCCTTGGCTCGTGTGAGCATAAAATGAGAACTCATCGGAGTGGCAGCAACAGGAGCAGCAGAGGGCAGCTCAGTGGAGTCAATAGAAGGTGAGCCAGAATTTGAGGACTGCAGAGATGGACCTGCAAGAGAATCATGGGCCTGCAAAGACTTATCCACGGGATCAATACAAAGAACACACGGACGTGATCCAAATTGAGCAATATGCCGGGAATGGGGCGCAGGGGAAGGTGGGGTTATGGCGGTAGGAGGAAGACTTGGTTCCAGAAAATTTGAAAATTGGAGGGAGGATAATAGTTAGGCCTGAGAGGTATCCAAGGAGGGAAAATGGGTCTAATCAAACTGAGCATGGCGGGTGATATATAGCCTAGAGGTAGTGGTATCAAGACAAAGGAACCCTTTATAAGAAGAGTTGTATCCCATAAAAATGCAAGGAATACTACGAGGAGAAAATTTATTAGGCAAGTAATCACGTAAACAGGGATAAACACGACAACCAAATGGGTGAAAATTTTCATAATTTGGAGGGGAACCGTTAGAAGCTCAAAAGGGGACTTACCTCTGAGAAGTGGCGTGGGCAAGCGGTTAATGATGTAAGCCGCAGTGCTAAAGGCGTCAACTCAGAAGCGAGGAGAAGTGTGAGAATGAAAAAGCAGAGCCAAACCAGTTTCAGTCACATGACGGTGTTTTCGTTCAGCGCGACCGTTTTGGGCAGGAGTATATGGACAAGATAGTTGATGATGAATGCCAGAGGTACGAAGGTGTGCTTTAAAGCAGTTACTAGTAAATTCTGCACCACCGTCACTTTAAAAAAATTTGATACGAGCAGAATATTGATTTTTCACAAAATTTTGAAATTGAATAAAAGTAGCATAGAAGTCAGATTTCAATTTCAATGGATAAAACCAAGTGAAGCGAGAATAATCATCGATAAACAAAACATAGTAAACAAAACCCAAATTGGATTTTACTGGTGAAGGACCCCATATGTCGCAATGAATAAGATCTAACACATTGGACGAACTATTTTCATTACGAGAATAAGGCAAACGATGATTTTTCGCAAGTTGGCACGTATCGCATAGTTTCGGAGATGGCAATAAAGAGGTAAGATAAAGCTGTCCTTTTTTATTCAATAAAGAAATAATATAATGATTCACATGACCCAAATGAGCATGCCATAAATCATACGAAACATGAAGAGATTTATTTTTAAGGACAAAAATAAAAGTGGAATTGCCACGCTCTAGCACATATAAGCCGACATCACGTTTACCGGTTGCCACCACCTTTCCCATTTGGCGATTCTGAACAATGAAAAAATCATTAGTAAAAGTAACGGATAAAGGAAAATCATTCGTTAATTTACTAATGGACAAAAGATTTTTAGTGAGATGGGGAACAACCAAAACATCCAACATGTTGCCCAGATGACTAACACAAGAGGGGGGGTGAATTAAGTTGTATTTAAAAAAAATAACAGTTATAAATCAAATATACAATATAAAATATAAACAAAATATGAAACAGCAATAAATATAAAGAGTAAAGGTAAGAGAGAAGCAAACTCAGTATGTTAATGAGATTCGGCCCCACTGCCTACGTTCTCGCCTCAAGCTACCCCTTGACGATCCCCGAATTCACTATTCAATCTCTTTTAGGTGGAAATAGAAACATATTACACCTTTGAGCAACACCGCTACAAAAGATCCGTGTAAAACACCCTCTACACTTGCAATCACCTTACACGTGGTGATTCAACTATTCCCTGTGTAGAACACTTTCTACACGCATAAGGGTTATACACACTCTTTTACTGATACAAGAATTGATAGTGGGTAGGCTATCAGAAAACACTCCTCAATTAGTGAAATAAGAACAATACAACACAAACTATATCTCTCAAGATGAATAAGGATTAAGGCTCAATGCTTAGAGAAGAGAGAATGAAAGTTTTGAATAAATGTTGTATGCTCTTGGTGTTGTAAATGTGAAACTCTCAAATGATCTATTTATAGGCATATGAGATTTCATATTTAAATTTAAAAAGATTCATATGTCAAAGACATCATCATTCACTTTTCAAAAATTTTAAATCTAATCTTTTTACTTTTTACATGTGACAAAAGGAGCACACTTTACTTTTCAAAAATTTCAAATCTAATATTTTACTTTTTACATATGACAAAAGGAGCACACTTTACTTTTCAAAATTTTCAAACAAAGACATCTACCTTTTGCATAAGTCAAGAAAAGCATCCATCACTTTTGATAATATTCAAATAAAACATGCACATGTGAAAGATGACAATCAATCATCTTAATATTTTCAAAATTCAAACATTTAATCATGTCATGCACATGTGAAAAATGACAATCAATCATTTTAATATTTTCAAAGTTCAAACATTTAATCATGTCATGCACATGTGAAAGATGACAATCAATCATCTTTCAAAATTTTCAAATTTAATTTTCAAAATATTCATGTACATGTGGAAAATGTATTTTAATGCTTTATGATAAAATATTAATTTTGAACCTTAATTCTAATTTCGAATTTTTAAGAGATTTACAATATTACTCTATGACTTTAATGTGAACTTGTTCCCTTCTTACTCATACTTGGTTCCTTGATGTGCTTAATTGTATTATGTGAACAACTTGAGTTTAAAACTCCTTTATTCTTTGAATTCATTTGTTATCATCAAAATCCATGTGTAGATTTATAATTACACGAAACTTGAAACATTGGGTTCAACACAACAATTGAATATCCGGGAAAGGGAAAATTGTACCGGTGTGGGTAATGGGTAGGGACGCACCATTCCCTACAATTACACAATACTTACCCGTGTAGGTGGAAGACTGGTCCAAGGTGGAGTGGGCTGGAGTCATGTGGGCCGAAGCCCCTGTATCCAAAAACTAATCAGAAGCCTCACTTTCGGATAAAGAGCAAGAAGAGGTCAAAGCCTCTGCAAGTTGTGCCGTGGGTTCAGGCCAAGCATACCGCTGCCTACACCGATCGGCATAGTGTCCTTCCTGTCAGCAAATCTGGCAGCGTGGTGGATGACGACCATGGGTGGTATTGGCACGGCCCTGTCCGTGACTGGAGTTGCTGCGATGGTCATTTCCACGGCTACGTTGTTGGCGAGAACCACATCCACGATGAGAAGAGTTCCGGGTAGCAGTAAATGCAGCAACTGAGGATGCCGGAGTCTCTAGAGATTTTTGAAAAATTTCAAAACTCTCTGCTTTAGACACAAGGTCAGAAAAACAGGGGAGGGGGTTTGTGCCATTTGGGCAATGGAGAAGCTGGAGAAATCGAGACCGAGACCACGCAGGAACCTATGGACTTTGTCGGTTCCATCAACTGGACGACCGATTGCATGTAGTTGATCACACAAGGTTTTGAAGGCACGGGCATAGGCAATGACTGAACGAGTGCCGCGTTTCATCAATTGGAGGTCATCTTTGAGGCGAAGTTCACGGGCTTTGGAGCGGTGGCTGAAGGTGTTTTCGAGGGCAGTCCAGACCTCACGGGATGTAGAGAGACCAACTACTTCAGCCATTGCTTCCTCGGTAAGGGAGGAAAGGAGAATGCTAAGGAGGTGTTGGTCGGTTGCTTTCCACGCCAGGTGTTTGTTGTTTGGCGTCTGAGAGGTGGGAGGATCGAATAGAGGTGGCGGCACAAGGGTGCCATCCACGTGACCTAGCAAACCTTGGCTTTCAAAGAGGGGAAGGAGTTGATTCTTCCATAGAAGATAGTTTGAGGAGGAGAGCTTGATGGTAACCATGTGAATCATGGTGTTGAAGGGAAGGAGGGTGGGAGAAGAATCGGGAGAGGAATCAGCCATTGAGGATCATGGGATGCTAATCCAGGTAGGTTCTTGATATTATGAGAATATTAGGAAAAACCATCACACGTTTTAGTGGTGAGAGTTTTGCATATATATATATATATATATATATATATTCATTTATAGAGTGTATAACTTAATTACACATAAAGATATGATTACAAAATAAATGGAAAGAATGAGCTAAACAAGCTCCTATAATTGAGGGTCAATGGTTACATATGGAAGGCCGTAGATTAGGGTAAAAGATCCTCAACACATTTTCTTATTACTTTTTCAGCATTTTATAATGTGGTATTAGATTATAGATTAATCAACAAAATATAATAAATAGTTTCTAATCATCTAATATCATACTATAGGATGATAAAATAATAATGAAAAATGGGAAAATGAATAAGATTACTCTAAATATAATTATGGATTATGCAAGAATAGTATATATTTTTTTAAAAACAATTATATAATTTTAATATTTAATCACCTTTTTAAAAAAAGAACCTGGAAATTATTGTTTCATAGAAATAAACATCAGCACCGATATAAAATTAGAGATAAAAGGTAATATTCTCAAAAAAAAATATCAAAAGACTTGTAATCAAAACAAATTTCGTACATTTTGTAATCTACATGCCCATATATATATAGGGCTTTGAGATGGATACGATTTTAAGCTTAATTGTCGAAAAGCATTTCGGCTTAAAGGCTGATTTAATAAACGGCCTTTTGATTACATACAGGCGGTGGTCATTCATCTGCCGCCTTATACGTAAATACTCTCCCTTAAATTATTGTTCATATAAAATATATCTCATTAAAATCTTGATAAAGGAAAATTTAATGGAAAAAAAATTAATGATAAAAGAGAAAAAATACCATATTCACGTATATTATCGATTACTTTAAAATTGACTTATTAAAATCTTACAAAAGAGAATTTAATAGGAAAAAAATAAAAATCTTAATAAAAGAAAAAGATTACAATCAATACAAATTTTTAAAATATTTATTTCTCTTAAAAAATGCATATTGATAAAAGAGAAAAAATATAATATTATGTATATCATCAATTATTTTAGAATTGGTTCATTAAAACTTTACAAAAGAAAATTTAATAGGACAAAAATAAAAATTTTAATTAAAAAAAAGAGTACAATCAAGACAAATTTTAAAAATATTTACTCCTCGTGAAAAGTACATATTGATAAATTTCTAAATTTTCGCATTATAATATTCTGTATAATTTTCTTGAATAATGTAGTTGGTAATGCTTTCGTGAATAAATATGTCAGATTACACTTGAACATATCTGTTTGACATCAATTTTATATTTTTCTTGAAATTTGTGAGTATAAAAGAATTTAGGTAAAATATGTTTGGCTCTGTTACATTTGATATATCCTCATCTGATTTGAGAAATACAAACAGTATTATTTTCTTGAACTTGTTAAATTACTGGTCTCAATCAAATACACTCTCGACTTGTTTCAAGAATTTTAATGATTTCTGAGTGATTTGAAGATGTAACAGATAGTATTTGCTTAACAGATCTCCATGATATAACAAAATCTCTATAAGTACACACGTATCTAGTTTGAGATCTACATCTGTATAGATATGAAAGATAACATGTATTTACGTATCCAACCAACTGTGTACTTGATCTACATTGATAAAATAATTTCATATCAACAGTACCTCAGAAGTAATGAAGGACATGTTTAAAATCATTCAAATATTTTCGAGTTGGTACAAAATTATGTTTTCTAAGTAAATTAACTGAAAATGTAATCTCAGGTCAAATGCAATTTGTAAGATATATCAAAAATCCAATTACATTGAGGTATGGTACTTTAGGATTAAGAATTTCTCTATCGTCTTCACAAGAACGAAATAGATATTTTTATACATCAAGTAATCGAATAATTATTAGAGTACTCAAAAAATGATATTTATCTATATAAAAGTGATTCAAGATTTTTTTTGTATATATTAACTGATAAATAAAAATTTTATTTGACAAATATTCCAACTATAAATTAATATAAAATTTTATTTTGCGAAGAATTTTTTCCTTTCATATTTGCAGTCTCGCAGATAGCCGTTAACTGTTTCCTCCTGGAGAAAGGTAAGTTAAGACGTGCATGATAGCCGTCCAGGACCACAAGTCCAACTTCATATATACCGTAATTGGATTCAACCATTAACGTAACCGAGTATTTGTATGTGTATATATATATTTTGATACATGGGGAGGAGGGATTCGATCTATGACTTTCTTAATGAGAAGCTGAGATGTTTTCGATTGATCTAAAGGATCTTGGTCGAGTCACTACAAAAAAAAAGAATATTAATTGTAATTAAAAAATTATTTAGAATAAAAATAGATTATTTTCATTATAAATAATTATTTTGATTGTAATTAAAGTATTATAAATACATATTTTTTGTATAATGAGTATATATATATATTTATATATATTATTAATCTAAATTTTTTACTTCAGCAAGCAACATCATCTTTATAAATTCATGTACATGCATGAATGATGATGATGATGAGTAATAATGTTCCAGCATTTCTTATTCACAAGATTAGACATATTAATTTATAAGTGTTCAGCTTAACTTTCATGCAGCATCCTGATTCCAATTATACTGGTATTTACTAAAATAGCCCCAACCGAAACAGCTAGCTAGCATTCATGCAGTATTGCACGTCGGGTAACTTTAATTATGGAGAGTAATATGTGACATAATTTGTGAATTCAAATTCAGATACAATATGAAATTAATAAATTTGTGTTTAATATTAACTAATTCAGATCAAATTAAGTTAACATGTTAACACACATTTATAAATGGGTCCATCCGTTTATCTCGAAATCAATTTGTTTTAACCCGTTTAGATTATATTCAAAATTAAAATTTTATTATTATTGAGCTATAATATTCATATTTATCAATCTATATATTTTTTTATTATTGAGATTGTAATTTTAGATCTATACTCATATTTGTTATTGTAGGATTTCTAATATTAATTTTATCATATGTTAAACTTTAAAAAATATTGATATTTTCTGTTGGAAGATAGTCTTATTTTTTTAAGATGTTATGGCGCCTACTACGTACTAATAAATATAGACGTTAACTTTTATTTGAAATTAGGTTAATAAGGTCAAATGAATTATGTGTGTTAGTTCATTAATTCCAATTTACATTAAATGAGTTTAAATGAGTGATAATTTTTTAATTAAAAATTAGTCAGGCCAAAATGAATGATATAACACGACTCATTATCTAAATGAGTTAAGTTGGGATTTGAAAAATTGACACATTTAGTTTAACCGATCGAATTCAAATTGACTTATATAATTAAATATTTATATCATGATACAAAACAAACATAACTAAAAAACAAGATTTGTTATCCCTAATTTTAGAACTGCTATTGTGCAGTGCAAGCAACTATGTATTCAGCAATAATTTTAGATTTGTTATGAAACTAAAGAAGAATAATAAATGATTAAAAGATTGCAAAGGAGAAGACTGAATATTGAGAGATTGTAAAATATTTTGTTTTCAAGTATTCAATGTCATTCACTTAATTTCTTTTCTCATCTCTTACAAATAATCTTCAAAATCTCTTTTATAGGCGATTTACATGGTGGTTGCGCTAATCGATTCACATGCTTAACAACCAAGTGACAAGTATAACAAACTCTCACATGCTCAACAATCATGTGACAAGCATAACAAATTTTTACATGCTCAACAACCAAGTGGCAAGCACAACAAACTCTCACATGCACAACAACCAATTCACATTTATGAATGGGTAAATTTACAACAAACCATGTGTGGTCATAGGTGGTTATCCACATATTATACAACACTCCCTCTTAGATGACCATTTATAAAAAATTTGTTTCGTTAAAACCTTGTCAAGAAAAAATCCAGTAGGAAAACAAACTAATGGCGAAAGAAAAAGAGTATAGTAATCTTATGTATCGCCAAGTGTTTTAAGATTGCCTCATTAAAACATTACAAAAGAAAATCCAATAGGACCAAACCTTAATGAAGGAAAAAGAGTACAATTAGTACAAGTTTTCAAAACATTTACTCCCTCTGAAAAGTACATGACGATAGATTTTTGAGTTTTCGCATTTCAATATTCTGCACAATTTTCTTAAATGTCACAATTGGTAATGTCTTCATGAATAAATCTGTCAGATTATCACTTTATCGTAGCTGCTTAACATCAATTTCACATTTTTCTTTAAGTTCGTGAGTATAAAAGAATTTAGGTGAAATATGTTTGGTTTTGTCACATTTGATATATCCTCCTCTTATTTGAGTGATACAAGCAGTATTATCTTTATATAAAACTGTTGGGCTATCATTGATCATGGGAATATCACACTTTTCTTGGATATGTTGAATTACTGATCTCAGCCAAATACACTCTCTACTTGCTTCATGAATAGCAATGATCTCTGAGTGATTTGAAGATGTGGCAGATAGTGTCTACTTGATAGATTTCCATGATATAACAATATTTCCATAAATAAATAAATATCCAGTTTGAGATCTACCTCTGCGTAGATCTGAAAGATAACTTGCATCTGCATACCCAATCAATTGTGAACTTGATTCATGTTGATAGAATAATTTCATATCAACCGTACCAAGAAGGTAACGAATGATATGTTTAATACCATTCCAATGACTTCGGGTTGGTACAAAATTATATCTTACAAGTAGATTAATTGTGAATGTAATACAGGTCGAATGCAATTTTCAAGATATATTAAAATTCCAATTGCACTGAAATATGATACTTCGGGATCAAGAATTTCTTCATCGTCTTCACAATGACGGAATAGATCATTTTTCACATCAAGTTATCAAACAATCATTGGAATACTCAATGGATGGGTTTTGTCCATATAAAAGTGTTTCAGAACTTTCTCTGAATACATGGACTAGTGAATAAAAATTCTATTTGGCAAGTGCTCGAGTTGCAGGTCGAGTCAAAGTTTTGTTTTGCCAAAATGTTTCATTTTAAATTCATTTTTTAAATATATAGCGGTTCTTGAGATCTCTTCAGGATTTTTTACAATATTTAAATCATCTACATAAACTGCAATCATGACAAATTTGGATTCTAATTTCTTAATAAAAACACGTGGGCATAGGAGATTATTCTCAAATCCTTCTTTCAATAGATACTCGCTTAGACGATTATATCACATGCGTCTGGATTGCTTTAATCCATATAAAAAATTTTAAAGTTTGATAGAGTACATATTTCTAGATGTATTTGTAGATGCTTTAGATATTTTATATCTTTCAGAGATTTTCATATATATGTTATGGTCTAAAGATCCATATAAATATGCAATGATCACATATATCAACCGCATATCTAATTCTTTTGTAGCAATCAGACTAATAAAAAATATGAATGTGATTACATCTATAACGGGAGAATATGTTTCTTTATAATCAATCCTGGGTTTATGCAAGAAACCTTGTACGACAAGTCGTGCTTTGTACTGCACAATTTCATTTTTCTCATTACGTTTTCGTACAAATACTCACTTATATCCAATAGGCACTACACCCTTTGGTATTTAGACAACAAAGCCAAATATTTCTCGTTTTGCTAGCGAATTTAATTCAATTTCAATAACTGCTTTCCATTTTGGTCAATCATTTCTACGTCGACATTTTTCGATGATTCTTGGCTCACTTTTTTCATTATTTTTGGTAATGTCAAGTGACATCTTATATGAAAATATGTTGTCAACAACAGTTTTATTTATATTCAAAATTTTTCCAGTACTCATGAAATGTATTGAAATCTCATTATTTTCAGGTACTTGTTTCTCTTCAGGGGAAATAATTTCATGAAACATATCTTCAAGAAGTCCCTTTTCAAGAGATTTTGGAATAGAAGATTTGATCTCTCCAGGAGCATCAATTATACTTATAGCTTATGTTGTGGGTATCGGTTCTTTAGAAACACCAAATTCATTTTGTATTCTTTTCTTTCGAGAAATTTTATCTTTTGTACCAATAGATCTTAAACGTTTCAGGCATGTCTTAGACTCATTTATTGTTATTTTGACTACTTGTCCTTCAGGGATTTCAATCCTTACTGGAGTATTAATAGTAGGAATATATGATTTTACTACATCTTTAGTATCAGTAAATATATCAAGTAATTGATTTGCAACATTTTGTAAATGAATAATCTTTTGAACTTCTACTTTACATTCATTTGTAGGAGGATCAAATTGAGATAGGGATTTATTATCCCAAGTAATTTCTTATCGTGTTTCAGGCACCGATTTTTTGTTATCTAATAATGGAAAAGTGGATTCGTCAAAATGACAATCCTCAAAACGTTCTTTAACCATATTCTCTGTAAGTGGTTCAAGGTATCTAATAATAGATGGAGAATCAAAACCAACATATATCTCAAGTCTATATTGAAGGCCCATTTTTGTACGCTATAGAGGTGCAATTAGAACATATATAGCACATCTAAAAGTACGAATGTGAGAAATATTTAGTTGTTGATCAGATGCAAGCTGTAATGGAGAATATTTATGATATGCAGATGGTCTAATTCGAATTAATGATGCTGCATGAAGTATGGCATGTCCCTAAGAAAAACATGTAGTTTTGATTTCATAAGTAAAGGTCTAGCAATTAGCTGAAACTTTTTAATCAAAAATCCAGCTAAACCGTTTTGAGTATGTGTACGGGCAACAGAATGTTCAATATCTATTCCTATTGATATGAAATAATTATCAAAAATTTGAGACGCAAATTCGTCTGCGTTATCTAATCAAATGGTTTTAATTAGATATTCAGGAAATTGTAATCGTAGTTTAATTATCTAAACAAGAAGTCTAGCAAATGCAACATTTCTAGTGGAATGTGGATAAATATATGACAATCGACTTGATGCATCGATCAAAACCATAAAATATTTAAATGGTCCACTTGATGGATGAATAGGTTCACATATATCTCCGTGAATTTTTTGTAAAAATGATAGAGATTCAACAACAACTTTTGAGGGAGATGGTCTTATAATCAACTTACCTTAAGAACATGTAGAGTACGGATATTCATTGGATGAAAGAATCTTTTGATTTTTTAAGGGATGCCCATGTGAATTATCAATAATTCGTCTCATCATTATTGATATCGGATGTTCAAGGCGATCATTTCAAGTTATAAACACTTTAGGATCAATGCACTTTTGGTGCACTATCACATATGATTCAATTGTTCTCATCTTTGTATAATACAATCCATAAAAGAGAGCAGACATTTTTTTTTAATATGAACTTCTGGCCCGATACTATTTTAGTAATAAAAATATGCTCTTTACTGCCATCATTAGTTTTTTCAATATAGTAATCATTACAACATATATATTTGAAATTTAATAAATTTCTTCTAGATTGTGAAAAAAAATAGAGCATCATCAATACAAAATTTAGTATTATTAGGCAACACAATATAAACTCTTCCGGAGCTCTCAATCAGATTTGATGAACTTGATATGCTATGGACATAGGTTTTACTTAGTATTAAATTTTAAAAATATTTCTTATCTTTGATAATAATGTGAGTTGTAGCACTGTAAACCAAATATACATCATTATCATTCAACTTGGAGATAAAAAAAAATTCATCCATGTGATCCATGATTATACAAAATATACAAAATTTGCATTATATATAATAAAGAAAATACATTATTTGGTTGGAACACTTCCATCTTCAATCAAGTGATCAATTCTATCATAAGGATTATTAAAGAAATCAGAAACATCAAGATGAGTGATATCTACATTTAATGAATCCTCTAATAGTTCTACTAAATTTGTTTCAACCCTTTTATTTTTTCCTTTTTAGAAGCTTGATATAAGTTCGTCAAGTGTCTGACCGTACGACAGGTACGTGACCAGTGTCCAGTCATTCCACATCTATGGCACACCTCCTCACTTCTTTTTGAAGAATTATTTTGGGGGCTTTTACCCCTTTCTGAATTATATCGCTTTTAGCGATATGGTATATTATTATCAGTATCCATTTTAATGTTGTCACTTCTATAACCAATATTTCTATAGTTTATTTTATCACATACACACCATCGATTTCTTCGAAATGATGCACCATTCGTTTTTGGGAATGATGCAAATCTAGTACATTCACTTCAGAGAATAACGTTGAATCAGTAGGGCATGACTGGTAAATTTTTAATAAAAATTCATTGTTCTGCTCAACTACTGGAAAATATGATATAAGTTCAAAATATTTTTTGAAATTTCGCTCTCGATACTGCTACTGCAGGAGCACATTCGAGACATAGAAAGTAGTATATGTCTTTTCTAACATATCATTATCGGTGATTTTCTTACCACATAATTTTAGTACTGAACTTATTTTAAATAGTGCAGAATTATATTCACTTACACTTTTATAATCTTGCAACTTCAGGTACAACTATTCATAACGAGCTTTTGGGAGGATAACAGTCTTCTGGTGTTCAAATCTTTCCCTTAAATTATTTTATAAAATAAAGAGATATTTTACTGTAAGATATTCAGTTTTTAATTCTTCATGAAAATGGTGGTGAAGAAAAATCATTACTTTAACACGGTCCTGCAGGGACGCTTGATTTCCTTCTTTTATTATTTTTTCCCAATTTTTTGCATCAAGATGGATTTCAGCATAAAGAATCCATGATAAATAATTTTTTTCAGAAATATCAAGAGCAACGAATTCTAGTTTTGTAAAATTTATCATTTTCTACATATATAAATAATTAAATAAATATTTGTGTCTCAATATATTTATAAAATCACGTAGATTTTAAATAATCATCAGCAATAAAATGTATCATTTTTATATCAAAAATTGTAAATAATATATTGAAAAACTTACTTGAAGAATAAGACTACTAGTTTCAAAATCGGTAGAGTTTCATGCTGATAACGTATTATGAAATTAAAGAAGAATAGTAAATGATTGAAAAATTGTAAAGGAGAAGAAGGAATATTGAGAGATTGTAAAATATTTTGTTTTTCAAGAACTCAATGTCATTCACTTCATTTTTTTTCTTATCTCTTACAAATGATCTTTAAGATCTCTTTTATAAGTAACTTACATGGTAGTTGTATTAATCAATTCACATACTCAACAACCAAGTGACAAGCATAATAAATTTTCACATGCTCAACAATCAAGTGACAAGTACAATAAATTTTCATATACACAACAATCAATTCATATATATAAATGAATAAATTTACAACAAATCATACCTGATAATTTATAATCATCCACATATTATACAATAGAATTTCATTTAAAACCAGATTGTACTTGTTAAACAGTCATGGAAGAATCTGATACATGGGGATTTTGCAATGCATATATATTGAACACCGCACGATTTTCAGTATTTTTTTTTTATTATTTTTGTTAGTTTTATGGTCGGACGTCAATCGTTAAGATATTTTGGCCGGTACGTGCGTGTGGATAAGGACGAAAGATTATTAATTAATACACCGCCAATAATGAAATATCGTGGCCTACCTGATGCCAACAGACAGACAAATTTGTGGGCTCAATCATATCAAAAATAAAATTAAGTGCCTTAATTATTGTGATGATTGTACATAACTACCAATAATATTATTTATAATAACAGCTTCTTGATAGCTTCAAATAAATTGCCAAAAATATTGCAATTTGCACGTTCTTGTCTGCGTGGGATTTCAAATTTGCAAATAATACACACAGTGACACACTACGTTCAGTCTCTACCATAATTTATTTCAAAGCCATGTCACTTATCAGCCATATGCATGTTGTAAAGGCAACCTCAAGAATTCTTGACACTCCACCATATATAAAGCTGTAACATATATGTATATGCATAAATAGGTTTGCTCATTCGGACCGGACTTTTCCCAGTCTAATCCTGAAATTTTTTTTATTGTTCAATAATTTTAATACTTTTACTTAAGATATTCAAAAAAATTAATTGACATTCGAATATTGCACGAAAAATTATATTTACAATCTTAAAATTGGACCAATCGTGTAGAGATCACCTGAAACGGCTAAAAAAAGCGGGCTTGGGCTGAACCCAACTATGGCCCAGTTATATCATACATACCTCTTGTTAACTCACGAGTATAGAAAAAGAAACCCCACTAGCAATTGATTGGAATATTTCTGTGACTCGGTTACGATTTCAAAATTTCCGGTTTGCTTTTACATTAGTAATACAGTTGATATAAAGTGGTGGGAAACACATGAAACACGCCTATATTGCTTTCAGGTTATATGGCAATAAACATATCCACACGAAAGTCATGGTACCAACAAACTTCACCTAACAAATGCCAGATGAGATTTATGACTTTGTAAATGATGGAAGTCTTATCATATTTACAGCCACAAATAACAACTCCGAAACCTTCTTCACCAATTCCTCTTTCACCAGCAACTCCCATAACAATCAAAATCAAACATATTCCACTCCATTAGGGCATCCACAACCCTAAGTCCATGCCTCAAAAAAGATGATGAACAAAAAAATAATTGTGAAAAAAAAAATGAAAAATATTTTTCTCTATTCTTCTGTAATGCATCCTCCCAGGAGTGATTTGTCTTTTGTTGACTTATCTACTCTACATTTCTACCTTTAATGACCCATCCTTCATCAATTTCAAACTGAGATTGTTGAACCGCTCGCGTGAATATTGCCGTGATGCTTTCCTCCAATCTGTGCCCGCCTTCATCATCGTGGCAAACTCCTCATAACTTATACGTCCGTCCTGCAAGTTTATGCAACAGGAACAAGGGTGAATTTTAAGCACGCAACAATAGAATATAGGACCCAGTCTCATGAAAGAACATAGACTCACGGGCCTTAAAAAGAAGACGCCGTGGAGAACACACCATTGCTTTAGCTATTTAAGTATTCCAATGTTACCACTAGCAAGGATGCTCATGTAAGCAGATATTTACAAATATAATATGCCTTAAAGAAATTTTTTGTGTAGGTCAAACATTGCCCACATCTCACATTATCCGACTCTGTTTTATAGGCATTTTTGTGGTCTAAAGTGTTTTTACCACCGAAAAATATTCACTGAAAGCCTATAAACCTAAATTGCATCTCATTGCCATCCAAGTATATGTATGCTGAGAGTGAAAAATGGGAAGCGGATGTGCTACTTCGCAAGACAATATAAGCAAGTATAAATGACTAAAATAACAGCAATTGTTAAGAAATTTGACAAACCTTGTCTGTGTCCACATCACGCATAATGGCATTAATAACTTCTTCACTGCTTGTCTCAATTTCATCAGCTAAGGCATCTCGTAGCTCCTCAATTTCTATAAATCCACTTTCGTTTCGATCAAAGAATTCAAAGGCTTTGCGAAGGTGCCCATCGTCATTGCCCATCTTTCTTAAGTGAACAGAAATAGCTGCAAATTCCCCATAGTCAAGATATCCATCCTTATCTACATCACCCTGCAAAAAACAACCTCTGATTACTCCCAAGGCCACGAGATACACAAAGCTCTGGAATGACTTAATGGCTCCATTATAGTCACCAATACCATTGCAAAACATGTTCCAAAAAAACAAGTTTTTGGACAAAATATGTTCAGTGCAACTTAAGCGCCAGTAATGTTACTCATTTTTGCATTTAGTTTGACAGGTTAAAATATTTGTATCACAAACATTTAAAGCGAAATCATGTTTCCATGTCAAGCCCCAACATGGTGAAAAGATTTTAAATACCCATATTACTTACTGCTTCCATTAGAATTTGTAGATCTGTATCAGGTATCTGATGGCCAAGTTTGTGCAACCCCACTCTTAGCTCATCAAGGTTAATTTTGCCTCTATTGCTAGTATCTAGCACCTTGAATCCCTCCTTTATGCCGGCAACTTCCTCTACAGACAAATGCTCGGTGATTACCTGTGAATAAATTAATTAATACTCAGCTTAACACCTGCCGAAGATCAACAAGCATATAAAGTTTTAACTAAAAGAAAATGGAAGATATGCGATTTTTTCTTCGACAGAAGTATTTTACCTTGAGAGCTCTTTTCTTGAGCTTATTCATTAATGAAAATTGCTTGAGCCTTGCCCTCACAGTTTCACCCAAAGAAACATTAGGAGCTCTCTTTGCATTCTGTAACCAAGGATGATCTGTGTTTGATGAAGGATTAAAAATAAGAGTTGATTATGTTCCAATTCCACACTTCTTTTTTTTAAGTTCTAAAATATATAATCAATTTGCTTGGCAACAGGAATTCCATACATTAGCTATTGATTAGAACCAAGCAATAAAAATTACCTAGCACTGCCTGAGCAGTAAGACGCCGCTGTGGGTCAGGATTAAGCATCTTCTTCACAAGGTCTTTTGCATTATCAGAAACTTTAGGCCAAGGATCCCTTTTAAAATCTACAACAGACCGTATAATTGCTTGAGCTACTCCTTGTTCAGTTTCTGCATGCAACAAGAACAAATTTATGTTTTCATACATCTCACACCACATTAAACATTAATCTAATACAAAACAGTTTTCAATTACAGTTATGGGTAAAATTTTCACAAAAGTGAACAAGGGTTATTTTTTCATTCATAACAAGACTAACCTGCCCAAAATGGTGGGAAACCACAGAGTAGGATGTAAAGGATTACTCCGGCACTCCAAACATCTATTTCTGGACCATAATTCCGTTTTAGCACCTCTGGAGCCATGTAGTAAGGACTTCCAACTATCTCAGTAAATCTCTCACCTGCAGAAATAGTCAATTCGGCTTATATTCATGGAAAGACACCTACCATTGATGAGACTCAGAGAACAAGATTATGCCATGTGGCAGCTATTAAAATAAAATTACCAGGTTTAAAGAATATTGAAAGCCCAAAATCAATCGCCTTCAAAGGTGCTGTTTCCTTTATGTTGGCAAACAGAAAGTTCTCAGGTTTGAGATCCCTATGCATCACACCATGCTTGTGGCACATCTGCAACACCATGAAGCAAAAACACATTTCAAACCCTTCTACCAAGAAAAAGGGTTGGGGGGTAAAAATACAAGTGAAAATTATCACTCAAAATTTTCTGAATTTAAGAAATAACACTAGGATAATAGAGAAGTCCATTAGTAAGACCAACATGGTAGTGAAATCTGGTGGCTATTACAGAATGAGTCCATATATTTATTATGATCCTTTCATTTTATGAGCACATAAAGAATTTAAAGGATTAAAATTAAGATATCATAGGAAAGAATGATGTACAATCTGAGCAAATTGACCATGAGCAAATTAAGATATCATAGAGTAGAAAATGTTTTATGTTCTTAATACAGCACATTAAATTGTTTTCTTATTGGAAAACTAGGAGATACGGTTACCCATGTCATAAAGAGAAGATTAATTGCTGTGGTTTTGCTGCTTACATTGCATTTCCTTTGATTTCCAATCAATAAAAACTCCATAAAGAGGAATCCACACTCGCGCGCGCACACACGAAAGGGTAAACCATTCAAGTTACCAGACTCATATCCAACACAACTTAATCGCAAAAGCTGACTTAGTTAACATACCAAGGAGAAAAAACACAATTTTATCAGGTACTTTCTTTCAAGTGTTTAGAGTGATTACCCTTCTTTTTTTTTACTTTTTTTTATCGGGGAACCTGTCCAAGACAGGGCCTTTGGACCCACCCACCCCTACAGAGTAAAACCCCGGTCCCGTGCACCGCACCCTCGGAACACCCAATTTGAGTACAAAGAACTATAATCTCAGGCAGACTTCAATAAAGCCGGGATTTATTTACATTAACCGAGTTCTCTAGTAATCTATACTCAACACCGATATGTAGGGAATATCAATGTATAAAAGTCGCAAAATTCAACAATCCTAACTCATCAAAGTACAAACCTGAACAACTTCCACGACGGTCTTGGTGACCGCGGCAGCAGCGCGCTCCGTGTAATGGCCCCTGGAGACGATCCGATCGAACAGCTCGCCACCCTCACAAAGCTCCATGACGATGTGCACCGCATTGTCGTCCTCATAGGTGTCCTTCAAGCTGACAATATTGGGGTGCTTGGGCAAGTTCTTCATGATCTCAACCTCTCTCCTCACATCGTCGATGTCCACCGCCGTCCTCAGCTTCTTCTTCGATATTGATTTGCAAGCGAACGTCTCCCCGGTGATCCTGTCGGTGCAGAGATAGGTGATTCCGAACTCGCCGCGGCCCAGCTCACGGCCCAGATCGTACTGTTGCTTGATCTCGCGGCCGGTGGGCTCCTTCAAGACCGAGAGCTTATGGCTCCCACCATTGGCTTGGTGGTGGCTCGCGCCATAGTCGGCCGCGAAGGGGTTTGGCTTCTTCTTGACCTTCTTGATGTCATCAGCGCCCTTTGGCGCTACGCAACAATTACCCATGGAGTGATATCTATGGTTTTTTTATGCTTCGGCGAAATGGGTATGAAAATTTGAAGGAAATAAAAGCCAAATCCAATAAAAATCTGAGGATTTGCAGGGAGGGGAAAGATATTGGTGAGCGCGTTAGCGAAATGCAGACACGTAGATGAGGAAATGAGGGGAGATATTAAGGAATGGGGAGGGGAGAAGTGAATGAAGGGGGCAATTTTGGCGTGACAAAGATGATGAAGGTGAGGAAGGTCAAACCTCTTTTCCCAGCGACTTCCCCCCTCCCTCCTAGGCTCCTAACCCCTCTCCTCTCTCAGGGAGAGAAATGAGAAGGCTACTGCTGTTTTTCCAAAACATCCGAAACAATATTTAAAAAAAGTGATTCATTATAAAAGATATATTCTATATCTACACAATTTAGGTTTTATTTATTTAATAAAATAAGAGAAAATAAGATGTGATAAAAATTTTAAAAAAAAATTAAATATTTTTTTAATATTAATTTTATTTTAAAATATAAAAAATTAAATTTTTTATTATATTTTATATAATTTTTTTTTTAAAATATAATAACAAATTTGAAAAAAAAAATTAAATTTTTTATTTTATCTCCCATAATAAATCACGCCTTAATTTTCTATGACATTTCTTGTTAAATCCTAAGTGCCTACGTATAACTTTCATCACTCCTTTGTTTTTCTAATTGTTCTTACTATGAATGCCACGTTAACATTCGAGTAATGCTACGTACTAAAATATTCCCCCGATCTATGGTCCAAGATGACTTGGCATGCACAATAAGCCCTGATTTGAATTAGGAGCTGATCTCAAATTTATTATTATAATTTTTTAAAATTTTATATAAAACATAAATTTCAATATAATTTTTTTAAATTTTAATATAATTTTTCAAATCTCAAAACAATATTAATATTAAAAAAATATTTTATTCAATTTCTAAAACTCATCTAATCTCTCAATTTAAGCCGAACCTAAAATTTTTTACTTCAATATCATGTTAAAAAAATCTTGAATTTTTGTCATGAATGATACAATGGGTGTAAAGTGTTTTGAATCAGAATTTGAAAAATCATCATCAGACCAATAAGCTCTTGGCCCAATTCTTTGTAGTTTTAGACGGCTTCATGTATATAATTATATGATTTTATGTATTCTAGCATCTTATTGTAGTTTGAAATTAATGAGGAATGATGTCATAAAGTCTTAACGGTCTAATTTTGAAATTAATTAAGCAAAACATTCACTATAAAACATTCTAGAAACCATTATAGTATTATTGGATATTTTCTATCACGATGCTTTTATATTTCACATCCCAAATTTAATAAATAGATTACGGAACACTATAACGGGGGACCGCTCCATCTTACTCCCTAACATAGCACATACCACATCGTTTTGCAAAACATGATTAGTGTGAACTCCAATTTGGTGACAAGAGGCTGGCAATGCATTTAAGGGGAGGGTTATCTTTAAAATCAAATCATGTCATGTATTTTTTAGTCTTTTTTTAGTCTTTTTTTTAATTAATAATTAACGTAATATGTCATGTCAGACGATCAAATAGAGCGAGCTATAGCATAATAATATTACTCTTCATCTAAAATCATCTCATCTCATTTTATCTCAATATCAAAATCACAATTATCATCCTATACATCAATGTTTATTACTTTCACACCCTTTCATCATTGCATCACCATTCTCATCATCACTCCCACTTGTCTACAACTACTTAGAAACTGTTTCTTCAGTTAATTATTTTCTTTTTTTTCTAATTTTACATTGGAGGGGAATTCTGGATTTGTATGATATATAGACCTGGCAATTAAATTTTGTATTAGATTAACACATTATGATGCTTAGAGATATATTATATAAATCACATGAGATAATTTCCTCAATAATTTTATACTTTTCTACAACAAGAAAAAAATATCCATGCATGGTTGGGACATGCTAGATAGAAGAGAGAGAAAATAACGATGAATGGTAAAATTAGAACACGTTTTATAAGATTAGGCCGGTTGGGTTAATATCTTCAACATGATTAATTTAAGCTCTATTTGGATTCGAAACTTACATTAACTCATCTCAACTCATATTTATCTCACCATTACATTTTTTTAATTTTCTATGTAAAACACAAATTCCTATATACATTTTTCAAATTCTTACATACATTTTTCAAATTTTATTACACATTTTTCAAATCTCAATATACATTTTTTAAATCTTAAAATAATAATAATATTAAAAAATAAAATAAACTAAATTTATCTCAACTCAATTCATCTTATCTCTCAATTCAAACGAAGCCTTAATCAATTATAAATAATATGTATTATTCATTGAAAAGCCATACAACCACAAAAAGATTTCATAAAAGTAAATTTATAAATTAACATAATTTTATAGAAATCATGAAATTTATATTAATTTATTTTTATGAGAATTCTTATAAATTTTCCTTGTAATCAAAACTCATATTTCTTTTAAGTATTTATCTGTCTCTATACTCTTGATAATAGAATTAAAACAACACCTAGATTTGAATACATTATTTCAGTTTAGTACTGTTGTCACATGTATTATGATGTGAATGTGGTAAAACGTAATTGGATTAACTTGGTATACAATAGACCTTCTAGAAGCCGGCCAGAACACGTAGTATTGGGACTGAGTAAAGCAATTTTGGTAATGAAATGGAATTAGAAAGACCCAAATGAGTTTCGATCTCTCGTTTTCCAAATCGAATCCCTGCCCCCCACAAGGTAAGTGGAAATATACATAGCGTAAAGCTTACTTCAGTCACTCATGAATGAACAATATATTAATGTCACCCTTCCAATCACTACGTACACGCATCAAAGTTATATTTTCTCCATAAATTTTGATATGCAGTGTCTAATACTGTACGAATAGGAATTATCTGGTTTTTTTTTTTTTGAAAGTATTATTTTCTAAATTTTGAAATTAATTTTGCGAAATTTTTTTATGTGATTATAGCAATACTCATCTATTAATAGGAAATTAGCAGCCTCAATAGGAAGTCCAAACTTTGGACTTCCTAATTAAATTGAAAACAACGTTGGAGATCTCGCAGGTTTAATCTTACGGTGTGGTTCACATACACGCTTTGCCTTTCAAAGGAAGCATTCGATGATCTAGACCCTCCATTTTCATACGTGCTTTTTGATGTTACCGTTAAAGCACACTTTTTTTTTCTGATAATTTAACGCATACTAGAAAATAAAATAAAAATTCAATTGCTGTAAATTAAGAATTTAGATTTGGAGTTGAGATAGTTTTGAAGATTGAATAAAATATTATTTTTTTAATATAATTATTATTTTAAGATTTAAAACAGTTAAATTGAGTTTTGAAAAAATTAAATTGGGATTTGAAAAAAATTAAATTATTTATTCTATTTTATATAAAAATTTAAAAAAATTAAATAATAATTTTAAAATCTCATCTAAAGCAGAGTGAGTAATGGGTGTATGAAGAAAAATAGTGACATAATAATACCCAAAAAGACAGTGGCGTTATCGGTGCGGTTGAATTCTGGTTGGGTTATAAAGCAACAAGCATGCATGGTTGGATCCTACAAAAAGTCAGGCATGCATGCATGAATCCTGCCAAAAAAAAAAAAAAGTGATGCTTAGAAGCCAAGGAACGGTGATGAAAAGTAGCTTAAAAGATAAAACGTCTTACGTACGGTTATCGATTAGAGGATAACATATAATTTTTATCAATTAATTATAGATGATGATCTACCGGCTTGCTTTTATGTCCCCCGTTTGATTTCAAAAAATCATTAATTTCATTTTATTATTATAGTTTTTAAATTTTTTTTATATAAAATATATTTTTATTTTTTATTTTTTTTATTTTAAAATAATAAATATTATTATTATTATATTTTATTTAAATTTTTATCTTTCATTTCATTTTTAAATCCAAATCATATCTCTTAAAAGATATTTATGAGATAAGATTCGGTATGTGATCATAATCATCATTATTGAGGGCAAAGTGTGCATATAAACAAAGCACCAAGAGCTTACGATGAAGTAGTTAAGAGTATTAATATTGGATTCATTAATTTTTTTAAAAAAAATTTGATAAAATAATACAAGTTGATAAATGATTATTATTCAAAAATTAAATTAAAAATATTTTTATTTATTTTTCTTACTTTTTTATTAAATATAATAAAAAAAATGATGAGTCTAATATAAAAAAAAATTAGCTGTTATCTTTTTATTAAATTTATATTTTTTATTAAATTTTAAAAGAAAATTTGAATGAGTCAATTATTAGTGCTTTTAATAATATTGGCTTATGTTATGTGTATCTCTCTCTGATCTCTCTCTATACATATATTTCTATATATATGTATATATACATATTATACATAATGGATCAAGTCAACTGACGTTATGAACTTGTTGATCAATATGCATGAAACCACTAGCCTCGCACGTGAGTACTACGCCGTGCCCGGTCATTGATATGATAGAATAATTGGTCAGGGGAAGTTGACCAAAGAAAGTAAAGTAGAGGCAATTAATTATTTAGAAAGAAAAAATAGGACGACTGGGTCGATTGATCATTGATGTGGCTAGGCGCTAGGCGCCACGCGTAGATTCTTCTTCATGGTATAGGCACAGAAAAATAGACGAAGAGCAGTCTACACAAATTATAATAATTAGACGGTGGAGTGGTTCCTTCGATCGCAAGATCATTTAATTAATTGAATCAGTCTGAAGACAAGATGGTGGTCCCACACGGACGCCCATCTAGAATGCAAATTAAAGATGTCCGACAAGGCGGACGATATTTAATTTCAGAAAATGCTATTGTATTGTCCCGATCCCATCCCGTTTTCTTTTTCTTTTTTTTTTTTGAGTTTTTTTATATATGATTTTTAAATAAATATTTTTAAATAAAATTATGATTTTTTTATATTTTTTAAAAATATTTTAATATATTAAAAAAATCATGTAAAAAAATATTAAAAAAACATTTTTTTTAAAATGAATTTTTTAACATTTTAAAATAGTTTTTAAAAATATAAAAAAATCATAATATTATTTTAAAATATTTACTTAAAAATGATATATAAAAAAAATTCAAAAAAAAAAAGAACGAAATGGGATCGAGACACTTATCAACGAGGTGAATAGCACTCCCCTTTAATTTCTTCGTAATTAACGCAGCTAGCTAGCTAGCTTGCTAGCATTACTTAAAATTATAAGGTATAGATATTATATAGGTTATCATTGAAAACACAGGCATTGTCTTCCAATTAAAATAGTACAGCTTAGTCCAATGATAACCCAATCAATCGAGACTCCAGTCTATCAGTTTATTCATGTAAGAGAAGCTATCGATCGGGTTATTCAGAATAGACTAGCTAGGCTCCCAATATCACTGGGACTAAATTTTAAAATTCAAATAATAGATGAGATAGTTGATCGACTATTAACAAAAGAAAAAGTCTATTTGCACACGAAAACGAAAGGGATACTTTCCGCATACACGAGCCTCCACGTGGAAATATGAAACGCAACATTTCATTTTTCTTCTGTTTGCGCCCTTTCTTTTGTGACATACATCAAACCCGTAGCTAGGGGTGGGCAGCGGGTATCCGCACCCGCTGCCCCGCCCGCATTCCGCCCCGCACCGCTGTGCGGGGACGGAGTCACCCGCCCGGCAGGCGGGAGGCGGGGTCCCCCGCCCGCTTTCTACTCTTAAGGCGGGGGCGGGGGCGGTATAGGGGTCCATCCGCCCCGCTTTTACCCCGCCTCCGCCCCCGCCTTCCCTTATATATAAATATATATATAAATATATATTAATAAATCACCAATGTTATGTAAAATGACTTTGTTAGTTTAGAATTTAGATTCTTAGAAAATTAGAAGTAGTATTTGTAAATTGTAATGTTAATAATTAATAGTTAATAGCATAATTTATAATTTTGTAGAATTAATTTGTATTATTGTAAATTTGCAATAACTTAGTCATTATTTTAAGTTTTATCATTTTAGTGATTTTTTTAAGTGACTTTAGACTTTAGTAATGGAATACCGAATATTTTTTAATATATAATTGTGTGTTTAAATCAGATTTGATGGTATTTTAGGCTAAAATGGCTTGGAAACTTGATCTAGGATGAAAATACCCAAAATTACGAAATGGGCCAAGGCCTCTATAGGGGCGGGGGCGGGGGCGGGGGGCGGGCGGATGGGCTCCCACCCCGCTACCCCGCTATGGGACGGGGTACCCCGCCCCCGTGTAGGCGGGGGCGGGGTGCGGGTTTAAATTCTCGCCCCCCGCTCAAGCGGGGGCGGGGGGCGGATGTAAGGGTGCCCCGCCCCCGCCTGGGCGGGTATCACCCCTACCCGTAGCAACGCAGATTTGAATTCTTCTTCCCCACGAGCACTCCTATTTGGACAGCCACCTCGAAGAGCTTCATTTCAGCTGTTTGAAGGATGAATCTGCTTCCCATGGGCCACGAAAATCAGTTTGAATCCTCTCATCTTCATCTTCTTAATTTCGTCTTCCCCCAACCCCAACCCCAACCCTAACCCTAATCCTAACTCTGTGTTTGAATTCTTTGGATTTTCTTGGTCAGTTTAAGAGTAGAAAAAAATAGTAACTTTGGGTTTGTATTTGAACGGTTGGATTTATGAAGTAGCCTCGTTTACGATGTGTGCTACTTTCAGCTATTTTTTCGTTGCATACTATGAATCAGGAATTAAATTGGGTGAAAAATTGTACATTATATCCACGTGTGTTTTGTTGGTTTTTTCGGTGAAGAATTTATCTTTGTAAGTAATTAAATTGTGCTGGATTGGATGAAATTGTCAGTATCCAAAAAAAAAAAAAAAAAATTGGTGAAAAGTCTTGATTGAGATATCTACCTATATTTTAGAGAACTGTTGCTATAGGTGATCATTTGTGCTCTAAGCCTCTGACCATGTTTGCAGGACATCGACAAAGGATATAAATTCTCTTAGATTGATAACAACAATTAAAACTCCATACCTTCCTTATGGTAGATTTGATCTAGAAGCATATTATGATTCTGCAATTTTTGTTCTGTTTTTGACAGGTAAATCAGAGGAGAAACCACATTGCAGTTCTGTTTCACAGGCTTGGTTTGGGAATTTTGGGCTTGCTCGTTCGATTCCTAATTGATTTTGGCTATAGCTTGGCAACGAATTCAAAGTGAAAGCCAAGAAGTTTTGTCTTATAAGTTGGTGTTCTTCCCATTCAATGCAATATTTGTATTCAATTTGCAAAACATTCTAAATTTATAACATTTTACATAGTCAAATTGTTATAGTTCTGAATAAATTAATGCATGGTCTTTCAACTGGGTTTCAAAGGTTTTGGACGAGCAACGTGAGAACGACGATATGCGAGAACGGGTTTCGTTTCAACATTTCGCAATTTTTCTTCTCATTTTGTTCTTTTATTTTCTCTTGTTTTTTTTTAATATTAGCTGACGGTGGTAGGTGTGACCGTGTGTCCCCCCCTCGTGGACGCAACGTCGTGTGTACCTAGCAAAACTCAATAACAAAAACATCGTGGGCCCTATTTTATCATCCAAATATGACAATGAAACTCATCTGATCCATTGGCTAGAGAGAGAGATTCATTGTTTGTTGTTATTACTAACATATGCATGGGTGGCATTCTCCCAAACTTTCAAGCCACACACCTCTTTGATTGCAAGTCAATGTGTGTACGTAAGAAGTTGTGAAATACATCCTTAACATTATGCTGGCTAGACCTCTAAGCAATACGCATGAGCTTGTCTATGTGGTCATGAGAAAAGGAGACCTCTAATTGAAACATTTTTATATACTTTATATATACACTATATTATTATTTCACTTTTATCTTATTATATAAGATTTGACACATTTAACAATATTAGATAATTTTTTATCAGATAATTTTTTATTTTATTATTTAATAGTGATAAATGTATCATATCTTATTATATATAAAAATATGGTGTATAATCTAGTGTAAGATGAAAATATGGTATATAATCTTCACATATATATATATATATGTATATATAATATACATATGGAATAATGCTAAGTCCACCGTTGTTTGCTTCCCGTTATCAGATCCGGCTTGTTGTGGCATCCAAGTCTCTTCTAATAGAATAAAAAAGCCATGCATTTTCTTTCATTTTCTCTCCCTTCTCTCTCTCTCTCTTTTTTTTTTTCTTTCCATTCTTCTCGAGAAGTCCTTTTACCTCTCAAAAATCACATTCTTTTGCATTAAACGAAATCACATTCTTCTTATTCTTGAAAATCCACATTCTTCTACCTCTCAAAAACCAATATTTTGAATACCGTATTAGTTAAGACACTAAAATAAAATATTTCAGTATTGATATCATTTCATGTATTATTTTAAAATAGTTTTTACATAAATCAATTATACATAAATATTTAAAATTATATCTCAAAATAAAAGTTAATATATGAATAAATTATATATGTAAATAGTCTAGTCTAATGTGAGGTAAAAAAAAGTAAGAAATGAAAAAAAAAAAGTAAAATGCCTAAATCTGGTACGGCTGAAACACTGATAACCGATATGGTTGAATTATCAACCGATACACAACAGTACAACTGGTATTTACTCCTATACGAAACAGACCTATGCAATGTACCAATGACATGAATAGACCTATGCAATGTACCAATTACATGGTTGATACGAAAATTTTTTATCGTACAAACTGGTACGGTATGAAATTCAAAACAATGTCGAAAACACCTTCTTTTTCTTCTCTACTGCTTTCATGATTAGTGATGAAGATCCTAGAAACTATTATTTTTTTATTAGAATTTAGATGGTCGTTCTGTATTTAAAAATTCTCTCCGCAATTCCAAAATCATCAAGAATTCCTATTACAGGTTTAGAACCCTAATAACAACATAATAATTAACAAGAGAAACTCGATAAAAGGCATAAATATTAGAGCAATAAAAAAATAAAATTGATAGAATCCCATCTTAATTTTGTGGATAGGGCCACCACTCTCAATAGAAGAAGACTAAATGGGTCGAGGATGTGGATTGATAAAATTTGTGTTCGGGTAGCCTTGAAATAGGTCGATGAAATCTACCTTAAATTCGATTTTTTTTCTCACTTTTTACACATCCAAACATACCATGTAAAATTCAAAAGAAAAGGTAAACAAAAAAAAAGCGTGCTGGAAATGAATGTTGGAGTTTTGGGGAGAGCTTGCCAAGAGGGAGGCTATGGAAGAGATGAATTTTGATGAAATGGATTTTTTGAGAAAACGGGGAAGCTGAGTGCATTCTTATTGAATTATTTAAAGATAAATTTCAAAAAGTATAAGTTTGACATTTTTACACATATTATAAAAATTTGATCAAAAATATTTTTTATCTTCAAATGTGAATAGTAAAATTAAGAATTTATGCAAATTCTTTTTTTTTTCTTTTCTTTGTTTTTAATGAAATATGACTATTTTATTTTTAATATATATATAAATTTATATCTTTTAAAATTTAATTTTGAACCTTCCAATAAAAATGGTATGAAGCTCTGAGAATTGAGTTGGGCCAATGAGAATGTCAACGTGAAAATAACACGTCAAACGAGAACAAGAGCGGAATGCAACAGCGGGTTCTTCAAGGACGCTTGGCTAGCTAGGCGGTACGACTGCACTGCGCATCAACCAGCTCATCCTCAACCACTAGTTTTTTTACTCGATGCCATGGGCATGCACTAGTCTAATTCCAGGCTATATTCCAACGGGGCCCGTATCAAGAATCCCTGGAGAATGAGAAAAATAAATACAATAAGAAATTCTTTAAAAATAAATATTCATCAACTCATGGTTGATGGTACTATGATTAAAAATGATAAGTTCAGAACATGCACTTCCTAGTAATTCAGGATAGGTGGGTTCCAGTTCAAACTTCAAGTTCAATCTAATCCACGGAATCTACCAATTGGAGGGTCTTTCGATCGACCAAGAAGGCCAGGCCCACTCCGAGGTTAATGTCGGGTCAAACATACATTGGTTCAGGCCCACTCCGAGGTTAATGTCCATATGGATATTGCTGCTCGGCCCTACGTTTCACTTTACTCATACAATGATTCTCCCTTTTATTGGATACGTGTCCATTACGATATCTAAAACCTCAATGCTGTCAAACGGTCCGTATGTTGTTATAAGAATAACAGCCCTTCAATTAAAAATCAACACATAAAAAGTTTCACTAATCTCGCAATAAACTCGCGTGCATAGAATCGCAAGGCCTAGCTTTGCAGCCCTTCTCACTGATTTTGCCCAAGATGGCAAAAACACGAAGTCCTCTGACTCCTGTCCGTCTTCCTCGCTAACAAAACATCCACTGTTATTTGGGCAACAAAATACTCAATAGTGACTTCCGAGAAATAATAGGCTATAGGTAAATTATTTATTTATTATCATTTATTAGTCAAAAATCATTTATTAAATTTTAATTATTAATAATCATTTTTATCACAAATATTTACTCACTATTACTTTTTTTTTTGGTAATGAAATATGCGAAAATGCTTGAAAATTTTCTTAGAAACTTATGAAACGATTTGCTTTGAGAAATCTCCTTCGCATGGGTCATCTTCCCCTAATTTGCTCCGTCATCTTTCCTGCACCATTCATCCCACCTTCAATTTTTTTCCTAATAAAGAGAATCACACAAGCCACAATGTTCGAGCCTCCTCTCTCTCTCATCCCCATTTTGATCTTCACAACACATTCCGGACTAACCCATACCCATTTAGATATTTGACTATTCGTCTTCAATTTTTTTTTTTTGGCTTTTGTTTTGTTGTCGATAAAAACCTTCTTTAACTCTTTCCCATTTAAGTTTATAGAAATAGAAGTTTGGAAGTGTCCTTACAAGGAGAAATCCATGCGAGTTGGGCAATCTCAGTAACTGGTGAAATCCCATTAGAGTTTGTCAATCTTAAATAGCTCAAGCTTTTTAATTTGTTCATGAACAAACTGTTGATGTGTGTTCTGCACTCCTGAATTGAATTGCAATTTCCAGTCCTAATCTGCAATAGAAAAAATGGAGGGTTAGGTTCCTCGGCCCTGAGAACTCTCTGAAGCTTTTGTTAGAGACGAAAGTGGATATATTCCAGACAATAATTCAAAAGAGTTTCAGATAGATGTTCATACATTTTTCAAGTGATCTATTCTTTCTTTTATATGGGTTGAAATATTGATCAAATACACATGTAATTATCCAGGAATATCGGAGAGCAGATTAATCCCCTCCACATCCTAAGTTTCCTGGGATCATTTATTGGTTTTGTTTCTTCTCAATAATATCTCTAGTAATATGATTACCTCCAAGCGATCAGTAGATATCTTTGGATATTCACATCAATCCGCATTTAATGCGATATGCCACCCTGTCAGGCATTAAATGTTTATAAGATCTCCGATCATCACACTGTCAATATGTTAGGGGTAACTATAACGAACTAACTAAATTTATCGTCTTTGTATAATAGGAATTCATGTCGGAGGAGTTTAGTTTGAGTAAGAAGTACTCGTAATCCAACTGAAGGAATTTTACCTAAAACAATTCCCTCTAAGTCTCTGAAAGAAGGGTGATAGGCGGGCGCCATTCTGAAGGGCACCTACTACCTTATCCTCTATCGCACTTATCCCCCTCACAATACCCCGCGAATCTTAATCGAATATTATTCGATTGGGATTCATTTCAGTCTTATTGCTTAAATTCGTGAAACTCTATCCCACGTAAAATCAAATTTGAATGGGTGAAATAGGGGTATAATAGTCATGTAAGCAGCTGTTGGCTTTTTAGACAGGGACGGTTTGGCTTCTGCTCACTGAGAGTGGAGAAATGAAGCAGTTTTCTGGCCATGATGACAAGAAATATCGTGCGCTGTATTTATGGATTATTTCCATCATTACTTGCTTGATTTTGCAATTTCCCGAAGAATTAATTGTCAATTATTTCTTCATTAATTGGGGCGCGCCCTCCACGTGCTAAATAGTCGTTTCACCATTACTCTCCATTTATCAGTCATGTCGTTTCACTTCCTGGAGATTTTGCTAATTATATCATTTACTTTCTCCACGACGGTTACCATTTGTAATATAAATACCCATTTTCCGTAATGGTTCACTCTTTACTATCGTCTTACTGTTGGAAAATTTGCCTATTCTCTCTTTACCATCTTGTCTTCGAGCCGATCTTCCTTCGCATCTTTATCAAGCTTCAATGGGGGCCGGTTCTATCTACACTGGGCATTAGTGGGTACCATCTTACCCTCCTTCAGTCATTCAACATCTTCAAGATCAGGGTTACATTCCAGCTTCATCCAGTTTCGAAGTCATTCGAGAACGTCCTTGTGATTCAGAAGGGCGGGCTCAGCATGTGCTTTTGTATGGAGCCATGTTCAAAAATGGGCTGCGTTTTCCCTTCATTCGACCAGTGCGTGAAGTCCTTCATTATTTGGGCTTGGCCCCGACTCAGTTGTTACCGAATGCTTGACGAATACTATTAGTTTTATGCATAGTATTCCATTCGTCGCTGCTGGAAGCAGGAGAGGTGTATCCTGACCTTATGGCTCGAGAGTTCCTCTCTCTATACCGTCTCATTAGGAAACCAGCCTTAAGTTTGGTTGGTTTTCAGTCTCGGGACAGTGAGACTAAATTATGTACCCTCGAAAGTAGGTACTCTAATGTGAAAGACTACCACAAGAAGGTGTTTTACGTAAAGGGGGACAAATGGCAATTTCTCGAGGACGAGACCAAAGGGGAATTCCCCATTCAGGTGAATTTGGGCAAGCTGCCCCCAACCTCCCTTCTAGATATTGATTTAAATAAAATGGAGAGAGATCGGGTGGAAATAGTGATACACTAGGCGAAGCGCCATTTTCATTGGCTGGAATCCGACCTCATCTTGACCGACCAAAACATCAATACTAACCTGGTCGAACCACGGCGGGGTTATGCTGAATTTCAGGATTTCTCCAGCATACCAGCGGCTGAAGCGCCTGATCACTCAGGGGTAATTCGCAAACGCACTGCCCCTCCACCCAAAGAAAAGCGTACCAAATGTCGCCGTGAGGGTGGCGAGCGAGTCGCTGTGTAGACTTTTGAGCCTCTGACTCTTACTTTTGCCCAAGAAAGGCGAGTTAAGGCTCTCCATGATACAAGGACTTCTCGTCCTTCACGAGAAGGTCGAGTACCCTCCTCTCCAGTACAGCCTTCTCAACCTTCCCCGGTACCCGTGTCGTCTGCTGGTGGACAGGGCAGCCAACACACTAAATCCCCTTCACTGGAAGGGCAGAGGGCCAGTACGCCAAAACCATTGGCGGTGTGTCTGCCTTCAGACCGCCAGCCTCACCCAGATGACAGGCCTCTGCCTTCGACCTCTGGGCAGACCGTAGATGAGGTTGAGCTGGCCTTCCTGAATGCCCTCTCGAATCCTCCCACCTATGCTGCAGGAACTCCATACTTCCAAGCTTTCGTGCTGTCGTCTACACGGGCTCCTGCTTAGGAAGATGTTTCTTAATCAGCCTACCCTTTTTCGTCCAGAGAGGGTCGCCCCGAAACAGGCGGGGAACATCTTTCCGAGGAGGAGGAAGATTCATCCACTCGAGGTTCTGGTGGGCGAGGCGTGGCAATGGAAAAACACGAGGAGACAGAACATCATTCAGGATTAAGGTTACCCGCTGATGTCATTCCCGCAACTTTTGGCTCCAGACGTACCCGACAGCTCTAGTCCAACTCCGGGTATGATGCAGCCTCAGCAGATGCCACGCCTGCCGAAACTAACGAAAATATAAGGCAGGAGTCTCTTCGTACGGACGATGATGACGTCAGATCAATGATGGGTTCTTCTCCCCACCATGCGATACAACACCGCTCCAATCCCGCATCACCAACTACCTCTACTCCTGAATGTTTAGAGCGGGCAGAGATGGTGGTCGACTTACTTCAGTCACTTTTAGCGCAAGTACTCATTCAGAATTCCGTTATAGTTCGAATTTATTTCATTTGTCTAATTACTTATTATTGTTCAGGCTTCCGACCAAATCATTGGGTCTGTTGGCTCTGAAGTGACGAGATTATTAAAAGGGAGTGCAAAAAAAACTCGGGAATATCTTCAAGAGGCAGAAGCAAAATACCGAGAACTTGGTACTTTGGTCAGCCAACTTACAGAAGACAGAGATCTTCTCAAAGCCAACGTTATGGAGCTGGAGGAGGAGCGAGATCACTATTCAGAGATCCATGGATCCATGCTAGAGGAGGTGGCGACATTAAAGGAAAGGAACCAGCTCCTAGAGACGAACAGGGATGACCTCCTTTGAGGACAAAAGTCCATTGGACAGACACTTGCTATTAAGGAAAATGAACTCTCCCTCGCCACTCAAGAGATGAGTAGCCTGAAATCAAACTTGTCTCTCCTAGAGCACTCGCGAGCCACTCAAGAAGAAGAGTTAGAGACTCTCCGAGCCAAAGTAGCTACAGCTGAGCTCGAACGTGACTCTCTTTCTTGAGAATTAGACGAGGCGAACAGAGAGCTTGAGTTTCTCAGGCGTCACACAACTCAGCATTGTTCCCTCTGCATAGTCGCTTGGAATCAAAGTTATGTGGAGGGTTTAAGGCGTATTAATTTGAATATTGTGATTAATTTTTCCACAACCAAATATGATTGTTTGTTGGAGACCATACTACCTCGCGAATCTTTATCATTGTATGCAAACGAGCTAGTGGTAGAGATTTATAATAATATACAAACTCTTATTATTATCCGATCGCCATGAAAATTAGGCGAATGAGGTTTAAGCGAGCATGTACCTTGTTAACCAGTGAGTGCGATGATGGGTGGGCGATTCGTGGGTAGCATCATCTTACTTTGTTTTTTAGTCCTCATTCGGAAAGAATTGGTGAGTAGTGATGGAGTCGTGTTTTCTTTACCGACTCAAAGGATGAGGAGAAAGTAAGAGAAGATTATCTTCTTTTACTGATCAGGAACCTATCGACGAGGGAACCAAGGGGCGAGGAGCGAACCGAGGGGCGAAACTTGGAGCCCAAGCGACCCCGCGGTCTGAAGATGGTGAAGGCGAGAGAACAAGTTCCATCCCTTTGGCGGGCGAACCGAGGGGCGAGACTTGGAGCCCAGGCGACCCCGCAGTCTGAAGATGGTGAAGGCGAGAGAACAAGTTTCCTCCGTTTGGCGAGCAAACCGAGGGGCGAGAGTTGGAATCCCTGCAATTTGAAGATGGCGAAGGTGAGGGAACTGGTTCCCTCCCTTTGGCGGGCAAACCGAGGGGCGAGATTTGGAACTCAGGTGACCCTGCGGCCCCTGAGGCGCTTGTAAAATGACTGAATATTTTTGTCATAAAATGGTAATTCACAATCATATTATATATAATTCCAGTAAAGACAAAATCGAACTATACATAATAATTCTTCTAATGTTCCGCGTTCCATGGATAAGAGAGGGTGTTACCTTCACTGTCTGTAAGCTTGTATGATCCTGGTCGAGTACTCCTGGTAACAACGTAGGGTCCCTTCCACTTAGGCCCTAACTTGCGTTTTTCAGTTGTGGTTACTCCTATGCGCTTCAACACTAAGTCCTCATATTTAAAAGATCTGTGGTTGACTCGCCTGTTGAACTACTCCTCAGCCATGCGTTTATGTTGTTCTACTCTCACAGCCGCCTCTGCTCGCCTTTCTTCTATAAGGTCCAATTGTTATAACAGCTTTATTTCATTGTTATCCAGATGGAAATTCTTTATTCTGGAAGTAGAGACTCATACCTCTGCCGAGATGACAGCTTCATTACCATAGGTAAGGGTGTCTCTCCTGTGGGGGTCGAACAGTAGTACGGTAAGACCATAACACTTCAGGAATTTCGTCCGCCCATGTTCCCTTACGGCTTCCCAGCTTCTTTTTAAGGACAGATAGAATGGTCTTATTAGTTGCCTCTGCTTGACCATTCGATTGAGGATGTCCAATGAGTAACGTACTTCGATTTTCAACTCGACGCACCACTGCCGATAGTATGAGGAGTCGAACTGACCTCCATTGTCGGATATGAAACATTGGAGTATGCCAAACCGGCACACAATAAATTTCCAGAGGAACTTAATAGTAGCTTGGGAGGTTATAGTTGATAATGGTTCCACCTCTACCCACTTAGTGAAATAGTCGACTGCTACTATAATGAACTTAACTCCTCCTCGGCCCACGGGGAGGGGACCTATAAAAATCTAACCCCCACTGAGCAAAAGGTCAGGCCGCCACTATAGATGTCAAATATGTAGGCGAGAGATGTAAGATATTGGCATGTCTTTGGCATTGCGGACATTTTTGGGTGAACTCTTTTGAATCCCTGATAAGGTTCGGCTAGTAATACCCCGCTCGACCTACTTTGTTAGTCAAAACTCTTCCTCCCGAATGACTCCCGCAAATTCCTTCATGGATTTCTGCTAATACGTACTGAGACTCATCAACCGATAAACATCTGAGTAATAGTTCTGAGAATCCCCTTCTATACAATATTCCCTCCAAGATAACAAATCTGGCGGCCCGGTTCTTGATCCTTTTGGCTTCACTTGCGTCATTGGGTAGCTTACTCTCTTGTAAAAATTTTATTATCTCCTTAGCCCATCCGGGCTGACTTGTCTCTACTTGGAACATTTCTTTCTTGATAAAAGGGATTTCTGCTTGTCTTATTTCTGTATTTTCGGGAAGAGGGACATCCATATGTCCGTAAGCTATTCTAGCTAGGCAATCGGCTTGGCAATTATCGATTCTCGGGATTTGCTAAATGGAAGAGTACTGGAAGTAATCTCTTGCTTTACAAACCAACTGACAATATCTCTTGAGTCGTTCTCCCATAGCAGCGAAGGTGCCGGTCACCTGGTGAACCACCACTTGCGAATCGGCATGCACTATCACTTCCTTAGCCCCCAAGAGGTGGGCAACATTCAAGCCGATTAACAGTGCTTCATATTCTGCCTCATTGTTGGTAACTTTGAAAGTGATCTTAACGGCATACTTGTATTTCGTACCATCGTCAGAGATGACATTGATACCTGCTCCTCCTCCCGCTTTACATGCCGATCCATCCACATATACCCTCCAAGGTTTGGTGGGGGGTGTTTGAACAATATCTTCCGGGAAACCAATGAGCTCGACTACGAAGTCAGCGAATACTTGTCCTCTAATCGTCTTTCTGGGAGCATATTGGATGTCGAATTAGCTAAGTTCTATGGCCCATTTTGCTAATTTTCCCGAGGCCTCTGGTCGTTGTAAAACAGTTTTCAAGGGCTAGTTGGTAAGTACTTATACGGCGTGAGCTTATAAGTATGACCTGAGTCATCTAGTAGCTACTACTAAGGCGAGAGCCATCATTTCCAGTTTGGGGTATCTACCTTCTGCCCCCCGAAATGTTGGACTTATATAGTATACTGGTTTCTGCTCGAACGCCGTGTCCCTCACTAGAACAGCAAAAGTTGCATTGGGCGAGACGGCCAGGTATGCAGTCAATGTTTCACCGGACTCGGTTTGGCTGAGCAATGGCAGATGGATTAAATATTCTTTTAGCTCATCCAGGGCCCTGTCACAAGAAGGGTCCCATTCTTGTGCCTTCCTCAATACTTGGAAGAAAGGTAAGCATTTGTCAGTGGATCGAGCTATGAAGCAATTCAAGGCAGCCACTTGGCCTGCCAATTGTTGCACCTCATGGTGATTCCGAGGCGCTACCATGCAAGATATGGCTTTCACCCTCTCAGGGTTGGCTTTCGATTACCCTCTTAGGGTTAGCTTTGATTACCCTCTCAGAAACCATGTAATATAAGAACTTCCCCGACCCCACTCCAAAAGGACATTTACTTGAGTTAAGCGTCATCTTGTATTGACGTAAAACTCTAAAAGCTTCCCGCAAGTCCTCCACATGTTGTCCGAGCGTTTTACTCTTAACTAGCATATCATCAACATATACTTCTACATTTCTCTCAATCTGCTGTTTAAACATCTGGTTGACTAGACGCTGATACATAGCCCCTGCATTTTTTAACCCAAAGGGCATTATCTTGTAGCAATACAACTCCCGGTCGATAATGAAAGCTGTTTTGTCGTCATCATCTGGGTTTATCCTGATCTGATTATACACCGAGTATGCATCCATGAAGCTAAGCAACAGATGACCGGCCGTTGAGTCTACGATCAGGTCGATACGAGGAAGTGGGAAGCTATCCTTCGGACATGCCTTGTTTAGATCGGTGAAGTCCACACACATCCTCCATTTACCGCTCGCCTTCTTTACCAGCACTACATTAGACAGCTATTCTGGATACTGGGCTTTTCTGATTAACCCCGCCGCTAGTAGGCGGTCCATCTCCTCGGCTATAGCAGTACATTTCTCTGCGCAAAAGCTACGTCTTTTTTGTTTAACCTTCCGAGCTTCCTGATTGACACATAAATGATGCTCAATAACACTATTATCTATACCTGGCATATCTTGATGGGTCTAGGCGAATATGTCTTGATGATCAGCCAGGAGTCGTTTGAGTTCTTGCTTCAGGGTAGGCTCCAAATTGGTGCCTATGCGAATCTTCCGCTCAGGCTTCGCCTGGTCGAAGGCGATCAGTTCCAATGGCTCTCCGGGCTCTGCTTACTTGATAGTTTGCTCATCTTGAAAATCTTCATCCCATCTCGTCAGAGGTGGTGGAGGTAGCAACTCAACTGCCCTTTCACTATGCCTCGGACCCTCCTCAGCGACACCAATCATCATTTGGATTAGAGTCTTGAACTCACAAGAGTAACATTCACGAGCCACGGATTGCTCGCCTCTGACTTCCCTTATACCATTTGGAGTTGGGAACTTCACTTTCAGATGGTACGTTGAAGTTACAGCTTTCAGGCGATTCAAGGCGGGCCGCCCCAATATAATATTATACGAAGAAGGGGCTTTAACTACCAAAAAATCAACCATAACCATTGAAGTTTTAGGCGTCTCGTCGGCCATTACAGGCAAAGTTATGACTCATCCGGGTTGTATAATCTCCCCAGCAAATCCTCTAAGGGATGTTGGGGCTCACCTTAGTCTGTCCCGCCCGATCCTCATTTTGTCGAAGGCGTCCCAATAGAGGATATCGACTGAGCTCCCCTTATCGATAAAAATTCTTTTGGTTATGAAATTAGCGACTAACATGGTGACCACCAAAGCATCGTCGTGTGGCTGCATCACTCATTCATCATGCTTATCAAAGACAATTGGGACATCTTTAGAAGGCCGTTTGTTCTAAGTGAATTTCGACATGGTGAACACCTCAGCATATCACACCTCTCGGGCATACGTCTTCCTTGAATCTGAAGTTTCCCCTCCTCTTAGTACTCCTCCGGCGATAGTTCGTATTTTGCCTAATGGTCCCCCCTCTGGGACGAATCTTTGGCATTCCTCTCTCTCCGGGGGCTTGGACTGCGTTTACTATTAGGATATCCTCATTTTCTCTACGACTCTTCCCTTTCATTCTTTTTTTTTTCAAGGTTCTACAGTCCCGAGTATTGTGCCTAGTTGACTGGTGATATTCGTAGTACATGTTTCCCGGTCGGTACTGGTGCTGCTAATGATACTGTCTTCCTCTAGGATCTCTGTCTACCGTCAAATTAGTATGAGGACACGATCTGTACTGCGGGCTTCCATGAGATGACGGCCCCCCTTGTATGTTTCTTCTCTTCAAGTCGGCCGTACTTCTTTTTCTTGCAGTCAGGTTGGCTTCAGTTTGATTGGCACGCTCTATTTCTTCCCGCCTTGGCCCTATAAGCGTTTGCAAGATGTCTTCAGCATTTATATATCCGTCCGCCCTGTCCATAAATTCTGCCAAGGTGGAAGGAGTTCGTCTAGCAATCTCTGTCAGGAAAGGACTACCAAGCCATATTCTGCTTAGGAGGGTAGCCAGAGTGATCTTCTCATCCTGATCCCCTACCATCATCAGTTCCTTGTTGAACCGAGAAATATAGTTTTTGAGACTTTCTTGACTGTCCTGTTTAACCGTGAGGAGATACGCAGCTGGTCTTTTCCTCTTCCGACTTCCCAAGAACTAGGTTATAAAGAGGCGTCCCGAACCAGGTACGGGCTACTCCTTTAAGGTTGAGAGGGAACACTCGGCATGCTACTTCATTAGGATAGCCATGCAAACTCATGTACATCCTAAACGTCTCTATATGCTTATAGGGGTTAGTGCCCCCATCATATAGCTCCATCTGAGGTACTCGAAATTTAGGAGGCAGCGGTACTGCCATGACACTTGCACTGTAAGGAGTGCCGAGATTGTTGCACAATTGTCCAGCAATGGAAAGGGTTTCGATGCGCCTGGCTATGTCTACGTACTTGTCCTCCAGTTCTTTGAGTTTCAGTTACATCTTACGTCTTTCTTCATCTACTTCTTCATGACTTGACTCATTGACTCGGTGTGACTCCGCACACTTACTAACGGAAAGTTCTTCACGAGCAGTCAGTTTTTCATTACTTTTTTGCAACTTCTCATTCTCTCTAGTGAGCTCCCTTATCATTGCTTCTATGGCGGCTAGTCGTTCTTCCATCAAGATGTACTTTGAGTTGCAGTTATTACTTAGTAATCACAATACAACCGGTTTGTAAAGAACGCCAAAAAGGAATCCCACAGACGGCGTCAATGTTGATGTGTGTTCTGCACTCCTAAGTTGAATTGCAATTTCCAGTCCTAATCTGCAACAGAAAAGATGGAGGGTTGGATTTTTCGACCCTAAGAACTCTCCGAAACTTTTGTTAGAAACGAATGTGGATATATTCAAGACAATAATTTAAAAAAACTTCAGATAGATGTTCATACATTTTTCGAGTAATCTATTCTTTTTTTTTATATGGGCTGAAATATTGATCAGATACACGTGTAATTATTCAGGAATATCGGGGAGCAGATTAATCCCCTCCACATCCTAGGTTTCCTGAGATCATTTATTGGTTTTGTTTCTTCTCAATAATATATCTAGTAATATGATTACCTCCGAGCGATCAGTAGATATCTTTGGATATTCACATTAATCCGCATTTAATGCGATATGCCACCCTGTCAGGCATTAAATGTTTATAGGATCTCCGATCATCACACTATCAATATGTCAAGGGTAACTATAACGAGCTAACTAAATTTATCCTTTTTGTATAACAGGAATTCATGTGGGAGGAGTTTAATTTGAGTAGGAAGTACTCAGAATCCAACTGAAGGAATTTTACCTAACACAATTCCCTCTAAATCTCTGAAAGAAGGGTGATAGGCGGGCGCTATTCCGAATAGCGCCTACTACCTTATTCTCTATCGCACTTATCCCCCTCACACAAACTACATGGGTTTATACTGGAATATGTCACCGTTTTTTTTTTGGGAGGGGGGGGGTTGTGATTGAGTCGAGTGATCGCATGTCGTGCGGTGTAGAGTTGTATGTTGTGCGGTGGGTACATGGCGCTTGGGTATTGGGGGCTGTTTATTAGACAATATAAACCCGATCGGCTTACAATTTTTCTCTTTTGGTTATATAGATAAGGTGATATGAGGTTAAATAAAATATTATTAAAATATAAATTTTAATATAAATTTTATTTAATATAATAAAATAAGATGATTTGTGAATATAAACAAAATTCTATTTATAAATCTAGGAAAAAATAAGTTGGGTCTCACCTTTTGTTGGCAATTGTATATATGTAGAAAGAAAGTTACCAATATATAGTTATGAAAAATATTTTAACCATAAAATAATTATATACAAATAAATAAATTGATATGAATTGAAATAACACGTCATGTTATAAAATTATTTTAATAAATTTAATATATTAAGTGAAGTCACATTAGTTTATGTGTTAACTTTTACATAATTATTTATGTTTAAAGCAATTGATCTCGTTAGCTAGTATAGGTACTAGGTACAATAGATTTCTAAAGAAAAAAAAAAGAGCACAAATACATACATATATATATATATATACATACATACATATATAGTACTTCACGTCTAATTTACATGTTGAGACGAGAATACATATGTAGAGTAAAAGAGCAAGCTAATGAGAACCACCAGTTTTGTCCCATAATTATCTGCGATGATTTTGTAATTGGCAAATAATCCCCGTGGAACAATTGAGATCAAACAAGCAAAATTGCTTTTCCCAACGCTTTGGTGAGTGATGTAATGTTATTGACATCGAAAGGGAATTGAACCAAGGAAAATTGCCAATATGTAAGTGTCTACTCATGATGCACGTAATAGATGGGATATCGCTAAAAAAAGAACTTTCATGATCTTCACGTCCATGTACTGAAATTAAGTGGTAATTAAACTACCAATCGATCAAATTGACGTTAATTTGGTTGGAGAGAGAGAGAGAGCAACAACCCTAGTAGGGAGAAAAGGAAACGAAGAGAGAAAAAAAAAAAAAAAGAGAGACGAAGAAAGATAAAGTCCTAATTACGAAAGCGAGTACTGGAGGGTATTGATTCATAATTTGCTTAGACTAAAAAAAAAAAAAAGAAGATAGCAGGTATATAGACAGACGTACGGGATATCTTTGAATATCTTCTTTGATCTTGGCCTTACCCTTTCACCACTTAAAAACATTGAAACCTAATTTGTAGCATTCATTTGGCCATGCATCAATATATTATTATTTATATCCCATTAATAATTTAATATTGCAATTTTCAATCCTTTTCTCAATAGTCAATCGATCGTGGGACACCCCCTAATAAATTCCTAGAGATCGAGTCACGTCGACTGTCCAATATTATATTATTATTTTTCTTGGATAAAAGGTGAAAGTAGTCATACTCATGCATCTAATTCCTGTGTTTTTAGAAGAGACTATTGGTTTTCTTCGGCTATTTTGTCAAACGGGTCATGAAAACAAAATGCATGCTTTTTTAACTTGATAAGTAGTTGGCTAGTTAGACACTTTTGCTGCTTGGCTAGCTTTCGGCGATTTATTTTGTCTTTATTTGAAGCATTATGCAGGAATGGTCATATTTATAAATATATATATATATTTCCATCTTTCCTGCATGTCATTATAAATTAGCATATATATTATTTAATTCCAGATATTGATTCCGCCCACTTCCTGAAATTTAATATTGAATTTAATTTCAGAGTTGGTGATAATCACTGCAGTTTATAATACAATATATAGTAATAAATATCTCGATCAGGTGATGAAAATCAAGATCATTTTGATTCCACCGTTATTTACGGAATGCATTATGGAATTTTTCTTTTATTTTTTTATTAAACATTATATATTCTTTTATTTTTTATTAAACAGATTCCAGCTTAATGAATAAGTTCCTAACTTTCTTTCTCGAATCTCGACCCATTCAGATAGCTACGGTTTAAGATAAGTTTAATTACCTTAGAATAATGACATCTTCTTACAATTCTTTTATATCTATTTAAAAATTAAAAAAAAAAACTTATTTATTATTATTTTTTCGTTATTAATATCCTCTTTCATCATATTTCATGAGGTACGTAGCATTAATTTCGACGACAAAACACGCATGCAATTCCTAATTTCCTATAGCAAACGTATATACGTACAGGCAGCTAGGATTCTAACCGGAAAGTTCTTGTGCTGAGTCTTCAGAGTTTATAATTAAGAGACTAGCTGCATATCTATTTTATATATGGCAATAATATAGTTGCCATGACAAACAAGCAACAATATTAATTACTGTACAAGCAAGATCTAGATCACCCATAAGGGTTTTTCACCTCCATCAGGCATCACTAACAATTAAGCCCTTCCCAGAATTCTTACACGATCTCAAAACACTCAAGAAAAAACATATTGAGGAAGTTAAAACACCCAAAATCAGTTCATGCATCTTTTCTTGTTGGTGCCACACAGGCCATGAGTACCGCCTCATCTAATTATATACAGATATATATATATATATAGCTAGGGTACCCCTAGTTCAAAAGGCGAAGGGGCCCTAATAATTGTACGTAAATTTATTGTGTCCATGATGCACATATATAATATAAAAGTATTCCTTCTTCAAAAATTTTCAGTTTTTTGGTTTGTTCGATCATATAGGACAGGAAGGGCTGCTTGCTGATCATCATCTGTAGGGCTGATCAGAAGAAGGAACGTTTAACTGGAGCTCTTCCAACAGCTCTCATTAAGTTGGCAACTTCAAGAACCCTGGCCACTTTTGTTCCTCTCTTAGCCTCTGCCGATGCCCTTCTCTCTTCTGCTTTTCTTCGTGCTTTCGCCACATCATTCTGCATCTTTTCCAGTGCTCTTGCTCTTTTCTCCTCTAGTTTCCTCTGCACAATCACAATCATGTGAGGATTATTTGTTGATAACGTACATAAACAAATTGAAGTTATATATATGCATTGCTGCTTTAAAAAGGAAAAATGATACAAACAACAACTAAGTTCATTAATTATTAGATCAGGAAACAAATTCTTGAATCCCATTTATAATTAATGCTAGCTATAAAGTTACTTGGCGCTAGGAAGTCATGATGCCCAATATGCTCATCTAACAACTTTGGCTTCCAACAAAAAGGAATATAAATGTTTGTTCTTTTCTCATGTGGTATAGATAAGTATCTGACGAAGACAGAGGAAGCCACTAAGCCAACAACTTTAGGGTATGCTTTATTGAAATCAAGGGTGTGGAAGAATAAACTCAAGGCCGGTTATCGATCGGATATATGTCAAAAATTTACTCAAAATGTATTTTTTTAAAAACAACAAATCTATATAATTAGCATTCGGCTTGAAAGAGTAAGTAGCAAAAACAAAATTTAAAAAATTAAAAAAAAAAAACTAAAAGAGACCTCTTAAACCCTGCGACAAACTGACTTTATTAGTAGTGAGTCATGCGGACCATCCGGCCGCAGAGATCAATGGGTCACATTTAATATAAAGTTATAATTAAGAGGTGAAATATATTTCAACCCAATACTCAATGGTCAGGCCAGAGTTGAAGAAGCATGAAATTAACATGGACAATCTTTTCATCTAGTCCTTAGAACGTACGCAATCATGATCTGAAAACACTTTCATGGGAAAAAAAAAAGAACAGTTTGACGAACAAAATAAGCGTCTACTATAAAGTATAAACCCAAAAAGGGCATGATTTTAGTGAACAAATCAACTTGCACGAGGGTACTGTATTTTACGTATACGTACCTCAACTTTCTTCATCCACGATGATGCTTTTGAAACTTGCTCACCCTCCCACCCGTTAATAATTGCATCCTCCCTCTTAAACCTATTATTAATCTTTGCAACCTTTCCGTTCTGCCATGCCGATATCTTCGACTCCACCTCCTCTCTCTTCACTCTCTGCACTGAAACCTCACTCTCATGGCCACCACTAGTATAAGCTGCTAAAGATGGAGGCTCTCTTCTTGGAGATGGAACCGGGTCAAATGGGTTATTATCAGCAACAATAGCCAATGGATTCGTCTCCTCCTCCAGCATCTGATCTTCCTCTCCAATCCTTGCCAAATTGTTGTTCCCATGATTAATATTGTTTGCGCCAGATTCATTATCGTAAGTACTGCTATTGTTATCAACAGAAGACCCTGCGAGCACTAAGGCACTGAATTCCCTACTCATGCTTGTGAAGTTTTGATCAGTACTTAAATTAGCACCTTCACTTGCCATGGACATAGACAACGATATTCTGTCTTCCCAAGACTCTCTTCGCCGGCCACGGTTTCCCGCCGGCGGCGGAGGTTGAGGTGGAGTCAGAGCGTGGATGTCCCGGATTTGTTCGTCTTCCGGCCGATTGACGTCTCCATGGCTGGTACCGATCATTTCCCTCTGAGCATTCAACATGGCAAAATCTTTTATTAGGATTACTTGCGTTCGATATGATTGGAATATGACGGCGCAGAAGCTGAATTGGTGGAAGAGAAGTAAATAGCTTGAGCATATATATATATATAGTATGGTAATTTCTGGTCTCAATAGTAGTTGAAGTCCAGTCCTAAAACGTAAAGTTCATGGAGAATCATGATGTTAAGCAAAGAGATTCAAAATGATTTTTCTCCTCTTTTCCTTTTTCTTTTTTTAACATATATATCTCGTGAAAGAATAAACTATTTTAAATTTTAATTATCTTTTCATTTTTAAAGAATAGTGATAGAAGTATTATTATTTTATAATTTATTAATATTTTTAAATATTTTTATTTTTATTATTTTTTAAAGTATTTTTTAACATTTTTAATTATTAAAAAAGTATATAACTTTATTAATCTTTATTTTCTTAATTATTAAATACGACAAAATTATAAATAAATAATAAAATAATAATAATGCTATCATTATTGATTTCTAAAAGATTATATCCCGTGTCGGCCAAGAGATTTTGGGGATAGCAAGCGGCCCAGCAGATATTAACTAGGTAGTGGAGGTGGACCCGCCACTTCAGTTCACACGCATTGTACTGTGGCAACCAACATCCTGTACATGAACAACACGTGGCATAAATCCTTCCTCTGATTGCCCCATGAGGGAAGCTACGGATGTTGCTTCCAGGCAAGTGCTGACATATTACCATGGCCACGTGTACAGTATCCCTAGGACATCTATCGATCTTTAGTTTTTCGAGATGCCAACTCACGCGAGTGTAATGATTATAAATACTTTTTGGTAATGCTTTATTTTATAATTAAAAAAGTAAATATAAGTGAGTAGATATTTTTTATTATTTTTTAAAAATATGTAAAACTATATAAAAATGATTAAAAAAAAATTAAAAAAAAATTTACACTATCAATTGATTTTATCGGTCCTTTATAGGTATCGATCACATTGTCCATCGTAATAATAATAATAATAATATGCACCATAATAGTCTACTATTATCTCTTTATTAGAGACATTTAGGAAAGTATTAAATGTGGTAATTACTAATCACTGCAAGTGATGTTGGACTGGCTTTTAATTAAAAGAAATATTTTAATGAAATTATACAAAATAAATACTTACAAGTTAATATGATTTGATACAGTACATTTATAATGTAGTCACATTTCTTTATATGGTTTTTTTTTTAATATTAGCACTTCTCATTAATTAATAGTCCAGAGTAATTTTTATGATTTGGTTTAATTTCTTGATGGGGTACTTTTGAAGTCCAATCAAACAGTGGCATTTGGATTGCTTATTTGGAGCTATCTTGATGATGTAATAGAAGTGTGAGGTGGATGTGAGAGGTGGAATATGTTAAGTGGCACAACTTTAAGTGACAAAGTTGGGACAGGCGTGTGTGAAATCGGAACTTAATTGGTTGGGTGATCATCATCAATGACCTAGTGTTGATGGGTTTGGTTGGAGATGATATTATAACATTAATCACAATCACATGTGAGTTGATTTGGACTTAGAGATAAAATAAGATGAATTAAAATAATTTTTTTTTTAAATTTAAAAAAATTAAATTATTTATTATATTTATATAAAAATTTAAAAAAATATAATAATAAATTTAAAATAAATTGAGATAATCCTCATCTCTAAATTCAAACTAACCCTTAGTAATATATTCATTATCAGCCTCAGCTTGCTGTAGACAAAACAAACAATCAACGTGGTAACAGTATATATTGAACATGTCACAATGTATTATTATACAATGATATTACATATAACGTAGAATCCATAAATATCATATAATTATTTTGAATTATTTTAAAAAAGAGTGTGATTTATTATTAAAAAACTAGGTTTTTTTTATATGGGGTTGGTATTGACTCACTTTTTTAAGAGTAATTGTACAATATCTACACATTCTATGACTGCAAATATCATTTCTTATACATTACTTATCATTTCTTATTCATTATCATAAGATAGATTAACTTCAATTCGACTCAATATTAGTTGAAAAAGTTCTACTACTTATCATTTTATACATTACTTTTTTTCTGTTAAACTAATTGAGTTCTTATACTCATTATTTATACACTACACATTTAGTAAGAAAAAATAAAAAGATAAAAAAAAATCATATGTAATGGAGAGATAATGAATAGGCATTTTTCTATATAAAAATTAAGAGTAATTAATTATATCTATAGTCTTTTACAGACTACGCACAAATAAAAATGAAAGGAAACAACTGGTGTGCAATTAAAAAAAAAAAATACACGTGAGAAGAATGTGCATTTGTATAATAGCACAGTTATTACAAAGATCATGTTCATTACAAAGATCAATTACCCCCACATACAAAATACTGATTTTTACTCATGTTCATTACAAAGATCAAGTTAATTAGTATCTTTTCTATTTGTTCATGGGAAACACACCCCTCGTCTAAGATTATTGGTATTTGTTTATCTATATCCAAATGCAAACACAAATTTACATAATTAGACCATTAAATTGACTACATTTGTAGGTTATGCACATGTAAATATTATTATAGCTATGAACAGTGCCAAAACATCTTTGCAGATGCATTGTTCCCTTTACAAAATGCTATTTAATTTATTAGTTTTTCCTTTCCTCCCACTCTTTCCACCAACGGGATAAATTTTTTCTCTTTCCCACTCTCCTTCGTAGATCTAAGAATTATGCTATCTAGTCACTCTTGCATATTCTTTGTACACTCTAATTATGTGATTTGGTACGTTATTTTTTTAATAATAACTAATCATATCATCAAAATACATAAAAAGAATATGCAATAATAGAAATTTTATGTGCAATCACTTTTGTACTCTTTTACGTGCTCCACTAATATGATTATCTACGTTACTTTTTTTAAAATAAATAATTATTTTAGCCAATCACATTACTAGAATATACAAAAAATACACAAAAATAATTATATTTAACAAAACTCATGCAAGAATGACTACACAGAATTTTTTTAATTCGTCTAATACTTGTGACAAAGAATTTGAAACACAAATGCTGCATATAGCATATTGGATCAAATAGCTAATCGTTGTTGGATACATACAGCCTAACGAGGTCAGAGTAAAACCCAATAAATTAAAGGCCCGAAGCTGGGCCTTTTTTTAAACCATTTAGGAGTCCAAACTGTAGTCGGCTTACTTGCACTTGTTTTGAAATATGATCGGTACTCATAACCGAGCCCAATGGGCTGCTCGTTATGACTCGTGAGAATGTGATACAATGGAAGCGAGAGATTTGCTCAACCTCCAACAATCAAGATCTTCTCTAACCAATACTATCATTATATGTATTTGTTGTTTATGAATTCATTTGTTTTTAATTCTTAGGTTAGCCATGTCTGAATATACAATGTAAAATTGAAGAGCTAGAACTAAAATCAAGAGAAGCAAAACTGAACGTTTCTAAAGAAGAGGAGAAACACTTTAATAAGAAATACTTTAAAGTATACTTTCAAATAAGCTATCGGTTTTCCCTGTTTCCATTTCTCTGTCTTCCATCTTAGATATTTTACAAGCTATGTGAAGAAAGCTCCCCATTTTTTCCCAGAATTTGCACATATTATTTCTCAAATCTACCAATATTTTTAATAATATTATTCAAGTTAGTTTAAAACAAAATAATTCAATTTGGTGACTGATTTTATACTTTTTTTTTTCTTGCCGACTTACTTTATATATATATATATATTTTAAGTAAAACTCATTTATTATAAGTGAAATTGTAAATAATCATTCTGATTGTAATTAATTGATTATATTTTTTTTGTAGTCTGAAAAAATTATGGCTACCTTAAAACTACTTAAAGGTGCATGCTCTTAGAAGTTTTATATAATTCTTCCTTTTGAAGACAATGCCATTTGGCCTTATATGCATAAGATATTTTTGACAAGACAGAACCTGGGGGGCAGACCGTCTACCCCCCTCCTTAAAAGCAGCCCCACCGGAGCTCGCCGGAGCTCGCCGTCGAAGGGGTGAGCTCGTCTGAGTCCGCCGGTCCCGATGGCGTGGGCGGTGTCGCCCACCGCCACCGGAGGCGGCTCCGTTTGCTTTATGGCCGAATTCCCTATTAAATTCATCTTCATTTTATTTTTTTATTGTGTTTTTCATTATGTTTTTTATTATGTTTTGTTCATTTTATTTTTTTAATATATTTTTAATCTTCATTTTTTTATTTAATTATATTTTTTTATTTTATTTTGATGTGTTTTTCATCATCAAGCAGCCCAACTAGTGTTGGGCTGCTTTGGACGCTGGGGACAGCCGGACCGATCCCTAGCGTCACCCTTTTGACAAAGTCAAAGTTACACGTTATCCTCGAGAGTTATATAACTTTAAAAAGTTTTAAAAAATAGAATAAAATTGCAAGTCACTGAAGTTCCCACTTTAAAACAAAATTAAGTCCCAATTTATTCATTATTAGAGATCTAATCATTTGATAAATTCGATTATGTGACACGACCTTAATTATAGAATCTAAAATATATAAAATAAAATAAAAATGGTAAACGAAGCAAGAGTTTGGAGCATAAAATGGGAATTTTGATAATGTAAGGGTAATATTACAAAAGATGTAACAATTTAAAGGGAGGAAAATGGCCTTTTGGCTGAAAATTTTAAATACTAATCAGCAATATTTGGTGCCTTTTGCATTGTTTTGTAATTTAGTAAGAAGGAATGGATCAATGGACCCTCTCAGTTGTGGTGGGCACGGCACTCATAGTCAAAGTTGATCTAAAGACTAAAAAGTGCAAGATGTGGCCTATCCTTCAAGCAAGTGGCCTTAGTATCATGCAATATTTAAGTTTGTCTAATTAAATTAGCAATGTCACCGTCCTTAATAAGACAACGTTAAATAAAATATTAAAGATTAAGGTACTGTATTTACTATTTAGTATCTTCTATATCTTAATAGTTAATCCTATTGCGATCTTAATCTAATTGCGATCTATTTTTAATACATGTTTTTATTTTTAGTTTAGATTGAGAGATAAGATGAGTTTTGAATATTGAATAAAATATTATTTTTTAATATTATTATTATCTTAAGATTTAAAAAAGTTGAATTGAGATTTAAAAAAATTGAATTATTTATTATATTTTGTATAGAAATTTAAAAAAGTGTAATAATAATTTTGAAATAAACTAAGATAAATTCAACTCATTTTCTAATTCAAATCGAATCTTAATTCAGACTTTTTCATGTCACAATTAATAACGTGCAAATTGTCAAAGAAAGTTCGGTCTAATAATATTTGCTTATTTTACACAATAGGATATTTTGTAATCAAGTCTACGTATGCTTTACGTTTGTTCAGAGATTCAAATAAAAATAAAGAAATGATATTTAGATCTACGTATGCAATCCTTATATATGAATTTCATTTGAAAATATTTGTAAATTTGTGGTTTATATAATATTTTTTTTTAATAATAACTTTACTTTTTTAAAGATAGTGCACAAACTTACACACCCTAAATCTATGTCTAGCACTATCTAATAAAAAATGAGACAACTCATATCCTCAATTGTTTATGAGTATTATTAATTAATTATAAGATAAGTAGATTTTTGTGATTAATTATTTATGATTAAAAGATTATTTGAGACTCATTTTGACTAAAAATAATTATTTAATTAAAAATAAATAATTTCAAATAAATAAATTTTTTTTTTTGTAGAATATGCACATTTAATGCGTACAACCTCGTTCAAAAGCGTGAATATTCAACTATCTTTCCTAACAACCTCATTATAATTGCAAGCTAAACGCGTACCCAAAAGCATTCCAAAATACATAAAACGACTTGCACAAGAAAGTGTCATTCATTTGCCGACCACATGGAGTGTGCAACGGGTTTGGGATTGCCATTTTCTTAGGACAATCATGTGATAAATGATAAATCAATAGAAAGTCGGGACTCGGGGGCCAACCGATCAGCCAATAATATGGCTTTCCGCTCGTGAGATTCGATTCTATTAAAGTCAAAAAAGCAAAAGGGAAAGAAAATATTTGTGCCTAGATTCTCTGCTAAATATCGCTAAAAAATTTGCTTAGAAAAAAATAAAAAAAAGTATCGCTAAACAATATATATTATGAATTATTATATTATCCGACTAGTTAATGCCGATTATTTATGGTTGGTGGCGAGTGTCATCGTAATATTTTATTGAGAAAATGTTTTAATTATAAATTTATTATAAAAATAAATTTATAAATTGATATAATTTAATAAGATATAATACAGTTAAAATCTACTTATGGCAATAGCATTTTTTTATTATTCTTGTAACAAAAATAAAAATTCTACTTATAATTATTTTTGTGTATTTCATACACATTCTAGTAATGTAGTTGATGCACTATTTTTTAGAAGTATATAAACAAAAAATTATTTATGAAATCATGGCCTCCAAACCCAACAAGGAATCCAAGGTAGCTTACCATATGACTTGTTCATTCTCATTAAAGGCAAAAAAAAGTAATTAGCTATATGACAAGTCTTTTGTTCTTATCAAATTCATATTGCATTAGATTTTAGAAATATTTTTATTATTGTCAAGGATGGATTTTGCCACCTAGTTCCTCCATGGTGATCTAATCGACTCGAACCTACAGGTAAGAAAAGAAAGTGGAGTCGGAATTTGGGACCTCTCTGATGCTAAAGTCAATTTCTAAGATAAAATCCTAAGACGGTAGGAGAAAGTAATAGAGTGGAGAATGCAAACTAACTTCGGATGGGTTAGGTGATATTTATAGGAGTTCTCGTGTCCAATCCGTTGGTAGGGGTGAATAGGTGATTGGTGTCACTCAGTGACACTGTGTTGTCGTCACCCGACCAGTTGTGTCAGAACGAACAACCTTCTCTTGGGCGGCCCAACAAACAAAGATTCAATCATTTTTGTCACATTTCAGTCGTATTAGTTTCCCCAATTTTGGATTGGGTGAGACCATTATTCTTGTGCAGCATTTAATGCAGCACATCCTACCCAACTTTACATTTAATATGGCACATCGCTTGATATAATTATGTCTAACTACTTTTAATGCAGCAACAGCTGCAACAGCTACAATACAAGGCTATGTTGGATGCTCTGACCTGTCTCTCAAATCTCGTGAGCACTCAGGATTATCCGAACTCGCTCCCTCAATCAAGTCATCTTATTTTGTTGAGCATAGACTCGAGTAGATTATGAGGATTTTTAGACCTTACTGTTTTAATAGGTCTGGTCCACTTGGACCTCTCTCTCAATTATAAAGTAAGGTATTTAATGATATAGTTATATTAATTTGTTGACTTATTTTTAATGATTTTTTTAAAAAAATTAAATTATTTTATAATAAATAATTACTTAAGTTGCTTCCATTGCATTTCAAGAGCTGATTAGGTAGTGTGAATGCTCGACAGTCAAAATCCACGACTTGCACTCTTCTTGTGAGAGAGAATTGGTCAATCGGATGAACTTTGGGACATGAGAGGGCCACCATGGCCCACCAACCCAACCGAAACCCACGAACATAAATATTTGAATTAGGAAAATACTATTATATCATCTCATTTTATTTATTTATTTTGATTTTGATTGTAATGTATTTAATTTTTCTAATAATTAAAGAAGTGATTAGTAACATATTAGTATTTTTTAATATATTTTTTAATAAATATTTAAACATATTTAAAAAATATTTGAAATAAAAAACAAAAAAAATAAAAGAATTACAAATTATTCTAAAAGGCACACCAAATAAACAAATTGAAAAAGTATAATAACGCCACTCTTTGAATTATGATACCAATAACAATCAGATTCTACCTTAAAATGAATAATATTAAATATAGTGATGAAATACACAAGTGTTGTACATTTTTAAAAAAATATAAAATTTTCAGGGAAATATCACTAGATTTGAACATTCCACAACTTCAAATATTACATCAAACGTGAAATGGATTTGGTTATGAGATAACTCCTGTAGAAAAAACTAAAATTAAGCAGTCTCTCATTTTCTGGATAGATGTTTCCAAATCTTGCAGCATGGGTTACTGTCTCTCAGTCCTTTCCCTTCTATATATAGGATTCTAGAATCTAGCATCTACCTCCCCACCCAATGAAGAAAGAAAATGATTTTTTTTTTTTTAAAAAAAATTACATTTTGGGGCTGCTAGCACGAGTTCCTCGAACAAATTTCTTTTTTTAAATTTTTATATATTTAAATATTAAAAAAAATCATAATATTAAATCCTTAAATAAAAAATAATTTTTTTATTGAAATAAATCTTTAAGATAAATTTTTGGGAGATCTAACGTTTCTTTTTTTTTTCTTTAATTATAATTTTCTAATCAATGTGAAAAAAATTTATTTATAATTTTGAGTGGAAAATTATACGTGCAGTCTCATTAATATATGAGAATAAAAAAAGAAAATATATGATTTTGAAATAAATATTATTATAATTTTAAATCTTTTAAAATATAATTATATAAACTTATATAAGCAGTCCCATATAGAATAATTTTTTTTTGTCTCCTTTAAAAGCAAGCATTATATAGATAAATTAAGTAGTTACAAGGATACAAAATTTAATAAGGTGAGAGTCTCCAATAATCATTACATTCCAACAAAGACACAACAGATACTAAAAATAAAAAAACAGTTTCAGAGTTGCAACTGTAACTCCAACCAATCCCAAAGAAGGGATGTTGTTTAAAGCAGTTTTGAAATAGTCTAAAAAACAGACTATTGAATTGTGACAAAAAGTCGAAGTGAAAAGATGTGCGCTGCATTATATTAAATCGGTCTGTCTAAAAGAGATACTTATGTCTACTTCACCTAAATTCTAAGTAAAAAAAAACGAAAAACAGCAATATGAAAGAGAATCAATATACTGAAAAAGGACAACCGCCAGCTATAGCAGTGTGTAAGGAGCACTTGCCACACTGGAGGGAAAAAAAAAAAAAAGACAGGGCGGAAGATCGAAAGCCGTTGATTCTAAAGATGCCACACGTGACGGCCAAATGGTTCTTTAAATGCGGCGGTATGTGGGCGTCACACACACTCCCTCTTGCGCGCGTGAGACTGGGCAAGGGAGGGAGGGAGGGACCTCAAAAACGACCCCTTGCTCCTCCCTCAAAAACGATCTTCAATGACTAGAAACCGACAATAAGAGTGCAGAGAAAAAATTACGAGAGCGAAAGAAATGTTTCTAACTGTGACATGTAGAATAGCTCCTTAGTTTAATGAGAAGCAATACTGGGTTCGGTATAGTATTAAAAAAAAAAACTTTTGGTTTAAGTTTAAAAATAAGAAAAAGAAAAAGAAAAAAGAAAAATTAAGTCCTATTCATTTTTATTTTATTATTATATTTTTAAATTTTTTATATAAAATATAAATTTTAATAAATTTTTTTAAATTTTAATACATATTTTTTAAATTCTAATTTAACTTTTTTAAAATTTTAAAATAATAATAATAAAAAAAAATAAAATAAATATATTCCAACTCTTAATTTAAATAGGATTAAGAATTTGTAAGAGTCCAAGTTGAATAGGGAAAAGAACTAAAAACAAAAAATATATATATATAACAAAAAAAAAAATGAATGCATGCAAAAATAAAGAGGACTGGACAGCAGTCCCTGCTATAACAGCTTAACAGTAATTTACTATTTATATAAACAGTAAAATTACTGTTTATACGAGGAAACGTTGCAAACGCGGACTGTTGCCAATATTTTTTCAAAAATAAAAGGAAGAAATTTCGTAAGAAGCTTCCGAGAAAACGAAATCCGGTCTTTCGTCTTCGTGAATTGAATGCAACCAAAGAGCCACCTCCTCTCTGTCCCTTTTTTTTTATTTTTATTTTTTATTTCTCTTTTAATCCTCGCTGGCTCTCTAGTCTCTTCCCTACAAATAGGGGAATGCTTTCACAACTTTTCTTGCGATTCCCTCTACCGCTCTTTTATTTATTTCATACTCAAAGTTTGTTCTGATTTTATTTTTTAAACCTCAGAGAAACTTAAGGTTGAAAAAGCGCACACACGGACATAGAAAAGGTCGGCCTTCATTGATCCTTTCTCATACAGCTCAAGAGAGAAAAATCTTCGATCTTTTGCCAGAAATCTTTCTGCTTATTCAGAGGTAAATGAGTCTGACTTATTTCAGGGCATTATTCTCTGCGTTTGGCTACAATCAATTGTTTAATTCATATATTTTTGCTAGATTGATCTCTCTCTTCAATTGTTTTTTTATTTCAGATAAAACTAACATGGGTGTATTTCAATGGTATTGGACTTTGTAAATTTTTGTATTTTTGAACTTTGCATTCGAAATATTAATGGGAATCTGGGTTTTGATTTCTGGAGTATTTTTCGGTGTTATGCACTTCCAAGTTTGGAATTTCTTACTAGCCCATTGCAGACGTTCAAATCTTTCGAGTGTTGGATTTTTTTGCTTTTATTTTTTTGACATATCTCATAATGTTTGATTGCTTCAATGGAGTGTGTGCCCTTATATGCACCTTCAAGCTATTACATATGTCGGTAGATCGAGAAAAAATGGTGTATTCTTATATCTTTCCGCGTATATTGATCAGGTGGAATATAGAATTCAAGGCATAGAGTTCTCCATGGTGAGCTTTTAATAATATTTTTCAGCTCTTTTATTTTGGATTAAGTTTTAGTGGAAACATGCGTACTTTCTCGCGGAATGCAATTAGACAATGATGTCAAGTGTGGATCAAAGAGATTGCTTTCTCGTTGTTTTGATCTGTATTTTCTTCTGGTCACTAGGGTGAAGCGCCAGCTTTCATTATTGATGATCTGCAGACGGGATTTATAAATGGGTTTGATTTAAGATCCCAGGGCTGTGCAACAGCAACTGTCATCGGCAATAAAGCAGTATGACGATCCAATTCTTATATGATATCCCTATGCTTCATGCTTTAGTGATTCTTCGGATGTAGCATCTTCCCATTTGATTTTTTTAACAGTATCTGATTGGTGGAGTCAACGATGAACCAACATTATCACTTGGAGTTCATGTTTTTGACCAAACAAGAGGCGAATTGTGAGTTTATAGTTTGTAGTTTTATTTTTAAGGTTGCTTCATTCAGGCGTGGTTACTAATTTCTGGAAGGATTTGCAGGGTGAATCCTCTTGTGCTGGGAACAAAACCCACACCATGCAAAGGCCATTCAGCTGTGCTTTTAAATGAGGACCGGATATTGATGATTAAGAGAGGTTCTGCCTCAGATGATTGCATATGGTTTCTTGAGGTTGGTATCCTGCATATTTGGGTTTATATAGGAGCAAATTTGGAGACCATAAAATTGAAGTCAAAGTTCATAGACCATATGGTAAAGTTGAGTGGCATATAAGATAACAGGGTTGGCACCAAGATGATCATTAAAATCCAGAAAGGTTTCTTTTAAAAAAAATTAAATAGACTCATTTCTGATGTCACCAAGAACAAATGAAGTTGTTCAAATACTATGTAAACTGAAATGGAAGCATTCAGTTTCTTCTTCTAAATAAACCTTCCCTGTCTCGCCCTGCCCCTGTGCCCCTGCCCCCCGCTTCTCTCAAAAAGAAAACCCCTAAACGGGAAGTTGTAAACATCATCTAATTGCCGAATAATTTCTGTACCATACCTCAGAGTTCAATTTTTTTGAATACTTGGTAGGTGGACACCCAGTTTGTTAGGGAACAGAGAAAAATATTGGGGACTGAAGTTGTTGCTTGGAGTAAGGGTGTGAGGGGCAATGCTGACAAGCCAATTGTTATTAGTGGTCCTTCTGGAGTAGGTAAGGGTACACTAATATCTATGCTCATGAAGGAATTCCCATCTATGTTTGGATTCTCTGTGAGCCACACAACCCGGGCTCCAAGGGGCATGGAGAAGGATGGAGTTCATTACCATTTTACTGAACGAAGTGCTATGGAGAGAGAGATAGAAGATGCAAAGTTTCTTGAGTTTGCTGCTGTTCATGGGAATCTCTATGGAACTAGTGTTGAAGCTGTTGAAGTGGTAGCAGATGCAGGAAAGGTAAATATCTGACTATATTTTGTTTTCTGAAAGCTGGGTGTTAGATTTTATTTTTCATGTAAATAATAATTCCCTTTTTGTTGGTTATAAATGAGAATTTACATATTAATATATGACTTGGAAGTTAAAGAAATGCCTATAACTTATAGTTTGTTGATCTATTATCTGGAAGAAACGGTACTTAATAATAATTATTTTAACCAAGTTGATATATTGATTGCAACAAACACAAAAGTTGAGATCTCTCTTTTTCAATATGTTATTTCTATTGGCAATAGTTATTGATTTTTTTATTTTTTATTTTATACTGGGGTGGGGGGTTCAAACCTGGTTCTCCCATTTCTCCCATTTGGAGACCAGGCCTTAGACCAACTGGTCCAAAGGACCTTAGCATAGCTATTGATTTTAATTCACTTGATTTTCATGATTTCCTTGTATCTATTTCTTCGTCCTTGCTAGGTGTTTCCTTGTGTGTACGTCCTATTAATTGGGCTTTGCCTACTCTTCAATTAGCATTAATAGAAATTTTTAATCAAAAAAGAAGTTGATTTCCTGAAATTTCTACAAATTAGATTTTATTCATATAAGTAATATCAAATCTGAGAGTGCTTGTTATAGTTGAAATCAGATGCAAGATCGTCTGATTTGGCCTTGCCATGGGATGATGTTAATATTTGCTTTTTTGTATTGGATGATAGTAGGAACCTTGTAGATTGCACTCTCAAGCGACCTTCACTTTCCCTAGTAAAATTAAATGAGTTTCTCTCTGCAAACTTTAACTCGTTTGAATTCAGAGATGAGATGGGTTTAGATGAGTTTAGTTTATTTTTTAATGTTATTAATATTTTGGAATTTGAAAAAATTGAATTGGAATTTGAAAAATGTGTATTGAAATTTGAAAAAGTTATATTGAGATTTGTGTTTTGCACGGGAAATTAAAAAAGTGTAATGATAAAATGAAAATGAGTTGAACTCATTTTTGAATCTAAACCGGGCCTTATGTTTTTGTCTGGTTTCAATGTAGAGATGCATTCTTGACATAGATGTTCAAGGGGCAAGGTCTGTGAAGGCTAGTTCTCTTGATGCTATGTTCATCTTTGTCTGTCCACCATCGATGGAGGAACTTGAGAAGCGCCTCCGTGCAAGGTGAGTCAGAGTTGTCCATTTTGGTATTTTTCCTTGAATCCCGTCATCTTGATTCCGATCTGATTACTGAAAACAGGGGAACTGAGACAGAGGAACAGGTCCAGAAGCGACTCAGAAATGCTCAGGCAGAGATTGAACAAGGGAAATCATCAGGCATCTTTGATCATATCTTGTATAATGATAATCTTGAAGAGTGTCATGAGAGTCTTAAGGTAATTGTCTGATAATCTTGTTTATACTTTTGCTTGTCTGTGGCCAATGAATAATTTCTTGTTCTTACAACAACTTTCATCTGGTGCAGAAACTCTTGGGACTTGATGGAAATGTCACCACTACCCCAAAAGCATGTAAGAAGTCTCCCAATTACATCACATAAAACTGGTGTTCCATTTCTTCTTATACATTCTATATGCCATTGAAATTAAATTTGATTGTGTAAAATGTCGATCCAGCACCCAAAGGAGTTGAGTTTCCTATGGACCTAGCAATATCAAAAATAGATCAGCAAATCATCATTAAGAGTGGAAGTCCGGAACTGAAAACAACTTCAAATAACTTGTAAGTCTCTTGCTCATTGTTTTTAGATTTGGTGAAAGTTTTAAAATTTATTTGCATGTATATGTGGGCTTGAGCAGGATTGTGTTGGATTTATCCTCAATCAAAGGAGGTGCACCCGGACGGACAAGAGGGCTAGATTTTTATGCCGTTGAGTCATTTTCAAATGGCTTAAATGGATTCAACCAGCTGAGCTAACACTCCCATCCATGGCAATACTAAGTTGGGATCTCATTAAAAAACAAAAAAAAGAAGTTTTTTTTTAGTGTTTTTTCTTCAAAGGGGAAAACGTGAGAAAGCTCTTGATATTGTTATGTGAAAACCATCACATGCTTTGATTTGATTTTTTTTTCTTTTCTTTTCTGTCCACTATTCTTTGCTTGTTTTAGAATATGTGAACAATTACTATTCCACCCCGTGAGCAATGAGAAATGATTTATGATTTCTGCGGCAATGAAGGAATTTCTCCAACACTATCCTAGAAATTAATGTGGTTTTATATGGTTCGTCAAGTACCTTATAAAAAAAAATCTCCAGCACCATTGGTCACACCAAGTTCATGAACCCATAAAACCACATCACACTAAGTTCGTCAGTACCAAATTAGACTTTAGAGGCCATTGGCCAAGACCTACCTAAAAAAATCATGTAATGAACCTTATTAGCATCTATTTTCTTTATCAGAAAGTATCACGTGAAGAAAGAAACAAAGAAAAAATGAGAGAGATTGGACAAAAAGAGGATAAAATGTTGCCAGAACGACAAGTCAGATGATTTGCCAACTTGGGGGGGGCATCATCACCAAAAGCTAAAATTCCTCCCGGATCTGAGAATATCTAACCCCATTTGCAAAAGGTGTGTGTATATATATTCTCCACTACATGTGAGAAAAAGGGGGTGGAAACAGAAACTTGTATCATCATTAAATAAAGAGTGATTATGATCATGTCACCATCGACAGCATAGCTAATGGGAGGCAGCCATGAAGATTAGGGCGAGTAGTTGTGAATATATAAAATAAGCTAACCTATTTCTTTTTAATTTTTAATTTTTTTAATTTTTTTTCAATCCAGAAGTGAGGAGACCGGTCCTAAAACTTGCTTTCTTTCTGGTATAACCTATTTTTTAGATTTTTGTACAAAATGTTTAAGAACGGCCGTTAATGCAGTTTTCAGTTGTGAAAACATGGCCAGCCACCAGGAAAGGCACTTTCAAAAGTGTGAGCTCTTTAGCTGTCACGTTGAATGTCGGGCCCCAATTGGCAGGAGCCTACATTTAATATTTATTATTATTTTTTACTTTTTTTATTATTATTTATTATTTTATTATTATTATTTAATATTTTATTATTATTTTTTACTTACTTTTTATTACTGTTCATAACTCTTCTCAATACTTCTTAACATTCAAATCTAACCTAAAAAAAATACCAATTATATTTACGAAAAAACTTATAAAAAGTTTACTTCTCAATGTGATGTGTCAGTTATTAATAAACTGAAAATCAAGAAATTTGAGTTTAAAACAGAAACTAACAAAATCATTGTTGTAAGTAAAAATATAAGTAAAACTTTAAATATATGTAATTTTACTCATTCTGAAATGGTCTCGGTCATGTTGTCAGCTTTAAATAAGTTGAGGCAAACCAGCCAATGCCTTGCAAGTTGGGGGAGGGGGAGGTTAAGGTTTGTGCTGAGTACGTAAGGCTTGTCTTTTTCCACCTCATATGCAAATGGGGCTAGCTTTTTGGGAAGCTTCGCTGCATTAGGAAAGGCATATCTGTGACCTCAGAGAGGGGGTGTCTCTGCGGTCTTGAAATGAGCTGTATTAATAAAGGCATTTGGATCAATGCAAGTTGGGGGGAATGTGGGGTCAAAAGTTGTCATGACGCCACAGCAGGAGGAAGTGGGGGCGATGTCATATCTTCCTTTCTTACTTTGGTAAAGGTTCCATCAATCTCACATGCACAAGTTTGGCCACTTTGTGTTTGGTTTGATCCGGTCTGATCTAATTCTCCTTCACATGCCTCGCAGTCTCTATTTTGGATTGTGGTCATGCCTTGCATGTAAGGACCTATAGTGTTTTATAATTCACATTAAAAAAAATTGTCTTCTTTTGTTAAAGATTAACTGTAGGAGAAAATACTCTTCTATTCACCATTTATATATTATATATTTGATAAAAAAAAAATATGAATAAAATTTTTTAAAAGAAATAATATCGTGCATAGATAGGGCCCATATCTCTTCAAAATCTAGGCCTGAGGTATCACTGAAATTGCCCTTATCTCTTTTATAGTTAGCATTGGCAAAAGTCGAAACTGAAATATCAGTATCTTGTCAGCCTTTTCTGTTTGCCAATTCGGCCTTCACGTCAGTGCTGTTGTCCACATTTACAATCCAAATCTTCCATGGGCTTTAAATGGGTTAGATGCAACTAAATAGGCCCAAAAAAAGCCTATTTATGCGGATCAATCTCCAATATAATCAAGTTAAATCATTTTCATTTATATATTACAAGTATAGAGAGGCAAGTGACAAAATTACTCTTGAAACGAAATGACCAGTGCATGCACCCACAGCTTCTTATTATTATTTTTTTTTGTAAAATATAGAAAATAAAAAATAAAATCTTTTAGAATAAATAATTTCATATGATATCAAATCATAAGTCTTGAGTCATATATATATATATATATATATTCATAATATATTAGAAATTAGTATAAAATGGGCTCTGACTTGAGAGATAGAGATAATGAATATATATATATATATATATATATATATAGTCTGTAGCTTCTGAGGAATATTTGGAAGACCCAAAATCTAGCTAAAGTACTGCATGGGCTAGCTTTGTGTCATAATTCATGATAAGGAATTAATATGGTTCATTTGAATATATGTTGGGGCTCTATTTACAAAGCCCGAGCAATCTTTCTGAAGTATTCGATCCTAAACCGAGAAAATGATCTAATGAGTCCACATTCTCTTTGATGCCAAATTTAGTTATAAAGATATTTTTAAAAAATATAATTATAAATTAACATTACTTAATATGATATTTAAATAAAACTATTTTTTTAAAATAGATTTTACATATTATATAAAATTATATCGATTTGTAAAGACTTTTTTTATTGGAATCTTCTTGTTCTTCTTCTTATAAGATACAAACTTTTTTTTCCTTCCTCATTCAAGCTGCAACTAGGCTGTGTTTGGTAATTAAGTGAACTAGTTTCACTTCATTACTATTCACAAAAAATTTATCACTATTTACAAATTATTCATTATTATTTTTTATTACTATTCATAAATTATCAGAAATCAAATTAACATTTAAATATGTTCGGAACAGTTTGTTTTTCAAATTTAATTTTACTATTTACAATTTATTTCAATTTATTTAAATTTTATTATTCATAATTTATTTCATTTCCTCTCAAAATTCAAATGGACACTTAATCTCACTTATTTATCAAGTACTCATGACATTCTCATACCGAAAGAACTATATAGTGACTGATTTTGGTGCTAGCAGTAATACTGCCTAAAACAGACATCAGCTGCAACATAATTAAGCACCATAACATGTGGCCCTTTCACGAAAAACTCATGTATATTATTACTATTATCATCATTATTATTATTATATATATATATATATACACACCTTTGCGTGTGTATAAAACCACTGAAATGATCACACCCGCACGAGAGCTTCTTTATTGGATGCTGTTTATAAAATATCCATGCATCATGATGATTATGAGTTCCTTGCAGTCTGTCACATGAATTACTATAATACCAAATACCCTGACACACGTCCATCCATCCATCCATCCATCCATCATCTAACCCCACATGAATGATCAATACCAAAACATCTGGGGTACTACTGCAATTAGTGCTCATCTTGCCCCCACCTTTTTCGTTATTTTCGTACATTATTCAAATAGGTCTTACCATCTTGTCATCATTCCTGTTTATATCCACCCAATACTAGGACAGTCATACGGGAATAATTCAATAAAGGCTGCAAGCTAATTCAACATAATTACCATGCACGGGGCTATTGGAAATCTTGTTAGAAAAAATTAGAAAAAAAACAAAATTATTTATTTATTTATATTTGTAAATCATCAAAATTCAAATAGATCATGAAAGATTTTGAGTTTGCAATTCCCGCCTTCCAAGCAAAGAAATCAAGAAAAATCCACAAGGCAATTCTTCTAGGTTTATATTCAGATATATGAAGCTTGTAGATCACACTAACTAATCTTTGAATAATGCTACTTAAATATATACTGATCTTAATTTATACTGCTCACTTTCTCCATTGATTCCTTCTACCTTTTTATTTTTATGTTTTTAATTTCTTTTAATAAGTCACATACATGGGCGCATATATCACACATCAAGAGATCATGAACAAATCATGATTAATTCTGTGTTCATTTCCATAACTCATTGAATCCATGATTGAATTTTGGTTGATGGGTCATATTTTACTTTACAAACATAATAATAGCGTAACATGAAAAATCAAAGGAAATTTCACGTCGAGGTTAGAACTTAGAAGGCACTGTAGTACTCATGAGTGACTAAGTGGCAAAAAGGTGGGCTGGAAAGCGCAAAACTAAGAAGAATATTCAATCAACATGATCAGCTCGCGTTTGAAATTAAATTTTTCTCAACTATTTCTTTTTATTTCAATTTCCATGATCAACTTTCAAATTAAAACTTTAATACATTTTAGATATCCAAGGTCAAAGTTTTTTTAAATAAAATGTTAGATTTATGAGTAACGACACTGATCTAAAGGAGACCCAAATCACATTATATTGACCTATATTTAAAAAAAAAAATTTAAAATAGTCAATGATATATACAATTGGATTAGATATATTATAAATACCAAGACCTTCTCATTATCAATGTTAGAGCTCATACAGTACTAACTACTCTTATTCCTAAGTATGGAATATGACATATATTACACTTCTACAAGAAAAAATGATTTTTATGGTCAATTAATTACAATAAAAATATTATTTATGACTAATTTTGATTGTAAATAATTATTTAATTAGAATTAATTGACTACAAATAAATAACATTTTTTATAATATTAATACAAGAAATGCATACAAACACAACTGAAGTAAGTACTGATCTCGAACTAATTAAACTTTTACGAAACATGGGCATGCATACAGATCAAACACATACAATTTCTAGTAAGGAAACAAAAGATCATAGAACTACTAACTAAAAACTACATGCAATATTTGCCATTAATAATTCAAAAGATGAACATCTTTCACTTTCAGAACACTGAGGTACGTTGCAATATTAAGTTCTACAAGATCATCATGATCATGATGAGTCACCTCTAAAGTCATAATGGTCAGATTTTCTGCAGTTCAACTTTCTCACGCCGAGATGTTCTGAAATGCTAAGAAGAAGAAAAGCTCTATATCGGGAGGAGCATAAAAAGCTATAGGAGATGATCTATTTGAAACGTAGCTCGTCGAACTAGTTACTCTTCTCTTCTTTGGAGCAGGTGGACATGATGTTGAGATATCGGCCGGTATTCTGAATCTTCGACCCTTTGGTGTGGAGCAGCCATTAATAGCCGCCACTATATCTTGATCATCACTATTCTCATGATCTTGCTGATCATGGCTTTTGATCATACTGCAAGCACAAGGCAAGGCCGCCATTGATGTACTTTCTTGAGCTTTTGATTTGGTCTGATCCAGCTCGCACTTGAACAAGGCCATGATTTGAAGTAGTACTGCTGGATATATGGAACTCGTGCTTGAGATTTATCAGAAGAAAAAGGTTGAAAAGTAAAACCTACTATCCTAAAGTTGATATTAGAAAATGGCCCCTTTTTTGGATTCTAATAAAACTCAACTTAGTGCAAGTCACTAACACTTGAAAGCTGACGGAATCAGCAACAAAAAAAACTTCCAAATAACATCCGTTTAACTATTTCAGATCTTCCATGGAAAGCAATAGGAGGGATTCAAAAAGCTTCTGCCATCTATAAAGTAAATGCAAAATATATAGTAGCTATATATACGCGAGATCATAACTACAACTACTACCACTAGAAACATAAATTTTATTCAAAAGCTCTACCAAATCCTGCTAAGATTGAAAATTAAGCGTTCTGGACACAGAAATAACGGAGGATTAACGCTTCAAAAAACAAAAATCAAACCACTCCTCATTCTATTTCTTGGAAGTATCCCCCCAGTTGCTTTCATTTATATGATTGCATGCACCGTATAGATGGGCAGAGAGAAAGAGAGAGAAAATTGCCATTTAAATTTTTTTTTTCTTTTTCTTTTTTGATTAAAAGATGAGCTTTTATTGTTCAAATAAAAATTAGAATAATTCTTCTTATAGTTCATATTTGTTGGACTATATTACGAGTCTAATTGAAATACTCTCGTTTAATAAGTAAATAAAATAAATTTTTTAGAGTTTTAAAATTTTTTATTTGTAAATAAGAATATTTTAATTAATTTTATTCTAAAATTAAAAATTTTCTATTTATCTCTTACTTAAACTGCAAAGAAATCTATAAAATTGGACTGTATGATATGTAGCATTGCCCGATTCTTTATCTTGATATATAAGTTTGGTTCCTCTCCTATAGACTTGATAGCACCCACCGCCCACATGCAATGTGGTCTACCTTCTATGGATAATCTACTCCGGTCTTAAAAGGTGCTGGATCCGTAATAATTTTCTGTGATCAGAATTTTTGGAGTTTTTATTCGAATTAACTAAGCTTCAAATGAGAAAGATCATGCTCATAAATATGATAAAATTCATTTTAAATTTATCTCTCTTATTTAAGTAAAATGATTAGGAGAAGTCATACATGTGAGTGTGAGTATACTGAGTGTGATTTCTTCCTAAAATTATTTTTTTATATTACTGTTCATGTGAAGATGATTGTTGTGACTCTCCCTAATACTTCTCTTTATTTAATATATTTTTTTGTAATTAAATTTAGGAATTTAGGAAGTGGAGTAATGCACCTAATTATATGATCCTTAGCTGCGTGGATGCGAATTTACCAATCACCAATGAAAAGAGGGTGGAATCTGCCAAAAGCAAAAGTAAATCTGCTAATTAACATACATAAAAAGTTCTGCTATAGACGGTAGCTTTTTCTCAATTTCATATAAAATAGAGGTAGAGCTGTGACGGTGTTCAACTTTGGAAGGCACAATAATGATCGGCCATTTTTTTAATTTTTATATATTTTTAAATACCGTAAAGCCCACTTGGAGGAATATGCCAAAAGCCCATGTAGTAGCCTCTCTTTATATATATAATGTCAGTATTACACTCAATTGCAAGAATATTCATGAAAGCATATTGGAAGAATCGCAGATATGTATTTTGACCTCGCCTTATTTTTCATTCTAATCGTGCATAACTTTTTGGGTTCACCATTTTGGGTTCACCAAATGAATTCATGATCTCCATGAATTTATGTAATATTAATTTCTTTTAATTTTAAATGGGTTTAGAATGAAAGGGTAAATAAAGAAATACATTTACATCTATAAAAAATTATACAAAATAATCTCATAAATTGACATAATCAAATTCACAAATTGATATAATTTTATCTGATCTGTTAAATGAATTTTATAATAAAAATAATTTTACAATCTAATCAATCACGAAATTATTTATATATAATACTTATGTGGCTAAAATATTTTTCAAAAAAGAAACCCTTTTTGAATTTAATGACCAGAGTTGCTAATATTCCTAATTTCCCACCATAGCAGACATTGAATTGAAGTTGCATGGATGTAGCCCACTTATCCACCAACTACAACTACCTTATTTTTCATTCTACCTTGTTTCGTGCATAACTTTTAAATTCTTACAAAAAAAAAAAAAAGAGTTTTCTAAAATAATTATGAAAGCATATGGGAAGAATCGCATATATGCTTATTCATTACATGGAGCAGTCATTTCGGGTTCACCAAATGAGTTCATGATCTCCATGAGTTTATGTAATATTATTCTCTTTTATTTTATTTTTTTAATGGGTTTAGAATGAAAAGGTTAAAAAAAAAAGTACTATAATATTCACAAAATAATTATACAAAATAATCTTACAAATTAACATGATTTTATCTGATATATTAGATTTATTTAATAATAAAAATAATTTTACAATCTAATAAATTAAATCGACTTGTAAAATTATTTTATGTAATCCTTATATGACTAAAATATTTTTCAGAAAAGAAACCCTTTTTGAATTTAATGACCATATTTGCTTATATTCCTAATTTCCCATCATAGCAGACATTGAATTGAAGTTGCATTAATCTAGCCCACGTTCCAACCAAAAGACTTGCACAGATTCCCTAGACACCAAAAGTTCCAGAATCGCCCCTCATGTCGTTCCATTTAACACATTTAGAGCGCATACTTTCCAGAAGCCATCTTCAAGGTTAACTGCAGCTAGATTACCTCTTGATAATCTTCACCAAACAGAGCCTTATTAGACATAAACCCCAGAAAATCAAAAACCAAAAAAAAAAAAAAAACTCTACCTTGTTGAACATCCAACCGATTTGCATGAAGAAAAATCCTGTAAAAGATATTGCACAAAGTCATAAAAGGGTGCTCAAAGATCTCATGAAGTACATTTCTTTTCTTCGCAATATCTTAGAGCCTCACAATTCACATCAGTTAAGAAGAAGGAGAGGGGGGACTAGGCATGCTTGTCTCAAACAGATTGTCATCATCCTGCATTGTTAGTCCTACTGTACATGGTAAATGAAAGGGAAAAATAAAAAAGAACACAACAAAGAATCCACAAAAGTCAACTGAGATTCTTTTGATTCCAAAGCATTACTCTGATGATTCTTCTTCTACTTCGACCGGCGTCCGGAAAAATGGAGGTGGCGGGGGATCGACTGTCAATGTGCCTTCTAATACCTTAACCACCTCTCCCATAGAAGGTCTCATAAATTCATTGCTTTGAAGACACCAAAATGCAACTCTCAATACACGCTCCAACTCCTCCAAATTTGCCCCATTATCAGTAGCTTTATCTACTACATTCCCTGCCTGTCCTTCCATCCATTCCTTATAGGCCCACTCGCCAAGGTTCCCGACTTCTTGACACCCACAGACCAATCTCAATACCATCTCACCAAAATCCTTCACATCCTTTTCTGCAGAAAATTCATCGTTCGATGCCTCACCATTTACTCTCCAAAGACCAAATTCAGTCACCTTAGCTTCTAGATTTTCATCTAAGACGACATTTTCACACTTCAAATTCCCATGACTTACAAACTCCCTACACCCTGCGTGCAAATAACAAACAGCCCTTGCCACACTTAAGCATATGTCAATCCTCTTTCTCCAATCCAGCCTCTTACTCAATTTAGAATCTTCAATGTATCTCTCCACAGAACCATTCTTTACATACTCATATACCAAAAGTCTGTGACTTAATTCACAACAATAGCCCTCCAACTTCACAAGATTTTTGTGGTGAATATTTCCGATTTTTGATATTACACTACGGAACTTTCTTTCTTCTATGTTACCTTTCAGGTCTTTGATTGCAACGGGGTGGTTGTTCGGTAGCATGCCTTTGAACATCTTCGGTCCTATTTGGCACTTGAAATTCCCTGTAAGGTCCTTGAGTTCAGAGAAGGATAACACAATTAACCCCTTTGAGTTATGGCCTGCGTAAGCTAATAATACTCTCTTCCGAATTGCAGTTCTTCTTTTGTAGATGAAGAAACCAAATACCAACTGAAATACAAAAAACACAGCCAATGTGCCTGAGGACACTCCAATTAGGCAAGGAATGCAATGCTTATAAAACTGTATGGGTGGAGAATGAGCAGGGGGGACTTCGTTGCGATTGGGATTAACGGCCAAAGGATTTGAACATCCCTTGACAAAAGATATTGAGCGTACAGAGGGGTCTGAATAACCAGTGACATACTGAGTTCTCTTCAGTCGGCACTCTCCCGATCCATCATTTGTGAATGTTGCAACTGTACAATGTGGATCATTTACGCACAAGTTTTCACATTGCTGTAGACTAGTTAGGGTAACTGAATCTTCTGGTGGGTATATCCCATATAGATTGGTTTGCTTATACACGATCATATTGGAATTTGATCGGCACTGCTGATATGGAACTAAACATTTTGAGTTAGAGTCTGTTGTAACTTTAAATGGACATTTACAATCAGAGGACCCCGTTGAAGTGAGGACACAGATACCACGCTGTCCACATGTTGCAAATACGTTGCACTGGTTCTCAACAGCTTGCCAGACCGACCTCCAAGCATTTGATGCTTCTGCCCATGAGTATAACCGGAGATTACCATCAACATCCAACCGAAGAAACCGGTACTTTACAGAGTCATTGTGATCTTGTCCAAACACTGACCAAACAAGTTTCATTCTATGGTCGTGGAGTTGCAGTGCTCCACTAGAGGTCAGGGAAGCAGTGACATTTGAACTAATGGGGCTTCCACCTGTCCAGTAGATAACATGACTTTCCCACCTTAATTGTAGCTGGCCAGAGGCATTTACATAAAGAGTGAAGTAACTAGACGTGGAATTTCTGCTTGCAGCTCGAAGTGTTTGGAAAACAGATAATGTCTGTCCTGGAAGAAGAGTGTCGGATGGAGTATCGAAACTTTGCCAGCGGACATCTTTCTCGCTGTTCAACAGAACAAGATTTCCATCATCACGAAGAACAGCTGAAACAACTGATAACATGCTTGTTTGGCTGATCCAAACAGCCATTCCCTTAACTGAATCAAACAAAACCAGTTCTCCATTCTGGCTAAGCTCAAAATAAGACTTGTTACCGACTGTGACATCAACGCCAGCAACCCAGACAACCTTCCTTTCTGCAACCGGAATAGAATCCGACTTGAAACAGATCCCTAAGCTGTATTGATTAGGTTGATCCGAGAGGTCAAAAAATCTAAGCGCAAAATCACCATTGGATGAGACCCAAAAGTCATTCTCAGCTACAGAAAGGTTTGAACCCAAGGGAATTTGCCCAACCACAACAGTAAGTAGCAAAAGCCCAACAGAGAAACATAGCAGGAGAGGCGATTCAAGTGGATACATGTCCCGTTTAAGCATGTCCGAATATGCTTAGAGATGCAGAAAATAAACAGAACGATCAGTTTAACTGCTCTTCATAGTTCATTTAGACTATGTTACAGCTAATTGAACCCAATTTCAAAATAAGCACAAAGTAGGAAGACGCTAAGAGCCCAGATTTCCGATACAGAGCATCATGCAGACTATGAGGGAACAAGAGTTCCAGATAACAACCACTTCTAGCATAAATTATGGGTACAAAATCAACCACCTTGAACCACATTTCAACATTAATTAGCACAACGAGGTGGCAGTTTTTCCAAGTTTCAGTCTCAGACAAACAACACTCAGGACGAGAGCCAAACTGCTGAATCAACAGGAAACTAAAAATATTCAGAGTTTGGTACCTGAAAAGAAAGTCAGAGTCCCAGAAATTCAAGAGAGCCGCCGGGAAATGCCACCACCATGACTCTCTCAAAAGTATCCAAAGCCCTCACCTTTGGGCCCATAAATGATATTTGACATGCGAAACCAATAAGCGATGATTTGAACAGCATATAACCTAGTCAAGGGAGGACTGGGGTTACAAAGAGTAAAAATTGGGCTGTAAAGGAAGGAAGAAGGAAAAGGGTGAATTTTTTTAATTCTTTTTTCCTTTTCAAAGAAAAGTGGGGATGGGATTGAAAATAATGGGTCTGGGATTGCAGTCGAAGAACTTTGATATCCACATGGGACCCAAAAATTAGGCCAATGGGATGCACATTCAACCAATGCAATCACTTTCAAAGTTCAGAAGGGTACGGCCCTTTTCAGTGATATTGCAGGCATACCAGTCGTAAGAAACAGAGGAGAAAGAAAGTCGCCGGAGAGGTTGGAGTTACAGTACGGAACGTTTGGGCACTGTGTGAAACTGAAAGTAGGCAAGTCTTGGGTCACAGAAAAAAAGAAAGGGTTTTGATTCTTGAAACGTTTCAATTTTTCAATTTTTCAAAATTTTATCCATCAAGTGACATTATTAGTTGAAGTTTACTTTGAGATAAGCCTCTGGACATGAGACCGCCTCGAATTTTGAGACCGTCGGACGAACGAACGTGGACTCCGGCTCCACCAAAAGGTCGACAATACCTTTACCTCCAGCTGCAATTTTCTTTTTTAAAAAAAAACATTAAATGAAAATTTCCCAGATTTTTCAACCGATAAAAACTAATAATGAGAGAGATAAATTATAATAATTAGAACTTTGATTAATGGGTTACATACATAGTGTTCCGACCAAACACTTCCTGATCACATGACTGCTGAGACATAATTAAAGTGGAGTAATTTGGATGATACGGAAAGATATTCTCAATGTATAATCATCAACAAAAGTGGGAGGGGAAGAGAGATTTCCTCAATCTTTTTTTTTTTCCTTTTTGAAAAATCAGTATGAAAATACTGCATAATTATTTTTAAAATAATTACACAATATTTATATATTTTTTAATTATACATAACATTACTATTTTTTTAATTTTTTTCATCAAAAGGCACAGTAATTAAACTGTGCAAAAGGTCTGTTGCGGTGCGTGCAACGAAAGAAAGTAGCTTTTCCTTTTCTCGAGTTCTCGATTGCAGTGGACCCTACGCCTACTTTCCTAATTCATGCCCATGCGGAAGACCGATGGGAAACTTTTGATTCTTTTAAAAAAAAAAAAAGCTGAAATATGTATTAAAGCTGATTCATACACAATTCCTTTTTCAACTGCTCCCTTATATATGAAAAAGTTTAAACTTTTTAAAAATAATGTTTATTATTAAAAATATTTTTTTTTTTTAATAAAAATCTTAGTAAATATCATTTTTCGATATATTAATATAATTTAATTTTGTCAGATAGGACAACAAAAGCTTTTAAAAGGGAGGGGGGTGTCTACGTACCCCGTACGGCATTCTAGAAATAGATAAGACTCTTATGTATTATATTGATGAATGTAATAACAGAAAAATGTGATTAATTAGGTGGAAGTCACTGCAGTCTGCATCTCATGTGAACTATATATATATATATATATCTGTCATCCATTAGGACCATAATAATTAATTCGTCTTACCTTCCACCATCGACACCTCGTTACTAACGTTTGGATTCTATTTATCGAAATGTACTAGGTCAGCCAGTTTTCATTTATTTTTATATATGGAAATCATCTTTTAGAAATCTTGAAAAACCCCACCATTATCTTTTTCTTTTTTCTTTTTTCGCTTGACTCCCCTCTAGTTTTCAATTATTGCAGATTTATAGTGTTTTTTTTTTAACAAAATATTAATATTAATTCTATAAGATAAAAGAGAGCAAGATTGAATATGATATTTGCGGTTCTATTAATAAATTCTTTGTTAAAAGAAAACGGTCCTATTATTAATGGTTTTTTTAAACATTTTTTAAGACCGGAATCTGCTTTTTATAATTTATCATTATAAATTTATCAAAATTATATATATATATTTTAAATTCTTATACAAAATATAATAATAATTCATCTTTTTCAAATCTTAAAATACTCATAATATTCAAATTAATATTTTAGTAATATTTTATTTAATTCCACTCATCTCGACATTTAAATACAATCTTGAACTTATTTATTTGAATCTTATATGTATTTATTTATGAGAAATTATATATATCATACTATTATCTCATTTTTATCATATTAAATAAAATATGATATATTTATCATCGATTATTTATTATATATTTATTTAATATCTAATAATAATAAATATATCTTATTCTATTTAATAAGATAAAAATAGGGCAAGAGCGTAATGTATAATATATATTTTATTTTTCCTTCTAACAAGGTTAATCATTATTACTTGGTTTGGTCAGATATGGGCTTACTCTTTCATAAGTGACTGTAAACTGTGGTTGGTCTGATACTTGGATTGTTAATGAAATAGTTGGGCTTAACTACTTCAATTTCGTTTAGTTATAATTGGTTAAAGCCCACTAAGTGTATTAAATACTAAATAGTGCATTTTTAATTTGTAAAAAGGCTTCTGAATAATTTTCTTGCGAAAAGTTATATGATTTTAGATTTTCCAAGTTTTAAAACCTACTTATAATTTAGAATGGGACAGAAATAAATACCTTAAGTAGAATTTATCATATTAATTAATAATATTTAAAAAGTTCACTTGAGTTCGCCTATTTCTCTCTAACTTAAGGTTCGATTAAAAATAAAATAAAAAATCTAAAGGATCCAAGTCCTAATGATATTTTCTCTCTCTTTTTTTTTTCCAGACATGGTCCTTAAATTTGACAAATTTTTCATTTTCCCTCAACTCTTTATACATAATAACAATCCACCGGAATGTATTACAAACAGGTCAATAGTATTGAATCTTATGACTTTTTCCAAATTTTAATACAAATGTATTTATTTATTTTACAATCAAAACACATTATTTGTTCTTCATAGTAACGTCCATTTGGGAAAAAAAAACTAAGATACTATTTCCCATAAATTTATGAAAATTTGTAGAGTTTTCTATTAGAAAAAATCTTCAATCTAAACCTCACCCTTGTTTGTTTATTCTATCACTAAAGTTAAATTTTTTTAATAGTAAATTCTATTTATTTTCAAAGCAATTGCACAAAATTTAAGCGTATACAGGATTATTCATTTTTCAAGCTTTCAAACAAAATAGAAAAAAATTAGTTTTTTTTTAAATCCTAAAATAAACATACTATTAAAAAATTCTACTTTTACAAACTTTCAAATAAAACACAGAAGAATCCAAACTTTAAATCTTAAAATAATCATACTATTAAAAAATTAAATTTTAATAATACGTTTTATTTTATCATTTTTAGTCAAAATATTCTCTATCATTTTTCAAAATCCTACAAACTATCGTATTGAAATCATTTCATTAATATTTACACATTATTTCACTATTTTTTTCCCTTGAAGAGAAGTGATGGATATTGATAATGAAAGGTTCCAAGCTTTCATACAAAGCAAATGAACAAATCGCATAAATAAAAATTAAAAAGCACTCGTAGAGTCATTGCTGTTATAGAATCTCAACAAACACGACGAAATAGAGATTAGTGAAAGATAATCATATATTTTGATAAAGGATATTCGTTACGTAATTTGGACATCGATTAAAATCTCGATATATTATTATTTGATTCCAACTCTTGAAAGAAAGTAAAAAGAAGTTTATATGTTTAGAAATGAGATGGATTGGATAGTCAAATCTATTGCTTTGTCCATCCAATCTATTTCTTTGTTTGAGTCCTTTGCTGCATCTAAAGTAATTTAGGAATCACCTATAATTATTATGTGCGCTTCACCAATCGAGCTAAAGCTTCTTTGACACCTTCAAAAAGGTTCATTTCTTCTCCTTAGTTTTGATTAGTGTTATGACTTCTTTTTTTTTTTTCGGGTAGACAAACAAAATTTTGCCACTTTCATTTGAGCAGACCGCCACTATTGAGCTGGAGCTCCCCTTACCACCACGTCGAAATCAAGTAATGATGGTCATTGGGTAGAGCTGTCTAGTTAGAGGTTTGACTTAGCTTTACATCGTTTCATGCTCTCTGATGTTCGTTTTCTTAGCAATTCTAACAAAATCATTAATATTGGGAGTCACATTATTCATTTATATTTGGGTAATGCTATTTGTTCTTATATGAGATTCCCTAATAAGGATCTCAATTTTCATTTTATTTTATTTTTAGATGATTTTTGAGTAAGTATTTTAAAATAATATTATGATTTTTTTTAATTAAAAAAAAAATATGTTAAAAAAATCATATAAAAAATAAAATAAAATAAAAATCAAGATTCTTACTAAGAATCTCAAATAGAGACAAATATTATTTTCCTCTATTTTTACATAATCTTATACTCCAAAGTCCAAACATCCATAACCGAGAAATGCTTGATGTCCCGACAATTTCTCCCTTAAGTTAATCAGCGCTGAGGCCCATGTCTCCTGGTCCGAGCATAACACGCAGATACCTCTATATTTCATTACAATATTAATATATTCTCTTTCACTTTATGTTTTAGTCAACTGGGGCGGCTGCAAAAGGTTTTTTCTCTCTAATTTTTGTGTTTTTTTTTTATAAATATTTGATTTTATTTTTAAAAATAAAGTTCAAGGTTTTATTTAAAATTATAATAAAGAGCAATGTTAGAGAGCATTCATTATTTGGGAATATCCATCACACTCATGAGTAATGTTAAAAAATAAATTAGTAAATTTATCTTAAACATTACCTATGAGTGCAATAGATGCTCTCAATAGTGGATGCTCTAAAGATTTTTTCTATAATAAATATTGCTGTCTCATCTTATATTATATTGAAGTAAATAGAGAATTTATAAGTTTTTCTTACTGGAAATTTATAAGCTAATGAATAGCATCGCATTTCCACCGTATCATATAAATGAGACGAAAGTAGAATACATTTGTATTATTTTTAATAGTTATTTATATAATTATATTTTATATTAAAGATACTTTTACAAAATAATATTACTTTTTATATATTATATTCTAAAATAAAAATAACATAAGAATATTAAAATTATTAAAATTTTAAAAATAATATATATTTTTATAATTGTGCACATATAATTTGAAATGTTAACTTATTATTTACTAAAAGATTTATGATATTCATCATTATTTTTTATCATATTCTTATTATTTTATAATATATATTAATTGTTGCCCAGATGACTAACACAAGAGGGGGGGTAAATTGGGTTATATTAAAAAATTAATACTTATAAACTAAATATACAATATAAAATATAACCAAAATATAAAGCAGTAGGAAATATAAAGAGTAGGGTAAGAGAAAGCAAACTCAGTATTTTTACGAGGTTCAGCCCCACTGCCTACGTCCTCGCCTCAAGCTACCCCTTGAGGATTCCCAAATCCACTATTCAATCTCCTTTAGGTGGAGATAGAAACCTATTACACCTTTGAGCAGCACCGCTCCAAAGATTCCGTGTAGAACACCCTCTACACTTCCAATCACCTCACACTTGGTGATTCAACTATTCCCTGTGTAGAACACCTTCTACACACACAAGGGTTATACACACCCTCTTACTTCCAATCACCTCACACTTGGTGATTTAACTATTCCCCGTGTAGAACACCTTCTACACACACAAGGGTTATACACACCCTCTTACTGATACAAGAATTGATAGTGGGTAGGCTATCAGAAAACACTCCTCAATGAGTGAAATAAGAACAATACAGCACAAACTATATCTCTCTCAACAAGAACAAGAATTAAGACTCAAAACTTTAGAAAAGAGAGAATGAGAGTTTTGAAAGAATGATGCAAAATTTAGCAATAGATGTGTAAGCTCTTGTTGTGATTTTTGCAAAACTCAAGTGAGCTATTTATAGGTAAATGAGTCTTCAATTTCAAATTTGAAAAGATTCCCATGTCAAATAAGAGCACTATTCACTTTTCAAAAAATTCAAATAAAAACATTTCCTTTTTGCATTTGTCAAAAACAACTCCATTCATTTTTCAAATAAATCAAACCTAATCTTTTGCTTTTCATACAAGACAAAATGAGCATGATTTATTTTTCAAACCAAATCATCTTCTTTTTGCAAATGTCAAAAAAACACACAACCACCCTTTAAGATTTTCAAACAAATCATCTATCTTTTATATTTGTCAAAAAAACACACAACCACCCTTTAAGATTCTCAAACAAAATCATCTACCTTTTGCATTAGTCAAAAAAACACACCACCTCCCTTCAAGACTTTCAAACAAAATATGCACATGTCAAATATGATAATCAATCATCTTATAAAATCAAGTTATTATAAAAAAAATATAATTTTCGAAATTATTTTGTTTGATGGTGTTATGCACATGTGAAAAACATAATTTTCAAAACTAAGACATTTAAAAATGTCTTGCATATGTGGAAAAAGTAATTTGATGTTTTATGAGAAAAAAGAGTAATTTGGAGCCTTAATCCAATTTCTAATTTTATCAAGAGATGTACAAAAATAATCTATGAGCTTCATTTGTAGATTTGATATCTTTCTTGCTCATGCTTGATTTCTTGATGTGTTTAACTCCCTTCATGCATAGACAACTTGAGCTTGAGTTTTCAATATTATTTGTTATCATCAAAATTTATACGTAAATACGAGACTTGAAACCTTGAGTTCAACAATCTCCCCCTTTTTGATGATGACAAATACTCAGTAGAAATCTGCGACCTGCAGTAATACTTAAGCTCCCCCTGAAAATATGCGTTAGTATTTCAAGAAAAATATAAACATGATTCTAGCATATATAACAGGGTAGTATAATACTAGTATAAGACTTCTCCCCCTTTTGGCATCATTAAAAAGGAACCGTAATTAGTTTCAATAATTTTTTTTTTTTTCGTAATAAGCAATAATCAAATAAAACGGTACGTTAGAGAGTAGAAGTTGGAACCACCCGTGCCCGACAAAACCTGCAAAGGTTGAAGCCGAATTTTATCATCTCGGTGCGGAAGAAGATTTAAATCCGCTTGATGTTATTGACGAATTAGATATTCTAGAGATTTGAAGTTGAATAATTAAAATTATCCGTGTCCGACAAAGACAGCAAAAGCTGCAAGCCTAGCTCTGGCAATGCGGTGCAGAGCCATGCATGTCCGACAAAACCTGCAAATGTTGGAAGTCTAACACTGACAGTTCGGTGCGGAGCCACGCGTGTCTGATAAAACCTGTAAAGGTTGGAGGCTTAGCTCTAGCAGTCGGTGCGAAAGTAGATCAATCGCCTGATGTTGTTGACAAACGGGTTTGAAGGCTCTGAGTTTCTATAAAAAAATCATTTTCACCAATCGAATACCAAAAAAAAACATTGCTTCTTGACCTAAGTTCTGTTTCTCCATAACGATAGAATGGCCGAACAATTCTCTTCCACTAATGTTCCAGACTTGAATCAGGAACCCTTGACGCATCAACCATCAATTTTCTCTCCTAAGGCCGTCAATGCCATGATAGGAGCAGAGAACCGTTTTTCTAGTAAGAAAACTTTTGACAATGTGTGTCCAGCATATCTTATATTTCTTTTGACTAATAAGATTTGAAGAGACAATAGTTTGTCTTGTTCTTTATGCTATCTCTATAAAATTAGTTTTAAAGTTCATCCGATTTGCATCAAATCTTATTCTCATCTCTATAACTCATATGCATTCCTTCAATATTCTCGCTTTAAGTTTTCAATTCTTTTCTCAATGGCTTATTCTTCTAACATTCCTCTAGATGCATCCATGAGGTATTCTACATCTCAATCTCATGTCCTTTCTGCAGCTACCATTGGCGCCATGTTGCAGCAAGAGAACAACAGTTTGGCTAATAAGCCAGACTCCGATGCTATCTACGACTTGGTGAGTCTCGGGACTCGCTACTCATCCTCTATTGTCGCTTTTTCCCAGCGGCTACAAGTCAAAAATCATGAGGTTGAAAAGCTTAAAAAACAAATTGTTGTACTTCAACGAATTGTTCAAGAGTCTCACACAAGGGAAGGAATCCTTCGGCAGAAGAATAAAAAGTTGAAATCTCTATTGGATTCTTCATTCCGCTTGCCAGTTCCTATGGATAGGGATGACATGATATTGTATGAAGAGAATGAGCGTCTCAAACATGAGGCTAAGAACCTCAAGTTTATGTAAAAGTATTTAAAAAAATATCTCTCTATTTTTATGAACTCTGATCTATCTTTCAAGAGATATTCATAACATGCATCATACCTATTTCTCTTCTAATCATAAATAATCTATCTTCTGGTAAGGGTTTTGTGAATATATTTGCTAACTGATCGTGTGTGTTTGTGAACTCCAGTACTATATCGCCTTTTCTGCACATGATCTCAAAAAAATGATATCTTATTTCAAAGAACCAGTATAATCGGTACCTGAATAACTAATAAGATCGAAATAATGTGTTTAGGATACCATAACTCTAAGTCAATGGTATTGGCAAAATATCTAAAAATCCGCTTGACTGCAATCAAATGAGATTGTTTTGGAAATGATTGAAAACGTGCACATAAACATACACTAAACATAATATCTGGTCTACCGGTTGTCAAATATAATAAGCTACCAATCATACCTCGATATACCTTCGAATCAACTAGTTTACCGGATTCATCTTTATCAAGTTTAGTGGATGAGCTCATTGGTGTTCCAGTTTCCTTAGCACCTTCCATCCCAAACTTTTTCAGCAATTTTTTAATATATTTTGATTGATGAATATCCCACTTTTTGCTTGCTTAATTTGCAATCCGAGAAAGAATATAAGCTCTCCCATCATGCTCATTTCAAATTCTTCCTGCATAGTCTTAGCAAAAACTTGGCACATATTTTCATTAGTAGCACCGAATATTATATCATCAACATAAATTTGAATCAAAAGAATATCATCATTTTCGTATATAATGAAAAGAGTTGTATCAAATTTTCCTCTTAAAAAGCCTTTTTCAATCAAGAAACTACTGAATCTCTCGTACCGCGCTTTAGGAGCTTGTTTGAGTCCAAATAGTACTTTTGTGAGTTTGAAAACATGATTTAGAGAAATATGATTTTCAAAACCTGGAGGTTGCTCAGCATATACTTCTTCATTTATAAAACCGTTTGAGAAAGCACTTTTAACATCCATTTGAAAAAGTTTGAAGTCTTTATAACAAGCATATGTAAGTAGCATTCGAATAGCTTCTAATCTTGCGACTGGTGCATATGTCTCATCATAATTGATTCATTCTTCTTGATTGAAACCTTGGACCACTAGTCGAGCCTCATTTCTAGTAATGACTCCGGACTCATGTTTCTTGTTTCTAAAAACCCATTTTGTTCCAATAATAGTATGATTTTTGGGTTTAGGAACAAGTGTTCAAACATCATTTCTTTCAAATTGATTAAGCTCTTCTTACATAGATAGAATCTAAGATTCATCAAGAAGTGCTTCATCAATATTTTTAGGTTCAATCTAAGATAGAAAAGTAGTATGATTGCAAATATTTCTAAAAGATGATCGAGTACTTACATCTCGTGAAGGTTCTCCTAGAATTTATTCCGCTGGATGATCTTTCACATGTTTCCACTATTTGGTTGCATCTTGTACTAAGTCTTGATGATCTTTCCTTCTATTTCCATGATCTTCCCTTTTGAATTGTCTCCAAATATCACACATCCTTTTTTTTTATAAGTGAAGTCAATGAATTTAGTTTTGTCTTCTGTCACGTATCTTGAGCATCCGTTATCTAAAAATCATTTATTTTTACCTGTAGAATACTTCATGCATACCTACAAAAGCAATTAAAAACAATTCCTGGTACCCAAGTTCTTTGGGTCCTTTATTTATTAGTATTAGAAGAAATAAAATTTTTAGGTACCCATATGGCCCTAATAGTCATTGTATGTTTTCTTCTAATAGGACAAGCAAAATAATTATGACCATTTCTATTACAAAAATTGCAAATAACATGTGACATATATGAAGAACTTGAGTGATTATAATAGTATCTTTTTTTAATAAAATTATTTTTATGAAAAGAATTTTGAATATTGGACTTTGATGTAGAAGGATTATCAAAGAAGTTTTTATAAGGTTTGTATTTTTGTTTTGGCATATATCCCAAGCCTGCCTTATCAAAAACACATCTTTGACTACCAAGAAGTTTTTCAAAATTTCTTTTTCCATTCGTAAAGTTTTCAATAATATTTTCTAAATCAGTTTTCTTTTTCTTCAACTCAAAATTTTCATTTTTCAAAACAATATTTTCTTTTCTTAAAATATCAATTTCGTTTGTTAAAGAAGAATTTTTCTTTTTCAAAACAGTATACTTGATACCCAATTTTTCAAATTCCTCATATACCTCTTCTAAAACATTTTGCAATTCTTCATATGAAGGATTTTCAATATTATCAAGATTTGTTACCTCAATGTCATCTTTAGCCATAAGACAAAGATTTGCTGATTCTCCATTGCTTGCTTCACTATCTGAGCTACTTGAATCATCATCCCACGTAGCTTTCATTGCCTTTTTGCCTTTGTTTTGATCTTTTTTTAGCAGAGGACAATCTGGCTTGATATGACCAGGTTTATTGCATTTATAACAAATTAAAGTGTCATTTTTACCTGAATCTTTCTTGGAAAACTTATTGAAGGATTTCCTTGGAGGAGTTTTATTTTTCTTTAAGAACCTCTGAATTCTTCTTGTTATCATCGCAACTTCTTCATCTTTGTCGTCATTTTCCTCATCTTCATCACTTTCACTTTCATGTGGAACAGCTTTAAGTGCCAAGCTCTTCTTTGACTTTCCTTCTTCTTCTCCTCTTTTCAATGTGTACTCATGGGTGATAAGTGACCCGATGAGTTCATTCACTTCGAGCTTATTGAGGTCTCTAACTTCAAGAATCGCCGTCACTTTTGATTCCCAACGTTTTGGTAGAGAGTTGAGAATTTTTCTTACTATCTCCACTTTGGAATAAACTTTGCCAAGAGCTATCAAGCTATTTATGATGTTAGTAAAACGAGTGTACATACTAGAAATAGATTCATCATCATTCATCTTAAACATTTCATATTCATGAGTAAGAATATAAATTTTTGATTCCTTGACTTGAGAAGTTCCTTCATAAGTAACTTCCAAGTTATCCCAAATTTCCTTTGCTGTAGCACAAGTCATTACTCTATTAAATTCATTACCATTGAGAGCATTATATAATAAATTCATAACAGTTAAATTCAAAGTATAAAGTCTATCGTCTTCACGATTAAACTCTTCTTCTTCCTTTTTGACCTTTACTCCATCAACTACTTTTGTTGGAATATAAGGTCCATTTACAATACATTTCCAGATTTCTCGACCTTGAGCCTGAAGAAATATTCTCATTCTAACTTTCCAGAATGAGTAATTGTCTCCACAAAAGAGTGGAGGCCGACTGCTAGATTGACCTTCACCAAATGAAGCTGCAATGTTAGCCATAAGATCTTAACTCAAAAGATAGTTAATCTTATAATAGAGCTCTTGCTCTGATACCACTTGTTGCCCAGATGACTAACACAAGAGGGGGGGTGAATTGGGTTATATTAAAAAAATTAATACTTATAAACTAAATATACAATATAAAATATAACCAAAATATAAAGCAGTAGGAAATATAAAGAGTAGGGTAAGAGAAAGCAAACTCAGTATTTTTACGAGGTTCAGCCCCACTGCCTACGTCCTCGCCTCAAGCTACCCCTTGAGGATTCCCAAATCCACTATTCAATCTCCTTTAGGTGGAGATAGAAACCTATTACACCTTTGAGCAGCACCGCTCCAAAAATTCCGTGTAGAACACCCTCTACACTTCCAATCACCTCACACTTGGTGATTCAACTATTCCCTGTGTAGAACACCTTCTACACACACAAGGGTTATACACACCCTCTTACTTCCAATCACCTCACACTTGGTGATTTAACTATTCCCCGTGTAGAACACCTTCTACACACACAAGGGTTATACACACCCTCTTACTGATACAAGAATTGATAGTGGGTAGACTATCAGAAAACACTCCTCAATGAGTGAAATAAGAACAATACAGCACAAACTATATCTCTCTCAACAAGAACAAGAATTAAGGCTCAAAACTTTAGAAAAGAGAGAATGAGAGTTTTGAAAGAATGATGCAAAATTTAGCAATAGATGTGTAAGCTCTTGTTGTGATTTTTGCAAAACTCAAGTGAGCTATTTATAGGTAAATGAGTCTTCAATTTCAAATTTGAAAAGATTCCCATGTCAAATAAGAGCACTATTCACTTTTCAAAAAATTCAAATAAAAACATTTCCTTTTTGCATTTGTCAAAAACAACTCCATTCATTTTTCAAATAAATCAAACCTAATCTTTTGCTTTTCATACAAGACAAAATGAGCATGATTTATTTTTCAAACCAAATCATCTTCTTTTTGCAAATGTCAAAAAAACACACAACCACCCTTTAAGATTTTCAAACAAATCATCTATCTTTTATATTTGTCAAAAAAACACACAACCACCCTTTAAGATTCTCAAACAAAATCATCTACCTTTTGCATTAGTCAAAAAAACACACCACCTCCCTTCAAGACTTTCAAACAAAATATGCACATGTCAAATATGATAATCAATCATCTTATAAAATCAAGTTATTATAAAAAAAATATAATTTTCGAAATTATTTTGTTTGATGGTGTTATGCACATGTGAAAAACATAATTTTCAAAACTAAGACATTTAAAAATGTCTTGCATATGTGGAAAAAGTAATTTGATGTTTTATGAGAAAAAAGAGTAATTTGGAGCCTTAATCCAATTTCTAATTTTATCAAGAGATGTACAAAAATAATCTATGAGCTTCATTTGTAGATTTGATATCTTTCTTGCTCATGCTTGATTTCTTGATGTGTTTAACTCCCTTCATGCATAGACAACTTGAACTTGAGTTTTCAATATTATTTGTTATCATCAAAATTTATACGTAAATACGAGACTTGAAACCTTGGGTTCAACATTAATATATTAGAAATAATTTATTATATTTACTTGTCAACCTAAATGGAGAAAATAATATTCACATGCTTTTTAATGTGATTTGACGCCACAATTAACTAGAAATGAATGTTATCCCAGACCTTTTTTTTTTTTTTTGGAGAAAGAATGTTATCTTAGGCCTAATCATGTAAAAATACGGCTTATTTAGAAATCGATTTTATCTTGAATTTCCCTTCTCATTTTATTTTTACTTAAATATAATTTAAATATAAATTTTTTTAACTAATCATTATTTTTTCAAATTAATTATTTCTAAATTTCTAAACTTTCAAACAAAAAATTAAAAACACATCAATCTTTTTAGATCACAAAAATTTATATTATGAAATTATATTTTAACAATATTTTAATCTTATAACTAATAATATTTTTTATTTAACTTTTTTTTATTCCTAATCATTTAAAACTCATAGAATTTTCATCTCATCTTTCTCTCTGAACAAGTCCTTAAAACAAAACATTAAAATTAGATTAGTCAAATGCTCTTTCATCTTTTAAATTTAATAAATATCATTTATATTTGTTCCACGTTGAATTATTCACACTCTTATCTCAAATATAAGTTAAAGTATTTTTTTTTTCTTCTAAATATGATAAGTATTGTAACAAATCTAAATATATTTCCTAATTTTATTTTATTTCTATATGAGATTTTATCATCTATATACATATATGAGATTATTATATTATAAATTGTTAGATTATAAAAATGAAAAAGAATATAATTGTTGAAGGTTATTGAAAATTATGAATAAAAAATAAAAAGTAAACAAAATTTTTAAGATTAATCACTAATGTAAGTGTATATTTGAGGTTGTAGTAAAAAATATTATTTTTAACTTACGGCTTATAACTTAAAACTTAATGTAATAAATTTTACTATTAAAAAATTATTTATTATTTAAGATCCATGTGTCTAAAGTGTTTTTAAGAGTTAGTTATAATAACTTTTTAAAATATATAATTATCTGCAGAAATTTGTGTTTTTAAAAAAAATTAATTTTTAGTTTTTCTAATCACCTAAAATACTTTTTTATAAAATTATGAAATACTTCATTTTTTTAAAAGCATTTTTAACTATTTAAAAGTACATTTTAAATTTTGAAACGCAATTCTAAATAGACTCTAAGTATATGTTTGAGATTTCAATAAAAAAACATTACTTTTAAGTTAGAACTTAATATGTCTTATTATTAAAAAATAATTTACTATTTGAATTTTATACGTTTAAAATAATTTTAAAGTTAATTATGGTATTTTTTAAAAATTTATAATTACTTATATGAGTATTTTTTAATAAAAACTTCAATTTTATATTTTTTGAAAAAGTTGATTTTTAATTTTTTTAATTAATTAAAATATTTTTAATAAAGTTATTTAAATATATATATTTTTAATTACTTTTAATTCCTTAAAAATATTTTTTAAACCTTGAGATATAATCCCACACCTGCTCTAATACCAATGCACTTATAGAACAAGCAGCTCCGATGCTCTGATTGGTGGACGCCAGCACCATCTTCCAATCCAGTCTATTCGACCACGCAGAGGAGCGCGCTCTCACCGGCTCGGCCCGGTCACCTCAACCCGATCATTCGCTTAACCAGGAAGTCATCCCCATACCTTTTCACCTTCCCATCCAGTTTTTCTCAGGGACACTTCTAAAGTGCGTTTACGCTGGGTACGTTAATTTCACCTGCCGAGCATAACAACGCGCTTGTTAACGTGGCGACGATCTATTGGAGCCAGGGGCATTAGGTTGCTTTTTGTATTTTGTGAGGAGGATGCACTAGATTTGTACCTCTCGTCATTTAACATTCTTTTAAGTTGAATTTCCACAGAATTTGACCCCGTCTATGAACGACGACGGTATTAAATTATTACAAATGTGTCCTATTCGTCTGCTACCTTTCTACACTCTGGAGCACCGATCGATCAACGAATATTTGCCACGTCCGCACACTGTGGCGTGTCTATCCAAAAAATTGACGTCAGAATGACTTTTCTGCCATCATCGTATTGCGTGGCACGATGCCATTGATGAGTGTAAAAGCACAACGTACAGCACGAGAATATTCAAATCCGTGCCTAGTGCGTTTTGCCTTTTTTTGAATTTTATTTTCTATCGCTCTTATAGGATAGGCGATTACATCAAAACTCCGGATATATATAAATATATATATTTCTCTGGAAATTAATTAAAAAATTAAAGTAGTTGATTTATTAATTAATATATATATTTATATTTTCCATGAGAAAGCAGAACATAGGAAATGGAGATGGAAGAAGTAGAACAAGCATCTCTCTGTCCCTCTGTCGCTTTTCTTTACAACTTTCTCGTTTAGATAAAATTTCCCCCAGATTTTCTTGGAGTCCAGTCACTCTTGCTGCAAAGCCTTTAGATCTGCTGCACAACTCAACAGCATGGTGCTTGCTTCGCTTCCTTAGCTTTAGCTGGAAGAAAAAATCTGGTAAGATTCGGTCTTAGCTCAGTGCCTCTCCACTCTCAAATTGATTGTTGACTTGGCTTGGTTTTATTTGTGGTTGATCTCTCTCCCCGTCCGAATCCGTGTGTTATGTTTGAGCGTGTGATCACGTGGAGGAAGATTGTCTTCACGAGTAGTTTCTAGTTTTGGTGTTTGCAAGCTTTCAAATTCCTAGTTAAAAATGGGCAAATGTTTGGTTTGAATCAGAGTTCATGTGTCTCTGATCCGTGCTACGATCCTTGGAAGTCTGTGTGATTATATTGGCTGCTATGATTGTGGTTGTTTCTTACATGCTTTTAATTATTGCTAATTTTACTTCTTTTTTTTAGTCTTCCGAAATATTTCTCTTCTTTTAATAAACATTTTGCTGGACATAATGACTCTTAGATTTCTTGTAAGATCATTCCTTCAATTGTTTCTTTGATCTTCACCGTCTGATGGATTGTTTTGTTTTTCTTTCATTGAAAGATTGAGGCTTTTGATTTTCTATAACCTCTATTTGGACGTGCAAATTAATCTATGTCTTGCTAATTTTACTTTTTTTTTTTTTTTTTAGTTTTCCGAAATATTTCTCTTCTTTTAATAAACATTTTGCTGGACATAATGACTCTTAGATTTCTTGTAAGATCATTCCTTCAATTGTTTCTTTGATCCTCACCGTCTGATGGATTGTTTTGTTTTTCTTTCATTGAAAGTTGAGGCTTTTGATTTTCTATAACCTCTATTTGGACGTGCAAATTAATCTATGTCACGTTGCTTGGGTTGCTTAGTTTAGTAACGAGGAACGGTGTTCTTCGTCTTCGGTCCTTGACAGTGAAAAACGCCAAGAATTAAAATCCAATTTCTTTATTCATTCCAATAAAAAACATTTCTTTACTTTTCTTACAATTCTTGGAAGCCAAAGAGAGAACGTGTTTCCTCTTTATTTTTTTTCTTCAAATTCTTTCTTTTGGACTCATGGACAGAACAATAATTCCAGGTCCGCTGCACCGAAGAAAACTAAGTTCGTCTACCATTTGTCCCCGGTTGGAGAATCTAGATCAAATGGAAATATAAAATCCAGAACCGGGATTCATATGTTTAACTCACAAATTGCCTATGTTGCCTAATATTTAAATTTTTTTCATTGTCCAAAACTTTTACTCAATCCTAATATATGCCTGATTTTAATAGATAAATCAATTTTCTGCTTGCCGTCCGTTCTTGTACACCCTCAGAAGCTATTACAGTCCAAACATTTGCCTTTGTTGGTTTCTTGTGATTCGGATTCAGTTTTTTTATACCTTTTCTAGATATTGTTTGTAAGGGTTTTGTGCTGGCCATTTCGTGGAGGGATATTTATGTATGTTTCTAAGTCTTTTTTTGGATTGAATTAATACTGATTGCAAGTCTTGAACCTTACTGTTGTTATTTTGTTTCAGACGTCCAGCAAATGAAAGTATGTGCTGTGTTTCAGAGCAGTTAAAGCTCAGTTTGCCCCCAACATTAGCTTCTATTTCCATTGACGAAAGTAGACCCTCCAACATAGACATGATGAACCACTTGACTGTTGAAACGGAAGATGCTTTTGCTAGTTTGCTTGAACTTGCTGCTAACAATGACATTGAAGGCTTCAAAAGATCGATTGAGTGTGATCCTTCTGGTATTGATGAGATTGGTTTGTGGTACGGTCGTAAGAAGGGCTCAAAGCAGATGGTTTATGAGCATAGAACACCTCTGATGGTTGCTGCTACATATGGAAGCATTGATGTCATGAAGCTGATCCTTTCTTTTTCTGAAGCTGATATAAATCGATCTTGTGGACTTGATAAAAGTACTGCCCTTCACTGTGCTGCCTCAGGTGGGGCTGTAAATGCTGTTGATGCTGTGAAGCTGCTTTTAGCATCAGGGGCTGATCCAAATATGATAGATGCCAATGGCCACTGTCCAATTGATGTTATTGTTGTTCCACCAAAGCTCCAAGATGTCAAATTGACTCTTGTAGAACTCCTTAAAACTGATGGCTCTAATGTTGAGCACAAGCTGGCAATAGTAACAGGCACTATGAGTTCGAGTTCGCCACCCCTTTCTTCATCCCCTGAGAACGGATCCCCGTCCACTGCAGATTTTACTTCTTCACCAACAAAGATCAATTTTATTGATCTCCCTGTATCTTCTGTGTCAGAGAAGAAAGAATACCCTGTTGACCCATCTCTCCCTGATATCAAGAACAGCATCTATTCAACTGATGAATTCCGAATGTATTCATTCAAGGTGCGGCCTTGTTCTCGTGCCTACTCTCATGATTGGACTGAGTGCCCTTTTGTTCATCCAGGGGAAAATGCTCGAAGAAGGGATCCAAGGAAGTTCCATTACAGCTGTGTCCCTTGTCCTGATTTCCGAAAGGGGGCTTGCAGGCGTGGGGATATGTGTGAATATGCTCATGGTGTTTTCGAGTGTTGGCTGCACCCTGCTCAATATCGAACCCGGCTTTGCAAGGACGGTACCAATTGTGCAAGGAGAGTCTGCTTTTTTGCGCACACTCCTGAGGAACTCCGGCCACTATATGTATCTACTGGATCTGCTGTTCCCTCTCCGCGATCAAGTACTTCTGGTGCCATGGCTATGGACTTTGCTGCAGCCATGAACCTCCTACCTGGCTCCCCTTCATCAGTATCCGTTATGTGCCCTACACCATTCACTCCACCCATGTCTCCATCTGCTAATGGCATGTCACTCTCTGCCTGGCCCCAACCAAACGTCCCAGCCTTGCATCTGCCAGGAAGCAATCTTCAGTCCAGTCGCCTGAGATCTTCCCTCAATGCAAGGGACATTCCTGCAGAGGACTTTGATATGTTTCCAGATTTTGATTTGCAGCAACAGCAACACTTAAATGAATTTTCTTGCTTCTCTCAACCATCTATGAGTTCTAATTCTCTGAACCGTTCTGGCCGGTTTAAAACACTAACCCCTTCAAATCTTGATGATCTATTTTCTACCGAGAGTTCACCTCCTAGGTATACGGATCAAGCATTGGCTTCAGCTGTTTTTTCCCCAACACACAAATCAGCAGTTCTTAACCAATTTCAGCAGCAGCAGCAGCAGCAGAGCATGTTGTCCCCGATCAATACAAACTACTCCCCGAAAAATGTCGATCATCATTTATTGCAATCCTCCTTTGCTGTTCCAACATCAGGGAGGATGTCTCCCCGAAGTGTGGAACCCATATCACCAATGAGCTCTCGGTTGTCCATGTTAGCTCAACATGAGAAGCAGCAACAGTTTCGCAGCCTCAGCTCCCGAGAACTTGGCTCTAACTCTGCTTCCGTTGTTGGAGCCCCTGTAAAATCTTGGTCTAAGTGGGGATCCTCAAATGGTAAGCTGGATTGGGCTGTTAGTACAGACGAATTAGGTAAGCTCCGGAGGTCGTCATCATTTGAGCTAGGGAACAATGGAGAGGAACCGGATCTATCATGGGTTCAATCACTTGTCAAAGAATCTCCAACTGATATCAAAGAAAAGCTAGCAATGCCTGTCTCAGATGTTGCCACTTCTGCATCGGCTGGTGAGGGTCCAACTATGACCTCGCAAATTGAATCGGTTGATCATGCTGTGTTGGGTGCATGGCTCGAGCAAATGCAGCTTGATCATCTTGTGGCTCAGCAAAATTGAAGTCATTTTAACCGAGCACTGAGGTAGTTAACAACAGATTTTAGTAAATAACAAGTGCCTTTTCCAGATTTTGTTGGCGGTTGAGTGTGAGAAGAAGGTAACGGCAACAAAGGAAGAAAGCAAGGGAGAAGTTCTAAAAAAGGGGAAAGAGATTCATTTTCGCCATTTATTACAATAGAAATTAGATAGGGTGAGAAACCGTCTGGGTTACATTCAGAAGAATGAACCCAGTATAGGTTTTTCTTTTTGGCTTCCAAATTTTAGGCATATATTTCTGTCATTTTTTTCCCATCAAGAGAACCATATTCGGTTGGAATGAAAACCTGATTCTATGTTCCTTCTTTTCCCTTTTTGAATAGAATAATGCCAAAGCCAGGGGAGTTGTGCACAAAGAAAAGTTGGGAGGCATTTTGGGTACTGTTCAAGAGGGGTCCTTCTGTAGATCTTGGAAATGTTTTGGAGTACCGTCCTTTCAAATCACCTCTAGGAAAATGCCAACTTTAATTTGAGAGTAAACAATCTCTAAGGTCATTGAATTGAGAGATTTTTTTTTAATTAATTGAGATGCACTTATAAAAGGTTTCTTATCACAAGCTGTATGTCCTTAGATTCTAAGTCGGAATGCTGTTTTGAAAACTCTAAAAATTAATTAAATTAAAAAATTATTCCTATTAATTTGTGAAAAAAAAAATGGGTTTCAACCTTTTGCATGGGTGCGCCGTGCACTTGTAAGGGAACAGGAGCAGGCTATCATGAGACAAAAGATCTTAGAGTATACCAAATCAGTATAGCTATCCTTCTTTGGGCTCTGTAAGAATTTGTCGATATTACTAATGAAAGATTCAATCAAAATGTATAGATCCAATAGGAATCAAAAAAGAGATTGAATTACACAACCAGAAAGACTAATCCAATCCATAATGATGTACCGGAGGGGTTATTCGAGCGTATCTAAATAGATATATGTTTACATATGGATCCCTACGTCATTACATTCAGTGCTCGAGAAATAGCTGTCCATATACTGATAAGGGATGTATGGATTTCGGGAGAGAAAGAAAAAAAATTATTGAAATAAATCTGAGTCAATAAAAATAAATAAATAAAATTTTGGGGGGGAGGGGGAGGGGGGATGAATACAGAGCATGTTGTTTCTGATGTGATTTGGGAACAATGGTGTGGGTTCACGCTTGTGGGAACAAATAGGAGGGCTGATGGAGAAGTTGTGATTCTATAATGATGTGAACTGACATTGTTAACTCCATTTATTTTAGCCTTTCTTTTTCCTTCTTTCTATGCTTTTGCTTTTTATTTCCATTGATTTATTATTGGATTCTTTTGGTGCTAATCCTCTTATTCTATCTAAATTGGAAGTGGTTGTTTGTGATGAGTGTGGTTTATCAGGATGGCTACGGACTTCACCCTCTGGTGGATTCCAAATCCCAGTAGTGGGGGTTGGGCGTTGGGGACCGTGTGGAATGTGGATGGTGATGGGAAAAATGCCATTTCTAATTTAATATTAGATCGTATTCTTGGGTAAAGCATTTTTAGGATCTTGTAAAAAACTTTACTTTTTTAACCTCAAGAAAATAATCCTATTGTTATTTATGTCTAATCAACTGGCAATTTGAATCAAGAGAGAAGTGTTACCGATATCAATAGAATTTTACATAAATAAATATATCAAAATTGACTTATTTTAAATTATATATTAGATTTAAGTTATTATAAAATAATTTAATTTTTTTATATTAAATCATGTCAAATTATAAATTTATTTTTATAAGATATATTTAAAATAAATATCTTAAAACCCATATCATCACACCTATTTCTAAATTTTCCTATTATTTATGAAAAATGCTAATATGCTTATTAATTTTGACATCTCATGTATTTTAATTTTTTTATTTAATAATTAAAGAAACGACAATTTTTTTTTTAATTTTTAAAAATTATTCTAATATGATAAAATAATATGAATAAAAAATATAAAAAATAAAATTTTGTCTAAGAATCAAAATGAACCCTGCTATTCGGGCAAAATAACAGTACCACTCTTTACGAATATTTGTTTTTAAAATTCTGATAATTCTATATATCGTGAGTAGACATTTCCGTTTACAAAGATTTTTATGACAGTGATATAATTAGTTGTTTTCATGAGATGCCGTGGCCACATAACGTAAGGTTCGATTCCAATTTCCACATCTTTGATGGGTTAAAAGAATTTTTTGTGAATTTCTATAGCTTTATGACTTTTGTCTTATTTTGAAGTGCGATAATGACCCTATGGAAGATTGTGGAAAAATGTCGTTATTAATGTTTTTATAATTCCTAATATTAGAACAATAAAAAAGAAAAAAGACGATCAAAATAGGAAGAAGTAGAAAAGTGGGAAAGAAGACAGTGGATGAAGAAGGTGGGTTCCTTTGTTGCAACGATTTTGATGGGTGCTTTTTCATTCATTATTCTTTTGACAGATCATACGAAAATGATCACATTTGTGCCTTTTTCTCTTGTTGCTGTGTCTGTTAATAAATAGAAAAAAAAGTAAAGTTCCATAAACTTTGAATTTGTTCATTTTCTTTTTTAATACTTAAAAATCAATGAATGAGATAATGACGATCCTATTCCTGTACAGCATTATAACACTTTTTTTTTTTAATTTCTAAATCTTATCAGTTTTAATTAAATCAGTTAAAGTTATTTTTAATTAATTTAATAAACTTTAAATAAAAATTCATTTATAGATTGTGACATTTCAACTTACATAATTAATTAAATATGATAAAGTATAAATATAAAACAGGTGGAAAGAGGAAAAAGAAAAAAAAGAGCGAAGTTTGCTCTCCTAAGTTCTAAATTTCTAACTCTTGCTCGCTCTCACCATTTTGTGTTTTGAATAATTCTATATAAAATCTGACTTTAAAGAATTGTTAGATAGGTCGACTTTGATTTTAAATTTATTTTCTTATTTTTAATTTTATTTTCATAAATTTAATAAATTTTATTAATTTATTTTTAGTATATGAATTAAAAATAATATTAAAATTGAAAAGAATCTTTTTTTAAATTGAAATCGATTTTTTAATGGACTCTTTAAAATTGATTATGTATAAAATTATACCAATATATATCTATTAGCTTTTATTAAAGTCTAACTTTTTGATTAATTACATTAAATATATACGTATATTAATATATAAAATCGCTTACAACTAAATTTTTTACTAACGAAATTCATAAAAATAAGTTGAGAGGAAAAGTAATAAAGAAGAAATTATCATGAAAAGGGTTCTTGGCAAACTTGCTTTTAGGCAAAGTTGTAAAAAAAAAAAAAAGGAAAAAAAAAAAGGCAGGAGAGATTCTGCGAATCTGCATGCATGCTGACTTGTGAATTGGTGTCATCTTCTACATCATTTCATCGCTGAGCTGAAGATGATTGATTTGGACTATATAAAGGAAAATTGAAAAGTTGGGTGTATATTTCTCTTTTACTATTTTTTTAATCTTAAAGGGGTCGTGCCAATGCATTATTTAGCGTTAACTTCGTGTAAAGTTTTGTTTGTCCGTACGACATTGCTGGTACAAATAAGAGTGTAAATGGGTGGTATATCATGTTGGCCTTTTCCAATGTACTGAACTTGTAGAGAAGATTGATTAAAAGAGGATTAATCTAATGAGATAATTTTAAAATATCAATGTTATTCTTTAATCTTTTTTTCTATTGCCTTTAATCATATTTGTCAAGTGACTTTATATCTCAACCACTTAAACGACAGAGACTTTAAAAAAATAGGGCATATTTCAAAATGTATGATTCTTCTTGAAACCATTTGAACACATTTTGCGCAATCAAAGGTAAGAGTAGTCTGTAGTGGACAATTTTGGTTTGACAGATTTGTTGAATCGTGGAGCTCAAACTCATACCATTTTAGTTCGTTATTTTTCCTCTCTCTCTCTCTCTCTCTCTCTCTCTCTCTCTCTCTCTCACTTTCTAGGCATTTTGAGGGATGTTGCCGTCTGGATGAACTTTCTGGGTGGGAACAGCTACCATACAAGCTTTTGCGCAAAATATAGCAAAAGGGAAACAAAGTTATTCTTGGGTACCATTTGCACTACATACTCTCTAAAAACTGAACTGAACTTCCTAAAACATAAGAGGACGGTATAGGAAGTAGGTTTCGTGGTTAAAACATAGACACCAAACAAGGACATACCCTAAAAATAAAAATAAATAAATAAATAGATAAACTCTGTCCGGGGAAAAAGCAAATTGCTGGAAGGTTTGATTACCTAAATTCAAAGGTTCCAGGATGTTGACAGTTAGAGCAAATTCATGGAAATAGGATAGATGAAAAATATAAATATATATTTTTTAGCATTGGGTGTCAGAATAGCATTCCGACTAATTCTATGGGTGTACAGACCCTCGACAAGAGTTTTCTACAAGAGTACTTTGATTAATTCAAGGAAAAAATCTACTAATCCGATGGCCCCTAGAGATTGTTTACAGCTAAGCAGGGGGAAAAAAAAGTCTATGTACAGAACATCCTTCAGTAAGCTATAATTCCCTGAGAAATCTCCATGGTCCTGTTCCAGTCCCTATCCTGCAAAGTTATAAGCGTGAACGTTAAGTTCAACTGAATTCTCCTCAATTACTTTCATATAATCCCTGTTGGAAACCATATTATAGCAAATAAGAAAAGAAAGGAAGAAAGATGAAAGCATGCATTTCTTTCCAACTTAGTCTTCTTGCAGAAGTAGTTACCTCCAAAATCCAGCCAATGCGCGCAAACTCATATAGATAGACAAAGCAATCCAGATTCCAATAAAGCCATGACTAGATGATTGTATAAATAAGCACATTATGCTCACTAATGCCACCAAAACCTGGGGACAAAGGGCAAACAGAGATTATTATGAGAGAGTTCTATGGATAAATTTATTGCTAAAGGAAAGTACTGAGGGTATAATCTTCCAACCTCAATGGTGGCTTAAAGATTCAGTAAGAAATCAAACTACTAAACTTAGCGGGAAAAAGAAAAATGGAAAGAAAAAAATCACATGGAGCAAACAAGGGATTTGAGGACTTGCCATGGAGTAAGCAGAATATGCAAAATCAGAAGCACCATAGTTGATTCCATCAAAAACAAATGCTAAAGCATTGATAGGTTGTGTCCCTGCAACAAACTAGCAAAATAAAATAAAACGGTCATAACTAAAAATTATGGGAATCATGTGATCCGGAAAAGGTCATTAATGTGGTTTGAGGGAGAGAGGGAATACCGGAATGCTTAGACCTATAAGTTGCAGAACATTGATGTCCTGTGTAAATATTCTGGGGACAAATTGTAATACACCTACAAGGACGACCGAGAGTGATAGCCCCAAAACCAAGCCCAACTGCATCATAGAGGCATAAGCAATGCAGAATGCAAGAAGCCATATTAATAATGATCTTAAAAACCAGCATACCTGCAAAACACGAGAAGCAGTGGTTGCAGCCTTGTTGTAATCCTTCTTTGCGAGTGCACCTGCAAGAATTGACTGAGAAAAGGTGTCACTACAGTGTTTTGGAGACAATTCAGAAAAGGGCATGCTTCTGGATTGTTTGGTGAGAATCGAGGTAACGATGATAAAAACCGAATTCACACATAGACAAGCTAGATACATCTAGATTCATGCTTTGGAGACAGTTCAATTTGTATGATATTATAACCAAGCTCCAAAAGAAAAAGTGAGACGTACATGATTCTTAAGAAGTCAGATTAAGCCTTTTGCAAAAACTAAAAACAGTCTGAGCCACAGAAACCTTTTTCTGGCTATTTACAAAGGATGATATTGAGTGAAAGTAAAGGAAGAAAAAGAGGTGGGGCCATCTCCCTCGAAAAAAATGTAATATCCCAAGTTTTTATGCGTTCTTTTGGGTACAAGCTTATGTATTGTATGAAGTTCAATGTATTTTGTCGGTTAATTTATCTCATACAAGTTTCGGTCCCTTTGCAAGTCGAGCATAGGTCATTGTATACAAATGTGTGAAGGTAATGATGGTAGTTGCATCCTTGCATTTGATCGAAAAGTACTATGAATCTTACTTGTCCGGCAACAGCCAACCCATCAGCAAGCAAAGAGGTTGCCAGCCATATCTGTAGGCAAACCTGAAAGGCAGCCATTGCTGTTGATCCCTGCCTTGCAGCCAATGATGCTGCCAGGGTCACACAGAATGTCACAGCTATGACCCTCACCAACAACATAAATCCTGAATTCAAGAAAACAAAAAGTGCACTCTGATCATATTGTATTTGATTATAACTTGCGCAGATGTGTGCTTTAAGGATAAGGTAGTGAGGGAAGTTGTAGGTTTTGTAAACTGTCCAATACAATTTTGTATCCTTGTATAAATATTATGAAACACGGTGCCAGATCAAAGAATGAATTCTTATAATACTTGTTCGCCACCAGAAAGCAACATGCACTTATATACGTATGCTGTACAATTTTAGAGTTAATGCAAGCAGAATGGCAGCTGGTTTTTTCATCATCTATTGACAAGTTCATGTAATCAAGTTTCTGGCTATAACGATTTCGTTAACTCTCCATATAACATAAAACTTATTTCCTCAAGTCCTAAAATTTATGAAACAAAAAGCACATGCAGCACTGACATTCGAATTTGTAGAAAAAAAAATTTGGGGATTACTAAAATAAGAAAGGCATGGATTCTTTTCCAAGTCATGACAGAAAGTTTAGAAACACTCACCATTGCTAAGAAAACGGCCAAATTGAAGATCGTTTATACTTGGAGCTGAGAGATCAACTTCTTTCAGTAATCGCGAAAAGAGAATCAGGGAGATTAGGTACCTATAAAGATCAGATGTCAAATGAAAGATAGCTGTGAGAGACCTAAAAAGTTAACACATCCTAGCCCTGAGTCAGAAACAAGATGATGGAAATTAATTAGCACAAATGTGATACTTACTGTGAAATAACATGGGCAAGGGCTGCTCCACTAACCCCCATACGAAGTATGAACATAAATATCGGGTCTAGAATGATATTTGCTGCATCACCCACCACTACATCAAATTTAACGAACCATTCGATAAGATTTATCTGCAACCGAAAATGCCAAACATGGAATATTTTGTTTTCTTTGAAATGAATTAAACAATAATTAATACATAGAAGTTTATTTACATCCTAGACATAAATATTTATATCATATATGTATATATTTATTTATTTATTGTAGCAACTACATTACATACATGCGACAGGTTGCACATTAAAGCCGCCATTTTCTATAAACCAAGCGCTTACCACCTTACTTTGCAACTATTTAAACATTCTTCTGCAAATTTAAATTTTCGTAATCCATAGGCACAAATTGTCAAAACAATCTTCTTTGTGGAACAAAGACTGACACTTTTTAAGTTAAAAGGGATACCTTTTCAAATCCTAAACCACTACGAAGTGTCTTCATTAGATTATCCCCATATGACATTTGAATGCAGAGTAAGTTCTGTTAATTTGTTAATACTGCATCAATGATGATGGAAATGCAAAAGTAACCCAAGATCAAGGAAACTTACTGGTAGCATATAACGGAGTTTTTGTGTCTTTAAATCCTCTAAAAACCCCTTGCATGGCCAGAGAGAGAAGAACTGCTGGAGCACCAAGAGACCTCAGCGTCAAGTATTGTTGGGCTGGCTTTAACATGGGAGAATTCTACAGGAACGGAATTGTAATGTAATCATTGTATGCAGATTACAATAACTCGAATATTGGAATAACAAATGAAGCTAGATTGATTGGGAGCCTTGTGTGCTTCTCCATGCAATACTACAACAATGAAGGTATGACCCGCAAATTTTCTCCAACCATTTTTTCAGCAAGCAAATTATATACGACAGAACTCCACAAAAGTGAAGTGATACCTTTGACTTCTAAAAGAAAACTTACAGAATCTACACCCATATAGTTCAATATTGGCTTAGCTGAAAAAATGAGGAATAAAGCTTGTATGAGCCCTAGCACGCTACCAATAACCAATGCTGATGAAGCTGATGGAATATGCCTTCTATCATCTGTTTTCCTGTAACTTTTGGTAAGGGTTGATGACTTGCACGAAGACTCTGTTCTTAAAGTAAACCAAGATCCATAACATGTAAATAGATGAGACTAATTCACAAAACTTTACAGAGGAAGAACAAGAAAAAAACTTCAAGGATATTGGAACTTCCATAAGATGGCAAATACTCCTAACATGTATTTTAACAAATACAAGAAGCGGAAGAAGAGAAAAGGCTCACCAACTTGAGGTATCAGCTCTTTCATTTCCATCTCCAGATCGACAGCATAACCCTTTTTTATTACTTCACTGTCATCTGCTTCCATACTCAATGTTACATTAGCAGCTTCCTCAGCTACAAAAGATGTTGTAACACTGACAAGTGGAATTATTGCTATCTTTGATACTTGATTGAAAACAGCAATAGAAACTCCTACAGCAGCAAGCTCCACAGGACCTATACGAATAGTAGCCTAGTGATCAAGACCAGAACCAAACACTGATATAATGCGGCAACCTAAAATAGCCCAAAACATCTAGGGAAAAAGTTCTCAGTCTAGAAACATGTCACGGGTTGAATAAGAATTAACAGTACCGTGCTCGTATAAGGAGAGATAAGTGTCATAATACAGTAATGCCATAAGATTGATGCATATTTACACATATATCAGTTCTCTAGACATTAAGGAGATATTTTCTACAATAACATATTATGAACCAGTATAATAGATAATATTTCAAAATCTGGTGGAATCCTTACTACTACTTTTTTATATGTATCTGTTGTTACATTTGGAACATAATAAATAGAGGTCTACTTCTAGGATGCATAGCATCACCTTTTTCACAAGATTCAACAGCTTGAACACACGTCAAAAGGGTAACAAACACCATGCAGGAGGCTTGTGAAATAGCAACTAAATAAGAAGGAACATTAAAGAATAAGAAGTAACCTATGCGTCCAATGAACACAGTGTCTATTAGAGAAGCAATTGGGTCGGTTGTTAAAGCCAACGCCGTTGGAAGTGCGATCTGCATTATTTCCTTGCCTATATCATCGCTTCTGAAAACATTCCTGGCAACATTGTAAAGTTGCAAGTTTACCGTTTAAATCAATAAGTCGAGCAAAAGAAAGAAAACATTCGAATCAATTCACTATTTCATCAATCAAAGACGAATAATAAATAAAGGTTTTTGGGGGCACTTAATAATGAGAAACAGAAGGTAAAAAGACCATAGTTCATTCATATGGGGTTGAAAACAACAACTGCCACAAAAATAACAACAAAAATGGCAGCTTGAAAAACTGGGAACGTTAAAGATATTCAGTCATTGTATCGCACCTTGTGTCTTTGAAGAGTAGAAAGAGAGGCATCTTGCCAATGCTTTTCCACAGCCATGAAACAGCATCTAAAGTCATGACTATAATGGCCTTTCCACCTTCAGCAGAGGGAATCAAATATCGAGTGTGTCAAAGAGAGAGATTGATTTACAAATGGAAGACGCAAAAGAACTACGAACAGAAATTCAATTGACTCGACGAAATAACATCGTAAATGAACGAAAGGTACTTAACTGGGAAGTAGATGCGTACATGTATTCCATTCCAAAGAGAAAGCTGTGATCCAGATAACCTTGCCCCAGATAGCGAGATACTACATCGACCTGCCCCAGTTCTGAACAACCGGCAAAACTATACACGCATATAAAATAAAAATAATTCAGCTTCGGATGGTGATAACTTAATGAAAAACAGCCCAATTATTTTGGTTTTTTTTTTTATAATATAATTAATATAATAAAAATATAAAATAATAAAATGAAAAAATGAAAAAAATACGATAAAAATATAATAAAAAATATATAATAAAAAAATAAAATAAAGATGAATTTTAAGTAGATTTGGCTAAGAGCCGAATGGAGTTGTCGGAGGCAGCGGTGGCAAACACCGCCCAACCCATCGGGACTGGCGGGCTCCGGCGAGTTCATCCCTGCAACGGCAACCTATGGTGACCTTCATTGGAGGTCGTCGTGAGTCACCGTCGCAGGGGTGAACTTGTCGAAAATTGCTGGTGCTGATGTGGTGAGCGGTGTCGGCCACCGTCACCTCTAACGGCGGGTTGCTTTTCTCAATGGGGTGGGTCGGATCGACCCCCAATTATTCTCTAAATGATATGTCTAAAAATGACACAAGCTCTTTCTTTACGGAGTGCATTGAACAAAATATTATTCATATAAATTTTAAAAATTGAAAAAAAAAAATTATTATTATTTTAAAATTTTAAAAAATTAAATTAAAATTAAAAAAAAACTATATTAAAATTAAAAAAACTATATTAAGATTTATATTTTATATATAAATTAAAAAAATATATAATAATTAATTTGAGATGAACTCAATTCATCTCCAAATCCTAACGAATCCAAATCAATTTCAAGTGTTTAGAATTTGGATAATGATCGTTACAGCTCTATTATTATTAATTTATCATTTTCTAGTGTATTTAACATTTTTTATATATTTTTTAACATCTTTAATCATTAAAAAAATTTTAAAAAATACAATTTGACTCCTTAACCATTAAGTAAAATTAAAAAATTATAACATACTTTGACCTCCATACGAACTATCTAAGACATTTTTTCGAATTGAATCCGTTGGGCAAAAAATGATTTTGGGTAGCATAAATTATGAGAGCTCTCTTAAATTAAAGAAAAGTAGGAAAGAAAAAAAAATGTATTTTAGAAACTATTAGAAAGTATACTCAAAGAACGTTTAAAAGTGTTAATTCCTATTGAATATAAAAAAAGAAAAAATGATCTATACAAATTTAAATAGACGAGCTTCATACAAATTTCTGTAAAAAAGTAGATCCTATTTAAAAAAAATGTAAAAAAAAAACTATTTTTTTTTCGTTTGTGTGATCAATTATTTTATAAAAAATTTATATAAGATTTGTCTATTTAAGACTGATATGTAACATTCCTCTTTTATTTTTTATTTTATAAGTAAGAGGCATCAAAATGTTACTAGCGATAATACATTAGAGTAATGCTACATAATTTTTTTTTTAACTTTCACACATTATTATTTTTTAAGTTTTAATATTTTAATTTTGAATTTGTTCTTTTTAAACTAATTTAATTTTTTTTATTCACTATTCATATATCAAATATTTAATAAAAAAAAAATATGATGTGTAAAAATTATGTAAATAAGAAGAGATTGTTGTTATGAAATTTAAAGAAATAAACTACTATTGCAAAAGAGAAATAAGAAATTCTCTCTGAAACTCTTAAGAACTGAAACTTTTTTTTTTCTCTTTATATTTTCTTATGAATTTCATTACAACTGAAGCCCCTATTTATAGGTTTTGAAATTACTATGCAAGTTACTATACAAGTCACTATGCAAGTCACTATGCTGAATTTAAAATAATAGTGGTGGGGTCATTCACATAATTTAGTGGTGGGACAGGGGTGGTTGATAAATTTCGTTCGTTCATTATACTCCCCCTTGAATGATCGCTAATAAGAAATCTGCCTCGTTAAAACCTTGCCAAGTAAAAACCCAGTGGGAAGAAAAACCAATGGCGAAGGAAAAAGAGTACAGTCTTCTTATGTATCCACAAGTGCTTTAAGATTGCCTCATTAAAACCTTGCAGAGGAAAACCCAGTGGGACAAAACCTCAGCGAAGGAAAAAGAGTACAATCAGCACATTTACTCCCCCTGAAAAGTGCATGATAAAAGATTTTTGAGTTTTCGCATTCCAATGTTATGCACAATCTTCTTAAATGTGGAAGTTGGTAACGCCTTTGTGAATAAATCTGCCAGATTATCACTAAATCGTATCTGCTTGACATCAATTTCACCTTTTTCTTGAAGTTTATGAGTATAAAAGAATTTCGGTGAAATATGTTTGGTTCTGTCACCTTTGATATATCCTCCTCTGATTTGAGTGATACAAGCAGTATTATTTTCATATAAGATTGTTGGGCTATTATTGATCATGGGAAGTCCACACTTTTCCTGGATATGTTGAATAACTGATCTTAACCAAATACACTCTCGACTTGCTTCATGAATAGCAATGATCTCTGAGTGATTTGAAAAAGTAGCAGATAGTGTCTGCTTAACAGATCTCCATGATATGGCAGTATCTCCATAAGTAAATAAATATCTAGTTTGAGATTTACCTCTGCGTGGGTCTGAAAGATAACCTGCATCTGCATACCCAATCAATTCTGAACTTGAACCACGTTGATAAAATAATCTCATATCAATCGTACCATGAAGGTAACGAAGGACATGTTTAATGCCATTCCAATGCCTTCGAGTTGGTGCAGAACTATATCTTACAAGCAGATTAACTGAGAATGCAATATCTGGTCGAGTGCAATTTGCAAGATACATCAAAACTCCAATTGCACTGAGATATGGTACTTCAGAACCAAAAATTTCTTCATCGTCATCACAAGGACGGAATGGATCTTTCTTCACATCAAGTGTTCGAACAATCATTGGAGTACTCATGGGATGAGATTTGTCCATATAAAAATGCTTTAGGACTTTCTCAGTGTACATGGACTGATGAATAAAAATTTCATTTGGCAAGTGCTCAAGCTGCAGGCCGAGACAAAGTTTTGTTTTGCCAAGATCTTTCATTTCAAATTCATTCTTTAAATATATAGCGGTTTTTTAGATCTCTTCAGGAGTTCCCACAATATTTAAATCATTAACATAAACCGCAATAATGACAAATCCGGATTCTGATTTTTTAATAAAAACACATGGGCATATAGGATTATTCTCAAATCCTTCTTTCAATAGATATTCGCTTAAGCGATTATACCACATGCGTCCGAATTGCTTCAACCCATATAAAGATCTTTGTAGTCTGATTGAGTACATATTTCTAGATGTACTTGTAGATGCTTCAGGCATCTTATATCCTTAAGGGATTTTCATATATATATATATATGTTATGGTCTAAGGATCCATATAAATATGCAGTGACCACATCCATCAACCACATTTCTAATCCTTTTGTAACAACCAGACTAATCAAAAATATAAATGTGATTGCATCCATAACGGGAGAGTATGTTTCTTCATAATCAATCCTGAGATTCTGCAGGAAACCTTGTGCGACAAGCCGTGCTTTGTATCGCACAATTTCATTTTTCTCATTACGTTTTCGTACAAATACCCACTTATATCCAACAGGTATTACACCCTTTGGTGTTTGGACAACAGGTCCAAATACTTCTCGTTTTGCTAGCGAATTTAATTCAGTTTCAATAGCTGTTTTCCATTTTGGCCAATCATTTCTACGTCGACATTCTTCGACGCTTTTTGGCTCACTTTCTTCATTACTTCTGGTAATGTCAAGGGCCATTTTATATGAAAATATGTTGTCAACAACAGTTTTATTTCTATCCAGAATTTCTCCAGTTTTCATGAAATGTATTGAGATCTCATTATTTTCAGGTACCTATTCCTCTTCCGGGGAAAACATTTCATGACACACCTCTTCAGGAGGTCCATTTTTAGGAGATTTATACTTTTCAGGAGTTTCCTCTTCAAGAGGTCCTGGAATAGAAGATTTAAGTTATTTAGGAACACCAATTATATTTGTAGCCTGTATTGTGAGTATGTGTTTTTCAGGAATACCAAATTCATTTTGTATTCTTTTCCTTCTGGGAATTTTGTCTTTTGCACCAATAGGTCTTCCACGCTTCAGGCGTATTTTAGATTCATCTATTGCTGTTTTGACAATTTGTCCTTCAGGGACTTCAATTCTTGTTGGAGTATTAACAGCAGGAATATAAGATTTTACTACACCTTTAGTGTCAGTAAATACATCCGGTAACTGATTTGCAACATTTTGCAAATGAATAATCCTTTGAACTTCCCGTTTACATTCATTTGTAGGAGGATCAAAATGAGACAGGGTCTTATTATCCCAAGTAATATCTTGTCGTGCTTCAGGCACCGACTTTTCTTTACCCATTAATGGAAAATTTGATTCGTCAAAATGACAATCCTCAAAATGTGCTTTAAACATATCCCCTGTAAGGGGTTCAAGGTATCTAATAATGGATGGAGAATCAAAATCAACATATATCCCAAATCTACGTTGAGGGCCCATTTTTGTACGTTGTGGAGGTGCAATTGGAACATATACAGCACATCCAAAAGTACGCAGATGAGAAATATTTGGTTGTTGACCAAATGCAAGCTGTAATGGAGAATATTTATGATATGTAGATGGTCTAATGCGAATTAGAGATGCTGCATGAAGTATAGCATGTCCCCAAACAGAAATAGGTAGTCTTGATTTCATAAGTAAAGGTCTAGCGATTAGTTGAAGCCTTTTGATCAAAGACTCAGCTAAATCGTTTTGTGTGTGTGTATGGGCAACAGGATGTTCAACATATATTCCTATTGACATGCAATAATCATCAAAAACTTGAAATGAAAATTCACCTGCATTATCCAATCGAATGGTCTTAATCGGATACTCAGGAAATTGTGCTCGTAGTTTAATTATCTGAGTAAGAAGTCTAGCAAATGCAACATTTCTAGTGGAAAGAAGACAAACATGTGACCATCGACTAGATGCATCAATTAGAACCATAAAATATCTAAATGGTCTACTTGATGGATGAATATGCCCACATATATCTCCGTGAATCCTTTGTAAAAAGGATGGAGATTCAACAATGACTTTTGAGGGAGATGGTCTGATAATTAACTTACCTTGAGAACATGCAGAGCACGGAGATCATTGGGTAGAAATATCTTTTGATTCTTTAAGGGATGCCCATGCGAATTTTCAATAATTCGTCTCATCATTATAGAACCCAGATGTCCAAGGCGATCATGCCAAATCATAAATACTTTAGGGTCAATGCACTTCTGGTGCATTACCACATATGATTCAATTGTTCTCATTTTTGTATAATACAATCCAGAACATAGAGCAGACAGTTTTTCTAATACGAGCTTCTGGCCTGATATTGTTTTAGTAATAAGAAGATGCTCTTTACTGCCTTCATTGGTCGTTTCAATATGGTAATCATTACGACGTATATCTTTGAAACTCAATAAATTTCTTCTGGAGTGTGAAGAGAATAGAGCATCATCAATACAAAATTTGGTGCCATTAGGCAACACAATATAAGTTCTTCCGGAGCCCTCAATTAAATCCGATAAACCTGATATGGTATGGACATAGGTTTTACTTAGTGTTAGATTTTGAAAATATTTATTTTCTTTGAGAATTGTGTGAGTTGTAGCACTGTCAGCCAGATATATATCTTTATCATTCAACTCAGAGATAAAAAACTCATCAATGTGATCCATGATTCTACAAAATATACAAAACTTTTATTACTGATAAAAAGAAAATACATTAATTGAGTGGAACACTTCCATCTCCAATTAAGTGTTCAATACTACCATCAGGATGATTAAAGAAATCAGATACATCAAGATGAGTAACGTCTACATCTACTGAATCTAATAAATCATCTGATGGTTCTACTAAATTTGTTTCATGCACTTTATTTTTTCCTTTAATAGAAGCCTGATATAAATCAGCTAAGTGCCTGACCGTATGACAGGTATGTGACCAATGTCCAGTCATTCCACATCTATGGCACACCTCTTCACTTTTTTTTGAAGAATTATTCTGAGGATTTTTAACCTCTCTGAATTGTACCACTTCTGATGATATGGTATATTATAATCCCTTTTAATGTTGTCATTCCTGGGACCAACATTTCTATAATTTCTCCTACCACGTCCACGCCTCCGATTTCTTCTAAAGGATGCACCATTCACTTATGGGAATGATGCAAACCTATTACCATTCACTTTAGGGAATGATATTGAGCCAGTAAGGCGTGACTGGTGGCTTTCTAATAAGAGCTCATTATTCTGCTCAGCTACTAGAAGACATGATATAAGTTCAGAATATTTCTTGAACTTTCTCTATCGATATTGCTGCTGCAGGAGCACATTCGAGGCATGAAATGTAGTAAAAGTCTTCTCTAGCATATCTTCATCGGTGATTTTCTCACCGCATAATTTTAATACTGAGCTTATTTTAAAAAGTGCCGAATTATACTCACTAACACTTTTATAATCTTGCAACCTCAGGTGCATCCATTGAGAACGAGCTCTTGGGAGGATGACAGTTTTCTGGTGTTCATACCTCTCCCTTAAATTGTTCCACAAAATATAGGGATCTTTTACTGTGAGATATTCAGTTTTCAATTTTTCATGAAGATGGTGGCGAAGGAAAATCATTGCTTTAGCACGTTCCTGCAGGGATGCTTGATTTCCTTCTTTAATAGTTTCTCCCAGGTTCATTGCATCAAGATGTATTTCAGCATCAAGTATCCAGGATAAATAATTTTTCCCAGATATATCAAGAGCAACAAATTCTAATTTTGTAAGATTTGCCATTTTCTACACATATAAATAATAAATATGTGTATTTCAGAAAATATATTTATAAATTCACACAGATAATCATCAATAAAATATATTAAAGATTTCAAATAATATATTGAAAAACTTACAGAGGAATAAGGCCACTAGCTTCAGAATTGGTAGAACCGTCGTGCTGATAACGTGTTATGAAATTTAAAAAAAGAAACTACTATTGCAAAAGAGAAATAAGAAATTCTCTCTGAAACTCTTAAGAACTGAAACTTTCTTTTTCTCTCTATATTTTTTTTTGAATTTCATTACAACTGAAACTCCTATTTATAGGCTTTGAAAATACTATGCAAGTTACTATGTAAATCACTATGCATAATTTAAAATAATAGTGGTGGAATTATTCACATAATTTAGTGGTGGGACAGAAGGCAGCTGATAAATTTCGTTCGTTCATTATAATTGTATAATTTTTTCCAATAAACCATGAGATCTTTCTTTAATCGACAACTGTTTTGGACGTGGTCTGAGGCATAATTAAAAAGGACGATTGTTTGCCTTTCTTAAATTGCAGCAACAGTTAAAAATTTAGGTTACTCTTGGGACATTCACGCTGTCTTCAAGAGGAAGATAAAACAAGCTCAAAACGTGTAATCTAATAAAAGTGAAAATACCAAATAACTTTGTGATGGTCATGACCATCTGTACACTCAACCAAGGCTGCTTTAACACTATTTAATTCGAATTACGTGGAATTTAAGCATTGGACCGTAATGGTTCAAAACCTTCCTCAACTATTTTTATTAGAATATATTTTTTTAATATTATTTTTATTTTCAAATTTTGAATTGAATATTTTATTTTATGTGAAAATTTTAAAAAGTTATAATAATTAAATAAAATAAAATAAGTTGAGAGGAATTGTGAGAACGATCGAGGCCTTAAAAGACTTTCATGAAGCTTTCCTGGATGCTTACAGTCAAGTTGAGTTCTCCCCTGCATGGGTTTGTTTTGGAGACCAAACGTAGATCAAGATGGTTGTTGGTTTTGTGAATATCCAGGGCTAGCAGGGACATGCATATCTGGTGCGTTGACACGGCAATAATGTAACGCGATAGCAGACCAGACATTCGAAAAATAAAATACCTAATGGATGTATGGATTCGAGCAGATGAACCCCCCCTTTTTTTTTCTTGGCAAACCTCTTAGTTCAGATTTGAACAAAATCCAATCTGAAAATTATTCCAAAGCCGCTGAATGCATTATACAATTAGACAGCAATTAAATACTGGAGTAAAGTTTCATAAAAAAAAAAAGAAAAAAAAGAAAGAAAGAAAGAAAAAAGAAACAGAATTCTTCTTTTCCAGTAATTGTTTGCCTTCATATGTATTTGGTGAACGTGAATGAAAACTTCCAATATCAATCACCAATAATCTCCACAAGTGCATCTACCATTCTCAAATCTATGGAACCGGTTGTTATCCCTCACAATGATCACCCTTGCGGTGCACTTGGACATAAATTTGATTGCAGTGTGACAATCACCACAAACACGCAAGTTCTTCATCACCCTGATTGGCCTTTCAGGTGGAAAGGTAATGAGCCCAAATGCAATGGCTAGTCTTTCACTGTGATATCTAATTGCCTGATTTTTCTCCTCACCATCCACTCCTTTAAGCACAAAACTTGTGTCTGCCACATATCCAGCATTCACCATTTCCTCCATTAATTCTTCCAACTTCTGATAGATCTCTCGAGTTTTTGCATTATACCTATCCCCAGAAACAAATGTGTGAACTCTATTTCCCTCCTCAATCCAGCTCAAGCCCGTTTCCTTCTTCATCCCGTGGTCCCTTAACAGCTTCCGGGCTTTGGCTGCTTCCTCCCATCTTCCAGCAGCAGCATAAGCATTAGACAGTAGCACATGTATGCCTGGGCTCACAGGGCCCGACTGAAAGACTTTATCAGCAGCAAAGGCTGCCAATTCAGTATCCCCATGAATTCTACATCCAGTCAATAAAGCTCCCCACACAGACTCTGTTGGTTCGATGGGCATTTCTTTAATCATCGAAACTGCATCCTGCAATTTTCCTGCACGGCCAAGCAAGTCCACCATGGAAGCATAATGCTGACCCCCTGGCTCAATTCCATATTCCTTCATTAGCTGAAAGTAATATCGCCCCTTTTCAACTAACCCTGCATGACTACAAGCATACAGAACACACAAAAAAGTGATGAAATTTGGCTTCATCCCAGCAGCTTCCATATCTTTAAATAGAGAAAAAGCTCTATCTGTATGGGCATGCTGAGCACAAGCTATCAGCATTGCATTCCACGTACCAAGATTCTTAACTGGTAACTCCGCAAAAACCTGATAAGCTCCCTCGATAACTCCACACTTAGAATACAACGAAATCAAAGAACTACCCACAAAGCTCGACGAATCAAAGCTCGTCTTAAAGCAAAACCCATGTATTTGCTTCCCCAATTCTAGTAGCGTTGAATAGCCACAAACCCGTATCACACTTGAAAATGTAAAATCATTAACATCCAAATTCTCGAACAAAGCTTGCTTAAAAAGTCTCAAAGCCTCCTCATCGTCACCCAACTGAGCATATCCATATATCATCCCACTCCAAGAAACCACATTCTTCCCAGGCATTCCATCAAACACTTTCCGAGCATATCCGATTTCCCCACATTTTGCGTACATATCAACCATTGAGCTCCCCACAAACACATCAAATTCAAACCCAGTCTTCAAAGAAAGGCAATGTATAGACTGCCCAATATCACACCTGGACAAAATGGCGCACGACTTCGTCGCGCTCGGGAGTATATGGTCGTCGGGTCGAACCCCAGTACGGAACATTCGACGAAAGAACTCGAGGGCAAGCGAGGGAAGCTCATTCTGGGCAAAGGAGGAGATCACGGAGCTCCAAGTGGTGGACGACTTACGTGGGGCCTCGTCGAAAATTTGGGCCGAAAGGAGGGGCAATTGGGACTTGGAGTAGAAGTTTATGAGGTGATGGGAAATGAGGGGGATGGTTTGGAGGCCTGATTTGACGATGAATGCGTGGATTTGGAGGCCCTTTGAGAGGGATCTGGAGTGGGTTAGGGAGAGGAGGAGGTTGCAGACGTGCTTGTAGCTTTGTTCAAAGCTATGTTGGTTCGGAGGGTTTAGTAATTGTGGGGGTTTAAGGAGAACGAGAGTTTGTGTTGCTGTCCTCTGGGGTAGCGGGTGAATCATCAGCTTTGTGTTACAATGTTGCGTATGGAACGGAAGGTTTCAAAATAAACATGGACCAAAACCAAATGACTTGTTGGGATGCTATCACTCACAAAATGACAGTGAAATAGACGATTTTTTGTTCATTTAAATTTTTTTAATTCAAATATATATTTCTTTTTTGTAATTAGAAAGAGATTAATACTACTATAAAAAAAAAAAGAGATGAATACAACATGTGGATCTTACTATATTCAGTGCGTTACCAGTTCTTAAATTTGTGTGTAGAGCACATAATTTACATCATTTTAAAAATAAAATTTGATTAATAATATTTAAATTTTAAAAAATATATTTAAATCAAATCATATCACATAATAATATAATATGGTGTAAATGCATTAAAAACAATTTAGATAAAAACAATTTAGGAAATAGTTCGGATTGAAAATGGAAATAAAAATAATTAAAGAAAAATTTATTCTGTGCGTAAAACACATATCATATTTATATAATTTAATTTAATTGAAAAAAAAAAAAGCCCACGGCGGGAGAATACAGCGGGATAGGCTACGACGTCGTTTCTATACAAGAAGTTATTTTATTGCGGCAGGCAGTAGCATCTAGCATCAAGTTGAACTTTCGTCCCGAAATTCTCGAACGTTTCCTGGGCTGGACTGGAATTCGCAGAATAAGCAAATGCCCTAATTCGCTAGCAGGGCCTTTTTATAAAGAGCTCAAAAACCAACCAACCAACAGCTTCAATCGATGGAGGAAGATCACCGATTGATATGGGAGTCATCGCAACCGGAATCCATGGTCTCTGCAACTGTTGGCCGGGTCACGAGCACTCTGCTCGGCGCTCGCCCCAAAAAACTCTACGACGCTGTTTCTCGCCTTTCTTCGGGCCCTAATAGAGCCTCACCCGGTACATCTGACCTACACAGATACACGGACTTTCGCATGATTCTCTCTCTTTCTCTTTTTGGTCTTCGAAGCTTGTGCGTGTGCGTGTTATCCTAACTGCGAACTTTCGCAGGTTCGTTAGAGGACTCTCTCTGGTTTTTGCACAAGTACGTAAAAGACGCCGCTGAGGACAAGGAAGCATTGGATCATATTCTTGTTCCTATGATTGAACACGTAGATTAAATTCCCACCTGCATTTCCTCATTTTCTTTATTCCAAGTTTTGCTCCCTACATCATAATTTAAACATGGAGCATATGATTTTTCAATTATTCTTTTGAAGTCATTGAGGTGCAAGGAGTCGAAGAATGGAGGCCAGGTTCTAATACTTATTAACTGGCTCTTTCAAGATCAACTTCTTTTCCAAGCTCTGGCGACGAGTCTTGCTAACGTGGTCGTGAGAAAAGAAGACCGTTATATCTCTCTCGGCTGGTGCATTCTTGTACGCAATCTTCTCGAGTATGAGAGCTCCAGTTCTCAATATTCAATGATTGGTAAACGCACATTTCTCTTAGGGAAATTGACCATATCCTCTCATTATCCATTTATTTATTTGTTTTATGTCAATGAATTTATGTGGATCTTAAAGGAAGGGTAGAACCTTAGTATTGTAGTAGTTTGCTGGGGACTCTTTAGGGATTAGGAAGCCCATTTTATAATCCAAGGTTTTGGTCCCTGGTGTTGAGGATTGATGGACTAGCTATTCTTTTGGTATTGCAGGAATAAGGGAGAGGTTCACCGATCTGTTAAAGATACTTTGTTCAAGTATGTCACATCTGTTAAGTATTGTATGTAAAGGAAGGTATGGATCACATTTGAAGACCATATATGACAATTTTTATGTGTTCACTTAAGAATCATAACGGAAATCCCGTTCAATGTTTTGTTTGTATGTTTGTTTGACCACTTTTTTCTGTAGCACTTTGCAGGGTGGATTTGAGTTGCCATCTCGTCTTGCAGTATCCGCTGCTGATTGTTTTTTAGCTCTTACTGAAGCATTGACAAAAAAGGTTCCAAGTAACAGAATGACATCAAATTCAAGTGATCTGAATCGTCCTATTTCTTTAGTGCCATCATCTACTCACAAGAAAGCACAAGCAGTCTCAAAGTCTTCAGAAGTCTCAAACATGGGCATGGAATATTTATCTTGGGATCATATAGAGGAATTCATAAATTTAACACAGAGACTCCTTGCTGTATGTTTTATACTTTTGTTCACGTTATGAACAACATGGAATTACTCATTATTGGTATAAACTATAAATCCCTTTGTTTTATGTAATTGGGCAATATCGAGTCAGTGATACATGTGCTTAGGTCTCGGCCCGGTTTGAAATTTTAATATATTTCTTAATATTTTAATTTTTTTTTCAAAAAGATTGAAGAAAATTTTAAATCCGGGTTCCGGATTCCCAAATCCGGAACCCGGATGAACACTCCTACATGTGCTTTCACATGTGAGTCATATTATAGTCTATAGATGTCAAGTTTATTATAGCAACAGACGAATATCATAGCTTATATGATTTACCATGTTCTAAAGTGGAGTAGGAAAAGTCGGCCTTTACATGCCAAAGGGTTGGAGAAAGTGGTCAAGTGGTTGCAAGAGATAAAAGGTCATTATGGCTGCTTTCAAGATGAGGCAGGTCCAATACACAATGCACGCATCTCAGTATATCATATATTCTCTAGTTTCTTTTTTCAATAAGTCGGGATGGATTATTTCTTATACGCTGTTGTTTCTTTTGTCCGCAACATGCCACAGGTTCAAAGATTCTCAAGACTGGAGTAATGTTACTCTCTTCTTGTTGGAAGCATTATGGCTTGCTATTGCACTTGGAAGACCCAAAGTTTTCTCAGCATTACAAAAACTTGTTGGACCAGTACTTATCTGGCATCCAGGTCATATATCCCATAGCATCTTGTGTCTGTTCATTTTGAGTAGAATTCCTTTTTTTTTTATTATTATTTTTCAAATAATTGTCTCATTTTATCTATAAGAAAGGATTTCTGTTTACATGATCTGGTAAGAGGATCTAGATGTAGCATCAAATTACTTATTTACTGAATGCTTAGAAGATCAAATAACGTTATTTGTGAAACTCCATCCAAAATGACTGGCTGTCATTTTTTTTTCTCTGATGTTGTGGTCTTGATGGCTCATATATCTATTCTCGATTTATTTAATGGAGCTATTAAGTTGTTGATACTTGGAAGCATATGCAGTACTATACGGACAACCATACTGGAGGGCACACTGATGATAAGGATGGTGGTGCAGAGACCAGGAAATTTTTTCTGAATTGTTTATGCCTTCTGCTGGGTCGTTTAGATGGCAAGAAATTTGAAGCCACAGCTGTGGAATATGGGATGCAGATATCAGATGTTCTTTTACCACAGGTAGTCATGCTTTGGGTCATGAAGAGCCAAATTACAGTTATTTTCTAACAAGAGCTATATGCAATTTATACTTAGGCAAAACATGACTGTTTTCCCTTTTAAGTTAATGCATGTATTATTTCATTGAATGCTCTAGCGTCCTCATCTTAAGCAAAGTAAAATCCTGGGCTTCCCAATGCACAGGGGCGGCCTAATGTAGATTGATGCCTTAGGTGAAAAATTAAAATGAGATATTTTATTTTGTATTTATTATTATATTAAATGTTAAATTGATTTATTTTAGTTTTTTAAATTCTAAGAAGAAAAACTACTTAACAAAGATGTCTGATAATATATGAATCAATATATTCTCAATATATGAACGAATGAGAGATAATTTAATTTAAAAAACAGAAGTCATGGAACAATTAAAACAAACAAGCGTTAGTACAAGTAAAAATGATAACGATTAAAAGAAAAAAAATATTAAATAAATTGAGGATAGATTAAGTAAGTTTATGATCATTTTTCTCCCACATAGTGAGTCACCATCCGTTTGTTTTGTGTGTAATTCATTTCTTTTTATATAATATAACTTTGTCTCCTTTTTTGGTTTTGTGCCATTTTTTTCAAAGATAAAAAGTTGAAGCTTTTTATATTTTGGGGCCTCACATGGGTTGGGGGGCCTAAGTCGCCTAACCCATGAGCCGGCCCTGCTAATGCAAACATGTGGGTCCAAGTCTTTAGATTGGCCCTTCCATGTAAGAAATATTGAAGGTTGTGAACATATCCAAGATACCCACCCAGGATTCTACACGGACCAGTTATGGATAATAACCCTACCTGATATCTAAGTGTTCGTTGGTTTTGCTTCTAGGATACCGACCAATTCTGACATGTATTGGACATGTTGCTGGTGTGTATTTGACATCATTTTGGAAATTTAGATGTTGTATATTGTTTGAGCATGATAATACCATATATATACGTGTCATCTCTGTCAAAACTTAGTCATATTATTAGGATCGCTTACCTCTAGTTATACAACAGTCTCAGAAGTACTCCAAGTCTGTTTTAGACCTTCAGCTATTAAGTTTTGAACCAGCAAAGATGGCATCCTCACGCATATTTTGATTAATTCCAAGAGATAAGTTGAATGCATTCAATTGCTATTAGATACTCATAATATATCATTGAATCATTGTTTCTTACATTTAGTTGTAGATTTATGTTAAGAACACCCAATTCAGTTATTGCACTCTATGAAAACATTGGGGGTCATCCCTGGACTTGGGGAAGGCAAAACACATGGCCATTCTTACTCTTCTTTTTTGTGTGCTTTTGAAGCTTCATTGTGCTGATGAAGATTTGATAGACGGAGTTGTTTGGATATATAAGGCAGTCATTTTCAAGTGCTACTCATCTGGAAGCAGTGTCACTGACACTAGATTGATGGATTCTGTGCTACCGCTGCTGCTTCGCCTTCTAGACGAGCGGGATGGCACTGCTAGAGCTGTTGTTATGCTCATAGCAGAATACTGCTCAGTGTATTTTTCTATTCTTTTTGTATTCTAATACTTTGTGGTAGAAGCAAATTTTACAGTCTGATTGGTTTAAAACCTCACTATATTAATGATTTGCCAGGAGCAGAGATAGTCAGTGTGTTCAAAAAGTTCTTGAGCGAATTGCTTCTGGGAATGTTATGCAGCGAAGAAATGCTGTTGATGTTTTGTCTGAACTTGTTCATATATCATCTGATTCAATGAATAAACTTTCTCATTTGGCATGGTATAAGTCTACTGTAGCCATTGCTACTTATTATAACAAAATTACTGTAGCTATTGTTATTTTCCAATATCCAAGGATTTCACTTTTTTGTCTTTTTGTAAGTCATCTCCTCTTTCACTGCATATGGCAGGCAAGATATAGCAAACAAATTGCTAGAATGCCTAGGAGATGAGGAAAGTATTATTCGTGTTCAGGCATCTAGTTTGCTTCCAATGATAGGTTAGTAGAGCTATCTGCTTTGGGCAGTGTGATCTTGCATGAAAGTTATTTGCTGCTGTATTTATTAGTGGAAAATGGTATAATTTAGTACTTTGCATTACTGATTTGTATAATTCTTCTTGCAGACCCGTCATTAGTTTTTCCAGGACTTGTTCATCTTGTTAATTCTTCAGATGAAAGAGTCCATTCATCTGCTAGTGATGCCTTCATTAGGGTGCTGAAATATCATAATCAGAAATTTGAAGTTATCTGTATGCTGCTTGACTCTCTAAGGTATGTTCCTTCACCCACCCTTTCAGGAAGTTATTTGGTTTATATCTAATCACTTGTATCTTCTAATTCTGAATAATATTATATTGGACTGAGTTTTCACTTATTTTCACCCATTTTCTCTCACAGCAACCTCAATGCAAGCCTAGATTTTCAGCAAACTACAGGAGGCATAGGGGAAGGTTTGTCTCTCTTGTTGTGATGGCGCTATTTGCCAAATGATGCATGATTATCTTTTATTCTTATTTTTACTTTGAAATTTCTGTGTTTGATTGCATGACCACATTCTCGGTATGATCTATATAGTCTCTTTTACCTTCTTAAATCAGCAAATCATATCTTTTGGATTGAATGTCTCAATGCTTGTCCCAAATATGGAGTATTAGTATATACCCTACATTGACAAATTTCCCATTGGATTGTCAAAATGAACAAAGTTTCTGATGTTGGCAGCAAGAAGCTTTTTTAACCTTAACTCAGTTTTATTTATTTGAGTAGTCAAGGTTATTTATGTAGTTGGTTGTACTTTTGGTCTATTAGGTTGTACTTTGGGTTGCATTATGTTATTGGATTGTTATATGTGCTTAAAATAGTTCCTAATAAAAAAAAGCTCTTATAATAGTTATATACTATAAGCTTAGTAATCAAAATTCATTAAACCTAGGTTATGCTCTTGAGGATCGTATTGTGTAATGTAGTTTCCACCTATTCAAGTGGGAAACGGTATGCCTTGCCCATCTCTAGTGGTGGTTTGGGCATTAGAAGATTGAGAATTATCTTTAACCGGGCGTTACTCCTGTGAAAGTAGGTGATTGAGAACAAATATGGAGGTTTTAAGAGGGGGGGGGGGGATGGTGTTCTAAAGAGATTAGAGGAGCAGTAGGAGTGGGTTTGTGTAAATACGTTAGAAGAGGATGGAGGGTCTTTACTCGACACACTAGACTTCGTTTGGGTGAGGGCCTTAGGATTAAATTCTAAAGAGATTAGAAGAGCAGTAGGAGTGGGTTTGTGTAAACACGTTAGAAGAGGATGGAGGGTCTTTACTCGACACGCTAGACTTCATTTGGGTGAGGGCCTTAGGATTAAATTCTAAAGAGACATCTGGTGTGGTGACAATACTCTTCAAGAGGTTTTTCCTTCATTTTTCAAACAGTACTCTTTAAGAGGTTTTTCCTTCATTTTTCCAAATTGAAAGTGAAAAAGAGCTTTAGTCGCGGAAGTCATTGGGATTTCAGGAGGGCCAATCTAGTGGAATATCAATTTTAGTAGGGCGACACAAGATTGGGAAATAAGCACTTTTGCAGATTTTTTTGGTCTTTTGTACTCCATAGCACCGAACAATCAACAAGAGAACATATTATGGTGGATACCAGCAGGTAAAGGTGTATTCTCGGTTTTCTCTTTTTATAAGGTTCTTACACAAGATCCCAATGTTCAGTTTCCATAGAGAAGGCTTTGTAGACATAGGGCGCCCACCAAAGCAGCATTTTTCATGTGGACCGCCTCATTGGGAAAGATAGATACTACTAAAAATTTGAGGAAGTGAAGGATAATCATTATAGATTGGTGTTGCATGTGTAGAAAAATGGGGTGAGTCGGTGAATCATCTCTTACTTTATTGTGAGACAACTAGATTATTATTGAACAAGGTGTTTCGTAAATTAGATATGGCTTGGGTTATGCCGGAGACTGTGGGAGCAAAAATGGCCAACTGGACAAATCTTAGAGGCATGCAATAGATTAAAGCTGTGTGGAAAATGATCCCTATCTTATTAGCACCATGTGGTGTGCGTGGTAGGTACGCAATGATCGAACATTCGAAGACAATGAGAGATCGCGGGGGAGCTAAAAGCTTTATTTTTTAAAACTCTATGTATTCGGGCCATTGTTGTTGACTTCAATGGCATCGACCTACATGATTTTCTTATCTTTAATGTACCTAATTTGTTCAGGGCACACTTTCCTTTTTGCGTAATGTAGTCCTTCGAGTTATGATACCAAGGAAATCTTGGATGTAATGCTTCGAGGTTTACACAGGCTATGCCTTTTTCATTCATATCAATAAAAATTATCTTACTTGTTAAAAAAACAAGATCAATCTTCCTTTTCTGATTCTCCTTTTAGTTTGTCAGCAATTTCTAGCAAAACCATGCATGGATTTTCTTAAACCCCTAAATTATCCATCCATCAGGTTTGGTTTAAAGCCCTTCATCTCCTATGAATTTTTCTATCTTATTTTGCTTTTTCTGTTGTTATTTTGAATTTGAAAAGGATAAAAATGTTTGTGATCTTGTAAAATCTGTTGGGTTCTAAGTCATTATGAAATTCTGGATTTTCTTCTCATATGCTCCATCTTCCTAGTGATAGTTGAATTCAGAATCAGGTACTCACTGTTAAGTGCGCTGATTATCAACAAGTTCTGCGACTCCCTTCATAGTAAAGAAGCACATTTAATTTATGATCTACCTTTTATTACCATGGCAGGATCAAAGTTTGATAGTGATCGAGTGCTCAGGCTAATCCCAGAGTGGACAAAAAGTGTAAGATGGTGCTACTATAATTTGATCATATTCTTCCTCGTGTTTTTCTTCCCTTTTAGTGATGCATTGAATTATAGCTTAGGCTTCCCTTGCTGTGTAAAGTGTTTTCTTTGTACATTTTAGGTATGCACATGCATCCATGTTTTTATCTGTCTTGGTTTCTATGCTTCCCAAGATCATTGGCTATCCAATAATAAAAAAGTGCATCTCTCCCTCTCTCTCTCCAACATATGGTGTGATAATTTTTTTTATCAATCCTCAATGTTGTGCACTTGGGCTGTGCCTTTTGTATTTCTAATAAATCTTCAACTACTGTAAAAAAATCCATACATATTTTGTTTTTGTGAGTATGCAAATGGTTGAAAGACATATTATAGGAGTTTCTCTCTTTGTGCACATCCATTTTTAGTTTTTTCTGTTGTTCCTAGTCTCTTTCTCTGTGAAACAAATTTGATCAAGTGGATATAGCTCAAATTGAAACTTTTGTTCTGTTGCTAAAAAAAAAATCTCAGCTTTTTTAGAAATATCGCAGGTTCAAGACTGGGATTGTTTGATTGGACCATTGATTGACAAGATGTTTGCAGAGCCGTCAAATGCAACTATTGTTAGGTTTCTGAGTTATATAAGTGATCACCTAGGAGAAGCTGGTGATTTAGTCATCCATCGCGTTTTATTACATGTGAAAGGACAGCAAGAGTGAGTTGATTCAATAGTATGCAGATTTTATTTTTTGTTTCTTGTTTAATTCTTGTTTTGGATCTTAGATGTTCACTTTAAATCGATTAAGCTTTTCAGTATCTACTTCTTGTGTACTTAACCATTGCAAGATAAGTCGCACAAATATTTCTAAAAAAAAGCTTCGTCTGAATGCGATCTGTTACATCATTTATATAGCATTTAGAATGTTGAGATCCTATCAAAGTGACTGTCTTCTTGTCTCTGACCCATTCTTCCCATTTCCTTTACCAGGATTGATGAAAGCTTATTAGCCAGACCAGAGAGCAAAACCTATGCCAATCATGATTCTGTGCAAATGCAGCAATACTTGTTTGAGCGCCTTTGCCCATTACTCATAATTAGGATGCTTCCCCTAAGAATATTTGATGATCTTAATTCAGCCATTATGTACGATAAACTTCTAATTCAAGGCATCATGCATGGTATGCTTGTCTCTCTTATATAAGTTCCTTTTCCCCGCTTCCCTTACAATACTAAGCTCTCTTGAATTTATTGCATTGTTCTATCACAGCGTGAACTCCTAAACTATGTGCATTGGTTTTTTTCATTGGAGAATAGTTGTTGATACGCTGTGTCTTTATTCTTACCATCTCATTTTATGCCATCTTTTTTTATGCATGTAAATTTTGTAAATGTTTCATAACTGCTCAACCCATTAGATTTTACATTTTATAACAAAAGCATTAATGCTTTCCTTTGATTTCTTTATGCAGTCATTTGTAACAGTAAAGCAATTTGGAAATAAGTTTGTCTACAAGTTTACTTATCAAACCTAAGTCTGTCTACAAGTTTGTTTCCTTGCATGTGAACATGATATTAGTGGACACTTTTAAGACTCTACTTGAACCTTATTGTGAATGTCAAGTCTTGACCTGGATGCATGTCTGAGTTTTCTCTAAATTCCAACTGAAGCTTCTCATTTTACAAATGTTTTAGTTACGTTCACTTGTAAAATCTTTGCTTGTTATTTGGGAAAATTCCAGGGGATGAAGATATCAAGAATCATGACAGTGCTGCTGCTCTCCTTCTAAACAGGTTGATTCACATGCACACCTCAGTTGCTTCAGTAGACTGAATGAGATTTACTTATTTCTTCTGTTCTTTATTTTAGGGCATTTCATAAGTTTGAATTTGATGATGTACGAAAGCTTGCTGCTGAGCTTTGTGGTCGCATTCACCCTCAAGTATGAACAACTGTGCCCAATCTTGTTATGGCGCATCTTATTTGGCTTATACCAGTCGAGACTTTTTATCATTTGATTATCCTTTTTTCTTTTTTAAAAGTTTCTGAATTGATGTAATTATTAGTGTTAGTTTTACTTTCTTGAAGCAACTATTTGTGGGGTTACAGCTTTACATGTTGATTGGGGATACAGTTCTCCATAAACAAAGGAGTTGGGAGAATTTCTTCCCTTCTTGTTTCTTCTCTGTTGCATAATAACATGTACAGGTTGTCAAACAAAAGTTTATTCTTTATATTTCATATAAAAACCAGTCACAGATTATTTTGGAACATATATTGCTTTCTCATTTCTGCTTGTGGTTTTAATTGCGTGTCTTCTCATTTTCATGTTCAACTACTTTTGACTCTCTGCCTTTTGATTTATTAGGTTCTATTTCCAATTCTTTGCACTGAGTTAGAGCGTGCAGCTGCTTCTCAGGATATAATGAAGATAAAAGCTTGTTTGTTTTCAGTTTGCACTTCCCTTATGGTAATTATCTTACGATGTCAATATATTTTAGTGCGATCATGAAGTACCGCTTTTCTTGATTGCTTTGACTTAAAGTGTCATCGATAAATAATAATTATGCCACAACTAATGTAAAGGTTTCTTCTGCATTGTAGATCAGAGGCAGGGATTCAGTTACCCATCCTTTCATGTTCAAAATTAGGAAGACGCTAGAAACCATGCTCCTATGGCCTTCACTGAATGGGGATGAAGGTACATGCCTGATTACTTTTCTTTTTCATATTTTTCTACTGGTTACTCTCATCTTTATGCAAGTAATGGCTGTAAATATTTCCTGCCCTCAGTTTCCAAAGCACAACATGGATGCATTGATTGTCTTGCAATGATGATATGTGCTGAATACAAAACACCAGAATCATTTGCCTCCACCTCAGAGAAGAGTACCATTCCTGGAAAGAAAGGTGGTATCAGTTAGTTTCATATCCTTATTATGAACATAAATATCGTTGATTAGGGCACATTTGATATCTTTGGGTCAAATTGCAGGGGATGGTGCCTCAAAAAACTCTACGCTTACTTATGTGATCCATCAATTTGTACACAATAAGGACAGAGATGTTTCAACCCCCGATTCGAGTAATGAAATCAGTACAATTGAAGCAACAGTCCAACTCACTTTTCGTTTGTGCATGGCTAATGTTCTCATCAGTGCTTGCCAGAAGATATCAGACTCTGGGAAGAAACCCTTCGCTCGGAAGGCTCTTCCATCTCTCATCCATTCTGCTGAGGTATTTCAGTTACTGAGCTCATAACATGTAGATCGTTATTGATTGATTTGAGTGTGTGTGTGTGTGTGTGTGTGTGTTTCTCTTGGTCACTTTTTCTCCTGCTTGCTTCTTACAAGTGCTATCGGATATTGCAGGTGATAGTGCAGCCAGAGATTAGAGCTGCATGCATCCAGGTTCTCTTTTCAGCTGTCTATCATCTGAAGTCTGCAGTTCTTCCTTACTCACTGGATCTGCTTAAACTCTCACTAAAAGCTCTCAGAAAAGAATCAGAAAAGGTAATTAACTCCTCTCTTCCACAGGCTGAAACAAGTATTTTGAGTTCCTGTGGTGTTTAGTTGCCTTCTTTTGTTTATCAGGAAAGGATGGTAGGTGCAAAGTTAGTGGCGTCTCTCATGGGAAGTGATGATGTGATTTTGGAGAGTATATCGGGAGCACTATTAGAAGCAAGATCTGTACTTTCAAGTGTAGCGATGACGGATGCCTCCCTTGAGCTACGACAAGTATGCAAAAAGTTGCTGATATGCATGACTTCATAGAAGATACTGATAGAACGAGCTATTTGGTATATGTGATTAATTTAATAATTACTATTTAATTGTTCTAGTTGTACAGTTAATCCTCTTGTACAAAAAGTTGAGCACTCAAGAAATCACCAAAAAAAAAAAAAACCTCCCTTTTTTTCCCTCTTTATTCCATGTTCGAGTGAACGCTTGACTTTTTCTATTGGAGGTTGGTAGAAGAAATAACGGATCATCATGCAGCAACCCTCACGAGTAGAGTTCACTGAATATCAAATGAACTTTACAGAAGAATATTAGGATCTAGAATGAAAAAGATATCCTGGATGGTATGAGATGCTTAATAAATGTTATTGGATTTATGTTATGTGTCTTTTCTTCTACTTCAAGTCCTAGAAAATCTTGTTCGGCTGAATGAACTAATGTGGGGGATGTGCGACGGAACCAACTTCTCCTTTGAAATCGCCATTATTTAGTTGAGGCTAGAAATCTCTAGTAGACAGTGGGGTCATCTAAAGAGATCTGAATTCAGCCTTGAATCATGTGATGGAGTCTTTAATCATCTTTAGGTTTGGATTAGGACGCTCAATAGTAAATTGACGCTAAGGATTATCTATCCGTCGAGATTTGTCTCACTTAAAACTGAACTGACCAGGATAAAATGGTATTTGTTGATAGAGAATCTAATAGATAACGGATCCTAATACTGTCACAATAATTGTTAGTAATGCTGTTTATAAACAATACTATGTATTTATATACGTACTTGTACATGTTTATTGGTTGTTTTCGTATTTTTTATTTTAAATATAAATATTTTATTAAAGTTCATATTTTCATTTCAATATTGATGTCCATATGGATGCTCAATATTGTTTATATTTAGGCTCCATTTGTATTCGAAGATTAGTTCAACTCATCTTAACTCATCTCATCTCAACTCATCTTCATTTTATTATTATATTTTTATAATTTTTTATATAAAATACAAATTTCTATATATTTTTTTTAAATTTCAATACACATTTTTTAAATTTTAACATATCTTTTTTAAATCTTAAAATAATAATAATATTAAAAAATAAATTAAATTCATTTCAATTCATCCATTTTCTCAATTACTTTAAAGTTTTCTTAATTGTTGATCAATAGAGAAGTGACGTGGCGTTTAAAATGCTTTTAGAAAGTACCGAATTTTTATAGATGGACGTGGTTGGTGGGTCCATATTCCATAATTCGTCGTTGAGGGAACATGTTAAACAAGGCAACCAGGCATTCTTTTTGCTTTTTATTTTTATTTTTATTTTGGTACAGAAAATGATTTAATAAACTCTTCTATGATCCGACATTCTCGCCCCTAAATTGTAACGAAGAACAATAAGGATATATTAAAACCAGGTCAAATGCAATTGCGTTGCATGGGTTTACTTACTGCTACTGCTAGCACGTGTTCCACTTCCACCTCACAGCGTTGTTCCGACCAATGATCTTTCATCCTAAATTTTACTATATGGCTGCATGTGTTATTGATTTGATTAAATTGAGACATCGAGTAAGCTCAACCTAAGAATACCGTGGAGTATCCTGCTTTCTCTATTGTCCAGTTTTAAGGTTAATTTTTCTCTTTTATGTTTTGTAGTTTATTAATTCGCCAGTCGTTAACAAGATTTCGGAACACATACACGCCTCCATGCTCCATCGCATTCGCCACTACCCAAATGGATAATGGATGCAATCATTTTCCTTTCTCTTTTTTCACCGACTTCTTCTTTTCTTTTTTCACTTCTTCATAAGCATCATTAAATGGTAGTATTGACCTATGGCCCTATGCAGCAGCTGAGGTCCTGCCTTCACGATTGATGCTTTCATTTATTTAGTTTTTTTTTATCTTCGTTTCATCTGCAAGGATAGGAACTTCCTTATCCGAACGAACAAAAAAAAAAAAAAAAAAATTAACCTTATATTACTTATTTATGGCTTTTATAATTGACGCGTCTCCTATTCTATGTCTGCAATATTCAACGAGTTATTTTGGCCTTTGGGCATTTAAAACGAGAGAGTAATACAAAGTGAATTTAAAAATATTTATTACGTTCTTGCGCATTTATCATATCAACTCAAAATTATAAGATAGATTTTATATTTGCATTTTATTTTTATTTTATATTCTCAAAATTTTTTTTTTAAAGACCTCGTCTTTAGCAAGGAGTTCACATCCCCAATTCATTCTAGAAATGCGTGGTCCCAAGTCAAAACGAAGTTGTCGAAATTCTTGTTTTCAAATTCACTATTCACACATTGACCAATTAATGAGTATTATAGTCTCCCAATGTAGGAGGAGTCTTCTTTCTTCCAATGGGCAAATACTGCCTTTTTCCAAAAACCCCCCAAATTACTTGGTTTCCAATCGGCCAAAACAACACAGCTGAGCCCCCAATCACTTGCCACCAGTTTTAAGTCCCTCCAACTTTATTAATTTTCTATTCCTAATTCAATTTATTTTATTTGACGTTCACATTCCAAATCCAAACACCAACGCCCCATCGCCCACCAATCGTTTAGAAGCCAGAAACCCCACATCTGCATACAGAAAACCACCATAAACAGAGACACAGAGAGAGAGAGAGAGAGAGAGAGAGAGAGAGAGCGCTTAATTACCTCGTAACAAAACCACCTTCATACATCATATTGCCATTTTTTATACCAAAGACAAAACACAGACATCATCACCGACAACATCAGGATCATCATCGAATTATTTTCCCCTTTTGGAGTTGTTTCGCGATGCTGCAATTATTCTTCGCGGTTGCCTTCTCGGCAGTGCCTTTGACCCTGTACGTGCCGCCGATCCGGAGCCTAAATCTGTTCGTCGAGACCCTCGAGGACCTTCTCCGCCAGACGACCGTCCTCACCCTCAGAGCCTACCCTCGCATACGCCTCGCCTTCTCTCGCATCCTCAACTCCTTCCTCCATCCAACCAGGAGGTAGACTATTTATCATTCAACCAATCAAACCCACCAAAATGCAACCAGAAAAATTCTCTCTTTTATTTTGTCTAGTTTGTTTCTTTTTTCCCTTTTCTTTCCCTTTTTTTTGTGGGTTTTTGTAACGACGAATTGTGGGGTTAAATCGTTATTTAGGGATTTAATCTTCGGCATGATTCATGATCTGCTTTGATGTACATGGATGTGTTTCTTCAAATGACCCTTAATTGTATGAATTCGATTTTCTCTGAGAATTGAAAGTTTTTACCTTTCTTTTTGGCTATTCTCCTTAACGTTTTGGGATGATGTTATTAGGGTTTGATGTTCACGGACTGCTATAGTTATTACAAATTAGACATGATAATTGTATTTGGGTATTTTCAGATTTGGGTTCCTCGAGTGATTCTTGAGATAGTTTTGGGATGATCCATCATTGTTAGGGCAATGTTCCTGGGGAAAAAATGTCATGGCAAGAGGATAATTTGATTCTAATGCATCGAATTATGGGGTATTGCCAAGATTATCAAAATTTTAGCCTAATGGTACTCTTTCCCAATCCTGAGAGGTGATTCTTTTTCCGGGTCTATCTTTGGGAAGAAAGCAGATGGCAACCTTTCTGTCGTTTTTAAATCGCTTGATCCAATCCACCACAATTATCCAATAAAATAAAAGATTAACTCTGTAAAATTTAGTCTTTAATCGTAAAGTTCTAGTACTTCTTGCAAAAATACTCTCTCATTCTGAAGTTATCATTTTAAGCAAACGAGAGAAAGAATCAGTTTCTGTTTGGTTATAGAGATTAGAGGTTATGGGAGTTGGTTGTCGCCTTGCTGATGGAACTTTTTCGTCATTTATTTTTCTGAAAAAAAAAATTATATATATATATACATACATATTAAGGAGGAATAATGTGTAAAGTATATTTTTCTAATTTAATAAATCAGTTATTTTTAAGAAATGATATAATTTTTATAAAAATAAAATAAAATTTGATCAATAATATAATATATAGAGAAAAAAAAGTAAGTTTTAACAAATATTTGACGGATAATAAAAAAATCTTAATAAAGAAATAATTATATAAAAATAAATTATAAATTGATGTGAAATGTGAAATGTGAAATTATGAACAACATGAAAATTGGAAAACAGAGATAAAGAAATTGAATTGAACTTCTCATTATCAAGATGTACAATAGGCTATTTATATAAGACATACCATTTACAAGTTGCCATATGGACCACTTAATTACAAGGATGAATAACTAATTTAACTTTCGTGTATTTGAAGCCTTCTATTTGACTTTTAAAGCTTTTAATTCCAAACCCTCTATATAGTTTTATATACTCCAACACCCTCCCTCAAGATGAGAATGCATATTAATCATTCTCATTTTGCAAGATAAAGTGATGAAAGTGAAGTAATTTAAAAGGTTTAGTTAGTATATCAATGTGAATGATTTTGATAATTCCTTTAGATAGTTTTTTCCGAACCAAATGGCAATCCAGTTGAATGTGTTTGGTTCGCTCATGATGAACATGATTAGATGCAATATCAGAGGCTGGTTTGCTATTTGTATACAATAAGGCAGCTTGTGAATGTGTGACATTTAAATTGGCTAGAAGGTAGATAAGCCACTGGACTTCACTAGTTGTTGATGCCAATGCCCTGTACTCAAATTCAGCAGATGATCTACTTACACTGGGCTGCTTCTTTGACTTCCAGGAAACAAGTGAATCTCCTATAAACACTGCGAAACCTGTTACACTTCTCCTAGTGTCCAAGCACCCAGCCCAATCACCATCTGAATAAGCTTTGAAATGTAGAGGAGGAGATGCAGACAAGAAAGTCTCCTGACCTGGAGTGGTTTTAATGTAACTGAGTACCCTCTCAGCAGCTTGGAGATGTAAAGTAGTTGGATTTGCCATGAATTGAGTTACTGCTTGGACAAAATAAGCTATGTCAAATATAACAATCTGCCCACAAGTTTACGATATGCTGCAGGATCAATTAAGAGTGATGATGAATCAGTTGCAGTTAACTTGAGATTAGACTCCATAGGAAAGGCAATTGGTTTGCTAGCAGAAAAACCAGTATCTTCTAAAATATTAAGAGCATATTTCCTCTTAGATAAAGCTATGCCCTTGGATAATCTAGCCACTTCTATCCCTAATATATAATTTAGTTCACCAATATCCTTAATTGTGAATGAATCATGTAAGTATTTCTTTACAATGTTGATTTGCTCAATACTGTCAGAGGCAAATATTACATCATCAACATAAATGAGTAAGGCTATGAAGGATTGTGATGTCTGATTAGTGAACAAAGAAGAATCTGATTTTCCTTGAGTAAAACCCAGTTGAAGCAAGGAAGATGAAAGTTTGGAAAACCATTGCCTGGACGTCTGTTTCAATCCATACAAACTCTTTCTAAACTTGCAAACCCCGAGGGTCATTGGGTTATGAGTAACCTGGTGGCAATTGCATATATACACTTTTTCATTGAGATCTCCATGCAAGAATGTATTATTTACATCTAATTGATGTAAATACTACTGTTTTATAGCAGCAACAACAAGCAATACCCTCACTGTAGTCATCTTAGCAACCAGAGAATAGGTGTAAAAAAAATCAAACCATTCCTTTTGAGTGTACCCATTTGCTACTAGTCTAGCTTTGCATCTCTCAACTGTGCCATCAGTTTTATATTTTATCCTATATACCCATTTACAACCTATTACAAACTTATTTGGAGGTAAAATAGCTAAATCCCATGTTTTGTTTTGTTCAAGAGCTTTTATTTCTTCTGACATGACATCTTGCCATTGAGGATGAGAATTAGCTTGTTTAAAGGTTTTAGGCTCAAAAGTTGAGGTAATGGCAGCAACAAAATTTTTGTATTTGGGAGACAACTGAGAAGTTGAAAGATAGGGTAATATAGAATACTGAATACCTGTTTGGGAGGAGAAAGTGCAGCTGGGAGATGATTGAGTTTCTGAAGTTTTCTGAGCCGTATTGCCACAATAGAAATTCTGCAAGTGTTTAGGAGGATGCCTGATTCTTTGAGACCTTCTTAAAGGTTGTTCAGATGAATTGGAAACTGAGATAGATTCTGTAGTTAGAACATGATTTGAAACTGATACAGACTCGATAGTAGAAATAGGATTTGAAATGGGATTTTGAAATGAATTAGAGTCTAGATTTTCATACACCTGAGGGTAATTAGGAAACACAAATGGTGTATGAGTTGTATTTGGTATAGATGGAAAAATGGATTCATAAAAAATCACATTTCTGGAAAAAGGTTGTTCAGATGAATTGGAAACTGAGATAGATTCTGTAGTTAGAACATGATTTGAAACTGATACAGACTCGATAGTAGAAATAGGATTTGAAATGGGATTTTGAAATGAATTAGAGTCTAGATTTTCATACACCTGAGGGTAATTAGGAAACACAAATGGTGTATGAGTTGTATTTGGTATAGATGGAAAAATGGATTCATAAAAAATCACATTTCTGGAAACAAAAGTTTAAGAGTAACAAGATCCAAGAGTTTATAGCCTTTGATGTTTGGTGGATATCCTAGAAAGAGACATTTTGAGGCTCTCGGCTCAAATTTCCCTCTATGATTTTTTAGTGTGCTAGCAAAACACAAGCATCCAAATACTTTTAAATAATTGTAATTTGAATGTTTTTGGAATATAAGGAAATATGGTGTTTGATTTTGGAGGACAGAAGAAGGGGTTCTGTTTATTATATGTGTGACTGTCAGTATAAAAGCAGTCCTATAGGAAAGAGGTAATTTTGATTGAAAAAACAATGCTCTAGCTACATTTAGTAGGTGTTGATGTTTTCTTTCAAGTCTACTATTTTGTTGGGGCGTTTCAACACAAGATAATTGATGTAATATGTCGTATTCTTGATAGAATGTAGGCATATTAAACTGTTGTCCATTATCAGATCTAAGAGTTTTAATGACTGTGTTGAATTGAGTTTGAACATATTTGATGAAAGTTGTGAGTATTGTACGAGTTTCAGCTTTGGTTTTCATAAGATATAGCCAAGTGAATATGTTATAATCATCTATAATTATTAGAAAATAGCTAAAATCAGAATATGATATAGTAGAGAAGGGTCCCCAGATATCACAATGAACCAATTAAAATGCTTTATTTGAATGACTCTTTGATACAGAGAATGGAAGCCATTTCTATTTGGCTAGTGGACAAATTTCACATACATGATTTTGAGAAGAAATTTCAACAGAATTTTTTTGAGAAATGAATTGTAATCTAGCAGATGGAATGTGTCCTAAACGAAGATGCCAAGTATTAGGATTGATGGCATGTTTATTTGCTAAAGAAGTAGAAGGTGCACAAACTAAATCAGGTTGTGTGTCCTTTGATTGAGCAGTAGGAAATTGTAAGTGGTATAAACCAGACTTGATTTCAGCAATACCAATCATTCTCCAGTTCACAAGGTTCTGCAGAATACAATTTGATTGAAAAAAGAACAAACCAATAGAATTGTCTTTGGTTAGTTAAAAGTAAATATAAGATTGACATTGAATGAAGGTATGTAAATAGCATCATGTAGGATTATATCGGGTGATAAATAGACAGTTCCAGTAAATGCAATAGACACAGATTGTCCATTTGGTAAATGGACCAAAGAAGTTTTAGTGGGCAATTGAATGGATTTGAAGAAATGAGAAGAACAGATCATATGATTTGTTGCTCCGGTATCTAAAATCCATGGAAAGTTATTCTTGAAAGAAGAAACAAAAGTATTACAGAATTTCATACCTGAAGTGGAAATTGTGTTGGCTGTAGAATTAGAAGCTTTGTTTGAATTAGACAAACTATTAGCAAGTGACAACAGGTTTTGAATTTGCTCTTGAGAAAATATGTTTGGGATATTTGAATTATTCTCCAACTAAAAGCATTTATCGGCAAGATGTCCATTATATCCACAATGGGAATAGACGACATCAGATTTTGCTTTAGTCTTTGTAAATCGAGTAGCATTTTGTTTCTGATTCTATGCAGCAAGCATGGCATGTGAGTCTATAGAAAGACCAACAACATTTGTTAATGATCTCTGACTCTCTTCTTGCAGCAATAAAGAAAACAATTTGCTCATAGAAGGAAATGGTGATTGAAGCAACAACTGACTACGCATCATAGAGTAAGAATCATGCAGTCCAATTAAAAATTTCATTACATAATTGGATTGCTGCCTATCTGTGAGATTCTTGAGAATATCACAAGTGCATTTATCCAAGATTCCACATCTATAAATTGGAATAGGTCTGTAACTAATGTATCGTCCTAGAGGGTCTTGAATTCACTAAAATACTCAGTTATAGATTTCGATCCTTGAAAAATTGAACTAAGAGATTTTTCTAAAGTAAAAACTCTCAGTCCATCGCTACGAAGGTACCTTGTTTTGAATCGTTCCAATCGTCATATGCAGTGGTAAAGTATAGCAGACTACCACGAATTTCTTTAAATGTCGAGTTCATCAACCAATATAGAACGAAATTGTTTGCTCGAAGCCATGCACTTCGAAGGAGAGGATTGTCAAGATTAGATGAAAACCAGACTTCCATCAATGAATGCGATCTTGTTCTTTACTGTGAGAGCAATGGAGATAGCTCGACTCCATGCAGTGTAGTTTTCTCCAATAAAGATCTCAGAAACCAATAATGCACCAGGATTATTGGATGGATGGAGGTAGTAATAGCTAGATGAGTCATCAGAGGGATTAACCCTAGAATTCACCATAGAGGTAGGATTTTCAAAATTTTCAGATTCTATCATAGAAACAAGAAAAAAATTTCAAGAACGATGGAAAGTTTGTAGTGGAATTGTATTACTCGATGATACCATGTGAAATTATGAACAACATGAAGACTGGAAAATAGAAAAAGAGAAATTGAATTGAACTTCTCATTATCAAGATGAATATCACCGTATCACAGACTCTGTACAATAAGCTATTTATACAAGCGATGACCATTTACAAGTTGTCATCTAGACCACTTAATTATAAGGATGAATAACTAATTTAACTGCCGTGTATTTGAAGCCCTTTGTTTGGCTTCCAAAGCTTTTAATTCCAAATCCTCTACATGGTTTTGTATACTCCAACATGAAGTGATAATTTTATTTATAAAATATTATTATTTGAATTTAATATTTCATAATGAATTAATTTGATTAATAAGTAATATGTTATTCAAATAATTTTATTTGTAAATATTGTTGGCAAATAGATTTAAATCTAATTCTTTTACATTTCTTTTTTTTTTAAGAATGAATAAGAATATTAAATTATATATAAAATTTTATATTATATTGTAGAACTCAAGACTTCAAGTCTCATATTTACGTAAAGATTTTGATGATAACAAATAAATTCAAATCTCAAACTCAAATTATCTACGCAATGGAGTCAAGCGCACATCAAGTATAAACAAAAAAGAGAATAAGTCTACAAATGATACTCATAGAGTAATTTTGTACATCTCTTGATAAAATTCGAAATTAAATTAAGGCTCAAAATTAATATTTTCTCATAAAATATCAAATTGCATTTTTTACATTTGCATGACTTTATTAAAATATTTAATTTTAAAAATTATTATTATTATTCCACATATGTATAAAAATTTGAATTTGTAATATGATTGATTGTCATATTTAATATGTGTATGTGTTGTTTGAAAATCTTGAAGGGTGGTTGTGTGTTTTTTTGCCAAATACAAAAAATAGATGATTTTGTTTGAAAATCTTGAAGGGTGTTTGTGTGTTTTTTTGACTAATAAAAAGATAGATGATTTCGTTTGAAAATTTTGAATGGTGGTTGTGTGTATTTTTGACAAATGTAAAAGATAGATGATTTGTTTCAAAATCTTGAAAGTTGGTTGTACTTTTTTTTTATATACGTAAAAAGAAGATGATTTGATTTAAAAAATAAATCATACTCATTTTGTTAGGTATGAAAAGTAAAAAATTTTATTTTATTTTTTTGAAAAGTTAATGGAGTTGTTTTTGACAAATATAAAAATGAGATTTTTTATTTGAATCTTTTGAAAAGTGAATAGTGCTCTTATTTGACATATGAATCTTCTCAAATTTGAATATGAAGACTCATTTGCCTATAAATAACTCACTTGAATTTTACAAAAATCACAACAAGAGCTTATACATCAATTGCTAAGTTTTGTATCATTATTTCAAAACCTTTATTTTCTCTCTCTAAGTTTTGTGCCTTAATCCTTATTCATTTTGAGAGAGATATAGGTTGCGTTGTATTATTCTTATTTCATTCATTGAGAATTGTACTCTGATAATCTACTCACTATCAGCTCTTATATTTGTAAGATAGTGCATATAACTCTTCTGTGTGTAGAAAGTGTTCTACACAAAGAATAGTTGAATCACCAAGTGTGAGGTAATTGCAAATGTAGAGAGTGTTTTACACGGATTCTTTGTAACAGTGTTACTCAAAGGTGTAATAGGTTTTTATCTCCACCTGAAGAGATTGAATAGTGAGTTTGGGATCCTCAAGAGGTAGCTTGAGGCGAGGACGTAGGTAGTGGTACTGAATTTTGTTAAAATACTAAATTTGCTTCTTCTTGCCTTTACTCTTTATATTTCTTGCTGTTTCATATTCTGTTTATATTTTATATTGTGTATTTAGTTTATAATTGTTTTTCTTTAATATAACATAATTCACCCCCCTCTTGTGTTAGTCATCTGGGTAATAATAATTTATATAAAATAATATTATATTATAATTTGCATATTATAAAATCTATTACCAACAAAAGATTAGTAATAAAATGTTAGTAATTTATAGATTATATTTTATATAAATTATATATAATTTGTGTTATTTAATCTGAGTATTAAGTGAATTTTATAAATGATAGGAGAAGGATACTGTGGAATATACGAAAATTGAGTTGAGTTTGAAATTAGATGTTAGTTTCAATTTAGAAAATCATATAAACGGTAACTGAATGATAGTTTAAATGGATTTGGGTTGAGGAAGAGTTTCAAATAATTATTCTTTAGGAAAATAAGAGTTTTGAATTTGATTAGATTTGAATTTGAAATATTTAACAGTTTGAATCAATAGATTAAATTTTAAAAATCACATCATTTTAAAATTTAAATAGAAGGATGGATGGAGTTAAATTTAATAAAAAAAATAAAAAAATAAATCTAATAAAAAATAAAAAAATTGTTAAGTGATCATTAAATAATCAATTATTATAATAAAAAGATATATATATATATGTTTGGACAATTTATTAATACACCCAATTCGAGCTTGGAGGGTGCATTTAAGTGGTCAAAATTGGAGCTGGGAAACTGATTAAAAATGAAAAATGGAATTACAAATTTTGAAATTCAGGCCAAAGTGTTTTGACATCATCCTTTGTGTTGATGTCGTGTTTCGTGCATGGGCGCCAAGGCAGCTCCCAAAGGAAAGTTCTGGTTCGGTAGGAGGTTGTTAATGGTGGGGCTTCGACCTCTTGTGGCAACTCCGAAGCTTAAATCAGATGAGGTGGGAGAAATCTCTAACGAATCAATTTTATGGGTAGAACACATACCTTCGTGGAGTAGGATTTCAGGGTATTTATAAGGACAGGCTAAGTGAGGCGGATGTCCCGTCTGTCCCATCTGGCCTGAGCATTGTGGGGTTTGAGGAGACTCTATTCAAGTAAGGCCGCCCCGTCTTCCCTAGGTTCCAACCCATCCCTTTGATCGGAAGAGCATGTTTGAGTCCCTGGCCTGCATTTAATGCGGTGAGGGAGGGAGCTCGTCTAGAGTTGACGTGTCTGGGGAGCAGAGCAACGCATTTAATGCCCAGTGCCTTCTGACCATAAATGTGGAAGGAGGATGTATGTGCCTTCTGACCGACCACCATCACCGTTTGACTCCTAGTGTTGACCGCCCCTCATAACCTACTCAGCTCTCCTTCCATCACTCTATAATTGTCATTTTCTTCTCTCTCGTACTATCTTCCCCACCTACATTTTGTATGGGTTTGGACTTCTTATCCCTGGCTAGTTCACAATGGGCCAATGCCTATTCCTTACTAAGAGGGAATACTCCCTCACACTTTGTATCTTCTAATCAAACTTCTCTCGCCGTTCGGTTGATTATGAATTATGATAAATGAGAGGAATTAAGTTTGGAAAGCAGAGAGGATTTCACTCAATATTTTGACAATAAATAAATAAATGAACCTAAAAAAATTTAGGGCAATCCAATATAGGCTTAGCTACCCTAATGTTTGATTAGGTTATGGTTTGGAAATATTTTGGATTCAGTGTATACTACGACACATTAGTGATTACAAAAATGTATTCCGAGCTTGTATGACATTTTGAATCATTATAAAGAAGTAATATTTTTTTTATAATATATATATATATATTAATAGATATTTGTTACTCATTATCATTATTATCATCATCATTATACATCACACCACATTTATTTTTAATTATTTTATTTTATTCTTCCTAAATTGATCGAGCTCTTCTACTCATCTTCTATATATCACTATACTTAATAAAAAAAAATTATATATAATGTGTGATGTGAGGATAGTAAGTAGAACTTTTCATATTAATAACAGCTTGCAAAAGTTTGGATAGTTAATTCTTCATCCTAACATGGAAAAACAAGTATCAACCCATAATAATCTTGTTTATATATATATATATATATGTATAAGTTACAATCTAATAACGTTATAATATATATTTTTTTTAAAAGATATCAGGATGCCAAACATTCCTAAGAAAAGGGGAGGAAACCTGCCATTAAGCCGAGAGGGTATTACTTATATTATGTTAGTCTCTATTTTGACAATATTTGTTTATTTTTGGATGCGTTAATATATCAGAAAACAGTTGACTATTCATTTCAGTAACTTGTTCCATGAGCATTATCAATTCTAAAAAAAAAATCAAAAACTAAATATTGAATAGTTTAATTCAAAATCTTTACCCATATTATTTTTAGAAATTAATTCTGTCAGACACACTTATAGGAGAAAAAACTTACAATCCTACGGATATTGATAGTGTGAAATTGACATAATTATGAGTTTTTTTTCTGCTAAGCATAATTATCATTTAATTATTAAGGATTAGTACTACAGTCACATATGCGAATCACGAGTATATTTTATTTATTTTATATTATATATATTTTCTAATAATTTAATAAAAAAATTATAATCTCATTAAAAATATTTTTTAAATCACTAAATAAAAATAAAAAAACATGTCGGATCCAATCGGAATCGCATGTGCTTTAGTATTTCTCATTATTAAAAGAAAATGTGAGATAGAACATCGTTATTTAATTTTTGCTATATGACCGGGGTTTGCAACCGTACGATGCAAGGGCAAAGGGCAACAACAGTCATTTTAACGGAAAGGTTCTGCAGTTATGTATTTTACCGTTGGTTTAATAATTTCAGCAAGAGCCTTGCGGCCTTTCTTCTATCCCTATACCCTTCTGAGACGCTGTTTTTTCCAATTTTAAATCTTTGGCTTCGATATATTTTAATCTGGGTGAGAACTCAGAGCACGTTCAAGTCAATTGGGAATCTTTCTCTCTGTCCTTGACTTTGTCTCTCTTTCTCTCGCTGTAATCTCAATATTTCATCGATTTCTTTTCCAAAGTCGTGGGTTTTCTCTTGCCCCGTATCTTCTGGTTCACGTTTTGGGTCCTTACATTTCGGAATTCTTCATATGGAAAAAAGGTTAGTCAATGCTCCCTGTTACCAGAAGTCAGGCAAAGCCGGTCACTTGCATTGGTTTTTTTGGTTCAATTATCATGTTTGATTGGTTTTCTTTATTTATTTCTCGCTGCTAATCGATCCCTTTCAGTTCCTCCTTTAGAAATATACTCACGTCTAACGTCTTGGTTTGAAATTTCACCATACATTGACGTGCTGCAAAATTAAAGAAATTTCTATTTCATAACCTGGGGTAGTAGGTTTGGTTCGTCAACTTATGTAGAGATTGGGTTTGATGTGAAGCATCAAAATCTCAATGATTGATTATCTAGCATTCAATGTTTGGCAGAAAGGTATATTTGTGGATGATCGTGTATGTGCATATTTTTGTTTGTCTTAGGGCAAATTAATTTCTTTTTTTCAGGTGCTTATATAGGGAATAAAGTGAAGAAGAAGGATTTCTTTGTGTAAAATTTGCACAGATAAATCTGGCTGGGTTTATCACGGAATAGATGTTTCTGGATATGTTCTCTGTTCAGAAGTGGAAATGCTCATGGTCTTTGATAGCAGCAATTGCTTCTATTGTGGCGTTAGTTTCAGTAGTTCATCTATTCCTGTTTCCTTTGGGGCCTTCTTTTGATTACTTCAAGCAGGCTCAGAACGGTTGTATACCGGTTAATGGATCATCCGAGGCAACAACCAACCAAGCAAGAGAAGATCTACAGCCGACAGCTGATTTAGATCAAAGATTTCCAGCTGACTTGCACAAGGGGGTCATCTACCGTGGTGCACCATGGAAGGCTGAGATTGGACAGTGGCTTTCTGGTTGTGATTCGGTTACCAAAGAAGTCAGTATTGCTGAGGTGATTATAAATGTTTTTCTTTAAGAGTGTAAGTTGTTGTTTGGATAGTGAATTGAGATGAAATGAAAGTTGAATAAAATATTGTTAGAATATTATTTTTAAATATTATTACTGTTTTAAAATTTGAAAAAGTTGATTTATTTATTATATTTTATGTGAAAATTTAAAAATGTTATAATGATGAGATGAAATGAAATGAAATGAAATACTTCTTTTATACAAACGGAGCCTAAGAGTGCGTTGCTGTGTTTTGATTTGAAGTGCCAACTTTATATGCAGTACTTACCACATGATGCCCATCTGTAGGTTGTGGGTGCGGGTGTTTATGCAGCCATTATAAGATTATAGGCTTAAGGGTGACACCACTTGACTTCCACTTTGGAAGAATGTTCCTTCATGACTAATTATTCTGTTATCAGATAATAGGTGGCAGTAACTGTGAAAAAGACTGTAGTGGTCATGGGGTTTGTAATCGTGAATTCGGACAATGCCGGTGCTTTCATGGATATAGTGGTCAGTATCAATTTTCCCTTTTTCACTCTATTAATTCGATTATAAATTGATGGAGAAACAGCAAATATATGAGTGCTATTCCAATTTATTATCTTCATAGTCAGAAAGTATATTTTGGCGGACTTTAATTGATATTTTGGCTAGTTTCTGTTTTTGCATATTCAATTCAACCCCGAATCAAGATTAATGTTCCTGTGCAATCAATCATATTGCTATCAGCTACATAATATCTGCTGCTGTGACAGGAGAAGAATGCTCCAAAAGGCAACAGTTGAAATGCAACTACCCACAGTCTCCAGAACAACCATATGGGCGATGGGTTGTCTCAATATGCCCCACTTATTGTGACACTACACGAGCAATGTGCTTCTGCGGAGAAGGCTCAAAATACCCAAATCGTCCCGTGCCTGAGACCTGTGGGTTTAACATAAAGTAAGTGTAGTCAAATTCCTAAACTATGCTTTTGTTAGAGTATTTGGTTAGTTGAAAGATATTAAGTGGCTTACAATTTCCTAATATCTGTTTCAGCATACCTTCTGAACCCGGTGCTCCCAAACTGACTGATTGGACAAAAGCTGACCTTAATACTTTTACGACCAATGGTAGCAAACCAGGATGGTGTAATGTGGACCCATCTGAAGCATATGCTAACAAGGTGCAATTCAAAGAGGAATGTGACTGCAAATATGATGGTCTCTGGGGGCGATTCTGTGAAGTTCCTGTTCTATGTACTTGTATTAATCAATGCTCTGGACATGGGCATTGCCGTGGTGGCTTTTGTCAAGTAATGGTTTCATTTATTTTCTGCTTCTAATTTTATCAATCTTTGGTGTCTACTATGCTTTAGAGATGATAAAGGTAGGCAAAAATGCTTTCAAGTCGACCATGTCTTTGCATATGTATAGGCCGAAGTAGTGAACAAAATGATAAGTTGGTTAGGTGCTATTCATGATACTCCTGATTTCTGTACATTTTCCGAACTATCTGCATGTTCATAAACTATATAAAAATAACATATTCAACAAAAAGTTATATAATTTTATTTTCATCCAAACTAATAAATGTCCACTAATTATGACCATGTAAGTTCTCATATTTGAGTTAGCTCATATTACCATTGTTGCTGTGTGCTTTGCTTTTCTCTGATATGTCACTATCTTCTGCCTAAGATAAATCTAGTACTGTATATCTCAGTGTGACAATGGATGGTATGGAATAGATTGCAGCATTCCATCTGTTGTATCTTCTATCAGAGAGTGGCCTCATTGGCTTCGACCAGCTCAGTTTAATGTTCCTGATCATGCACACCTCACAGCGAAGATTGTCAATCTCAATGCCCTGGTGAAAAAGAAAAGGCCCCTTATTTATGTTTATGACTTGCCCCCAAGTTTCAACAGCCTTCTTCTTGAGGTCAGGATGAACTGTAAAAAGTGATTTCTTGATCGATGCCAGCATCAAGCTTTCACTTTTTTTTACTTGTTGGATGTTGTAGGGCCGCCATTTTAAGTTGGAGTGTGTAAACAGAATATATGATGACAAGAATGCAACATTGTGGACAGATCAGCTGTATGGCGCCCAGGTTATTTAAATCTAGATTGACATTTGACACCAGTCAACTTATAATGTTAACAAATCCTTATAATTCTTTCTATGTGATGTTACTTGCTTGCAGATGGCACTGTATGAAAGCATCTTAGCCAGTCCACATAGAACATTGAATGGTGAAGAAGCAGATTTTTTCTTTGTTCCTGTGCTTGATTCATGCATAATAACTCGTGCTGACGATGCTCCTCACCTTAGCATGGAGGTACACTTATGTGGCTGTTGTAAATTCCTGTGTTTTGCACGTGCATTGTGCTTTGGTAGACCTTTTAACACAAGTGTTTATCAGTGATGGACAATACATACTTTCCAACGCCAATATCTTTCTTATTTCAAAATGAATTTTGACACTGCCTGATGCTTGTAAACGGTAATGTTATCAAATCATAAGATTAGGAATTTTAGTTTACTTCATTTTTACCTGCAAGAAACATCATTTGATACCTAAACAAGAAAGATAAGGTGTATGAGTGCGTATGTATGAGATTACACATTCAATTTGCATACCTTGGTTTTGTTTGCTTGAATGCATGATTCCCATTGATATGCGAATATGACTGAATTTTTCAGAAGCATATGGGCTTGAGGAGTTCTCTCACTCTGGAATTTTATAAGAATGCCTACGATCACATAGTCGAGAAATATCCTTACTGGAATCGCTCGTCAGGAAGAGACCATATTTGGGTATGCTGTAAATACAGAAATCATGCATTGCCAATGTGAAGAAAACTAAAAGAAGTGAATGCATTTGTACCTTGCTTATGATAGAGTATTATACAGTGTGCACACTAATGAAGTCACTTTTATATCTGATGGCAGTTCTTTTCCTGGGATGAAGGTGCTTGCTATGCCCCTAAGGAGATATGGAGTAGCATGATGTTGGTCCACTGGGGTAACACAAATTCAAAGCATAACCATTCAACAACAGCCTATTGGGCTGATAACTGGGATAGCATTCCTTCCAGTCGAAGAGGCAACCACCCATGCTTTGAACCTGAGAAAGATCTTGTGCTACCTGCATGGAAACGTCCTGATGGTATTGCATTAAGCTCAAAATTTTGGGCGAGGTACGCATTTCAATGAATGCATAGTCTCATCTTTCTTGCCTCATTTGTTTGGCTTGATTTTCACAATGCAGAGCTACTTCAAAGTTTCCATACATGAAGTTAAAAAGCACTTCAATGATTTGTTTTTAGGTCCCGAGATAAGCGAAAGACACTGTTCTATTTCAATGGAAATCTAGGACCAGCTTACCTAAATGGGAGGCCCGAAGCTTCGTAAGTTTACTGGTGACCTTTTTTGAATGTTTTCAAATGGATCATTTTTTACGAGTTTCTATGGTTTCCAACCCTATCGGCCTTCTTGTCTTTGATGCTTGTACCGGGGGAATGGTAGCACAAACCACTATATCTATCCTACTTCTCACCTTCTTTTCCAGCCTATCAACCCTTGCAGGGTTGTTATGTGGCTCGTGCCATATGCAGACAGGCATTGAGGTTTCGGTAGCCACTCATGTAATTTCGAGTTGAAAATCTACCGTGATTTGATCTTCTTGTAGGGTTCTAACCAGTTAGACTAAAATTACAATGCCCAATTCATTAAAACAAAAAACAAAACAATACAAAAAGGATGCCCAGAGACTGCCCTGCCTTTCTTGGCGGGACTAATTCAATTGGAATTTTTGTTTTCCTGAGTTAGGAGAGCAACCTCTTTCTCTGACCCCAGCCACTTACTGCTTTATCTCCAATAAGCATGCTCTGAGTGGTACATATGGAAACAGTTTGGGTATTAGAGAGAGACTGTTCATTGCTTTGAGTGGTATTTGGAAGACGACAAATAGTCTGGTGGTATATATGCAGGTATAGTATGGGTATTAGACAAAAAATAGCAGAAGAGTTTGGATCAAGCCCTAACAAGGAAGGCAAGCTTGGGAAACAGCATGCAGAAGATGTGATCGTAACACCCCTACGTTCTGAAAATTATCAAGAGGATTTAGCCAGCTCTGTTTTCTGTGGGGTATTTCCTGGAGATGGTTGGAGCGGTCGAATGGAAGATAGTATTCTGCAAGGGTGCATTCCTGTGGTCATTCAGGTATTGTAGTTCTGCACCCTGTTTCTATAATTCAGAAGTAATGTAACATCCAAACTCCTTAATAATGGATTTTTTCTAGTTTGTCACTGATTGCCAGTGCCAATTTCTTCTAGGAAACCAGCTTAAAGATTGCTGCTCTCTTAACTCTGGCTAGTGAGTTGATTGCACAAGTACTCCAGAGTTGATTATAGCTTTTTAAGTTTATTATTCAGAGTCACAGAGCACACTCATTACTTGTTGGTTTCTCTCCCAATTCAAGTCTTGTGCAACTGCAGCTACTAGACGGTCCCTTGTTGTTTAAAACTATCATGTTTTAGTCCTCTTGTTATTTGAATGTGCCCAGTCATGCATTCACAAAAGAATTTTGTCGTTTGAGTTCCTGAAAGCTCAAACCAAATTATAGATTATGGGGTGGTTGGCCTTAGTGAAACAGTATTTCTTTGCTTTTATGTTTAGGATGGGATTTTCCTGCCATACGAGAATGTGCTCAACTATGAAAGCTTTGCTGTTCGGATACACGAAGATGAAATTCCAAATTTGATAAAGATTCTCCGGGTAATTTCTTTTTAGCATTAAGATATGAGATTGAGATCAAGAAACATTAAGAAGGAAGTTTTCTTATTAGGTTGACTGGTGGGTTCCTTTGCTTCCTCTAGGGATTCAACGAGACAGAAATAGAATATAAGCTGGCCAATGTACGGAAGATCTGGCAGAGGTTCTTGTATCGTGATTCTATTATGCTTGAAGCTGAGAGGCAAAAAACTGCCTTTGGCCATGTTGAGGACTGGGCAGTTGATTTCTTGCAATTAATTGAAGATGATGTCTTTGCCACATTTATACAGGTATGCTACATCCAATGACAGATAAAAGATCATTATTATGTAATTTAGGACGTTTGGAAACTTTGAGTTTTAAAAATGTTAGAAATACTAGATCAAAGTATATAGCGGAAGCGATATTACCTCGTCGGTAATATCTCGGATCTAGTGCAGTTGTTCCACGGATTCTTCAGCATTAACGTTGTTCATCCAATATCCCCCAAGTGATGGTGGAGTGTGCTACGTGGTGGAAAACCAGAACAACACTCACACATTATACAGCCTAAATGTCGAAACTAGAAAGAACTATTTTGAGAGAGAGATTTCTATCTTTGATGCTTCAAGTATATCATTCACAAAAGGGGAGGGCTATATAAATAACCCCTCTGGTGTAACTCCTGGCTGGCCCTTAATGGCCAGCCATTAAGCCTCATGAATTGGTTCTTAAACCACTACATAATTCTCAAGAGAAGGTGTAGAAGTGCCAACTATGGGTGCCCCTTTCTTACAAAAAAATAATCAGATTACTTTCTAGTTGAGCATATAGCTGTTAGGTGTAAGCAGCTGTACACATGTATCTTTGGATGTTTGCCTGTCTCTATCCGAATCTGCTGACCTATTGTTCTTGTCTTAAAAAGGCTTTGCATTACAAGTTACATAATGACCGGTGGAGACGACATGTACATCTAGAAAAAGAGTTTGGGTTGCCTAGAGAATGTTTGATAGGAACCAACTGAGCGACTGCTGCTGCTAAAGGGCTCACAAGTTGAAAGCATGAAGACATGACCACTCTCATTGGGGGTTCAGATTCATAGAAAGTACCTCAAAGCCTGTACAGATGGTAGCAGCCAGTTAAAAGAGTGCCTGAAAACCATTTATCCAATTGGTATTTCATTCAAAAACCAATTTTTGACAAGAGTTCGACACATATAGAATTTCTTCTTCTTCCAGCATACATGTGAGATACATATTTGCATCTTGTTCTGGCTCATTATATTCAGGAAAGTATTAATAAGAGAACTCAATAAATTCTTTGCTCATTTCTTGTTTCCATGAACATATATGGAAGCAAAATGTGAAATAACAACTGATAGAGAATAATATGTCTATTTTGATGTTTGTGATAATAATATGGCAAAATTATCTTTGTGCTCCTCAAGTTCTCTATTCTAAATAATGTTACATGTAATTGTAAAATGTGTAAATATCGCATAACCATTTTTAATAAAATGGAATCCTCTATTAAAAAAATTAATTTTTTCATGTAAATCCTATGTCTTACTCACTTTTTCTAAAGCGATTACGCAATATTTATACAATTCACAATTTTAAATATTATTTATCTTTCCAAGTTGTCGTGGATAATGCAAAACATAAAGCTCATTCTATAGATATCCCATGTATGAAGATTATTTTCTTTAATAAGCTTTTTGACTTGGCCTCCACACTCTTGCCATAGATGAAAATTACCTACTCCATAAAATCTTATTCTCTAAATAAGCCAATTAAAATGTTGTTATAACTACAAATATCTCGTTAGAGATATCATATAATTTTATGCCTAATTAGGACCATAACAGAAAGGCCGTTGATTTATGCAAACTAAAATATTGCTATAGACAATACTATAAGTTTCATAGACTTTTCATAACTTCTCTCTCTAAAAGAATTTACGATTTTAAAAAACAACCTCAAAATATTATTACTAATAAATATAATATATAATTACTTATTTGAAAATATTTTCAACATGAGGTCGAGATTTAGGCCTCATTTGAATTTAGAGATTAAATTAAATGAGTTAAGATAAGTTCTGAAAGTTGAATAAAATATTATTAAAATATTACTTTATAAAATTATTATTATTTAGGAATTTTAAAATATTGAATTAGAATTTTAAAAAATTAAATTGTTGATTATATTTTATTTAAAAATTAAAAAAATATAATAATAAATTTGAGATTAAATAAGTTGAGATAAATTTTGAATTCAAATAGAGCCTTAAATGTCTTTAATGCATACACACTATAGATAGATAAAAAAAAATATTCAAAATAGGATAAATGTATGTCTTTAATATGTTGCCATGACATTGTAAATGTTGTTTGGCAAATAAAAAAAAAACAAAACTAGTATAAAAATATTTGTATTTTAAACTTTTATTGTAAGTGTTTTGGATACTAATAATAACACGTATATACATCAAATTGTGAATTGCAAAACTTTATTAATAAAACAAATACAGATAATTTTAAAGAATTCGGCCAAAATGTTTTTTTATTTATCCACTCGGCCGCAAAAAGACTAATGAAGGATAGCAAAATCTCGGAATCAAAGCAGTCAAATTCAAAGAACCCTCTGCAGCCTCCCGAGTCCGAACTGCTGTCGTTGACTTGTTTACCCAGATTCGCTGGATCAACGTGAAACCAACGCAAGCCCACCATATACCCCTGGTCACTTCACCCGCAGGTGACCCAATCCCCACTCTCTCCGAAACCCTCTGCATATATTTTCGCTCCCACTGCCTTGTCTCTCGTGCTCTTTACTCGCTTTCTTTTCCTCTCTTTACTTTCCCTCTGTACTCTTTCACCATGAAACTCTCGTCACTCGCACTCGACACCAACCCCATCACAGGCCCACGGACGGCGTTCGTGGGGGTAAACCACATGCCCATTCCCCCTCGCCGCCCAACCGTCGTCGTATGCTCCTCCTTAAAGCCCGTCGTGGCCTCAGCTTCTCTTGGCGTGGCCGAATCTGCCACCGCCGCCCAGGGACTTCCAAGTCGGATTGGGTCGCTGAGTCAGGTATCGGGCGTCCTGGGCTCCCAGTGGGGCGATGAAGGCAAAGGCAAGCTCGTCGATATCTTGGCCGAGCACTTCGACATCGTTGCTCGTTGTCAGGTACACTCGCTCTTCAAAATAGATGCATATGCATGTGCACATATCTATGCTTTTAGTATGGATTTTAATATTGGGTGTTTGAATAATGACTGAAACATACCCAATTTTCGTTGCTTTATATTAAAAGAAAATGAGTTTGGGACTGCTCAGCGTAAAAATTAATTTTTTTTCAAACAAAAAGATCCCAATTTTAATAGCTCTCGAGAAATAGGATGTGCGTGGGGCGTAAAGATTCCAACTTCACCGTTTCCTCATAGCGGAGTCTTTCAGCATGGTTAAGAATCAAAAGATACAAGATCCTTTGAGTGGTGGCTAATTTGTTAAATAAGCATGTTTCTAATGAGTTGTAATTGGCCGGATTATTTGGGACCCGTTTGGATAGTGAGATGAGACGAGGTGATTTTAGAAATATTGTAAAATATTATTTTTTTAATATTATTATTGTTTTAGAATTTGAAAATGTTGAATTGAGATTTGAAAAAAAGTTGAATTGTTTATCATATTTTGTATGGAAAATTGAGATGATGAGTTGAGATAGTTTTTCAATCCAAATTGGTGGTTGCAGCTAGTTTATTTTGTAATGGTAATTACTTTTGGCTTGAAACCCGTAACAATTTTTTATGTCAGGGTGGAGCCAATGCAGGACATACTATCTACAATGCGGAGGGAAAGAAATTTGCCCTTCACCTGGTTCCTTCCGGCATCCTTAATGAGGATACTCTGTGTGTTATCGGGAATGGAGTTGTGGTGCATCTACCAGGACTGTTTCAAGAAATTGATGGCCTAGAATCCAATGGGGTTTCCTGCAAAGGAAGGATACTGGTTTCTGACCGTGCTCATTTGTTGTTTGACTTCCATCAAGTGGTGGATGGGCTTAGAGAGTCTGAGCTTGCCAAATCTTTTATTGGCACAACTAAGAGAGGCATTGGGCCATGTTACTCAAGCAAGGTTATTCGGAATGGCATTAGAGTAAATGACCTGAGGCACATGGATACTTTCCCTGACAAGCTGGATCTTTTATTATCAGATGCAGCTTCAAGATTCCAAGGTTTTAACTATGAACCAGAAATGCTTAGGGAAGAAGTTGAAAGGTACAAGAGGTTTGCCGAGAGATTGGAGCCCTTCATTGCTGATACCGTGCATGTCATGAATGAATCCATCTCAGAGAAGAAGAAGATTTTAGTTGAAGGTGGTCAGGCGACCATGCTAGATATTGACTTTGGAACTTATCCTTTTGTTACTTCTTCTAGCCCATCTGCTGGTGGGATTTGCACCGGTCTTGGCATTGCTCCAAGAGTAATAGGTGATCTAATTGGAGTGGTGAGTGGTTACTTTTTTCTCTCCCTACTTGAGATTGTTAAGCTGTGCATCTAGATTTTCTTTTTCTTTTTTAGGCGGTGGGGATCAAATGTCTAATGCTAGGTTTTTAAAAATATGTGGTGTTTTCAACTATGGGTTTTCATATGTATCTGGTAGAAAACACCTTATAATACCACATACCCTTTGTTAAATTTAGCACTGCACTTGAAATAAATTAAGAACATTTGACAATGGCTAGTTGAGATTCTTAACTTGAGCTTTCCTTGTTTAGGTGAAAGCCTACACTACAAGAGTCGGTTCTGGTCCTTTCCCTACAGAAATCTTGGGTCAGGGGGGTGATCTACTCAGGTTTGCTGGGCAGGAGTTTGGCACTACTACAGGCCGTCCTCGTCGTTGTGGTTGGCTTGATATAGTATCGCTGAAATACTGTTGTCAGATCAATGGCTTTTCCTCACTAAATCTTACCAAACTGGACGTGTTGTCGGAGCTTCCTGAAATTCAGTTGGGGGTTGCATATAAACACATCGATGGTACACCAATAAAATCATTCCCTGGAGATCTTCGTCTTCTTGAGCAATTAAAGGCAAGTTCCCCAACCTCAGCCCCCTTTCTGAAGTTTAGTATTGGGGATATGTTCATTTGTTAACAAAAGCCATTAGCTTCTTTTGGGTACCACATTAGCCGTGCTTGGCGGCTGGTCGTTTACATCACGTTAGAAGCATTGTAAGGGATACTTGGCCTTGTGAGGGCAATTCTTTTTTTTTTCCCGTCTTACACCATCCAGACCAGCCTACCCTCACCTCTCTTCAACAGCAGGGCCCGTTTGAATAATAAGATGAGATAAGTTAAGATGATTTGTAAATAGTAATGAAATTATTGATTGAAATGAGTTAAGATGAGATGAGATAGTTTTATCTCACCTCTCTATCAAATGGGTCCTAAAAGATTGTTTATGAAAACCAAAAAGGGGTGGAGCTTTGTATGCTACTTCTCAAATTATCCTAACTGATCTTTGATTTCCTGACTTACCTAAAATGATTCACACCCTCTTGCTTGATTTGGGATTTCTGGGAATTCTTCTTGATTTGTGTTATTTCTATGTAGGTGCAATATGAGGTATTGCCTGGATGGAAGAGTGATATTTCTTCTATCAGAAACTATGCTGACCTTCCATTGGCTGCACGTACGTATGTAGAAAGGATAGAAGAACTTGTTGGTGTACCCGTCCATTATATTGGTGTTGGACCTGGACGTGATGCCCTCATAATAAAATAAATTGACAATTGTTCCATTTTAGATGCTCGAGAGGATTCTTGTGCTATTTAAGATGCAAGAAAGATGCAAAGGAAAAATGCAGGTTATATGCATTTGATGCAACAGTTATTCTCCCCTTCCCTTCGGTGGAAGGGCATTTCCAATTTCAATGTATTGGGTTTAGTAATTTGTCGAGAATTTCTGGTTCAGTATTTTTCGAGTTTTCACTGTTGATGATGTGCTAATTTTGGTCTGATACATTGGCATCAAGTAGTGATTTTACCCCTTATTTTTTGTTTCCTTGCTCAAGAACTGCTTATTTCTCTTCCGAGTCACTCGTTTGCTCTTTGTTCCCTAAAGTTATAATTTCTTTTATAATTATGATTTTTCCTTCAAACTAGTTAGGGGTAAAAATTCTTGATTTCTAGTTGTGTTCATGTCCTATTAAGTCATGAACACTCAACTAAATAGATCAATATGAACCCGATTCCTTTAGTTAAACATGTCAAAGTTTCGAATTTTAATTTAACTTATTTAGATAATGGATTGGATTGTGTCCTATTTTGATCTACTTAGTTCATTTGAAATAGATTAACATAACACGATTCATTGAAATAACAAGTATAACTCATTTGATTTAATTAACATAATTTCAAATGAAAGTTAAAAGCTATTTTTATTAGTAGCTACAATATTTAAAAAATAATAATAAATTACATACTAATAAGAAATATTAAAATTTTTAAAATTTTAACATATTTCAAGCCCTATAATAACAAATGTGAGTAGGGGTCTAAATTTACAATCCCAACAAAATATATTGAGAAATATTAATATTATAACTCAATAATAATAAAATTATAATTGTGAAATAAAATCTAAACGGGTCAAAAAAAATTCGTTTGAGTTAAATGAGCTGACCCATTTATAAATTGTCTTAACAAATCAATATATTTTGACCTAAATTTGTTAATATCAAGGCCAAACTCGCTAATTATTCATGTCAAATTTACAAGTCATGACACGTATTGTCAATTTGCTCATCTTTTTAATAAAATATTATGATTTGTATGGAGCTAGTAATATCATGTCATGCTCTATATATTTTTTAATTGGAAAACCATACAAAATAATAATAATAGAAAATGAAAATAGGATAAACTCATATATTAACCATATTCTCAGAAAATATTTGTTTTTGTGTTGGTAGAATAGAAGTTTTGTTTGCAAATAATAACTAAGGATGTAACTAGTCTGGCTTAGTTCAATTTTATATATTGTTTAAAATTGAATTAATATATATCGATTTTGAAAATTTAAGAATTGATATAGAATAAATTCACTATCAAAATCAGAACTTCTAATTTTTTGATTTGGTTCAAATACATTTTGATTTTCTCGATTTCACGAATATCTATATTGATAATAATATGATGTTTAAATAGACTAACAGTTTAGTATATTTTATATAGTTTAAGCACATTATTTTATAATAATTAACACGTAACAGTATAACATTAAATTTAATTACAGTATATATAATCCCTAGACTTTTTATACAAATCTATATGATCAAATGTGTAAAAACGTATTTACAAAAAGAATATATATTATAACTTTTTATGCAAAAAAATGTATTTATCATTAATAAATATATCAAAAGTAAGTTTATATTAGTAACTTTATATCAATATTTACGTTTAGATATTGAAAATGTTTGTGAATAGTAATAAAAAATAGATAAAAAGTAATAATAAAATATTAAATAATAAAATAATAATAATAAATAGTAATAAAAATAGGTAAAAAATAATAATAAAACAGTGAATAGTAATAGAAAATGTTTAAGAATATTATGTTATATTAATTTTGTATTATAAGATTAAAATTTATATGTTATATCAAATGTTACATTAAAAATTATAAGACTAATTTTATATTATAAGATTAAAATTTGATATTATATTAAGTAACAATTTAACATATAACATATATACTAAAAAATTATATATGACATCGACTTCAATTCAAAATATGAAGCCTACCACATCTTAGAGTTAGGACCAATTTCAATTTTTTAAGAACCGGTATCACCGGATTGTTTACAAAAATACAAACCGACCCGTCCGGCCGCTTACAAACTGTTTCCGTCCGGTGGTAATTTTAGAATTTTTTTTTTAGAGAAATGATAGGTGCAGTCATGGAGTTACAAGCGACATACAGTCGCTTTGAAAAAAAGTGAATAAATATGGGATCCACGTGAAAAAGTTAATTTTTTTTCTAAAGCGACTCCAGGTCGTTTGTAATTTTGTACGTAGTATTAGCCTTTTTTTTTTTTTTTTTTTTTTTTTTTTATTTTTTTATTTAAGGGATTTGAGGGCTGGAGCTAATATTTTTTCTAATTTTAAACCCAAACGGAGAGAAATGATAAGCAATCGTTCATAATCGTTCTGCTGCACTGCTCCTGAGTCTCCCTCTCTCTCTCTCTCTCTCTCTCTCTCTCTCTAAAGGAGCGAAGTGGCGGACAGCAACAATAGCCATGGATGGAGGGAAGACGAAGAAGATCTCATCTCCTCCCTCTCTCCAACAATTCATCTCTATCACAGTCCCTCTCCTCGATTTGGAGAAGGTTCTGTATCTCTCTGTTTAAGTGTATGTGTGCGTGACTTTATGTCATATGGGTACTGAAGTTTTTCATTTCTAATAAAATGGTTTAGGACGCTGAGATATCAGCATCAATCAGCACAGGCGCGTCCAGAAACTTAGAGACTGCTCAAAAGAGGGGCTCCACTATTCTCAATTTGAAGTGTGTAGACGCTCAGGTTTTTTTCTATTCTAATGGTTTCCGTGAAAATGGACTTATATAAAAAGGGAAAGGGAAAAGAAAATACAAGATTATTTTTGTAATTTTTTTTTTCAATTTTTTTTTTTTTTAATTTTCACTGAAGTTCAAAAAGAAAGGGAAGAGGGAGGATTGGGGTTGGGAGGGGGGACTAAGAAAGAAGCTGCTTTGGTCAACTAATATGAGAAAGTCTGGAGTGAACGGAGTGCTGAAAAGTGGTAGTCTTTGGATTGCTATTAGAGCTGGTTGAGAAAAAAAATCTCGACTTTCTTTCGTTTGGAGTGGGTGATGGAAGGAGGGTCCGATTCTGGCGTGATGTGTGGTGTGTGTAACGAACTTTAATTCCAATGGCTGTAATAAAGATGCATCTCTATTCTTCTGTTTGGAGTCTGGACATTAGGGGATGATGAAACTCGTTTCTGGAGTCGATTTGTCTGAGCTTTTCATGTTTGGGTGTTCGAATTGGTTGATTCTCTCCTGGATTTATTGTACTCTAATATGTCCGTTTCCAGTTGTTTTCCTTGGAGGTGCATTGTGGCCAAGTCTTCCAAACTTTGTTTTGTCACCTGGACAACTGCCATGTCTAAGATTTTACCTGTGCATAATCTAATGCATAATATAATCCTTGTCAACATAAGTATAGCTGCCAATTGGTTGATCATCTGTTGTCAGATCGGACCTTTGTGAATTTTCTGTTTTTGGAATTAATTTGGGTGACGCCAAAGAAGGTGATAGACATCTACTTCAGCTGGAAAGGCTTTTTGGTCGGCATAAAATAGTCCGATACGGAATGCAGCTTCTCTTTGCATTATGTTGACGAGTTGCAGAGAGGGGAATACCTGTACTTTTATGCTGTTAAAAGTCTTCTGTTAAGTGCCAGCCATTTTATTGTGTTTTTTTTTTTATGAATAGAGCCTTGTTATGGATGGGGTTTCTTGTGATTCATTTGATTTTGTGGATCTCTTAAACCTTGGATTGTAATTCTCAAGGCGATTCTCTTGTGCATTCCATCTGTGCATAAGCTTCTTCTTTTATTAATAAATTTCTTACTACTTGTCCCCAAAAAAATAAAATATAAAATCATTTTGTTGGCAACCAAGAGATTGCGCTATCTAGGTTTTCTTTAATCCTTTTAAACTTTTTTTGTGGCCATAGACAGGGCTAATGGGGAAAACTCTTCTTGAGTTTCAATCTACTAAAGGGGATGTTCTTCCTGCTCACAAGGTGAAGGTTCCACATCCTCGTTGATTGCTTGTTAAATTCAATTTACTTGCTACTTGTCATGAAGCAAGTGCAATGTTTTTAAGATATTGAAATCGTATCCTAGGTTCGGCTTCTAGTTTCATATTTTAATTTTTGTCCTTATATTTCTTTCTGGTTGTAGTTTGGCACACATGACGTGGTTGTTTTAAGACCTAATAAGGCTGATTTGGGGTCTCCTGCACTTGGACAAGGTGTGGTTTACCGGTTAAAGGTAATTTGAGAAACAGAATGTTGGGTGATTACTTATGCCATGCTTTCTTTACGAAACTGATGATCATGTTCATGACTACTTGTGCTGGTGGTTTGCTGTGTATTGAACAGGACTCTTCAATCACGGTTGCTTTTGATGACATCCCAGAAGACGGTTTGAATAGTCCCCTTCGCCTTGAGAAAGTGGCCAATGAGGTATGCTGTTTAGAGTTTCCCAGTTAATGAAGATTTCGAGTTGGCTTGAATTGTTATGTAATTTATATTTATTTGAGGGAGAGTAGACTTCTATGGTGCTCTAGGGATCATTTACAGGGATACATAGTAGATATTGTACATATAAGTTCACCCAAAATGTAAACTGGCTACAGGAATACTGTACATCAAGTTTGGCTATACTGCAAAACATGAACCGGTTTATTTGTTTTGGATACCCAACTGTAGCAGGCCACGTACAGTTACTAACATTACATGACTTTGGCACTTACCAAAAAGAAAAAGAAAAAAATTCAAGTTTGTAGGCAGTTCAAACTGTAAGATATTGATAACTGTAGATTGACTCCGCTTTCTTACATGGATCATACCTGTCATTCATTTGTAAATGAACTGTACAATTTATTTTCTAGTTTCTATAAGTTGCAAAGTCCTCAAAAAAGGATGTGGTATAAAAATTTTGGCACCTCCTGTTCTATGCTGAGATCATTTCAATCGTTATACTATGGGTTTATAGATATTCGTTGGAAAAATAAATGCTACAAGTAGTGATCATCGTCGCAGGTGACATACCGAAGGATGAAGGATGCCTTGGTACAATTGAGTAAAGGTGTGCAGAAGGGACCTGCAGCTGATCTCATTCCTGTTTTATTCGGAGAGAGCCCACCGACAGTGACCAAGAAGGATGTCAAATTCATCCCCTTCAACTCCAACCTTGATAACTCTCAAGTATGTAAACATACTCTCTTGCATTTTCTTACACTCAAGCATAATGTTACTAAAGAAACATTAAATTCCTTTTGAAACATTTTGTTACTAAAGAAACTCAAAATGAAAATATTATGGTATTGAGACTAACCTAATCATGAAAAAAGAGTCATACAGCCATATTAAGAGAATTCTATCAAAATCCAGTTGTGTTTTTCTTTAGTATTGAGACTACGTCATTGAATTAAATTTTTTTTATCAACGTCAATCTCAATTAGATTGTTTATGCTCTATGCATTCAGTTTTCAAAATTTGGAATATAAGGCTCACCTATCATAAAACAAACACTGCTAGTTGCTCGAAACTTTAAGGGTAAACACTAAACAATAATTGGAACTGAAACATAAGTGAATAGAAAGAGTTTCAGAATAACCATAAATGAAGTTTAGGAAATTGTGCAGCTGGGTTCTCTATGCATATTCTCCTGTGTACCGCCTCTGTACTAAGATTAGAACTTTATTTTGTGCTCTATTTAGAATCACGTATAGGTATTGCTCTTGTATGGACAAGATTAGAACTTTATTTTGTCGTACTCTACTCCATTAGTCAAATGTAATAGACTTTAATGGCATGAACGTACATGATTTTCTTGTATCTTTAGACACTTATGCACAGGCGTTGCTCTTGTATATGTCCCGTATGCTTGGCTTTGCCTATTTTAATAAAATTCTCATTTACTGTTAAAAAAGGTATTGCATTTGTATGTCCTGTGTACTTGGACTATACCTATTCTCATTAATAAAGTTTCTTTTTTACTGAAAAAAATGATTGTTATTTAGAAAGAAAAGTGTCATTTTGAACATTTTCACCCATGCTTACTTGATTTATGCATGTATATGTTATCTATGTATGCATACTCCATTTCTCACAAACTAATGCACCTAGTCTCTACCCTTTTTTTTCTCCAAAGAAAGATGCCATTTCAAAAGCCCTGTCATCAAAGAACATATTCTTGCTGCATGGCCCTCCTGGAACTGGAAAAACCACAACTGTGGTGGAGATTATCTTACAAGAAGTGAAACGGGGATCAAAGATTCTTGCATGTGCTGCTTCAAATATTGCTGTAGACAACATTGTCGAGCGACTTGTTCCTCACAGGTAAAATACAGTGAACACGGACTATGCTATCATGTCATTGTGGCCAGTCTGGGTTCTATACATACATATGTCTTGGGAATGGTTTCTGAAGAATGTGATCAGCGAGAAATTCTTATAGCTATTGATCTTCTCGCGTGTGTATGGTGCTGTTGCATTCAATTGGATGTAGCAGCCAATGGGCTCAAAAATTATCCTAGCATTGCTTTTTAGGATTCATATCGCTTATTGCATGCAGGAATTGTTGTGGTTGGTTTAACATCAGGTGTCACCCCTTATTGCGTTCGATTCTTTAGAGTAAAAGTGAAGGTTAAAGGCTTTGAAAATCTTAGCTTTCTATATTGAGGATTCTCTTTGTTATAAAATGGTTTGAATTTTCAAGTGTGACAATATCAAATTTAACAATGTCTTTATCTATTTCCACATCTTCTCTCAGAGTAAATTTGGTGAGATTGGGGCATCCTGCACGTTTACTGCCTCAAGTTTTGGAGAGTGCGCTGGATGCTCAGGTATATAAAACCTCAAATTTAGGGGAAAAAGCTTGATGCCTGGAATGCTTGCTGTCATCACTGTGGCATGTTTAAACTTATAATGCCATCTCATCCCATGATTTATATGTTTTTTGTGTCACTATATTGTGCACCTTGACTTTTCTCTTGTTCTACATGGGAGCATGTCACGGCTACTTGTATGAGCACATATTGACAGTCTTTTTCACTTTATAATTATTTTTGCTGAAGAAACTGAAAGTCCACTCCTTTTGTTGTATTTTTTTATGTACTTAATTACATTTGTTTTCATTCATAAATCCATTGATTCTTCCTTTGATGCCTTCTAGTCTCTGGTTATGGTACTGCAGAAAAGACATTTCCTCCTTTCTCTGACATATCATAAAGCATCTTTTTTTTGGTGTTGTTTTAATATAGTTTCTAATCTTTGATAAAATTGATGTTGTCCTTATTTGTATGCTTGCTGCTTTTTAGGTTTTACGGGGAGATAATAGTGCTCTGGCCAGTGACATTCGGAAGGAAATGAAGGTAGAGGTTTAAAATATTTGAAGCAAACTTAGTGCACAAGATTTTCCCATATATGCAGTTAAAATCATTGAAAAATAATGCTTAATGATAAGCTTTGCCATTTTATAATTTAATCGGATGAAGTTCTCTAACCAAAATAATAGTATTAAGTTTTTGGGAGAAAGTTGATATATCCTTGGGCGTGGTTGGCTGTTATATCATTTATTCTCGAAACTTAAAAAGTTATTCCTTAGTTTCTGGTTCATCCCGCCAGAAGGCTTTCTTTCTGGAAGTTTCTTTTTGGTACCAGAACATTTTTTTGTAAGTTTTTTCTTAAAAAAAAAAAAAAAGTGGTGCCAGAACCTATTTCATGCTTCTATGATCTTATAACTTTCTTATATATTAATGCATCAACTTGTCCTCACTGCATTTCTTCAGGTCTTAAATGGGAAACTGCTGAAAGCCAAAGACAGAAACACAAGGAGAGACATCCAGAAGGAGCTTAGAACTCTTTCTAAAGAAGAGCGTAAAAGGCAGCAACTTGCTGTTACAGATGTAATTAAAAGAGCAGATGTGGTGTTGACAACCTTGACTGGAGCGTCTTCCCACAAGTTGAATAACACTTCATTTGACTTGGTGATTATTGATGAAGCTGCTCAGGCACTTGAGATAGCATGCTGGATAGCTCTACTAAAGGTAGTATTGCACACCTAATAAACACCAAAAAACATATGCACTTCCCTTAAGAATGCAGCCATGTTAAATTTGGGGATGCCATAATTGTACTCTCATTTTTTATGGCCACTCATTTTTAATGCTTATTACCGTAGCCGTTGGATACCCTTCTTTACCATACCATCCTTCAGGAGTAAAAATGTCTTTAGATATATGTGATGCAGAATGTGTCATTTTCCACAGTTTAGGTTGCTCAAAAGACTCAAAAATTTCAGCCAAGGGTACTTTGAATTTAAAAAAGTATCTTCTATGGGGAACGACTTGTGTTGGTCATTGCTTTTAATGGTTTAAAAAAACCCAGTGGTTTCTATAGGTTATCATAGTTGGTTTAATGTGTATATCAAATGATCGAAGGTAATTGCCTAACAATGAAATATGGTAATGATACATGTAGAATGCCTACTGGCACTCACAGCACCAGTTAACAATCTGAGTTTATTTGTTTCAGGGTTCAAGATGTATACTTTCTGGTGACCATCTTCAGCTTCCCCCTACAATTCAAAGTGTTGAAGCTGAGAGGAAAGGTTTGGGAAGAACCCTATTTGAACGCCTTGCAGACATGTATGGAAATGAAGTCATGTCTATGCTCACCGTACAGTACCGCATGCATGAGCTTATTATGAATTGGTCATCTAAAGAGCTATACAGCAGTAAGGTGTGTTATGGATGTGGGTTTAGACATAACATATCAGTAATGGCTTGCGAAAAACTTTGTCTGTAATATCAATAAGAAACAGGAAAGGAAATTGTTCGATTTTGTATGGTTATATCTTCTTACAGATTAAAGCCCATCCAAGTGTTGCTGCACATATGCTTTTTGATCTTGAGGACGTGAAGAGAACCACTTCGACTGAACCCACCATTCTTCTCATAGACACAGCTGGGTATGCTAAATTGTTGCCATATGCTGAATTATAATGGTTTTCACAATAATTGCTTAGGGTTTCTCCATACCTGTTTGGAACTGCATTGAATGGTTTCATTCTCATTGTCCTAAGATTTTGAAGTCAAACCAAAATTATAAACTGGTCCATCAAAAAAACTTTTTTGATGATTTTCGTACTTGGTTCATATTGATCTGATTCAGATGTGATATGGATGAAAAGAAGGATGAAGAAGATAGCACATTGAATGAGGGTGAAGCAGAAGTTGCTATTGCCCATGCAAAGAGACTTGTTCAAAGTGGAGTCCAGGCTTCTGATATTGGTGTTATTACCCCATATGCTGCACAGGTATAGGTCTTTCTTTTGTGGGCTTTAATTGCTGAAACTTATCTACAATCTAGACCTAGTAAACCAGGTCATGTACTGTTGAGATGTGGCTTGAATGAAGCGCATCAGATTGCACTTGGAGTTTTCAACCCGTAACTTCGCTCGACCCTCGCTCGACAGTCGCTCGAGCGAGAAATCAAACGGAGAGTTTTGAATCCAGGCAGAGACTTCGCTCGACTCTCGCTCGACCTTCCGCTCGAGCGAGAATCAATCCTAAGGTTGCATCGCTTCCAGGAACTAGGGTTAGCGCCGTTTGGAATAGTGTTCCTCTCGAGCGAGATACAGCCTATATAAGGATCGAGGGCCATTTGCGCAGAAGAGAGCGGAAGCAGAGAGCTGTGGAGATCAGGCGATTTCGCTCGAGCGAGAAGTGCTCGCTCGAGCGAGATTACGAACACAGGCGTCCGTCTCCCATTTTCTCCTTGTTTGATTTTGTAGATCAGTGAGAGCCTACTTGTAAAGGGTTGAGAGCCTTGTGAGAGAGAGAGTTTTGTAACCTCTAAGAAGTGTATTCCATCTTTGTTATTATAGTGATTTAGACCGACCCAACAGTGGATGTAGGCTCAGTTTGAGTTGAACTACTTCATATCTGGTGTCCATTTCTGTTCTCCCTCTTTAGTTTTATTTCTCTTGTTTGCATTCGCTGCGTGGCTCTGTATTTACTGTCCGTCGGTCGGTCGGATTCCCCAACAAACTGGTATTAGAGCGTTAAGGGATGGCCTCAGTAAATTTTGGAGTAGAGAAATTTGACGGTCAGAATAGTTTCAGTTTATGGCGCTTGAGGATGAAGGCTTTGTTGCGTCAGCAGGGTCTGTTCAAGGTTGTAGAAGGAGTGACTGGTGAGTCTCGTGCATCGTCAAGGAATGAGGAATTGGCTCACAGTACCATTCTACTATCACTATCAGATGAAGTTTTGAGGGAAGTTGCAGAGGAGGAGACCGCGGTTGGTCTGTGGAACAAGCTAGAGAGCTTGTACTTGAAGAAATCTCTCACTAACCAGTTGTTTTTTAAACAACGGTTATACACTCTCAAAATGGAGTAAGGTACTTCTATTTCTGCACATCTAGATGAATTTAATAAGATTATTATGGATCTGAGGAACATAGACATTAAGATTGATGAGGAAGATCAAGCCTTAATTGTTTTGTGTTCATTGCCTATTTCGTTTGATAATTTTGTAAATTCAATGTTGTATGGTAGAGATACAATCTCCTTAGTAGATGTCAAGTCTGCTTTGAATTCTAAGGAATTGAGAACAAAATTTGGGGGTTTAGGCATGAACAATCAAGCCGAGGGTTTGTTTGTAAAATTTTCCTCTGGTGATAGATCCGGGGAAGGATGTTCAGGGAAGAATAGAAGTAGTTCCAGTTCCAGTAGCTCCAGATCTAACAAGAGGAAAGTGAAATGTTACCACTGTCATAAGATGGATCATTACAGAAGTGAGTGTCCTCAATTGAAAAATGTGGAGGAAGAGGAAAGTTCCTCTAGTAGTGATGACAGTTAGTCTCTACTTCCTTGAGGGTAGTGTGGTGACAGGTGGAGTATCCTGACATGCTCCAGATTCAGATATTCATTCGCATGTGTCACGTGCGGATCCGCCAGACAGGATGGTCATTTATGAGTCAGCAGCTTTTGCTTGGTGTGATCAGAAGACAGTAATCTTGGTTTTTTGTTTGCATTGTATTCTTAGGAAGCAGTGTAGAATCATGGTTCCTGCAATATTTTGGATCAGGATACATCTTGTGTAAAGTCTTGTTTTGTATTAAACTCATATTTGTTTTATGATCATTGGAAGTTTGGTTTTGTTTATCTTTTTTTTTTGTGATGTGTTTGGTGTTCAAACATTTTTTGAGAAGACAGTGATCTACAGACAAGAAGGTAGAGCGTTACTCAGACCATACAGTTTTGTTTCACTCCACGAAGTAACTGAATGAAATGAGGTGGGCCTTGAGTGACAGAGTCTACAGTTTGCTTTTGGTTTGCCAAGCTTGTCTACAGATCGTCAGTGAAGCGGACAACGCATTTTGCTATTTGGTGAATTTTCTTTTCTTTTGTTTCCACAGAAAGGAGAGAGAGTTATAGTAAGAAGGTGGAGTTGCAGAGAGCTTCATAGTTGATTGGCATTGGTGTACAGTGAGAGCAGGTCTACAGCTGGTAGATAAGGGGGGCAGTTGGTTACCTTTTGTGTATGCTCATGCAGGCTTTTGTTGATTCTTATTTTGGCTAAAGAATATTTGGTTGTCTTTATTTGTATTCAGAAGCCGATTGTTCAAGTAAGCAGCCTGTATTGTGGTGCATTGCCGCTTGGGTGAAGATAGTGAATCTTCAGATGTTGTCTATAGTGTTGAAGACTTTTGTGTGGAAAGTGAGTTCTTCAAAGATAGACTTCGTATTTCGTGTTGGATATTCCTTCCGTGGTTGAAGGATTTGTGGGTCTTTTATCCAGAATCATTTTGTGGGGCTTATTCAATCCAAGGTGGAGATTTGTTGAGATGTGGCTTGAATGAAGCGCATCAAATTGCACTTTGAGTTTTCAACCGTAACTTCGCTCGACCCTCACTCGACAGTCGCTCGAGCGAGACATCAAACGGAGAGTTTTGGATTCAGGCAGAGATTTCGCTCGACTCTCTCTCGACCTCCCATTCGAGCGAGAATCAATCATAGAGTTGTATCGCTTCCAAGAACTAGGGTTAGCGCCGTCTGGAATAGTGTTCCGCTCGAGCGAGTTACAGCCCATATAAGGATCGAGGGCCATTTGCGCAGAAGAGAGTGGAAGTAGAGAGCTGTGGAGATCAGGCGATTTCACTCGAGCGAGAAGTGCTCGCTCGAGCGAGATTAAGAACACAGGCGTCCGTCTCCCATTTTCTCCTTATTTGATTTTGTAGATCAGTGAGAGCCTACTTGTAAAGGGTTGAGAGCTTTGTGAGAGAGAGAGCTTTGTAACCTCCAAGAAGTGTACTCCATCTTTGTTATTATAGTGATTTAGACCGACCCAACAGTGAATGTAGGCTCAGTTTGAGCTGAACCACTTCATATCTGGTGTCCATTTCTGTTCTCCGTCTTTAGTTTTATTTCTCTTATTTGCATCCGCTGCGTGGCTCCGTATTTACTGTCCGTCGGTCGGCCGGATTCCCCAACATGTACACCGTTCAATAGAAAGTTAGACGCATCGATTTTCGAATTAAGAGTAGAAAAACACATCACACGTGATCATATCTACTCAATAGGGCATGATATTTTTGTAATTGGCAGTTTGCCCCTTCTTTGATTAATAATACATGTTTACTTATAATAAAAATTTTAAATTTAAAAATAAAAATAAAAACTTGTAAAAAGGATTAAAATTTTCCACCCCAGTTGGGGTGGTCTGCTTACACCCCATTTGACCACCCTGGTGCTGGGGTGGCGAAATCCACCCAGGCCGGGGTGGTTTGCCAACATAGAGGCTGGCCGGACTACCCCTTGAGTGGTTCCAGTTTCTCCTTTTTTTTCTTAATTTTTATTATAAATCTATTGTATAAATAATCCAGTGCACGAGTGTATTCAGAATGCCATGGAATCCTTGCATGTCATTGTATTATTGGTCTTATTTTACACCAAACTATGAGCTTCATAATTATGTAATCATGGCAAACGATCAAAATAGCTACTGGATGAAATGAAAAGTTCTTTTTGTGCACATAGTACGACACTGTATATATTTTTTCATTGCTGATATTGTAAATGCAGGTTGTGTTACTCAAGATATTGAAAAGCAAAGAAGAGAAACTAAAACACGTGGAAATCTCAACAGTTGATGGCTTCCAGGGACGAGAAAAGGAAGCTATTATTATTTCCATGGTTCGATCAAACTCAAAGAAAGAGGTATGTAATTCATTTTCATTACTATTGTTAATATATTTCTTCAGAAGACTTAAGATAGTTAAAATTTCAATTACCATGAATATTGTAAAATGGAGAAAATTAAACTCTGATTTTTTATTTTTCAAAACATTTCAGGTGGGGTTTCTGAGTGACCGCAGGCGAATGAATGTGGCTGTGACACGGGCTAGAAGGCAATGCTGTCTTGTCTGTGACACTGAAACAGTGAGTAGTGACGGGTTTTTAAAACGATTAGTTGAATATTTTGAGGAGCATGGTGAGTATCTAAGTGCCTCGGAGTATCAAAATGAATAACTAAAGCAAACTTAAGATAATTTTATAGTTCTTCTGGATGAAAAGTTTGTTTCAACTCACCATTTTTGACATGCAAAGTTGTCTGGAAATTAGGCTGTTGGACACATCTTATTCACATCTCCACCTTGCATTGTGTTCATTGTGTCAAAGGTAAAAGACCACTCATCTTTGCTCTTTCATAGTAATGCTTAACCTTCCTCACAATGATCAACTCCATTCCTCTTTTCTGCGGAATTGTCAAATATTCAATGGAAATGTTTCACATTTTTTGAACATGACGAATATGAGCTTTTTCATAAAGGCCAAGAATTTATACATCTTTGTTTTTTTTGTTTTTTTTAACAACTGTTTTGTTTAATCCTCCTTGTAGTAATTATCTTTATGCCCATATTCCTTCCGATTAAGCCCCCACTTCAAAGATTTTCCCTATAAGTTCCCTCAGCTGGGGAGGACCTGAGCATAAACATCCGTTGTTGCAAAGATGGCCATTATGGTGATCGGAAAAATGATCCAAAGTATTGATCAGTTTGCCACAACCATTGGTTAAAACCAAGGCCAATTTTAGTTTCGCAGCCACAAGAAGTAGAACAACAAATTTCTGGCAGCCTCTAACAATCTAACTAAGCCCTCTCTCCCTCTCTCACACACACACACACACACAAAGTGAAAGTGAACTGATGTCTACTAGATTGAAATGCTACGTACGTGAGAAGTAATTTCCAACTCCACCAAAGCTAAATACTATTTCTTCCCGAAAGCAGCTGATCCTCTCAGAAATTCCAGATGGAAGTAGAGAAACTGATCTCTTCATTAAAATCGCAATCGCAAACTTGGAGGTTACCGGCTTCTGCTCCTTGATCTGTAACCCCCTGCATCTCAATCACTGTATCCCAGTTGAAACTCATGTTGGCAAAGGCTCTGGGTTCAAGTTCGTAATCACTTTCTGTCAATGCAGCATCTGGCACTGCAAAGCTTAGTGTGGCATCGGTTGATTCTGACTGTCTCTCATCTTTCAGTATACCCAACTGCTGAAGAAACTCATTGAGGTCAATCTGTGGTTTCTCATCACAAGCTCCCAGCATCTTGTCTGGTGAAATTTCTGCATCTTTCCTTTTAGCTGTTGAGTTTTCTATTTGGTCACTCGTGGTCTGGATTTTAGCTTTTGAATTCCGTGAAGATGAACTGGTAGAGGGTGTTAGGCTTTGAACCGCATTTTGCTTAAGTTCTTGAAGCCTCTGCTGAATGACATGAACACTAGGTTGGGCATTCATATTAAGCAACGCATAAGAAGGAAACATGGAAATGAAATTTTTGGAAGGAAACCATTTGAACTTTTGGTACTTGATTAGAGGGTTGGGATTAGATTGAATATGAGGAAGATTGAGGTAAGCATCTGGTCCATACAATCTCCTTGCAGCCTCATCATAAGCCATGGCAGCCTCTTCAGCGGTCGCAAAAGAACCTAACCAGAGTCTAGTCCTCTTCTTAGGCTCTCTAATTTCAGCAACCCATTTGCCCCATGTTCTTTGTCGAACGCCTCGGTACTGGCACGAGGCATTCAGAGGGCCGCCTTTGCCTCGAGTGGGGCCTTTCTTCCATGGCTTTAACGAGGATCTTTTGCAATTCTCCATGTCTTGTTTCAGGTTGGATCTGGGGAAGCTGAGTGAGTAGGGGAGGAGTGTCTCAGTAAGAGTTGAGACTGCCGAAAATGGTTTGTTAGGCGCGGGATATGTAGGAGTAAAGAGTGCAGCTTGGTTTCAATGCGTTCACGTTTGGGCAAAGTTTTCAAGACCATGTGACCGTTAGTCTGTGTATAGATGGATCTGTGCATGTTCTTATCCATGATCGATGCGTAATTTCACTCGTGATATATATATATATATATATATATATTTTTCAGACTTCATTTGAAAGTTTTCTTCTTCAACAGAATAATTAAAGCAACTAACATAAGAGTAAACGCTCCCAGTTTTTATAATCGAACTCCTTTTTCCCGATCCCATATGTAAGTGACACTGTATATCAGAAGCTTCCAAGAGTAACATGAATTTTGATGCTAATTCCAATCTCCTTGAATTATTGGCAAACTTTGTCCTCCATTGTAATATTTTATATTAAAAATGGTTGATTTTATGTTAAGAGGTTTAAGGTTCAACTGGTACAAACAAGTGATCTTTTATTTTATTTTTTATTTTTATTATTTTGACTGGAAATATTGCATTAAATGTTGAGGTGGTGAGGGGAATATTTTTGCAAAAAATCCTTTTTGAACTGTCAAGTGAATGTTACAAAGAAAGAGAGCACTTTGAATGAAGCCTGACAATCTCTTCCTTGGATTCTGTTGGCGTTGGATGTCCATAAATATAATTGGGTTGAGTTTTAACTGAGAGTTTGGGTTTCAAGAAGACTCACCTCACTACATTTTTCATTTTCACGAGCTCTATTTCACATGTTTTCCTGTCATTCTCAACTTGATTCTCGGGACTCCCTTCACCTTTATCCCATGCTATGCTCGTACACAAATTTTTTTTTTTTTTTTTTTAACTTCATTTTAAATATCAGACTTTAACCAAAGGTATATCTTGAAGAGAAATACTTTACTATAAAAGAATTACGCAAAAATAAATTCATAAATTGATTTAGTTTAATATAGTATGTCAGATTATAAAATTATTTTTATTATAAAGTAATCTAATAAATTACACAAAAGTCGCATTAGTTTGTAAGTTTAGTTTTATTTACACCTTTTGTCTATGTAACAAATCTCCATATTGAAATTTATCAGTACTTTAGAGTGCAAGTTTTAGGTCTAGTAATTTAAGGTACTCGCTACTCATCACAAAATAAATTGTAATTTTGAGAGTGCAAAATATCTAACTTCTCCAAATTTGTAACGAATCCCCTCCAAAACAAAGCTTTGAAATATATATATATATATATATATATATATTAAAGAACACCAATCATCATGCAACACTAGAGAGCGTGACGGTGGCCTTCCCCTTCGTGGAAGTCCAATAAAACTCTATGAAAAATTCGAGGATGATGAAATGAAATAATACTCCATAGTGAAATACGACCATGTTTATTGAAGAAAACACTTGAACGCATCACTTCTTACTACTATCCTTCCTCCCGTCAATTAATGAGAAAGAAACAACTTTTAGACCAAGAAAAACACTAGAGCATACGTTCCAGCAAAATAGTAATCAGCAGAAACAATGAACAAGACATAAATTTTAGAGCCATTTGCACATTTTTGTCCTCCATATGCAATTTCATGGTAAGAAAACTCGAGCTTAAAATATTATGGATATATTTCAAGATAGGATCATAGGATTGAATTTCTAAACTGTGGTCACAGAGTCAGCAGCTAGTGTACATATTATCCATACATGTATGTACATCAGAAGACGGCGAGGAGATTGATAGAAACAGGATCAGATTGCTAAGAACTAGACAAGTCCTCACAACCAGGGAGAAGCAGCCTGATCCAAGGAGCCCTTCAGAAAACATAGACTCCACCAGGGAGAGCCAAACAGCAGCAGAATCTGGAGGACAACAAAAGCCTATTTTCCCTTCCCGCGCTTCTTAACTTCCTTCCACTCTTCCTCGGAATTGGGCAAGGGCTTTGCTAGGTTGAATCAAAGCCTGTGCACCCAAGTCCGAGCATGAAGACTTTGCACATAGAACAACCAGTCATTCTCACGGTGGGAATCAAAAGTGCTCAACAAAATGAACCACACATCAATCTCAGAACAAATCCTAGCAAAGCTAATTCCACTCTTAGATTGTGTGTTTTTGTTCTTTATTGGGTTTCCATCTCCCCTGACAGGACTTCATTTTCACCTTGGGTGCACTTTGCACAAGTTCCTCCATTTATCCTTTAAGTCTATTGTTGTCCGAATGTGCAACACGTCGCCACCAAATTCTAAAATCTTCTTCCATGGAATCTTTCCGTCATCGGTGTTTGAAAATTTCTGCACTCCTTCCTACATTACAACAAAATTATAACTGCATAACTAAAAAAAGTACAAACCTTTCAATTATATTACTCTACGCCATAGGTCTGAAATCAAAGCCACACGAATAACCATGCTTTTGAAAGAGACTGCTGGGATTATAAATGTATTAATGTGATTACCTATATAATGTCAAGTTAATCAATAAAGTTATATGAGTTTCCATCGTGAAGCAATGTAAGCAAACAACAAAATAAGTACCTTCAGTATCTCTTCCTCCTCAGCTGTCCAAGGAACTTTCTTTCGCCTTAGCGGAGGAATTGCTGGGTACTTACTGCAGATTAAAGCAAGGTTCATTATCGATGAAGGAGAACCCATATAGAATGCTAAACAGCTATGTTTTTTTTAATAAGTAGAATGTTAGACTGCTAGTGATAACCAAGAAGTGTGTGTAGGGTAGAAGGGGAGAAAATAATGAGTCCCAGATTTTTTTTATCAGCAGAATAACATGAGTCCCAGATGAAACTGGTGTACCATAGAACATAAAACAATTTTAAGGCAGCTCCTGAATATGGAGGGTAAAGGTACTAGACATCCAGCATTACAAGAAGCAAAGATGATAAATGTATAGAAACAACTAGGCATATAAGCAACTTACTCATGCCTCTCTTGCTTCCGGGCTCTTATAAAATATTTAGAAATGATAGTCTTCTCATTTTCCTCTTCAGAAATTTCCTCTGCATAAGCATCAAGTGCGCAAACAGGTTCCTCTGTTGGCTCAGCAATCTGTTGCTCTAAGTCTTCCTGCTGGATTTGTTCCTTTGAGTGTCTCTGAATGCCAGGAATAACGTCTTTGTTTCTACAGGATAAATTATCACCATCAGCATGAGTATCATGTACACAAACAGTTTCATCTGGTGGGTCGGCAATCTGCTGCTCTAAAACAACCTGCTGGAGTTCTTCCTCAGTATGACTTTGATTGACAGGAATAACACCTGTGTTTCTACAGGATGAATTATGACCATCATGCTCAGCTGCTTCTTGGTTGTCTCCTTCAACCACTCTTACAGCTTGGATAGAACTGTCTTCCCCTTTTTTCTCTTCAGTTAATACATTTAGTGTCCGGGTAATTTCAGCTGGCTCATCCTCTCTAGGTACACAATTGACATTATCACATAATGCAGAAGGTTCTGCTTGTTGCTTATCATCTATACTTCTACAATGAAAATTATTGATTTCATCCGCATGGTCCCCATCGTGACCAGTCTGACCATTTACTCTCTCTTCCAAGTACCCATTTTCATGACTTTTGACGAGAAGATCCTCATCTCTATGCAATGTCTTAGTAAGTTCCTCTAGCTTTTGTTCCAAACCCATACCACAAAACATAATAAATGCTTTCCTTGCCAAGGAGATCTTTTTCTTAGCTACAAGGTACTCTGAAATAGAAAGGGAATATGCACAGAAGGGGCAGTAAAATTTACCATTGTTGTCAAAGCTGGGTGAGGAACCCAAACAGTTCTCATGAACCATCACCGGGCAATTACTTGTGCTGCATACCAACAGCTGACCACCTTCATTACACTTCATACAAAGATCTTGGAACGTCCAACTAGTTGATGGATCATAACTGTTTGTTGCCTGAGCTCTCAAGAACTCATTTTTTTCGTAGAAGACATCAATATTGTCGTAGTGATACCCCTCACCATCATTTGATGTCCCTGCTTCACAACAATGGTCCATATTCTCTTCAGCTTCATGTGCAATGATCTTCTGCTTGCATCCATTGAGAGATGCAGAGCATACTACTCTTAGTTTAAACTGGTGTTCATAGTCACATTGGGATTCATTTACACGAGTCTTGACCGGGAGAGGACCACTTGAAGTTCTAAGTTCAGCACATTGTTCCCTATCATCTCCAACTTCATCAACAGAGATCTTTTGATGAGGTTCATCATCACATGTATCCGAAGGCATAGCAGCACCAACATCAGGAATATCTGATTCGATATGGTTGAATTCATCATCAGCAATATGCCCACATTTCATGGAGGCAGTATGCTCATCATAATTATCCCCTGGAACCCTGATTTCTTCCTGGCTCTCTCTCTGATCCTTAGCCAAGCCACAACTTTCTGTTCCAGCAACCAACATAACTCTTCCAGATGGAAACTCTGAGCGTTCTGTTCCATTTAGAGGAACTGGGTTCACTTCTCTGGACTGAACTGAGGATGAGGCAAATTGCTTCTGCCTCTTGGCATTTGTATTAAGATCCTCACAAGCATCTAAAATATTTCGGTTTTCATGGAAGTCTTCATCCATATTTTCAGCAGCCAGTGTATTCCTTTTCCTCTTGGAGTCTAGTAAAATCCCAGTACATGAATTGTTTTCCAGTAGGTTTTTCCTACCCTCAACAATTCTAGGCATCACATTCCCTTTCGGTCCCATATGTAGTGTGGCAAGACAGCTCTTATTAACTCTCTGTACACTGTGCTTAACATTATACACAGGTAGTTTTTCACCTGCATTTGCCAATCCACTCCTTACCTTCAAGGTATCAGCATAAGGATGACTACCATCAAGAAGTGAATCTTTCAGCTGTGCATTAAGAAACACACAAACCAAATATTGAATGAAGAATGAGATTAGATGAAATGGGGAATGTATGATAGTAGAGAGAGAAATTTGAAAAATCTACAATACCTGTTTTAAGGCAAGTTTAGGCATACAGGCTCTTTTGTGGATTATAAAGGGGCGAGCATCCCATTTTGACAGCTCTAGTCCAGCCATTTTAAGATCTGATAACGAAGTCTGACAAAATATATTTATGTTCACTTTAAAATGAAATCCAAGCTTATAAATTTTGAAGGAGAAAATCAAATATGTGATACTAGGTTGATTCAAAAACCATGTTTTTAAAAACCATGACCAATTTAATTCTTACCAGAGATTAGATAAAATACTACCTCTTGCACTATGTGCTCGAGAACATCTTCACAGCTTTTTGACATATCAAACCCAACTTTTGAAGCTACGGATGAACAACCATCTTTTGTGATCCCATTACTAGGACCAAATAAAACCTCCAGACATCTTAAAGCCAGCATTTCCCTCATGTTTTTCCCCAAACTATCAGGTAACTCTGGAGCTATTTCGATCAAATCTGAAACAAGAAACCATGATTTACCCAAACCTCCACTTAAGGATAGATTAAAAAAATATTCACAGAAAAATATATTTGAGTTCACAGTACCATGTAAAATAGAAACATCAACTTCCTTGAAGCTTGCAAGAGCTTCAATGACCCAAATCCATGCAAGGCTTGAAGCGCAACCAGATGCCTCATCCATGGGAGACCAAATATTCAAGAAGTTCCGCAAACCAAAAATCTATAGGCCCCGCCCCGTACACGTCTTTTGTCACGCTCCGTACCCGGGGGTGAACCCTTCTAACCTAAAATCCACAAAGAAAAATGCTATAACGCACGAAAGAGAGTAGGCACGAAAAGCGCGAAAAGTATATCAGTCATCTGAAAATTCCATTTTATCCTTGCATAAAACATTCTTGTCGTTCCAGTGATTTCTTTAAGAAAAAAAAAAAACATTGCAAATCTTGGCCACGGCTGCCTCTGCATTTTTTTTTCAAATTTTTTTTAAAGTTGTAGATAAAATATACACATACAAATGAAGAGAAAAATTATGCTTTCAATTTATCGGGAACAAGCAGCGATGAGAAGGATCATGCCGTTCCCAGTAGTTCTGCGGAGGGACTTTGGGATGGAACGTGAATGTGACGCACGCAGAGATGTGGCAGAACTCTCGAATGAAAATTAAGAAAAAATAAGTCAGAACGAAAATCAAAGTTGTATTGAAAATTCTCGGTTACAATTAGCGCATTGTGGAGAGGTAGAAACCTGGATTGAGGATCAATGATGACTGAGAGCGGCGGAGGAGCAACGAAAAATAACTTCGCGACTTTCCATTGCTTTCGTTTAATATTTTTTAAATTGTTTTTTCTTACTTATCCATTTGGTACTGTTCATGCATTTCGTACTCTATTAAGATTAAGATGATATATTTATTTAAAATTTATTTTAATTCATCTCAATTTATATTTATTTTATCATTATATTTTTATAATTTTTTATATAAAATATAAATTCGTATATATTTTTTAAAAATTTTAATATATATTTTTTAAATTTTAAAATAATAATAATATTAAAAAATAAATTAAATTCATCTCAATTTATTTTAATTCATATCACCTCTAAATTTAATGAAGGCCTGAGAAAGAATAATTTTTAACAGCCCCCAAAGTAGCCACCCTTCAGGGGCAGTCGAAACATCCCAGAAATATACACAATTTTTTACTAATTTTGTAAATAATTTTTGGCAACCCCACTGTTTAAACGCAACAGAACATCCCAGAGACATGAATAGTATTTTTACTATTCATATGCCAATCACTGCTTTAAGGAGAGAGGGGCTGGGTGCAACTCGCTTGACTGCTGCTTAGATTTTTTTTCTATTAAGAGTATTGATATTAGATTAGTCAAATGTCAATACTTCTTAAAATTTGAAAAATAATAATAATATTTTTATGTTGAATTGGTCATCCATTTTTTAAATCTTAAAAAGTCTACAATTCCCTCATTTTACTTTTCATATATAAAAGAACTATTGATATTTCCATCTATTAAAAATAATTATATAAGTAATTATTTAGTTGAAAATAATAATTTTTTAATAAAAAATAATTATTTAAGTATCAAATTAAATTATTAAAATACATATAATTAGTATAATTACAAAATATGAAAAATAATTTAAATATATTCTTATTAAAAAAAATGAATATGAGTATGATTCTTGAAGATTATTGAGAATTATGAAAATAAAATAATAATTAATTAATTATAATAAAAAAAATATTAATATTTTATTATTATAAAGAATGTGATAGCTAATCTAATGTAAGTTTCATACTTTGAGTGATTAGTTAAAAAATAAAAAATTGTATATTCTTAAAATTTTAAAGATAACGATGGTCAATCAAATGCTACTACTCTAAGAGGCTTTCTTATAGCAGTTCTCATCAAGCAATGCTACGGGAAAGCCCATGTATAGCACAAAAGGCACGAAATGTTAACGTGGATACTATAAAATAAAAAATAAAATAAAATAATAAAAAGTCAAAATGTTCATAACGACTTTTACATTTCATTTCTCCCTCCACTTTGTTTTTCTTCTTCTTCTATTTTTCTCTTGCTAGTCTTTCGTCTCTCGTTGGATTTGCTATCGTTGGTTCATCTCTACATTTGTACAGAGCTAGTAAGACTTTTTCTTCTAAGGTAGTTGTAAATCCACATGTAAAGGACTTTAATCGATAGAAATTTATCTGTAAAGCTGGATTTAGTCTACTGTAAAATTATGTAGAGTTCCTTTTTATAGTCTTCTATTCATCTCCATCTCTTCTCTTTGTGTCTAATTTCTTCAGTTCTACAAATTAGTCCCTAAATCCCTAATTCTAAGGATTCATCAAAGTTTGGTTGAGGGGCATAAGATAGACCAAAATAGAGAGCTTTTGGAGAGCGACGACGGGCCAAGACTCTAGCTCAAAAGACTACAACAGTATTGAGTTCTACGAAGCATGTAATGACAGAGATAAAAGAGAGAATAGATCAAGAGAGATGAAAAATAATGAGAAGACTTCAAAGAGAGAGATGAAAGATAGATAACATAGATTGAGAGGGAATAAAATTTGGAGAAAATAAATCTAAAGTGCCGACATGGAAAACTGAATAATAAATCGAAAAGAATAGTCTGAACCAATTATTTCGTGCCGCACGAAGCATTCGTGCATTGTAAAATTTTCCAAATATAAAATCTAGATATGATAATTCTCCAAAATTAAATACCTTAAGAATATTTACAAATCAAGTAAACTCGACACTACTATATATTCTCCAAAATTCCACAAATCCATTCATGCCACTTGCTAGTTGGCACATATCTCACATTTTTCTTGTATTCCAATTATCACAGCTCTCAAGCCATCTCTAAAAATATAGTGGCGATAAACTAGTATATAAACATAAGTCAAATATAGAACACAAAACAAAACATAATTTAAAAAGTAATAAAGAGATATTTCAAAAATTACAATAATAATATAGATAAAGGGCTTTTGACATAAGCATAACTAAAACAACATCAAAACGGGATATAAGTCATATTTAACTCTCATTATAGGGTTGTGACATCCCACGTGGCCAAACTAGGTAGGAAAACTATGCAAAAAATTACTTTATCTCCAAAGTAGGTGCAATTATGAAATAAAGATGTTGGTACTAACTAACAAAGGTCATAATTTTACATCAAACGATCGTCTCTATTTTGGCCAAGGATGGGGTTGGGCTTTCCAATCCTAAGTCCACAGCGCACAAGGAGTCCAACGCATCGGCCTTGCACAGTGGGCTGGTCTCTGGGTTGCTCCAGACCCATAACATTACGAGACCCGAACCTGAAAACATTCTCATCTCTGATTCTCTCCACGGACTCGACTTCGTGCCGAAAATTCAGCCGTCCAGGGTGGTGACAATGGTAGTGGTACAGACAACATCGACGGTGTTGGTAATGCTCTTCGATGACATTTCGACGGCGTCAATAGTGGCAAAAAAAGTGTTAGTTGCTTTCGGTAAGCATGTGTCTTCGCATCTCTCAATAGAAGGCCCCGATGTTCCTGGAAAAGCTTGAAATAGGTCGACGGAGGGAGGTGGTAAGGCCACTTTACCAGTAAACCCTTTTAGGCACCCTGACTTTGATTTTGGGCCATCGGAGCATTCTATGTAGGACTTTTCGAACTCTGAGGACCTGATGCATTCGGTGGAGGATTTCTCGAATTCTTTACAGGGGCTGAAGGATTTCTCGGTTGATGAAGAATTTCATAATCCTAATCCTCTTAACTACTTCTTCTCAAACCAATCTGATTGGATCTTGCAAATGGCTCAAGGAATTCTTCAATTGGTCAGGATTAGGTGTGCTGGCTACAAAGAACAATTCATGGCATTGTTAACTGCCATTGATTCGAGTACAACAAAAATTGAAGAGAAAAATCAAGACAAACCAAAGAACTTAATCAGTTGACATGGTCTTTGAATTCGGAGGGTCCTTCCAATAAAGGAAGGACGAAAGAAAATGAACTAGTCAATTCCCAATGAAACCAAAAATCATGTCTTAGAACATCCAAGGCCTCAACGAAGTAAATAAGTGCCTCTAGATATGAAACTTCGTGAGTGTAAAGCAGATATAGTATGTCTTCAAGAAACTAAAGTGTAATTTCTCAATAGAAGATTGGTGAGGAGTTTGTGAAGGGCTGGTCACATGAATTGGGTCTATATGGCTTCCTCATGAGCGTCAGGAGAAATCATCGCTTTATAGGACCAGCGGGTGCTGGAAAAATTGGATGTACATATTGGTAGGTACACGGTGGCTTATTTGTTCAAATGTGTTACTGATAATATTATGTGGGCTTTTGCAGGTGTGCATGAGCCTAATGTTGATGTTGACAGATGACTTTTGTGGAAAGAATTATCATGGCTTCATAGTGTGTGGAACTTCCCGTGGTGCATAGACGGTGATTTTACCATAGTTCGTTTTGCTAGTGAAACTTTTGGTAATAGAAAAGTGAGGCTTGAAAGTCTAGAATTTTCAAAATGTATCTCTGACTTAAATCTGGTAGATTTACCGCTAGTTGGAGGTTAGCCACTTGGTCTAATAATCAGACCTGGTCTAGGCTGGATCGCTTTCTCATTTCTCCGGAGTTGGAAAACTACTTTCCCGACATTCTGTAGAAGCATCTAGACCGTATCTCCTCAGACCATTGGCCGATCTTGCTAAATTGTGGTGGTCTTTAAAATGGAAGTTGTTACTTCAAATTCGATAATATGTGGTTGAAATCGAAAGGTTTTGTGGAAAGGGTTAAACAATGGTGATCCTCTTACCAGTTCAATGACTCTCATAATTACATATTTTCTACTAATTCGAAAGATTTAAAAAGAGACCTTAAGTTGTGGGATTCGCATTCTTTTGGCAACTTAGAGGAAAACAATACTGCTTTATGGAGGGACATCCAGGTACTAGAAAGGTTGCAAGAGGGACGACCTCTCACTCAGGATGAGCAATTGTAGAAGACTTCGCTGGTAGCAGATCTCAAGTAGGTGATTCTAATGGAAGAAATTTCTTTGTGACAAAAATTAAGAGCTTTGTGGCTACGGGAAGAGAATCGTAGCACAAATTTTTTTCATAGAGTTGCCAATTATCACCATAGGAATAACAACATTGAGGTGTTTAAGATTAATGGGTTGGAATGCAAATATGGAAGGGTGATCCGTAATCATATTGTTAACTTTTATGAGAACCTGCTGATGGAACAGGAGGATTGGAGACCTAGCTTGGACGGTTTTGCCTTCGATAAAGTTAGGGAGTCTAGTGGTGTAAGAGTGTGGAAAAACATAAAAAGTGTGTGAAGATTTTTTCATCAGCACACCAAGCTTCTATGTAGTGCAGGCTCAATAATTAGATTCTGGAAGGATATCTGGTGTGGTGATAGGGCTCTAACTAACTTGCTTCCTTTTCTTTTTTAGATTGCATGTGCAAAAAATATTATTGCGGCGGAGGCTATAGAGTCAGTTGGAGGACATCTGTATTGGAATATCAACTTCAACCGAACGGAGCAGGATTGAGAATTAAACTCCTTTATGGATTTTCACTTATAGACTCCCAAAGACCAAATCTATAGAATTAAGATGGCTTGTGGTGGACCCCTGCAGGGAGAGGAATTTTCACAGTCCGCTCTTTCTATAAGGTGCTCAATCAAGGACTTGAGACACAATTCTAGAAGAGTAAAATCTGGCGCCATAAAATACCCCCGAATGCGGCCTTCTTCGTTTGGACAACTTCATTAGGGAAGATCCTCACTATGGACAACCTGAGGAAAATGAGAATTATCGTCGCTGATTGGTGTTTCATGTGCCATAATGGAGGTGACTTGGTAAATCATTTCCTCTTACATTGCGAGACAATTAGAGCTCTTTGGAATGAGGTCTTTAGTAGACTAGATTTAGCTTGAGTCATGCTAGAGACCGTAGTGACAACAATGGCTTGTTGGACTCCCATTAGGAGTGAGCGACAAATCATAACTATATAGAAGATGATTCCCATATGCATTATGTGGTGTCTATAGTTAGAGCGTAACGAGCGGACCTTCGAAGACAAAGAGAGATCCCAGAGGAGTTAATTTGTTTATTTCATATAACTCTTTGCACTTTGACTGTTGTTGTGAATTTCAACGACATGAATCTACATGATTTTCTTGTGTCCAAGGTACCTAATTGATAGACCATGGTGACTCTTGTAATAGGCTTTTGCCTTTGTTTAATATAATTTTACTTATATAAAAAAAAATTACGCCCGTGGTAAGGTCTGAATGGAAGCAGAAATAGAACATCATGCTAGAGAGTTTTCACATGCGATATCATATCAAAACAGAGTATTATGCAGATAAATATCATATCATCATATAAAAATCTCAAATTTCATAATCGCTCTTTTTTATGAGTAGAGAATAGAGTACAAAAAATATTCATGTTTAAACCAGTTATGACAGAAAAATATTTCATTTCCTTATTCAGATACAAAGGATAGTGCAGAAAATGACGAGGTTCTTATCATACCTAAAAGATGCAAGCTCTTCACAAAATAAACTCCGTCAAATTTTTGCGAAGTCTAGCAAAGAAGTACCGTTTACCTGAACTTAACATCTCTGAATTTCCTCACAATAGGGTCAAGCGAATATCAAACCAGCACCTCTAATATAAGATGAACCAACTAAAAGACTCTGCAACAAAAATCCCATGTCTCAACCCACTCTCACAACCAAATCACATTAGGACACCTAAGACGGCAAAATCTTTCATCTTTCGCCCATGCAAGGCGCTCTAAACCGTTCTATTTCAGCGATTAATCATTTGCCAAGCACCAGTCAATGGTTTGTCCCGATTTCTAAAATAACATCAATACTCAAACTCAATTCCATGAAATTAACATGTACAGTGGCCGAAACATCAGCATAATACAATACATCTATATAGCAAACAACCCCCAAAATAATTTGTTTTAAACAAACACCACCGTCGTCACTTTACAAACCAAATACTTCCACCATTCTCATGCTCTGCTGGTCCAACGAGACCAAATTAACTGGCACATCTAAAATTCCAGCTAACCCAATCCAACCACTCTTTGTATAAGTTACTCAATCCAACCATATTAATCAAGACAACCATCAATTCATTTCATCATAGAGTCTAGGAAATACCAATTGATCGGTGGTGGAAGCTTCACGATTCACACTAAGGGGTAGCAGTGTTGGACAACAATTGTGGACGATGAAACCGAATTGAAACATGTTAGATAGGGAGGGACATAGAGACAGGAAGAGAGCGAGACAAAGATAAGGTAAGATAAGAGTGACTAAGTAAGATTACTAGATCAGGAAAATTGGGTTTTAGGGTAAGTTCCAAAACGATGTAATTCTTTATATATATATATATATTCTAATAAAATCGGGCAGGGTTGGGTTAAAGGACGATAGTTGCTTGGGTCTATAATCGGCCTGTCATGACGTCTTTGCTATGTACAACGACTTTAAGAACTTGAAATAAAAGTAGAAAATAATAATAAATTATTAAAAAATTAACATAACTTTATATTATAAATTAGATTATAAATTTATTTTTATTATAAAATAAATATTACAATCACATAAAATTACGTTACTTCATGAATTTATTTTTATATAATTTCTTTATATTTCTAATACTTTAGTTAAAAATAATCTGATACGAGATTTAATATGAATAAATTCAAGAGTTAACTCATCTCATAAAATTGATTCTACAAGAGAGATTTGCACATGCCATTAGGGGCGAGCGACAAATCATAAATATATAGAAAATGATTCCCATATGCAATATGTGGTGTCTATAATTAGAGCGTAACGAGTGGACCTTCAAAGACAAAAAGAGATCACATGAGGAGCTGATTTGTTTATTTTATAGAACTCTTTATACTTTGACCATTGTCGTGTATTTCAACGACATGGAGATACATGATTTTCTTGTATCCAATGTGCCTAGTTGATAGGCCATGATGACTCTTGTAATTGGATTTTGCCTTTGTTTAATATAATTTTACTTATAAAAAATAATAATAATTTTACACTCGTGGTAAGGTTTGAATGGAAGTAGAAATAGATTGTCATGCCAGAGGGTTTTCACATGCGATATCATATTAAAACAGAGTATTATGCAGATAAATGTCATATAATCATATAAAAATCTCAAATTTCATAATCAACCTTTTTTATGAGTAAAGAACATAGTACAAAAAATGTTCATGTTTAAACCAATTATGATAGAAAAATATTTAATTTCCTTGTTTAGATACAAAGGATAGTCCAGAAAATGACGAGGTTGTTATCATACCTAAAAGACATAAGCTTTTCACAAAATAACCTCCATATATTTTTTGCGAAGTCTAGCAAAGGAGTACCGCTTACCTGAACTTAATATCTATGAATTTTCTCACAATAATGTCAAACGAATATCAAATACCACCTAAACATAATTTAACATGACTATATCTTAACAAAATCAAACCAACACCTCTAATATAAGACGAAACCAACTAAAAGACTCCGCAACAAAAATCCCATGTCTCAACCCACTTTCACAACCAAATCACAATAGGACACCTAAGACGACAAAACCTATCATCTTCCGCCCATGCAAGGTGTTCTAAACCGTTCTATTTCAACGATTGATCATTTGCCAAGCACCAGTAAGTGTTTTGTCCTGATTCCTAAAATAACGTCAACATTCAAACCCAACTCTACAAAATTAACCTCTACAACGGTCAAAACATCAACATAATTGAATACATCTATATAGCAAAGAGCCCCCAAAATAATTTGTTTTAAACAAACACCACCGTCGTCACTTTACAAACCAAATCAACTGCCACATCTAAAACTCCAACTAACTCAATCCAACCACTCTTTGTATAAGTGACCCAATCCAACCATTTTAATCAATCTAACCATCAATTCATTTCATCATATAGTCTAGAAAATACCAATTGGCCGGTAGTGGAAGTTTCACGGTTCACACTAAGGGATAGCAATGTTGGACAACAACTGTGGATGATGAAGCAGTGTTGGATAGCAACCATGGATGATGAATGCGAACTGAAACCCATTAGATATGAAGGGAAAGAGAGAGAGAGAAAGAGAACGAGATAGAGACAAGGCAGGGTAAAAGTAACTGAGTAAGCTTATCAAATCGGGAAAATTGAGTTTTAGAATAAGTTCCAAAACGCTGTAGTTATATATATATTCTAATAAAATCGGGCTGGGTTGGGTTAAAGGACGATGGTTGCTTGTGTCTATAATCGGTCGGGTCATAACGTTTATGTACAACGGCTTTGAAGACTTGAAATAAAAGTAGAAAATAATAATAATAATAAAGAGATGATATAAAAATAAATTATTAAAAATTTAACATAACTTGATATTATAAATTAGATTATAAAACTATTTTTATCATAAAAAAATATTACAATCACATAAAATCACGTTACTTCATGAATTTAGTTTTCTACAATTTCTTTATATTTCTAACACTTTGGATAAAAATAACCTATTACGTGATTTCATATGAAGAAATTCATGAGTTAACTCATCTCATAAAATTGATTTTATAATAGAAATTTGCATATTACTTATAAGTATACTCAATATTTTGCTCACAGACAATGTGAGATTATTCCTTAATATTTTCTCACATGTGAAAGCTAGTATTTTTTTTATTTTATCACGGGATAAATAGGATGAATCCACATTTGTTCTGTGGCTAACTTTGATGCCATTAAATTTTGAAAAATTATGGGGAGTATCCACACTCAGGATACTCCCCCTCACATGAACAGTGCATGACACTGTTCACGCACTGTTCATGTGAGAGGGAGTATCCTGAGTGTGGATACTCCCTAGAATTGCTCTTAAATTTTTTATAAGCGTAACTCATGTCACAAAACTGATTCTATTAGAGAATTTTGTAAATTACTTATAAGTATAAAGAGAGGATTGCGCTTATAAATATATTTAAAAGCTTGTCAATAAATAATGTGAGATTATTCTTTCACACTATATGCATAAATAAACCCAAACCATCTTACCATCCTCCAAAAAAAACTATATTAGATATAATGTCCCCTAAATAAACACACATTTTCAATAATAATTAAAAAAGAAACCTATAGGGTGATAGACAACGTATAAATCTAAAATCCTACGAAATGAAAGCTTCGTACAAGAAGTGACAATACAAAGAGCCAATTATGGTGTAAAATTGAAATAAATTACAAAACGATAACACTCCGTTGATGCAAAGCTAAGCCAAATATTCTAATTTATTATATCCGTTATAAATTGAACTAAACCAAATGTTTAGAGGGATTGTCAAAGGTTGCATTACGGAACTTAAAAAATACTTAAATAATTTTAAAATTTTTTTAATGATAAAATTAAATTATTTAAGTATTATATATTAAAATATTCTAAAATCTCAAATAAGTTAAAAACTATCTCGTGGTCAAATAGATCATTGTTTTAGTATTATATATTAATTTGCGTTTGAAGAAAAATATCAAATCATACTTGTTTAGTAGTTAAATAGGTTCTTTTAGGTTTCGTTTAGACTGAGAGTTGAGGTAAATTTTGAAAGTTGAATAAAATATTATTATTATTATTTTAAAATTTAAAAAAATTATATTATAATTTAAAAAATTGAATTAAATTTCGTATTTTATATAAGAATTTAAAAAATGTAATGATAAATTTTAAAAAAATTAAAATAAGCTTAATTCGTTTCTAAATTTAAACGAGACCTTTGTATTATATATTAAATCACGATTGAGGAAAAATATCAAATAGTACCATTACTTTTCTTAAATGTAGTTTTTAAAAATATTTAAATACTTCTTAAAACCTTTAACGCAATTTTAAATAGTCCCATAGCATTTTATTTAGTTCAATTGATGGATATGATAAATCATAATATCTGGATTAGCTTTGCATCAATCAAGTGTTATCGATTTGTTTCAATTGTGTTACACCAGACGCTTATTAATTGGCTCATTGTAGTCTTATTTTCTATACAAAACTTTTATTTATTTTTTATGATTTTAGATTTATACAGTGTTTATTTTTCTTTAAAATTTGTTTATAGCCCGAAAAATATCCCTAAAGCATGTTCATTTGAGGGCATGATCTTTAATATAGGCTTTTTTAGTGGGATGGTAGGTTGTTTTGGGTTTACTTGTACAATCCAGCATTAAGTTCGTGTTAAGTTATTTTTATAAAAGGTATTATAAACACAAATATATTATAAAAAAATAAAATTATAAATTGACGTAATTTTATGTTATCTATTAGATATATTTTATAATAAAAATAATTAATATACTACATTAAATTATATTACTTTTTTTTTAATTTAGTTTTGTATAATTTTTTTAAAATTAAATTATTTCTCTATTTTTATTTAGAATAATGATACTATGCCGTCTTATTTTGTCTCTTCATTTTGATTATTTATTTATTTAATTTTATCTTTAATTTGTTTATTTATTTAATGGTTACATAAATGATTATTAGTGCATAAAAAAAGAGAGAATAAACAAAAACAAAAAAGTTTGAAGTCACTTCGTTTTCGTGCGTTATTTTTTTTTAGTGGCCAATTAATCGACTTTTTGTCATAGTCCAATATCGGGCTACAACATTTCAGCGTCGTCTTTTGGCACGCAGTTTCATTTTTTAGTATCGATTACTTTTTCTTTCTATAGAATGGTATTTTCATTATTTGATTTGAATGTATAGTCTTTATATTTTCTTTCTGTTATCAAAAAACTTGAAGAGTTATTTCTTTTTTGTTGTAATCAATATGTAATTTTAAAATTTTTCGATTGATTTATAGTACCCAAGTTTATTTTTAAAAGTTTTCTTGACCCATTGTGTTCATGAACAGGCCAAAATGCCTGATTATATCTACTTTAAATTTTTTATTTTTTCCTTCCACACAAATGGCTTTCTGGATTGCCTTTTTATTTGGAAGAAATTGTTAGTTAAACTACATTTTTTCTACCTTACTTGGTCGAACACAGGTAAGAAGAAGAAAACTGCTTTATGCACGACCACAAATAATCTAGTCTTTAAAAATGAGAGTAAAGTCAGTCTTGAAAGAGATCCACGAAACATTTGGAAGAGATGAAGGGAAAATAAATTTTAAAAAAGAACGACACTTTTGAAACTAATGAAGGCAAATATACTTTTGAGTTTTGAGAGCTAAAAAGATAAAGTAAATTTTTATTAATTTTAGAGTAATGTTATTTATTATTTTATTTATTATTATATTATTATTATCTTATGTTGTGATATTAAATGATTAAAAATTATTCATTATATTTTATTTATTAGCTATTATCTAATGTCACATCATAAAATAATAAGAAGATAATAAAAAAGAAGATGATGAATATATTTATTTTTAATTTTAAAGTTATTGTCAGCATGCCATGTTAGATGAGAAACAAAACTTTATAACGTAAGAGTGAGAGTAGTATTTCTTAGTAATAAAAGAGAAATGTTAGAATGAAGCCACGTTCAAGAGCACACAATCACATAAACAGTACCAATTGTGTACTCTTGAATGTGGATTCTTTTTAAAGTATATTTTATATGTATGTTTTAAAAGAAATACCAAAAAAAATAAAAAATATAATATTAACAAATAAATAAACACAAATATAATGATAATCAATGCAAATGATATACATCCTCTATCGTTGGATCTATCATTTTTCTTTATGACCCGGCCGATTATAGGGCCAAGCCCCAAGAACCATATAGAAAAATATTAAAAGAAAAACTTCAAAACTACGTCGTTCTGGAACCCTAAAACCCAGTATTCTTTTTCCCTCTCTTTCTTCTTCGCAGCTCCGTCTCCGACGTCCAGCGCTTTCTCTCTCTCCTCCCGCTCGGGCCTCTCTTTCAGTCGTCCTCCGTCTCCGTGTCCGTCTGTCTGATCTCTCATTCTCTGTGAGTTTCTACCGCCCAAGCTCAACGCCATGCGCCCTTCGTTTCCTCGACGTCCTACCACAAGTCCACGTCGGTAAGCCTCTCCGACCACCTCGCTCCGGCCCTCGGCCTCTTGCTCTCTCTCGTTGCAGCCCACCCTTCTATTTCTCTCCTAAATTCTCAGCCGCCCTCACCACTGGGCTACCGCCAACAACGCCGCCCACACTACCTCTCGCCACTCATCCCCTCTTCAGCCTTGCCCACGCCAAAGACGCCACCAATACGTCACTCCAGCCCGTCCTCTACTGTTGCTCCGTCGTCTGTTGTAGCGCCCTGTCACAGGAAAATCTCCGTCCGTGTCTGCTCTCTCTCTCTCCCCGTCACTCTCTCGCCCTCTATCGGTCTATCATATCGTCTCCTCCTTCTGTGACTCTGTCGCTCGCAGTCTCTGCTCGCCGACCAGCTGACAACCCCGAACTGCCGGTGACCAAGTACTTTCTGCCTCTCTCCTCCCCGTCATTCTTTCTGCTTTCAATAGCTCCGTCTTGCCTAGTTACATAGCCTCGCGTGACAGCAACACCGTCATGGCTCAGATCACAGAGGTCTCTCTCTCTCTCTCTCTCTCTCACATATTGTGTTCGTTTCATTAGTTTGTAAAATATTTATATATATAGTTACATACTTTTTGGTTTTTAATGAAATAAAGTAATTAATTTCAATGGAGTTATGGAGCGAAGCGATATCTATGTAGCTCAGTTTGTTGAGGAGATAATTTTTTTCGGCTCGGAAAGTATATGGTGAATGGAAATAATATGACGACGTCGGGTTGTTTTGGTTGTGATTTTGATTTGCTAGAAATTCGGAATACGAGTTTTTTTTTTTCAAAAATTTTTTTCTCTTTGAAGAATTGGATTCATAATTTCGGCGTGCTTTCTATCTTGTTTTTCTTGGGATTTAAGAGGAGCTTAGCAAGTTGTCTGGTTTTACTCGAAACTAACTTTTTGAAGAATGCATGTCTGATACAAATCCATAGTCTCTCGAGATATCTTGTTGTTACTTGCTGTATAGAAAATAAAAATTTTACCAAAAAGGAGCAGCTGGAAAAATAAAATCTTTTAGATTATGATTTAGTTGGTTTCCCAAGAATAAAAGCTATAATGAAAACCTCAATTAAACAGTTTTATTTGATCAATATCTTTCATGTGAGATGCCACAGTTCACAATGATTCTAAATCTGAGCACTATTGCAGGGTACAACGGAGCATGTCGAAGCAGTTAAGTTCAGTTTCTTTACAGATGAAGAGGTTCGAGGGCATAGCGTTGTGAAGGTTACAAACCCCATTTTGCTTGATAGTATGGAGAGACCTGTACCTGGTGGATTATATGATCCAGAATTGGGCCCGCTAGATGAAAGGAGTCTGTAAGTCTGTATATACTTGCCCGTTTTTATGTCACCCTGTACTTGGGGTTATCCGACCCACAACATTCAATATTAATTTAACACAACATCTATGTGAGAATCTGACGGCACCTAGGATGAACTTTTGTGTGGTCTTCTATGTATTTATCATTATCATTAACTTTTATGGTATTATAATCAAAATTATAGTTAGTTTTTTTGTTCTCTCTCTTTGCAATTCTGCTTTCCTCCACTCAAATATTATCTCCTTGTTTAATTGAAGGGCAAATAGAGTAAGTTTGTCCTTGCCTCTGCCATCACTCATATTTTGGCTGGTAGAATTGAGAGTTGTTGGGAGGTTGCCTTTTTTGTTCAGTCTGAACTGATTTTGATTGATAACTTTATCGTGGGCGACAATTTTATTATACTACAGACTTATTGGAAACTATTTCATAGTTATGGTTTATGTTAGCTGCATTTATTGTAGAGTATGACAATTTTGTGACATATGGATGATATGGTTCTTCGTTTCTATGCAGCTGCAAGAAATGTGGTCAGCGTTCATTCCATTGCCCAGGTCATTGTGGTCAAATTGATCTTGTTTCACCCGCCTATAATCCATTGCTATTCAATATTCTTTACAATCTTCTCCAGAGAACTTGTTTATTTTGTCACCATTTCCGGGCAAACAGAAGCCAGGTATTGTCACTGTAATGTGTTATATATAAGTACTTGATGGGCTCATTAAGACTATTGTGTTTTATTTGTACTCTGACCTTGCTTTTTGGAGGCCATTCCTATTCACTTTTTTTAATCATTTCATCGGTCTTGATGTCTTCTCTAACGGTTGTCTTTTGAATTCTATAAAATTGAAGGTTGAGACATGTATTTCTCAATTGAAACTCATTGGGAAAGGTGACATCGTTGGGGCCAAAAAGTTAGATTCTGACACACCAGGTGAAACTTCATATCCTAATGATAGTGATTCGAGCCAGAATCATGATGCCAAGTATTCAAGGCAGCAAGGTTGGACCTCTCTTCAGTTTATGGAAGCAATGTCTGTTTTGAAAAAATTTCTGAGGCCGAGGTTTGTAGTTTGTAAGAATTGTGGGGCCAAAAATCCTAAAATCAGTAAGCCTACCTTTGGATGGTTTCATATGGTAAGTTTCTTCATGTCCTTGCAGCTTGAATGCTGTCTGCACAAACATCAAGCATTCCTTTTTTATCTGCTCGCTCTTCTGATGATTTAGTGGATGTTTTTTTTTCCAATCTTCTGTGCTATCAGTGAAAGTGCCTGCTATGGGAACTGGATGTCCTTGGTTATCCTTGGCTGTACACTCTCATATGCTAGAAGCATAGAGGGGGATGAATATAATAGATTTTAATTCTATCATCATCCTCTCTCGGTCTTTGAAAGCTCAAGGATTGCATTTTCCACATACATCACATTAAATATAGGGGAACCATCCTAGAAACTTCTAAATTTGTATGACCAACATAGGGATTCTGCCAACATAGGGTTGGCAAAGTTTGGATAATTGAAATCTTCATTTAGATAGCTTGTATGCTAGTTAAAGTCATTATTGGAAATGCAAATTCATAGTCTCCAAAACTTTTTTTTTTAGGGAAGGGGGGGAGTTGGTTAAACATTACATATTAGGTACTGAAGGTTACCAACAAAGAAAAATAAAAAGCGGAAAAAAATACTAAACATATTAAAATTTTACTGTATTGTTGTATTATGCTAAAAAAATGACATCCACTTTTTTGGTTAGATAACTAATCCTCGCCTTTTCGGTTGATGTTTGTAGAGTGGCATGTCAGGTGCTGATGCTAGACGGAATACTATTCGAGGCTGCAAGGTAGGAAGGTCATCCACTGGTGGAACTAATGGAAATTCTTTGCCTGAGGTGAAAAATACGGATGATATGACTCATGGGGGGGATGTCGTTGATTTTGTTGAAACAGATCCATCCAGTGTCACCTCTCCAGGAGCTCAAGATGGTGCTACAAGAAAGCAAAATAAAAAAGGAAGGGAAGTGCTTCTTGATTTTGTTAAGCAGAAGGATTTCTTTTCAGGACCTCTATTACCATCAGAAGTTAATGAAATTGTGAAGCTTCTATGGGAAAATGAGAGTCACCTCTGCTCATTTATCAGTGATATTCAGCATCAGGGATTTAAAATGAAAGATAGTGAACCAAAAACTGATTACTCTATGTTCTTCTTAGAGACTATTCTTGTACCTCCAATCAAATTCCGGCCCCCATCCAAGGGAGCTGATTCCGTCATGGAACATCCTCAAACTGTTTTGTTGGGTAAGGTGCTACAGTCTAATATATCATTGGGAAATGCTCATGTTAACAACTTAGAACGCTCAAAAATAGTAAGCCGGTGGATGGATCTCCAACAATCTATAAACGTGTTGTTTGATAGCAAAACTGCCACAGGTCCAGGTCAAAGAAATGTAGCTTCGGGGATTTGTCAATTGCTGGAAAAGAAAGAAGGCATGTTCCGCCAGAAAATGATGGGAAAGAGGGTTAATTTTGCTTGTCGCTCTGTCATATCGCCAGATCCCTATTTAGCAGTTAATGAAATTGGAATTCCTCCTTATTTTGCATCAAGATTAACCTATCCTGAGAGGGTGACTCCTTGGAATGTTGTCAAGTTGAGGAATGCTATCATCAATGGTGCGGATATTCATCCTGGAGCTACACAGTATGGTGATAAGCTAGATACTAAGCAACTACCACCAAGTCGCAAGGGACGCATTGCAATATCAAGGAAATTGCCATCTTCACGAGGTCTCCTCACACAGCATGGTAAAAGCTGTGATTATGAATTTGAGGGAAAATTTGTACGTCGCCACTTGCAAGATGGGGATATTGTGCTTGTTAACAGACAGCCCACTCTACACAAGCCCAGTATAATGGCACATGTAGTTCGTGTGTTAAAGGGGGAGAAAACACTTCGGATGCACTATGCAAACTGCAGTACTTACAATGCTGATTTTGATGGAGATGAAATGAATGTTCACTTCCCACAAGATGAGATTTCTCGTGCAGAAGCTTACAACATTGTAAATGCCAATAATCAATATGTCAAGCCCACAAGTGGTGAACCCATTAGAGCCTTGATTCAAGATCATGTCGTAAGTGCTGTGCTTCTTACAAAGAAGGATACATTTTTTACTGGCGATGAGTTCAACCAGCTTCTTTATTGTGCTGGCATCTCTACTGCTCGTCCAGTTTCTTTTGTAGGAAAATTTGGCCAGAAAGTTTACATGTTGAACTCTGAAGATGAGATGCAGCCCCTTCTGCCAGCAATATGGAAACCAGTGCCTCTTTGGACTGGGAAACAGGTTAGAATTATTTGATGCTGCAAAATAATTCTGTAGTCATGCTAAATGTCAAGATCAGTTTGAAGTTTAGTTATCAAATAAGATTTTTTCCCTTTTTCATTTGCCGCATGGCCATGCTCGATGTTCCTGGACCTTTGAATGTGAACTTTACATATCTTTTCCATTACATGGTTATTAATCAAAAGTCAGTGACATGTAGATGCTATCATCGTCTTATACATTTATTTTTGTTTTATTTTCCTTTGTAGGTGATTAGCGCCTTGCTAAATCATATTACTAAGGGCCACCCACCATTTACTGTTGAAAAAGATGCAAAACTCCCACGTGATTTTTTTAAGAGTGGGAATGATGAGGATGAACTGAACAAAGAAGAAAAGGCTGATAAAAAAGAAACAAAGGAAAGGGTGCTGGATGACAAGAAACTTAGTAAAGGGAAAAGGGTTGATGGAAATGCATCAAAGAAAAAGGAGCCTGATGAAGATAAACTGTTGATATATAGGAATGAGTTGGTGCGGGGTGTGATTGACAAGGCTCAGTTTGGTGAATATGGTTTGGTTCATACGGTGCAGGAGCTCTATGGCTCAAACACTGCAGGGATCCTGCTTTCTGCATTGAGTCGTTTATTTACTGCTTTTTTGCAGGTCAGCCAACTTTGAGCTCTATTGCTCAAAATCTTGTTTTGAAGGATTTCTTTACCTCAGTTCCCATGGTAAGATTTTTTTGGACAAGTAATTAAACTTCTGTTTTCTGATCTTTATGATTCAGGTGCATGGGTTCACCTGTGGAGTAGATGATCTTTTGCTAATGAAGAAAAAAGATGACGACAGGGACAAAAACCTTCAAGACTGTGAGAAAGTTGGTGAAGAAGTTCACCGCATGTTTGTTAGTGATAAGGGTGGTGATAAAATAGGTATGTTACAGATCATGTAGAAAATTTCTGCCTCAAACTTTGTGTTTCCTCTGCTAAAATTTCTTTACTCGAAGGTGACTGTTCTATTTTAAATTTGCTTTCAACTTACCTTGTCGATTCCATGCCACAAATAATGGTTGTTAACTCAGATTTTTCAATTCTCTTCCTTCTCTCCTCCCTTTTTGGAAACGATTGGTATGAAAAAACGCATTTAAAGAAATTCAATGATGGCTTGGGGATGATGATGCTAGAGCATCTTATCCATTTAACTAAAGCTGGCACATTGTTTCATGTATTAGATGTGTGTGAATGCCCTTTCTTGTGCCCTCCAATTTTCCTCCTTTGCTTTTGCTCGCAGGCTTAAGCCTCAAATTCCTTCACATGGTCATGTACTGCTCATGCTGCTGCTTATGTCCTATAAAAAATCACATTTCTATCATTTTATTGAGAATGCTTGTTGTAGTGGGTATCTGACGTCTTAATCCGCTGTTAATATGCAGATCTCCTGCAGCTGAAAATTGAAGAAAAGATACGCAGTAATGGAGAACCTGCATTGACAGACTTGGACAGGAAGATGATAAGCAAGCTCAATGAAGAATTAAGTAAGAGCTTCTTCAAAGAGTTGTTGTCCAGAGGGTTATTGAAACCCTCTGGAAAGAACTGTATTTCCCTCATGACTACATCTGGGGCTAAGGGTGCATCGGTAAGCTCTTATTGTTCTCATGATACTGCATATTTTTTATATATTAAACATCTGACTGAAATTCATACTGGGAAGGCCATGATTTGTTGGCTTCAATTGTTATGGAAATTGAACAATAGTATGAACTTCCTATGGAGAAGAAAGCAATGACATCATGTTGCTGATCTCTTTTCATAATCTCTCTCTCTTCCGATGACCTTTCATCTCCCTCTCCTGATGCTTCTCGTCTGGAAGACTATCTGATTCTTCTCTTCCTCTTCTCTTCTCTTCTCTTCTCCTCTCTTCTTGTCTCTTTCTCTGCTGGTGAAGGATGTCGCGCGAATGTAGTTTTTGGATTGAATCGAAATTGTTTGGGATCAGAAAACTTGAAGGAATAATTTCTGTTTCGTTGAGAAATGTAGGAAGTTTTCTAAGGCTATCTATCTCAATAAGGAGGTTGTGGTTTGGTTGGCTAAAGTGGTTGAAGGTTGCCTGAAATCCTCGAGTAATAGGGTTCCTTACCAGTCTAAAAGGGATGACAATAGGGTTTTTTATAATCCAAGTCTGTAGAAATTATTTTCGCAGATTTGTGAAGTTTATGGAGGTGGTGGGTACTGGCAAGAATTTGAGAACTATTGTCATTCCTGAAGGGAAGCATGGAAGTGGCTGGGAAAGGATGGGCAAGTTTTTGAGGGATTACGTCGTTTCAGTTTCCCCTGTTTTTACTTCTTAAAACAGAGGCTTCACCTCTAATGCACTGGTAACAGAGAGATCAAAGGTTTAGAGCAGGAGCTTCAGGTTGCCTCTTCCTCCCACCATGTTCCTCCCAAGCCTGCTGCTTTGGTACATAGTAATGCTCACACTGGTTCTAGAATTGCTTCGGTGAAAAAAGTCAGCTTTAAAGTGCGGTTTAAAGAATAAGGACATTGTGGGAGACGTATATAAGTCTGAGTCTCAAAACTTACCCTCTAATACTTTTGCTACTGGTCTGTGTTCTGAAAAGCTTAGAAAACTCGGGGCAGTCGAAGGGTCACTGTGGCATTCGCGCTCAGAGCTGTTAGGCTGGAATGACGGACTTGATTCAATGAGGAAGATGATTGAAAAGGGGCTGGGCCTCATTATGGGCCTGGTTAATTCGGGTTTTCTTACTGGAGATAAACCTTATAAGGCTCTTAATATCTCTATTGGGCCTGGGCATGCGAAAGGCCCACACACAAATTTTGTCAACCGTAAGAAACCCGGCTCTGGCAACCCGAATGGGTTTGCTTGAAAAGCCAAGCCCATCTCGGACCCAATCCAAGACCCGTCTGCACAGAATAGGTCGACGCCGGCTTGCGACCCTCCTGGCGGTGTTCCGACGTCAAGTGTGGCTCTGAAAACCCACTCGAATGCTGTTCCTTCATCGCCGAAGAAGCCTTTTGCCAAGACTGTTGATGAGAATGCTCTGATGCGGGAGAATCCTTCACAGATAAAGTCGACAGATGGGGGAAACTCTTTCCAATATGGTCTGGAGGTTGGGCCGACCTTGATTACTGCTCCGGAAAAAGAATTTATAGCGGAGGATGTTGATCAGCCTGGTCAATTTGTTGTGTCGAGCCAGGGTGTTACTCTATCGTCTGGTCTAGCTATCGGTGGGGTTGTTCCAGAATCTGTGGGATCAGAAGACTTAGAATCAGACGCAAGTGAGGAGTTTGGTGGGTCTGTTCAGTACTTCAACCAGTCTATTAACTCGGAATTGCAATTGGTGTTGGGTGGTCGGGATGATTCGATTTCTTTTGAATCTGGTGAGATTTTGGCTTCAGAGCAAGATTCTGATACCGTGCCCCTCTATTCTATTAATCCAGAAATTGATTGGTCTGCCCAGCACTCTGATTGAGTGTTGAGGAAGGCGGAGGAGATAAGGGTCCTCTTCTATCTCTAAAGCCATGTCTGATTTTTCTGAGCTCATTTCTGATTTACAGCTTATTGATTTACCTATGGTGGGTGGTAACTTCACGTGGTCAAATGGGAGATCCTGGTCTCACATTGATAGATTTCTGGTTTCTGCCTCTTGGGTTGCTCTTTTTCCAGATTTAAGGTTGAACAGGCTGCAGCGTATTGTTTCTGATCATTATCCTATTTTGTTGGATTGTGGGGGTGTTCTTAGTGGGAAAAGATTCTTTAAATTTGAAAATATGTGGTTGAAAGATGATAGTTTTATTGATAGAATTAAATGTTGGTGGAATTCATATCATTTTTCTGGCACTCCCAGCTTTATCTTAGTTGGAAAATTTAGAGAGCTCAAAAAAGATTTGAAGAAATGGAACGTGGAGTCCTTTGGGAATGTTCAAAATAACAGGAAGTTACTTTTGGACCAGCTGCATAACTTGGAGGTTTTGGAGTTATGGGGCCCTTTATCTTCGGAGGACTTGGATAAGAAGAAAGAAGTTGTGGCTGAAATTGAAAACCTATCCCTTATGGAAGAAATTTCGTGGCGTCAAAAATCCAGAATTCTTTGGCTGAAAGGAGACAAATGTACAAAATTCTTCCACAAGATGGCTAACTTGTATCATAGAAATAATATTATTGAATTTCTTTATGTAGGTGATAATGTGATTAGTAAGAAGGAAGAGATTGAAGACCACATTGTGAACTTTTAGAAGCTCTTTTGGGAAGATTTTTCTTGGAGGCCTAAGTTAAATGGATTACTTTTTGATTCCATCGATCATTTTTCAGCAAGTTGGTTAGAAAGACTCTTGAAGAAGAGGAAGTTCTTGATGTGGTTAGGAGTATGTCCAAAGACTCTGGGCCCGGATGGATTTTCCATGGCTTTATTTCAAGCTTGTTGGGATATTATGAAGAATTATATTATGAAAGTTTTTGATGAATGTCACTCCTTTATGAAGTTTGAAAAATTTTTTAACACAACATTCATTGCTCTCATCTCCAAAAAAATTTGGTTCTGTAGAAATGAAAGATTTTCTCCCCATTAGCTTAGTAAATGGGATGTATAAGATCATCTCTAAGGTCCTTGCTAACTGCCTTAGTGTGGTTATGGATAAACCCATTTCGAAATCTCAGAATGCCTTTGTTAAGGGTAGACAAATTCTGGATCCCATTTTAATAGCACATGCGTGCTTAGATAGCAGATTGAGGTCGGGTCAATCTGGAATTCTTGTGAAATTGGACATGGAAAAGGCTTTTGACCATGTCAATTTGGGATTCTTTCTTTATTTACTGGGGAGAATGGGTTTTGGTGAGAAGTGGTGTTTTTGGATTAGATATTGTATTTCGACAGCCAAATTTTCCATTTTGGTGAATGGATCTCCAGCTAGTTTTTTTAATAGTTCCCTTGGTTTAAGGCAATGTGATCCTCTATCCCCGTCCCTTTTTGTCATTGTTATGGATGCTTTGAGTCGTATGATTGATGCGGCTGTTGTTGGTGGTATTACGGAGGGATTTAAGGTTGGAGATGCCTCTAGGGGCTGCATTTCTATTTCTCACTTGCTTTTTGTTGATGATAGTTTAATTTTCAGCGATGCTAATCAAGATCATCTGAGAGCCTCCTTGTTGTGCTTTGAAGTTGTTTCTGGGCTTAGAATTAATTTTTCCAATTCTGAAATTGTTCCCGTTAGCAACACTCATGAGTTGGCCAACATTTTGGGTTGTAAGGTTTCTACTTTACCTATAAAATACCAAGCCTTGGGCTTCCCTTGGGTGCATTGCATAAAGCTGTATCTATATGGGATGGAGTGATTGGGAAGATTGAAAGAAAACTTGCTAGTTGGAAAAAGATTTATTTATCTAAAGGGGGCTGAGTCATTTTGATCAAAAGCACATTGTCTAACCTCCCTTCCTACTTTCTCTCTTTGTTCCCACTTCCTGTGGGGGTTTAAAAAAGAATTGAGAAAATTTTCAGGAATTTTTTATGAGATAGAATTGGGGATGATAGAAAATTTCATTTGGTAAGCTGGAGTAAAGTTTGTGCTCCAGTGTCTTCTGGGGGTTTGGGTATCAGAAACTTAAAACTTTTCAATAAGGCCCTACTTGGGAAGTGGCTTTGGAGATACAATTTTGAGAGTGAAGCTCTTTGGAAACAGATTGTGGATGTTAAATATGGAAGAATGTGGGAGAACTGGTGTACTATTGAAGTTAAAGGGGCCTTTGGGGTGAGCTTATGGAAATCCATTCGGTTGGGTTGGGGGGACTTTGCTAATAAAATCATTTTTAAAGCTGGGAATGGGAAAAATATTTCTTTTAGGCATGATATTTGGTGTGGGGATTCAGCTTTCAAATCTTCCTATCCTAATCTTTTTAGGATAGCTGGTAATAAAGTGGCTGCAACGGCTGACTTGTTCCAGGTTTCTTTTAATCAGTTGCTTTGGAATGTGGAGTTTAATAGAGATTTACAGGATTGAGAACTACAAGAAGCTTCTGACTTTTTCACTAAGTTATATGAGCTGAAGCTGGATTTTAATAAGGAGGATAAGGTGTTGTGGAAACATGATCCTAAGTCCATATTTTCCGTGAGATCTTATTACAAAGTGTTGAATTGTCATGGTGACATTGCTTTTCCTTGGAAATGTATCTGGAAACCAAAAGTCCCCTCTAAAGTGGCTTTTTTCTGCTGGCTGGTTTCTCTTGAAAAAATCTTAGCAACTGATAATCTGAGGAAAAAATGGCTCTTCATTCTTGATTGGTGCTACATGTGCAAAAAAATTGGCGAATCTGTCAATCATCTCTTCTTTCATTGTGAGATGGTTTCAGCCTTTTGGATTGAGCTATTTAGTAAGATTGGCATTGCCTGGGTTATGCCATTGCATGTGGTAGATTTCCTGGCAAGCTAGAATGGTTCTTTGGCTTGTGGAAGTAATGCAGATTTTTGGAAGATGGTCCCTTTGTATTTGTTTTGGTGTTTATGATATGAGAGAAATGAAAGGTGTTTTAATGATTGTGAACGTTCTTTGGGGGACTTTAGGGTCTTTTTCTATAATTCTCAGTTTTTGAGTGCATAATCTTGTAAGGGACAGATTTTCTTGTAATCTTTTGTCTTATCTTTCTCTTCTTCTAGTTTGTATTTAGGTTTTCATCTTGTATATTTCCTGTGTACTTGATTTTTGAATACCTATTTACTGGAATAAAATTTCTTATTACCTATCACAAAAAAAAAACTAGTAGCTGACTTTTTTATGGTTCATCCCTTGCAACTCATCTAAGTTGTTGATTTCCTTCAAGGGTTCCAGCATAGATAAAGAATGATGGGATTTTTTATCATTTCACTCTTTATTGAGTTGTTGTAACGTCACTATCAATATATTTTGAGATGGCATATGGTGGTGGCATTATGCTACAGGGAGGGGGGCTATGTGGTGATTAATGGTGGACTATGTATGGAAGTATGTGGAAGGGATGGTGCTCCAATGAGGTTAATGAACTTTTGGCTTTTAAAGTAAGGTTGGCTTTTAGAGTAAGGTTATGGAAAAACATTGATTGATGATGGATAGTATTTTCTAGATTAATAGTACATGCTGTGAGACAGGTCTAGGATTCTTTTTCTGCACAATATATGTTGTTGAATTGCTTAGATGGGAGGATTACATTGAATCCGTTTGAGATTGCGGATCATATTACCAACTTCTACGAACAATTACTTTCGGAACAATTCTCTTGGAGACCACACCTAGATGGTCTTATTTTTGAGTCGTTTGGTCACCATGAAGCAAGTTGGCTAGAGAGACCATTTAAGGAGGCGGAGGTTTGCAAGATAGCGCAAAGTATGACTAGTGATAAAGTTCAAAGCCTGGATGGGTTCACTATGGCTTTTTTAAGGTATGTTGGGAAGTAGTTAATGATGGCATCAAGAGCTTCTTCCATGAGTTTCATGAACGAGGTACTTTCAAAAGAAGCCATAATGCTACATTCATTGCACTTATTCCAAAGAAGACATGAGTGGTGAAGTTTAAGGATTTTTGCCTACTAGCTTGGTGAGTGGAATGTACAAAATTCTTTCGAAAGTTTTGGCTAATAGGTTGAGTACGATATTGGAGAAGATCATTTCCAAGCCCCAAAATTCCTTCATACAAAGTTGGCAAATCCTTGATTTTGCCCTCACTGTCAATGAATGTTTGGAGAGCCGCATCAAGGCGGATGTTCCAAGGTTATTATGCAAACTTGACATGGAGAAGGCATATGATCGAGTAAACTAGATTTTGTTACACATGCTTGAGATGTGTGGCCTTGGAGGGAGGTGGTGTTCTTGGATCAAATTTTGCATATCCACAGTATGCTTCTCCATTTTGGTGAATGGTACTCCAAGGGGCTTCTTCGGAATCTCGAAGGGATTGAGGCATGGTGATCCCCAATCCCACTATTTTTTGTTTCCTTAATGGAAGCTTTTAGTAAAATGACTGTAGGTCTTGTGGAAGGTGGATTTCTATCTAGTTTTGTAGTAGGGGATGTAAGAATCAACACAATTGAGATGACCTTCCTCCTATTTGCAGATGATACTCTTGTATTCTGTCGTGCTAGTCATAATCACATTCAAGCTTTGCGGGTTTTACTACTTTGTTTGAAGTGGCATTGGGATTGAAAGTGAATTTTGCCAAGTCAGAATTAGTTCCAATTGGAAATGTTCCAGATGTTTTGAGCTCCGCCAACATTTTATGGTGCAAAGTCTTCACCTTGCCAATGAAGTATCTCAATCTTCCCTTGGGTGAGCTCCTTCAAATCGCAGTCCATTTGGGATGGAGTATTGAAAAAATGAAGTAGAAACTAGTGAGTTGGAAGATGATTTATTTGTCCAAAGGTGGTAGAGTTACATTGGTAAAAAGTAATCTTTCCAATCTACTTGCCTCTAAATGTTGCTTTTTTTAGTTGGTTGGCTTTTAATGGAAATTTTTTGACAATAGACTAGTTGAGAAAGCACGATATTGTCATAATGAATTGATGCTTTATGTGCAAAAGAAATGGAGAATCAACAGACAATCTTCTTCTCCATTGTGATGTGGCAAAGGCTCTTCGGGATGATATATTTGTAAGGTTAGATATTGTGTGGGTGATGCTTAAGAGGGTGGTGGATCTATTGGCTTGTTGGAATGGAGTAAGGGGAAATCATCAGGTAACGGAGGTTTGGAAGATGGTGCCTTCGTGTCTTATGTGGTGTATATGGAACGGAGGAATGGTTGTTGCTTTGAAAATAGAGAACGCTCTTTTTTTTTTTTTTGTTTTGGGGGGGGGGTATTAGAGACTTGTTTTACCAATCTTTGTTACTTTGGGCTAAGGATATTGAAATTACCCAAGTATCCTTGGATTCACACGTGAAAGCTAAACCAACACTATGAGTATGAATTAGTAACCAACATAAAATATTTAAATAAAATAAACACAATATTTGGTTATGAAGAGAAACCTTTTGAAGAACTCTTTAAATATAGAACTTTACGGGACAAGCAAAGTTAGGAAAGTCAACTTTATTGATTGAGAGTTTTACAAATAAACTGTTTACAAAACTTTTGTAACTTGACACGTTTACCGAAGACACGTGATTCTCTTGTCTTCTATTGCAGTAAGTAACCAGAACTTCTGATACTCTCCAATCCTTGGCTTTCCAACTGGAACCTCCAATGGTTGAACACGAACACTTCTACTCCCATTTGGAGTATGCCTAACATAATCCCACGGATTGAATACTAGAAAATCTTTCTCTTGAAAACTTTTCTCACAAAAATACTTGAACGCCCTTTCGGCTTCAAGTTTTTTAGAATACTTATAAAAGTATTTTAAAGTGTTGATTAAACCCTTCAACTGACTCCTCTATTTATAAGCAATGCAGTGATGCAGTGCTTGTGTTGGAGAAGAAGTCTGCCATTGAGCTTATCCAGCATCCTAGTCTGTTGCATTGCTAACAGTTTGTTAACAACTTGGACTGGATCACTTCAACTGGATAATTCCGAGGTCAAATCAGTTTCAGTTTTTGCATCTGAATTTTGAATCTTTATCAATTCAACTAACTATGACTTAAAATATATATAGGATTCTTGTAAACTTTTATCTCATAATTTTAAAAAAATTGGATAAGAGTTACAATTTAAACTCAACCACTTCATCCTTATCGGATAACAAGCTAGAGTTCTATTTACAAATTACATTCATCCATAATTCAAATTCAAAACCGACACAAAATCTTATACTTATCGGATAAACACTTAGAATCCTATTTAAATTACATTCATCCAATATTCAAATTTAAACCCTAGTCATCTAATCCTAGCCAATCACGAGAATTATATTTACAAATATTGTATTACACTCCTTTCCCTTGGAAGAATTTTTCGAGGTCATGTCTCTTTTAAAGTGGTGTTTTTTGTATGGGCTGCATCTCTTGGGAAGATTTTGACCACGAACAACTTGAGAAAGAGGGGGTGCATTGTAATAGAAGTGTTATATGTGTAAAAATAATAGAGAATCAGTGGATCACCTCTTATTGCATTGTGAGGTTGCGAGGGTGTCGTAGGATGAGATCTTTGTAAGGTTGTCATTACTTGGGTAATGCCATTGAGGGTGATGGATTTATTGGACTGTTGGGAGAAGATGTAAGGCTGTCCTCAAGTAGTGGTAGTGTGGAGAATGATTCCATTTTGCATCATGTGGCGTATTTGGTTAGAAAGGAATGAATGTTGTTTTGAAGATATGGAACGCACAATGGTGGAACTTTAGTAATTTTTTGGTCACACTCTAATGCTTTGGTTTTCAGCTATTGTATTAAATGGGAACAATGCCTATGAGTTCTTGTCTTTAATATACAATACTTAGAATGTATCTACTATCTAGATGTTCTTTTGTATACTTCCTGTGTACACAGGCTAATTCTATTCATTCGTATCAATAATATTTATCTCTTATCAAATTTTTTTTTTATGATTTGTATGCTTCTTTCTTTTATGGTAGGCTATGATTAGGTATATCTGTCTAGTATACTACCTGTGTACTTTGGCCTTGCCAAATTATTCGGTTCAATAAATTTTTCTTGTATAAAAAAAATTCTACCCACCTACTTCTTATCTCTTTTGCCAATACCATGCAAGGTGGTTAATTAGTTAGAGAAGTTGTAACGAGATTTCCTATTGGGAGAATAGATGAGTATTCAAGTTTTACTTGGTGAATTGGGTTATGGTTTGTACTGTCAAATTTGGCCAAAGTACCTCAATTGAGGTGTTTCCATCTCATTAAAAACAATAATTTTAAGGTTATAAAGATAAGGTTGAGATTCAATTTGAATCTCCCCAAAACACTCATGTTATCCTATCTAAACAATTACAATTTAATTCAAATACAAGATAACATATTCTATTAGGAGACTGGTAAAAAGAAAACCTTAGTTTTCCTTTGATACCCTCCCTCAAATTGATACTAGTGAGTCGACTAGTAGCAATTTGCTAACTAAGTATTGATGCCATTGTTGAGTCAAAACTTTGATGAAGATATTAGCTACTTGGTGTTCCATGGGCACATGAGGAAGAATGATAACTTTAGACTCATAGGCATATTGAATATGGTGACAATCAACCTCGATGTACTTCGTATGTTCATGAAAAACTGTGTTGGCTACAATTTGAATGTCATTTGTATTGTCACCATGAAGAGACGTGGGATGTGTTTGTGCAAACCCGAATTATGACAGAATACCACGCAACCACATAATTTCTGAACATGCAGTAGACATTGTTTGATATTCAGCCTCTGTGGATGACTTAGTTACACAATCTTGCTTCTTACACTTCCAAGAGATAAGAAAATTCCCAAGGAAGACACATCATCTAGTAGTAGAACGTCGAGAGTCCGGACAACCAGTCCAATCTGCATCACTATAGGAAGTCAAGCGAAGAGAAGAACCTTTAGGAAAAAATAGTCCACGATTAGAAGTCCCAAGTAGATATAAAATAATCTGATGAACAACTACAAATTGGAGATGTTGGGGAGTATTGTGAACAATGTGGGAAATATCAAGGCGGGTGATGATGAGATAAATTAGGCTGCCAACCAACTTACGGTATAAGGTAGGATCTAGAAAAAGTTCACCCTCATCTTTCCTATACTTAACATTCACCTCCTGTGGAGTATCAACCAGGGTAGTGTCTCCCAATCTCCCTAACTAAATTAGGTCTTGAATATACTTGTGTTGATTGAGAAATAAATCATGTGGTTTAGACCTAACTTCCAAACCTAGAAAGTAAGTAAGATCCCCAAGATCCTTTATGTGAAACACATTATGAAAATGTTGCTGAAGTTTTTTAATCAATGGTTCATCTGAACCAGAGATGATAATATCATCTACATATACCAACAAAGATTGCTCCAGCATCGCCTTTGTGCAAAAATAGAGAAGCATCGTACTTACTTCGCTTAAAAGAAAATCCTAATAAAGTACTGCAAAATTTCTCAAACCAAACTCGAGGAGCTTATTTAAGACCATATAAAAACTTCTTCAATTTAAAGACAATCATAGGGGATGAAACAGGCATACCGGATGAGTCTCATGTAGATATCTTCTTTTAGATCACTAAGCAAGAAAGCATTCTTGACATCCATCTGATATAATTTCCAAGATTTAGAAGTAGTAAAAGCAAGTAACAGGCGAACAATAGTCATCTTGGCAACAGAAGCAAAGGTCTTATCATAATCTATACCATACTCTTGGCGATTCCCCAAAGCAACCAATTTAGTTTTGTATCGTTTCAGTGAACCATGAGAATGAAGCTTGACGGAGTATACCCATTTACTACCAATTGGCTTGATTGAAGGAGGACATTGTACTACATCTTAGGTTTGATTATCTGCAAGTGCATCAAGTTCTGTTTGCATCGCTTGCTTCCAACACTCATATTCCATAACCTATTTGTAAGAAGAGGAAATAGCAATGGAAGATAATGTAGCAGTCATAGAAGTAGGGGAAGAAAAGCCATACCAATATGGTGGATGGGAGACATGGGTAGATTATCGAGGAATAGGAGTAGCAGGAGCTATAGTGGATGTCAGATCGGGTGCCAGAGGAGGAGAATCTTGAGAAGCCATAAAAGAATCGACCAAAGGGGTGCAATGACGTCGAGTGTAGACAAGACCAGGTTTAAACCAAGCCACTGGAGCCGAAGAGGTATTAGGATCTGGCATAGATAAAGGCTCGGGCTCATCATGAAGAATGGGAAAACTAGGTGAAATAGGATCGACATGAGAGAAAAAATTGCTGCTTCTAAAAAAAAAAATTCTTGGAAATTCGAATTCTTCGAGAATTAGGATCGTAACAAAGAAATCCTTTTTGAGTTGAACTATAACCAAGAAAAGCAAACTTAATAGATTGAACAATCAATTTATGTTTTTCATGTGGTAGAAGATGAACAAAACATACACAACCAAAGATATGCAAATAAGAATAATTAGGCGTGTGACCAAACAATATGGAAAAGGGAGAAACATCATGTAAAACTGGTGTAGGCAATCGATTAATTAAATGTACCCCAATACGTGAAGGTGGGCTAGGAATTCGTAAATTGTTGGTTTTCAACGAGGCTTTATTGGGCAAGTGGATATGGAGATACCATGAGGAGAAGGGAGCTTTGTGGAGAGTTATCATAGATTGAAACTATGGTGGCTTGTGGGGAGGATGGTGCTCGAATGAGTTGAGTAGACCTTATGGGGTTTGGAAACTCATCCGAAGAGGCTGGACAAACATCCATCGATATACACATTTGGCAGATGGGGATGGTTCTGAAATTAAATTCTAGACTGATTAGGGTGTGGAGATCGAGTCCCTAAGGAAGCTTATCCAACAATATAGAGCATATCATGAAGACAAGAGGCTTCGGTAGCAGATCTCATGGATCTTTCTAGTGGCTCTCCTCAATAGAATATCACGTTCCTTAGAGCTACCCAAGACTGGGAAATTGACACTTCTACATATTTTTTAATCTAGTGTACAATTGTAGTGTGAAAGGAGGAGCTGATACAATTTTGTGGTCACCATCCAAGAAGGGAAGATTTATTGTATTGTCGTATTATAAGTCCCTTTCTTAGAAGTAGAAGCTCTCTTGACATGAATCACATGTAGGAAAGACACTTAGTCGGAAGTAGAAGCCGAACAAACATCAAATTTCCCTTTCTTAGAAGGGCTCCAAAGAAGTTGTTTACTCCTGCACTGTTATTCTCATCTTCTATTCTAGGGTCGTTCTAAAAGAACTAAAATTACATTGAGGGGAGCCATTATAAAGTACCATTAAATAAGCCACCAAAGCCTCTTATATCCGCTCAATCCTGTCTACTTTTGGAAAAACCTTCTTCAAAGATCTCTCACGACAACATATGTTTTGTCAAAATTTGATCCCAGTGTTGTTGCCCACCTCAAGTCTGTTTGCTTTGTTAAGAGCACCACTCACCCAAGCCCTACCATATTTAGAATCCACTATAGCTTTCCAGTTTCCCTCTCCAGTTGTGTAGTAGTTGTGTATTTGGCTCTTCTCTGAGGGTGACTTTTGTCGTGTGTGATCAAGGTAATATGTTCATATTTGATCTTTAATTTGACAGCCTATGATTTTGGGATGAAGATCACAATGACCAACTTAAGTTGCGATCAATTCATCTATCTTGGATTTTGGCGGCACCATGCCTTAGCGAATGCCTTTGGACCCTGCATTTTATGTATTGAGACATTCAAACTTTGTTAATGCTACTTTTGGCAACGTATTGATGGTCAGATATGTAGCATCTCTATATCTAAGAAATGGTTATGATCCAAGTTTTCCTTGTAAAATCAAGTTAACCTTTGTCATGATATATTACTCTTTGCTAAAGTTGCGTATAGTTCTAGCTTTCCTTACATCTTTGTTGTGCCTCAAACAGGTTAATTTCCAGCAAATATCTTCTCATTTAGGACAACAAGAGTTAGAAGGCAAACGAGTCCCTCGAATGGTTTCTGGAAAAACTTTACCTTGCTTCCCTCCTTGGGATTGGGCAGCTCGAGCTGGAGGCTTTATTATTGACCGCTTTCTTACTGGTCTCCACCCTCAAGAATATTACTTTCATTGCATGGCTGGTCGTGAAGGGTAAGCCAAAGTTCAGTCTCATCCCTATAATGGTGAATTAAGGATTGATGCTTGGAATTTGTTTATGTATCTTTGTCCTATAAAGGCATGTAATTTCATTTTCATTTTGAAGTTTCATGCTATTTGTTTGGTTAATACGTGTCTTCTTTAATTTTATTTCTCAGTTGTTTAGGGCCCGAATTTTGCCATTGCCTTGTTGAACTCTAGTATTTTTTTATTGGAAGGTGTTATGATCCCACATTGACTAAGTGTGTGATTGGTTGATTGTTTATAAGTCCCTAGGGGTTCATAATAAATGGTATCAGAGTCGGCCCACCTCTAAGGCTATGTTGCAAAGGTTGCAATTGTGCAGCATGGTGGTTAATGCCGGCATGCAGTGTTAGTCCAGAGCTAGGAAAGACCTAGTGCACAGCTAGCCTGTGTGAGCGTTGGGACCGCCGTGGACATCGGTTGCAGAGTGTGGTGGTTGTTATGATCCCACATTGACTAAGTATGAGATTTGTTGATTGTTTATAAGTATTTAGGCACTCTCCCCTTGTAAGCCGGTTTTCAAGGGTGAGTTCTACCTAGGGGTTCATATCAAAAGACGTCTTATCTTACTGTAAACCTATGTAAGTACAAATGAGTGTGTGGTGCCTATATTCCCTTGTTTTAATCTAAACGACAGTGCCTAAAAAGATGCAAGCAATTCTCTTGAGTTATCTCAAATACTTTTAAAGCTCACTTTCCAGTGGCTTGGTCATCCTCAATAATGTTGTGAGAGGAATTTGACTACCTGAAACTAAAACAATATATTGAAAGAAAAGCTTTTCCAGCAGATTAATCTTAGCACTAATCTGAAGTGAATATGAATGAGAGCAAATGTGTGCAATGATGTTAGAGTTGTTTTATTAAGTCATAGTTATTTTGCTAAAATAGATTCAGTTTCCAATTGTTGTATGAATCTAGTAATTGAGCTGGCAAATTGCTTTATTTTCTATGATATGATTACACAACCTTTCTCCCATGTCTCTTGGTGCTGAAAGTTGAAATGACATAGAAGAAGGTAGAGATGGAGACACTGTCGCAGCAGATAAATTTGTCAAAATTCTTGGAGGCAGTGGTAGTGCTCCATTAGAACACTACATGGGGTGCTTCAAGTTATTCTATTAATAGGGTGGTGGTGGTTGTGGGAATTAGATCAAGTGCTGCGATGGTCTTTGGGGCTGGATGGGTGAGATGCCCAGATGTTTTAAAATGAACGATTAGTAGGGGTGATTTTGACCATATAAAAAAAGTAAAATGCTGATACCTTTCATTAATCTGAAGTATGGTAAAAGCATGTGTTAGGTGTGGAAATTCATTTGGGCATCAAGGCTGACCAAAATGCTCCTAATGAAGTGAAGGGGCTAGATTTTTAATTAGGTTATTCTTTGTTATATTATTTATAGCAAGAGTTGGGACCTCTATTTTTAGGTACTTTATCCAATAAAAGATTATTTACTTGGTTGAACATCCATGAAAGAGATGAGCATAATCTATAGACAGTTAATGTCAATGTTTGATTAATTTTAGTCTCCTGTTTCTAACCTACTCGATTAAAATAGCAATTAAAAGGATTATACAGATGCAACCCAGCTTCAATGTTAGTCTTCATGCATTAATGTTTTCAACTATGGTCTTTCTACTGCACAGGTTGGTTGATACAGCGGTGAAAACATCTCGCAGTGGATATCTCCAAAGATGCCTAATAAAAAATCTTGAGTGCCTAAAAATTTGTTATGATCATACTGTTCGTGATGCTGATGGTTCCATTATTCAATTTTTTTATGGAGAAGATGGTGTGGATGTACATCAAACGAGTTATATTGCAAAATTTGAAGCACTGGCTGCAGTGAGAACTTGTTCCTGATTTTTGAATCTGTATTCTAAAGAAAACTAATTTCTTACCATGTACATCTCTTTTGCTTGTTTATTTTCAGAATAAAGAAATGATTTTGAAAAAGTGTGGTCAAGAGCTTCAGAAGTCCAATAGTTACATCAAGGAATTGCCTCGTGCCCTTGAAGACAAAGCAAAGGAGTTTGTGCGTGCATTCTCCTTGAGACAAAAAAATCCTAATGTTTTGAAAGAAGCGGACTTCTTGAAGTTAATGGAGCACAAATATGTCTTAAGCCTTGCTCAGCCTGGAGAACCAGTTGGAGTGCTTGCTGCACAGTCTGTAGGAGAGCCATCAACACAGATGACGTACGATCTCTTAATTTTTATTCTTGTTTCATAAAGTACCTCTTAACTTCATTCTATATGTTATAGAAAATTATAAAAGAATTGTGTCATAGTGCAGAGCATGTTATGCTTAGGTTAGTTGCTTTATGATATTGGTAGCATACTAGCATTTGGAGTATTCACAAGACTGTTTCTTATTTGATCTTAGGATTTGGTGCTTGCCCATAAATCTCTTAATTTTTTAAGTTTATTGAGCTTCAGAGTTTTTATCCTGGTGTTATAGCAGCACAATCTTGTTAAGCTGCGGTTAGTAACTGTTTCAACATCACTTGCTTAGGTACCTACTATGTGCAAGCATAAAACTGTATTATTAATTAACTGTACCTACCATGGACTTCTCTGATTGCAAAACTTTTTTCTTAGAGGCGTGAATCACTTTCTGGTCTTCTGCCAACCTGACTTTAATAAAAGAGAGCACTTTCCCTCATGAATAAAGTTTCTTAATTACCTATTAGAAAATAAAAATTAAAAGAGAACACATTCTTCATTGTGCAGGCAAGATGAATACTTTTATATTAAATTATTAATAACCTGTAATTTTTCCTAGATGCTGATTATTTGATTTGTTTTTATCTGCTTGTCATGTGATGTCCACTGGCAAGATTTGATCGTATTGGCTGTTATTAAGTTGTACAATATAGATTATGTCATTATTTTTACAATTATAATATGTTCTTTTAGATGATTTTTCTCATTTGTTTTAGGTTGTCTAAAACTTTTACAATTTATCAGGTTGAATACCTTCCATCTTGCTGGGCGAGGTGAAATGAACGTGACACTTGGAATTCCACGCCTACAGGAAATATTGATGACTGCTTCAAGTGATATTAAGACCCCTGTGATGACATGCCCCTTCCAAGTTGGGAGGTCGAAGTAAGTTACATACAATGATACAAGTCCATTGTGGTCTAGATTCTTTTGTGCTTTTTTATTTCTGTTTTTGGGAAACATTTTTGCATTCTTTATACATTTAAAGTTACTTCTGATTGGTCTGATAAATAATGGTGTCCAAATGTTATGCAGAATGTTGCCATTTTTTTTTATTTGTTAGTAAATAATGTTTATTAAGTCAGTACTTGGCTATGCCTATTTTGAATAAAATTCATTCTTACTTATAAAAGAAAAATATTTATTCAGTAATGATGAATGATTCTCTGGAACCAACTTCATTCTACGCAAGATAATTAATGACCGTTACTTAATAATAATTATTCCTTTTTCAAAAGCCTTTAATACTATTAATTAAAAGAAGAAAAACTTCACCCACATGTGCTTAAATTTGATACCATCACTTGGATGAGAATATTGTGAAAGTTGCTTCCCCCAAAACCCTCCTTTCTGCAAATGGAAAATGAAAAAATAAGCCTGTGGTTGATTAGAGGGGGATATACTTTGTCCGCTGGTTCCAACTTCCCAATGCACCCTTGCCATATAATTTTATGTGGCATAATGCAAATTCTTTATATTTTTTGTGGCAGAATGTACGGAGTTCTTATGGTTAATGTTGGTCTGCTGAGTATGGACTTCTGGATTGAGAACTTTGAAAATCATTTAGCCTCTTGCTAGTCAGTATTCTGCTACATACAATCACTTTTGCATACTCCTTGTGCACTCCAATGATGTGATTGGCCAAAATAGTTATTTTATATTAAAAAAAGTAACGCAGCTAATCACGTTAATGGAGTGTGCAAAGAGTATGCATAGAGTTTTTGAATCTTAATATCAATGTAATTTTTAGGTTTTAAGCCATGGTGGAACTTTAAAACCTTAAAATCTTGGGTGCTACTAATTATTCTATTTCCTAACCGTTAAAAAAAAAAAAAAAAACTAATTTTGCTATTTTCTCTGTTTGTGTTTCTGATCATGCATTATGGTGATGAACACACTACACCTGCATATGCACAGATATACATCAAAAAAGGTTCCTATTTGACAAATTGTTATCTACAGGGAGGATGCCTCTTCTCTTGCTGATAAGTTGAAGAAGATAACTGTAGCAGACATAATAAAGAATATGAAAGTATCTGTCATTCCATTTTCTGTTCATGATGACCAGACCTGCAGTATCTATAAGCTTGAAATGATGCTTCACATACCTGAAAATTATCCAAAACACACTGATATTACATTAGAAGACTGGGAGGGAACCCTAGAGGTCGTTTTTGTGAGGGAGTTGGAGGATGCCATACAAAATCACCTCCTCTTGCTTTCTAAAATTAGTGGCATTGTAAACTTCATGCAAGATTCTCAGTCAAATGCTTCAAGTGGGACAGAGGATGATGATGTATCTGGAAATAAATCACACTGTGAGGAAGAAATTGATGATGACAATGATGCTGATGATGGCGGGGGGTCTGAGGATCTCGGTATGGATGCACAAAAGAGAAAACAGCAAGCGACAGATGAGATGGATTATGGGGACTCTTCTGAAGAGGAACCGGATGAAGGGGAGCTGTCAGTTGGCTCTGAAAGCGAAATTGACCGAGTAGAGGATGAAATTGAAGTTAGTAATGATGCTGTGATTGGGATAGTCAATGTCAAAGATGTAACATGTGAACCATCAGAACTTGGAAAACCTTCGAAGCATAAATTGAAGGATAAAAGAAACCAATCAGAAGCCAAACGAAAGAAGAGAGCCAGAGGAAAATTAGTAAAAAAAGAGTACGATAGAGCATTTTTTGTGAAAACCAAGGGAATGCACTTTGAGGTCCATTTTCGATTTACCAACGAACCTCATATTTTACTGGCTCAGGTTTGTTCACATCCTCTTTCTTCTGTTTCAGAATAGTATCCATCTTATTATTCTTTGGATATATTCTATGTTTTGGGGTGCTGGGCAGATCTTTTTATATTTATCCATGTAGCAAGAGTTTTTTGTTTTTTTGGTCTTAAGGCAAGTAAAATATGTATAGCCCAAGTACACATGAAGTATACAAGTGGAAACACCTAAATACAAGCTAGGAATTAGGAGCTAGGATAAGCTAACTGAAAATAATGAAAATCACCCCATTCAATACAAGAACAGTCACCCAAAGAAGTTTGGAAGAAAGACTCTCTGGCATCTCCTAACAAACATGCTCTATATCAAAACGCTGCCCATTCCTTTCCAGCCAAAGGCACCACATCAAATGTAAAGGAATCATCTTCAAAATGGCAGTAATGTGATGGCTGCCCATAAACCCTTTCCGGCAAGCCAAGATATTAATGTTTTAAATAGCATGCTATACCGGCTGGTATTTCAAAAATATGCCGTACCAGCCAGGTCGCTGATACAGAGAGTGCCTCGTTTCATACCGGTGCATTTTTTGGCCGTTGCAACCTGTTACGGCTAGTACCGGCCGATATTTTGGATTTCAGCTAATACCGGATTTTAGATTTTGACAGATTCTTTTCCCTTTTTGTAGATATAAAAGGTATATTCTATTTGTATGAACTACAAAACGAATCGCAATTTTATCTTTTCATAATTTGTGCATGTATATATATTAATTTATTCATGTATAGATTAATTCGAAACAGTACTGGCATCAAAATATTTCGTTCTAATGTTTTGACTGAAATGGTCACTGGTACAGTGTTCAAAATTTTGCGAGAGATCCACATCTTTAAAATCTCGTCCCCAAGAGCCTTAGCCACCTAACAATGCAGAAACAAATGATCAATGGATTCACCATCTTTCTTACACAAATAGCACCAATTTAAACAGATTATACCATGCTTTATCAAATTATTTGTTGTCAAGATTTTTCCAACAGACACGGACCAGCAGAACAAAACAACAATACCAGGCACCTTGGATCTCCAAATGCATTTCGAAGGGAATTGGTTGACACAATGACAAGTCAGCGTATCATAATAAAAGCTGACGGTAAAATGGAATCTCCAGCATGTTTCCACAGCAATTTGTCCTCCCTTCCCTACACCAACTTCATATGATACAGCCTGCTGAAAAATACTTTAACAAAGGGCACTTCTCAATCATGAACATCTCTAATAAATCTTACCTTCCATTTAGGGATATATTATTAGAAAAAATTACATCAGCCACGGTAGAGAGGGGGAAAGCTTTCTTAAGAGCCAAGTTTCCACACTAAAGATCATGCCAAAAAACCAAATCCTATCTCCTCCACCTGCCTTAAAATTAGGTTGAGAAATTCCCCACCCATTCTGCATAGATTTGTGAGAACACCAACTTGTTAGAACACCAACTCTATAGTTTCAAATTTCATACCCGGTACAAAAAACTTGCTGTTTCGTTTTGCTGCAAATTTCAGCTGATTTGGCCGTACCGGATTTTGCAATTTTTTTTTTTTTATTTCTTGCAATTTTTTTTTACCTTAATTTAGACTAGACTATTTACATATATGTATTTATATGTATAATTTATTCATATATTGATTATTATTTTGAAATATAATTTATATATGTATTTATATAAATAATTTTTTTATATATAGATTATTTCGAAACGGTACACGAAACGGTACCGGTACCGAAATATTTCGTTCCAGTGCCTTGACCGGTACGCTCACTGGTACAGTATTCACAACTTTGCACCAACTCCCCCAAGCCCTCCCTTATCTCCCCTTTTGAATTGGATAGAAAAATTCTAAATTTTCCCAAATCATCTCTAATTTAGAAGTCCCTTTTTCTCCTTTTATGCTCGGCTAATGGGGTAAACTAGGAATTAATTGCATTATGCACAAGTTGTATTTTCTCGCTTGGCTTGTTCGTGACTATTTTTTATATTTTTTGGGGTATTACTTGGTCCCCTGAGTGCAGGTGGAAACAATTAGGAGGAAATACATCTTATAATAGCATACCTTACCATAGATATACATGTTAATTTGGGTTTTTGTTTCATTCCCTCATATGGGGAGCAATGGGGAAGACTGAGTGCAGTAAAATAATATAGTCATATTTTAAATCTTCCTTTTTAGTCTTCTCAAGTACTTCCTTGAGGAATTTCATCAACGGTGGAAGTGTTGAGTTCTAAAACGTAATCATGTCCTGAAAAGTATGTATTTGATGTCTTGTCATGCAAACACATACTAGTAGAGAAACAATAGAAAGCACCAAATAAAAGAGGGCGCAGCAGACATATGGTTTGATAAAGTCACCTACACCCACTATACGAGGGAGATCGATTTTGCTAGAGTCAATGGTGGAGTTACAAACTGACAACCTCGCTCTTCCTCATGTTCGGGCGTGCAAGGCAGATACAGATTATAGTGCCACGTTGTTTCTTTGAACCTATACAACATTTAACATTATACCCTCAAAAGTTTGACTGACAGCAGCACTCCTGGCCCTTGCATAAATTACCTCAATACCAGCTTATAGTCCATGGGTGGGTGCCATGGGCCTGTCTTCCGGCAGTAACAACTATCAATCTAGTTATTGGCGTGGAAATTATGATTCACTATAGTGCTAGCATTGGTCTGGCTTCCCATTCAAAAGTCATATTATTGATCTTTTTTGTTGGAAGGTCAATGTAATTGCTCTTGCTGGTGTGACATTTTGGATTGGGTTTTTCAATATAGTTAATTAGTAACGATACATTCTTTTGATTACTGTCCCATTTTGAAATTTTGATTAATTGTTTTAATACCACTTATGTAGATTGCTCAAAAAACAGCCAAGAAGGTTTACATCCAGAGCTTTGGTAAGATTGATGGTTGTAAAGTAGTTACTTGCAAAGAAAAACAAGTGATATACTATGGTAAAAATCCCAAAGTCAGGAAGGATATCCCGTCTGCAGAAAAAGAAAAAGTTCAAGCACTGCAAACCACAGGTGTGGATTTCAGTTCTTTGTGGCAGTTTCAGGATGTTCTTGATGTCAGGTATGTATACTCCAACAACATCCATGCTATGCTAACCACGTATGGGGTGGAAGCTGCCAGAGAAACTATCATCAGAGAAATACAGCATGTCTTCGGTTCTTATGGGATATCCGTGAATATGCGGCACCTAATCCTCATTGCCGACTATATGACCCATTCGGGTGGATATCGTCCAATGAACAGACTTGGGGGAATAGCGGAGTCGACGTCTCCTTTCAGCAAAATGTCTTTTGAGACGGCTTCAAAGTTCATTGTTGAAGCTGCATATCATGGAGAGACAGACGAGTTGGAGACTCCATCTGCTAGGATCTGTCTTGGATTGCCAGTGAAGATGGGCACTGGATGTTTTGATTTGATGCAGAAGATCGAAATCTGATGGTAAGAGGTTTTATTTACATCTTCTTGTTTTTTTAATACCTGTGCGAGTGTACCTCCGCTGTAAATTATAGAAATTTTGGCTTTACGAAGTATAGAACAACAAATTATTCAAGAGTCTTGTGAAGGTTGTTGGATTACCCAATGCGAAATGGAAAAAAACACCGAGTTTTTTTTTTTTTTATTTTTTTGCAAAAATCTGAGTTTTCTTACTGATGGAAGCATAACAAGTTGTAAAATATTTCAATTTCATTAATTGTATGGAGTTATGGAAAAATAGAGAAAAAGTCGAAGAAAAAATGTTATGAGTTAAATATATTGTTAGAATAATTTTTTATATAACTTTTTTTTTTAAATTTTGGGATTAGAAAAAGTTTGAATTATTATTATTTTGTTCGAAAGTGTTTATGCTCGGGTGATGTTTGGAGAGGAGAGGAGATGTGATGGAATTAGACCAAAACTATTTCCAAACATCCCCCAAGTCCTCGGAACAAGGCATATTGTAAAATATATCCTAGACCAACCCTTCTACTACAGCAATTCGACCAATTTAAGAAGTTTCTGATCACTTGAATTGGCACCTTTTAGGGTTTGGACTTGGAGAAGTATTGGATCAGCAAAACTAAGAAGTATGGATATTAATGTAGGGTGGTTTTTTGTACTTTTTTTGATTGATCATTTCCCTCAATTTCTACAATCATCCCTCAAATTATAAAGTAATTATAATGTAACTATTTTTCTTTAGAATATAATTGCCTCTAAATAATCTTTTTTTTTTTTTTATTATTCTCTATCTCTCTCTTTTTTTTTTATGGGAGTATTTTTCATATCATGAACTGACATGATATTAAATGAGTAAAATGTTTTTGAAATTTTATAATTAGTTTTGAGTTTTAAATTTCTTCAACTTGAAATATCAACACATTAGGAGTATGTACAGTGTACTTACTAACAGCATTCTTTTTAATGTAAAGAACAAACTAGTGAAAGTGACAACACATCAAGAAGTTCAACTAAAGTACCCATGCACTGAAGTCTTATCAAACTTGTCAAAGAAAAAATGACTTTTTTTTACTCTTCCGAGGCCAATAACTTCAATACCAATCGTTTATTGCTTTCCCTGATCAATGACTTGTAAAGATTGCGCCAAAACCCTCATGTCAAACAGACCTACTGAATCATTGTGATGTGAAGTACTGCATGTAAAGGAGTGAATGGTACTGATCATGTGCCATCGCAGCTCACTGGAAATTAAGATGCATGGCGATTCTCCAGCCAGACTTTGAATCCAAATTCCCCGTTCAAAATATGATTACTTCAAGATTAAATCCTAATTGGTGAGTCTTTTTGTGAGGCTAATTAAGATTATTTGAAGGGGGGAAAGAAGCAAAGTGCCTATAACTTGTGCTACTCTCTCAGCTAGCTATGGGTCACTGACTCACCGCTTACTAGCTAGTCAGATTTTTATTTCATATTAGATATATATATATATATATATATATATGTAGCTGGCTATTGAATCTGATCTTATTATTGTAGTTGTCGTGAATTAATAATGGGTTGAAGTGCTTATTGACAGACAACCTAGCTACCTATATCCCGTTCTTGTAAAAGATAAACCAGTAGTACACCTGGTGCTGTGCACCTTGAGCATGATTAGCATTAATGATTTCATCAAAGTCATCTTTTAAAATTTAATTAAAAGAACGTATTTTCTATAAATCTAAAATCATTCGAGTCATAATCCTACATTAGATTAATAGTCAAAATAATAATAAAGAATAATAAACGTGACAGGGCCGGGTGTTGGGCCGAGGGAACTGAATTACGTGAGAAATATTAAAGTATTTTGTCTGATATTTTAGAACAAAATATTATTTTTGAAGATAAAACAGTAAATATTAAAATATAAAGAAACATTTAGAGACATTGTAGCTGATCATATTTTAAGTATATAGAACATTCTATATATATATATATATATTTCTTCAAATTTTGAAGATGCACTATGCCAATGCTCAAGGTAGGCCGGTAGCTGCATGCATATTATATAATATATATATATATATATATATCATTTGGAGAGATGATCGAGTACTACTTAATTTAAAGCTTGATCTGGAGCAGTCAAAAGTGTCAACATCTTCGATCTGGAGGGTTTCTTTTTCGATCGAGATCGATGGATTAAATGCGTCGACTGTCTCTTCAACTATGATCATGAGTTAGGAAATTCAGATGGACATCATGATTGTAAACCGCATAATGCGTGTTCTGATTGTTACACATGAAGCTGGCCCTGCTTGCCTGCTTGCCGGAAGCAATTTAATTTATAATAACGAGCTCATGTCTGATCAATCATGATTAATATATTCTTACTCGTCTATGCTTTTCTTTCCTTTTCTACTTTTTTGTTTTGTTTTTTGAACTCCAAGTGAAGTACTACTACTTATACTCGATTCTATCCTAAATAATCAACCCTTTAGATTATTTGCTTTACTCATAATTATTTGTCCCTCTTGCATGGTGATCATCATGTACTGTGTGCATGTATCATGAGCTTGATCAGATCATGAATCTGCCATGGATTTACTTTTATAAGCTCTCGGTCATCCATGAGCTGGTTCTGGCTTCTGCTAGCTTTTGCCTAGTTTACATGATTAACTAGGATTCAATCTTGTAAAAATTAATATATATATATATATTCCCCTAATTATTCTCTCTCGGCACATAATTGCATATCTTTTTAATATTTCGACAAATATTAATACTAGAGGATATTATATATACTAGGCGCTAGTGATCAGGGTCCAGAACCCACATTCTGATCATCACCTTCTTGATCTTTAGACGACATAGGGGTTGACTTACAAAGCAACCGATCGATCGACATAAGTTACAATCCACAGAAGCTGTTGCTTAGCACAGCTCTTCTCGATATAAATGAATGACGTCATGTGCATGTAGAGCAGAATGCACATGCGTAGCTTGGCATGAGCAGGTTAAAGTTCGTGTTCAGGTTTTTGAAAACGAAGTCTATAAATATATATATATAGGTGATCTGTGGGGAACAGTGATTTGAAATCACATTAAGGCAACCAAGTGAAAACCGGCCGGCAATACAACATATGTACTGATGAGATGTTAAAATATACCGAAATTAAAATAAAAACAAGCAAATATTATTCGGCCGAGGTTTATCTACTTTTGTGGTGATTTTGCATGGGGATTTGCAAATTCAGGGCAAAGATGTTTGGAAGTTTTAGAACAAGACATGGACATGAAAACCCAATGCATGTGGTGTTATATATATATATATATAACATGATCTTGCAAGTTACAATATTGCAAGCACACTCGTGCTATCTTGGAAACTGATCAATTATTAAATAAAAGCATTATATATATCTATATAATATATGTGTATATATATATATATATATATATGAAGCATGGGATCTGTACTGGTCAACACAGCAACTCCGGCCTTTTACTGGATGTTAGATTTTGTTCCCTTTTGATCCCTACATTTGTTTAACATTTAATTTTACATTAATCCCAAACCCAAATGCATATAGATTATAGTGCTTCCCCCGCTCCATGATGTTCCACACGCTGGAATTCCGCTAAAATGTTGGGTTTCCTCGTCGAGCTGCTAATTATTTACAAACCCCAAAGCCCATGAATTTTAAAGCAAAGTAGCTGGGGCTATGAACTGGTCACAGAGAGAGAGAGAGAGAGAGAGAGAAGTGTAAAATTTGGCTGTTGCAAGATAACTTTTTTGATGGCTTTTGTCGTTTAATTCAACCAAAAGGGCATCAAAAAGATCTTTTGGGCTTTGTGGGCATACACAACTTATATTTTATAGTGCGTACGTACTTATTATTGAAATTCAAATAATGGGTGTGGGGGATATATATGTAATTGTGCTTTTGTTTTTCCTATCCATATAATTTGGTGGCCGGCTTGATCTATTAGGTGTTTAATTTGTTTTCATAATTTTTCTTAATTTATCTCATTTTATTTAATCATTTATCAAAATTTTATATAAAATAAAATTAACAGTTCAAATTTTTTAAAATTTAAAACAAAAATAACATTAAGAAAATATATTATAACCATATTTTTTAACTTTTAATTTTAATCTCAATTTAATTTAATTCATCTCATCTTATCTACGAAAACAAACAAGCATGTTTGTTTTTACTGAATGGTGCGTGCTTGCATTAATTTGATCCCTCTCAATCTGTTTTTTTTTTTTTAACACATCACATTATTAGCATATTAATGTGATTTAGGTACCCTAGTTTGTATAGTTGAGTATTTTCAGAGTGGAGAGTAGTACCCTATTATTATATATTGTTTTATTATTATTTATCTATTATTTATTGCTATTCTCTAGTTCTATGCAATATTCTATCATTCCTCTTTTTTTTTTCATTATTATTTATAGAACATTTAAGATTACCTCATCAATTGTATCACAACATGATGTTAGTATATAATGCAAATATGAGTTTTAATTGGAATTACAATATCATGGGATAGGATGTTAGTACGTACGTGTCGTATATAGTACCACATGCATGGTATCCGTATTCCGACGTACAAAACTTAATAAATACTCTAATGACGTATATATGCAGCAAAATGGTCCCTTCCATCGCTTTCCTTTCATGATAGTTATGAATGACCTTTCCCTACATACCTTGTCATCACAAACGTCCCACCTGGTGATCAAACACAATAACCATGCAAGTGATCACAGGAAAGTGCCTCCATGCACGCTACAAAAAAAATCGATTTTTTATACTATTAGATTTCATCGTAAAAAGTAAAAAAAAAAATATTGCAAAAAAAAAATATTTTCAATAAAAACAGACATTCTGATTGTAATTAAAATACAATAAATATCTGTTTTTCTTGTAATGACATATATATATATATATATATGAGTCACAAGGTTTGAGCACATGAGATATAATTAACTTATAAATTCTAGTTGTAGACGTTAATGCTCAATCGGTATATATATCACTAGAAAAAATTATTTATTTGGGATCAATTATTTCATGCTAGAATGATTATTTCTTGTTAAAATGAATATATTTTAGTCGTAAATAGTTATTATCGCCACAAATAATCCATTATAAATATTCATATTTTTTTTTATAGTAGATCAATTCATATACATGAAAGGTTAAGATAATCATGATTAATGTTTTGATTTTTCATCATTAATTAAATATAGCTTTGATCACCTTGAGTAATTGATCAATAAAATGAAGATAATGAGAGTACGTACGTCAGGAGTACTGGTGTTCAATTATTAGGTAGCTAGCTAGGCATGCAAAGTGTGGGATCAAGGACGTACGCATTGAATGATAATTGAAGATCGCTCTAGGTACATATGATCTTTAATAAATTTGATGCGTGGCGCTGCTCTATACGTTTGTTATAAACAAAACAAAACGGCAACTGTTAAGTATGGTGCCAAAAGTAAAATGTAGCGAAAATAATGTAGTACCTACTTCTGATATTACATAATAATATTCTATTAAACTATTTGTATAAAAAGTCATTGTATACGGAGATAGAAAACAGTGTTAGATATATATATATATAAAAGAATTGGAACAGTATTATGGGGACGGAGGCAATCTCCTGAGTTCGCAGTTGGGTGGGCAGACCAGTACTGCGCGCGCGCGCACCAATGGAAATGTTGGCCCCTTCTTTGAAACTCTAAAATGCTACTTAGACGTTTCTTCATGTCCCACCTGCATCCTACGTACTCTCCATGATATATATATATATATGTTATATGATGGACACAATATTAGTGAATATTCTTTTACCCTGGCCTCTTGCTTGGGATGGGTGACATCAACCAAAGTACGCGTGCTTTCACAAACAGTAGCCTTTTTTTTTTTTGAAACAATGGCGGACCTCTCTCTCTCTCTCTCTCTCTCTCTCTCTCTCTCTCTCTCTCTCAATGTGTGTGTGTGGTAGAAGCAAATAGCAAAATCATCTCTATATATACGAAGAGATCGAATGGGATTAGGGTTGAGAACGTATTTATTTAATGAGGTAAAGAATATATATATATATTAAGAGAAATAGATATAAGATGTGGACTTTATTGTATTAATATTATATTAAATGGTGATATTGGAGTTCAAATGATCTTGTGTTTATCTGATCTCTTCAATTATATTATAAGATATTTGGGACAAAATTGTAAGAAATCTCATCAATTCACATTTTGGATGGTTCAAATGATGTTGTTTTTATATAGAGTAGTGTTAGAGTACTCTCAATGGCTGGGTATCATGTATAATACAAGAAATGTAAATTATTTGAAAAATTATTCATAAAGGGAACTCTATCCGATTATGTAAAAGATCATGTAAAATACAGATGGCTACAGTACATGTAGCTAGTTACTATTCATCCTTCAAATAATTTTTTTATTATTTATATTTCATTTACTCCTTCATTTTTGTTTACTTTTGTATTTTAATACGTACAATTTCCTTTTATTGTTCATCATTTAAAACACCTTAATTTATTTGATTTTTTCTAAAAAAATAGCTTAAAAATATTATTTATTCAATTTTTTCATATTATGATTTTATTTTTAATTGTTATTTGGCTTATATATTTTTATGTTGTGTGAATAGGACTGAATTATCTTATATATATTATATATAATAATATATTGCAAATATAAAAAGATATATCATGGATATTACAAATTTATTGGTAAAAAAGAAATGATTAAAAATATTAAAAAAGAATATTTAAATGATATAGAAAAAAAATAAGTAAGCTGATGGATAATATATTGTAAAAGTCAAATAAAAATAAGTTTTGATGTTGTGTTTTAAAGGACATGATGAAGAATTCATGATTAGGAGTACTAGTCTTAGATACCGTCTTAAAAAAAAAAGTGGATCCAGTACTATTTCATAAATGATGATTCTTATGTGATATCAGATTTACCCACATCTTTAAAAAAGATTGTGCATAATTCATACATACAAAATTGCAAATATTACATTCATTATATATTTAATTAATCTAATTGATGCTTTTATGACGTTATCCTTTATAAACAAGATTGGAGGACAAGGTAAGGTGATGCATGGGTCGATGATGCACTACATGTCCATGAGAAGTGTACGTATGGCATAAGGTATTCATGGGGTGCTCTGGATGTAGCTAGCGGTATTATATATTAAGTAATATTACCATTTCAGAACATGTCCATATACAAACAGCTGAAATAGAACCAAAACAAGGAGAAAATTGCAAGATTGGGAGGCATAAAGCCAACCAAAGGAAATGACAAAGAAAAACTTTTGCCTAATAGCTTATTGTGCGAGCAGAGGGGGAAGGAAAAGAAAACTACGAAAAACATGGAAAGGGAGGGCTAGGTTAGGGTTTAATCAACCAACCAAAGAGTCCAATAGAGTAATTACAAAAACAATGAATTTGAATAGAATGGGCTGACCTTGAAGATCTTGCTTATACAAATTTGCTTGGTATGTATACGAATTGAGGAGGGGCAACACTAGGGACGAGTGTCACAATGGTACTGCATAGAGAGGCAACGCGAGGTGGTGCTGGGCAGAAAAGCAACGCAGGGTGACACCAGACAATGAAGCGATGTGAGGTGGCGCTGGTTAGGGACAAAGTGGTCTTCGTAAGGTGAGGGAGAGAAGGAGAAACGAACGCGAGGAAAGAAAGTTGAATGATTGAAAAGGAGGAGAAGAAATATAAAGATAGATTTTAAATTTATTGCAACGATTTTAATATTGTCGTAATAGAATAATAACACGCAGAAATACTTGTTACAAAGATATAAATGGCCTAAACAATAACAAAAAAAGCGACTTATTGTAGACATATTTATTGCGATGAAAATATCGTTCCAATAAATGCCTAAAGCTGTTGTAATAAGTATATTTTTAAATTGCGCCTCATCTATTCTCAGATTTGCTCAAGACTCAACGACAAATTGGAATTCACCGTAATTAATGGCTATAAGCGACGTTTTCTTTTGCGGCAATTTTACAATCGATGCAAAAATGGTTTTATCATGTAGTGCATGATATTGCATGTACAATCATTTTTACAATTTTTTATATAATTATATTTTAAATAAAGGGAAATTATATGAAGTGATTATATGTCTCTTATTTAAAATATAATTCAATAAAAAAATGGTATTTATGATTAATTAATTGCAATCAACAAGATTATTTACGATAAAAATAGTACAAAAAATTATACAAAAAGTTGTATGTATATTATTACTCTAAGAGTAATGCTATATATAAGAAATATTGCATATTCATACATGCACTTGTGCATTCTGATTTAATTGTTTTTATATTTTTCATTTTAAATTTAAATGTTTTATTAAATTCATTTTTTCACCTTAATATTGATGCACATATAGGTACTCAATATTGATTGTATTTAGAGTTTTTCTTAGTACTCCAATATGGTACTGGTCGAAACAGTGTGACAGAATGAATTAATAGTAGTAACAGTAATATTGAGTACGTACTAAATATGGTACTATTTATCATTATCATTATCATTAATTAATTGTTTGCTACCCAATGCAAGAATTGGTCCCGCTTAAATTTGAAGATGAGATGAATTGAGATAAGTTTAGTTTATTTTTTAATATTATTATTATTTTAGGATTTGAAAAATGTGTGTTAGGATTTGAAAAATGTGTATAGGAATTTGTGTTTTATATTAAACAATATAAAAATAAAATGAAGATGAGTTGAGTTCATCTACGAATACAAACGGAGCCTATGTGTCCAATTCATCATTAATACACATACGAATTGCTGGCAAAACGGAATTAATACGAATACGCGGTACTACGCCTGCATGGCGCATATATATTATATATTATCATTTAATAAGTGTGGTGTCTAGTGTTTTTTTTTTTTTTTTATTTTTTTATCTCAGCAAGATAGGAATAACATTACTAAAAGAAGGAGCTAGCTAGCATACATAGTTGGGAGTTATACATGAAAGTAACTAAAATGCGAGGAATAATTAGAGACTGGTTGAGTTTTTTCCATTATGGAAATGTAAAAGCTGGTAAGGAAGAATATATAATGTGGTGTGTGTGTGAACATGATAAATACGATTATTTATTATATATATATATATACTCAAATTAAAGAATATGTTGCTACTAATGTATGATCACAACGTGCGTGCTTATTAAAAAAAAAAGTAAAATAAAAATACATTACTATAAATTCAAATAAAAAAGACGTTAAAAATATAAAAAGAGCAATATTAAATTTCTAAAATTTATCTACCTTTTTTATATTTATATTTTTAATTTTTCAATAAATTTGTACGGATAAAAAATTCGCGTATAAGCGTTAAGGTCTTATTTGTTTTGAGAGATGAAATCAAAAATTTAAAACACATCTCAAACTCATCATTATATTTTTTTAAATTTCTATATAAAATATAATAAAAAATAACTTTTTTAAAACTTTATATAACTTTTTAAAATCTCCATATACAATTAAATTTTAATATTAAAATAATATTTTATAATAATATATATATAAATTTTATCTTATCTTATTTTATTTCTAAAAAGAAACAGAAATTTCATATAATCGAGACCAGTTAGGAAGGGCGGGCCGGAACGCTCAGAATTCCAAATTCCAATTACCGCCACTTTTATATTTGAACAAATTAAAGAATTATTTATACTTGATATTTTATCTATTGTACTTAAAAAATGAGAATTAAACAGAATAAAGGCTTCAGGCCAGTCAAATATATGTCTAAAGTATTATTTATATAATACCTACGAGTCTTAAGATTTTTCGAGAACTATACCAAATCGATCTTTACTTTTTAACACCCTTAATATATAATTGGGTGATAGTGCATGTTTAATTTTTTTTTTTCGGCGGGGGGGTGGGGAATTTATAGTAGTTATATTATTTTTGTGTTCTGCTTTGAAATTTATAAAATTAAATTGTATTGAGTTTTGTTTTTGCATAGCAATTAAATGAGAAAGTTAAAAATCAAAAAAAATAAAAAGTGTTTTGCATGTGTTTGATTAATGTTTCCAAATAAAATTATGAAAATTCTTTAAAATTCTCATATTTGCTAAACATTTCCAAAGACTCTAAGAAAATTACACATACATATATATAGACTCAACTACAAGATATATGGCAATTTGCCAAAAGCGATTCTTGTGGCAAAAAACATGTCTTTCGCGGGTATAAATTTTTTCCCACCAATTCTATTCGTGGGATGTTCGTGGCATATATTCCGCGACAAATACTATTATTTCCCACGAGTTAATATTTTCGTGGCAAATAGTAATTTATTACCACCAACATGTCCATGGTTAAAAACCATATTAGTAGTGAGAAATAATCATATAATTACATTGTCTGTCATGGGAAATACTTATTGGGGAAGAAACCAATCTGTGACTAATAACTTTTGTCCACACAATTGATTAGCAAATAATCATTATTTACAACCAAATAATTGATAAACGACCGCATCAACAAATATTTTGCCATGACTGTCATCCCTATGCAATACTTTTTCCAAATGAAAATATTTATCCCTAAAATCACAAAGGTGTTGTCGGTAATAGTTGATTATTTATCACAAACCCAAGCCGCATCAAATGCACAATATCCAAAAGCAAAAATTGTTGCTAAAAGCATTGCCAAACCAGCATATATTTATGCAAGTAGCTAGTCATATATACATTTAGTTATATAATAAATGTATATGGACATGGTCCATTTAACACGGAATATGACATTATCCAAGAATGCTAAGAGGAGAATGCTATCTATATAAAACTGATCTTCATCTTCATTTCATGTATGTCCATAGGATTGAAGCTCCTCTTTTAGTTAAACTGCCTTGTCACCATTATAAAAGTTGGAAAAAATGGGCTGAGACCAGAAACACTCACTGGCTAGCTTCCATTTAACATCAGTCTAAACTACTACTATTTCCAAGAAGATGATTCTTCAAGCTCTCCCTTGCATGCACTCATATACAAGTATTAGCTCTTTTGCTCCCAATAGTATGCCAGTAGCTTGGTCAGGTTGGGATGAGATAATCTTCCTAAAAAGATTACTTCTAACTGCACAATCAAATTGAAATAGAAAAATAAAAAAAGATATTAATAAACAGTACATTCAAAACTAATGTTGAAAAGGTACTTTTTTGGAGAAATACTAACTTGAATCAACATATAACACTAAAATACATATAGAGATAGCAACGGATAGTACTTCACCAAAGTCAAACGACATTCTCTTTAACTAGTTTCCTCTAAGTGGAACGTATGACAGAAAACTGAAACCTTATAGGTAGATCTAAGTGAGTAAGTGGAATAGTGCTATTCCACTTATGTTTTTCTCAGGCCATTAGCACATAAATAAAATCACTTAATGAAGTGCTAGAAATAATATAATATATGTAAACTGTCAAGCTGAAAGTTAAACTAAGTATGATTTGTCTTAAGAGACTCTATCAAGAACATATGTTGAATAAATGCCAAATGATAGTTAAAGAAAAAAGGCAAATGATGCACTTGATTAACAATGGAATAAAATAAAAAAAATTAAGCAAAAAACTGAAAAACTGCATGTTTAATAAATGGTGTTGGTTTCACCGGCCTACTGAATCCCATTTGTCTCAACACGATTGAATATGACTAAGATAATGGGGACATAGCAGGTATTTTATCCTTAACTGAGAAGACATCCCTAATATACCTCTTTTTAAGCCTTGTAAGTAAGATATTAGATAAATAAATAAACAACTAAATAAGTAACAAATGGGCCAAACCTGTGAACTATAGAAAAAGAGAATAATCAGAAACAATTCAACTAAAACCCTGAGAAATAGGACAAACTAAAACATAGCTTTTTTTAGAAATAATAAGCTCGGAGAAAATAAATGCTTATATTTATACATTCCCATTTGTTGTGTTATGCTACAAGCCATGACTTAAAAGCTGAGAATAGAAGAGAAGTGGCGATACCTCCCAAGACACGGCCCAACATCAAAACCTTGTAGTGAGGAGAATGCTTGGTGATGCAGCTAGACCCCTGCATTCAGTTAGTGAAGGCAAAATATAGTGAGAAAACAATTCCAATCGATAAAGTACGAAAAATTCACAAACAAAGTTCTGAGAAACTCTTACTATTTGTCAGTTAGAGATCCAACAATTGTCCCAAACAACATTGAGGACCCAAACCCAACAATAAAAAACTGTCCAATTTCCCCTTTCCCAAAATTATACTGACTATAGAGATAATATACATAAGGATCATGCAACCAATCCCCGGCTATTGTCACACAAATAAAAATCATTAGGCAAATGGTTACAACTATCACTACTAACTTCAATATACACAGCTTTTGTCATTTCTAACATCAACTAGAATAAATATTTAGAATTATAGGTAAGAACATATTTAGAACAACTACAAAATTGGCCAAATGTAAGTGGAAACTGTTCTCAATATAAAATCTATTATACGTTTAACAGCAAGCCTAAGGGACAATATGCCAAGCTTCATAAAAAAAAAAAAAGTTTCATACGCACTAAACCAAAATAGAGACTAAAAACACGCACCAAACCATAAAGGCACCAGAGTTTTTTACTCTATCTACCTTTCTTCTACTCAATTACACACTAAACTAAATAAGCATAAGAGATACACAAATGAGGACTCGAATTTGGAAGCCACTACACACAATAGGCCAACAACAGATAATTAACAATCAATTTTTATGCTAGCACTACCACCATGTATGATAATAAACAATAAATTCTTAACATTAACGGCATCTAAGAATTTCTGCCATCAAAATCTAGAATTTGAATTACATATATCATAAACTCGAGCAATGCAATATGGAATTCAAGTATAAAGTAAATAAAAAAAATCTGAGAGTAGAGGAAGGAATCGCATAGGCTATTCCTTGAGAAAATGAAAAAAAACTAGAGAGAGGGGAACAGAGAGAAGGAACGAGAGACGAAAAAACTAGAGAGAAAGAGAGGGGAATAGAGAGAGGGAACGAGAGACAAACGGAGAGAGATGTTATTCGAACACAAACCACTTCGATGCCCCTTACCACCGAAACCCTAAAAATCTAAAATTTACTTTCATAGATCATCCAGCTCGAAGATCTCTAATAAGCTGTAACACGAGTTTTGTTCGATCGAGAGAGAGAGAGAGTGAAAGATAGAGACGATGCAAAGAGGGACGGTGGAGAGAGAGTCTCACCTTTGAAGCAAGGCAATGATAGCGCGGTTGTAAGCTTCGAATCTATTGCAGTCAGCGTACCTTTGAAGCAAGGCAATAAGAGCGCGGTTGTAAGCTTCGAATCTATTGCAGTCAGCGTGAGAGAGAGAGAGAGAGAGAGAGAGAGAGAGAGAGAGAGAGAGAGAGATTAGGGATTTAGTGATTTAGGAATTTAGGGGGCCGGGTGTATCATTTTGATTAAAATTTAAAGGACTATTTGCAGTGCTTCAGAAGCACCGCAAATACTCATAAAATTCGCCACAAAAAACCAAACTAAGAATTTTTCCACGTTTAAGAGTATAATTCGCCCCCACATAAAATAAGCATATTTTGCTGTAGTTGACATATAATCTTCCACATACTATATATAAAAATTTAATTTTTATTATTTTTTTCTTTTGTCAAATATTTAATATATGAGTATGAGTAATAAATAAAAAAATCAATTAATTTAAGAAGAAAAAACTCAAAAAATAAAGATTTAGATTTTAAAAAAATATATTGTGTGTGATAAATTGAAAAGTTGTGTAGGATGACTTTTAAGTTTATTTGTTGCAAAAAACAGTTGTCACAAATGGTATTTTCCCATGAAGTTCTCCCTAGCAAAATGAAGTTTATTTGCCACGACATAAAATCGCCACAAAAAATATTGTTTTTCATCACAAAAAATTATTTCCCACAAGGTTTTATTTGCGGGCATTGTATCGTGGCAAAAAGCTTATTTTTTTCCCACAAATACTTTTTGTGTCATCAGCTTACTATTTACCACGATTGTATATGGTGGAAGAAGAACTCGTGGCAAAAACCCATATTTCTTGTAGTGATTAGTAGTGTATATATATATATATATATATTAGTAGTGTACATATGACATATTTTTATTATAATAAGTTGCTATCTAATAACCATTTAACAATTTTTTTTTTTTTTTTGTTAATTTTTTTAAATTTTTTTCGTTAAATCTACCTGACACTTAATGTTAGATATTCGAAACACTAAATATAAATTAAAATTTAGATGAGATTAGTTAGATATATAATTAAACATTTAGATGAGATTAGTTGGATATATAATTTGAAATTATATCTAAATTATAAATATATATAAATTATAATTTAGATAATATAAATTTTTCCTTTTTTTGTCTTTATGTAATATAGATAATATAAATTATTAAAATTATATGAATTTTAAATTATATAGAAATTTAAATTTAGATATTATATATGATTATAATTTAGATATGATTATAATTTACATAACATTAGTTAGATATATATAATTTTAAATTATATCTAAATTATTATGAATTTAAATTTAGATAAATTTTAAATTATATCTAAATTACTTATATAAATTTAAGTTTAGATATTGTATATAAATTAAATTTATATATATAATTTAGATATGGTTTAAAATACAATTTAAATTTAAATCATATATATAAATTTAAAGTTAGATAATTTTTAATATATATATATATGAATTTAAATCATATATATAAATTATAATTTATATTGCGTATAAATTTATATATGTGATTTAAATTTTTGTTCATTCTTTATATATAAAAAGGAGAAATGTAAAATAATTAGATTTAAATATGTTTGTCAACTATATTTGTGAATATAATTATTTGAATAAAATATTATGTATTTATCAATTTAAATTCATTATGAAATTTTAAATTTAAATAATAATATTATATAAGTGAAATTATAATAATTATTAAATAATTATCTTTCATCACTTCAGTACATCAGTTTATAATTTATTTTTATATAATTATTTTATTGTTGAGATATTTTTCTTTTATTATCTGTCAAATATTAGTTAGAACTTAAATTTTCTCTTCCTTTATGCATTACATTATTGATCGAATTTTTTTTTTTTTATAAAAACATATCATTATAATCACTTAACTAAATTAGGAAAACGTATTTTATACGTTGATCCTCCCTTATATATATATATATATAAACACGCACCAATAAATTAGTTATAATATTTATGAATATAGAATATTAAGAAAAAATAATAAACGCACCATAGTACTACTAAACTTATTTATCAAATTCGAAAAATCATGATGATCTACAGGCTCCAACATTAATAAAATGAAAATTCAAAGATTATAATATAAATGATACACAAAAGGGAAATCCAATCATATATGGCAGGGAGTAAAATACTCTTAGGTGTACTGCCCAATTTATAAACCAACCAGCAAATATTAATAGATCATCATCAGCCGCGCCTGCCGCAGTTAATTATAATCTAGAAAATATTCGATTCCAAGTTCTTTGCACAAGAACACAATATTGGTCACGCAATAATTAATTAAAACAAAATTTGATTAAATCCAAATTAATTGAAAAACGAAAAACAATAATACATACATGACCAACACCTTCTAATTTAAATTAATGTGATTGCCAAGTGATCTAGATATATATAACAAGTAAAAATATATATATATATATTTGAAGAAAAGTCCAAAAACTTAAAAAGAAAGAAAGATACATATATGATAACTTTTGCATAATTTTATAAAAAAGTAAAGGCGATTATATATATATATAAATTATATATATATATATACGTGTGTGTGTGTAATTTCAAACTTAAATCAGATAAACAAAAAAGATTTAATATTTTTTTATGCAACAACGCTAATCATGTCAGATTGATTGATTTCTGTATCAATACTATTATCTTTATATCCAAAATTTAAATATGCACTACTTTTATTAAAGTTTAATTATTTTTTTATTAATTATATTGAATGTACGGTAATTTTATTTGAATTTAAAAATAAAATGAATTGAGATGAGTTTAATTTATTTTTTAATATTATTCTTATTTTAAAATTTGAAAAAATTATATTGACATTTAAAAAATATATATAAGAATTTGTATTTTAAATAAAAAATTATAAAAATATACTGATAAAATAAAAATAAGTTAATATGAGTTTCGAATATAAACGAGATCTAAGTATGTTAGTGTACAAAATTGCTTAAAATTATATTTTTTCAATATAAATTAATGTGATTGCCAAGTGATCTAGATATATAACAACTAGTTCAAATACTTAAAAACAAATATAGATAACTTTTGCATAATTTTATAAAAATTTTAGGGCGATTATATGTAATTTTCAAATTTAAATCAGATAAAAAAAAAGCTTTGATATTTTTATATAATTTGCAACAATACTCATGTCAGGTTGACTGATTGCAAATTAGTCATGTTAGGTAGGCTTATTAATTAAAAAGGGCAGGCCGGAAAAAAAAAAAAAGAATTAGAAAGGAAGAAATCATGACTGCAAACCAGGGACTTCATAAACCACAAAACGGCCGGTAACGGTATTTTCATAGATTCTGCAAAAGAAATAATAAAATTTATAGATTCTCTCTTCCAATCCTAATCAAAATTAATTATTATTTTTTTCTTTTTTCCTCTTCTTTGGGTGATTCTAAATTATCTTCAACTCGCCTTTACTTTAATCCAATTGAGCACTGTATATCACTCTTCACCGTCCACTCCCTTCAGCCATTTTGTACTCTCTCTCTCTCTCTCTCTCTCTAAAAGCAAAGCCAGCACAGGGAAACTATTCCTCCTCTACAGCCTTTTTCACCATGGCTGATCCCTACCCAAATTTCTTCACAGGTCTATACAAATTCAACCCTCTCCACCATTATCCTCCTTCAAACCCTCATCCACATCCTCCATATGCTCACGACTTCTTCATCAACCAAAACAACAACTCTTTCTTTCACTATCAAACCCCACCCGCATCTCCTCCTCTCAAAGAAGCTCTCCCTCTTTTAAGCTTAAGCCCTACAAAACAAGAACCTCATGTAGTAGATAAAGAAGATCAGTATTGCAGTTCTGCCATGGATGTGGACAAGATCATGAACAAAAACGCACAAGAAGAAGAAGAAGAAGACGACGATGAGTCTGTCACTGTTGCACTGCATATAGGGTTGCCAAGCCCTAGTGCTGCTGAGATGGCTTCTATGCTCTCTGCTTCTTCATCGGAGATCAATGATAAAGATCATGGAGATGGTGATGATTCTGGGTACCCCATGAATAGGCTCAACAAAGGGCAGTACTGGATCCCGACTCCTTCTCAGATTCTCATTGGCCCAACACAGTTCTCATGTCCTGTTTGTTGCAAAACCTTCAATAGATACAACAACATGCAGGTAATTTGTTTCTTCCCATGATACAACAACATACTTACAACTCTGCCTCTCCTTTCTGGATTTCTTCTTCCTTTTTCAACATTTTCAAAATATGATTTTTCTTGCCTGATTTGAGTCTCAACTGTTCTCATATGCTTGGGTTTAAAGAGGACAAGAATGGATTAATACTCTGGGTGTTTTTTTGTTTTGTTAAGATCGATCGACTTTCCCCGGGATTTACCGTCTTCAAGTTGTTCTTTTTATTTTATTTTATTTTATTTTGTTTTATTTTTTGCATGGTTTCTGGGTATTGGGGTTGGAATTAAGAAATCTTTTCTGATCCAAACTGAGACTGAGATGATCAGTATTCGTGAGTCCCTTCCCTTTATGTGATTGAACAATACATGCTATGTTCCTCAAGCTCATAGTACCTTGAAGTCTGCGCTACACACGTCGACAGGTCTGTATAACTGAAATATTGCAGTGCTTCTTTAATCATAGAGGGATCAAGTCATGATCTTAATCCATGAACAGTTTGAGGTCTCTTTGTGAACCTTCGGTCTGCAACAAACGGTTCTCCGACACGACAACCCCAAATAAACGGGTTACGAAATCCCATGACCCAGACGGCCTGGTTTTTCCATTTCCTTGTTTCACATCTAATTGTTTTCTCTCGCAGATGTTGTGAAGAGAAAGAACCTAGTAATACGAACAATTCGTGTCCAACAAAGTGAACTTTCTGTTCTTCGCTGAAGCAAATCCACTTTTGACTTTCCTTTAGGGAAATTACTTCTTTCAAATGCCTATTTAAATATCCATATATATATAAAAGAAAAATCTTTGAATTTATCAGCCAGTAAAAATTTCAAAAACCAAACACTCGCATCTTTATCTGTAAACTAAACCCCCAGATTTAAAGAGAAAATCATAGATAATTCCCACTAATTTATCTACAGATCTACACCATCAAAACCCAACTATTTTTCAAGAAGCTAATTAAAATTAATTAGTGGACTGAACATATTGCTTATGAACTTCTACTCCTATACATTATAAAAATAATAAGTATTTGTGAAATTTTAATTACAATTAAAAGAATTATTTATCACTAAAATAGATTGTTTTTATAGCAAATAGTTTTTTTTTGTTGCAATTAAAGTATTACAAATCCTTATTTTTCTTGACGTTATATATAGATTAGGTCATGCATTTTGAACGCTGTTTCTTGCTTTAAATTTGATGGTTTTTTTTTTCTCTCTCTCTTTGTGTGGCTAAACTTTTGCAGATGCATATGTGGGGGCATGGTTCTCAGTATAGAAAAGGGCCGGAATCACTGAGGGGCACCCAACCAACTGGGATGCTTAGGCTTCCTTGTTATTGTTGTGCACCAGGGTGCAGGAACAACATTGATCACCCGAGAGCAAAGCCTCTTAAAGATTTCAGAACTCTTCAGACACATTACAAGAGGAAGCATGGAATTAAGCCGTTCATGTGCAGAAAATGCGGCAAGGCTTTCGCCGTGAGGGGTGACTGGAGAACCCATGAAAAGAACTGTGGCAAGCTTTGGTATTGCATCTGTGGGTCAGATTTCAAGCACAAAAGATCTCTCAAAGACCATATTAAGGCTTTTGGCAGCGGCCATGCAGCATATGGCATGGATGGGTTTGAAGATGAAGATGAACCGGCATCCGAAGTAGAGCAAGATAATGAGACGATGCAGTGATAAAGATTAACGTGGAATCAGCAAGCTGCATCAATACTAGTAAATGATCTAATTAAAGTCCATAATTAGCTCATTTGCATTAATATAGCCATGGCTTTCTTACTAAGAACTATAGACGTATGAGCTTCAAATTACTGATCGGAGAGTCGATTTATTAGATTTTTCGTCTTGTTTCTTTTCTGTTACTTCCTTTTTCTTTAGCATTGTAGGATCCAAAGCACATCCATCGCAGGGAAAGTTTTTGTAAATCCATTTTCCTTTCAACTTTTGTTGCTGTCTCTTCTTTCTTAATCTAAGCAATGCGGAAAAAAAAAACATTATTTAGAAAGTGATTTTGGATATGTAATTTAGAAAACCAAAAGATATTCCTAGCGATAAATAGGCGTCAAAGCGCGCGGTACTTTATGAATATGGTGATTGGAGGCAAAATTTAATGTTCTTTTTCCCTTCTTTCTATGAGGAAGGCATGATCAGTAGTGTCCCGATCAGCATTCTCCATCGTATGCAAAACAATTTTGGAGCAGAATCTTAAGTGAGATCGGTAGGCCCTTTAATTTCCCCCCCTCAAAGTATAGGGATTTGTTCAGAACATTGCAGTTAGACTAATACATTACAGCAATAAAAGTATGCTCATTAGTCTAGCTATCAAGCAGCCTTCACTTCCTCAGCTAGCAGTAATTGCACATACACGGAAGTGAGTTTATCAACATCAAAACGTGGAAGCTGAGATACGTACACTTGACGTGAGTAGTAGATGCATGACCACATGAATTAGTAATTTATTGATCAATATCTTGCTTGCCGACAGAAAAACAAGGGTTTGAGTATGGGTTTAGGTTTACCACGAAAAGCTGACAGAAAGGAAGCCCTATTTGAAATAATAAGCTACCTAGATCTAAGATTTTGCGATGATGATATATGATCCAAGGATCGATAAATTTTGTGGGACATAATTTGAGGATTTCTTGGCCCCAATAATTCATTTTCTCTTTTAGGATCCTCATCTGAGTCTTCATCCATTCACAAATCTGACAAATGCGTTGTGAAGGGTGTAAATGAAGCAAACCTCGCAATAGACACCTGACCAGAAGAAAAAAAAAAGGATTTGGAGAGGGCCGAGTATTTTGTGCACAATTATAGTTGAGCTAGTCTTTTCATCCTAAATATATAAAGATCAACTTTTGTTGGGGAGTGCATACGATACTCTCTTGCCTTTTTATTTTTTCTTTGGGGGATACCCTCTTGCTTTGTTCAGTGTATCATGTGTTTGTTGATGTATGGAACATATACCATTTGAGATTCACTATTGTATGGAAAATTCAAGGCAAATGATTAGCTTTTGAAGAGAGAGAGAGAGAGAGAGAGAGAAAAGAAGGGTAAATAGCATTTACCAGACACTCAGACAGGTTATCATGCAAATCGTTTGTCAGGTTTTAGGGGATTGAAATGAAATGGATCCCGTTGGCAGCTTTCTTGAGAAAGAATAGAGAGAGAGAGAGAGAGAGAGAGAACAGTACTGAGACCAAGAGCATTGGTTGGGCCAGTTTGAAACAGATTATCCTGATGCCTTCTACGCACAGTGCCTCATACATCCCTTCTGATGGATAAACTGTAGATGAAATGACCTTTCAATAATATTTTGACCACCTTATTCCATATCTCTCAGAAAGTTTTTGAAATATTGCAGCCTGCAATTGTTGCTGATAAATACATGGAGCACGTTTTCAAGAACAACAATAATGACAATGTGGGATTACCCATGAGAAAAAACAAAATCTTTCTTGTGCATTTTCTTTTGGGTTTCAGCAATTTAGCGTCACTTTTACATTGACTGCAATGATCTTTTGATGTAAGACCAAGACCAACACGTACAAAGTTAACATTCTGCCACTGTCAGTCAGTGACCATGTGAGCTTACTAATTCCTTCGTTTACTGCTATGAAATATTACCACATGATCTAAACAGTAAACTAGAACTAAAGCATTTATTGACCATCAATATCCTACCCCTTTGTTGGGGAGACCATACCCTACCAAAATTGGCCCCTTGGGCCACTCTCCTTTCCCCTACACGTCTCTATCTGCATATCTCTCTCTCTCTCTCTCTCTCTCTCTCTCTCTCTCTCTCTATATATATATATATATATTATGTATCTATATATATATATATCTTCCCATATCATTCTTCAATTTTTGCACCGCTTGAGTCGTGCTGTAGATGCTAGCTAGCTAGTCTGTCCGAAATTACCACCATATATCTACATTAATCAGATTACACAATGACCCGAAATTTTGTTTATATGTGAGTGTATGTATATTGTATGTATGTGTTTGTACTTTGTATTGATGTACACTTCCTGAGTTTACATTTGCTCAGAATAAAATGAAGAGAAAAAAGAAAATTACTTTACCTTTACACAATATCATGTTAATACAACCAATTTTCCTCTATTTTTCATGCAGACAAACCCAAGAAAACTGTAACTCGATAGAACATGACTCGAGAGAAAAGCTCGTTAGATTTTCATTTTTCTTCTGTCCTTTTCCCAATATTATCTTATTGAAGATCTGTACACGAGTATTATATAATATATTACGTTTCCCAGCTTGTATTCATATTGCACTACAAAGAGACAGCTTGATTAATTGCCACACTCGGTTGCCTAGCAAAACAAAACTTACCTGTCTTCTTATAATAAAATACAGTACTAATAAGACAAATACTGATCTTGGGACTTAATAACGAAGCTAGGGCAAGACAGAGAAAGAGAGATCGGGCGGCCGGGAGCGGGGATATTATATGATTACCAATACGTAGAAATTGGAAAAGGTATTAATTGCTTTTAATTCTTTGCTTATGTATAAGAAAACAAAAAACATGGTATAACAATAGTTGCACGTACGGGATATAACTTTTCGATCGAAAAAATAGAAAAGCTGATGAACAATATCATGATATTGATTAGTTTGCGGGTAAAGTCAAGAGATCAAGCGAGTTACTACATCTCTTGTTGGTTTGCACAGACGTCGACCCAAAATTTTCTTCAAAGAGATTCTATGTATATAATTAATTGCTGATAAAATTCTTATAAAAAAAATTGCTGATAAAATATTTTCTCATGAAGAATAACACTGCTTATAATAGGCCGGATATTGATAGTTTTAAGGGAATGTATATATGTTAGTACGTAATTCCAAGTCTCCAATTTCTTTCTTGTTAGTTGTTACATACTAATTTATTGTTTTAATTGAGAGTTAGTCTACGTACCGTTCTCATTCAGAGATTGCTGATCATGTAAAAGTACAGTTTTGTCTTAATTTCTTTAAATTATAATAATTTCCTTATCAAAATAATGATTATTCCGATTTAATGAGGCAAATTAATGGATCTAGTTGATAATATTGGTCAACTAATTAATTTTTAAAACGTACTATATATATATTCGGCATTAATTACTGCTATGAGAACAATTATGGATATTAAAGTAGCGTCAATTACACAGTGTAGAAAAAGGTCGCTCGCTCTTATAACTTGTCCATAAAGATAAATTGTATGTTCTTCACTGAAATGATGACCATGCAATATTATGGGCCGAGTGTAATCGCAGTATTCTATGCTCTCAGTCTCATCATATATGAAATGGTCCAACGGTTGATTTGAGGTACTTTTGATTCTCAAAGTAAATGAGACAACTTTGTTTGAGAGGCCCCAATGAGCAAAAGAAAAAGGGAAAAAGGAAAAAAATAATCTTGACCCATAATCACGTACCTTTGAAAAGAAGTAGAAAATAAATTTAAGATCGATTAAATAAAACAAAAGGAAACAAAAATCTTCTTTTGGACTATACCTAGGGACCCCGGCCCCTTTTTTTTTTACCCCATGATCATTATCCATGACATATGCCTAGCTACCCTTTCATCCATTCTCTGGCTACTGCTAAAGTTATATTGCTTTGATATTGCTTGGAGATTCTCCAAGTTGGAGGCATGCATTGGGTATCTTTGTTTGGGGAATATTATAGAGAAAAACTTCATAGAGAAGTAATACAATATAGTACTACTTGATATATGACCATTATATATACATGACTCGATCGAGAGAGAGAGAGAGAGAGAGAGAGAGAGAGAGAGAGAGAGAGATCTAGGCTTTTTTTCTCTATGCCCAAAGTGAGATAAGAATTAAAGATAAGAAGTTTGACGTTCAAGCTAGCCTAGATAGATAGCTATCAAATCATTCACATGTATATGTATATATAATCTAGGGTTTATATTAAAGAGAGAGCTATAAGAAGCATGTAATGAATTAGGTCCATTTAAAGAAGATCCTATTAAAGATAAAACAATTTATAAAGCCAAAGAAACCCGCGGCCAAAGGCACTCATTAGAAGAAAACCCACACGATCGAACAAACCCCCTTTTAAAGTACTCCAAAGTATTATGATGATCAGGAGGATTCCATATGCATGCAATTCTCAACTTGACAGAATATTATAATATATATTAACTAAAATGACCACCCCGTCCCTATAATATAGCTACGTACGTACCTAGATCGCCCATTTTTATCTACGTACGTACGTACACCTACCATCTGCAGGTAATTCACTCATTTAATTTCTAGTGTGTGATCATTTCATGTGATATTGCCAGTTTTTAATTTTAATTTTAATTTTAATTTTTGCAAAAAGATGATAGAAAATCGTACGTATGTGATGCTTGTCATAAAGGGATGCAATTGGCCGACGCAGTTGCTTAAGGTTTGTTCTACTCTTGACATTGGGCGCTGCAGTGCTGCATGGCCAGAGTAATTAAAAGGGAAGCAGCTTGCAGGGGCTTGAGCAATTTTACATATTTTATCTTTTCGATTTTTTATTAATTAAACTATAAAGAGTAAAGCTTAGTTAAAATATCTCTTTTTTTTATTAACTCTAAATTAATGACCGATATGATGAACTGCATGCATCGAATTAATAAGCAATCATGCATAAGGCAATATTTCTTAATTTGTCATGGATTCGGAAAATAATTAAGAGTATATATATATATTCATTATTAATGTAAATACCTCGTCCAGCTTGTAATCATTTTTGAATTGTTGATATATGTATATACACGTCGGTTAGTTAGTTAGTTATTTTATTAACACGTGTAGATGGAACTTCTATATAAAGCATAAGAATATTGCATTGTACAGATCATAACTCATTCTATTGAATAGAGAGAATTTTCTCAATTTCAATTTCTCACGCTTTCTTGCTCTAAGAGGTTTAGGTTTACTGGTTGATAGCTTGAAGCTATCATCTTCTCTACATGGTATCAGAGCAATCTGATATTCATTAATGGCTGGTTCATCTGCATCTTCTGCTTCCTTTGCTTCCTCCGTTAATCCGATAGATGATTCGTTCAGTTTTTATCATCTCAATAATGCTGATAATCCTAGAATCGTTTTGGTTATTTAGCCATTAATTGGTGATAATTATCACGCTTGATCCAGATTAATGCAAATTGCATTGCAATCTAAGAATAAGATTGGATTTATCGATGACACTCTTACATTGCCTTCCGATCTTTCTGTTCCAAAGTATAATGTCTGGCTATGCTGTAATGATATGGTTTTTTCGTGGTTGTTAAACTCTATATCAAAGGAGATTGCTACCAGTTGCGTTTAAATTGACACCGCACGAGAACTTTGGTGTGATTTGGAGCAGCGCTATATGCAAACAAATGCGCCACGGATTTTTCAGATCCAAAAAGAAATTGCAGAATTAATGCAAGATGATCTTTTCATAAGTGCTTATTTCACTCGTTTGAAGACTCTATGGGACAAGTTGATGAATTACATGATTCTACCTACTTGTGGTTGTTCAACAAACTATACTTGTGTAGTTTTAAAAGCTATTCTTGAACATAGACAACGAGAATATGTGATGTGTTTCCTCATGGGGCTCAACGACACTTTTACAAGTGTTCGATCTCAAATTTTGTTGATAGATCCATTTCCTGATATCAATAGAGTATTCTCTTTGATCTTGCAAGAAGAGAGACAACGTGGTATTCTTTCCAATAGCAGACTTTCTAACCTCGATTATGTTGCTATGGTTTCTACAACTCAGCAACAGACCTCTCAGAACACCATTACAAGAAACAAGTCTTCAAAACCTAAACCAATGTTTAGCCATTGTGGTATGACAGGACATAGCCAGGAGAAATGCTATAAATTCCATGGATATCCCCTTGGTTACAAGTTTAAAAAGCCTCGAGCTAATTTTGTGAATGGAAATGGAAGTTCATTTGATACTATTTCACAGAAGGCACAAACTTCTGAAAAATCTTCATTTCCTTTTACTCTAGTGCAGTGCCAACAACTCCTTTCCATGCTTAATATTCATCATTCTTCCACCAAACCTGCTATGGTTCATCAAGTAGGTAATCACCAAGCTTCTCAGGCCTTACTTAATCAGTCAGGTATATTACCTTCTCCTTCATACGGGTTTTTTATTGCTCTTCATTCTCAACATTTTTCTTCATTCGTTAACAAAGCCAAATCCAATTCTTTTAACGCATCATGGATCATTGATACAAGTGTGATTGACCATATGGTCAGTTCTGTTTCATTCTTTAATTCATATTCTCCTGTTCAATCTACTTTTGTTACTCTTCCAAATGGTAACAAAGTTAGTGTTACACACATAGGCACAGTTAAAATCTTTGCTACTTTAACCTTGACTATTGTCCTATGTGTTCCATTTTTTTCTTTTAATCTTTTATCAGTTAGTAAACTTGTTCTTTCTACTAATTGTTTTGTCATTTTCTTAAATAACTTTTACTTTATTCAGGACCTGTGTGCATGGAGGACAATTGGTCTGGGTGAACAACGAGATGGACTTTAATACTTGCTGCCTTATAAGACATCAAATTCTGATGTAGTTGATATTTCTGTTTCTAGTATTTTTTTCTCAATCCAATAATGTGTTTTCTGCTTTGAATATTGATGATACCATTCTTCCAAATCCTTCAATATCAGACATTTGGCATTATCATTTAAGACATTTATCCAATGCTAGACAATGTTTGTTAAATAAACAAGATTCTGTTATCAATTCTCCATGTAAAAACATTTTTGATATCTGTCACTATGCAAAACAAACTCGGTTAGCCTTTCCTCTCAGTCATTCTGTTACTACAGCTCCTTTTGAAATCATCCATACTGACATATGGGGTCATTTCTCTACTTCCACTTTTAAAGGTTTTCAATATTTCCTTACCATTGTGGATGACTTTTCTCAAGCAACTTAAGTCCATATGATGAAAAATAAACATGAAACTAGACCTAAGTTACATTCATTTTTTGCTTTTGTTGAAACACAATTTAGCCATAAAACTAAAACCATTAGAAGTGATAATGGTTTGGAATTTAATATGACACCTATTATGCTTCTAAGGGAATCATTCATCAGAGAAGTTGTAATGCAACTCTTCAGCAAAATGGAATTGTGGAACGTAAACATAGACATCTATTAGAGGTGGCTAGAGCTCTCAAATTTCAAGCAAATCTGCCCTTGTATTTTTGGGGAGGTTGTATTCTAACAACTGCCTATATCATAAACAAATTACCCACCCCATTCCTTTCAAATAAATCTCCATATGAATTGCTTTTATCTAAAAGGCCTTCATATTCTCATCTCAAGATTTTTTGATGTTTTTGTTTTGCTAGCACTCTTTCTGCCCATAGACATAAATTTGATTACAGATCACGAAAGTGCTTGTTCCTTGGTTATCCTTTTGGTGTAAAAGGATGCAAACTTTATGATTTGCACTCTTATAAGGTTTTCCTGTCTCGAGATGTCACTTTCTATGAAAATGTGTTTCCATACAAAAATCTTTCTATTAATTCTTCTTCCTCATCTGTTGTTCCTTTGGAATTATTTGTATTTCCAATTTCAGCTTCAAATCCTGTTCCAAATTCTTCTCCCAGCAATACATACTCACTTCAGGCTATTCTAGATTCTTCTCCCACAAATGATCATACTCCCATCCTTCGAAGGTTTACTAGACAGAAACATCCACCTAGTTATTTGAAGCAATATCATTGTCATCTCACAAGTTCATTACCAGATCATGATTCTTCCTCTGCAGCCTCTCCAAAAGTAAGTACTCCTTATCCTTTATCCACTTACCTTTCCTATTCTAAATTATCTCCTTCTTACAAAGCTTACACTGTTGCTTTGTCTTCAAATTTTGAACCCAAATCTTATTCTCAAGCTGTCAAGTTTCCCCATTGGCACTATGCCATATCACTTGAGTTAGCTGCTCTTGAGGAAAACAATATTTGGATTCTCACTAGTTTACCTCCTGATAAACATACTATTGGTTGCAAATGAGTGTACAAAATTAAATATAATTCAAATGGTATCATTGAAAGATACAAAACTATGCTTGTAGCTAAGGGGTATACCCCACAAAAAGGTTTAGACTTTATTGATACTTTTTCTCCGGTTGTCAAGTTCACTAGTGTTCAATGTTTGCTTGTTATTGCTGTTGCCAAAGGCTAGTATTTACACCAATTGGATGTAAATAACGCTTTTCTTCTTGAAAATTTAGATGAAGAAGTATATATGGCACTTCCTCAAGGTTATAGAAGTGAGGGGGAGATGTGAGTATGTAAATTGACTAAGTCTTTGTATGGACTCAAGCAAGCTTCTCGTCAATGGTTTCACAAGCTATCTAATTTTCTTTTGAATCATGGTTTCATACAATCTAAGTGTGACTATTCCCTGTTTACTAAAACCACCGAGAGTTTCTTTCTTGTCTTGCTTGTCTATGTAGATGATGTGATAATAGCAAGCAATGATATTCAAGCTATGCAAAACATTAAAGATGTTCTTCATGTTGAATTTAAGATTAAAAATCTTGGATAATTGAAATACTTCATTGGATTGGAAGTGGCTCGTACATCCAAAGGCATTTCAATTTGCCAAAGACATTATGCTCTTGAGGTGCTGACAGATTCGGGTCTAATGGGATGTAAACCAGCTAAAATACTTACGGATCCCAACTTACATCTCACTAATACAGATTCGAATTTATTAGAGGATCCTACTGTCTATCGAAGATTAATAGGGAGGTTGCTCTACCTCACTATTACGAGACCAGACTTGACTTTCTCTGCACATATTTTGGCTCAGTTCATGGATAAACTAGCACAAATTCATTTGGATGCTGCCTATCAAGTTTTGAGATATTTGAAAGGAACTCCAGGGCAGGGTATATTCCTGTCTTCATCCTTTTCATTACAGTTAAAGGCATTCATGGATTTAGATTGGGCAATATGTCTTGAAATAAGGAAATTGATCACAGGCTTCTGCGTATTCTTAGGTGAGTCTCTCATTTCTTGGAAATCCAAGAAACAAAACACTGTATCAAGATCGTCAACCGAAGCAGAATACAGAGCACTCAGTTCTACAGCATGTGAACTAACTTGGTTGATTGCATTGCTTAAGGATTTCAGGATTAATCATACATCTGCTGCCTTAATCTTTCGTGATAGTAAAGTTGCACTACATATAGCGACAAATCCAGTATTTCATGAGAGAACGAAACACATCGAGATCGATTGGCATTTGGTTAGAGAGAAAATTCAAGCTGGGATGTTGCGTACTCTTCATGTGAATTCAAAGCACCAACTTGCAGATTTCTTTACAAAGGCTTTAGCTTCACCTCAGTTCACATATTTCCTTTCCAAGATGGGTGTGATAAATATACACACACCATCTTGAGGGGGAGTGTTGATATATGTATATACACATCAGTTAGTTAGTTATTTAATTAACACATGTAGATGGAATTTGTATATAAAGCATAAGAGTATTGCATTGTACAAATAACTCATTCTACTGAATACAGAGAATTTTCTCAATTTTAATTTCTTTCTCGCTTTCTTGCTCTCTGAGATTTAGGTTTACTGGTTGATAGCTTGGAGCTATCATCTTCTCTACATGAATGCCAATTAATTAGCATTCAAAAATGATTAAGATGTATTGCTATACATATATATATATATATGTATGTATGTATAGCAAATTAATAACATTATAAATGCATAATATGGGTACTGCTAACTACTAGTATATCCTTCTTCCAAATTAAAATCCTGATGGCATATTCTCTAATATATAGAGTTGTGACTGAATAATCAAACATATATAGGCTTGGATTAAAGCTAATTTGGTAGGTCATGTGGCAATTATATATATATATATATATGTGGATTGTAGGGCTCACTCTAGATGATAATTCCCATGATCATCGTATCTTTTTCAAAAACCCAAATCAATGAGGAATTAAAGAGGAAAACTTTTTCTTTCAAAAGACCACTTTCACCAGCTTCCTAGAAGGATCCCGTCAGTGGAATTTATACTGTATGCATGTAACAAAAAGTATAAAGGGAAGGGCGAAAAGGAAAGTATGTCCTCTATAAATATAAATATATGTATATATATATTTATATATATATATGTTTTATAGCGACAAAATAAAATCCATCATCATGGGGGAGAGAATTAGGAAAACGTCTATAGAGTAGGGACAGGTAGAGGAAATATTATACGATCATAATCCTGTGAAAAACAATGGGATGTGCAAATGATTAATGGTCTACACAAGCAATAATAAACTAAATTACAATTATATATAATTTAAATGCTAGATTTTATAAAAGGATTATATATTATATATAAGCACTCTTTTTTGCTCGCATGTATATATGTCGTGGCGCAGTACTACTATATCGATCCGTCCACAGTTTTCAAACAAAAATTTAAGATTTTTTTTTTTCGAGTAAAAGATGCTATAAATTTGACTTCATGCATGTGTTTAATTCTAGATTAATCATGTATATATGAAATTTAGCATGCATGTGATGTTTAGAATTTAAATTAGTAAAAAGCATCACATTCCTTGCATGTATTTGCAAGCAATACACATGCTGCATGCTGATAATGGACCAGATCAGCCAACATGATTAGAAGCTACTAGTATTGCATGACCTCTTAACTTTAGGGATTGGCTCAAGTGGTAAAGGCGTTGAACTTAAGCGTATGCTCTTCCTAGATCTAAGGTTCAAATTCTCTTTAGTGCAAACAATCGCTAAGGTCTATCAGATTGGAAGATTTTTTCTTTGAATTAATTAAGATGCACTTGCAAGAAATTCCTTACTAAATATCTATGCATCCCTAAAATTAATTAGCCAAGAAGTCGTTCCAAAAATCCGATGTGAATTAATAAAATTTTTTACATGAATTCTTTCTTTTCCGTCTCACCCATTAATATTATTCATGCAATTACGTTCGTGAACCCTCGTGATTAATGAAACGGAAAATGATATACATACAACACAAATACATAATATATTTCACAACAAATGTTAAATGAGGGATAATTTTGTAAAGTGTTGTGTTTGTATAAAATATTTTATAAAATTATTCCTTATTTAACACTTATTATAAAATGTATTGTATAATTATATTATGTGTGTACCACTTCTCATCATCCACGCCCTACATACATAAATGCATTAACGTAAGTACATTTATTATCTTTGAAAGAGTAGTATTCATATTCTTATCTGGGTTTTGCGAAGGGCTCGGCAGAAATGCGGTCTATATTCCTTGAAAATTTTGGGATAAGTGCGCTGCACCAATTGGAGTGCTAGCTCCAGACAATTAGAATAAAGACCATCATGAGCTGAAACTGGCATATATAGTACAGTGACGGGGTGACACAGGGAGACCCTACACCCATGCATGTATGCCCAACACATTATATATATATAAAATATATATATATATATATATATGAAAAATTCTATACATGACTACACCGGCCATTATATTATTTTTATCTTATGTGACATATATCATCCTTAAATGATCTTTTATTGGATGAAAGTTAATCATGATTGTTACACTTTTTACGATGAAAATTTGCATTTTTGGCGAGTAAAAAAATTGTCAAAAATAAGAGTGTTTCTTACACATATTTCACTCGTACCTTTTAAGTACTATAAATTGCTGGGTATTTCTCACGAGTCAGTTAATACGGCTTGAAATGGCGGGCAAAATTATTTTAGACAAAAATATGGATTAATTGTGACAAAATCACTCGTGAAAAAAAGGATTAATTTGTTGTAATGAATAATAAATTTGCCACATTTAATTATATATATGGTGAGTTGAAAATAGCATGCAAGTGCATGGTGTGGTGTATAGCATTAATTACATGCATATATATATAGATAATATATATATAGATAATATGTATATATATATGTAACTTGCAGATCACATGGCATGCATGATAGGTCATGCACAAATATTGGAAAGGTGATATATATATATATATATATATATATATATCTAGCTAGTCAAGCGCGCCATGCCGCGCTTTCTTCTCCTCCACCAAAAGTATTAATACATATATATATGTATATATATATGTGCTGAAGATGCTATCTTGTAACTCTTGATCTTGTAGAGACGTATAAAGTCCACAATTTCTCATTCAAGTTGACCCTGCACGTATTTACGTGTTCGATCCAAATAAATGTTCCTGCAAAAAGTCAGCCTCCTGTAGTGATCATCTGCCTTTCTTAATAATGCATCTAATATATATTATCCGCACATCTAATTGGACCAATGTCGACTTAGATCACGCTCAAGTGGGAAGAATAATCTCAGTACACTTCATTATCCATCCATCGATTGATCATGTAAAAGGTCTACGTACGACGTACTAGCTAGGCAATTATGTTTACACATAAGAACATAAATGATCAGTAACTTTAACATTATTAATAATAAGTAAAGGGAGTTAATTAATTATATCATTTAAATATATAGCATGTACCGAAAGCTCCTTTAATTTTCCCTTTACTTCTCTCTACGCAGCTATGATTAGAAAGTTTAGAAGGAAACGATAATTAAGAGGCCGGGACCGTCGATGATAGGAGAATGAGAGAATTAGAAGGGAGATCAAAAAGAGAGGTGATTATGTCATTATAAGAAAAATAAATATTTATGATTAATTATTTATAATAAAGATAATTATTTATTATAAAAATATATTCATTTTAACAGAGAATAGTTGATTAACAGATTCATGTTTTTACAATTCTTCTTTCTTATAAATTTCTTTTATCTTTTTCTTGTTTAATATATGGTAGCATGATTTTGAAATTGATTCTTCCATTAAAAAATTGCGCCTTATTATATATGTTGTTTGGTCAAAAGGACCTAATTGGCACAATATTTCTTCTTAGTTTTGGTATATATACTAATATGGGTCATTAATAATTTGTAAGCAGCGTTTAAATTAACATAAAAATGCATCCGTCTTGTAATCAAGTACCTTTCCCTTAAGGCCGGGTTCGATGTGACACTACCCTAAATTTTATAAATAATATAAAATGCAGCTTCCTCATGCCAATTTTCATTATTCTTACTTCAATTTAAAAAAAAAATTATTATTAATTCTTGTAATTCTTTTTTGTTGCCAGCTTTGGAGAGTGCTTTCAGAAACAACATAACGGGGATTTTCATTAATTTTATCAAACCACATGAACCCTTTTTCTGTTTCTTTATCAAACCACCACGCGGCCTTGAAAGCTATCGGCCAACGTCGAGAAATAATAATCTGATAATTAATTGAGGTCCAAAAATGGGATGGCATGATCGCATGGGCAAGTCCTATATATACATATTGATTAGCCTCTTTTGTATGAAACGCTACGTTTCATCATGACTCTCATCTTCCCCTTTCTCATTTTTCACGTTTCGCCGGTTAATTACACGGGGGCTTCCGGTCCCACGCGGTAATTGCAAGCAGAATTTCTAATCGATATATATATATATGAATATCTGATCGATCCTAACTAAAATCTTGTTCACTCTAACCAATAATATTGCAATTTGCGATCAAGATCAGCTCTGCAAACTCTTGGACACTTTTTTTATTTTTGGACCATATAATGATGCGAAAGGGGAACAACCATGTACGTCCGATATGCCATGGGGGAACATATCACGTTGATATTACTTTCAACCACCGCATGAATATCGATATATATATATATATACATATATATATATATTATATTATATTATATATATATCAATGTTAATTAGCTAGCTGCGTCAACCTTGTATTTACTTCCCTTTTTAGTATAAATCTGAAAAAAAAATATTAATTTTCATCCCACTGGGATCTAGTGCGCGCGTTTTATTTTCTTAATTCAGGCGTACTACTGGGGTCTAGTCATGTACGTTTGAATTAAAATATAAATAAAACCGTTTTTTATTAAATAAATTTGGGTGATCACACAAATATTGGATCAATATTACTTTAATTTATGAGTCAATGTTTAGGTCACCTTAATTAATTTGTATGGGATACTGAAGTTTACGTAATTGATTGAAAATCATAATATATATATATACACACTATAACACATAAGACTTTTTACGACCTTTGATAAGTCACAGTAAAAAACTTCAAAATCGTCACAAAAAGTCTCAAAATCGTCGCAAAAAATCATTTTCTACGTTTTGAAGATCGCGGGTTAACCGTGACTATTTGGACGTGACAATAAGTCTAATTTCTCAAAACAAATGTTTAATTTCTCGCCACAATGCTACTATTTACGGCGAGAAAGTGCAGTAAATGCTACTATTTGCGACAGAATTTAACTCTCAGCTAAATAAAACGCAACAAAAAACCTTATTTATTATAGTAATATTTCGCTAAGACGCTAAGATATAAATAAGTATTAAGAGTAATATCATATACAATTATATATTATGTGTAAGCTAGCTATGCCGCGCACTCATCATGAAAAATAGTGAAGATAGTATAAAAAATATTAATTATTCATTACGTGTATGTTAAATTTACTCATTTTTTTAAAAATAAAAATGAGTGTGCGACTCTTATAAATTCTATAAGTGTAAATATTATTTTTCAAACATTATTATTGATCCTATACACAAAACTAATAATAATATTGATCTTGTTAAAAGGGGTAGCAAATAGCATCATCTTTTACATGGGTGCCCTTTTTCACTAAGAAAGATGGCCTGGCCTGGCCGGGCACCTTCATTTTTGTGCCGGTCCCTTGATCAGATCAACCAATATTTATTTTTGGGCAAGCTAGCTAGCTCCTTAATTGATCATCAGTCAGTGGACGGAACACTACTACTTTTTTCTTCCTTTTTCCCATACCCTTTCTATCAATAGGACTTTGGGAAATCCAATCAAAACTTCATCTTTTTGCCTAATGAAGGAAAGGTGATTAAACAGGCAGCTTTTGCTCCTACAAATTGTATATGTCTTTATATATGTTTCTTGCATCACATATTCATTAGGATTTTTAATACCAACCCATATATTTTGCTATCTCTCTCTCTCTCTCTCTCTCTCTCTCTCTCTCTCTCTCTCTCTCTCTCTCTATATATATATATATATATATCATATCATCATATGTAATCATCACTCGATCCCACTATCTTGCACCACCCTTTTCCCAATAAACAACCTTACACCAATAATAAGTCTAAAAACCTCATGTCTCCACAATTACGTCAGATTTATGTCATTATTGATAAGAGCCTGAGTTAAAAAACGAACCATTCATTAATCTGTTTCGTAAATCATAGTTACAAGAAAATGATTTTTTTATGAATAGTTATTTCATGTTAAAATGATTATTTTTTGTCAAAATAAGTTTGTTTTTATCATAAATAATCATTTTGATCGCAAATATTTCGTCACAAATATTTATTTTTCTTATAATAAATTTACATATGAGGATTATGGTGTAAGTAAGAATTGGAGGCCTATCATGCCCATATATAACAATTGCGCACACACATATACCCATAAGGAGTAATATTAGATAAAAGTTTCAAATAAACAATTTTCACGACAGATTTTTTTGTTAAAAAGTGAGTTTCACTAAAGACAATAATATATTTGTGGAGTCTTTTTTTTTTTATAAAGATTTGCGTGAGACTTAATTATCCAATTGGGCAGGACTTGTACAAATCATTTATCACCAAACAATATTTAGCTTTAAATCTAGATAGGAAATATGATAATTAAGGAGAAATGGCAATCGGCAAGGAGAGAAGTGCAGTAACACTTTGATAAAGATGAGGGCCCATGATTGACAGCATGTGTCTCCCAACTAACCTGGCAGCTATGATCCTTTTTAGTTAACTTCTTTTAGCTTTTTTTTTTTGGGTCCAGCAAACACTTCTCTTTTAGAGTACTAAGAACCTAAGTTGTTTCCTGTGTACATATAATGGGTTAACTCCTACCTCAATGGTAATCTATATATGATTTTTTTTTTTTGAAAAATCAAGGCCCAACTAATTTTCATAGATAACTTGACCACGAGACAGCCCATTGTATTAGAAAAATGTCCATCGAGGTTGTCCTAATTTTGTGGTGATTTTGATCCGGCCCATCTAGTTTGTTCATTTATCAACAATAATAATACGATTAAAATGTATGTTTTTGTTATGAGACTTAAAAAAAGGAACTACTATTGCAAAAGAGAAATAAGAAATTCTCTCTGAAACTCTTTAGAACTGAAACTTTCTTTCTCTCTCTATTTTTTCTTATAAATTTCATTACAACTGAAGCCCATATTTATAGGCGTTGAAATTACTATGCAAGTCACTATGCAGATTTAAAATAATAGTGGTAGGGTCATTCACATAATTTAGTGGTGGGCCAGGGGGGCGGCTGTCGACGTTCGTTTATAACACTCCCCCTTAAATGACCACCCATAAAGAATCTGTCTCGTTAAAACCTTGCCAAGTAAAAACCCAGTGGGAAGAAAAACCAATGGCGAAGGAAAAAGAGTACAGTCTTCTTATGTATCCACAAGTGCTTTAGGATTGCCTCATTAAAACCTTGCAGAGGAAAACCCAGTGGGACAAAACTTCAGCGAAGGAAAAAGAGTACAATCAGCACATTTACTCCCCCTGAAAAGTGCATGACAAAAGATTTTTGAGTCTTCGCATTTCAATGTTATGTACAATCTTCTTGAATGTGGAAGTTGGTAACGCCTTTGTGAATAAATCTGCAAGATTATCACTAGACCGTATCTGCTTGACATCAATTTCACCTTTTTCTTGAAGTTCATGAGTATAAAAGAATTTCAGTGAAATATGTTTGGTTCTGTCACCTTTGATATATCCTCCTCTGATTTGAGTGATACAAGCAGTATTATCTTCATATAAGATTGTTGGGCTATTATCGATCATAGGAAGTCCACACTTTTTCTGGATATGTTGAATAACTGATCTCAACCAAATACACTCTCGACTTGCTTCATGAATAGCAATGATTTCTGAGTGATTTGAAGAAGTAGCAGATAGTGTCTGCTTAACAGATCTCCATGATATGGCAGTATCTCCATAAGTAAATAAATATCCAGTTTGAGATCTACCTCTATGTGGGTCTGAAAGATAACCTGCATCTGCATACCCAATCAATTCTGGACTTGAACCACTTTGATAAAATAATCTCATATCAACCGTACCATGAAGGTAACGAAGGACATGTTTAATGCCATTCCAATGCCTTCGAGTTGGTGCAGAACTATATCTTGCAAGCAGATTAACTGAGAATGTAATATCTGGTCGAGTGCAATTTGCAAGATACACCAAAACTCCAATTGCACTGAGATATGGTACTTCAGGACCAAGAATTTCTTCATCGTCATCACAAGGACGGAATGGATCTTTCTTTACATCAAGTGTTCGAACAATCATTGGAGTACTCAGAGGATGAGATTTGTCCATATAAAAATGCTTTAGGACTTTCTCAGTATACATGGACTGATGAATAAAAATTCCATTTGGCAAGTGCTCAAGCTGCAGGCCGAGACAAAATTTTGTTTTGCCAAGATCTTTCATTTCAAATTCATTCTTTAAATATATAGCGGTTTTTGAGATCTCTTCAGGAGTTCCCACAATATTTAAATCATCAACATAAACCGCAATAATGACAAATCCGAATTCTGATTTCTTAATAAAAACACATGGGCATATAAGATTATTCTCAAATCTTTCTTTCAATAGATATTCGCTTAAGCGATTATACCACATGCGTCCGGATTGCTTCAACCCATATAAAGATCTTTGTAGTTTGATTGAGTACATATTTCTAGATGTACTTGTAGATGCTTCAGGCATCTTATATCCTTCAGGAATTTTCATATATATGTCATGGTCTAAGAATCCATATAAATATGCAGTGACCACATCCATCAACCGCATTTCTAATCCTTTTGTAACAACCAGACTAATCAAAAATCTAAATGTGATTGCATCCATAACGGGAGAGTATGTTTCTTCATAATCAATTCTGGGTTTCTGCAGGAAACCTTGTGCGACAAGTCGTGTTTTGTATCGCACAATTTCATTTTTCTCATTACGTTTTCGTACAAATACCCACTTATATCCAACAGGCATTACACCCTTTGGTGTTTGGACAACAGGTCCAAATACTTCTCGTTTTGCTAGCGAATTTAATTCAGCTTCAATAGCTGTTTTCCATTTTGGCCAATCATTTCTACGTCGACATTCTTCGACGCTTTTTGGCTCACTTTCTTCATTACTTCTGGTAATGTCAAGGGCCATTTTATATGAAAATATGTTGTCGACAACAGTTTTATTTCTATCCAGAATTTCTCCAGTTTTCATGAAATGTATTGAGATCTCATTATTTTCAGGTACCTGTTCCTCTTCAGGGAAAAACATTTCATGACACACCTCTTCAGGAGGTCCCTTTTTAGGAGATTTATACTCTTCAAGATTTTCCTCTTCAGGAGGTTCTGGAATAGAAGATTTAAGCTCTTTAGGAGCACCAATTATATTTGTGGCCTGTATTGTGGGTAGTGTTTTTCAGGAACACCAAATTCATTTTGTATTATTTTCCTTCTGGGAATTTTGTCTTTTGCACCAATAGGTCTTCCACGCTTCAGGCGTATTTTCGATTCACCTATTGCTGCTTTGACAATTTGTCCTTCAGGGACTTCAATCCTTGCTGGAGTATTAACAGCAGGAATATAAGATTTTACTACACCTTTAGTGTCAGTAAATACATCCGGTAACTGATTTGCAACATTTTGCAAATGAATAATCTTTTGAACTTCCCGTTTACATTCATTTGTAGGAGGATCAAAATGAGACAGGGTCTTATTATCCCAAGTAATATCTTGTCGTGCTTCAGGCACCGACTTTTCTTTACCCATTAACGAAAAATTTGATTCGTCAAAATGACAATCCTCAAAACGTGCTTTAAACATATCCCCTGTAAGGGGTTCAAGATATCTAATAATGGATGGAGAATCAAAACCAACATATATCCCAAGTCTACGTTGAGGGCCCATTTTTGTACGTTGTGGAGGTGCAATTGGAACATATACAGCATATCCAAAAGTACGAAGATGAGAAATATTTGGTTGTTGACCAAATGCAAGCTGTAATGGAGAATATTTATGATATGCAGATGGTCTAATGCGAATTAGAGATGCTGCATGAAGTATAGCATGTCCCCAAACAGAAATAGGTAGTTTTGATTTCATAAGTAAAGGTCTAGCGATTAGTTGAAGCCTTTTGATCAAAGACTCAGCTAAACCGTTTTGTGTGTGTGTATGGGCAACAGGATGTTCAACATCTATTCCTATTGACATGCAATAATCATCAAAAACTTGAGATGAAAATTCACCTGCATTATCCAATCGAATGGTCTTAATTGGATACTCAGGAAATTGTGCTCGTAGTTTAATTAATAGAGCAAGAAGTCTAGCAAATGCAACATTTATAGTGGAAAGAAGACAAACATGTGACCATCGACTAGATGCATCAATTAGAACCATAAAATATCTAAATGGTCCACTTGATGGATGAATAGGCCCACATATATCTCCGTGAATCCTTTGTAAAAAGGATGGAGATTCAACAATGACTTTTGAGGGAGATGGTCTAATAATTAACTTACCTTGAGAACATGCAGAGCACGGAGATTCATTGGGTAGAAATATCTTTTGATTCTTTAAGGGATGCCCATGCGAATTTTCAATAATTCGTCTCATCATTATAGAATCCGGATGTCCAAGGCGATCATGCCAAGTCATAAATACTTTAGGGTCAATGCACTTCTGGTGCATTACCACATATGATTCAATTGTTCTCATTTTTGTATAATACAATCCAGAACATAGAGCAGACAGTTTTTCTAATACGAGCTTCTGGCCCGATACTGTTTTAGTAATAAGAAGATGCTCTTTACTGCCTTCATTGATCGTTTCAATATGGTAATCATTACGACGTATATCTTTGAAACTCAATAAATTTCTTCTGGATTGTGAAGAGAATAGAGCATCATCAATACAAAATTTGGTGCCATTAGGCAACACAATATAAGCTCTTCCGGAGCCCTTAATTAAATCCAATGAACCTGATATGGTATGGACATAGACTTTACTTAGTGTTAGATTTTGAAAATATTTCTTTTCTTTGAGAATTGTGTGAGTTGTAGCACTGTCAGCCAGACATATATCTTTATCATTCAACTCAGAGATAAAAAGCTCATCAATGTGATCCATGATTCTACAAAATATACAAAACTTTTATTACTGATAGAAAGAAAATACATTAATTAAGTGGAACACTTCCATCTCCAATTAAGTGTTCAATACTACCATCAGGATGATTAAAGAAATCAGATACATCAAGATGAGTAACGTCTACATCTACTGAATCTAATAAATCATCTGATGGTTCTACTAAATTTGTTTCATGCACTTTATTCTTTCCTTTAATAGAAGCTTGATATAAATCAGTTAAGTGCCTGGCCGTACGACAGGTATGTGACCAATGTCCAGTCATTCCACATCTATGGCACACCTCTTCACTTTTCTTCGAAGAATTATTCTGAGGATTTTTACCCCTCTCTGAATTGTACCACTTCTGGTGATATGGTATATTATAATCCCTTTTAATGTTGTCACTCCTGGGACCAACATTTCTATAATTTCTCCTACCACGTTCACGCCTCCTATTTCTTCTAAAGGATGCACCATTCACTTCTGGGAATGATGCAAACCTGTTACCATTCACTTCAGGGAATGATATTGAGCCAGTAGGGCGTGACTGGTGGATTTCTAATAAGAGCTCATTATTCTGCTCAGCTACTAGAAGACATGATATAAGTTCAGAATATTTCTTGAACTTTCTCTCTCGATACTGCTGCTGCAGGAGCACATTCGAGGCATGAAATGTAGTAAAAGTCTTCTCTAGCATATCTTCATCGGTGATTTTCTCACCGCATAATTTTAATACTGAGCTTATTTTAAAAAGTGCGGAATTATACTCACTAACACTTTTAAAATCTTGCAACCTCAGGTGCATCCATTGAGAACGAGCTCTTGGGAGGATGACAGTCTTCTGGTGTTCATACCTCTCCCTTAAATTGTTCCACAAAATATAGGGATTTTTTACAGTGAGATATTCAGTTTTCAATTCTTCATGAAGATGGTGGCGAAGGAAAATCATTGCTTTAGCACGTTCCTGCAGGGATGCTTGATTTCCTTCTTTAATAGTTTCTCCCAGGTTCATTGCATCAAGATGTATTTCAGTATCAAGTATCCAGGATAAATAATTTTTCTCAGATATATCAAGAGCAACAAATTCTAATTTTGTAAGATTTGCCATTTTCTACACATATAAATAATAAATATGTGTATCTCAGAAAATATATTTATAAATTTACACAGATAATCATCAATAAACTATATCAAAGATTTCAAATAATATATTGAAAAACTTACAGAGGAATAAGGCCACTAGCTTCAGAATTGGCAGAACCGTCGTGCTGATAACGTGTTATGAAACTTAAAGAAAGGAACTACTATTGCAAAAGAGAAATAGGAAATTCTCTCTGAAACTCTTTAGAACTGAAACTTTCTTTCTCTCTCTATTTTTTTTTATGAATTTCATTACAACTGAAGCCCATATTTATAGGCGTTGAAATTACTATGCAAGTCACTATGCAGATTTAAAATAATAGTGGTGGGGTCATTCACATAATTTAGTGGTGGGCCAGGGGGACGGCTGCCGACGTTCGTTTATAACAGTTTTGACTTTTTAATTTTATTGCGATTGTTTAGGTTCTCAAGCTAGTCCAAACAAATTGGAGTTTCTGAACGGCACTCTACTTGATTGGGCCAGGTCATGTTTATAAAGGATGGGCCGGAATATTCAGAAGTCTTGGACTAAAACCTCGTTAGTCTGAGCCCAGAAGTGATTTACTTGGGCCAGTTTTTCATTTCCTCCTCTTTTGTTCGGGTTAAATTATTGGGATCTACAGGGTTTTCTATTCGATTTTTACTGAATTAAACAACAGCATACAAGCCAAACGATCGTTGGGGTCGATCAATCCCAAGGATGCGTGACCAAGAAAAAATTTGTTTGTTGTTTCTGCTGTTTCTTTCCCTTGCGGGAAAAATATAATAATATTCAAGATACAAAAGAACGTTGAATTGTCCAGTGGTAGTGAGTGACTCGCATACGCAATGGATCTGAGAGCCACAATTCAGAAGATTCATATGGGACCCACTAGAATCCCAACAACATAAAACGGTCTCCACTCACCATTGTTGAACTCTGTCTGCTCCCTTCGTATCCCCAAGTTGCGAAACTCTGCGATGGAGGGCGCTCTTTGCCGCAACTTGGATCTCAAACCATCCCGTTGCTCGCCACTCTCAACCAAACTCAAGAAACCCACTTCACGACCATGTCATTCTCAGCGATTTTCATGCTTATATCGCCGGAGAAGCGATAGTTGGAGAGCGTTAATAATGCCCTGTGCTTGGTACAAACCAAACTCCGAGGAACGACATCTCGGTTGCCAAGAACTGGTCGGATCACTCGGAAAAGGGTTTTTCGGGTTTGCCGCCGCGGCCGCCGCTTTGGCTTCGGTCTGTTGCGATTCCCCGGCTCTCGCCGAGTCCCTAACCGTCGCTTTTCCTGTCTCACGAGCTCAAGAAGTATTCTTTTTTTTCTCTTTTCTATGGTTCTCTTAATCTATATTTGGTGAATGGTAGCGGGATTAGCAAAGCGTAGAGTCAGTTAAGTTTGTTTGCAGGTGAATACAGTTCAAAGAACACTTGTGGAGGCTTGGGGTTTGATCCGAGAAACGTTCATAGACCCAACATATAATCATCAAGGTAACTGGGGGATCTTGTTTTCAATTAGTAATATTGATTTTCTTTTCTCGGTAGTTGTGTTTCTAGTTCCTTTGGTGTTGAGGCGTGTGTGTATGGACCAAGGAGCTGAACTCTTATGATAGTAATACTTACTTTTTGTAGATTGGGATTCAAAGTTGCAACAAACGATGGTGGAAATGTTTCCCCTGAGGTCTGCCGATGCCGCGTATACGAAAATAAGTGGAATGCTTTCTACACTTGGAGATCCATTTACACGGATTATCAGTCCAAAGGTATTCTTGATTAGTCTGTTGTTATTTAGATATGGGATCATTTAGTTTGTATGATACTCTTGCAAATATAAATTATTGAATTCAACGTAAGAATAATGGTTTTTTTTTTTTTTTTACTTTCAGGAATATCAAAGCTTCAGGATTGGAAGTGATGGGAATTTGCAGGGAGTTGGAATTTTCATAAATGCTGAACCAAGAACAGGCCATTTGGTTAGCGTTATACCAATTTTTTTTTTTTTTTGGTTAAAAAAATCATTTCCAAAGGGGAGACCAATGAATTACTGGCTGTTCTTAGGAAATAGAGAAATTTCTGCTGTAAAAATTTCACTTTTTGTATCCATTTTATATCAAACGGTAATTAATGAGAACACCGGTGTTGTGTTGGGCGCTCAGCAAAAAACCTTTGGTGGTTTCATAGATGAAAGTTATTTTCATTGACTCCATGTATAAGTATTCCTTAAGGAAATTTTTTTAATTAGATTGTAGATTTACGGTTTACCCGTAGGTTAAGAAATTGAAAAAAGTAAAAAGAAAAAGAGGACTCTAGATGTTTTTCTGGCACCACATCAAGATAATTTCCATCTTCTTGACATTGCAGGTTGTTTTGTCTTGTGTAGACGGTAGCCCAGCTGCTCGTGCCGGCATACATGAAGGAGATGAGTTGATTGAGATTAATGGTATTTCACAATCTGATAGTTTCTTTCCTTTCTGAATATGGAGTCTTTATATATCCATCATACTATGCTAACGCAGTCACTTCCAAGTCTTATGCTCTAAGCTGGCAAAAGGGAAAGTGAAAACCTCTTTCTAGGTTCATAAAATTACCATTCTATCATACCTATCAAAAAAAAAAAAATACCATTCTATCATTCTTTAGATGCCTGAATTTATTTTATACCACTTTGATTTCTCGCCCCTTGTTGGAGAGCATCACGCATGACTTCTGATTTGTTTGGAGATTGAAAATCACATTATAAAATGCCAAATGTTGAAAGCATCATAGCTATTGAAGTGGGACGTGAACTAGAGTTGGATAGTTTATAAGTTCATCTTATTACTTATTTCCCTTATACTATTTACTAAATTTTTTCTTTGAGGTGGAACCAAACTATGACTGATTCCAGAAGTTAATATTGGCCAAAAAAGTGAAATTAATCTCTCCATTTGGTAAAATCTGTCTTCTTAGTGTTTCATATTTTATATGTAGAAATCTTGTTTGTTGCTTTTCAGATGGTTTTACTTCTTCCTAGTCATATTTGTCTCAGGGTATGAACATTTCAAAGTTCAATATTGATTCAACTTGATGTCATCTTTCTTTTAAACTGTCTTTTGGAACTTCAGGGGAGAGGCTTGACGGCCTTAATAGTGAAGCAGCTGCACAGAAGCTTAGAGGGCGTGCTGGAACAGCTGTTACTGTAAAATTGCAGAGCGTAATTTTCGTTCTCTTTTGTTATAAATGATGCATGTTAAGTATGACCATTTCAAAGTGCTCAGAGAAGCCTTCAGCACTTAACTTTTTGCTTACCTTTGCACAATACCAAATTTACATACATGAGACAACAAAATTCTACTTGATGTGTTTTTCTAGAAGAAGAAGATCAGGCTTTTCTGTTTTATGGGGAGGAGTACTCGTTTGATCTATCTGTTTGAACAGAACATAGTATGCATATTGCTTCAAATTGTGATTGAGTTCATCACAGATTCTCAATTCTCTCTATCCCAGGATTTGGAGCTCTTGAAAAATTTGATCTTGTAGGCTTGCCATACTAGACTCGGTTGACACAGCATTCTCTAAGTGTTGCACAAAAGTTTTTCCTCTATTTTTCACTTCAACTTGGAAATTTCATGTCTTTTAGTGAGGGTTTTTCAGCTGAATATTTTGCTAGGGATGATTTACCTTAAGTCTTGGAAGAATGAAGACTATTGAATTTTATCAATTAAATTACTCTGGTGGTGCTGGTGGACAGTGCATAATATATCAAGCAATATTCAGGATTATTGGATTTTTACTTAATTGGAAACACAGCAAGAAAATAACAAATAAAGATTATTAATTTTTTATTTCTGGTTGATTGTGGACTGATGTGAATATTTTTCAAGTAGATACTGGGGTTCTTTGGTTTGGGGTACTTTGTACTGTAATCTGGCATTCTTAGTACCAATATGTCAACTAAATAGTGTCTTGTTTTCCAGATAAAAGATTCGGGAGGTGATTCTAGCATCAGAGAGGTAAGAAGGATTCATTATATGGCTTTGCATTGGTGTGGTTTATTATAAATTCATTGGTTTCTTTCTAACAGTATGGAAAGAAAGCCTCAAATTATAGATCATGCAAAAGCATTCATCTGCCCCGGCTTGTTATGTTCTAAACTCTGATTTTATTCTTTGATGAACTGATTGGGAAACTTTCCTCCTTTGCTTGAAGGTCAAACTACCTAGGGAGTATATTAAGCTTTCTCCCATATCCAGTGCCATTATTCCTCATAGAACTGTAGATGGCCATCTGACAAAAACTGGTTATGTGAGGCTCTCAGCTTTCTCTCAGGTATTATCTCTAGGGGACTAAAGATGCTGCTTCTTTTCAATGATTTGGCATATTACCATGAAAATCAGGATCGGTTGATAGGATTTCAACTCTTTTGCAACGATCAGTTGCTAATAAAACAGGATCTGTTTGGTGATAGAGTGCTGCTGCTGATATGGAAAATGCAATTCATGAAATGGAAAGTCAGGACGTCCAGGCATATATTCTTGATCTGAGGAATAATCCTGTAATTTTCCATTTCTTATCTTAGCAGCTGGAAATTTTACGAAGTTGATTTTCTCACCTCAAGTTTTTAGTTCCGTATCATTTTTCTCAATTTTTTAATCATTTTGCAGGGGGGTTTGGTAAAAGCAGGACTTGATGTCGCCCAAATATGGCTTGATGGGGATGAGACTCTTGTGAATACAATTGATCGGGATGGAAATATGTCACCCATCAGCATGTTCAATGGGCACGCCTTGACTCATGATCCACTTGTTGTGCTTGTGAGTATCTAACTCTATGAAGACATTAATTTCTTTCCACTAAGTTCTGATTAACATATATCAACTGGTTTAAGAAATAAAGAATATCAAATCATTCTAAGCTAGTTGTTTTATTCATTGGTTTGCAAAAACAAATCTGGATTGTTCATGTTAATTGATCCTTGGGCATAAGTATCATATGCCTGTTGGCTCGGAGTTTTTACTGAAAAAACATGAAGATCTCGGTTCCATTAGTCAGTCTTTTATACGGCATAACATCCTCAATAATTATATCTGCCAAATTTATCACCACTTGAAATAGGTAAATGAGGGAAGTGCAAGCGCAAGTGAGATTTTGGCAGGAGCTCTACATGACAATGGCAGGGCTATTCTTGTTGGGCACAAAACCTTTGGGAAAGGAAAAATTCAGGTATTTTGTTTGTGTTAAAGTGTTTCTTTAAATCAAAACAGCATTTTCCAAGGATCTAATTTCTATCATAGGACACTCTTGTTTTATGTTCCTAATTTCTAACATTGCCAACCACCTGTGTCAAGCTTAAGATCATAGGACTCCAGAATTGTTTAAGCCTCTATGTTGCATGGATTCTGACTAGTTCTTACTACAGAGTGTCACCGAGCTCCATGACGGTTCGGCCCTCTTTGTAACAGTTGCAAAGTATCTGTCACCGGCGCTTCATGACATAGATCAGGTTGGCATAACACCCGATGTGCAGTGCACAACAGACATGCTAAATTATCCCAAGGATTTCTTGTTGAAGGAAAAGAGCTCGGTTTCCACTCTGGAAGCGGATTCCTGTATCATGGTGGCGGAGCATGAACTGGACATTCAACAATCCAAAGGGACTGCCTCTTGAAACATGGCTTGTGCTGTCATATTTGCTTTAGCATCATTGGAAATTGCTGTATAGATGCTTAGGAAGAATATACAGAGTCACAATGTCTGTTGTGCATGTTCTTGTATATGGTTATTTAGCGGGCTTACAACTCAGTGGATATGTATAGGTATTTTTTTAATATATAGAAAAAAAGAGTTCTCCTTGTCCTTGACTTCTAGCTTTTCAAGAGAAAATGCACCATCGGATATTTTACATCTTATACCACAAACTATACACACTGCACCCTCCAAGTATTTAAAGTTCAATGATCAAAGGAATGGTAGAACCTAGAAAATTGAATGGATTTCATCACTTAAAAATATTTCTCTTATTGATGCCCTTTGGCAGAAGAATTCCACTCTCTCACAATTCCACTGCTCATGAACTTAGGCACGGTTTGGATATAGAGCAAGTTTTATATCATTTCATCATTATATATATATATTTTTAATTTTTATATAAAATATAATAAATAATTTAACTTTTTTAAATTTCAAAATATTAATAATATAAAAATAATATTTTATTTAATTCTTAATTTTAATTTAAAATAATTTCATCTCATCTCTTCGATACGAAACATTAGCTATAGAGTACCCCGATAAGAATTTCGCTTGTCAAAAGGCTGAGCTTTTCTCACATTGATTTCTTCTTCTTTTTTTTTTTCTTTTTTCATTAAGGACCAGCTCACATTATTGCTGAGTCAAAGTGGAGCTGTAATTTACTAGTCATTTGGTAAGTTGGCACTATCCCTGTTTATTCGGGTTTTATATTCGAAAATTTGAATTTGAATGATAATAAATTTTTTATGTGAAAATATCAAAATTATCAAAAAAATAAATCAGAATTGAGCTGGACAAAATCCCACCAAGATGTACAGGTTGGCACTTCAATTTTCTTTGGTAATATGACAAGAATTCCATAATAAACGCCATTTATTAAGTATTTTATTTCATTATGATATAGTAACCACAAAGGAACAAAGAATGAAGCGAATACAATCAAATATCCTCCCCCTCACAAAACCACAAAACCGGTAAATATAACTCTCATCAAAATCACACTGGATGCAGTTGATCAAGAATTTAAAACTTGAGCAGAGAAAGAAGACACAGGACGAGAGAGGATCCCAATAGAACACCCGATACGGGCATTGAGAAAGCCGCTCCGGCGTCCATGGGAGCTGGTGCCGGCGCCAGTTCGCTGTCCTGAGCGGAGACCACAATAGCCGTCACCATCAGGAGGACGAGCATCAATGCCTTGTAAACGCTAGTTTGGGCCATGGCTAGCTGAAGAAACTAGAAGAGAATATATATAGGCGCCGGAGAGAGATCAGATTATAGAACACCTCGACAACTTCGCTCGTGTCTTTGAGGTCTGAGAATGTATGAAATGGCAGAGATATGAGGATGGTATTTATAAGATGAATTATGCGGTGGGTGGACCCTACAGGGAGGTGTGAACAGCGAGTAAAATGGGCAGCAACGGCTACCAAAGTCCTAACAGCTCAAGAATTGCCTGTAAAGTGACTTCATTCGGTGCGGAAAGTGCATGTGAAATTGGTATTTGTGCGGAAAACTCGGTGTACAGCGGCTAACACATTTCCGAACGTGGCAGGCGCCAACTCTGTCCAGCGAATATATGTCGGTAGGCCCAGGGAGGCACCAAAGGCCCAACAACGTTCAGGTAATCTGGGCCGAATTGAACAATTTCAAATCCATTTTTATGCCAATTTAAATTTGCTTCTAATTAATAAAAAAAAAAAAGCCACTTTTGCAACAAAGAAATCAGAACTTAATATATAATTGTAAAACAAACAGTTTATAGCATTAATGTAGATAGAACAAATTATTGACAAGTAATCACACAAGTTGCAGTACAATGTTATATAAACTATGTCCGAGTCCCGACCATGTTGTAGATGTCTCAATCCATACACAAAGACCACAGCACAAAACCCAACTGCTCGTATATTATCCAGCTCATGAAAACAAAACAAAATAACCCAATTATATATTAAGCCCCGATTACTTCATTCAATGCAGTAAAAAGGAGACAAAAGTGAGCAGCATAGAGGAACAAATCACTGCCCCTGCAACCGGCACGGAAAATCCAGCTCCAGTCTCCAACGATGCCGAGGGGGGAATGCCGACAGCATCCTGTGCCATAATCGTTGGCACAAAACAACAGAAGGACACGAGTAACATTAGCAAATGAATATGAAGTACTGTCGTTGATGAACCTAGCCATGCCATTTCTCTGTACAAATTGAAAGATATCTAGAGTCTAGAGATCGAGTAATTAAATATCAGAGCACGAATTTATAGTTGTATGTCTGTGTGTGTCCTCTAAACATTCTTCAACTATCTGGTACATATTAATGTATGACGTGAAACGTTTGCAATTACAACTTTCTTTCCTTAGGGGTCAAGGCTCCTGGGACCCATTTGAAAAATATTCTAGGTGCTAGAAACAAGACTACTTCTGTATATATGCTTCCATGTTGGGTTGTGACTTTAGTCGGAAATGGAAAGCAAGCAAGCTGTGGAAAAGTTAGGCTGAGTGTGATATGGTAATTTTTTGGGGAGCTGAAACAGTACTTACTGCTACTGTAGTGGAAGGAATAATAATATTAATTAAATATAGAGTAATGTTCATTATAAATCTCAAATGCATAAGTCTTGTACAAGTCTTTCGTAATAATAAAAACTCTATTAAAAAAATGAATTTTCTACACTTTTTCTTGGTAGGATCTATTTTTTTATAAAAAATTTGCGCAAGATTGTTTATTTAGAACTTGTATATATAATTTCTCTTAGATATATGTTGGTAGCATTAGATTTCAATGATTTGGACTGGAATGTCTTTGCAACATAGGATTGCTGGAGTAATAATATTGGTATATATGGTAGACTGGTAGTCCTTTCACGAGATAGTACTAACCATCATGAAAATTAGGGGGTTGCTGTCGTTGGTGATGGTCATTAATTAATTACTTATTACTTTGATACCCATAAAACATCATGTAGACATACCACCTATTCACCTGATCACCTTCGACCTGCTGACTGCAAGCTCATGTCATGTCTATCGCTACCTAAAAGGGCCAAGCTGCCTTTTCACAGGACCAAAGTTTGGCAGATAAATATAACCTCTTTAACCGATCGATGCCTCGCACATTTAATTGCTAGTAAGGTGCCAACAGGAAGATATGGAGATGGCAATTAAAGGAATTAATATTTGTCAATGACGAGGGTAATCATCGAGTTCATACATTCCAAAACAATATATATATATATATATTAATTTTGGGTCTATCTAAGATTAATCAATCAGTGTTATTAGCCATCGATCTATTCGTTCAACCTTTAAATTAATTAATTAATACTGATTATATATGAGACACCAAATTATAATTCAATAAATAAAAAGCTAATTAAGTTAAAGTAGTTAGAAAATTTTAGAAATTAAGGTTATAATTCAATAAATAAAAGCTAACCGTTGGCAAAACTTTTCCTACCGCGAATTCATACGGATCATGTAATATATATACAATTAACCTATGAATATATAGCAAATTTTCACACCATGCATGCAGAGCCATTCACGTACAACCTTTCTATCCGCAACTAACTTATCTATATTTGGATCCAAGACAAGTTTAAAAGTGCTCGATCACCTTCCTTCTTCCTCAGGCCTGCATTTACTTGAGATTAAGAATAACAAAACACTGTTTCTTCATAATTCAAGGCGGGTCTCGCAAGCTGCTAGCTATTCTCATTATTTGATCTGAATATTGGCCATGGACGCTAAGAAGATCTCATGTGCTGTTCTCGTCGCTGCTGCCTCCATGAGCGCGGCTTTGGCTTCCAGTACTGAGGTACCATCTCCGGCGCCTGGCCCATCCAGCGGAGCTGCTGTTACCTTGCCCCTTGTCGGGTCCTTAGTTGGTGCCTCCGTTTTTTCTTTCTTCACGGCCTACTGGTTTCATCAGTAAGCTCGGAAAAGGATAGAACTTAGAAAATAAAGGGAATGACAAAAATAAAAGTTTGGTCTGCATGGAATATTAGGTTGGAAGTTTAGTGGTCATATACGTATGCTTTGGGATTGGATATTGTTTCGAACTACTGTATTTGAATTGTTTCAATTTCTGTCACCAACAGCTTTGTTTCAGTGCTTCATGTTGTCGGATTTTTCAATAACAATATAGTAATTTGAGAAGTGTTAATTCTGTGCAGAGATTATGTGAGAGTGATCAATTTATAAATTAATAATATAATTTAAGGTGAGACGTCAAACTTATTATACAAATTAAAAAAAAAAAAAGGAAAAACTACGATCCAAATTAACATATCAATCAAGTCCTATCAATTATGAAGTCAGGATCGATAACTATCGTTGATCACCAGTTTTCACGACTAAAAGAAAGAAGACCACTGATTTTCTTGTGGCAATTATAGGAATGTCTCTGACAATATTCTCTCACCAGTTCTTTATTTCTTGCCATCAAGGATATTTATCGCCAAATTAAGCAGAAGCCGGAGGACAAGCAAGTGAGAATTGCCTCTGGCACAAATATAGAAGCCTCTTTATGTATGGCCTTCAAACTTCTCAGTATTTTTCAATGTGACAACTTCTAATGAATGACGGCATGAGATTCAAGGTTACCTTAGGATGTTAAGTTGAATTCTTTATAAATAATAATAAATTGAGATGATAAAGTGAGTTTTGTAAAGTTTACTTAATTAAAATATGTTTAATATATTTGAGTGTTAAGATGAATTTAAATGTATTTAAGAGAAGTTGAAAAATTTTCATTTGAATCCCAAGTACAAAGAAATGTTAAATTGGAAAAAATTATGAATCCCAAATATAAAGAAATTTTGAGTTGAGATAAATTTAATAATTTGATAATTGAGTATGTAGATGGTTAAACTTAACTTAAAATTAAACTAAACAAAATTGATTTTAGTTAAGTCTAACAACCAAATGAGACTAAATCCGAGTCCCTTTCTCTATTACCTCAAACCCTAAGAAGAATGAATCCAACATTATCATCATAAGGAAGACAGGCACACGTGCATACAGTTCTTAGTATCGTTTAAATAATACAGCTATTGCAGGGTGTCTGCAGGATAAGATAAAATTTTGTACAAAATCGATTCATAGAGTCTATTGAGAGGTTAAGTTACTCTTGCCTTGATTTTTGGGACTTCCTATGGCTTTCGAGTCTTTTCTGCACAGCCATAAATTCCTCTTCAGTGGGTTCTGAAACAGCAATACCCTCGCCACCATATTTAGATACCAAAGATGAGAACATGGAACCAAAACGATCTCTTCTCCCACTTTGGCGCTGAGATATGATTGCATATATATCTGCTTCTGACTCTTTAATTGACCTTTATAAAGTTTGCACAGCAAAATTGTTATCTCTATCAAGTTCGGATCAAAGCATATCATAGTACGGCTAAATACCAAGCAGTATAATACTTACTTCCCCTTCCTTCTCAAAGGACTTGTGGGGGGTTTAGCCTGAGATACTTGCTTTGCCCATTTCTGGTAGGCTTTCATCGGTTTCAGTTCTCCTATACATGCAGCAAGTTAAAATGATAAAGCATGCCTTGGAATGCATCAAATAGGACGAATTAAGCAGGCTGCCCTTAGAAGTTAACTATTATAAAAACAAAAATTCTATCTACAGTCATTTTTGTTTACTCCACAAATGTGATTCGTTGCGTCACTTTTTTTAACATAAAATAAATTCTTTGGCCAATCACATGCAACTAGAAATTCTAACCTGAAGCTATAGCCTCATCGATAATGTCCTTGAAACGATGTGAATCAAGCTTAGGATCCGAGCAAAGCATTGAACAGAAGAGTCTGTAGAGGAAAGAACTTCAGTTGTCAAACTGGCCGCAAGTCTTCATGTAACAGGCTTAAACATTGTTCTTGTACCTGTTCATGTTACCCTTGCTCTTCTTGTACAGATTAATCAAATCTTTCTTCTCAGAGTCAGATCCCCTGTAGTTTGCTTCAAACTCTTCAATATCAGCCTCATTGAACTGCAGTTACGGATTTAAAATCTTTAAAAAACAACAAATTAATGAAAGCCATATGATAATAGAAAATATATTAACCATAAAATCGGCATACCTTTTTGTATATTGTTCTTAAGAACTCATGTAGATTCTGAACAACTTCCCCCGAGAGATCCTGATCATCCGAAAGAAAAAATGAGACAAGGTGATGAAAAGAACAGTTTGATTTACAAGAAACTAAAACAATCCCTTTGTTTTACAAAGCAGGTCAAAGGAAGTGTTCTACTTTCTCGTGGAAACTGGAAGAACAGTTTTTTGTATTTCATCATCTTATGAAATACCATCGTTTACATAACTCCCTCGTCAGTTTTACCCAGCTTCCTATAACCACGGATTGTTGCAATGAACAACAATATTATCTGGTAACAAATGGTGTATGAAAATTTTGACTTAAAATTTAAAACAAGCACAATAATCTTATCCCATAAGGTAATGACTACTCTTAATTTGCCTGATTTAAAAAAAAAAAAAAAAAACATTTGGACTGCCACTCACACCATCATCAACACAACCAGTCTGATCATAGAGTGCTCTTTTCTCCTCATCCCCGAGAATTGATATCACTTTTTGCAACTGCTGAAACTTTTCTTTAGCCTCCTACAAGAAGTAGAATAAGAGGCTAAGAATTTGAAAACCTTCTCGTTGATCCAAATTAGTACCTAGTAACACGGATTGTTACCTCATCACCAGGGTTTTTATCAGGATGGAGTTGCAATGCCAGCTTATAGTATGCTTTCTTTATTTCGTGTTGAGATGCTGTCTTGTCCACACCAAGAACCTATGAGAGCCAGGTTATCAGTTACATAACTTGCTGCACTTCGCACTTTGATGTAAATGTAAAACAACAGTAAACCAAGACCGAGAGAAGGTGGGAGTCGGGACCAAAATACAGCAGCAGAGAATGCAAAACAATGCCACCCATGAGCCTAACTCCACACCCATATATGCAAAAATGAGAACGTTTGGAGCAACCCCACATTAAATTGATCAAAGGAAGAAAATGCATAAACTCATCCTAAGACCTCAAGGATACGAAACCAGAAAAGTCTGACAGTATGAAGCACATAATGTAATTATACCAGTATCTAAGCTTCACCCTTCACGATTCAAGTTAGGCATGCCAGTTCTGAATTATTCACCAAGTTATCAAAGGTTACAAATGAAACTGTCCATTGAAATCTTCGTCATGAACCTTGAATGGAAGGTAACTCGAAACTCGAAACTTATGTGATAGAGGTCACCTAGTCAAATTACCGTTAATGCCTTGGAAGACAACTTCACACCTCGCTAACTAAAATTTAACTAATCCCAACGTGCCAACTGATCCACTTCGGGGGAAGGGAGACAAAAAGGTAAAGAATAGACGTTCATAAGAGAATTGCTGTAAGGTGAATTAAGAGTGACCTTGCAGGTGATTGGTCTAACAAATAATCTATTGCCTCTGATCTTACTTTTTTTTCTATAATAGAACGAGAGCAATCATTTACATGGCCTTTTCTTGTTCAGTAAGTGATATATAACATAGTCCCCCTGCCAGTAATTCAAAAGACTTCTAAGTACATACCCAAGCACAAATTCACTTAAGGAAAAAATGTATAGCAATCAGCAGCGGATGACGGATGTAGTTTCGTTAATCCAAAAGAGAACATTTAAATTTTCTGATCCAAAGGTCTTCCAACCATGACAACCTAGGAGCCTATGGTACTGTATTAAGATAACCCTGACCTCTGTTCTGGATCATTCTTTGAAGTATTCCCAATTAAGTGCACGATGAAATGCCCTAATGAATAGAGGGACATTAAATACTAACACTAACCAAAAAAACCCTTCCATTGAAACGTTTTGAGCATTAAGATAACAGAGCACAATAAAATATACAATACCAAAACATTCATATGAAGCAAAAAATAAAGCAACGTCCAAAAAGCCTAAATTCCCATCTAGCGCAACAGAACTCCGAAACCATAGTTGTGCAGTAAAAAGGTAGTTATAAAATTGAATATAATTTCGGGTACCTCGTAGAGGCTCTTGTGGTTAGTTGACGATTCATTGATATTTTCTTGGTCGTCTTGTCCATCTTTTTGGAGGAATTCCTGATCCTCTTCTTCTTCCTTGGAAACCCTGGTTTTCTTTCTCTCCGCCATTGAAGTCTACATGCGATTGAGTAAATATGAAACCTTGTAGAGGGTTTGGCATTTGAAAATTCCGATTTCGAGTGTTGATATATACAACTTGGATTTGTTCCCGCCACTTTGCACTTTGCTTTTACACATTTTCCCGCCGTGACGTTCACGTATGGGCTTCCCTGTGGGCCTACACCCTAACCCTACATGCACATGGGCCGCTCTATGATTAAGAGAGAGCATAGTTTATAAAAGAAACGGGTCACCACGAGTTTGACATAACTATCAATTATAATTTTTTCAAGAAAAAAAAAACATATATAATTTATATAGAAAATATTAGAATAAATATTATGATATTCTAATATTATGATTTAAATCCTTTTTTTCCATTATTTAAGTTTTTTTTTAAGTTGGTGTATAAACTAAACTTTGATTTATAAAATTTAAATTTTAAGAATTTTCTTTTAAATTAAATTATCAAATACTTTACTGTGTGTTCACTGTCATTCACACCAACTTTGTATACAATTTTCTAGTTATTAGTCTTCTATATTTTTAATCATTTCAAAATATACAAGTTCATTATTAGTAATTGATTAAATACTAAAAAAATAAAAACAAAAATAAAAAAATATTATTAAAATAGAATTTTTATTTTATTATTTAAAAAATTAAATTATTTATTAAACTTAATAAGAAAATTAAAAAAATATAATAATTATATAAAATAAAATAAAAATTAGTTTGTTGAACTAAACCAGTCCTTTAGTAAGCAATAGAAGGCCGTGGGCAAGGGCAATGAAACCGACCCGTGAGAGCGTGGTTGGCAGAGAAAATAGAGAGTTTTTTTTTTAATTAAAGGTAAATATATAGGCAAAGAGAGAGAAAGACAGCCTAATTGTAATAACATTTCTCAACTCATCCCTCTCTCTTTTTCTGTGTGTCTCTCTCTCCCCTCTGGTCTTCGTTTTTCCGATTATCTTTCGATTATCTGATCGATCGATTCTGGGTAAGATTTTTCTTCCTTTTTTTATGTCTGTATTTTTTTGTTTGTTTAAATAATTCGCTCTTGTAGAAATTATATGTTTGGATTTTGTGCGCCAAGAAAACCAAACAGACAACCCGTTCTTGATATATTCCTCCATCCTGACTAGGGTTTTCCTTTTTTGTATCTACGTCCACTTGTATGTATCTGAACAGACATATTGAGGTTTAATCTTGTTCTTGTTTATGAAGGTGATTGGTTGTGCTTTTTAATCGAGGTGGTTCTTTGTTAGGTTGGGCCGATTGCATATGTTAAAAGTTGTGGCAACAGTTTTTTATTTGATGGGTAATAATATCCGGGAGAAGGTTGCTGAATATTCTGGATTTGTCTTGTATTTCCTTGGTGTAGATATAAATTGTTCTGTGTGCAAGGAAATTCTTGATGTGCTTAGAAAAAAGGAAGAAATTCTTGATGTTTTGATATGCTGTGCTGGGTTAAATTTTTTTTGAATTGCGCTCTCTAGGTCCATATTAGTATTGTTTTTGGAGTATTTTTTCTCATCTCACTTTTTCTCTCTAGGAAGAACTTCTCGTTCATGCGAGAAGTGAAGACGTTTATCCCGGTAAAGTTTGTGTATATGTTTGGTGGAGAACAACCCCCCCCCCCTTCCCCAAAAAAAAAAGAGAAAAAACACAAAACCCAAAAATATGGAAAAAGAAGATGTTATTTGCCTTCATTTTTTGCATTTTCTTGCTGTTTAAACTCTTCCTGAGTTTCAATTTGATTTAAGAAAGTCTATGTTACTTCAGTTATGAACGCTCTTGTTTTTTTTTTTTCCCATTTGCAGCCCAGATACACGTTCCATATGATTGTAAGTGATGAAAATTGATTTTTTATTGATAGAATTAAGCAAATTGCATCAAGTGCATTTAGTATTCTTTATCATTTTTATGGCTTCCCCAATGGCCTTTTATATGCACCTGAGCTTACCCCTTAGTTTGCTTGTATTCATGGATTCATGTCCTCGCTTGTCTCTTAAGTATGTACTGCTTTTCCTTGGTTTCAACGATTGCTATATGGTATTGTAATTCTTATCTTATTCTTGCCTCTGATTTCAAGTTGACGTTATTGCAGGAAATTAGAGAAGATGGAGTCTCATGATGGAACAGGATGCCAAGCACCTGAACACTCTATTCTTTGCATTAACAACTGTGGTTTCTTTGGAAGGGCTGCAACGATGAATATGTGTTCTAAATGTTACAAGGACAAGCTCATGCAGCAGGAGCAAGCCAAACTTGTGGCCTCATCAATAGGAAGCATAGTGAACGGCAGCTCTAGCAGCAGTGAAATGGAGCCTGCTGTTGTTATGGGTGTGGTGGATGTACAGGCTGATCCAGTGGAGAGAAAGATCCTTTCAACAGAATCATCAAGTGCTGCATCCTTAAGCAACTTTGTTCAGATGCCTATGAAAGAGGGATCCACTAGATGCACAACTTGTCGAAAGCGTGTTGGTTTAACCGGATTTAATTGCAAGTGCGGAAACCTGTTCTGTGCAACTCATCGCTATTCTGATAAGCATGATTGCCCCTTTGATTATAGGTCTACTGCCCGGGATGCTATTGCCAAAGCCAACCCTGTCGTGAAGGCAGAAAAGCTTGATAAGATTTAGGATTCATATTTGGAAAACTGGAGTATGATGCTCCTTTCTTTATCCATGTGTCTTTATATAAGTTGGCTGCTTGTCATGTACGTGTCCTTCGCTGTTAAAAATGGCTGAAGTCATGGTAGTGAGGACATCTTTAGGAGAAGACTGTTGTGAGGAACTGAGGATTCCTTATTGGCTCTAGTTTGGTGTTGTAATGTTAAATCTCGGTTGGCTGCACGGTTCTTTGGTAGAACATCGAAAAATGTTACTCCGTTTCCAATGGCATGTATATGCAATATTGTGGGTCTCTACGGTTATATGCTCTTCGTGTATTTAAAACCGTGTCCCAGAAATTGGGTCGTTGATAACTTTCATTATTTTTCCCTTCTTTCGATCATCTTCTTATAGTTGAGATGTGGAATGGGAGACTTAACTTATTGGATTACCATTTAATGGTTGGCACTTTAGACGCAAACTTTTATACAAAAATAAATTTGTAAATTGATGTGGTTTATTATGGTATGCTAGATTCTAAAATTATTTTTATTGTAAAGTAAATCTAATGAATTCTATGATATCATATCAATTTGTGAAGTTTATTTTGAATAATCTTTTTGTGAATATAGCATTCTCTTTATAGTTTCATACACAAAACTTCATGTTGTACTTATATTTTCTCATTGTTTTGTTGGCCACTGAGTTTCACCTGTTAATGTGAATGTATGTCCCCGGTTTCAGAGTCGTGGACTGTTGGTGTTGAAAAGCTCGGCCCTTTGTCTTTGAACTCCTCAGATGGTGGACTAGACGTTTACAGGCGATGTTTCTGATTTTGAGTGATGCAATGTTTCTGATTCCTGAAGAATCAGACGATGCCTTGCAAACGTCTGAGCCCTTATGTGGTGAAACAACAAAAATAATAAGAAATCTCCTAATTAAAATATAGCACACAGCTTTTGACTCTGTTTTCCATTTGTGAGGGTGATCCTCTCTCGAAGCAATTGGTTTTGCAGCACTGTAATATATTTTAGACCCATTAGCTTGTAAGGCAGGGAACGATAAACACGGAGTTGCTTCCCAAAAGCAAGATGGAAACAAGAAGAAAGGACTCTTTCTTTGATGCTTATCTTCCCTTAATTTTGCTTGGTATATGGTGATTGTGTAGTTGCTGTTTCAAGAGGATATCACCGTGAACACGTGGGAATCGTTTGGCAAAGGTTGAAGATTGAAAAAGGATTGCAATATTCCCTCTAGAAAGAAAGCTCCCGGATAAAGGTATCCACAAATTATAAGCTAGACCTGTTTTGGGGGAAAAAGGTAACTTCCACCATTATTTTTATTCAATGTACTACTGTAAGTCATGCTTCGTTTTTGCTCAACATGCCTTCTTTTAGCTCAGTGAGGGTCTTACTAAGTTGGATCCGTGCTGCAAGAACTTGTTTACATGATTATATGAATTGGAATCGATCAAATCGATCAAATCATTGTCACTTCCTATTCTTTTTGGGCATGCTCTTTTTTCGGGGGTGTGGAATTTCAATTAGTTTGATCAAATTTTGTTATTTAACTTTCCCGAGTATTGAATGAAATCCTCAATACTTTCTTTGGACCAGCTTAGAAAAAGAAAAATAAATAAATAAATAAATAAAATTGAAGGGCATAAAGGATCATCGAGGGAACATCATCAATATTGAAAGCAACAGGAAGCAAGGAAGAGAGATGTCCCCATGACTGTCCACCGTTTGCTGAAAGTAATGTTGGTTATAAGAGTGTGCATTATTAATCCATATAGCTTTCTACATTTCAATAAGTGAAATTTGATTATAGCAACTTTGGCTTACCCCCACCATAATTATGTCTGGTTTCTAAGTCAAAGACAAAAAGGGTACCCTCGAAATCCTTTGTTGGGACTTGGAGACTTGTTTATGCGGAATATTGCTAGCAAAAATCACAAGCATCCAAAGTCTAAAAACAGGGAAATGTGTAATATATATGCCCTCGGATGCTTTAAGTTTAATCTCTCTCTCTCTCTCTCTCTCTCTCTCTCGAAAATAAAAAAATTGGAATGCATTAAAAAGAGGAACATCAAATATTGTATTAGAGCGGTGCTTTTTTGCCATTTTAGTAGTATTATTCAAATGTAACTTTAGTTGCTTTTTTTTATAAATATTTTAAAAAATATATATCAATATACTAATAATCATTATTTTAATTATTAAATAAAAAAAATAAAAATATTTACATCAACAGTTTCGTCTTGTTAAAATTTATCTCTTGACTAAAATAAAGTTAAATCTATTAAATTTACCTCACATTTGTCTAGTCATCTCTAAATAATTTAAACTTTGAAGAATAGTAAATCACTCATTTTCTCTAAATATAGAGAGTTACTATTTACAAACTATCTTATTATTTTATTCATATCTATTGGTACAGTAAGTTGTGCTAGTGTTTGAGAGAATATATAATTATAAAAAATATATATATTTCTTATGCCTAATTAATATTTAATACATTACGTACATTTGCAAAATTAAAAAAAGAAATAATTTTTACTAAAATTAGCATTCTATATATCAAGTGTATTTGCAAAATTTTAAAATATATATTAAAATATATAATATTATATTATTATTGAGACTTTGATTTAACTTGACTAACATAGATCTCTTCACTAAACCATATAAATTATAGTTAAAAGAATAAAATTAAACTTTATTTTAAATTTAATTCTAACAGATCATTAATAATGCTCTAAAAAATTTCTTATGAAATTGGTGACCATAATATCATAAAAATATATGGTGCCATAAACGATATTCTTTAACTTTTTAAATGACAAGAATGAACATATTGATATAAATAAATAAAAAAGTTTCTGTTTATTATGACCCTTTTTATCTTATGGTTAAGTACGGTGAGCCAGACATATGACTGCAAAAATTTTCTTTAGATTTTGCCAGAGAAGTGCAGTAAATGGATTGTCATTTCACCTCAAAACTATCACAGCAAAAACGTCGATCCCAATTTCCCAAATACAGAGATATGAAAAGAGTCAACTTGAAGAAAAAACTACACACTGACATTTTCAACGCAACGCTTTTTACTCTGTACAGCACGTGTACCATCTTGATTCTATTGGTGGTGGACGACGACGGCCATTTGACCTCTGGAACTACTTTTAGAGCAGGAGGGAGACGACAAAAACTTCACGAGTGCCTGTGCTTGCGTTGGCTCCCATGTTTTTAACTTAGGAAAATGCTAATCTCACGTCCGAAAGTCACATCCACTCAATTATCTGAACCTTCTATTAGTTTCTTTTAAATTTTCAACTAATTGAATTAACTTCTAATGAAATCAAAAAATTGATTGATCAAACGATCAACTCAACTAGATCATATATTTTTATAAATATATTTACACATTTGATCATATATTTTGATCAACTTTTGTACTACCATATAATATATATATATATATATGAATGTAAATGGTAAATAAAAAAAAATATATTATCTGTCTTTATTTGAGTCTTATTAGAAATTTTGATTTTGATTTTTTTAAAATTTTTTTACATAATTTTTAAGTAAATGTTTTTAAATTTTTTTACCTAATTTTTTAACATCTTAAAATATTTTTTAAAAATATAAAAAAAATCATAATATTTATTAAAAACAATTACTTAAAAATCATATTAAAAAAATAAATTAAAAATCAAGATCCCAAACAGGGATAAGTAGCATTACCCATAAAAAAAAAGGATCAAATTGGACCAAAACTTTAAAAAATTAAAAAAAAAAATAGTGTTTCAATGACGAATCAGTATGCATCGATTTTCAAGGTTTTTAAAATTAGTATATAATGCTTCAAATTTTAAAATTAGTATAAGTCTAAATGGATCGAACTAATTATACCCTAATAAAAATGAGTCATGGGATTCATCTTAATAAACACTTTAAAAAACAAGATTGATTGTGTAACTGTGTTAAATAAGTAAGGTTTTTTGTCCATAATTTGTTACAGAATTGTTACTTTAAGTCGTTGTATAAAGCATACCATTCATATCATTGAAGAAAAATTTCACTCAATAGTCATGCACCATTCATATACTTGCCACTTGCCAAGAAAATAAAAATAAAAATTAAAGACGGACATCAGCAAGTGTGTGGTGTTAGGTTGCAGAGTTGAATAATTCAACATTTTAATGATAAGATTGGTTTACAATATTCAAAGTTTAGAATTTATCTTTAAAATTAAAGTATACAATGTAAGCACTTCATTGTATGTTATCTACATCAACTTATAAATATAAATATTTTATTTTTTTTCAAGTATAAATATTTTTTAAGATTCTGTTTGGACTCTGTATTATTATAAATTTTTTTATTATAAATTTTTTAAATTTTAACATAAAATATAATAAATATAATAATTATTTTAATTATTTTTTAATTTTTAATTCAATTCATCTTATTTTAACTTATTTTATTTTTTTAAAGAAAAAAATTTAAGTATTATAATTGAATCTATTCTTTAGAGGAAAAAAAAAAAAGAATCTATTGACCGTGAAAGGAGAAAGTTGTTTTGGGAAACTCGTTAGAAAGTAGAATAAAACAGTGACCGTGACCAGTATATTTCTTTTTCTGGTTTGGATATTTTATTCCAATAATGATATAATTATTATCAAGACTTATATTATAATAAGAATATTAACATTTGACTCATTAATTTTTAAAAAAAAATTGATAAAAATATAATATTTACAAAAAATTTACATTAATTTCATCAAAAAAACTTTTATTATATTTGATAAAAATGGAAAAATAAAAATAGAAAAATAAAATAAAAATATATTAAAATCGATTTTTAAATAATAATCTTTCATCAAGCCATTTTTCCTTATTTAAAGAAAAAAAAATGCCCTTTCTCAATATTCTAATTAGAAAAATGATATACTTACTGTTGATTTATTATTTGTTTATTATTTTTAGTGTATTTATTTATTTATTTTTAAATATTTTTTAATATTCTTAACCACTAAAAAAATTAAAAAAAATTATAACTTTACTAATAATCACTTTCTTAATTATTAAATAAAAATAGATTTTTAAAGTAATAAAAAATAAAAAAAAATTGATAAAAAAAATAAATAATATATATATCATTATTATTGTAATTAACAGACTTTGACATTAGCACGCCTATGTCGTTGAAAAAAGTTCTCGGACTGGGACGTGAGAAGTGGAGTCTTGTTTCATCCTCTATTGGAGCGTTCAGTCTTCTCATCACTTACGATAGTTTTTCTTTTATTTTACATATTTGTGTGATTGTGTCTATTTATATAATTTTTAGATCCACTCGTGGAGTTAGAGCACGGGCAGGCATAGATGCCACTTAAAGTTAAAATTTATATTAATATTATTAAAATATATAATATTATATTACTATTTTACCTTTAAAATAACCAGTCCAATATAAATTAACCTAACAAAAAATGTTAGCTATAACTAAAATTTGGACTTGACTAAATATTGCGAATGTTCTTATATGATAATTGCAAAAGTTACATACTTTAATTATTTTAGAAATAAATTTTAAAATATTTTTATTGAATGGACTAAAAATCAAATTTAATAAAAAATTAATTATTAGGATTTAAAATAAGTCAACATTAAAATGTCTAAACTCTAAAATTTTGAACTAGTGGATATAGTAATGCTAAATAATCCTGCAAAGATGAAGGTCACTATTCTCTTATATATTCTTATTTTATTATTTATTCTGTTACTTTTCTTTCTCAAACTACCATTTATACATAAAATTAGTTTTTTTTATACATTTGTAATTTTTTACTTGTTGCAGATTTCTTCCTTATATTTTGTAAGATAATCCATGTTTATTTATTTATTTTTCTTACAAGAAACCAACAACCATGCATATAACTAATTAATTTTTTAATATTTAATTTAATTAGAATATAATTATTAATTAATATATAATGAGTAGAATGATAGAATAAAATAAAAATTATAAATAATTAAATATTTTTTAATTATTTATTATTCATTATTATATAATGAATAATTTAATATAAAGATTTGATATAAACAATTAAAATACAATTGTTATTATATTATTATATAATAAAATATAACTATTTCAATATAAAAAATTTATATAAATAAAATAATAAAAATTTAAAATAATTTTTCATAATAATTTTTTAAAATTTTGAACAACCCAATCAAAGTACTGTTAAAATTGTTTCCCTGTTACAATTTAGCGGTGATTTACTGCACGAGCTTCTATGTATCTGAAAGTTTCCCTATGATAATAGGGTTCTCTGTTAGGGTTGGTGAAAGGCCAAATCATGACTAACACATAACATATAGGATGGAGTGGTGCTGCTTCGTCCGAATTTCATGTCCCAGAATCTTTCGCTGCTGTGAATATTTTTAAAATTTTTAAATATATATATTTATTTTAAAAAAATCCGCAATATCACAAAAAATATTTATTTAATTATTAAGTAAAAAAAAATTAATTATTTTTATATCGAAAAGATCTTAGGAAGATTTAGCATATTTCTATAAAATGTTGGCAATCAATCTCGTTTACCCCTGTCACTATGCTGATCATAAAAACCTGCGAAGAATATCAATCAGTATGCTGGATAAATGGATCAACTTTGTGCATGATTTCATAGTAGGGAGTATTTTCATAGTAGTGAGTATTTTCATATGATTTTTAAACTGCAGAACATTTTCTACGCAAAAAAAGGGAGCTGACTCTTTTTTCTTTTTCTTTAGATATAAGACAACCAATTGACATTTTTGCATAATTCGTGACAATTTTTTTACTTTTTTTTACTTTTCTGCTCTTTCTTTCTTGGGTGGGACCGGACGAGGGGAGAGCTTTCTTGGAACTTATACGAAATCCTTAAAAGTTATGATGACATTTTGTAACTTTGCAAAGATACCCTCGACCCCATCAACATCCAGTAATCTATTCCTCTGAGTCGCATCTTCGCAGTTCACGGATATATTGGAAAGATTGAAAAGAATACATCCAAGCTCTCTCACAGTCACCTCCAATGGCCGCTACCCGCACATACTTACTCATTCTCGCTCTAATCTTATCGTTCTTTATTCTCAACTCAGCTTCGTCTGAGGCAGATATCCTTTTAACCTTCAAAGCCTCCATTGAAGACCCCAAGAATGCTCTCTCAAGCTGGTCTAATGCCTCAGCTACCCATTATTGCAACTGGACTGGTATCGCCTGCGTACCCACGCCTTCACTTTCTGTTATTTCTCTCAACCTTCAAAGCTTAAACCTTTCTGGTGAAATCTCCTCTTCAATCTGTGAGCTTCCCTATCTTTCTCACCTCAATCTTGCTGACAATGTCTTTAACAAACCCATTCCTCTTCATCTCTCTGAATGCAATACTTTGGAGACTCTGAATCTCAGTAATAATCTCATTTGGGGTCCAATCCCATCTCAGATTTCTCAGTTTGGTTCTTTGAAAGTGCTTGATCTCAGCGGAAACCATGTTGAAGGAAAGATTCCTGAAAGCGTGGGCTCATTGCAGAACCTTGAAGTACTCAACTTGGGAAGCAACTTGCTTTCAGGTAGTCTCCCTGGTGTTTTTAGTAACTTCACCGAGCTTCTTGTTCTTGATTTGTCTCAAAATGCATACTTGGTTAGTGAGCTTCCCAGTGACTTTGGGAAGCTCGAGAAGCTCGAGCAACTTCTTTTGCAAAGCTCTAGTTTTTATGGTGAAATACCGGATTCTTTTGTGGGTTTGCGAAGTTTGACCATTTTGGACCTTTCCCAAAACAATCTGACCGGCCAGGTTCCTCAGACACTAGGGTCATCTCTTAAGAAACTGGTGTCTTTGGATGTTTCACAGAATATGCTTTTGGGGCCATTCCCAAATGGCATCTGTAATGAAAAAGGCCTTGTAGACCTGAGTCTCCATACAAACTTCTTCAGTGGTCCAATACCCGACTCCATTAGTGGATGTATAAATCTTGAGAGGTTTCAGGTTCAGAATAATGGGTTCTTTGGCGATTTCCCGGACGGTTTTTGGTCATTGCCCAAAATCAAGCTCATTCGAGCTGAAAACAATAGATTTTCTGGAGAAATACCTGATTCGGTATCAATGGCTGCCCAATTAGAGCAAGTTCAACTAGATAACAACAGTTTCACTAGTAGAATTCCTCAGGGCCTTGGGATGGTTAAGAGCTTATACAGATTCTCTGCATCTCTTAATGGTTTATATGGTGAACTTCCTCCTAATTTTTGCGATTCACCCATTATGAGTATAATAAATCTCTCACACAATTTGCTTTCGGGCCAAATTCCGGAGATGAAGAAGTGCAGGAAGCTAGTTTCATTGTCTCTTGCAAACAACAGCCTTACTGGAGAAATTCCACCATCCCTTGCGGATTTACCAGTGCTAACTTACCTTGATCTTTCTGATAACAATCTCAGCGGTCCCATTCCCCAAGGGCTTCAAAACTTGAAGCTGGCCCTCTTCAATGTCTCCTTCAATCAACTATCCGGTAGAGTCCCATTCTCTTTGATTTCAGATCTCCCGGCTTCATTTCTGGAAGGAAACCCTGAACTTTGTGGCCCAGGATTACCCAATTCTTGTTCAGATGACAAGCCAAGACACCGGACTGCTGGTCTTGCAACATTGACATATACTCTGATATCTGTAGCTTTTGGTCTTGGGACTCTGATTGTGGCTGCTGGGTTTTTTTGGTATCATAGATATTCCAAGCAGAGATCTCAAATGGGAAGTTGGCGTATGATATTCTTCTATCCTCTTAGAGTCACCGAGCATGAATTAGTTATGGGAATGAATGAGAAGGGTGCAGTAGGAAGTGGTGCATTTGGTAGAGTATACATTTTAGGTTTACCTAGTGGTGAACTTGTTGCCGTAAAGAAGCTTGTTAATTATGGGAGCCAATCATTCAAAAGCTTGAAGGCAGAGATTAAGACATTAGCCAAGATCAGACATAAGAACATCGTTAAAATTCTTGGTTTTTGCCGTTCTGATGATTCGATCCTTCTAATTTATGAGTTCTTACAAAAAGGGAGTTTAGGGGATCTGATTCGCAGGCCAGGTTTTGTGTTGCAGTGGGATGTGAGATTAAGAATTGCCATTGGGGTTGCTCAGGGATTAGCATATCTTCATAAGGATTACACCCCACATTTGCTTCACAGAAATCTCAAGACAAACAATATTCTGCTGGATGCAGATTTTGAGCCAAAACTCACAAATTTTGCACTCGACATAATTATGGGAGAAACCGCATTTCAGTCAACCATGGCTTCTGAAACTGCATCATCGTGTTACAATGCACCAGGTAAGAGATCTGATGACACCCCAGCAAGTTGTAATAGGTATAACTCATGTTTTATATTCTTATGCTATTTAGCGGCATTGGGGTCATGGAAAAATCACCTTTAAATTCTTGAGGACCCGTGAATGCTTTCTATAAGTTACCTTAGATAAAAAATGTAAAGAACTGCTAAAGTGGTTAGGAGCAATTGTTTACTGCTAAATCACCTTTAAATACGCCCTTTCTGAATTGATAGTTAATTGACTCACGAAAACACCACATCACCATAGAAAAGGTATATAAATATTTGGCAAGTATATGGAATGCTTTGTGAATACATTATGATATTTGGGGCCCAGATGGTCTTATTGGGTTTGTATTGCAGAATGTGGTTACAGCAAGAAGGCAACTGAGCAAATGGATGTTTACAGCTTTGGTGTTGTATTGTTAGAGCTCCTTAGTGGCCGAAAAGCTGAGGAAGCAGAACCGGCAGAATCTCTTGATATCGTGAAGTGGGTGCGAAGGAAAGTTAACATTACTAATGGGGCATACCAAGTTCTTGACCCGAACATATCAGAGTCTTCCCAACAAGAGATGTTTTCAGCTCTAGAAATCGCTATGGGTTGCACTTCTGTGATGCCAGAGAAAAGGCCATCCACTTTTGAAGTTGTGAGAGCACTTCAATCCCTTGACTCAAGGACTTCCTTTCCTCCCAATACTTTTGAAGGTCATTCAATTTCACTCTGATGGAACTGAGGACTGAAACCCTTTTTTCAAGTCTTTGATGTAAAGCCAACTTGAATCTTCTCATTGTGACACCTCTGATCTGGAAAAGAATATGCTGTTTTGGCATGCCGTTCTGTTCTGCACCAGGATTTGTGAATGGGATTCTGTTTAATAGAAATACAAGATTTCTGAAATGTCCTAATGGTTTATGTATGTTAAGAAACTTGATGCCATGGTCCATGCCACTATCGATTGTGTTTATCTCAAGCCATCTCAAGCTAATCGTTGCTTGGACTATTACTTTTGTAACATTCCATAAAAAAAAAAAAAAAAATTAAACTCATTGCAACCTATTTCGTTTGCTCAAAAAAAAAAAAACCCCTTTTAACCTAAAAGCTAAATTCATATATCAACTTAAAAAAGTTAAATTGTAACACAACTACTGATGCTTGATGAAAATATACTGAGAACTAGCTCATTTCGAGGGGAACAACCTCCAATAGGGAAGAAGCCCAACTAGTAAATCTTATTAATAAGCTTAAGCCACTATGGGTTTGGGCCCATGGTCACTGTTATTGACGTGTGACCTAAATCCATCTTAATGGGATATACAAAATATTAATATTTACAATTTAACTCATTTCAACATTCAAATATAGCATAATATTCCCCGGAAGTTTTAGAACCTATGAGTTCTTCGCTCAGATCAATAGCCCAGACGACACCATAGAGTTACAAATTAATAGATAGAAAATTATTGATATTTTTTTTTTTCACAAAAAAAGAAAACTTGCTTGTTGTAATACCATATAGTATATACTCCTTGTGTGACATCTTGTAAAGGCATTTCCTCTGAGCTACTACTGCAAAACTAATATAACATGACATTTTGTGTATGTATATAATAAATACATCACACACAATGGCATAGTCTCCCCATATACATATTGTGTCGCTGGTACAGGAGTACTTTTTCTGAGATCTAATTAATATCTAAGGAATTAGATATGGGTGGTGTTATTCACTCTGGTAAAATGGGTTTGATTGAGTCACGTTTCAATTTTTTTAAAGTTTTTTTTATATGATTTTTAAGTAAATAATTTTAAATAATGTTGTGACTTTTTTTATATTCTTAAAAAATATTTTAAGATATTAAAAAAATAAAAATATTTTTAAATAATATTATGATTTTTTTATTTTCTTAAAAAAATTTTAAGATGTTAAAAAAATTATATAAAAATAAAAATTTAAAAATAATTAAAAATCATACAAAAAAATAAAAAATAAAACAGGACCAATCGAAACCATTTCACAAGGAAGAATAGCATTTCCCAATACATATATATGATGTTACATGACAAGAGCACAGAAACATGGACGCAAGAAGCGGATTCACAACATTTATACTTGATTAAATGATTTTAATTTTGAATAATATTAAATACTCAATAAATGTTACCTGACCCAATTTTTCTTTTTATATATCCGATTCTTATAAATAATGGGCAAATGAAATGAAAGGTCACAATATAAATAAAATTTATTATAATTATTTTACGATTTATTTTATAAACAATTTATTATAATTATATGTCATTAAAATAGTTTTAGTTCTATGTAACTACTTTCTATTAGGAATAGAATTGTAAATTTATTGTAAACCGAAAAAATCACCTCCCGACCATAACATAAAACAAACATTCTCGAATCTTTTATATTTTCTTTCTTTTTGAATCAATCTTCTTGGCAACCAAATAGAAATACTGTAAAATGGAAGTTTAAAGCACAAAGTGATCACGTCTGAAAATCACAATCATGATCATCATTAACAAACGACCAGACAATTACTATACCACCTGTTTAATTTCATACAATAGGATTGTCGTTAACTCACACATACAACAGGACAATTACATAGAGTTGGCTTGGATTCTTTTTCATACTCAGGATTGCTCAAAACCCCAAACACAAGTGGTGTTAAGAACACAGAGAAGAAAATAATTTTGGACTGAATGTTAACAAATTTGTATTTCTGCTTGTATTCATTTACATAAGAAAAAGGACTAAATAAATAGATACAAGAATAAGTTATCTATAGTAACAAATTTCACATATAATTACAAAGAATATTGCTTACTCCTAAAATCACGTTGATGAAAAAATGTAGTGAATCTTGACTGAATTGTTGGGATTTTATTTTGATAATACGCCCACTCAAGTTGGCACATGGAGATCCGTAATGTCCAACTTGTGGAGAAAATGGTGGAAGAGTTCATTGCCCAATGCTTTGGTGAAGATGTCGGCGACCTACTCATGAGAGGAAGTGTGTACAATAGTAAGGAGTCCAGATTGGATTTTTTCGCGAATGATGTGGCAGTCAATCTCAATGTGTTTGATTCGCTCATGAAAGACAGGATTGTAAGCTATGTGAAGAGCAGACTGGTTGTTACAGTAAAAGCTCATAGGCTCAGAGTGAGAGACACTGAGGTCAGTGAGAAGCTGTTTTAACCAAGTGAGCTCGCAGGTGGTAACGGCCATGGCACGGTATTCAGCTTCAGCTGATGAACGGGCTATTATTGTCTGTTTTTTTGTATGCCAGGAGATGAGACTGGTACCAAGCTGAATGAAGTAGCCGGTGGTGGAACGCCGAGTAGTGGGACAACTTGCCCAATCAGAATTTATATAGGCAGTGACATGAAGAGTGGTAAAGGAGGAAAAAAAGATGTGTTGACCAAGATTGCCTTTGATGTAGTAAAGAACTCGATTGGCAGCTTGCATGTGAGGTGCACGAGGGGCGTGCATGAACTAGCTAAAAATGTTCACTGCAAAAACAATGTCAGGACGAGTGATAGTAAGATATATGAGGCGACCAACAAGTCGTCGATAAGAACTAGGATCATCAAGGAGAATGTCGTCATGGTCAGTAAATTTCTTATTTTGTTCCATGGAAAAGGAAGCAGTGTGGGCACCAAGTTGACTACTATCAAAAAAGATGTCTAGAGCATACTTGCGTTAGTTGAGGAAGATGCCTTGAGATGATTGAGCAACTTCAAGACCAATAAAATATTTAAGGGGTCTGAGGTGTTTGGTTTTAAGTGCGTGGAGAGGATGCTTTTGAATACTTCAATTTGTGATGGATCATTGCCGGTAACTAAAATGTCGTCAACGTAAACAAGGATCAGAGTGACGCTGGAAGAAGTAAGCAAGGTAAATAAGGAATGATCTGCCTGAGATTAGGAAAAACCTGCATCAAGAAGCACACTTATTAGTTTAAAAAATCAGTTGCGGGATGCTTGCTCGAGGCCATAGAGGGATTTGCGGAGGTGGCAGACACCATTCTCTCCTTTTGAACAGTAACCAGGATGATGGGTCATGTAGACTTCTTCATCAAGATTGCCATGGAGGAAGGCGTTGTTGACATCGAGTTGGTGAATGATCCTTTGGTGAGAGACAGCAACAACCAATTAGCAATGAACAGTAGTCATTTTGGTCACGAGAGCAAAATTCTTGTGATAATCAAGTCCTTCAACTTGAATGCAACCTTTGGCGACAAGGCGAGCTTTGTATCTTTCAACAAAGCTATTGGCGTTGAGTTTAGTTTTGAATACCCATTTGCAGCCGGGTTTCTTGCCAGGGGGAAGAGGCTTAAGTGTCCAAGTAGAATTGGTTTCAAGAGCATTAAGTTCAACTGCCATGGCATCTCGCCAATGGACATGTTGAATAGCAGCGGAATAAAAGGAAGGGTCAGCAGAAATAGTAAGAGCATTTAAAAAAATAAGATGAGAAGGTGAGAAACGAGACTAAGAAAGAAAAGCAGATAAGGGATGAGCAGTGCTACCTAAGATCAATACAGCGGATGATGACGATGCAGAGGTCTCGGTGTGTATGGTTGGGCAAATATAGTCTTGAAAGTAGGTAGGTCGAGTAGTGTTACGATGAGGACGAGGGGGAGGGGGAGAGGGGGGAGGAGACGAAGGGGAAGGCACAAAGATAGTAATAGGAGGTGATATAATTGGTTCAGGTACAGGAAGAAGAAATATAGGGAGAGGCGGGGAAGGTGAATGAGGAATAGTCTGGAAAGGAAATTGATGCTCGTGAAATGTGACGTCACGAGAATAAAAATAACCTGTGTGTCAAGGTTGTAGGATTTGTATGCTTTGTGGGTGCTAGGATACCAAAGAAAGAGACATTTGGATGCATGAGGAGAAAATTTGTCACAAGAGGCAGAGAGAGTTTGTGCATAGCAAAGGCAACCAAACACTCGAAAGTGGTCGTATTTTGGTGGGGTGTTGAAGAGGAGTTCAAAAAGAGATTTATTTTGGAGAATGCGATTGGGCATGCGGTTAATGAGATGGGCAGCGGTAAGGATACATTCACCCCAAAATTTTAGAGGTAAATGAGTTTGAAAGCGTAAACTTTGAGCAACATTTAGAAGGTGTTTATGTTCTGCAACATCGTTTTGTTACAAAGTTTCAACATATGTACGCTCATGAATGATGCCATGATCATGGAGAAAATTTTGAAATTTGTGGGAGAGAAATTATTGGCCATTGTCAGTTCGAAGAAATTTAATGGTGGTATTGAATTGATTTTTTATGAGTACAAAAAAATGCATGAGTTGGGTATAAGATTCGGATTTGTGGCACATGAGATAAATCCAAGTGATACGAGAATAGTCATCAACAATAGTAAGAAAATAATGGGCACCACAAAGAGAAGGAGTATGATAGCTACTCCATATATCACAAAAAATTCTATTAAGAATGGTATCACTTTTATTAGCATGAAAAGGAGAAGGTAGTCTAGTGTGCTTAGACTTAGCATAAACATCACAATCAGATAGAACATAAGAATTATTAAAAAGACTAGCAATAATCAAACGAGAATGATGACCTAAGCGTTGGTGCCACAAAATTTTATTAGCGGTCATTTGGGTGGAAAAAACCATGGTGGGAGTTGAACGGTACACATAGAGACTATTGCAAAGTTCACCCGCTTCAATCAACCTCGTCGAGTATGGGTCCTGAAAAGAAACAGTGGAAGAAGAAAAAGAAATAATACAAGAGTTAGTGTTGGTGAGTTGAGGGGCAGAAAGGAGATTAAATAGAAAATGAGGGACAAATAAGACATTTTGCAAGGTTAGGGTTTCGGCTAATTTACAAGTGTCGACCCCTTCTATTTTAACATAGCTTCCATTGGGTAAGGCGACCATTCGGTCAAATGGGGGAGCAGCCATGATGGAAAACAAAGTCCGGTTGTGACATAGGTGGTCGGTGGCGCCGATGTCGATCACCCAGTCACGCCGTCGATCAAAGAGAGGGGGAGAAGTAATATTATCGATGAAATTGGTAGTGAGAGTGGTGAGTTGAAGCAAATCGAGCAACTTTTGGTAGAGATCAGGGGTCAGACCAGGTATGGGAGAAGTGGAGCTGACTTGGTGGGCCATCGACGGGGAGGAGGACGGAGCTTTGGTGAGGATAGATGGCTATTTTTGGTGGCCGTGAGGCTTGTGATCTATTGGGTAACCCACAACTCACTAGCAACGGTCACAGGTATGACCATTTTTGCCACGTTCGGTGCAGCATAAGGGAGGCTTGGTACCGCCGCCAGAATGGACTGAAAAAATTTGGGATTCTGACGCCGTCCCTGGCCTCAAATGGAGAAGACGTTGCTGCTCTTCCTGTAAAAGAATAGAAAATATTTTGTGATGGGAGGAAGTGTTTCCATGGCTAGGATTTGGGTTCTGAGTTGGGAAAAAGACTTGTTGAGGCCAAGTAAAAATTGGTAAACTCTCTCATCTTGGGCTTGTTGCTATAATTCTTTGAAGTCATTGGCTTATTGTAGATGGCTGAGTTCATCCCATATTTGCTTGATTTGATTATAATAATCATGGACAGAACTGTTGTGTTGCTGCAGGGATGATAACCCATGCTTGAGATGGTATATTCTGGCATTGTTGCCATGGCAGAAACGTGACTGGAGGTCAAGCCACACCTCATGAGGATCCGTATGAAATTCAAGAGAGCTGGCGATGGTGGGACTGATGGAATTAAGTAGTCAGGTAAGAACCATATCTTTGGTCTGGTTCCATTGTTTGTATTCTGTAGAAGTGGGTTCGGTTGGGGGAAGAGTGTCATCAACGAAAGCTAGTTTATTTTTGGCATTTAGGGCATGGGTCATGGCTTTTTGCCATTTGGAAAAATTGTTACCAGTGAGGAGACCGGAGAAAAGGATGAGACTTGGGAAATCTGAGGGATGGAGGAGGTATGGGAATTGGGAGGGAGCAGGCGGTAAGGAGGAGTTAGAGGCCATGAGAAATAAGAGAGTGGATCAATTTAAGCTCGATGTCATGTTAAGAACAGAGAGAAGAAAACAATTTTGGACTGAATGTTAACAAACTTGTATTTCTGCTTGTATTAATTTACATGAGAAAAATGGCTAAATAATTAGATACAAGAATAAGCTATCTATGGTAACATATTTCATATATAATTACAAAGAATATTGCTAACTCCTAAAATCACGTTGATGAAAAAATGGAGTGAATCTTGGTTGAATTGCTGGGATTTTATTCTAATAATAAGTGGCTTGCATTTGCCGAGTACTCAACCATGCATGCTAATTAATGCATGCATCTTCTTAAACCGTACATGATTTGTATCATAGAATTAGACCTGATTTTGGCAAGTACGTGAATACGAAGGAGAGTTAACATTACCAATGGGGCATACCAAATTCTTGACCAAAACATATTAGATTCTTTTCAACAAGAGAGATCCTTTTGGCTCTAGAAATCGCTATGGGTTGCACTTCTATGATGTCAAAGAAAAGGCCATCCATGTTTGAAGTTGTGAGAGCACTTCAATCCCTCGACTCAAGGACTTCATTTCCTTTTAATACTTCTGAAGGTCATTCAGTTTCACTCTGATGGAAGTGAAGACTTAACCCATTTTTCAAGTCTTTAATGTAAAACCAACTTGAATTTTTCGAAAAAGAATATGCTGTCTTGGCGTGCTATTCTATTTTGCACTAGGATTTCTGATGGGGTTCTATTCAATGAAAGTACACAATTTATGCAATGTCCTAATTCCTAATGGTTATGATTGTTAAGAAAAACTTGGTCCCATGGTCCAGGCCACATAGGTTAATCTCATGACTTATCTCAAACTTGATCCCATGTAAATTAGCTAGCCATTGTTTCCTACTTTTATGGGGTTTTCTAATATTCTTCCTTTGTTGCTCTCCCCAAGTGGAGCATGTAAGGGCTTTTGTGTTGATTCTTGAAAGGTACAAAATAAATATAAAGAAAAGAAGGTTTAATCTTGTACTTTTTCAGCATTTTTCTAGTGTTTTGCTTCTCTATTTTTGATTCTGCTCATAAGGGTGCCCTTTAGAATGCGAAGTCATTTCTAGTATATGCTTTGAGCTTGTACAACACATAGTTGAACTTTCAGGGGATCCTTGTCATGTCTTTGTGCAAGTTTGTTCTTAAACACCCGGTATCAATTTAAATAAAAATATTATTGATTCTGGCAGCGTACGGTGGCAGAACTTATAATTTTTTTGGTTTTTAGAATTTCAGATAGGACCTTGATACTTTATGAATGCGTATTGAACATTTCTTGTGACCCAATACTATGAATTTATTTGTTAAAAGACATACTTATAGAGTTTAGTGCACTAATATTAATAAACTGTTTTATTACTCCTATATGCGTTCTTCTACCTCTCTCTTTATTTCCCCTTAGATGCTTTTTCTTTAGTGATGTCTCTTTGAAAAGGGATCCAACAACATACTTGAAAGCTATATTTACCCTGTATGATAACTATCAATAGGATCACTGCTTGTTTAACAAGAATGAAAACCTTACTAAATATGCTTGTTATAAAATAGTCCTGCCTGGGTGAAAGGTAACTTATGTTAATGGTTCATTCCTAAACTTTTTTCTCATTTTTTCTTTTATCCAGGTTCGTGGGCTGAGAAAGAAGTACCCAACACTTTGATGAAATATTCACCTGAATGTCAAAATGATCCAGAAAATATTCAATAATATTATTTATTTTACATTTTCATACATTAGTTAAATAATTGTGATGTATTATTATTTATTTTATTTTTTTTGTAAATTTAGTTTTGCATTGTGATGTATCATTTTATTAGTTGTGATGTATTATTATTTATTTTGTTCATTGTAAATTAATATTTTTCATTGGGATGTAACAACAATATTAACTATTTTGTATTTTTATTAATTTTGTTCTTTAATTTATTTTTTTATATAAATATTTTTTAAAGTGTTTACATTATTTTGAAAAAAATCTGAAAAATTTAAGGATCAATTTAGAATTATTTTAAGCTTTAAGTCTTGAAAGAAAAAAAAAGCATTAAAATCCTAGTTATCTAGCTGTATTACAAATCTAAATATCCGGATTTAAGAGAGAAACTGCGAAAAATCCAGATATCAAGTTACAATCCGAATACCTGGATCCAATCCGGTTATCCGCCCAAATCAATATAGGTGGATACCCACCTAGGTTTTTAAGATCTGGTCCGGATTTGGTTGTGGGCAGATATCCAGATCCGGATTCGGATGCGCACCCCTAATTATTATATATACTGCTTGTTTTCATACAAATGGATACGGAAATAAAATGTATTTAACTCACATATAAAGTTGGTTTCAATTTTTCTTCATACTCAGTCAAAAAGCTGGATTTCTCAAAATCCCAACCCTAAATGGCTTGCATTTGCAGATCTGCTAATTAATGTATGCATTTTCTTAACTTGTACATTTGTTGCATAGAATGAAACTTGGTTTTTCTTTACCATATTACCCTTAATTTATCATTTTTTAGAATTATCAATATATATACTTATCTATCTAAGCATTACATTTTTTTAACATAGGAAAATGCTACATTTCAACCAGTCTTACATTCTACTCTACACACCGATGACATGGCCAACTCAGTTCGCTCGCCATGTTACGATTCGAACTCTTGTAGCGGTCCAAGTCGAAACCTCCCATTCCCGAGAAAACCCCCATTCCCGAGAAAACCCCCTTTCCTTGGAGACCCCTGCAGACCAAAACACTCCCCCCCTCCCCTTCGTTTGAGACTCCCCATCCCATCCCATCTTCCCCCCTTCCTTCGAGACCCCAAACCCCGCGTCTTTGAGACCATCTTCTCCCCTTCCCTGTGCTAATCCAGAAATTGTTACAGTAAAAAACCCTAGTTTCGAGAAGCTTCTTCTCCTCCTCCTTGGTCCTCGAATTGTCTTTAACACCCTCTCCCTTGTCGACACCCCTCAAAGCTGTCTCCCCTTTCCCTCCCGAAGCCCTCACCCCTATCGACATCCTTCAAGAAAAACTCTAGTCCACAGAAATACTCCCGCACATCACTCTGCCAACCCTAGATCTTATTGTTAAATCTATAGATTTTATTGCTCGTATTTTATTTTATTTTTTGCAATGTTAGGTTTCATGTTTTCTTTGGCACCTAAATCCTGAAATCCAGGTTGATTTCTAATCTTATTTTATCCATTTTTTGTTTTTAGTTGATTTGGTTTTCTTTGCACTATATTTGGTTGTTGAGAATGAAAATCGTGTATATGTAGAAGATAGTTGATATTTTCACTCAATAGAGAGTTGCTTGAAAACCAAGATTTTTCTTTACACTATGTTCTTTTTACTGCACTTTGATATTATTTTCACTATAAGTTCACTCGTTGATGTTTTCACTCAAAGACCTTTTTTTTTTGCCCTTTGCTAGAATGAAAATCCAGCATTCCAAGATTTCATTTTTTTTTTGGTAGAAAAACTTTGTAGGAATATTTAGATTGATGTGTAGCTATATGCTTGTCTTAGCTTACTCAGACAAAATTAGAGTTCTACTTTAAGAGTGAACTTTTTGCTATTAGATGACATAGAGAAAAAAAAAAATCTAGAATCTGTGCTGGCCTTTATCTCTATACTCTTTCAAAATGCAATGATCTTTCAAAGTATTCTATTGCAAATGGATAGAATAGGAAGCTCAGTTTTGAAGTCCTGTTTTTCATATTAATAATAAGCCCCTAGAATGGTTACTCCAATCCTACCTATCAGGCTATTTATATTCTATTTCCTTTTGGTTTTCATAAATCATTGGGCTGCTACATCATATAGGTAGGTGGATGTTGACCATATATCTAAATTTTTGAGGTAAAATATGCAGTAATTATGTGTCAGTATTTGGAACATGTTTAAAACTTGTTGACATAAGATTGTTACTATATACGTGCACCTGCAAATGAGATTTCTACTTTATTTTATATTATCTAAGTAGTAGGCCCAACTAACCGTAATTGTATGGATCTTTTCAGATGTTGGCCCTATCTAGCACTGTAATCATGTCATTTTGTGTTCTAGTTACATTAAAAAACCATGTCAATTGCTTTATTATTTGCAAAAAATGGGAATGTACCCACAAACTATGCCTACCTATATATACTTTTTATTTGCAAAAAATGCATATCATTTTAATATGCTCATTGTTTCATTTAGATCATCCATGGCAGTGGGTGGATCATCATGTGTAAATGATGCGTTGCAAACAGAATCACTATGCTGTTGGTGTGGTTTAAAAGTCACATTAAAGACATCCCAAACTAGCAAAAATCCTAGAAAGAAATTTTATGTTTGCCCGAAGTACAACACGGAAAACCCATTTATTTTTTTTTTCATTTTTGTATTGCTTTTTAACATGTCCTATTTACCATTTGACAAAGTAACAATTCGTATGCAAGGAGAAGCAAGGTGCCAATTCTTCATATGGATAGACATATTTCAACTGGTAGAGGAGAACATTCGCATAAGAGAGAATGCAGTTCGAAAAAGGGAGGACGATGTATTGTTGCGCGAGAATAAAGTGCAAAAAGTAGAAGAAAAAAAAGCTAAGGGAAATAATGTTCTTTACAATTGGGAGGAGAAAAAAAGAAAGCAAATAATTGAGAATAGATGTGCATGAATATTATTGTATATTAGGTGTTGTCAATTGTAATAATTTTTGGTTGGCGTGGACTTATGATATATTTTGGACAAGTTAATTGCAAGTAAATGTAATTTGTATGATGGACAAGTTAATTGTAAGTAAATATATGTTGGACTTTTGGACAAATCAATTTTAAGTAAATGTATTTTGGACAAGTTAATTGTTTTCTACTTCCATAAATGGCTTACATGTATGTGAGTGTATAGAACATGAAGGAAAATGAAGACAACGAAATGTTGCATGTTAGTTGAAAAGATAACGACATGTAGGCTCCACTTTAATGAAATATTGCATTTATTTAGGTTCTCGTCCCACTGTATTCATGCATAACAACTTGCTTTGAACTCCCAAGAATTTTATTAACAAAAGTTGGGTGCACACCAAAAGTGAAGTGAACAAATTATTCATCACTAGTTGGGACCACTCTCATTATCAACAATTCCAAACTCAGAATATCACTTGCAAGATTTTTCAAAAGCTCCACTTTAACATGCACAGTTATTTCCTCAAATTTTTAATGCTTGCATTAATAATTCTACTTTCATAATTGAAGAAGTCATGACAACATCTCTCTTCCATAATAAAAATGCATTTTCTTCCTTCCATAAATGACAACATATCTTATATCTTCAATAACAAGAAGTCATTACATAAATAATCAAACAATACTACTACATAACCAAACTATACGTAACCAATCTTAAAAACATAATAACCAAACTTGGCTACTACAATCAAGTCAGCTTCCTCCCATAGGGGCATCTCAACATTACCAGTCTGCTTCGTCATCATCAACTTGCAAAACAAGGTTTTGGTTATTTTAGAACAACCAAAATCATACATCTTCATCAGTTGATTGCGTTAGTTGTGTGACATTAATGTATTGTGTTACTCTGACAAAATCATTTGTGTCAGCACTGGGTATCTAAATAAATCAAAAAATAACAGATAAATTAGAAAGAAATATGCTTGCAATGAGAAGCAATTAACATCGAATATGTTGGAGGAAGTCTAATTTATTACTTGGGCACTTTTTAGAGCTCCCGATGCCTCACCATCTTGTGATGCATCTTCATCTTTATCCATCACACTATATCTCCGTGGTATAACCCCTTCAAAACCGTATACAATTCAATAAATAAATGTGCTCGTTTTAAAAGATTGTTGAGTCGATTATATAGTAGATGTGAGTACTAATATGAGTGGGTTTGGAGATTGGGGTGTGCTCATATGATTATTTGAGTTTGATCTATGATAATATTTTGTGGATTTCATTAAAACATATTTGAATGTAAATAGGTTAATATCATGTGTTTGAATAAAAAAATATATTAAAAAAGTAATAGATTTCATCAATTATTAGTTTGAGATGAGTTGAAATCACTTTAACCACCAAACAATATAGCTATATGATCAGCGATTAGTTCTTGACTTTGGGACCATTCTGTACTACATAAAAGGGAGCTATACCTCTTATATTCTGAACTTCTTTAAAAATGTTCCTAACAAAAACAGAGTTTTCAAATAATGCATATTATTCATAAAAAAGGAAGAAAAAAATAATGCATATTAAAATCATTTGGTGCTTAATAGGCAAAAGGCAATATATATATATAGTACCAGATTCGTGATAATTTATGTGACTTTTTTTGTTTTTGTTGTTGTTGCTGCTATCTATACTAGAAGCTAACAAAATGCAATAAAGCACATTAGCGCCCAACGAACACAATCTAAACACGCACGAACGATTAATTAATTTGTTCTATAACTAGCTACTCCACATAAAACCGTTCCAGATGAAAATAAATCTCACAATCTCTACTTGATTTTCATAGAAAATAAAATCTAAAATAATGTTAACAAAATCGCATAAAATCATTCAAGGAAATAAACCCACAAATTTATGTGGAAAACACCTAAATATACTCACAGTTACAACTCTTGAAACACGTGAACAACGGGAGACCAGGGGCAACCCACGAGCCGAACTGTTGGAAAGGAGGAAGGGAACCGGCGGGCTGAAATAAACCTAGGCAAGCTTCAAATCGTTTTACATTTATCATTTGGGCTGAAATACTGGGAAGGAAGGGAAGATGTATTCTGCTCACGTGATACGGTGATTTTGCCATAGCAATAAAAAAAGAAAAAAAGGCCATGTTGACAGGTGTATAGAGTAAAATATTGTAGCTGCTACAATACGACCTAAATATAGCAGAACTCTTTAACATATAGATACTTACCCAAGCAGTAAGCATTTAACTCCCTAATTCATTACTATATTCACTTTTTTAATGTGACCCATACTCTTAAACAAAACTCACTCAAATATTTTAATACATTACTATTTATAAATATTCTAAAATATGATTAGTAGCCTAAGCCTTTGAGATCTCTATCATGGACCATGATGTAGTATCAATATTTGGGTTTCTAGACTCTCTTATGTTCTGAGCTAGCTTTTGAACTTTTAAGTTGTCAACTTGATCCAAATTTTCTTTTTATATATCCGATTCTTATAAAATATAATAGGCAAAGATAATATTAATAAAAATATTATAATTATTTATGATTTATTTTATAATCAATTAACTCACACATAAAGTTGGTTTTGGATTCTTCTTCTTCTTCATACTCAGTCAAAAAGTTAGATTGCTCAAAACCCCAACCCAAATGGCTTGCAATAGCAGACTCTACCATGCTAATTAATGCATGCATCTTCTTACACCGTACATTTGTTGCATAAATTGAGACCTGATTTTTCTTTACCAAATCACCCTTTATCATTTTCTAGAAATTATCAAAAGTGAACTCATGATCAAATGAGTTCAATTGAACAGAAAATCTCTAAGTGAAGGAATGGATTCAAACTAACTAGCATATATTCATATAACACACAAGTGAAGGAATGGTATCAAACTAACTAGCATAGATATAAGTATAAGCAATAAAGAGACGTGATGCTTGCCATGATCATAAGCTCACTAGCTAGATCAACATCTGATTTTCAGCATTAAGGCTTAAGGCTTTCACGCCCTCTAGCTTGGCTGATTACTTTTACATATATATATATATATAACTTAAATAGACACTTCTCTTTTTGTATGAATAAATTATTTCAGAAAGAGTAGAGGCTTCTCCAAGGGAATTTCAAGTTACCGTGGAGTAATTTCAAGGTATCGTAGTGAATCTATAATCCTCTCTCTCTCTCTCTCTCTCTCACTAGGTATTATCCCTATCTCTCTCATGGCCAAATATTGAGAACAGGAACTCCGACTATAAGAAATGGCAAGCCAGGCTAGGGAAAGGTAGAGGAGTGAAAAGCATTTATATTGGAACATTTGGTGAGTCCTTGTATATGATTTATCACCAGTTAATCATTTGATAAAATCACGATTTGCTCTATATTAAGGTTCGAGTCCTTCATTTCATTATTTTTATCTATTAATGTTACTTTTACGTGATTTTTCTTAACCTGAAATTAAATTGCAATATTGTACTATATATATCATTAATTCCTTTTGTTAGCTCTGAGAACAAACACGATATTATATTAATTTGAAAGTGCATATATCCAAACTTGTCTAGCTAATACCTCCATGCATTTGTGTATTAAAACAAATAGACACTGTCATACTCATGAAGAGGAAGCTGCGAGAGCTTATGACGTTGCTTCCATTAGAATGAGGGGACTAAGGGCTACGGCAAATTTTGAAATGAGCCACTATGATGTGATCAATGGCATATACTAACATGCAAAAAACTTCCGATTGGCAAAGGCGCTTCAAAAGTGCTAAGGAAGACCTCAATAGATGATTTTCTTCTGACAAAAAGAAACAATGGAAAGGCCCTTGCATTATGCTCAGAGTTTGAAAACCCAAGCAACTCGCAACCTAACTCACAACAACAGACATTTGAACATTTTACTACATTGGCAACAGCCCCGAGCAACCATATTTCTCCTTACTTTCAACAGGACTTCAATAATGCCAACCAAGATCATCTTCATCAGAACCTTAGCTCCTCCAGCTTTCAACATTATGGCACTCAAGGATTGACTCAAATTGATGGAGGGGAGACATCCTGTGGAAATTTGAGTGAGAGCTCAAATTTTGGATTTTCGGCCTGTAATGGGGTTTGGGGGGAGCGCAGCTTGACAATGATGGAGACTAATGAACTAATGGCCAATAGTGGAATATTGCCAAGCTGGAATCAGCCAATTTAGTTATCTGATCATCATTCTCAGATCCCCACATTCCCATTTCTTGGCTACGAAAATCCTTTCTGACAAATCCTGATTTTCTTCACGCAATCAGTGCTGGAATTGGCTTGGAGAAGAATGGGGTTTTACATGGGTGGCAACCTTAATGAAGGTTTTCTGGTAGAGAATGGTAAGTTGGATGGAAATTCAAGGGTGACAAACAGTGGTGATTACTCTTTAGGGATATCTTGGGGGGAAGGAATCTTGGGGGGGAATTCAACAAGTGGAGGAATTAGATCAGATGTTTCAGACACTACAACATAAACAAATGTTTGATCAGTTTCATCAGTATGCAGAAAATGATGTTAACGGCCTATTCCAGAATCAGAATCCTGACCCTTCCCATTCTCGTGAGATCCTGAATTTCGAGTCTCAAACAAACCCTAATAAGTACTTCTTGTACGGGTGCTTGACTGGTGTTGATCAAATTAAATGAATGTCGAAACAAATGTAAACTTCAGTAGCTGTGTACAAGGACTTGCAGACGGTAGTTGGTTTCCAGAGGAAAGTTTGTTGGTGATGGAGACTGCGGAGAATATGAACTCCAATGCTAATGCCAGTAATGGTGGATTTCATATTCATGAAGCACCAATAATTATGGAGGGAAACTCTGCACCGCAAAACCTAGTCGAGAGAGGAGATCAATTGAGTGAAGACTTTGGACAGAACATGGGAGACTTCGGAATTGATTCCTTGGAGTTGGATGAAAGAACTTTTCTTGACAAGCTGGTCTCCTCTTTCTAATGCATGAAAGGCTTCGCTAATTACAAGGTAAATTATTGTTTATGTAAATCCAGGTAACTTAGATATATGACATTCTGTTACAAAAACTGAAAAGAAAAGATATATGACGTTTTTAGTATTTATATATGGTCGAGGACCGAAGTGATGAAGTCATCAAATCAAAGGATTGCACATGGAACATAATTTTTTTTTTTTAAAAAAGAAAAACTTGTATTTGTATATGCATGCATGTGGAGGTTATATTATTATTTATTAATATACCAGAGAGATCATCTCAAACGGGAAGTTGGTGTATGATATTCTTATATCCTCTTAGAGTCACCGAGCATGAATTAGTTATGGGAATGAATGAAAAGTTTCCAGTAGGAAGTGGTGCATTTGGTAGATCGAGTATACAGTAACTCTTGTTTTAGAGTCTTATGATACTTATCAGTTGCATTTGAATATCCGACTCTCTCTCCCTCTCTCCTTCTCTCCCTCTCTCAGCTCGTTTTAACTGATTTACTATTTTCTGAACCGTAAATCATTTAAATCATCGTTGGTCAATGAATACCATACCGTAAATCAGTTAACTCTTGAGGGTTGGTCAATGAATACTGAAGTAAATATTAATGGAGCTACAAATTGTCTTAGCAATATTGCTCATGATGGGAACCCATCTAGGTTAATCATAATGGAGTTTGGCTAGCCATCACTTTTTCCTTTATATGCACGATTTATTAAATTACATGTTATTTATTTTGTTAGTACTTTTCTCCAATACTTACTAATTAAATAAACAAATTAATCATTGTTGATAGTTCCCATAATGGTATCAATGGATTAGAGCATCATGCGGGAAGTGATCATCAAACTGGCGAAACGTCAGTACATGAGCTTCCTGATACTATTCATGTTGATCACTATTCATGTTGATGATCATCGTAGGGGATTCCGTAAAAAGCCCAAGCGCCGCTAACTTAATGGTGAGAGAGGCTCAATCTACAAATCAAGAAGTTAGTAGGTCTGTTTCTCTCTTGGTTTTTTTATTACACTGGATTATTTGAAGCATTTATATGGGATAACATGACTAACCAAGGAGATCAGAAACCAAAGACAGGTTGCAATTGTTGCCAAAGAAGAAATATTATTTATAAATGATTCTTTGTTTTAATTTAATAGCATTTAATTTGCCATTGTTGTTCTGTAATATAAGATCTTATAATACCGCGAATTGACCTTTCCCATTTGTTTTTCCTTCTCGTACTTCTTCTTCTTAGTACTATTCTTGCAGTTTATGTTGGTAAGTAAATCTTCTAATTATTTAGATTTTAGTAATTTTGGTTCATGAAAATAAATCATACACTCACAAATTTATACTTTATTCTTTTTTTTTTTTTTTTAAATTTAGCAGGTGGTTTTGATGATGAAAAGGAATTAAGCGGCAAGGGCTTATGATTTGGCTGCTATCAGGTTATGAGGCGAGGCGAGCACCAACAAATTTTAATGTATGTTGTCATGTTGATGATCTAATCAATCCACCCGCCATATATTTATTTATTAATTTATATTTTCCTTTTATAATTAATTGGTTGTGCATATGTCCTAGCTGAGTAACTACAAGAAGGAAAAGAAGAAGTTGCAGTACATGACAAAGAAAGAATATTTGCTCAGCATTAGAAGGTGAGAAAGACTAATTTTAATCAACAAAAGTGTGTTCGAGCGACTTGGAGTTTAGGCGGTCGAGAAGGAATTTATCACATTAACACCGAGAGTACAAAACCTATTCATCTTTTCTTTCCAGCTTCCATTAGGGGCGTAAGAAATTAAAATTTGAAAAATTCGACAACAAAACTGGCGTAACCGGTTCAGTTTTAAGTTGATAAATTGATTTTTATAAAGTCAAAATAGGTCGGTACCGATTTAGTTCCAATTTTAAGTTTTTTAAAACCGGACCGGTTCAATATAATATATTTTAAATTAATTTTTTTAATATTATATGTAATATAAAATAATATTTTTATATATTAGTATATAATGCAAATTAGTTATAATTTACATTTTATGGCATAATATTAACAGTCTAATACTATATTACTATTAATAATATATTTTAAAGTTATATATATTACTAAATTAAACAATTAGGTATGAAATAATGATAAAATAGTAGTGATAGTCGGTAGTGATATTTGTAGTGGTAGTTTTCTTTATTTAATTTCCACCGCTTCTTATTGTAGTTGTAGTTTTAATTTTTAGTTGCCCTTTTCTAGTTGCAATTATGCCTATAGCGGTAGACCCCTTTGCTCTATGATATTAGATGTTGTTAAAAAAAAAAATAAATAAATAAGAAGAAGAAGATAGTAATACTAATACTAATAATACTATCACTATCAGTCATATAATAATAAAAATAAATAAATTTATTATAATAAATACTAATATATCATCATTCTTATCTCTTTAACTAATACTAATATATATACTAATAATTTAATAGACTAATATAGATTATTTTAAAATTAGATAATCGGACCGAAACTGATAAAACTGGTACTACCAATTTTGGGAGATAACTGGTGCATAATTGATTTAAAAAAATGAAAAATCGGTAATATCGGTTTTGTTCTATATTTTGCCCAAAACTAGACCTGTTACCTCCTAGCTTCCATGTTCAATTTTGCCCGTTCTATGTATTACATATATATCTTTTGATAAGTAATTACATATATATTCATATAACACTCATAAGGAATGAACTCAAATTAAGCATATTATATATAAGTATAAAGCATAGAGAGATCATGATGCTTGACTGACTATTTTACATATATATATATATATATATATCTTAAACAGACAATGTTCGTTTTGCTTGAATAAAATATTTCAGAAAGAGTAGAGGCTTCTCCAAGGGACTCGCAAGTTACCGTAGAGTTTTAAGGTATCATAAATTCATATGTAATCTTCTCTCTTCCTCTCTCTTTCTAGCTCTCTCTATCTCTCATGGCCAAACATTGGAACAGGAACTCCAACTATAAGAATTAATGGCATGCCAAAGGTTGAGAAAGGTATAGGAATGAGAAGCATTTATATTGGGACGTTTTGTGAGTGCTTGTATAAATGATTGATCATCAGTTACTCATTTGATGAAATCATGATTAATATAATATGATCAAATTAACATTGTTCATGTACTTGATGATCATTAGTCCTATATTAAGTTTCGAATCCTTCATTTGATTATTGTTATCTATTAATGTTTTTACCTTGATTTTTTTTTTTTTTTTTTATTTTGAAATGTAATTGAAATATTTTACCATGTATCATTAATTACTTTTGTTAGCTCTGAATGTGTCCTTTTTTTATCATTAGTTTGAAGGTGCATATAGCCAAACTTGTCTAATACCTCCATGCATTTGAGTATTGAAAAAACAGATACTCAAGAGGAAGCTGCAAGAGCTTATGATGTTGCTGCCATAAGTATGAAAGGATTAAAGGCTAGCACCAATATTTTGAAATGAGCAACTACGATGTGAATGGCATACTGGCATGCGAAAAGCTTCTGATTGGCCAGGGCGCTTCAAAGGTGCTAAAGAAGACTTCAATAGATCATGATTTTCTTCTAGTTACAAAAAGAAACGGCTGAAAGGCCCCCCCACATGGGCCTCCCCTGCGAAAGAGGCTCATGGCCACTAATTTTCTAGACTTTTCATCTGATGCATCGTCAAAAAGATATATTCATATATGGTGGTTTGCTTTTGTTCTTCTTCATATGTATAAATGTAGAAGCTTTACATGAATCTTAGCTGGCATAGCTGCTAATTGTTGATGACAGACGATGACGGTGATCACGAATATGGACAAAATTGTGATTGTGGATGAGAAGTTTTGCTAAAGCTGTTATAGATGCTGTGAATTCAAACCAGAAAGATCACTCATGGTTGGGGCATCTTACTGAGGGCATTCAACAAGTGTTGGCTACACATCCTGCATGGCTGACTTGTTTATGTTCCAAGACAATGTAATCAGTCAGCACATGCTGCTGCTAGCGGGTGGGTGATCACGAGTCCAGGATGATTCTATTGGTTAGAAGATGGTCTCTTTCTCTCCTCTTTTTTCTTCCTTTCTCTTCCAACCCATTGAAACAAAACCTGCAAAGAGACAACTTGCCCACAAATTACTGTTCACAGGCACAATTCAAATTTCGCAGCCCTAGAACAGCCGGACTCTTGGCTTCCTTCTCCTTATTGTTACCCCAGCTCCTACACCTAGACCTTTTGTTGCGTCTTTCTGAACAGTAAACCCTAACAATTTACCACCATCAATGTTAGCATCAAAGCTAAAGTCTGAAACATGTCTATATGGCATTTGAAACCGATCGCATGATCTACAAAGTTGAACCCCTCAAACCAATGGTGCGTGTGGCGTCCAGTGTGCAAGAAGAAACTTCTATGATAGAGAGAACAACAAAAATCAAGGAGATAAAAAAGTAGATGAGTGGGCAAATACTCATAAAATATAGCACTTTGGGGCTCCCCGAGACCATGAATTACCCCCAAGGATCCAATTTTTGGTTGGACTAGGAATCTATTTTGATATGCACAACACCATGACCACAATAAGATACCCCCAAAAATATATATATTTTTTTATAAGTCCCCCAAAAATATCACAGAGAAAATGATGGAAGTTCCCAACTTTAGCGAAAGGGAAACCTAGGAAGGGAAATCCTTATGATGTTTCTGATTGTATCATATGATGGACGATCGAAGTGAGAGATGAAATTTTTAGGCTGGACGAAAAGTGTCATGGCCTGGTATTGAGTGAGATATAAGTTGATTAAGACAACCCCAAACCCTAACCTCATTTCCACTTCCCTTCCCTTCCCTTATTTCCTTCTGTTTTTTCAACCTATCTAACCATTACTTTTTTATATATAGAGAGATACTTACCTAAGCACTAAACTCCCTAATCAGTTCTGAAACTTAAAGAGCCAACCATTGATCTTGTTGAACAAGTGCGACAATCACGATGAATAGTACAGAAAAATCAAAAGATAAAGCAAGAGAAAATAACACAGATATTTGACGTAGTTCGAAAGTGTACCTACATTCCCAAGAGCGAGAGGTGGAATTTCACTATGATCAAAAGTAAGGTTACATCATATACTAACCCTAAGCCTACCTACTTGCCGCTATTCACGTATTAGATATGAGACACATACTTCAATAGATCCAAAAATCCTAGGACTGCTAGATAGTAATTTGATTCAACCTTCAACCTTCAGAATCATAACATTCCACTGCGCTTCCGATTTCAACGTCCACGATGACCCACTCTATCAACATCGATCCGGTGGCAGCCTTTTCCTTTTGGCAGCTTCACTCATCTGTCAATATTTATTATATAATTAGTTAACACTATGCCCAATATCAAGGAATTGTAAGCTAGCCTATAGGTCACCCACTCTGCAATTTGAACTCGTGACATGATTCCTACTCTAATGTCAATTGTTAAAGGCCTAACCTCTGATTCAAAAGCCTTAGAATTGTTGGATACTAATTTGGTTAAACCTTTAATCAATCTTAACAATAATCCATTTTTATATCATTAAAGGCTATCCACCAAGTCTTACCTTTTTCGTCTTTCTCCTTTTGACCCTTCAGAACCTGCAAAGAGAGACAGCCAGCCACTAAAATATAGTTAGCAGCTCCTGACTTTGGCTTCCTACCTTCCCTTGCTTAATTGTTACCCCAAAATCCAACACTTCTGTTCGATCTTTCCAAACACAAAACCATAAAACTTACCAACCCTTCGGCAACCAATAAATTAGCTGCAATTATATTGCAAAGCACTATGGCTCTAACTCATCATTCATATCTACACCACCACTCTTACAGATCCAAAGTAAAAACACTACAACGTTTCCCAGAAATCATTGCATAGATTGTCACAACTCATGTTGCAAACTCATACCCTGGCACTGAAAATAGTGAAACTTTTTCCAGAAACCCAATCTCAAATTCATCAGTTCAACCAAATAAATTCTTCATCAACAAAATAGAAAACGTCCAAAATAGAAAATTGAGACTTATAACCTTGATGTTGAAACGTGACTGTGTCAGAATATCCAAAATGAGCATCGTAAACCGAGCTACAGAAAGAGCCCAATTAAAAGGTAAAATTCGAAAAAAAAAAGCACTTATTCAACTACATACCATCATATGAACAACCACAGAAAGAGGCACGGGTCATCCCCGACCTCAAGATTTAAAGAAGAAATCAGATCATCGTCGTCGTCTTCGTCGTCATCATCGTATCTTGAAAAAGGAAAAATAAAGGGTGATTCCGAATAGACAATACCACCAAATGATCCGATACTCATTCGGAATCTGCGGAACCGGAAGCAGAGGATTCCATCTGGAGGCGCTCGAGGGCCTTCTGGTGGGCCCAGGTCTCAATGGTGAGATCCGGCTTGGCGTTGAGGCCGACGCCGAGGATCACGATGGTGAGGAAGCTGGTGATATAGCAGGGTAGCTCCCAGTCCTCCCAGTTGCGGGACTGCCCAGGGGGAGGAGGGGGTCGGTTGAAGAGGTAACCCTTGGGCCGGTCCTCGTGGCCCGGGCTGGTCCACCTGCTCTGCCCCGACGTGGAGGAGCCACCCCTGGTGCGCAGGGAGCCAAGAAGACGGTGGCGCAGCATTCTGGAGGCTCCGGCGATGGGAGTGGGGGAGGGCATAGTGTTGTGTATTTGCGCCTTAGGTTTAGGACAGGAGACCGACTCCCCGAGTCTGATAGAAAGACACGAGTGGTGGAGTGGAGCCTATTTTCTCAGTTTTATGCTTTCCTTTTGGGCCACCGAGTGGGACCGGCCGTAAGACTTAACTTGTTCACGAAAGCTTTCTGGGTATGTTATCTAAGCTCTAAGCCCAATCCGTTATGTCTTTTTCTTTTGTTCGGACCAATCCATACGTCTTGAGCATGACTTGCTTTGGGTTTTTTTTCCCCCAAATAAAAAATAACTCATTTCCATTCTATTAAACTAAGAATTTTCTTGAGGGTCGGTCGGGTCAACTCCTCTTATAAAAAGTAGCCTGTCACCTTAAGTAGCAGTAGGCGTTAGGACCTATTTCAAGTTTAAGTCTGTCGGAAAAAGGTGAGAGATTGTCGGGGATCGCCGTTGTAGGGATGAGGTCGCCAGAGGGAGCTGGTCCTGATGACATGGGCGGTGTCACTCACTGGCGGTAAGCCGAACTCTTCCTATAAATTCATCTTAATTTTATTTTTTTATTATATTTTTTATTATGTTTTCTTCATTTTATTTTTTTATTATACTTTTTATTGTGTTTTCTAAATTTTATTTTTTTATTGTATTTTTAAAAATTTCTTATTGTATTTTTACAGAGATTATAGAAGTTATAGATGGGGGTTATTTTTGACGTTGAAGACAATCGAACTAGCCCCCAACGTCTCTCTTAAACTAAAGATGAGACATAAGAAAGAATATTTTTCAAAGTTATAATCATATCAGAAGTAGAAAGAGAATTTTTCACTAACAAGTGAGTCATATAATTGTCATTTTTTATAACATGAAGAACCTCCTACTTGGTAATATTTTTGATCAACTATTTTGTTTCACATACAATAATATTGTCATTATTGTAGCCTTTTTTTGTCACTTTTGAAAGCATTAATAACTTGTAACGAGTCCCCTTCAAGAATCACCTATGTTAGGCAAGCCAAATTATACAGTCTTTAAAGCTTCAAATGTCTCGACAAACAAAGGGTCAGGGAAGAGTTTTTTCCTTGTCCTCATAGTAGCAATGACCTCTGGCCTACACTATCCCTTACTTCCACTCCCACTTCAATAATACCATGTACAATGTCAACAGCAATATCCTAATTCATTTTGAACCAGCTCAAAGGGAGGGCATGTCACTCCTTTATTAATGTGCATACCTTACTTGCTCTGAGAACCCGACTAGAATCCTCCTCAACTAGCAAATCAAGGATACCTTGGCCTCCTCAATGAGAATATTAGGATAAACAAACTCTCCTTTACAGATGAAACTGTTCCTCCTCCATCATATCTTTTTGGCCACAATAGCAAATTCTTGGATAGTTTGGCTCTTCAAGGACCTTAATAGAGCATCAAGAAGCTGCAACATGGACATATGTGGAAGATAGCATTTCTATAGGCTTTTAGAGCACCGGCTCTACACTTTCCTAGTAGACTCACATCTCCATAAAGTATGAACTGTGTCTTCTTCCTTCTTGCAGCAGATAGGACAGAGTGAGTGTTCCAAAGTTCTCTTTTTGAGCAGATTAGATTGAGTAGGGAGAGTATCGAGACAAGATCTTCATAAGAACACCTTATCCCCATGTTGAATATTAAACTGCCAAAACTGTTGCCAGACTTCTTTAAAAGAGTTACTACTGGAGGCTTGACCTGGTTCAACCAGACTCCTTTCATTTTTTATGTGGTAGGCACTTCTAAGTGAAAAGCTTCCATTTTTGGAGCCTGGCCAAATAATCATGACCCTACTGTTAAGACAACTAATGGGAGTTTTCAAGATGATTTCAACTTCTCTTGGGTCAAAAACCTCCTGCACAAGGGCAGAGTTCCACTCTGCTTTGTGGTAGGGTCAATAAGGTTGAGACTGAGGCATTATTCTCCAGCACCTTGACAATGCTTTGGGTTTTTTTTTTTTTTTTTTTTTATAATAGTGTTCACATGACATACCAAATGAAATTTCCATTATAATGTAAAATTAGAAATCTAAAGATATAAAAATAGGAAAAGAAGCGTGGTTACTGGTTACCGACAATTCTCACCGATTAATCTTTTTTATTTTTTCTTGGCATTTAAGAACGTATTTTTTAATAAAGTTGTGTTTTAGAAGAGTGGACGTATTTCATGTTGATGGAATTTAGTGTCACACATGACATGACACGTGAAATTGTTAAGACTTTTAATGATTTAAGATTATCTAATACTGTGAGGCTTCTAATGATTTTAAGGACTTCTAACAGCTTAAGGTTAGAATAACATCAACGAGAGATTGATTTCTTATTAAAACTCTTACTTTGGTGGGAAGTAAAAATTTAAATTGCAATTGAAGAAAAACACCGGTTATCTCTACCCTATAAACATATGCATATGCCAAGCCATATTAATCAAAATTAAAAAATGGTTAAATCCGAGAAACTATTTTTATGTTATTTTCAGATTTAAAGTAAATTAGAGTTGTGGCTATAAATTCGGTACATTCTTTATACATATCCACACTCGATATGAAATTAATATTAGAAGTCCTACGTGGTTTGTTTCATAGATTAATTAATCACGTTCTTTATACCTCTTTGGTCTTTAGACATATATTTCTTTTATAACTATGCCACTAAGACATATATAATTGAATAATTCTTCTTGTAATTCATATCTATAAACTGCATTGCAAGCTTAAGTAAAATGCTCCAATTTCATAAGTAAATGAAATAAGTTTTTTGCATTTTAAAATTTTTTGATTTGTAAAATAATGATATTTTAGTCAATTTTATTCTAAAATTAAAATTTTTTTTTTTTGTCTATTGATTTGACAGCAAATAAATTTATAAAAATAGATTGTATGTAACATTACTTATAATAAAATAAATGAAGAAGGAGAATCACAAATTAAATCCAAATGGGAGGGAGACTTCATTGTAGGATTTCTGTAATCACACACCAACTAGCTTCTCCTACACATACACGTAAGCTCTCTCTTTTGTTTTCTTCATAAAAAATATTGTTAAAAATAATATGAATAACAATTTCTTTCTTTTTAAACTAAAAATCAGATTTTTACGTGAGACAAACAGTATTAACTATTCTTCCAATGCATAATGCATGACAAATAATCTTGCATTGAACATAAAATGGAGAACTCAACTTGGTTGCCCCAAAAATCAATCTTCAAATCTGAGACCATATTTTCGATCATTGTCTTTTTGTCTATCATATTGTAGTTGGAAATAAAAAAGACCAAAAATAAATGTATAATAGAAGTCCTTAATTTATGTCAAACATACATGTTTTTTTGGGTAAAACAAGCATGCTCGTATAATTAATTAGGGGTAAAATAATTGTGTAAAGTGCAAAAGAAAATATTTGTGTGGATGAGTAAAAAATCAGTAAGAAAATGAATTATTAAGCACTATAAAAATTGGATTGGATGGAGATTTAACTTCATTAAAAATTGGGCATTTAACTGGCACGGCAAATTATTATTCTGATAAGTGTGGAAGCCTGGAAGGAAGAAAAAAAAAAAAACCAATGAAAGTGCTTATTTCCATGACAGAACTGTTTCATGATTCATCCACGTTCGTTAGATATGGCCCGTGATTTTCAGCAACCTGCTGCTATTGGCCAGACAATTTTCTGAAAATACTGAGCAAAAAAAAGGAAGAAAAAGAAAAAGGAAAGAAAAGGTGTCGGAAATACTTACCCAAAAAGGTGCAGAAAATGGCTAACAAAATGTTGCTGAAGATCATCTGGACAAAACAAAATGTTGAAAGAAGCTGTTTTTCCATATAGTTAAAAGCAAAAGAAAAGGTTCGTTATATGGTTTTACAACACGAATCACTCAATCATCTTAAAGAACCAAGTATTAGATTGAATGACCCTTTTGGAAGTTAGTATACTATATTATATCATATTATATTATATTATATTATATAGTAATATATAAATAATATATAAGAATAGCATCCTAACTTTAATCCTCCCGGTTGAGCGAAATCAAACCTAGGTTTCCAGCTGACTCTTTGACAAATAGAAGACAGGAAAACCCAAGGTGAATGTTGTTGAGACTTTCTCTGTTCTTCTTGCTAACAGTTAATACTACATCTGATCTATACACTATTAAGCTACAGATAGTAGGACATCGCTATGCCTTCACGGCTCCATCTTCAACTGATTTGAGTGCAGGGACGCTGCAACATCGTACATACTTCATATTAGTTAACATATCTCTTCGATGATTAAAAAATTATAAATAAATAAAAAAAACCATATCTCTTTGTGACATCAAAACATAACATGCTTCCATTTTTGGTCTACAAATTAGCCTAACCTGATGATTTAAGAACATGCTTTAAATCCAATAGAGTATTGGGTAAATGGCCCTATGTTTTTTGTCATTGTAATCTATGCAATAATATTTCTGTAATTCCCATGCTTTCCAAATTAAATGGTTTATTGAATGATTTTACCCAATGTTTTGAATACCATACCGGTACCAATACCGGTCAAGTCACTAAAACGAAATATTTCGGTACCGGTACCGTTTCGTGTACCGTTTCGAAATAATTTATAGATAAAAAAAATTAAAAAAAAATCTGGAAGATCGAAATCCGGTACCGGCCGTACCGGACTTTTTCGGCCGAAGCCAGTACGGCCAAAAAATCAGCCGAAACGAAATATTATTTTTTTGTACCGGCCGTTCGACCGGTACGGAAAATTCCAGCCGGTACGGCACGGTATTTGAAACACTGATTTTACCTGCAAATCCTTTTGCTAAAGTACTCATTGAATTGTTTTCATGACATCAGTTTTGGAGGATACCATGCAGTAGGGGATTGATTAAGCTGAACTCTAATCTACCTGAATTTCCTGAGTCATAACTCAAAAGGGAGTTCTCTGGAGTAATGAAAGTATGGCTGTCTTCTTCCCTCCCCCAAAGTGGTTGTTGAAGTGCATCAAAATGCCACTGCTGTTGATAGTCCTGTCTGCTTCCATTGGATGGGATTTCTGGACACACTAGGGGAGCAACCATGCCGGGGAAGTTACTGTACACTAAAGATCCACTCTGGAGAGGAGAAGTTGTTAGTAGCATAGGATGAGCATAAAGCGACGATGCTAAATTAAAAGAAGTGTTTGATCTAATAATTAGGGTAGTGTTATCAAAAGTAACAGGTATTAGTATTTTAAGCTGCGATTTGGATAGTGAGATGAGATGAGATGAGATGGTTTTAAATAAAAGTTAAAAGTTAAATAAAATATTATCAGGATATAAATTTATAATATTATTATTGTTTTGAAATTTAAAAATGTTTAAATTTTTTATCATATTTTGTGTGAATTTAAAAAAGTTATAATAATGAGATGAGATGAAATATCATTTAGATAGTAGAGTTTCTGAGAACATTCCACTGCTATTCATTATTTTATTATTATTTTTTACATACTTTTTATTATTTTTTACTACTATTTAATATTTTATCATTATTTTTTCACTATTATTCATAAAATGTTTGAGATCACCTCACTATTGAAACGCAACCTAAATTGATTGAGGGAAATTGGGACCTATATATAACAATAAGAAAGGTCAATAATTTCAAATATCAATCAATGATCCAAAACTAAGCCACTGAGACTTGTACACTACTGCTCAAGACTATTCATGATTTAGGCATCCAGTTGTGAAGGGCAAGCTGGTAATATAAGTTCCTCAATGGGTACCGCATGATCTGGTGAAACTGCATGCATCGCAGATTGGTTACTTGGGAAAAATCTACCCGCCACATCAGTGTTGAGAAATCAGGGTACAGATGAGATCCCACAAACCAACTGAAATAGATAAAGATATGTAGATTGACAACTGGTAACTGTTTTGATAAACACAATCTAATTAATAATTGAAGATGTGAATTGAGACAGATGAGAGAAAGAATATGTGGACCAACTGTTCTCACGCATACTAGTGGTGAGAAACAGACTTTTAAGCACTTGGGTGGGAGTTTGTAAAAAGCAAAATCTGAATCGAACTGCATCTGTTTCCCATTTCACCTACTATATAAAGTGTGGACTCATTGCCAACCCACACTGGGATTGATAAGAAGATCAACAACACCAAAACAATGAAGAGTATGATGTCTAGAAGTTCTGTAGAGGAAAATGGTTCTTGATGAAACAAGGTGCAGATAAAGAATTCTGGGTTTGTACAGGTATAGATGTAATGGAAACAACTGTCCAGCAGAAAAACAAAATTGTTAATCAAAATTGCAGAGAATTCTTATATTTGTTCTGTTTCTATAAGGAAAAAAAAGTGATAAAGATAAAGGAATGTGTATGCTTACTTCTATAGCAAATAAACCATCAATGTTGTAATCAACTCTTGGGTTGACTGCCGCAAGTCTCATTGATAAGAACTGAAACAAAACAAAAAAAGTTAATTCAATTAAAAGAAGATCAAGGCTATTAGGGGTTCTTCAAAAAAGGATCATTATTTACAAAAAGAAAAGGGCAGAATATCAACCCAATAGAGTCTCATTCAAACATTATTACTTTGACCAAAAAAATTATTACTATACAGATTCAAGAATCAAGACCATGATAGTTTGTTCAGCTCCATAGGAGCTGAATTTAATCTTGCGTTGTTTGTTCTGCCTTTCACTTGCCTGATTAACTCCAGGTTGAAAAGAACAGAATATATAGAAATATATCTAAATTAATAATCTACACATTCTGAAGTTTCAAGCCTCAAAATTCTCTAAGTAGATGACTGAATCTGCCAAAGGTTTATGCAACCTACCTCTCTAATTAATTAAACAAAAGACCAATATAATCAGTTGCAAGACATCCAGCATCATTTTCTTTTCTTTTTTCTTTTTTCTTCTGACTTTTTAGTGAAGTGAACATGGTAAGAAAAAGACATCAGAACTCTTCTTCTTGTTTTTCTTTCTTCTTTTTTTTTCTTTTCTGGAAAAAAGAAACCCATCTTTCAAGCCTTATCCACAAAATTATCTCGAAAAAGTTTCTTTCAAGTCTAAATCTCCCTAGTATTGTCAAAAACTTCAAGCGCATTTGATGTGCAACTCTGACCTCAACTTGACGTTGTAGGGAATGTACATGGTTGATGATTTCATCCAGAACCAATGCTGTGCCAGAAATCTGCATAGCAAATGTCTATTTTGGTAAGTAACTTTCTTGGTGAAAAGAAAAGTTATTTCAAAGCAATTTTCCAATTGCTTAAAACTACTGTGCAGAGAGACTCGCACTTTTTTATTCCTGTGACACAATGAGATGAAACATAGCACGTGGTTACTGGCAGATTTTTGTTATAATGAATTTGGTCAGCTCCTTACATAGAAAATGATAACACCTTTCTTAATCAGGGAACTATTAACTTTACTCATTTTTCAAACCATTGGATGATCATAAGAAACATACAATCAAAACATATAAAAGATGTATGCAAAACCTTTTTAGGATGACCCATAAGAAAGCCTTCTTATCGATCTCCCGTCATGGTGCATTCAACAAACTGAAGAAAACTCATCTTAAGCATGATAATGACACTACTTTGGCATTTCCCTTATAACTTGTTCAAGTGCACCTATACCATATCAATGGCCTTCGTCGTTTGATGACACCGGAATTTCACGGTGGGCCCCTAGCATATGATGTATCCCACATGCTCGCTCAATCAAAATGAAGTTTGCAAATCAACATTATTTAGATGCAAAAATCATAGCAATTATTATCAATAATTTTTCCATTTGAGGCATCAAACCCTTGCAACAATTAGTTAACTCAGTGTGGATCTGGTCTGTGTCCAACTTTAATAAAATTAAGTTTGCTTATGGAACCATCACATCATTTCCCTATGCCAGTTAGGCCTGGACGTTTGACACATACATTTGTGAAGGGAGTGTTTCTTTTGTCTTCCTTTTCTCGTCATCCCATTAAGGATGGAACCCATGCAGTGCCTGCACCTCACAAGTGGGATCAAAATTTCCCTCATACATGGGGGACCAGTGACCACATGCCAACTTCACTGTGTCCCCCCAGCACTCCTAAGCAGCTTCCATCTACCACATTTCCAACGCCAAAATTCTCGAGCCTACCCAGTACCCAAGGAAGGGTATTTACGTCATTACAAACGGCAACAACCTAAAGACATGTCAAACTGTGAACAGAGACGGTTTTTAACCTTAAAGTGGGACTATCAACCAACGCCCCCGGAAAAGGAAATTACGAGACCACCCCCTTGGCACTTCTATCGGGGTACAGAAGCAATCGCTTTCTCGAAAAGGTTAAGAAACAAAACCGTTATTTAAAGCGCATAATCCAATTAAATATAAATCTCGCATTTCGCACCTTTCAAGGATACAATTAGGACAAGCAATCAGCAAACTAATCATAAGATTAAGACTAATTAACTGACCTTGCTGCAACCTGGGACCAGCTCCTGCAGCAGCTTCATCCGAGCATTAATTTTCTCTCTCCTCGCCTGCGGATTATTTCATTAAATTAAATAAAAATTTTATACAATTTTTTTAAAGAAACTTAAAAGCGGAATTAGTCGTTAATTAAGAGAGAATACTCGCTCTGCTAAGCTATGGCTATCTGTAGCTTGACCGCGAAGAGCTCTCACGTGAACGTAGGGAAGCTTCTGAGAGTCTTGTGAGGTTTCGTTCTTGCTCTTCTTCGTACACCCTTTGCCCTAATTTTTTCCCACAAGCCAAAAGTTGGTTCAGATCCGGAGACGGAAGTGAGAGAAATTTACCAAAAAAGGAATGCCCAAGCGTTTTACCTTCTTCTCGCGCTCCTTCCTCTTCGCCGACCTCCGTGTCTTGCTCTTCACAGTCGGGTCGGAAACTAACGGCTGGGATGAGTTGGGATTCGAGTCGGTCTCTGCTGGCTCGCTCTTCACCTTCTCCATGTTCGCGCTAGAATTTGACGGCACCGAGCTTGTCTCAGGCGAGTTCTCGCCGGAGGCGTAGACTGAGAACTTGGCCGCACGTTCTATTAGGGCTTTGTTCGAAGGGAAGGTGGGATTTCCGTTGAAAGAGGAGATGTAGGATTTGTGGTCGTCGCTGATTCCGTGAAGAGAGTCACCGGAGAGCGGCGCCGGATCTCCGTCTTCGGAGTGCGGTGAGTGGAGGAGCTCCATGGCCTGGGTCGCAGGGAGCTCGAGAAGTGCGGTGAAGGAGCTCGCGTTTTCTGGCGGTACGGCAATGAGCCGCTGGATTTCCTCGCGGAATTGGAGTGATTCGAATCCAGTTTCCTCTTGATCGGGACGGATAGAGATGGATCCTGCTAGGGTTCCTGGATTTGGTTCCATTGAAAGCTCCAATAGATTCGAATTAGATTAAATCTGTTACACTGAGTGGACAAACCCACGTCAGTTTCGGAGGAAGATAGATACCGGCTTGACTAATTCAATAGATTAGAACTCCAACGAACACTTAATTGCTAAATTTTACTGAAATTCTGAAAGCCTAATTAAGCTCCTAGGTAATATAACTGTCGGTTCAAGGGAAATGGAGTTGTAGAGTTTGTGAAAAGCTTAGACAAAGAAGAGAGATGGAGGGAAGAAGGTGGGTTGAAAGTTGCGACAAATGTCGGATTGTACAGATAGGAAAGAATTATGAGGGATAGGTGCTTCAATGGCGGTCAAACTGTTTATCTTTCTCTCCCTCTCTGTTTTTCTGTGTTTTCTCTGCTTCTGTGCCTCGGAGGGATTGCTTCTCGGCCATTTGAAGTACAGCGAAAGCAACGTTGCTTCGGGTGCCAGTTTACTTATAATGTGCGTTTTCTTCTTTCTTTTTCTTTATTCTTTTTGTGTTTTTCGTCTTACGTATATTTAAATAAAATTACTATAATCAGAAATAAATTATATAAAAATAATTTCATAAATTAATATAATTTTATAAAATATATTGAATCTATTTTATAATCAAAATAATTTCTTAATTTAATAAATCATATAAAGTTACATAAAATTATTTTTATGTAATTCATTTATAGTTAAAATATTTTTTTTATTTAAATAATAAGATAAAATAAAATAAAGTAATTTTAAATAAAATTAAAAATTAAAAAAATATATATATTTTTAATATTATTGTTATTTTAATTTTGAAAATATTCTATTGTTTGTTATATTTTATGTCAAAATATTAAAAAATTATAATCATAAAATAAAATAAAATAAAATAAGACATTCACCCAATTTAAAACAAATAAGTGAGTACAGAATTTACGTAAAAAAAAAAACTAAGTTTTTAATAATAATAAACTAATTAAGTCCTTAGGAATATGATATAATTTGTTTTACCATAAATAATAATAAATCCATATAGACAGGTCTTTTATCTTTTAAAAATGATAATTAATAAACTCAAATAATTATTTTTAAAATATTTAAATGTCTTTCAAGTTTCTATAATTAAGCTTATTTTGCAATGGCACGGTTCTAACACCCATTATGAGCATTCGAACAATTTATAACTCCGTTCGAACATAAATGTACCTTTCAAACAATGTAGCAACATTCATTGCCAAATTTATTTTTAAATTCTTATTAAAAAATTCATTTGAATGATTAAATATAGCGTTCGAATGAGTTCTAAGTTTCCTTATGCACAATTATTTATATGTTTCCGTCACGACTATTATTATTACGAACATCACATTAACATTTGAACGTGAATTAAAATGTTGTTCGAACTTGTATAGGAATATTTGAACAATATAGCAACATCTTTGTCAGATTTATATATAACTCTCCAGTTTCTATCAAAAACTTAGTTCAAATGAGTAAAGACTCGTTTAGATTTGAAGATAACATTTTTAAATTGTAATTCAATTTTTTTAAATTTGAAAACAATAATAATAATATTTTATTCAATTTTTAACGTCCATTCATCTCAATTTCAAATCCAAACGAGATCTAAATATCTCATTCAAACGGTTTCAACTTGTATAATTGTATATAATTTGTTGCCACAACTATTATTCGAACAGCTATGTAACCAATCAAACGGTAATTAAAATATTTTCGAATATTTTTGTGAATGTTCAACAGTTTCTTTTGAGATGCTATATTTCATCCTATAAAGTTTAATTTGAATAGATATTTTTCTAAATTTTGAATAGATATTTAATTTAACAGATATTTTTCTGAATACAGAAAAAAATGGCTTCTAAATTTTGAGACAAAGTTTAATTTGTATCCCAAATAAATACTTTTTAGAATAAAACTTAAATTATTACTAAAAGATATCGACTCTAAAAATCAAATTTCTTGTTATGAAATAATTTGGTTTATAAAAAAGTTAATTTAAATATTATAAGTTAAATTCTTACCAGTTTGAATTGTACAAACTTGCAAATAAAATAGCTTAAATAAAAATGTACTCTAGATAAATTAACATAAAATAATTTAAATTTAGTAGTGGGTTGATATGCTAGAGTGAGTTTATGAGATCCATCTAAGATGGTAAGATGAGTTCATATATATATATATATATATAAATATATATATATATATATATATATATACAAAGTTGATAAATATTGTAGATCTCAAGCATAAATAGATATTGAGTTGAAAAAGGTTGTGAGTCTTACCCCACGTATAAATATGTGTTAAATTGATATGAATTTAATAGTTTGATAATTGAGTATTTTAATATTAGACTTAACTTAAAACTACACTAAATTGAATTGATCTCATTTGAGTTTAAGTTCCAATTGGTGTTTTAGGTTTTTTCTATTAAGTAGGATTAATTTCCAATTTTACTTAAAAATTATCCATTCCAAAATGTCCGATTAAGTAATAAAATAATTGATCCAGAGAGATAATATCGTTTGGACGATGAGTTGAGATAAAATAAATGAGTAAAAATTTAAAAATTATATTATTATTATTATTGTTGTTGTTTCAAATTTGAGAAAATTTAATTATTTATTATATTTTATATAAAAATTTAAAAATATTATAAAAATAAAAAGAGATGAAACATTTCCTGCCTTGAGCCGGCCTTAGAGTTGAGTTGTTTTAAATGATCGAATTAATAGCGGGAATTTATGATAAACTTTAAAAGATAAAACGGTTTTTTTTAATCCAAACGAGATCCATTTTTTTTTTTAAATGACCGAAGTAATAGTGGAAAAGTATGACAAACTTCAGATTTTCAAACAGGAGTTACAGGATTTAAGTTCTACGAGTTAGAGGAAACTCCAAAGAGATTAGATAAATTTTTATGTAAGGTTAAATGATATACATTGGGTTATCTAACTTACTGTCATATGGCCTTCTTGATGCAGCATCACCGCTTGGTTTATAACAAAAATACAAATACAAGGGTTGAAGGAATTTATGATTTCAATATTCATCTTTTGTGTTTTCAGATGTCCTTTTATTTTGAATACATTTATTTAATAAATCATATAACGCCAAATTGTGGTGCTGCATCAAAAAATTATTGGTAGGTTTCATATGGCTCAATAGCATAGAACATAAAATTATGATAAGAGTGATCATATTACGTATCGGATAATATTACATACAGTCTATTTTTATAAATTTTTTTATTATCTAAATAATAAATATATAAAAAAAATGTCAATTTTAGAATAAAATTAACTAAAATATTCTTATTATAAACCAAAAAACTGAAAAACTTATTTCATTTAATTATGAAATTAAAGCGTTTCACTTAGACATGTTGCAGTTCATAGAGAAATTATTCTTACCTCAAACACGACTCAAGTTTAAACTTTATAATTTTTTATTTTATTAAAAATAACCCATTATAATCTTTAAAAGAAAAACTTCCAAAAATTTATTAATATTTCAGTCGTTGAAAAAGCTTATCCAACGCCCTTTTGCTCTTATAATTTTGGTATTATCTCAAATAATTGTTACATTTGATGTCCTTAAATACATTCATTTTTTTAAAAACTCGTTTCAGAAAATTATCGCAGCCACATTGTCTAATTTGGTTTTAAAAATGAGATGATATGAAATAAGATAAAAATAAAAAAAAATATTTTATTATAATATTTTATTTTTTTTATTTTAGAATTTGAAAAAAATATTTTAAAATTTAAAAAAGATAAATTTTTTTATTATATTTCATATAACAAAATTTTAAAAAAATATAATAATAAATTTAAAATGTATTTTAAAATTTTAATTTTAACTCAATAAACAAACCAGCCCTTACATCGAGGTTGCATTATTAATGATGCTACGAGTACGAGGTGATAGACTTTCTATAAAATTGCATCATTGATTCATTATTGAAACAGAAAAGGTTACAGCTTCAAAAAAAAAACAAAGAAAGAGGAAAGGTTAGGTGGGGAGTGTTAAATGTTGATTAATATCTAATGTGCCCCTGTATACCCAAATTCACTGCTGATTGGCCCATTAAAAATAGAGAGCTCGGTTTAGAACTGAACCTTTTTTTTAAGAAATAAGTTTATCATTAAATCAATAACAAAGAGTTTATATATGTAACTTGTAAAGACTAAGCAGACTGAATTTATAAGCCAACTAGCTAAATTTTAAGTTTAGAACTGAACTGGATAGATGAATTTTTAAGGTTTTGTTTGATTATATAAATAAGATAAAATAAAATGAAATTAGAAATATATGAATAATAGTGAGATAATTTGTGAATAATAATAAAATAGTTCAATTTAAAATATTTTATAATTTTTTTTTTTTTAAAAAAAAAGAAAAAGTTGAATAAAAATCAAATTCCAATAAAAATCAAATTCAAATATTGTTATAATATATTTCTTAATATTATTATTATTTTAAAAAATATTTTTTTATATTTTATTTAAAAATTTAAAATAATTATAATAATTAAATAAAACTTTAAAATGCAAGATATTTAAATTAAATAATATTTAAATATTGAAATAATACGAGATAAAATAAGTTGAAATTCGGTCGAAGAATCGTACCATAATATGTGACCCGTGTGACTGATCGAAACCAGTTATTGGGCCCTACAGTTACTGCTGCCGTGACAGTCAGTGACTCAATACTCCATGGTCATAGACCAGGGCGGGAACCGGGCAGAGCCATGACCCGACACCGTTTTGAATTCTTTTTGTTTGTTTCTTCTAAACTGAATATTTCCATTAACCAAGAGTGATGATACAAAGGGAAATTAGTTAGATAAAAACAACTTAGAGCTTCAACTAACTATAAAGAGAGGCGCTTGTAACCAGCTCGGATGGTCTTGGGCGAAAACCAATTCTTTAATCCGGTTGTGACACATCAAAAGGCAAGGATGTATATAATAAATCTGATGCTATTTTTAATTATTTTGTAAATAATTTAGTTCCCTCCCAATTCCCCTCTCAAACTCGTACCTATCTTGCCCATTTTGAAAATTTTCAAACTAAAAGTATCCCATCATCCCATTATTTTGTAAAGAAGTTTTGCTATTGCTATCACCCATAATTGAAAATCATGGTTTGATTCTTGTTTTTCTAGTTTTTATATTGATTATTGGGGATCACGGAAAAAAATGGTTTGTTGGTCTTATTTTTTTATATTATTTTTTAAATTTGCTCATGTTCTGTCTGCCAACATGTAAGAAGAAATGATTTGATTATTTACTGATAATCCACCACCAAGTTACTAGTACATGAGTAAATTTTCTCCTCCTTTCCTAGGTTTCTATGTTGCCAAATGGATAGTCGGCAAATAAACTTGTGTTTCTCTTAGATTGAGGTTTGTATCGTTAGGGTTGAATGATCCGATTCTGTGGATGGTCCGATTCTGGCATCTTCTTCATCCACAACTAATATTTTCTCTCATTGGCGGGGTTGGGTCATGCAAGATGGAGGAGGGGTTCAGGTAAGGCATAGTGTAAATAAAAATATTTTTATTCACATTAAATGATGATGTGGCTAAGTTTTATTAGAGGGCTAGTCTTATTAAAAAATCAGATAGGCATGTCAATTTCACTAATTAATGTATTTTTTTATGTTTTCTTATTTTTAAAGTTGCTTATCAATATTTTCGAAGAGGAATTGACACCGTTTTGAGTACTTCTACGTATGTCCCCAGTCCCATCATTTTCTAGCATTTATACGGAGGATTATCCATTATTTATAAATAATCCTTTTATACCAAGAGATGTAAAGAAACATTGCGCCTAATATTGGAAAGAAACTGCATGAAGGATAAAACCATATATAGCAGCAACTAGAGGATGCATTAAGAGAAAATAAACTTGCTGTGTTGGGGATGGGAGATTCACGCCTAGTATTACATTTACTATACGTATAAGTAGTTTCATTCAAATGTGTGGGATCCCGATATGATTTTTTATTAACATGTATTTGAATGTAAATAGATTGAGAATGTATTTTTATGAAGTAAATTGAGATAAATTTTAAATTTTTTTATAAAATAGTGGAAAATTAGTGAGTATCATTTACTGCATGCTGTCAAACCTCTCTCTCTCTCTTATCTCCGGGTAACGTAGCCATGATTAATGAGCTTCAAGCTCAATGATGCTATCGAACCGGCCATATAAAACAAAAGGTCCGAAATTAGTGGAAGATTAATTCATTATGGTGGGAGAGAGAGAGAGAGAGAGAGAACCAAATCATGAATACGGCCAGGTATACAGTTTATGAACTATATATTTCTTCTTTTTCCCCATAAGAAATTAGGATTAGTGGGATTCCAGATCATGTCCTAGGAAACTTTAATAATTACATATCAATTTATTGCTATATTTGTTGGCTCAGGCTGCTGCATGGATGGCATGAACCAATAATAAATTCAATAATTTTTTTTATTAATAATGATCGTGAATAGTATTATATTAACAAAATGCGATGAAAATAGAGTTTGGATTCGAGTTTAGAAATTTTGCTATCCTACCATACGAAATCACTATTTATAAGTACAAAACTTTAATTAATAAAAATGTGTATATTTTTAGTACATAATATAATTATTTGTTAAAATTGAAATATATAGTCACTTAGACCAATATTAAAATTATAAAAGTGATCAATTTATAGTCACTTAGACCAATAAATTTTTCATTTACACTTATTAATTTTTTCTTTTTAGATTTTTGGCTTATTAGTACACTGGTTATAGTTTTGATTTTGTATATCATGTTATATATAATATAATCATATTAATAATAATCATAATCATAATTCTGTATTTTCTAAACACCTGACCGGAAAAATAGTAGCAAAATTTAATTATATACTTTTTTTGGGCCAAACCGATTAAGTAAAATCGCTTGCACCACTTGTATTATTATTTTTTGTTTTTGGGCGATTGTAGGGGATCCCACTTCATTTTCTTGTATTTTTTTTTAAATTAATGAAATTAACTTAATTTAAAAAAAAAAAGTGAAATCGCTAGTCAACTTTATTTTAGAAAAGGTTAATGATGAAGTATTGGGTGGCTCCAAGCAAAAATGGCCAAATTAACATAGAGTATGCATTATGATTGTGGAGTTGTGGTCCATGCATGCCTTCAATAATAATAATAATAATAATAATAGTATTATACTTATGGTTCCCTTATAATTAGTTATGCTATATATTACACGTTTATTTCATTTTAATTATATTATATATTATTTATATTGAAGCAATATTTCTTATCAACCATTCAACCATTAGATCAATATTTTTTAAAAACTTATCTGTTTGTTTTCAAAGATGAGATTAGATGATTCAGATGAGATGAGATAAAAGTGAAAAAAAAAATAAATATTATTGTAGGATATATTTTTAATATTAATTTTGTCTGAAAATTTGAAAAAGTGATATGAGAATTTTAAAAAAAAATTATTTATTTATTATATTTTATATAAAAAATTGAAATGATGAATTTTGAAATGTATTTTAAAATTTTGATTTCATCTTCTAAAACAAACAAGGCCAAAGTAATGACATATATAAGGCATGATCTCAAAATGAGAACCAAGTTCGAAACTCCCCACTATAAAAAGATATTTAAAAAAACAGGAAGAAGTAAAAAGAGTAAAAAGTTAAACAGTTAATAAAAGTATCTCCACAAAACATAACGAGAGTACTAAGATGAGCCTCATATAAAAAAAATACCTTTAAAATGTGATTTGAAAGAAATAAAAAAACTTGAATAATCTCAATATGAATTTAATCGATGATGTTAGATAAAATGTGAAAGTCCTGAGATGGAAAAAGACCAACAAAATTAACCAAGAAAGACGCCTATTATCATTTGGCTTGGATGGCTATTTCAACGCAACTCATCTCATTTATTTTCTAAATATCATTTAAATATAGATATTTTTAAATTTTAAATATATATATATATATTTATCTAATCAGTACCTAATTATTATATTTTTTAAAACTTATAAACACAATATAAACAAGAATTCAACTTTCTAAATTTTATAATAAAAATTATATTTTATTTAATATTTTCTCTTATTTTTCAAATTTTTAATAAAATATTATAATTTAAAATATTATTATTATTATTAAAAAATTATTTATTTTAATTTATTTTAATATTTAAATAAATAATTAGACTTGAAAATGAGTGGTTGACCTCTGAGCTGTTTATTAGGACAAGAACTGAATGTGGGAACCAAAATCAAACTTAGGAATTTAAGCACTGGGCCATTACCCAATAAACCCCTACCCAACTGCCATCCACCAACTCAACAGGCCGACGAATATTTGTTCGGGTTGGCCCTTTTTTTTATTATATATTTTTTTTCTAACTAAATACAACATAAAAGCGATCTACATCACACTTTGGGACTTAATTAGATATTGATTAAAAGCCCATTTCAATTAACTTTGTTTATATTATATGGTCATGAATAATCTTTTTTTTTTGGGTTTTCTTTAATGCCATATATTGCAATCTATGGTTTTAAGAAGGGATGCATTTGGAGGTATATTGCTTTTGGCATGAGAGGAAAAAGGATGAAGACTTAAGGATGCATTTATTTGTAAATGAATTTATTTGCAATCTACGTTAAACCCTCACAGAAACTTCATCAGCAATGTAATTTTACATGTTGAAATAATGGAATTATTATTATTTTATAATTTAGTTCTTACTTTTTTTTTTGTATTTAGCTTTTTTATAATTTATACTTTACTTAATAATTAAGAATGTAAATATAAATAAAATTGTATATATTTTTTTTAATTTTTAATTTTTAATAATTAAAAATATTCAAAAGATAATAAAAAATAAAAATACTCAATCATACTAATAAATTATAAATTAGTTATAAAAAGATCATACCTATATCAGCACTCATTTACATGAGGGAAAATGTTAGCTACACAAGTCATTTCACTGTCTAAATCAATAACTACACAAGTCACGATCAAGCTGCCAACTTCTTGGAATCATGTTCCTCTCCTGTTCTTTTTTATAATAATAATTTATAGATTTTATTGAGATAAGTTTATTCTTTTAGTTTTAGATTAATTCAACTTAAATAAGTTTAAGTGTATAAAATAGATTTATATGAGTTTATTTTTTTATACTAAGTTTTAAAAATTATAAATTTTATTAATGATTAATTCGAGATAAATATAATAATTTTTTCAACAATCTTACTTTAAATCAAAATAATAAATTTCAAATCATCTATATCAATCTCACACTTCTCAACAACTTATAAAGAAAAATAATAGACATACAATAGTTATGATAATATTTTTTATAATTATATTATAAATAATAAGTAGTTTTATAAAATAATTTATAAAAATAACATCAGTACTCTAAAAAATTCATACACATTTTTTTTTAAAAGTCTTTTTAAGAAGAGAAAAAGATATTTCATATAAAATCCATAACAATTTTCTTTTTAGACAATATAAAATTTTATTTTACTCTTCCTCACTTGTGGGTCGATTTTTATCGTACTCCTACAAGTGGACCTCATTAAATCAATAGATAGAGCGTATTGCTGAAAAGTTTGGTTCTAATACCATAAAAAAGATCATGCACCATTCTCTAAAAAAAAAATTTAAAAATAAGAGAGAATGCCTCATATAAGGCCCAGAACAATCTTCTTCTTAAACAATGTGAGATTTCTTTTTATACTCAACAACAGTCAATAATGAGAAAATCTTCTCATAGGCCATTTTGATGATAATTAAAAACATCTAACAAGATATGAATAATGTTAGAGATAAATATCAAACACAAATATTTGACAAACATCAACTAATATTGTATGATAAATAAAGCGCACATTTTCATTTCTTTCAGTTTTAAATTTATTTATTCATTTCTCAACTCACAAATATTATGCAGTACATAGTAGACACCAAGCAACATAGATTATCCGTTCACATTTATTTCTAGCAAACACCAAGTACCACTGATTATCAGTTGACGTTTGTCCCTAAATTACCACATAATCCTAAAAAACTTATCTTGAACCGCAAAACACCCTTCCTCTTCCAATCTCGCAAGCTTTCCGGAGCCACCTTTCCTACTTCATCAAATGACGACAACAATGACTATCCAGACCCATCCTTCTTCCCTCATTGAATGACAATGATCATGAATGTCCAGACCGCCTCCCTAGATTTGGCTCTCTCTACCAAGCCCCTTGAGCTCGTGACCCTAGAAGCCACTATCAGAACCAGCATGGTGAACCTCTTATAGTCGATGGGACTTCAAGCGGGGACCTCTAGGCATCAAGATCCACCACCTCCAAAGATCAAATCCTTCTTTTGTTCCCAATCATTTTAATGAAAGTTTGAATGCTCTTCGATTTATATAGAAAAAGATTTCATCAAATTAAACAAATATTTAAGTATCTAAGAAGAACTAATTTTATAATATTGCTTCTGAAATCCAATATAGGGTATCACAGTCTTATATATCAAAATCATACTTCAAAAACCACTCTGAAGACTTTAAGACACTCAATCCTCATGATGTCTTCATTGGAACCTATAATACTCTTCAACACCAACATTGAAAGTTCAATCTGATTACCGACACTCCGAACAAGAATCCATATATCATCGTCTACATTATATTTCTTCTTCTATACATAGTTTCCAGTGAACAACCTAACACAAAATAAGCAAATAAACAACTCCAAGTTGTCGTAGGGAGAGCCTTGGTGAATGGCTGAATGGTTTCAGCTTTCCATGGTCAGCCTCCACAAACATTTATACGTGTAGATGTTGACCGGTAACACTATAATTTATGTAATAATGATTTGCTTGATAATGACCCATAATATATTTTTCCTATGCAAAAGTATTGTGACCCTTGACTCATCCTACAATGAAACTCAATGCCCATCAAGACTAGAGAATGTCCTCAAATCCAGTTCAGTATGATCCTGCAACTCTTCTGGCCTTATCCAATCAATTAAAGGCACAAGGTACCGTACTGCCCATTTTCTAAGGAAGTTATCTTGTAATGGTCCCTGAATTCCTACAATTTAAAGCAATATTACCATCCATTTTAGACCTATAATATTAAAACTCTTGCTGCTTTACTATAGAGACCTAGACATTTAGAACAAAAAATAAAAGAAGACCTAAACCCATGTTAAAAGAACAAAAAATTCTGATTTTTTATATGAGAAATGATATTTACAATTGTAAAATGCACAAACATCTCACAATTGTATTGAAAAAGTAGATTTCACATGTAAAAAAAACTTTTAATAATAAATTTTACTAATTTTAATAATGATTATACGATATTTATATACTTCATAATTAAATATAGTATTGTTATTTCTGGATATGGTCGTATGAATTGAACCAAGTTGCCCAAAGTTTTAATTCCGAGTTCGGATCACAAGACAAGAATACGAAAATCTCTCTTTGAATCAGCATATTAAAAAATTAAAAAAATAAAATAAATATTGATGGCGGAAAGAGAATGTCTATTTCAGTGGGCCATAAGCCGTATGCAGTCCACGTGATTATGGCCCATCAAAGCCCATTTGCAGTATTTTCACTTCGAGCTGGCAGTGACCATTCTATATCAGCGAGGAAAACAGACCTTGGATTATAGAGACACCATTGGTGGGACAAAGTGTCTATTTCAGTGGTGGCCTACATGTTGTGCACGTTGGGGCCCAGCCTAAGGTCACTATCTTCCCTTAATTGTTGAGGGACAGGTCATAGAATTATTAATAAAAATTCGGAATTTGTTGTAAGGGTTATAAAGTAGTATGAAGGCTGGTTCAATGAATTGATAACAGTCGAGTATGCATTATATTTATAGATGAAGTAAAAGTATTTGAATGTAACAGAAAAAGATACAACCAGATAAGAAGAGATTTGCACAGCTGTGAATTAAGGTACATTTCGATAATTTTAAGATAATTTTTGTTGAAATATTCTGGTATGATCTGCTCTTAAGTCTTCAATCTCCTTATCTTCATTTGAATTCAAAAGCTGTGGTTTATCTTCAGTAGCAGGAATAGATTTATCTCTAACAATACCCTTCAATCTAATGGGAAGATCATGAACCATTAGAAACATGTTTCGAAGTAAATGAATGGAAACGTGAGGAAGAGAGTCCTTCGGTAAAAATATCTGAAGGTTGTGCTGTAGTTGAAATGTACTTAGTTTGGATATCTTTGTTATGGATCTTTTCATGAATAAAATGGTAATTTACCTCTCTATATGCTTGGTTATGAAAGGTTGAGTTAGAAGATAGTGCAAGAAGTGATTAATGCAGATTTAACATCAAATCCCATTAAATTTCCAAACACAATAAAATCAATAATTAACATTTTCCACACCTGAGTAAAAGACAAAAGATACAAATGACCATGCTTGATTCTGGTTGAAAAAATCACCTATAAATCTAATTTATGGGACAATTTTACTATAATTAGAATCTCTGGCAGGTATCCTATGTTAATCCTATAACTACGAAGATGGTTGGTGCTAATTTATTTGGCAAATGAAAGCAATATGAGGATGAATTTTAAAGTATTTGTATTTAAATATTGTTTGAAAATAATAATAGATAAAATAAAATAAAATGAAACATGATGAAATAATATGAAATAAAATATATTTCCAAACATTCCCCAAGTTCCAAGCCTCAGGATATATAGTCTAAAATGAGTGGAGATAAAAATTAAAAATTAAAAATTAAAAAAAAAATTATTAAAAAAAATTTTATTAATATTACTTTTATTTTAAGATATAAAAAAATCGAATTATTTATTTTATTTATGTGGTTCTATAGTTACCGCTAAGAGCACCCGTTGGAGGCTCCCGTTAGTGTATTTTATTTTTTTATTTTTTGCATTTTTACATGTATATTTTAACATTTTTAAATATTTAAAAAAACTTTATAAAAATCATAATATTATTAAAAAATGATTCCTTAATTATTAAGTAAAAAAAAAAAATCAGTTATAACCACCAGCAAAAAGAATAGAAATTTTCATTTATTTTACGTGAATACTTGATAAAATTATAATATTAAATAAAATAAAATAAGAATGATTGCGAAAACCATTAATTTCTCAGAACAATTCCTTCCAAGGACATAAACACCCATTAATTTATTTATTTCGTTCGTTTCCAAAAACAGCCTTCGGACATGGTATCAATTATGAAGTCGAAAAAGCTGGGTTATATCAGACGGCCAGATGCTGTCCAACTCAATAGGCCCACTTGAAAACGACCCATCTCCATGGAGACCCGCTTGCTGCGTAGCCCAGAGCAGAACTTGATGATGTGGGTCCCACTTACGCAAAATAAAAGGTTTGTGGGGTCCGATTAGCAAACAGGAAGACAGCTGCACTGCAGCCCCCGGGCCAGAAAACGACCCAACATGCTTGGTAATTGGGCACTGACCAATTAGAATTGGGTCAACAAGGCCGAGTGGTTAAAAATTTCCAATCAGGAAGGGACCACTCGGAATAGAGGACCCATGGGTTTTTATGATGTTTCAAGTGGACCCATTAATCAGCATCTTTTTATAAATTGTACAAAGGAAGGCAGAGCTGTTGTGAAGCTGCCTACAGTATGTCGGGTCTGGGTAGCTGTCGGGTAGAGGACACTTTTAAGTACCGTATAAATAGTAAGGCGAAACGAAATAAATGAGTTAGAATACAAATTAAATTAAAATAAAATATTTTTTTATTTTATTATTATTTTAAATTAAAAATATTTAATTACTTATTATATTTTTTATGATAATATTTTTAACTATAAGATAAAATAAAATAAAATACTTTTACTATCCAAATCAGACCTTCAAATAAAGTAGGTGCACACTATTGCCCATGCCCAGTTCCTTTTCGGGTCTCAGTAACGTTGAAAATTTCAAAATAGTAAGTCTATTTGAAATTGTATTTAAAAGTTTTAAAAAATACTTTTAACAATTTAAAAGATAATTTAACTACTTAAAAGATTTTTCAAAGAAAAAATAAAATATTTGGTAAATTTACAAAAATTGCATTAATTATATAAAAAATCTGAAAGTCTATTTAAAAAAAAACATCAAATTAAAATTTTTATTAAAAAACTCATGTGAATAATTATATATGTTTAAAAAATTATTATAACTAATTTTAAAAACACTTTAGATATATTTTAGCAAACAATAAACAATTTTTAAAATAAAAAATTTATTATTTAAATTATAAAATTATAAATTATATTTTTCACCCCAATTTCAAACATTTACTAGATTTACGGACTTACCAGCATAGGCAGTCCACCGCACATCAAGTAACCAATTGCATTTGAAATAGGTTTACTACGGTGCCAAAATCCAGCCAGTTAATCATCTAGGTTTCAGCCAGGCCTGGCATCTGGTAGCCCAGAACATTCATCTTGGGCTTGAGTTGTTTCCAAGTGGACGGACAACTAACTTACTCAGGATAGGACTTTGGAAAAACAGGAATTGTATTCTCCCTGAAGCAACAATAGTAACCCCCCAAACAGCATGGAAATTTCAATTAAGAAAAACAGGAATGGGTAAAGCAATAATTAATGTACACTCCAATTCCAAAGACATAAATCAATATATGATGTACAAAGCACAAAACAAATCACCAAAGATCACCAAGTAGAAACCAAACTTGATCAACCGAAACTTCTTCTAGACAGTAAGAAACCTGAATGCCTCGATGGCATCAATAAGATGTTGCTTCTTCAAAAAACTGAATCATTACACCAGGCTGATCACAATTAGAAGATTCCAAGTTCAACAACTAATAGTCTAATATATAGGGGAAGCTATAGTTGAACATTAAGCCAAAATAACTTTTTTATGGTGGTTCTAGAGAATCATGGATTGTTTTGATCAATTTCTACTTCTTATGGCAAGTTACACAAGCACCTACTGGAGCTTAAATCTATGATCATGTATCCTCCAAGATCAGTGAGAGGAGGTGCCTTTTGAGCTAAACTCATCAGCCTCTACTTTTCTAGTTTTCTTTCAACCAATTATATTCTTGGGAAATTAGAACCATTGTATCATTCCCTTTGGAAATGAATCCAAGCAAGATGCATCAAAGATTCTATATAGGAAACAAATTTTTATGGCAACATTATTTCCTAGTTTCCATGGTCAACAACATATGTGGAACAAACTTGCCGTGCCAAGTATCATTATTCATGACTAATAATGGTCAATAGAATAGATCATGGTCTAGCAAAACTTAACATGTGTAACATCAGTGGCTCAGTGATCTCAAAACCGAAAAAATGTCATCAGTTAAACTACCAATAAGGGTGGATAGAACAAAAAATAAAAAAATAAAAAAAAATCTAGAATTGTCTACTCATTTGGCATACAACCAACAATAAAAATTAATGAACAAGGGATACAATAACGACAGAAAAAAGATGGCAAATGTTTTAGACAACGAGAGTTTAGCTTTTCTCTTTCACTCGATAGAAAATAACGGGTTAGGCCAATGTAAACAAAATAGAAAAACAAACGAGCCAAAATTGAAGAGAATCCAAATTATCCATGAAATATTTCTTTGACTTGTAGACTGGTAAATGTAATACTGACATGACAGATGTCAACTTGAATGAAATATGTAAAGCCTTCATTTATCAAATTAAAGAGAAATTGGTCAACGCATTGCAGCTGCATTCTCAAAAGCAAATTGTTGCAATAATTTTAGGTAAAATTATGTTTTGTACACTAAACTATTGTATTCTATAAGCGAACAAAGAACACCAAATCATCAAAAGGATTTACATACACAAAAACCATTTAACTTTATGTTTTTAAGCAACCATTTAACTTTATAATTGTTCGTGAACATTACTTACAACATCACCTGATGGCCAGTAAAGAAAACCGTCATCAGAAACATCAAAAGCATATACACTAAGATATTTTACTTTATAATTGTTCCTGAATTTTACTTACAGCCTGACATAATAGCAAGTAAGGGGAATTGCCATCAGAAACATGAACTGTAGAGTATGGCTTAGGAATACATGTCCAGACCTGTCTCGCTCGACTCTCGCTTGAGCGAGACTTCGAGACTTCCAGAATTGCTCCAACCCGAGACTTCGCTCGATCCTCGCTCGACCTCCTGCTCGAGCGAGGATCAGGCAGTGACTTCGCTCGACCCTCGCTCTGCCTCCCACTCGAGCGAGATGCCACGTGGCGCCAGGTGTCCGATTTTTAGTCGAGCAAATCTGACCTAGAAGTCATCGCTCGAGCGAGTTTAAATCTCGCTCAAGCGAGATTGCATAATATAAATATCGCGAAGGCATTTCGCGCAGCGGACGACGAAGAAGACGCAGGCCTCTGTTTTCGGCGCCAGTGAACAGTGTTTGCTTCTAGATCATTTTCTTCTCCATTTATCCACTATTCTGAGTGAAACTTGTGAGGATTGAGTGTATACACGTGAGGTGAGTGTTCTCTGTTGTAAAAATCTCTTGATTCTCTCTCTGTAACCTCCATTTGATCTAGTGAAGTTTTGAAACCAACCTCACAGTAGATGTAAGCTCATTTTGAACTGAACCACTTAAATCTGTGTGTTCTTTCTGTGTTTACTGTTTTATTTCTCATTGTTGCATCCGTTGCGGTTTATTTCATATCTTTGTTGTTTGTTTCCTTGGCTATTTCCCAACATGAACCAATGCCATGTTACAAGGAAAATGACAAACAGGATTCCTTGTGCAATGAACTCGGGGACAGTCATGCAATTAATAAGAGAAGTTGTATCGTAAATGTTTATGTAGTCACCCTCCAAGTCCATCAAGATAACAAGCTGCGAGAATTTGAAGAGTTATCAGTTATCTTCAGTGCTAAGGCATAAAATGTGGACTGACATATCCTATAAATTTCTTAGTGTACAAAACTTCTTCCTCCAAATCATGCTTATGAGCATTAAGTATATATGGAATCAGAGAAAGCCAAATTCTAGTGCCAAAATAAAAGAATATGTGTTCGTTGAGCAAAAAGCAATTGAGTTTGAAATCTAGACATGAAGGAGGAGTAATAATGAAGCAAATACTGCCATGACAATAAATTTCTTGATGAGAAGAAGACAATTCTTGGAGAAAAAGAAGTCATAAACTGAGAAGAAGTCATATCTTGATGGAAAAGAAGTCGAAAACGACCCAAAAATATAGTTGAAGAGCATGTACTACGTTTGAGTTTAATTAGTTTATTGCTTTCGCAAGAAGTAAACAAGGAAATTAAGCAGATAAAGTTTAGATTCTAGACCATAGTGAGTGCTAATAATAAAGCAAATGTTGTCCATGTCACGAAAATAACTTTCTTGATGAGAAGTGATCATTTCTTGATGAAAAAGAAGTAAAAAATGGCGCTAAAATGGATGCAAACAAATTCAATAAAATAATAAATGTGTCCAAACCTAACGAGCTCCCTCAGATTCGGAGCAGCATTTTCAAGAATATATATGGGTGCATGTGTGCAATGTTAAGAACAAATGGCTAAGAAAATTTTGCCAATAGCATCACTAATGCTACCCATTGTCGGTATCTAAAATTTTTTATTTTTCCTAACTTTCCCGGCAACCAAATGAATAAAACAAATCGCCATGTCCGTGGTGACTAGTGTTGAGATTGAAAGTGATGAATGAATTATCGACCTGATAAAAGGTGGACGCCATGATAGCAAAGTGGATGAGAAAGAAGATAGCCCACAAGGATGTCAGCTCCATCGTCGACGTGCTTTGTTTTCAGAATTGGGATTTTAGAAAGTAGGAATGGATTTGTGTTTGTGGGAGTGAAGAGAGTAATTGGAGGGAGAATTCTTTTCCTTGTGAAATGAAATGTTCCAAGTTTTTTAGGGTGGAATTCAAAAGGAGAATGATATATATTTTATAGTACAAATAATTTCTTATTTAAAACTCATTGCCTTTGACTCACTTCTGCAATTTCTTTATATTACTTATAAATTTTAGTATATTTTATAAATTAATTTATAAAATTAATAGTTTAATTTAAAATATAGTTATAAAAAAGAAAATTGATATTTGCAATCATGTATAAGTGCACAAGTGATACCCAATCTATTTTTAAAAAGTGAGCAAATATGAGATCATCAATATAAAAAAATTAATATTTTTAATAGTAGGACTCAACTCTTTTTAAAAACAATTGTGTGAGATTTGTGGACTCCACAATTATACATAGTATCATTCTGAAAAGAATCATTCATGTATTATTATTGTTGTTGAAAAGCTTTTTTTACTTATTTTAAAATCAATTGAACAAGCGTCTAACTTGCGCAATACACGAACTTATATTTATGTTGAATATTACAATTATATATTTTAATATACATAATCACATCCTAAACTATTACTAAAATATATTTATCATATTACAACATCATAACCCACATAATCCAACACAATGACAATACATAAATATTAATAAACTTCATAAAACACAATGCACAATTTTATCCATCCTCTATTTAACTCATATAATAAACCTGACTAATCACATAGTTTTATTAATTTCAACTAATGCAATAACCGTGCTCTTTCACAATTTTCTAAACAAAAGAAATCTCAACATTTCACAAATCATACAACCAACATCATCATCACAACGATGCACTTAATCCCAACATTTAACAGAATTTAACAACTACAACAACATTAAAAACCACATCCACTTCTCCTCCATCTACCAATGAAATATATCATATCATATATCATATTTTTTCTTTATTTTTTCCCTCTTGGATGATGAAGTTTGAGAGTGATCCTCTTCCTTTATATTTGTGTTGATGTCGAGATCAATGTCAACAATAATTTCCTGGAATAAAAATAATATTGTCAACAATTGTCTATTTATAAAATATTTTAATCATTATATTTCTAGTAAAAGATAGTATAGCAATATACCATTCAATGTCCCGAAATAATTGATTGAGTGATGAGACTAATACCATTATAAATATAGAATATGATAGAAATTAAGATTAATTACCAAATCATGCAATTCTTTGTTACCTTCTTAATTGTAATTGATTTTATACACTTGGGATCAAATATTCATTGAACTGTGTTGTTTTTCCGTCTATATTTTAAGTTGTACTCATCAAGTTGCAATAAAAACATATATTCTTTGCCAACAAATTGCTGTAAATCATTTGGGATCCTATCATCATCATGGTCCTATACAAATACAAATATATATGTTATATTAAGGTATAACGATATTTAATGTAATTCTTAAACTTTTTATACTAATATTTATTTTCTAAATATTATATCTACTATTTTATTACCTGATCTTCTTTTTTCATAATTTCTTTTGTAATTTTATTTAAGGTTTTCTCAATTTCTTTGTTAAATAGCACTGACAATACTAACCTTGAGTCATCTACCAACTTCATATTTATCCGATACCTTAAAAATGTAACACTTATTAAATAAACTACACATTTAATAAAAATATAGATATTCACATGTCTGTGCAATAAATATATACATGAAATTTGTTTTATAAAATTACCTTTGTACAATCAGCTTTGGTTCTGCCTTACATCTTTCACACCATGACGATTCTTCAATAAACTTAACTTTGGTTTTACATAGGAGGCAAGAATTATAATATGTAACAAGTCAGTTACTTGAATAATGGAAGACAGAAGCTATATATCGGCTTGATGGACTTAGTTAGGTTGAGCATATGGACTGATGGCCATTTGTTTCATTTATAAGTTGATGTTAGAAGTATGTGAGTTGTTGATGTTAGCGTTAATTTGGGTCATGGCCCATATATAGATATTAGGTTTATATGAGTTGCTTTTGATAAGCCTTGGGTTTATTAGTTAGTTCAGCAATGTTAGTATTTGTAGGAGTGTTCGATGCACAAGAAAGATCATCTAGAATATTAATGAAATACTTTCCTATTCAGTTCTCTCTCTTTTTCTTGGAGGCCAGTCGTCCTCAAATTTGACTATTTTTCTTGCATTTTTTCTCTTATTTTTTGGTTTTTCAAATACACTACTATCAAATGTGTTACAAGTGGATCCAAAACCAGTCCTTTCTTGGATCGGTTTCATTAATCATGGCAATTGAAAACATTCTTTTGGCCATACTCAACATCAAGAACAAATTCGAACAATCACAAAAAAGTTTCAATGAGATGTTGCATACATTTAATGATCTCAAGAAGAACTTTGAAGTTTTTCATAACAATTTCAATGAAGGGATCTCGCATCTCAAAAGCCAACTCTCCATGCTGCAAGAAGAGGAGAAATACGTAGCAACTACGCAAGAAAACAAGGTTCTAAATACCGCTCAGATTCTTCTCCCTCTTGTTTCTACGAGTTTCGTTACAAATCAAACCCTATTTTCTTCATTTTTGAATCTTGCTCGTTGATCAATTTGTTTCTTTACTCTCAAGAATTCCTTTTTCTTTCTTTCCTTTTCAATGATCCTACATAGCAATAACTCAACCCTTGAGATGAATCTAGACTTTAGAAGGGATTTTGATCCTCGTGGAATCATATTTCACATTCCCAATTCTTCACCAACAATCCGCAACACCAAACTATTCTCATTTTCCCTATCAACGCATTTTTTTCTCTCTCCTAAGGCTAAAATTTCACTCTCTATACTTTTATATGCGACCTAGTTCTTATTTTCATTCTTACGGGGACTCGATATTGCAGCAGGGGTTCCATAATAGTGGAGCCATTAAGAGCAATGTCCTCGACGAAGTCCCAACCGTTCAAATACACAGGCTATCGAATATCGTGGCTAATGCTTTTGAGCACTTTGGAGAAGTTGATGCTTCCTACAATCATGGTGAGTGGAGTGGTGTGATCTCTAGGATTCTTGTCAGCACATTTGCTCCAATTTTGAATGCGATGGAGTCTGTGATGAAGGAGGCCGAGAATATGATAATTCTTTATGTATTTCGGTGCTCTAACGACGATATTCAGACCAAGAAATTCATCAATTACATTTTATCTGTTGACGTTCATGTGGCCTCCCTATTCTTCATCTCTTCAATGAACTTCTCATGCAAATTCCCAGATTTTTAATAGTCTCAAATTTTCCTTGGGGCTTGTTGTTGGTGCTTTTACTAGTGTTATGGTTTTTTTTGTAATCTTTGGTGGAGAGAAGAAACTCCTAAAATTGCAAGTTTTGGATGATAAGAAATCTGCTCTTCAATTGTTTGATGTATTGCTTCTAAGAAAATGCAAAGGGAATGCAAAGAAACTAAGATACGTTTTTGAGACTTTTGATAAACAAAATGAACTAGACTATAAGAAGGGTGATGATGAAGATCTTGAAAAGAAAATGGGGAGTTTTGTTGCTATCCATGTGGTTGTGGAACCCTTTGTTGTATTCCTTTGTCTTAATGGTTCAAGAACTTTTTAGTTTTCCTAGTTTGCTTGGTCTTATTTGATAGAAGAGCTTGCCATTGTCATTACAAAAATATATTCTAGACAATGTGTTGCTATTTATGGACTTGTGGTGTCATTTTTTTGAAAGAATCTGGTGGAGGGCTGTGGGCTATTGAAGAAGGAAATTGGCAAATAGCTGCTGAGACATGTTTTTGGTCTCTTGAAAGAAGAACCCTTCTTAAAGTTTTTGGAGCTAAGCTAGTTATAAGAGATTCAACCAAGGGCATGAATTCGATGTTTAGAAGACTGACGAGAAACTTGCAAAGACCCCCTATGTCTATATTCTTCAACAATTTAAAAAAACTAGTACACCCAAAGATCCATTATACGAGCATTAGACTAGAGATTTGGCAAGACCCTAGTAGCAAGTTTGATACAATTGTACCTAAGGTATAACTTGGAAGAATAATAACAGGGGAAAGGAAGTATCTTAAGGAGCAAAATTCCAACATCAAGCTTTATGGGATTGGGTCAGCTAAAAGTGCTCTTCAATTGCTTGACTTCTTGCCACTTAAAGCTGTTTTTATGCATTTTGATGGGCAGAAAATTATATTCATGTGATGGTGAACGTAAATTATAGGAGCTTCTTAATTCCCAGATTATGAAGATGAAGCTTGTATCATCCCTAAAGGAACTGTTGCAGCATAACTGCACATTGTGGACAACGTGCTTTCAAAGGGAGGAGTATATAACAAGTCAGTTACTTGAATAATGGAAGACCGAAACTATATTAGGTTTGATGGGCTTAGTTAGGTCGAGTGTATGGACTGATGATCATTTGTTTCATTTACAAGTTGATGTTAGGAGTATATGAGTTGTTGATGTTAGTGTTGATTTGGGTCATGACCCATTTATAGATATTAAATTTATATGAGTTGCTTTTGATAGGCCTTGGGTCCATTAGTTAGTTCAGTAATGTTAGTATTTGTAAGGGTGTTCGATGCACATGAGAGATCATCTAGAACATTAATGAAATACTTTCCTATTCAGTTCTCTATCTTTTTCTTGGAGGCTAGTCATCCTCGAATTTGAATAATTTTCTTGCACTTTTTCTCTTATTTTTTAGTTTTCCAAATACACTACTATTAGGTGTGTTACATAATAATACCCACACTTGTTGTCTATCTTTTCAACTTTGCATAAACACGTTACCAGCAATTTTACAATATTAAATTCTTATTAGTTATTACACAAAATGTATAATCTTAAAGAATTGTATATTGTATTAAATTTGAATCATAAAATCAAAATTTTTGTATTAGTTATCAATTCCAATTCTTTAATTTCAGTAATTTTTTTCCTGTTTTGAGATAGTGGTTCTATATTAGATATGATTGGATGCTCTGATTTGATGGTCCTTAGTTCCATTTGTGATACATCTTGTAACCTAATTAATCAAAAAAGTTAATAGATGTAAATAGTTGATAACTGGTTTCTATGATAATGTGTAGTTAATATGATTTATCTATTAGCATGTAAAATGATAGACTAACACCATGCTTCCATGTGAATTTTTTAATCAAGTTTTTAATCGGTAGATTAACATCATGCTGTCGTGTCAAGTTTTTTACTGAGTTTTGCGATTTGAGTGCCAAATCAGAGTAAATAATTCTGCTTTTATATAGATAACTAACTTTCCGTTTAATTTTCCAAAGTTGGAGTTAATTAACCTTTGAAACTTCGCCTAAGGGGGGTTTATAGTGGTTAGTATTACAAAATTACTATTTATACATGGCTTATGTATCTTTTGCATACACATAATATAAAAATATTATTTTTATACATTTTCTAATTTAATTATTTGTATTTTTTATTTGTATTTCTTTATTATCATGTTATATATATATATATATTTAATATTTTGACTGACGTGATATTATTATCACGATATTAAAATTGCAAAAAGTATGTAGAGCCGTATGCTTGTAACATTATTCCATTACTAATTTTGGTTGATTGGGATGAATTAAAAAATGGGATGGTATTTTGAGAGTTCAAAAGGGAAAATTTTCTTCCGAAAAGTTAAATATATGGTTATTTAGTTAAAAATATTTTTGCCAACCAACTTCTGGCTCATTCGGGACTCAATCTAGAAAATTCGACACTTTAAAAAATTTAAGGATTGTTTAGGTTGGCCTTAAATCTGATCTGTTTGATTTTTTTTTTTTAAACAAATACAAAACTTGTATTATGTATATGGTAAAACGAATGATCATATTATGCAGTTCTAATCATATTGCTCATTTATCCCTTTACGTGACACTATCAAATAGTACTATTAAAAAATAAAAAATAATATTCAAAACAAAATAAGTTTAAAAATATAAAAAAATAAAACCTCTAAATTTTCTCTTTTCTTTTATATTTATGTTTTGAATATTTTAATAATTCACGTAATGCAATGATTTAATATCACATCAATGAAATAAAATAATATATAATTCAAATGATATATCATATAGTAACATTTCCCAAATTAAAATTGTATAAATAATTTTTTACAGAATATATAATATTCTAAATAATAAACTCAATAGAGGGAGTGACACGGTACCGTTTAGAGAGTTGGGGACCGCCATCCTTGCGAAAGAGAAAGGCCACGTGGTACCGTACTGTAAACGCGCATATCCTCGGAGCTGGACTGACGGGACGCAGCTGAGACAGCCTGAGAGGTGTGAAGAACTTCTTCCTTACTAGTCTAAATAAGAATCAAAGAAGACGTGGATTCTTTCACAATCCAGGACTGAAATTTTTTTTCTTCTATCTGTGTTTATTTTTCGGGGGTTTTGGGGGGTTAAGCTTAACATTGAAAGGTTTTGCAGGTATTCTAATTCTTTGCTTCAAGACCCTTCTTCCTTCTTCCAGAATCCCCCACAATTTAGCTTTCATGAACTATAATCTTGCTGATTCACGTTTTTCTTTCTGGGTTATTTACACGGATTATAAATCAGTAGCCTTTCACAGGGATCGACTTCTTCACACGTTTTTCTTGTCTGAATTCGGCAGGTTTGGTTTTCTTTACCCTCTTCAATTCTACTTGTACATCTTCCGTCTATGATTAAAACTCTTATGTATTCATATGTTTTGGTTATGCTTTTAGAAAATTTGAGGCATTTCATACTGGACAATGTGAACTATTAAATTTGAAATTGGACCTTTTAGTTCTAAGTTGCTCATTGACACAAAACACAGCATCTTTGATTCATATTCTTTTTCCTGGGTATTGCGATCGATATAGAAAAACGGTGATTAATATCGATTTTGAGTTTTATTAGTCTCAAATTGAACAATTTGATTAGCATTTTTTCTTTTAATTTACTCAAGGACTCGAAGGTCTTGAACGCCCAGGACCTGACCCTCTCCACTCAGTTATATTTGGGGGTGGGCGGGGGAAGGGGGATGCCATTTGAACCTATAGCTGATTGGCAATCGAGTAATAATTAGCCATGACTAGAAAATACCATTACCATGGATTTGGTTATTGCTAAAGGTAGTTATAGATTCTTTCTAATTAGCTTTGCCCATCTTAATTCATTTTCTAATTCATGATCATGATTTGATACTAATGATAATGGGGCTCATGATTCTTCTAATTCATGATAATGACTTTAACATATGTTTTTGTTCCTTTTGACAAGCAAATGGCGATAACGAGATAACTTAAGCAGCGTTCTTGTAATTAGTTGGCTGATAATGTGCTCCACTCATGCCTCAGGTTACGCCAATATGCTTATATGCTCTCCCATCAGCACTCCTGCCAAGAGTTTTGTCTACCTGAGTGCTCGTGTTCAATCACAGATGGGTAGCAACATCTGCACTGCAATTTCCCGTGGAACTTCCAGTTCATGTTGCTTCTATATGTACCCTGGGCATTCAAAAGCAAGCTACAAGAGCTTCTCTGTCTCCAACACAATATCTTCTCCACCCATCCCTGGCCAAACAATTCAGGGAAGATGCTTTGGATCATTCTTCACCTATCAAAGAGGAAGCTTCCGAGTCAAATGTTTAGGTGGTGTTAGAGGACCTCAGAGGGAACACGTTGAAATTTCTTTGGCGTGCCAAAATTTAAAAATGAGGCTTTCTGTCTCAAAAAAAGGAGTGCTGCCCAGAATCAAGTGCAATGTGGGACCAATCGGTTGGCCACAAGGATGTGCTTCGGCTGGCTTAATGTTTGGATTAATGATTTGTTATTCAAGTTCTGAAATGGCACGTGCTGAAGCAGCTCGAGAGGAGGATAAGGAAGATGACATCAATGAGTCATATGTTAAATTCTCACATGGGAAAAAAGTCTACACTGACTACTCTGTCATTGGTGAGCATCAGTTTTTCATCTAGCTTGTATACAATTTATCGATATCTTAGTTGTATACAATTTGTCAATTTTTTAGTTGTATACAAATTATCAATATTTTAGTTGTATACAATTTATGAATATTTTATTTGCTGGCGCGTCGAACACTCTGTGTTCGAAACTGTGTATGTTGATTTTAATTCAACTGGGTGTATTTGGTGTAATTAACTGTTTTGATTCTGTTTAGGAATACCTGGAGATGGGAGATGTATGTTCCGCTCTGTTGCTCACGGGGCTTGTTTACGATCTGGGAAGCCAGCTCCAAGTGAGAGCTTTCAGAGAGAATTAGCAGATGACTTGCGGGCTAAGGTATGTTTTCCCGCTCCTTCGCTAATGCCTCAATTTCATTAACTGTAGAAGTTTCTGTTTACTATTTTATAACTCATAAATGGGTATTTGCTCTTTTTGCTTGTTTTTTTTTTTTTGGTAAGAAGAATCTGAATGATGCAAAAATAATAAGCGGCTTCTAAGATATAATACCTTATCTCTTGGTACCAGCCCATACCAAACAACTGATTGATTCAGGCTTATTTTGTTTGCACTATTAATTATTCAGTGGCCCTTTATATGCATTTGTCTTTTATTTTCAGGTTGCAGATGAGTTTATCAAAAGAAGGAAAGAGACGGAATGGTAGCCTTTTGGGTTGTATATACTTCTTTCTTTTTGAAAACTTGATGTGCTAATCATGTTTGTCTGTTTTTATCAGTGTGGATATCAATCTTTCACTTTACAGTATAATACATAAAATAAGCATATTACGTATAATTTAGTAGTAAGTTTCATGTAACTGTCTACAAAGCTAGTTAACAATTGACTCATCCCACTGTGCCTAGAAAAATCCACAAATGAAACCTTGTAGTTTTAGGCTTCATTAACGGAGACTGTATTTCGTAATTCTTTCTGAACCGTTTACTTACTAAAACACAAAATCTTTCTGATGCCATTATATTTGATGGCTTGACGATAACAACAGGTTTATTGAAGGCGATTTTGAATCATATGTTTCCCAAATAAGAAAGCCACATGTATGGGGCGGTGAGCCTGAACTGTTCATTGCTTCACATGTTCTCCAGTAAGCCTCTCTCTCTCTCTCTCTCTCTAAAATACCGTCAAGAGCTTCTAACTGATAGGAGTAAAAAACAGGATGCCAATTACAGTCTACATGTACGATGAAGATGCTGGTGGCTTGATATCCATCGCAGAGTATGGCCAAGAGTATGGCAAGAAAAATCCAATTATGGTTCTCTACCATGGTTTTGGTCATTATGATGCTTTGCAGATTCCTGGAAAGAAGGGCAATAGATCGAGACTTTAGTTTGTTTATTCTTGATAGACAAAAGAGTGGACATTGTTTGAATAATATCCAACAGAAGGCATATTCAATCTTTATCATCTCTGTATTCTACATGTCATAATCAGCGAGTCTAAGAAAGCAATCGGGATAATGGTGTTAATCACAGTTTTCTTTGCTGTGCAATCCTCCCCTTCTTCGTAGCGTGATGTGGAAATGTTATTGGTTTAGGAAGCAGAGGAATTGCAGGGAAACAGGTGCCTGGTGGCTGCCGGCTGGTGATGACTCGACTTGTTAGGAATATGATCAATTTTGACACTGCACAATACAACACTCAACGAACAGTGTGACATGTAATGCAATCTCACTCTTTTCGGATTGATTAATATTAGACCATCTTCTTGATGTCTTTTTCTCTTTCGGATTTTGAATCTTCTAACATATCGCTGTTAGATAATAGCAGCATGCCCTTTGTCCAGAGTCCAGACTATAGTTGTTTGTTCATCTCAACGTTCAATTAAGAACCGAATTACTTCTGTTTATAAAATAATGTATGGGAATACTCTTTGATCCTCTCGGGCAATTAGACCATTTCCCATCAAGAATCCTCATGAGTCACCAGTATTCTCCACAAGAACAGATACCTCCAACAATTTGGTGAAACCGGTTTTTATCCCTTAGAGAGACTTCCCTCCCCTTTACCTTCGAAACAAATTTTGCAAAATTATGGCAATCAACACAAATCCTGAGGTTTTTAATGACTCGAAGGGGAACTCCTTTAGGCGTAGCAATCAGCCCAAAAGCCAAAGCCAGTTTTTCACTGTGGCCTAGGAGTATCTTCTCCTTCTGCTCCTCGTCAACATCATATAAAACACAACTCAAATCAGGAACATAACCGGCCTCCTTAAATTCGACTGATAACTCCATCACCTTGGCAAACACCTCTTCCCTTCTGGGATGGGAACGATCACTTGCGTGAAAAGTATGAAGAATTTGATCAAGCTTAATCCAGCTTCTTCCTGGCTCCTTTATCACAGCATTTTCCTTCATCGAGTCCCTTAAAGCTCTTACAGCCTCCCATCTCCCTGCATAAGCATATAAATTGGAAAGAATGACATAATTCCCAGCATTATCAGGCTCAATTTCTAAAAGCCGACGACCCACTAAATCACCGATCTCGACATTCAAGTGAACCCTACAAGCACCTAAAAGTGAACCCCATATAGCAGCAGTTGGCTCAAAGGGCATCTTTTTGGTAAAATCAAGAGCCTCTGATACTCGGCCAGCACGCCCAAGCAAATCAACAACACATCCATAATGCTCAATCTCTGGCTCAACCCCAAATCTCCCATTTTCCATCTCATAGAAAATTTCCAGCCCCTTCTCTTCCAACCCTCCATGGCTACAACCTGATAAAACAGCCAAAATAGTGATATTGTCAGGTTGGACTTTATTTTCTTCTCTCATCAATTCGAAAAGTTCAACCACCTCATTTCCCTTTCCATACTTGCTATACGCCACAAGAATTGCATTCCATGATATGACAGTTCTCTCAGGCATACCATCAAATATTCTTCTTGAGTAGGTAAGGCTTCCACACTTTGAGTACATATCAATAAGAGAGTTCTGAAGAACCACGTATGAGGGTAGTTGAGAACGAATGACATGGTTGTGAACTTGCTTTCCATGATCTAATGCAGCAAGCCCAGATAGTGCAGTTAAAAGACTGGCGTAAGTGACATAATTTGAACTCATTCCTTCCATCTGCAACCTACGGAATAGTGACAGTGCGTCTTCATCAAGGCCAAGTTGGGCATAGCCTGAGATTATGGCAGTACATGAGACAACATCTCTTTCTGGCAAGCATTCAAAAACCCCTCGAGCTTCGTGAATTCTACCAGCTTTGGCATACATGTCAAGAAGTGAGCTTCCAACATATACGTGGGCGTCAAAACTTGTTTTGATTATAAAAGAGTGGACTTGCCTTCCCAGGTTAATCCCATTGGGACCTATACAAGAAGTAAGAACAGTAGCGAAGGTGAACTCATTAGGTTCCGTACCTGCAAAAGTACATGCTAGTATGTAAGTGCACGCCAGGCATCAGAGATTAAGTTAGAATCCTCATGCCATCTCAGAACAATTAAAATCCCATGCTTTCACTTTAAAATAAGAGGAAGTCGTTTTTGGTACATCTCCTCATTATTTACAAAAAATAAAAATAAAAAATCATCTCCTCACCAGTTAAAAAACACTTTCATTGACTGATCAAAAGTACCTGATCTCAACATCTGTATAAAGAGATTCAAGGCTTCAGAGGCATACCCCTTCCGACAATATGCCGTAATCATGGCCGTCCATGATACGACGTTCCGTTCAGGCATTTCATCGAGCACTCTCCGCGCATCACACAATGAGTCACACTTGGTGTACAGAACAATCAGCCTGGTCCACAGGTAAACGGGAGGGAGATAGCAGGTTTTGATGATGTGGGCGTGGACTCTTTGGCCTTCTCTGATGGCCCTTTGGTTCACGCACTCATTTAAGAGCGCGTCGTAGCCTTTGAACTTCATTGCAGGGCCTTGAAAGGCCATCTCTAGCAGGGCTTCAACTAGTTGACCGTTAGAACAGAGGGATTTTAAATATGGTGAACTCAGCGGGAAGGAGGAAAGGGGAAGTTGGCAGGTACATTGGTTAGAGCTAGAAGAAAACGATACGTGCTTGGGAAAATGGAAAAGGCAATTAATTTTCCGGAGCATATTTAGGAGCAGAAGGAATGGTTGTCGTATAAAATGATTGGATTCTTAGACAGTCGGAACACTATACGAAGCTCAAAATCTTAATGCTTTCAGTATTAGATTGAGGAAATCATATCTCACTTTCATATACATTTTGCAGCAGTTATATACGCATACGGAATGAATTCAAAATAGAGAAACTAAGGGACTGTTACAATCCTGTGATATTCAGAAGCGCAAAGGACCCGCAGAACTCGGAAAAAAACTAATCACATCCATAACTTCCCAAATGGAGGTGGACAGAAAGGGAGAGACATTAGACTGAAACTTAACATTTGTGCCGTGTTTTATTTGGGGGACCATAGCATTAGTACTCATGCGTGCACGCTAGATGGGGTTGACTGCTCTGCTATTGGAGAGGGGAGTACTAAATGAGAAAATGTTATTATGTGGTTTCACTTTACGGGGAGTACTGAATAAGAAAAATGCTATTATACTGCCTCAATTTGTTATCTCATTTTGATAGTTATTTTAAAAAAATTACTTAATAATTAAGGAAATGACTTTAGTATATTAATATATGAAAAATTATAGATACAATCGTAAACTTATAAGTGGTGTACAATCACTTTGAAAAAAAGTAAATATACATAAGACCCATATAAAAAAAATTAACATTTTTAATAGGAGATCCCACTTTTTTTTAAAATGATTGCATCTCGCTTGCAACTCTACGACTATATATAACATTATTTTATATATATATTTAAAATATTTAAGCATGTTTAAAAAGTGATTAAAAAAGTATAATTTGCACTAAGGACACACCAAATAGGTAAGTTGAAGAGGTGTAGTAACACTATTCACTAAATAATATGTCATAATCCGCATTGGTTGACTTCATAGCCATGTTGACATTGCTGATGTGTCTGAATATGAATGCAAAAGAAGTTTAGAAACCTATTGCAGTTGTTACTACCACTTTCAATCTTGTAATGGCTACTCTTTTCTCCTTTTCTACTCTTTGCTTTGACAGAATGACAAAAATAGTACATGTTTATGGGCCTTTTTGGTTTCGTAGTGCTTGTCTGTGCACCAGATCACGAATGAAACTCTTTCAAGGTGCTTTAATTGCCTACCCCTATCGGGGGTAGTAATAACTTGTTTCTGGTAAACCCGTGGCAAGATGTCTTTTGCATTCAGATGCAAGTTTATTTCAAAACCTGTACAGAGTGCCAATTTTATTGCCCACAGCATAGCAAAATGAGCCGCATCCGCTATCACCTCTTGAGGCATTCCCATCCTGATGGGCCTCTTGAATCCAAATATATATTTTGAATTTGAACCACCATATGATCTTATTCAAGTGTTTTTACTTTTTATTTCTCTTTTTGTATTTGTTTTGTTTTCTTGTAGTCCTTTAGCCCACTAATTAATACCGCTCTCCCCGACCAATAAGTTTTAAGACCCAACAAGGGAAAATTTGTTTTGGCCCAATAGGTCCAAACTAGGGCCCTCAGGACTCAATACCTAAACCAAGATGATCATGAATTCCATTTTCTTTATAACGTGCTCATGAAAACTAAAATCCATTATCTTTTAAAATAAATCCTCGACACTAAGTTAATATACTCAATAATAAGAAATTAAAAGAATCCAAATAATAATAAATCTTTTAGAAAGGTGTTACCATTTTTGTAATGTGTCAAATAGCAATCATATAAAGAACCTATTCTCCAATAATAATAAAAAAAAACAGCATATTTATCTAATCTTTTGAAAGATCAATTAAATATAAACTAAATTGGTACACAATATCCTTAGATGGTTGGGGTATTCAAAGAAGAATTACACTAATTATAATATATCAATTATAAATATGCATTGATATATTTATAACTTTTATAAAAATATTCCTCAAATTAACTTCAAACCACTCGTGCATGACTATCCTTAATGCTTATTATGATTCATTAGTGTTATTATTATTTTGTTATATCTTCCTCCTTTTCTTATTCTTATTACATGTGAGGCTTGAAAGAGAAAGTAGACAAATCCATTGAAGCAAATGCGAGCTCACGTGGCCATGTCTCCCTCCACAAAAACACCACCCTATTCTTTTTACTTAATAGAGGGCTTTCGATGTGCAAGCATTGTCTTGTATCTCTCACCATCAATTTTTATTCACTCTTTTTGGCTTACTTTCTCCCTTCCTTTATCACGGGCTCCACGGGTGCATTGAGGGGACCACAATCTATACAACTTTAAAGAGTCTTTGACTTAATTCAACTTTAATATATAGATTAATCTTAAACATTAATCTAGATCTACTTTTATTGAATCTTATTCATTGGGGGAATATGTATTTTTTGTGTTCTATTCTATTATTGAATATGAATATAATTTTAACATAATTCAGAATCTCATTCTGAATTAGCAATATTATTCTTTGTCTTAGATCTTATCATTTCTATTCATGCTCGTTGATGCAATACCTTTTAACTTGTAGCGATTATAAATTCTATGATAAAGAAAAAGAAGGTATATCTTCCTAATAAATCAAAGAAAAATGCTATTATGCCCCTTAATTTCGACAATTCACGTAGTTTTTTTTTAATTTTATTTATTCATTAAAAAAGTAATTATTAATATTTTAATATTTTTTATAGTTTTTAAAAATATTTTAAATTGATAAAAAAATAAAACTAAAAAATTGAGAGAAAAATAAAATAAAAAACTAATTTTTAACTAACAATTAGATAAAACGGTGTTACTCAAACGACAAAATAACACCACTCTAAATCAAATGAGAAGTCAAGACAAAATCTTGACACTGTTGATTCCATCAAATTTTAACTTTGCAAAGATCCTCAATTACCTTGAGATTAGATTAGTGTTTAATGGATGACTTGATCTTCCGTATCATCATTGTGGAATCAAGAGAATCTTTTATAGTTGTATCTGTTTCTATGTTCTTACTTTTAAGGACCGATTTGATTCGGTTCCCCCACAAACTAATAAGCTCATTGAGACCCAAGATAATTTTGGATAATTAGAAACGTTTCTGTGGGAGAGGTGTCACTCGTTATATTAGTTATTTTGATTCTCAAACTCACATCAATCCATCTTATTTTATCATTATAATATTTTTAAAATTATATATATATATATTTTTAAAATTTTCATATAAAATATATAATAAATAATTCAACTTTTTAAATTTTAAAATAACTTATAATATTTAAAAATAATATTCTAATAATATTCATTTTAATTTAATCCAACTCATTTTGACATTTAAATGCACCCTACCGAACGTATCTTATCAACTACTGAAAATTATTCTAGAAATATATACGAAACCACAAAAAAAAAAAAGGTTGGACAAAGTAACAAGAACAACCAATCGATGTCTTCTGGAATATCTGAGTTGTCGACACAACATTACTTGTGCTCAAATGTATTATTCCTCTGGAGTGTCATAAAGTCTTGTCCTGCTAAAATTAAGCAATCACGTAATCAAAGTTAAGAATTCACAGTTGCACACTTTTTTTTTTGTCTTTTCTTTTCGGGATATTTAGCTTCTATCCCTTAATAATGTAAGATGATTCGAGATTTTTAAAAGTTAGTTTTGTTAGTCGTTATTCTTATAAAATATATATTATATTTTTTGTTTTTATTTTTTCAAATTTATTAATTTTAAATTAATTAAATTCTTCTATTTAGTATTTCTGTATTAAATATTTAATAAAATATTAAAAATATTAAAAAAATATAATATATAATATATGAGAATAATAAATAAATAAATAAACTTCTTTAAAAACTTCAACAATTTGTAACGAAGAGGAGGCGAGGGAGGGGAGAGAGAGTGAGAAAGACAAGACGGAGTGACGCATTATGCCTATGATTTCCACTGTTTAAAAGACGGCGCTTTGAGTGTGGGTGCGTACGTGCGTGTGTTCTGCGGATAAAAAAGTGAAAACGACGAGCGGCAGAATCGGATTCGGCGTGAATCTGGTGCTTATGCGAGTCGCCGTGACGTGAAAGCATATCCGACGATCCGTGATATCACCGCCCACTTCTTATGAATTTTCTCTGGACAGTTTAGTTATGCCTTTATCCGTCGAATGGGACCTAAAACTGGATGGCATTGGGGGCACTATTCTCTATGTCGACATAATTTGGTAGGGAGATGCTGCTCAAATTCTGATGAAATGGATTTCGAATTTTCGATTGGATCTCTCTTTTTTTTTTTTTTTTCTAATTTTTTCTTATATCAATTAAATGATAAGAAATGTTTTGTAAAACTTAAATTTTGTAATGAATTTAGTGGAGGGACGGCAGCCGCTCCCTGTCCCACCACTAAATAATGTGAATGACCCCACCACTATTATATTAAATTTGCATAGTAACTTGCATAGTAACTTGCATAGTGACTTGCATAGTAACTTGCATAGTAATTTCAAAGCCTATAAATAGGGGCTTCAGTTTTAATGAAATTTATAAGAAAAAATAGAGAGAGAAAGAAAGTTTGAGTTCTTAAGAGTTTCAAGAGAGTTTCTTATTTCTCTTTTATAATAGTAGTTCCTTTCTTTAAGTTTCATAACACGTTATCAGCACGACGGTTCTGCCAATTCTGAAGCTAGTGGCCTTATTCCTCTGTAAGTTTTTCAATATATTATTTGAAATCTTTGATATATTTTATTGATGATTATCTGTGTGAATTTATAAATATATTTTCTGAGATACGCATATTTATTATTTATATGTGTAGAAAATGGCAAATCTTACAAAATTGGAATTTGTTGCTCTTGATATATCTGGGAAAAATTATTTATCCTGGATACTTGATGCTGAAATACATCTTGATGCAATGAACCTGGGAGAAACTATTAAAGAAGGAAATCAAGCATCCCTGCAGGAACGTGCTAAAGTAATGATTTTCCTTCGCCACCATCTTCATGAAGAATTGAAAACTGAATATCTCACGGTAAAAGATCCCTATATTTTGTGGAATAATTTAAGGGAGAGGTATGAACACCAGAAGACTGTTATCCTCCCAAGAGCTCGCTCTGAATGGATGCACCTGAGGTTGCAAGATTATAAAAGTGTTAGTGAGTATAATTCCGCACTTTTTAAAATAAGCTCAGTATTAAAATTATGCGGTGAGAAAATCACCGATGAAGATATGCTAGAGAAGACTTTTACTACATTTCATGCCTCGAATGTGCTCCTGCAGCAGCAGTATCGAGAGAGAAAGTTCAAGAAATATTCTGAACTTATATCATGTCTTCTAGTAGCTGAGCAAAATAATGAGCTCTTATTAGAAAGCCACAATACACGCCCTACTGGCTCAATATCATTCCCTGAAGTGAATGGTAATAGGTTTGCATCATTCCCAGAAGTGAATGGTGCATCCTTTAGAAGAAATCGGGGGCGTGGACGTGGACGTGGCAGAAGAAATTATAGAAATGTTGGTCATAGAAATGACAACATTAAAAGGGATATACCATATCACCAGAAGTGGTACAATTCAGAAAGGGGTAAAAATCCCCAGAATAATTCTTCAAAGAAAAGTGAAGAGGTGTGCCATAGATGTGGAATGACTGGACATTGGTCACGTACCTGTCGTACGGCCAGGCACTTAGCTGATTTATATCAAGCTTCTGTTAAAGGAAAGAATAAAATGCATGAAGCAAATTTAGTAGAACCATCAGATGATTTATTAGATTCAGTAGATGTAGACGTTACTCATCTTGATGTATCTGATTTCTTTAATCATCCTGATGGTAGTATTGAACACTTAATTGGAGATGGAAGTGTTCCACTCAATTAATGTATTTTCTTTCTATCAATAATAAAAGTTTTGTATATTTTGTAGAATCATGGATCACATTGATGAGCTTTTTATCTCTGAGTTGAATGATAAAGATATATGTCTGGCTGACAGTGCTACAACTCACACAATTCTCAAAGAAAAGAAATATTTTCAAAATCTAACACTAAGTAAAGCCTATGTCCATACCATATCAGGTTCATCGGATTTAATTGAGGGCTCCGGAAGAGCTTATATTGTGTTGCCTAATGGCACCAAATTTTGTATTGATGATGCTCTATTCTCTTCACAATCCAGAAGAAATTTATTGAGTTTCAAAGATATACGTCGTAATGATTACCATATTGAAACGACCAATGAAGGCAGTAAAGAGCATCTTCTTATTACTAAAACAGTATCGGGCCAGAAGCTCGTATTAGAAAAACTGCCTGCTCTATGTTCTGGATTGTATTATACAAAAATGAGAACAATTGAATCATATGTGGTAATGCACCAGAAGTGCATTGACCCTAAAGTATTTATGACTTGGCATGATCGCCTTGGACATCCGGGTTCTATAATGATGAGACGAATTATTGAAAATTCGCATGGGCATCCCTTAAAGAATCAAAAGATATTTCTACCCAATGAATCTCCGTGCTCTGCATGTTCTCAAGGTAAGTTAATTATTAGACCATCTCCCTCAAAAATCATTGTTGAATCTCCATCCTTTTTACAAAGGATTCACGGAGATATATGTGGGCCTATTCATCCATCAAGTGGACCATTTAGATATTTTATGGTCCTAATTGATGCATCTAGTCGATGGTCACATGTTTGTCTTCTTTCCACTAGAAATGTTGCATTTGCTAGACTTATTGCTCAGATAATTAAACTACGAGCACAATTTCCTGAGCATCCAATTAAGACCATTCGATTGGATAATGCAGGTGAATTTTCATCTCAAGTTTTTGATGATTATTGCATGTCAATAGGAATAGATGTTGAACATCCTGTTGCCCATACACACACACAAAACGGTTTAGCTGAATCTCTGATCAAAAGGCTTCAATTAATCGCTAGACCTTTACTTATGAAATCAAGACTACCTATTTCTGTTTGGGGACATGCTATACTTCATGCAGCATCTCTAATTCGCATTAGACCATCTGCATATCATAAATATTCTCCATTACAGCTTGCATTTGGTCAACAACCAAATATTTCTCATCTTCGTACTTTTGGATGTGCTGTATATGTTCCAATTGCACCTCCACAACGTACAAAAATGGGCCCTCAACGTAGACTTGGGATATATGTTGGTTTTGATTCTCCATCCATTATTAGATACCTTGAACCCCTTACAGGGGATATGTTTAAAGCACGTTTTGAAGATTGTCATTTTGACGAATCAAATTTTCCGTTAATGGGTAAAGAAAAGTCGGTGCCTGAAGCACGACAAGATATTACTTGGGATAATAAGACCTGTCTCATTTTGATCCTCCTACAAATGAATGTAAACGGGAAGTTCAAAGGATTATTCATTTGCAAAATGTTGCAAATCAGTTACCGGATGTATTTACTGACACTAAAGGTGTAGTAAAATCTTATATTCCTGCTGTTAATACTCCAGCAAGGATTGAAGTCCCTGAAGGACAAATTGTCAAAGCAGCAATAGGTGAATCTAAAATACGCCTGAAGCGTGGAAGACCTATTGGTGCAAAAGATAAAATTCCCAGAAGGAAAAGAATACAAAATGAATTTGGTGTTCCTGAAGAACACGTACCCACAATACAGGCCACAAATATAATTGATGCTCCTAAAGAGCTTAAATCTTCTATTCCAGAACCTCCTGAAGAGGAAAATCTTGAAGAGTATAAATCTCCTAAAAAGGGACCTCCTGAAGAGGTGTGTCATGAAATGTTTTCCCTTGAAGAGGAACAGGTACCTGAAAATAATGAGATCTCAATACATTTCATGAAAACTGGAGAAATTCTGGATAGAAATAAAACTGTTGTCGACAACATATTTTCATATAAAATGGCCCTTGACATTACCAGAATTAATGAAGAAAGTGAGCCAAAAAGCGTCGAAGAATGTCGACGTAGAAATGATTGGCCAAAATGGAAAACAGTTATTGAAGCTGAATTAAATTCGCTAGCGAAACGAGAAGTATTTGGACCTGTTGTCCAAACACCAAAGGGTGTAATGCCTGTTGGATATAAGTGGGTATTTGTACGAAAACGTAATGAGAAAAATGAAATTGTGCGATACAAAGCACGGCTTGTTGCACAAGGTTTCCTGCAGAAACCCGGGATTGATTATGAAGAAACATACTCTCCCGTTATGGATGCAATCACATTTAGATTTTTGATTAGTCTGGTTGTTACAAAAGGATTAGAAATGCGGTTGATGGATGTGGTCACTGCATATTTATATGGATCCTTAGACCATGACATATATATGAAAATCCCTGAAGGATATAAGATGCCTGAAGCATCTACAAGTACATCTAGAAATATGTACTCAATCAGACTACAAAGATCTTTATATGGGTTGAAGCAATCCGGACGCATGTGGTATAATCGCTTAAGCGAATATCTATTGAAAGAAGGATTTGAGAATAATCTTATATGCCCATGTGTTTTTATTAAGAAATCTGAATCCGGATTTGTCATTATTGCGGTTTATGTTGATGATTTAAATATTGTGGGAACTCCTGAAGAGATCTCAAAAACCGCTATATATTTAAAGAATGAATTTGAAATGAAAGATCTTGGCAAAACAAAACTTTGTCTCGGCCTGCAGCTTGAGCACTTGCCAAATGGAATTTTTATTCATCAGTCCATGTATACTGAGAAAGTCCTAAAGCATTTTTATATGGACAAATCTCATCCTCTGAGTACTCCAATGATTGTTCGAACACTTGATGTGAAGAAAGATCCATTCCGTCCTTGTGATGAAGATGAAGAAATTCTTGGTCCTGAAGTACCATATCTCAGTGCAATTGGAGCTTTGATGTATCTTGCAAATTGCACTCGACCAGATATTACATTCTCAGTTAATCTGCTTGCAAGATATAGTTCTGCACCAACTCGAAGGCATTGGAATGGCATTAAACATGTCCTTCGTTACCTTCATGGTACGGTTGATATGGGATTATTTTATCAACGTGGTTCAAGTCCAGAATTGATTGGGTATGCAGATGCGGGTTATCTTTCAGATCCACACAGAGGTAGATCTCAAACTGGATATTTATTTACTTATGGAGATACTGCCATATCATGGAGATCTGTTAAGCAGACACTATCTGCTACTTCTTCAAATCACTCAGAAATCATTGCTATTCATGAAGCAAGTCGAGAGTGTATTTGGTTGAGATCAGTTATTCAACATATCCAGGAAAAGTGTGGACTTCCTATGATCAATAATAGCCCAACAATCTTATATGAAGATAATACTGCTTGTATCACTCAAATCAGAGGAGGATACATCAAAGGTGATAGAACTAAACATATTTCACCTAAATTCTTTTATACTCATGAACTTCAAGAGAAAGGTGAAATTGATGTCAAGCAGATACGATCTAGTGATAATCTGGCAGATTTATTCACAAAGGCGTTACCAACTTCCACATTCAAGAAGATTGTGCATAACATTGGAATGCGAAGACTCAAAGATATTTTGTCATGCACTTTTCAGGGGGAGTAAATGTGCTGATTGTACTCTTTTTCCTTCGCTGAGGTTTTGTCCCACTGGGTTTTCCTCTGCAAGGTTTTAATGAGGCAATCTTAAAGCACTTGTGGATACATAAGAAGACTGTACTCTTTTTCCTTCGCCATTGGTTTTTCTTCCCACTGGGTTTTTACTTGGCAAGGTTTTAACGAGGCAGATTCCTTATGAGTGGTCATTCAAGGGGGAGTGTAATGAATTTAGTGGAGGGACGGCAGCCGCCCCCTGTCCCACCACTAAATAATGTGAATGACCCCACCACTATTATATTAAATTTGCATAGTAACTTGCATAGTGACTTGCATAGTAACTTGCATAGTAATTTCAAAGCCTATAAATAGGGGCTTCAGTTGTAATGAAATTCATAAGAAAAAATAGAGAGAGAAAGAAAGTTTGAGTTCTTAAGAGTTTCAAGAGAGTTTCTTATTTCTCTTTTATAATAGTAGTTCCTTTCTTTAAGTTTCATAACAAATTTTAAAATATATCTTTAAAATTAAATTAGGTCATCCAAATAATCTATTACGTATTACGTATGCTCTACAATCTACATACCAGTTTGATAATAAAATAATTAAAAGAGAATATCTAATCAATATTTTTTTTAAATGACCACGTGTACTATGAATAATTTTAGATCAATCAATATATTATAAATTTTGTATATCCTAAGTATTAAAAAAAATAGTAAAATTGTGCTGTATTTAGTGAAGTTATTATAAGAGCATCCACATCCGGATGCCTATAGCATGTAATCCCCTCATTTGTAGTCAAACTATTTAGCTTTTTAACAAAATTCCCTCTACAACCGGTGAATGTTCATCCTTATATCATTTTTAATAAATATATTAATCTAAATAATAAAATAAAATTATTCTTTCAATCATGATCTATACTTTATCTTATGCTCGTATATGTTATAGTTCAAATTTGAGAAAAAGAAAAAAAATGTCGCCATTGAGATGATCTATTGACCACTTATGAAAATATAATTTCTTAAATATTATTGTTAAGAAATCATTAATTTTGAAAATACTATCATTTAGAGAGATAAGTAGTTTTTTTTTTAAAAAAAGTTGTCACAAATGAAAATTGAAAATATGGGTACAATAAAAAATTAAATAATTAAGAAAATGTGAAAGAACTTATAAAAATTTCTTCTACTCTTTCTCTGAGGGAAAAGAAAAGAGTAGTTAAAATGTACAAAATGAATTTGTACAAAATAATAAATAAAGAATAGAGAAAGGTTAATATAAAATAATAAAGAAAGAATATGAAGTGGGACATAGGAAGTTTTGAAAAAATGAGTAAAATTTAGGAAAAAAACAATTTTTTTAGCTATATTTTGAAGAAAATCTTCTTTATCCGAATGTAAATGCTCTAAGACCGCTATTGATTTTCTATAGCATTTTTTCCACACTTTAAAAAATGAAATCTAAATTTGAAAATAAAATAATAATAATAATTCCAGTTTATTAAAAAAAAAAATTGTCGAGAAAAAAATTGAAAAGTTTTAGGCTTGATTTATTTTAAAAATTTTCAATAAAATATAAAATAAATCAAAAATTAAAAAGATCATATTAAAAAAATTATAGTATAATATATTTTATTTAATTCTTATTTATCTGTTACATGTTCAAAATTCAAACGAGAGGTGGCAGAGAAATAGTGATTCAGCATTTCAATAGTCAAGAGGCCATTTGCGAGTTCAAAAAAAAGACGGATGCATGTTTTTGGTAATTTTAAATAATGATAGGGTTATATTTTATTTATTATTATTTCAATTATTATTTTTATTAATAATTCAGAAAGTAACTATTAATAAAATTATATTTTTTTTTGATAATTAAAGATGTTAAAAAAATATTTAAAAAAAACATTATAATTAATAAAATAATAATAAATAAGATATAAACCGGTCATTATCTTTTAGTTTTTGTTCTAAATTTCCAAAATAGGGTAGAGTCTAAGAATCTATGATCATACTAGAGTGGATTTGGGTACTAAAAGTAAGGGTACTAAAAGTAAAATACTTTAAAGTATTCTCATAATATTTAATTATGATTTATTATTTTATATTTATATTAATTATTATATTATTATTTTTCATTTATTTTGTATTATTATTAACTATTATTTTTGTATTATTTAATATTTTTGTATTATCTTTATTTTTGTATTATTTATAACACTTCTCAATACTATTTTCTGTACTTCCTCGTTGGCGGCACTTGCCCACGAAGGCGAAGATAAAAATAAAAAAATACTGCCTCTTCTCTCTCTCTCTGTCTTGCTCTCTGCCGTCAACTACACCCCCAGCACCTCCACTCTTTCTCTCTGCAACTCGAGATCTTCCTTGCTTTCGGTGCTTTGAAAAGCAAATCTAAGGCTGCAGTTCATCCCCTCTCTCTTCTTTCCCTTTCACAAATACACTCTCTCCCTCCCTCCCTCCCTCTCTCCCATTCTCTCAGTTGTCTTTTTCACTTAGATCTCTATTCTCTATCTTCAATACGGACCTCAAGATTCCGTCTATTTACGGCCTATCAATGTCTCCCGGCTAGGTTTTTCTTTGTATTTGTTTTTGTTGGGTTACCAGTCCCAGTAGCTTATGCTTTCGTTAAGCTTTTACCCTCGGTTGCTTCCTCCTCAAGATCTTATCCGAGTCTGCTTAGAAATCAAGCTGAAATTTTCCCAAGAAAGTGAAAGAAAAATTCCCCAGAAGTTTCTGGTTAAAGTTATCAGAGATTTGTATAATAGTTCCCTGACACCAGACGTTGCCATGAGCCTTGAGTTTTGGTCTACTCTCCAACGGCTTTGAAAAAAAAAAAATAGAACAAATCGAAACAGAGGCGTTTGTTCCATGGAATCAAATACCCAGCACAATTATCAACACCATCAACACGATAATCACCAAACGAATTCTGGGTTATTGCGGTTTCGCTCTGCCACCAGTTCCCTTCTGTCCAATTTTACCGAGGAGTGCGTTGGTTCTAATGCCAACAAGGGCAATTTCACGGAGGGCTCTGATTCAGAGAGATTAATTTCAAGATTTCTAAATTACGGTGGCGGCGCAGATTCAACTTCGCCGAGTTTCCAAGATTTTGAAGATAAGCCTCCGGTGTTGGCGGCGGCCGAGGCGGCTGCGAACCGTGTGAGCTCTCAGCAGGGCTATTCTGCGGGTCTGCCCCCCCATTATCCGAGATACAGCACGACTGCGACAACTTCTTCTGCCATGGATGGCGCATACGGGTTGGCGGGTTCAATGGCAATGGACGGCCACGTTCAAACGAAAGCAGTTAACTCCAATATTGTCAGGCAAAGCAGCTCGCCTTCTGGGCTTTTCTCCCAGATTTCTATCCCAAATGGTATTGTGCTTGTTCTCATTGAACGTGTTATTAGGACGATTTGAAAATTAATCATTGCTTTTAAATTGTATATAGAAATTTACATATTTATATTAGATATATGATAGGAACTGATCTGAGAAGTTGTGTGGCGATTGAGTTAGCGGAAAGGAAACAACGAAAAGAAGAAAATTCCTCTCTGAAACAATTTTCTCACGATTAGTAGCTGGGATACAGTACTTTAGATATCTTGGCATTATGCGAGTTACCTGCAATGCGATTTGTAGAAAATATCGTTATCAGGAATTAAAAAAGGAGTTGTCTGAACAGTTTTTACCTAATGGGTTATAAAAGCTCGTTAGTGAACTCTACTTTTTTGTTAGTCCTAAGTTGCCAAGAAAATGTGGGAAAGTATGAGTTTTCCCTACAAGTGAATTAAACTGTAGTAAGGGAAATTTTATTTCCCCGAGTATCATAATAGTAAGGGGAATTTATGTTCTTGTCCTTTTCCTCCATTTCCTCGGCAACTAAACAAAGTTGAGGAATTGTGTCTGATGAGAATATTTTGGGACTTAATTGCAGATAAGTTTTTAAAGATCTCATTTAAGTGCTCATGTTGTTGGGGTATAATTATCACTTGTCAAAAGGATAAAATGTTGTCCGTGGATGTTGTGACAAACAGATTTTGTCATGATCAGACACTAGAAGGAGTTACTTAATGATCTCTCCGTAAATTACATGCAGACTATGCCTCCATGAAAGGTCCTGGAAACTATGGTGGAGTGAATGGTACTAGTGGAGATGTAAGTCCATCTACAAACAGATTGAAGAGTCAAATTAGTTTCACTTCGAGACTTCCTTCTTCCCTAGGAATGTTGCCCCAGATCTCTGAACTGGGGACTGAAACTGTTGGGCCAAATAGTCCCCGTGATGGAAAACTTGGAAATGGAAAAGATGATGCTCGATTTTATGGCTTTGGGTTCCCATATAGTTCCTGGAATGATCCATCGCGTATCACAGACAATTTTTCTGCCATGAAAAGAGAACAAGATGATGATGGAAAACTCTTTTCTGATGCTCAGGTACCAAATTTGCCTTTTGGGTTTTTGTTTTCTCCATATCTTTGTGTTACTTGTGTGACAAAGTCTGATTTTTGTCTATATTTAGAATGGAGGACTTGGAACTCGGTTTCATATATTATCCCACCACTTAAGTTTGCCAAAGACTTCTTCAGTTGCCATGGAAAAGTTCCTGCAATTCCAAGATTCTGTTCCTTGTAAAATTAGAGCTAAGCGTGGCTGTGCCACTCATCCTCGAAGCATTGCAGAAAGGGTAAAGTTTATCTCCGTTACCTTTTATGCAACATGCATTTCTGTTGATTTAATTGGTGAAAACATATGACTTCAGCTGTTGTAAGATTGATTATAAGGGTAAATTACTTTCAGGCTAGAAGAACCCGGATTAGCGAAAGAATGAGAAAACTACAGGAGCTCGTTCCTAACATGGACAAGGTAGTAGATTTTGGTCTAATAATTTAGCCTCTAACCATTGTCTGTCTCTCTCTGAAAGACTCAAGATGATGTTTATGTTTCTTCTTGGCAGCAAACTAACACCGCAGACATGTTGGACTTGGCTGTCGATTACATCAAAGAACTTCAGGAACAGTTCAAGGTATCAAAAGAAAGTTTCAACTTTTCAAGTTCCTTACATCTTGCCATGTAGTATTCATTCATCATCCACTCACGAATTTGTCTACTTCTGCAGACTCTTAGTGAAATACGAGCCAACTGCAAGTGTTTAAGCATGCAGAATCCAGTCTCAAATCAAATTGCTTAACTTTCTGCTGTACAGAAGATAGGAGATCAGTACCGGGAGAATTGGATAGAAACCAGATGTTATAATTTATTGGCTGAGCAATAAGTGGAAGTAGCTTAAGATATTATCTTTTTTTGAGTTGCTATGACTAGAAAGTTTGTAGTGTTTTCTGTTTTCACCACAAGAATTCAGCTCCCATGGTCTAAACCAGGCTTCCTTCCAGTCACACGATACATGAAATAAAAAAAAGTTCAATTGTATAGGTCGTGTTGTTCAAATAGTGGAATCCTTGTTTTTGTTTTATGTGATCGATGAGATGCTGCTTCTTTTGAATAATTTTCTTGTCGGTTCTGGCAGAGTGATAAGTTGGCCTTCCCAAGTCCAAACTCCAAAACAAAGTTTATAACTTTGTCATTTGGGGTCTGTTTTGTTGTTCACATTAATTGAATTATGTAAAGGAAACAAGCAGATGCATAGATTTTCGAGCCATTCTGAGTGGAGTAAATTCACTCTCTATTTTCTTCTTATAGGAGTGGTTGGGATCATCATGTTTCGCTCTATTTTAAAGGGAGACAGCAGTCAAATTTCGTTTATATTTGAAGTTAGATGAAATAAATTTTAAAAATTAAATAAAATATTATTATTATTATTATAAGAATTATAAAAATTATATTAAAATTATAAAAAATTATATTTTGTATAAAAATTAAAAAATAATAAAATAATAAATTTAAAATGAGAACAATTTGTCATCCAAATTAGACCTCAATCTTCATTGAGGGTAGGTTTGTTTTGATGTTGATAGCAATGAATTATATCAGCAAAGTAATATGAAGCTAATTATTGGTTACCCAATTATTGAGACAAGTCAACTATCTCCGAGGAGGCAAATATTTTCGGCCCAAACTGTTCGGATTAACTTTCTGCCTTTGTCTGTATTCTAGTGGTCTACTTATCCTGATTTTTTTTTATAAATTTTTTGCGAGAATGTGACATTTAAAACAAGCAAGATAAATCTTTGAGTTGGCCCCGCGAATTTCCTTGCTTTTTTTTTTTTATTAATAATTTTTTAAAGGGAGAACGGATGGTGATTTGTTTTTCTTTGTTTTTTTTAAGAAAGGAAAGAATATCTTATCAATTACCAAAATTGGGGTTGCCCGGGACAGACATGTGGGGGCGGGTCGCGACTCGCGAGGCAGTGCCGGGTCAAACAAGGCAGGATCTTTAAATTGTCTTGTTCTGCCGTATGACACAAGATGAATGTGATTATTTCGAACTGGCATTTCCTGCCCGTCATTGGAGTGAGTCTGCCCATGGGGCCCTCTATCTCTGAGGCAACTTGTTATTAATTATTTTGCACAGTCGTTTCCTCATAGAGAAAAACCTATTACTCATAGTCATGGAGGTATTAAATATGGCTTTAAGAATTTAGGCAAACAGTAATTTAATGGGTACCATCTGGTTGGTTTGTAAAAGAATAATATTATAAATTATACTCTCATTTTAATTTTATTCTATTAAGTAAGATGTGACATATTTATCGTTATCAAATAATAAAAAAATATTTAATTAGCGATCATTTAATGATAATAATTGTATTATATCTTATTTAATGGAATGAAAATATGATAATAATATGGTGTATAAATATTTTTTATAAGATAAGCTAAAAGTTTAATATATATATATTTTAATTTGACATGTCACCAGCTAAAATTCTCCGCATTAACTTGTAATTAAATAGTTGTGCAAGCTCCATGTCTCCCATTAATTAGTTTTAAAAAAGAAAAAAATACACAACACTAGCATAATATTCCAAGACTATAAATATTCATTTTTTTTTATTTATTTATAAAAATATCTCAAATATATTTACCCGATTGTCATGGGGGTTTAGAATTAGACATCGGCCTCTTCCATTGTTGGGCTCTACATGATTCTAACAAAAAGTACATAAAAAGCTCTTTTTCCTTTTAAGTAGAGTGGTTCTCTATCTCGTTTGCTTTTAATAAATTTTTTTAATTTAATTTAATTTATATAATTATTATTTTTTAAAATATTCACATAAAATAAACTTTTTAATCCTAAAATTAAATAATATTAAAAATATCTATTATAATAATATTTTGTTTAATTTAAATTTTTATATAAATTTATTTCATCTAATTTTCGTAAACAAACGAAATCTTAGATGTTGTTCTTTTCTATTATTTGGTGTGAGATAGAAAAGGCCGAGCATCGTTTAACTCCAATAGAAGCCCAACACAAATGGACCCCAAAAGCTTCTCTTTTGGCCCAATTCGTTTTTTGATAGGCTTTTAGTCCAATTCAAGGGGGCCAATATTGCCCTTTCGAGTTCAAAACATTTTCCTAGACGGAACCAAATCCGCCCTCAGAGGCAGGACAATCGGAAATTTGAACCGGTCAACTGACACGTGCGAACAAAATTTTCTAAAGCGAATCATTTCTATCATACCGCCCATTTTTCATTTCCAAAATTTTTGACAATTTCGGCTCCCTCATCACTCGAGCTGCTACTTGCTCTTCTTCCTCTACTCCCTTCCCCCCCACCCCCAAAAAAATCCTATGCCGTCAAGAAGAAAGACCCAAAACCCGCTTAGTCCCTCTCGCGATCAAGGGTAAAATTTCTCTTTCTTTAATCCCATCTACTTTGGGTCGCTGGCTCAATCTCAATTTCTTTTCTTTGGCGGACAATATCCGAGTCCGGTCACAAACCTCTAACTTTTCTTAAAAAATCTAATCTTCTTGGAAAGTGAGCGTCTGTTATTTTCCATTTGAAGCCTTCTTCGAACTTTTTGGTCTAATTATTAGTGCGTGTGCTTTTTTCCGTTTTCAGTTGAATAGCAACAATGCCGGAATCGAGGGACAGAATGCAGAGGCCCGTCGCGGAGTTGTTTGCTCTACGGCGAACAGCCGGTGTTGGAGTTGTTCTAGACGACCAGGGAATGAGTCCGAGCTTGTTCGGATCCCCGATCGTGCGTGTGAGTACTGTTACAACTCCAGTGACTCGTGGACGGACGGCTTTGGGTGCGATGCGAAGTGGTGGGCTCGGAAGAGCCAGGTCAGGAACTCCGAGAAATGTTCGTGGCTGGAATTTGTCTCAGGCTTCAGGACGGGGTAATGCTCAGAGTTTCTGCCGGTGGTCGGGTCAGGGCATGCACGGGAACAGCATGTTACCTTTTTGGCACCCGAGAACCCCTCTCCGTGATATCACTGCGGTTGTTAGGGTAAGGAAGTTATTATTCTTTCAGCCTATTGATTCATTTTGTCACCTCTATCTCTTTGATTCAACCTTGACTAAGTTATATGGTTGAATTAGACGTTTTTGTTAATTTCCATGGGCTGGCGATTGTTCTTTGGATGCACGAGTCTTTTACTCTTCTAGCTTTTGGTCGATGAAATAGGGATATTAGATGGGTTCGTTTTGAATCATGATGAATTTGTTGTGTAGTTGGCTTCAAGGGCATTTAATGCGTCTTTCTTAAATTTAATGTCGTGTAGTTCTGTTGCATCCATTTTTCTTTTAATTAGAATTTTACTTTAAAAACTCTTCTCTAATTTAATATCAATGGGCATTAACATGTCTTCCAATGCCTGCTCGTTTAAGGTTAGAAGTATATTACACCTTTCGTTAATTCAATATATACATGATAGGATAATAGTAGATTAAGGTTTAATCTTTAAGGAGTTTGGCTTAAAATGAGTTGATTCGTTAAAATATAATTACTTAATGAGTTGATAGTGGGTTAATCTATTATGACATGTTAAGAAAATTAAAATTAAAATTATATTTTTATACCTAAAAATAAAATTGATAGAATTTTAATTTTGATATTTATATTATTTAGATTATAATTTGGGAATTGTAATTAGTTTTATAATTTTTATAAATATTGTGATTTTAACATTTATATAAAATTATGCTAAATTTAATTAGGTCAATTGAGTTAATTGTGGTATATTCAACTTATTTATATAAACAAGTTGAAATGCATTTATTAATGGGTCCAAACAGATTGATATGACACAACACGTTATATTAATAAGTAGTATTATAGTTTGAGATTTTGATACGATAAATGTAATAAGTCGGATTATAGTTGACTTATATAGTATAATATATATATCTTGATATGACACGAATACGATTTATTGATATGATTTGACACTTTTAAACACTTTTTCTAATAGCTCCAGGAGCTGATTTAGTGGCTTCTTCAAGGGCATTTAATTTTAATTACCTGTCTTCCTTAGTTTTAATTTGAGTAATGATCTACTTACAATTCTTCTAAACAATCAATGAAATCATGTCATTCTATTCAAAATAAATTTTAATATTACAAAATTAACTCCCGTTTAATGTAGAGTTGTAAAATAATTATCAAATAGTTGTAAACTTATCATTTTTCTTTAATTTGAGTGTAATTTTAGCGTATATTTTCTTAATTCTATTGTTTTCATTGTAGTTGGCTTCAAGGGCACTTCTTTAAATAGCACTTTACTCAAAAACTTTTTTCTCTAATTTAATATCAATGGGCATTAATATGTCTTCCAACATTCCTTCGATAGTAGGCTGCGGGAGCTTATCTATTTCTCTTCTTTTTATATTGGGCAAACTGGTGTACTTTCATTTCCTATTCTTTTATTTTTTTTTCCTGGTTTTATTTGATATTTTGCTACTTCTGGAAAATCCAATTTAAATCCTATATGACTCAAGTCTCGTATCGTCTAGTTCTTTTTTATTCTTATTTAATTTTTGATTTGCAAGGTTAATGATTAATTCCCCCCAACAGAAGTCCCGTTTCTTCTTTCCTCGGTGTTTCATTTATTTTTTGTTTTTGTGTGCGTGTTTGGCTTTTGCTAATTTCTTGGATCCATTGGATTTTTAGGAGTCTAAAGAAAAATAAGTTAAAAGATATATATATATATCATTTTGTTATAAAACTAAAAATAAAATTACTACTATTACAAGAGAAAAGAAACTCTTAAGAACTGAAACTTTCTTTCTCTCTCTATATTTTCTTATGAATTTCATTATAACTGAAACCCATATTTATAGGCGTTGAAATTACTATGCAAGTTACTATACAAGTCACTATGCAGATTTTAAAATAATAGTGTTGGGGTCATTCACATAATTTAGTGGTGGGACAGGGGACGGTGCCGTTTCGTTCGTTAATTCATAACACTCCCCCTTGAATGACCATCCATAAAGAATCTGCCTCGTTAAAACCTTGCCAAGAAAAAATCCAGTAGGAAGAAAAACCAATGGCGAAGGAAAAAGAGTACAGTCTCTTTATGTATCCACAAGTACTTTAAGATTGTCTTATTAAAACCTTACAAAGGAAAACTCAATGGGATAAAATCTTAGCGAAGGAAAAAGAGTACAATCAGCTTAAGTCTTCAGGACTTTTACTCCCCCTGGAAAGTGCATGACGATAGATTTTTGAATCTTCACATTTTAATATTCTGCACAATTTTCTTGAATGTCGCAGTTGGTGATTTCTTCGTGAATAAATCTGCCAAATTATCACTTGATCGTATATTTGATGTATCCTCCTTTGATTTGAGTGATACAAGCAGCATTATCTTTGTATAAAATTGTTGAGTCATTGATCTCAGTCAAATATACTCTCGACTTGTTTCATGAATTGCAATAATCTCTGAGTGATTTGAAGATGAAAAATAATATCTGGTTGACAAACTTAATAGAAATTTGATACCTACAGTAATACTTAAACTCCCCCTGATAATATGTGTTAGTGTTTCAAGTAATAAGCAAATATGATTTCAGTATATATAACAAGTTAAGAATTCAAACACGATCTCCAACTAAATAATGTATGAGAGAGAGTATGATAATATTTTCATCTAAAATTTTCTCCCCCTCATTCGGTGTTATTAGGAAGAACTTGTTTATATACGGTGGAAATAACATTGGAAACCGTCTATGTATGATAAAAGCTATAAAAGTTTTGAGGTTTAATATTATCGATTCGGCGAAAAATCAAATCCGCTTGACATTGTGGACAAACGAGATCTTGAAGAGATTTGAAAGTTTCGGGTTGTTGTTTAAATATAACCAATTTTACCATTAGTTTATTCCAGCAAAAAGATTTCGCATTCCTCATAAATTCAGTTGTTGTTCATTCAGAACGATATTATGTCTGATAGAAATTTTAATGTCCTAGATTTAAACCACGAACTTTTTATACCTCAACCACTTATATTTTTTCCTGAGGCTGTAAACACCATGATAGGAGCAGAGATATATCTTTCTAGTAAATCTGATCCTGAAATTGTTGCAGCATCAAGAACCCTTAGTGCTCAATATGCTACTTCTCTTACAACCATGTCTCAGAGGTTATTGGCGAGAACGAGTGAGGTTGATCATCTTAAAAATCAAATATCCGAGTTGCATCAAACGCTTGCAATTAAAAATAGAAAAAATAAAGATTTAAAACAAGATAACAAGGAGCTGAAGAAACTTGTAGACTGGTATTCTCGTGACCTGAAAACACGATTAGAAGAGTTGGAACGAGAAAGAGCTCAGATATAAAGTCAACAACAGCAGCTAACGGCAGAGATTTAGCGTTTACAAGAAAATAGGGATAGCTGTAATTAATCTCGCTGGCTTTTGAAATTATGCATCCAGCATATCTTGTAAAGTGAGATTTGAAGAGATGATGGTTTGTCTTGTTCTTATTTCCATTTTTATAAGAACCGTCTTTAATTTCATTTAGTACGCATCAAATCCTTTTCTTATATCTATAATTCATCTGTATTTGTATTTTTATTCTATAAATTTCCAATGGCTTATCAATTTCCTTTTACTATTTCTCACAATCAACATATGAGGTATCCTTCACCTCAATTACAAGTTGTTCCTGCATCTTCCGTAGGTGCCATGTTGCAGCAAGCAAATGATCTGGTTAATAAGTCAGATCGTGAAACTGTTTATGAGCTGGTGACTCTCGGCATCCAATACTCCTCCTCTATTGTTGGATTTTCCAACCGATTATAATCCAAAAATCGTGAGATTGAGGAGCTTAACGAGAAGGTTTCTGTACTTCAACGACTCGTTCAAGAGTCTGACAAAAAAATTGCAGACTTAAAGCAGGAGAATAAGGATTTAAAATCTTTACTTGCCTCTTCATTTCGACTGCCTAATCCTTTAGATAAGGATGGTATGTTGCTTTATGAAGAGCAAATGCATTTGAGAGATGAGGCTAGAAGTCTCAAATTCTTGTAACTTATCTATGAATTGAATAATAAGATCTTTCTTTTTCAAATGCATTCCTTGAATTTATAGCAACCCTTGTAATCTTTTCAAGAATTCTAACAAGGTAAATCATCAACGTAAACTGCAATAATGACGAATCTGGATTCTGATAAAATGCATGAATATATAGGATTATTCTTAAATCCTTCTTTCAATAGATACTTGTTGATTCAATTATACCACATGCGTCCGGATTGCTTTAACCCATATAAAGATCTTCGAAGCTTTATAAAGTACATACTCCTAAATGTACTTGGATTAGATGCTTCAAGTATCGTAATAATCTAATGATGCTTATAAATATACAGTGACCACATTCATTAACTGCATATCTAATCTTTTTGTAATAACCAAATCAATTAAAAATATGAATGTGATTGCATTCATACCAAGGAAATATGTTTCCTCATAATTGTTCGGGTTTCTACTGGAAACCTTGTGCGACAAATTATACCGCATAATTTCATTTCGCATTACGCTTTCGTATAAATACTTACTTATATCTGACAAATATTACACCCTTTGGTGTTTGGACAATAGGTCTAAATGCATCTCGCTTCACTAGCGAGTTTAATTCAGTTTTAATAACTGCTTTCCATTTTGGCCAATCATTTTTACGTCGACATTCTTTGACGGTTTTTGGCTCACTTTCTTCATTACTTCTGGTAATGTCAAGTGTTATCATATATGTTGTCGATAACAGTTTTATTTCTATCCATAAATTTTCCAGTACTCATAAAATGTATTGAGATCTCATTGTTCCTCTCCAGGGAAAACATTTCATGAAACACCTCTACAGGAGGTTCCTCTTTAGGAGGTTTATACTCTTCAGGAGTTTTCTCTTCAGGAGTTATACTCTTCAGGAGTTACACTTTTCAGGAGTTACCTCTTCAGGAGTTACCTATTCAGGAGGTTTCCTCTTCAGGAGGATTATATTTTATACAGAAAATACGGTCTCTTTATGAGCATCGATTTTTATTTTTCTTGTGCACCAATAGGTCTTCAACGCTTCAGGTGTATCTTAGACTCATTTATTGCTATTTTAACAACTCGTCCTTCAGGGACTTCAATTCCTGCTTAAGCATTAACAGCAATAATATATGATTTTACAATACTTTTAGTGTCAGTAAATACATCATGTAATTGATTTGCAACACTTTGTAAATAAATAATCCTCTGAACTTCTGGTTCACATTTATTTGTAAGAGGATCAAATTTAAATAGAATTTTATTATCCCAAGTAATTTCTTGTCGTGCTTCAGGCACCGATATTTCATTATTTCAAAACATGATGAAATATTAATAAACTTATATATAAAAACTTAGTATAAATAAATCAAGTGCTTGGCCGTACAACAGGTACGTAACTACTGTTTAGTCATATTACATCTATGACAAACATCTTCATCTTTTTATGAAGAATTATTCTGAGGGCCTTTACCCTTCTCTGAATTTGATCACTTCTGGTGATACGATATATTTTTATCATCTTTAGTGTTGTCGCTTTTGGGACCAACACTTCTATAATTTTTCTACCACGTCTACGCCCTTAGTTTCCAATCACTTCTGAGAATTGTGTAAATTCGATATCATTAATAGGACGTAACTGGTGTAACAAAAACTCATTATTTAGCTCAATCACTGGAAGACAAAACAAAAATTCAGAATATTTGTTGAACTTTCACTCTCGATATTGCTACTGCAGGAGCACATTCGAGGTATGAAAAATAATGTCTTCTTTTATATATCATCATCAGTGACATTTTCACTGTATAATTTTAATATTGAGCTGATTTTAAAGAGTGCAGGATATTCAATACCACTCTTAAAATCTTATAACTTCAGGTGCAATAAATCATAATGATCTTTTGAGAGGATTACATCTTCTGGTGCTTATATCACTCTCTTAATTCATTTCACACAGTAAGATGATTTTTCGTCATGAGATACACAGCACGGTCCTTCAGGGACACATGGTTTTCTTCTATGATTGTATCTTTCAAGTTCATCATTATATCCAAATAGATCTCATCAAGGATTTGGATAAATAACATTTTTCAGAAATGTCAATAGTAATAAATCTCAATATTTGACATTATATTACAAAAATAAATATGTGAATTTAAAAAATATATTCACATTATCATGAGAATAAAAATAAAATTTTATCAAGTAATATTCAGAAATATTACCTTTAATATTTATCTCAAGGACTGCAAATAATATATTGAAAAACTTACTTGAAATAAAAGACCACTAGTTTCAGTATCGGTAGAATCTCGTGCTGATAACGTGTTATAAAACTAAAAATAAAACTACTACTATTGCAAGAGAAAAGAAACTCTTAAGAACTGAAACTTTCTTTCTCTCTTTATATTTTATTATGAATTTCATTACAACTGAAGCCCATATTTATAGGCGTTGAAATTACTATGCAAGTTACTATGCAAGTCACTATGCAGATTTTAAAATAATAGTAGTGGGGTTATTCACATAATTTAGTGGTGGAACAGGGGGCGGCGCCGTTTCGTTCGTTAATTCATAACATATTTTTATTTTTTCTATTTTAAATAAAAAGTTGATGAGATAACATTGGGAAAGTGCCGATGGTGATTTAGTTGTAAAATGTAACAGTAAGAATGTACACACAGGTAAGTTGGGCTCCATTTCATTCTCTTTTTGACAAATTCTGGGCTGATGTATGTTGCTGTTTCCGTTTGTTTGGGCTTGTGAAATTATGAAGACTTGAAGAGGGAATGTTCCCTGGACTTTTGGTTAAAGTGGTCCGAGTATGGTAACTGAGATATAGTTCCAATTTGCGACCCCACCCCCAAAATGAAACTCGACCTACTTCTTGTGGTGAGTCTTTTTGAATCTTTTGCATTTATGTTCCTTTGTTTTGGTTGAATATTCAACAACCTGTATTTCATAATTAAGATAGTTATCTTATGGTAGTCGTGGCTGAAAATGGTGAATCATTTCTCTCTGCAATTTCTTAAGTTCATTTCTTTTCAACCTTTGTATTTAGTTGAATTTTGCTCAGATCAATTGGTATTAATACTGCGCAGTTGTTTTATTGATTTACTTTCATGAGAAATCATGTCCGGAATTGTTAACTTTTTTTTTTCTGTCAACATTGGCAATCAAACTCAAGACCCCTTCCTGTTCTTACATCCTATACCTGGCTTTAAGCGATTTTGCTATAAGTTCTGTTAATATTTATATCATCTATTAGCTGTGGGTTGGAGGTGCAGTTATTTAATAGTTTTAAGTTTTTGTGTCAAATTTCTTCTTTTGGCCAATCATGAGTTGGCAGAACTGCCATCCCATTTTCCTTTGAGAGCCACCCTTTACCATTGATTATCCATATTTGATCTTTTTGGGGTCCTTTCCTTGGTACCTTATAAACTTTACCCTGGAAAACTCTTGTCTTAGGCAATTGAAAGGAGAAGCACTCGTTTGAGAGATGTGGAAGGCCAACAAATAGGGAGTCCCGTTCCTGGGGGGCAAAGGGTTCTTGATCCTTCTCATATACCAGTGTCAAGTGCTCAGCTCGAGCATGATCTCTCTTTGACCTCTCCAAATCCAGCTTTTGGCCGTGTCAAGCCTTGCACTCCTTCTGTTGGTAAAGTGCCAAAGATTCTGCTTAAAATCGCAAATGAAAATACTGGAGAATCAGAGTTTGTAACACCTCAGAAATGTTGGGATCGGCGGAAGCTCACAAATAATATGGAGACCAGAATATAACGTGATTCGGCCAATTTAGCATACGTCCACACACACAAAGAGGAGAATTTGTATTAAACAACAAACCAATTATTTACAATGGTTTCTCTCTTCTAATCTCTCCAATGGACCTCTCTTCCGACTCTCCTTCTCATTACAATCTCATATGTATTTATAGGAGAAAGAAATAGTGTCAACGTGTAAAAGACGATGGAACTCCGGCGGCCGACTTTCTTGAATTTTCCGGCGGCGCCTACCTTCCAGCTGCTACTGACGGTGCCGTCTTCCAGAAGCCTTCAGCTTCTTCATCACGTTGCGTGTTGATTTCCAACAATCTCCCCCTCAACACCAAACGGGGGATATCCTGGCACATTTTAGTTCAAGGTACTTAACCTGGCTATGTTTCTACATAACTCAAGTTTTTCGTATGTGACTACCTTTGTTAGCATGTCCGCTGGATTCTTCTTTGTATGAATCTTTACAAGTTTCAACAGTTGTTGCTCCATTACTTCACGTATCCAGTGATACCGAATATCGATGTGCTTTGTTCGGGAGTGGTACATCGAGTTTTTACTCAGATTAAGAACACTTTGACTATCACAATAGATTCTGTACTCTTTTTGACTGACTCCCATTTCTTGGAGGAACCGCTTTAGCCACGACATTTCCTTTCCTGCTTCTGCTATAGCAATGTACTCTGCTTCTGTTGTAGATAAAGTCACACATTTTTACAGTTTGGACTGCCATGATACAGCTCCACCTGCAAATGTGTAAATATATCCTGATGTAGATTTTCTATTATCAAGATCACCTGCCATATCAGCATCTGTATAGCCATCCAAGACTGGGTTAGCTCCCCTGTAGCACAAACACAACTTTGATGTACCCTTAAGGTACATGAGAATCCACTGTACTGCTTTCCAGTGTTCTTTCCCTGGATTTGAAAGAAAACGGCTCACAACTCCAACAGCGTGAGCGATGTCAGGTCTGGTACAAACCATATCGTACATTAAACTTCCTACTGCTGAGGAGTACGGTATTGTAGCCATTTTTTGAACCTTTTCCGGTGATGAGGGACATGAGCTTTTACTCAATTTGAAGTGATTAGCCAGTGGAGTATTGATTGGCTTTACTTTCTCCATGTTGAACCTTCTTAGTATTTGTTCAACATACTTTTCCTGTGACAGCTGTAGCTTCTTTTTCTTCGTGTCACGAGTGATCCTCATGCTCAAAATCTGCTGGGCTGGTCCTAAGTCTTTCATCTCAAAGACTTTGGAGAGATCCTTCTTTAGCTACTTGATAATGGATGGATCTTTTCCAATAATCAGCATGTCGTCAACATAGAGCAGTAACATCACGAAGTCACCTTTTGAAAATCTTCGGATGTAAACGCACTGATCTGCAACAGTTTTCTTGTAGTCATGACTCATCATGAATGAGTCAAACTTCTTATACCACTGTCTGGGAGCCTGCTTCAAACCGTAAAAGCTCTTTTCCAACTTGCAGACCAAATGTTCCTTTCCAGGAATTTGGAAGCCTTCTGGCTGCTCCATGTAAATTTCTTCATCAAGGTTGCCATGAAGAAATGCTGTCTTCACATCCATCTGTTCAAGCTCCAAGTCAAGACTTGCCACCAATTCGAGTACCACTCGAATTGAGGTCATCTTCACAACAGGTGAAAATACCTCATCAAAGTCAATTCCTTTCTTCTGCTGGAATCCTTTGACGACCAAGCGAGCTTTGTGCTTCACCTGCTTGCCATCATTTTTCAGCTTGAACACCCATTTGTTTCTCAGTGCTCTCTTATCGTTTGGAAGTTCCATCAGCTCATAAGTCTGATTCTTCTGTAACGAGTTCATCTCATCCTGCATAATTTGCATCTATTTGTTGCTATCTGGATGAGATATTGCCTCCTGGAAGTTTTCTGGCTCCCCCTGATCTATAAGAAGAATATAATCTGATTCCGGATATCTTCGTGACGGAATCAACAATCGCCCTCTAGAGGATCTGTCCTGCTGAGGTTGATCACCTGACAACTGTGGAAACTCTGCAGTTTCTGATGGAGAAGGCAACTGCTCCCCCTGCTCAGTGGTGGTTTCTCCGTTGTCAGTATCCTTTTCTTCTTTTGGGGAAACTTCCTGTCTATCTTCAGTGTTTGAAACAGACTGAAGTGGTAGTGAACTCGGAGCTGGTTCTGAAGCACTTGGAGTTATTTGTTCTGATCCAAACATCTGGTCTTCATGGAACACTACGTCCCTGCTTTTGATGACCTTATTTGCTTTTGGATCTCATAATCTGTATCCAAACTCTTCATCTCCATAGCCGATGAAAAAACATGGAGTAGACTTTTCATCAAGTTTCTGTCTTTTCTCCTTGGATACATGTGCAAATGCTTTGCACCCAAATACTCTTAGATGAGAGTATGAAATCTTGCGGCCTGACCACACCATCTCTGGGACTTCAAACTGCAGTGGAACTGATGGTGTTCTGTTGATCAGGTAACATGCTACTTTCACTGCTTCACCCCAGAATGGCTTAGGCAATTTTGCCATACTCAGCATGCATCTGGTTCGTTCCACAATGGTCCGGTTCATCCGTTCTGCTACACCATTGTGTTGTGGGGTGTAGGGGACAGTCTTCTCGTGTCTGATGCCATGTCTGGAGCAGTATTTTTTGAACTCTCGAGAAGTATATTCACCTCCATTGTCTGTCCGGAGACATTTCAACTTCTTGCCAGTTTCTCTTTCTACCATGGCATGGAAGTTTTTGAATTGCTCAAAAACTTGATCTTTCCTTTTTAGGAAATACACCCACACTTTTCGTGAAGCATCATCAATAAAAGTAATAAAATATTTGTTACCTCCAAGTGATTCAATTTCAAAAGGACCGCAAATATCAGAGTGTGCCAAGCTCAATAACTCTGATCTTTTTCCAGCAGATGTCTGGAATGAAACTCTATGTTGTTTACCAAATAAACAGTGTTCACAAGAATTGAGGACAATACCTTTGTTTACTGTAATCAATGCTTTCTTTGCAAGCATAAACACCTCTTTTTCTCCCATGTGGCCAAGTCTCCGATGCCACAAGTTTGGTGATGTATCATCTTCAGCTACATTGAGACTGTTTGCACATATCTTAGTACTTGATTTATACAAAGTGTCACAGACATGTCCCCGTGCAACGACCATTGCTCATTTCTTTAATTTCCAAGCATTGTTGCTGAAGATGCTCTCGTAACCCTGTTGATCAAGGGTTCTTATAGAGATTAGGTTGAGTCGAAGATCGGGTACGTGTCGAACGTTATTTAGCACCATAGTACAGCCAACACTAGTTTTTATCCTGACATCTCCAATGCCCACAATTTTTGAGAAACTCGAATTTCTCATCTTGACTGTACCGAAGTCTCCTTCATTGTAAGTACTGAATAAATCCTTACAAGGAGTGGCATGATAGGATGCTGCTGTATCTATTACCCATTCGGCTTCCTCGCTTGAAACGTGCAAGCAAGATTCTTCACCAGCGGAAAGGAGTACACAATCTCCAGAAAGTGTCACTGCAGTTTCGCCTTCTTCGTGCTTTGACTGATTACTTGACTGATTTTGCTCATTCTGCAGCTTTCGGCATTCTCTTTTAAAGTGGCCTTCAATACCACAATAAAAGCATTTTCTTTTCTTTCGCTGTTTACTGCGACTTTGGGATCTCCCTTTACTTTGATTTCTGTTCCTTTCTCGACTTCTACCTCTACTATTTCTCTGATACCTTCCTTCTGTTACAAAGGCATCTGTCTCGTCTCCTCCAATCTCCTTTCGTCTAGCATCTTCATTAAACAAGGCGTCTATCACCATTGACATGGCGAGCTTTCCATCTGGAGCTGAATTACTAAGTGAGACCACTAGCGTTTCCCAGCTATCTGGTAGGGAACTGAGAAGTAGTAGAGACTGCTCTTCATCTCCGAGCTTAAAATCTACAGATGCAAGTTGATTTACAAGATTCTGAAACTCGTTGGTGTGTGCGGCCACTGAGATGCCGCTTTTGAGTTTCAAGTTGACAAGGCGTCTTATTAGTAATGCCTTGTTCCGAGCAGTTTTTGCCTGGTACATGCTTTCCAGCTTTTTCCATAGTTGATAGGCATCCGTTTCCTGTGCAACATGATGAAATACACTATGGTCAATCCACTGTCGGATTTGACCAATAGTTTTCTTATTCAACTTATGCCAGTCTTTTTCCGCTACATCATCTGGCTTTACGCTTTTCTCTTCAATTGAATCGAAGAGATCTTTACAATTCAGGAGATCTTCCATTCGAGGTCTCCATAGTGCGTAATTTGTAGATGTTAGCTTAATCATCGCACTTGCTCCTGAGTCCTCCATCAGTTCGGCTTTAATCTTTGATTTGAGTGACCGTTTCTCAACGTTCAGAGTTGAATTTCAACAAACAGAGCTCACCGTTGCGTCCGACTTTCTTGAATTTTCCGACGACGCCTACCTTCTAGCTGCTACTGACGGTGCCGTCTTCCAGAAGCCTCCAGCTTCTTCATCACGTTCCGTGTTGATTTCCAAAAAGAAAAAGCTCCTAAACCCAATCGACACAATTGAGAAAGTGGTGATGGAAGAATTGCAGAAGCTGATGAGAACCCCAAGTGCTAAGCAGGTGGAGAGACAAAAAAGAGTTCGTACTTTGATGTGTATGCGTTGATTCTTTTGTAAGACAGAAGGGCAAGAAACGTGTGCAGTGAGACTAGTGATAATCATCTGATGACATCAATGGGGACAACCTGAGGTAGATTTGATCGATATATCTCATATTTTCTCTACTTGTTTGAGTTTGACATGCATTGAAAGGTCTCGGTATAAGATTGGTTGGCAGTTCTGCTGCTTAACGTCTTCACAGAAAGTCTTGGTGTAGAACTAGTCCGCACGTTTGTTTATTTTTTCCATCATTCTTTGATGGTTACTTGTATTGGTAGCTATTGTTTTGAGCTGATGTCAAAGAAGCATCAGGTTTATCGATGTGAATTGTGATCCATAGTGTCTTGTGTTTTTTCCTGCTTATTTTGGAAGAAACTATTTCTGCAGTACTTTTGGAAAAAAATATTATTTACAGAAATTTCCATTAACAGAGTGAGGAGAAATTATGGTTGAATCTTACAATGAATAGAGCTATTTTGAAGCATATTTTCATTGATTTTTTTTGTTTGTTAACACGAACATACTAAACTTTGCGCAAATGAAAAAACACAACTTCAATATTTCCTTGCTCAACTCTCTCCACCACCCATCAAGAATGCACGAATCTTAGGACGTTTAGCCTTGTCTCACGTGGTTCCTTCAGTCAAGTTTGAAATCCTGCCGAACAAATTAAGAGCAAGAGAAATCATTCTTGCTGCAAGTTGGCAAAGTGGATTTGGTTTAGTGAGAAAAAAGGTAAGGGTAGTGATGAACCAGAGGGCGAACAATAGGTGGTAGAATTGGCTATCTATGGTGGCCATAGATGTTCAGAGTTTGATACGAGTTAGTTCCTTTTCCCTTACTGTTTTTATAGAGGAGTAATGCTAAATACTGGCTTTGGCCGTACAAATCTTACGGAAATTTGAAGGCGTAAAAATCTCTCTTTAAAAAGAATTAGATTAATTATAGGTCTTAATTTTTTTCTTAAGAAAAATTTCATATTCTAAACTTATAATTAATAACCACTTTCACAGGAGAAAGTGTATTGATTTCACTAGTAATTAATGATGGTCAAGATACATTTCAAATGCTATACTAATGTAAATTTAGGTTTTGTTAGGATACAAAACTCATTTCAATTTATCTCATTTTTATTATAACGTATTTTTAATTTTTTATATAAAATATAAATTTTAATATACATTTTTTAAATTTGAATACACATTTTTTAAATTTCAATACATATTTTTTAAATTCTAAAATAATAATAATATAAAAAATTAATTAAACTCATCTCATCTCAATTTTTATACACTATATAAATCATTATAATTTTAAATTTTGTACGATATTATTTGGTATAGTTAAAAATATGTTGTACCGGCAGATTATTTAATACAAAACAAGACCTATTTTGTATTGATAAATTTTTTAGCCATATTGACATATTAAAATATTTCATTTTAATACATCCTTTAGGATCATATTCAAAACATCAGTATCCATTCTTCCTCTACTCCAGAAAACGAGGCAAGAATTTCCATGAAACTGAAATTTCAGAGACAAAATAGATATTTGTTATAATCGATATTTGTTAAAATCAGCACCACGAGCTCCATGAAACTGAAAATTGCCACATGTTTCACGCATGGTGCCAAAACTAAAATCGGCTAGAGTGCGATGACAGTCATGCGGAGGGAGTACTATAGTTCTTGTATGTGTTTCATGTACTTGATTTCATCTGATTTTAATAAAATTCCTCTTTATTGATAAAAATAAAAGAGGTTTAAGCTCCGTTTGAAAGTTAAATTTATTTAAAATTAATTTAGTTTAATCTAATTTTAATTTATAAATTTAAATTTAAACACTCAACTCTCAAATTATTAAACTAATCTCAATTCAAAATTTCTTTATACGTATATTTCAAAATTATTTTTAATTTTGCATATTTTGATATGCAAGATTTATAATATTTTTCATTTTTTCACATATATATAAATTGATCTTAATATTAATATATATTTAAATTTATTTTAGGTGAATTATACAAAATTCACTCCACTATTTTAACTCACTATTATTTATAAAAAAAATACCCAACTAATCATCCCAACTTAATTCAACATACAAACATGATCATAAATACGTAAGCTGATAAAACAACGACACGAAACTTACACGCTCCCTGGGGACTTGAGAGAGCATTAATATATATATATATAATAAGTTTAGTTATTCTGACCAAGAAATATATATATATATATATATATATTAGAAAAGAATAACGTGTAAAGCACGTTTGTCTAGTTGAATGAATTGATTATTATTTTAAGAAAAATATATTATTACTACATAAGTTTTGCGATGTATGCCTGTATCTTCAGGAAATGTTTTCAATTGAGTACAAATGTATGATGCTGATTGTGTTAGGCTTGCCATCATGGAAAGAGCTACTATTATAACAAATCTGCCAATGACCTGCAATTTGCTTTGGTGACATGCTTGTGAGAAGCTAAGTTGCTTATATATTCCAATTTAGATATCAAGTTGTATGAGTCTAAATTATTTTGATTATTTTTAGACTTTTAAAAACATGTTCTATTGTATGAAACATAACTGATTTGTTGGAGAGCAATATCCAGTCTTTATATTAAGCTACACACAAACAATATTTTCCACTTTGTTTTTAGTCAGAATTGGATCATGCAAAATATTTCTGATATTAACATATGTGTATATATATATGTATGTATGTATGTATGTATGTATGTATGTATGTATGTATGTATGTATGTATGTATGTATGTATGTACAAGCAGAACCTCAAATTAATAGCACACTTGCCACCATACTGAAATAATGAGAAATGCAATGATTTGCAATGCAAAGGAGTTCAGCACTACCCATATTAAGGTAAGAATTATATACATAGACAAAAATACGGTCCTTGTTGCCAAGTAGCCTCCACCCGTGTTTATCCCAATGCACAAAAGAATTATTATCTGCAATCGTTGTGCTCCAGAGTAGGCCTGATAGAAAGAAAAAAAGAAGAGGATGAAGATTAAAAAAGAAACTCTGTGATGAGAACTAAACATCATATTTGGAATCATGAATACATTATTGATAACTAACTACTTAACATTATCACTAAACTTCCTAAAAAACACAATTTACATCCTCTTACTTTTAGATGTCTGCATTTTATATTATCAATTTATCACAAACTACTAAAACTGATACATTGCATCTTTCAACTTCAAAACCTGACAAATAACATCACTGTCTAATTCTAATTGTTAAGATAGATAAAGAAAAAAGTGATTTAATACAATCTTAACTATTTTATGTCAATGCGCTTGACACATTGTGACAATATAATAGTTCAAGCCAAACAAAGCAGGGTCCCTATAAAAACCAAACCAACAAGTTTAAAAACAAAAAAGACCAAAAATTTAAAATAAAAAACAGCAACTTCTATCAATGCAAAAAAAATATTATGTATACAAGAAACAAATAATAAAACTATTCATTAGATTACTTATCTCTGAATTCAACTAAATCCAACCTAGAACCATAAAAATCCTAACTTACCAACATTCAGCCAAAACCACGCACAGAACTTGAAGCCATATCCAAATATAATGGGCCCAACATAAAAATTTCTACTTTCAAATTTATTAAAAATAACAAAAGAACATGGGTTTCATTGTAATTAGATCAATCCAGTCCATACATGTTTTTGCGTAAAATAACAAGGAAAATACCTAGGCTTCGTGCCTTTAAAGCGAACTAGGCCTGCCACATACTCAATACCACGAAACAACCGGCAAAAATTACATTCTTCAGAACACCACAAAGTATAAACAGCCAACTAAACCGTTCTAAAACAACCACTGATGAAATACCAAAAGATAATTAAAAAGAACTAAAGTGCATTAATCTAAAATAGATCATTAAAATATCCAGCCGCATCCAAAAACCAATTTAAGAATTTACAGGGACTTTAAAAATGGAATGATAGATCAATAAAAACAGTTCAATCATAGAAATAAGGACTTATCCGGGACAAGAGCAAATACCCAACAAACCCTATGTTTTCGTGGATTTGTTTGCCAAAGGGTGAAATAAGATTAGGGATTGAGAAGAGAGCGAAGCAATGTTATCCAGTCATTAATTATGTCCTGTAATCCAACAATAACTCTAACTCTTGAGTCTTTGAATATTTAAAAAGTCATGAAATGGAAACAACCCCGGTAATTTAGTATCTTACCTTAGAAAATAGCAGTCCATCGCACAGGAAACCCACATCACAGCAAGCACTACCTAACTACATACCAGCCAACCCAGACCTTACACCACTGGAATCAGTCACAGAAACTGCCGGTCAGCATAACCCCGACGAACCCAAGCCTTTCCGGTAAGTCTCTACCGCCGAAGTCCTCTCCTTCCTCTTGAACTCCTTTCTCTCTTGCTTTCTTGCATCGCTCCTTGCCCAGAGAAGCACAGTTGGCGTCGCTGATCAACCCAGAAGAACGGGTTTCACCAACTCGTTCATTGATAGAGTAGAGTATTTCTTTTCGATGGACGAATATACGAACAGACATAAAATAAATTAATTGCGCGTGATTCAAAACTGATAAGTGGAATACGAAGTGTGACTTAACGGCAGATTTAATGAAATTTTTTAATAAATGTTAAAATAAGAAATTCGTTAGATAGACACATTATATATATAGATAGATATATACACACACAAAGTCGACAGTAATTTTTTTTTATGATTTACGAGGAACAACTACGTTATATATTATATATATGATCACTTGTTTTCTTAGTCTATTTCAATCTCATATTCCATCCCAGAACCAAGTACCACTAGGGCCAAACCAATTTTGACCAATATATATCATTTATGACTTCATTATTCACCAACTCGATCTTTGAGATTGCAGATAATTGATCGCGAACATGCACGAACACACACACATAAATAAATGATATTTATATATGTAAAATACATAATTAGTGATGCACATGACTCTTTAAAAAACAAAAAAGTAGATATAAGTTCTATATTAAAAAAAAATCCCATTCTTTTTAAAAGGTGTGTGTATTGTTTACCTAACTCAGGATTATATTTAGCATCATTTATATTTATTTTATTATAATAAGTGACTATTTAACAGTTACTTAACAGATTCTCATATTTTTCATTAAATTTAATTCTATACATCCATCAATTTGAATTGTGAAATTGTGTGATTTTTAAAATTTAGTCTTTTGATTCAAACTTTTTTTTGTTAATAAGAACTGATTCAAACTCTTTAATCAAACATTTCAAATTCAAATCTAACTAAATTTAGAATTCTTATTCTCTCAAGAATCAATATTATCTGTAACTTTCTTCCAATTCAAATCCGTTTAAACTATCTCTCAGTTATAGTTTGAATGAATTCCTAAATCGAAATCAACACCCAATTTCAAATTTAGCTTAATCTCTTTATTATCGACGTTATCCTTCTCTAATAATCTATAAAACTCCCCAAAGATTTAGATTAAACAACACATATTATATCCTTCACTAAACAAAGACCAGATAACTGGAGGACCAGATAACTAGATAAGATGAAATATGAAATAGATATGAGGCGGCAGAGCCAGCCAAATGCATGAAATGTAATGCAAAAATAAAGTAATTAATATAAATAAAACTAGATAAAAGTTTGAATCGAAAGATTTTTCATTTTATTGAAACTAAATACTCACAAAATTACAAGGAAAACTGGTTACAAGATAAGTTCAAAAAGAGAATGGTAGAATTCGCTCTGCCTTTTCAAATGAAACGAGGTCTTCTTTTATAGATGAAAGAGTTGCCTTTTACAATGAAAATCACATGCTTTACAGTGAGCATAGTGAGTGAATAATGAGTTAAACAGTAAAGTAAAACAACTGTCTTTCTGCATCAAAAGTATTTTTGACTCTTTGTGCTGACAGTTGGTGAAACAGTGAAAGCATAGTAGCTGTCTTTCAACACTGAAAGTTGGTCGGAAGTAGAATCCAATAGTGAAACAGTGAGTGGATCAATCATATCCTAGTCTTAGGGGGTAATCTGATGAATCATGTCCAAAGATATTACTGTAGGAATCAGAATCATCTTCTGATTTTTCTAATTCTTTAGTTGAACTATTTTTGTTGGCTTCATTCTGGATATATTTTTCCAACAGTTGAATTAAATCTTTCTTCTTTAATCCTTGAAGGGGAGATTTCTTCTTAAATTTAAAAGATGAAGAACTATCTGAATCTTTTGAATCTTTCTTTTTTGAATTCTTCTTCTTTGAAGTTGAAGATGAATCTTTAGTTGAATCTCTTGAGATTTCACTTTCCTGAAAGTTGTGATAAGTGATTAAAGCCGTTGAAGTAGTTGAAGCAGGGGAGGAGAATTCTTCTAGGCTTTTTAAATTTGGTGCTTTTGGAGGAAAATCCCCTGAAACATGTGAAATAATATCATCTGTGTGAGGATATCTATCCCACTATTTGACAAAGAAATGACGAACCATTATATCACTTTCCTTTTCATAAGTCCATTTGCAAATCCAAGGGATCTTATATCTTTCGCAAAGGTGAACTAAGAAATGAAATTTTGAATTATGATTGTCCATTTTGGAGGTATTTGAAATATTAAGATGATTGAGAGTCTATTTAAGATTATCAAGAAATATTTCAGGAATTGGGTCATATTGATGCCACCATCTTTTGAACCAGAGAGGGAAAGTGTGTTTGCACTTTTTATTAAAGCTGAAAAACCAAGAGTGAGAAAGATCTTGGGTTTGAAATAGAGAAAACTTATGCCAAACTTCAATATAATCATTGTAATTATATTGAATTTTTGAATCGGGAATAGTTTTGGGGGTATAAGGCTGAGTTACCTATTCTTCTTCGGTCATGACTGACATAAGATAACAGTTATGAAATATAATTTTTGAAGTATCAATCTTGCAATAAATTGGTTTAATGGAAATGGATCCTATATGAACTAGGATTCTATGGTAAAATTTTAAATCTTTTACTAGATTTTCTAAAACCAGTGGAAACCAGGGGGAAAGTAGTTTGAAGCAATTTGGAAAGGGTCTATATACATTGTTCTGTTGGGTTCAATGTAAAACAGATTTTGAAAATAAGGTTTTTTGAAATATTCTGCCTTAGAGGTAGGAAGAAAAATATTTGTGAGTCTGGGCCTGGTCGTTGCTAGGAGAGTAGCATACGAGTCATAAGGTATGGCCAGGGTTGAAACAAAAGAACTAGGTGAAATAAGTCTAGGAATACTTCCCAGGGGAGTGAACCTGTTGACTATTTCAAGGGAACTTGAAGTAGGTAAATGAGATGGTCTTATGAGAGTGGTTGACCTAGGAGGAGGTGGGAGATTTGGCTTCTTATCCTTTTTTCTGCTCATTTTTCTGCAGGAATTCACATGTAAGGAAGTCAATAATAGAATTATCAGATCCTTTAATGTATTCAATATCAAAATCAAAAACATTTAAAATAGCTTGTCATCGTGCAAAAATATGTTTGGATGCAATATTCTGAACATCTTTTTTTAATACATATTTAGCACTTTTGCAATTAATGCGTAATAAAAACTTTTGATTAAGTAAATCACTTTGAAACTTTGAAATACATAATATTATGGATAATATTTCTTTTTTTATAGTACTATAATTAAGCTGTGCATGATTTTAGGTTCCAGAATGGAATCGAACAATTTGTTCAAGAGAACCTGGTGAAACAATTTGTTTCAGAATGCCACCATAACCTATGTCAGAAGTATCTGTTTCAACTATTTTGAAAAAATTTGAAGTGAGAATATCAAGGCATGAAAGAGTTTTGACATATGTGTTGATTTGTTTAATTAACTTAGTATGAACATATGTCCATGAAGGAGGATTGAGATGAAGTCTCTCAAAGAGAGGACGACATTGTTTTCTCATATACTTGTAAAAATCTGAAATGTAATTGAGTGAATCAAAAAATCTTTGAAACTGAGTTTTGTCAAGGATAACATCATGAAATTTGTCAGTAGATTCAATAGCCATTTGAATTGGCTTGATTTTGCCTTCAGAAATATCATAACCAAGGAATTTAATTTTGGTTTGAAACAGTTTAATCTTTTTAGCAGAAACCACTAGGCCATTTTGTCTTATAATGTGAAGAAAAGTAGACAAATGTTTTCAGTAATCATTAATAGATTTAGAAAAGATAAGAACATCATCAATATAGATAATGATGAAGTGAGTGAATGAATTGAAGATATCGTTCATGATATTTTGGAATTCACTTAGAGCATTTTTTAGACCGAAAGACATTACATTCTACTCGTAGTGACCAAACAAAATGGTGAAAGCAGTCTTGTAACGGTCGAATTCCCTAATTTGGATCTGCCAAAATCTAGACTTAAAGTCAAACTAAGAAAAAATAACTGCATCACTTAACCTATGAAATAAGTCGTTTTTGTTAGGAATAGGGTATTTAATCCATTCTAAAAATTTGTTCAAGGGTTTGTAATTAATAACCAATCGGAGTGTCCCTCTCTCAATTTTAGCAATTTTTTGAACATAAAAGGCGGTACACGATCAGGGTGACTTACTATGACTGATAATACCTTTAGAGAGAAGATAAAAAATTTCAGTTTTGCAAAACTCTAAAGTCTCACAATTCATTTGAATAGGTCTGGTTTTGGTTGAAATATTTTTTTCGAGAAATCTTTAATGTAAGGAAGAGAAACTACATTTTTTTCCTATACCAGAAAGCATTGAGAAGTTCAGAACAAATATCAGAAATTAATTTTTTATGAAAATTATCGATTTTTGATTGAAGCAGAGGATCTAACAAATGCTCAGAAATTCTTTTGAATTTAACTTCTTGTTGTAAGAGGTTCAAATGTTTTATTTTTGCTAAAATCAAAGAATTTAAATCTTTTGAAGTATCAATTTGAAATTTTGAAACAAATGTAAACTTAACTTTTGGTCCAAAGGGATCGGTAGTAATCCCATCTTTTTAAGAAAGAAATGGATAAATAGACAAAATGAAAGGCATTCCTAATAGGACATCATCAGTTATATTTTTGACAAGCGCATAAGGAATTTTGAAACATACATTGTCTTAGCAAACATGAGCATTATTTAGTTCATAATTGATCTTCATTTCAAATTCGTTTGTAGAGAATAGCTTCTCTGAGGACTTTTCATAGTATTTGGTGGGAATTAGACTTTCACGGATGCAATTAAGATCCGATCTAGAATCAATCATACTAATTACATAGAATCTAAAGTCATGGCAAACAACAATATCAACTTTAGAATACCATTTAGTAGGAAGAGAATATCGAATTAAACAAATATCCTTAATCAGATTAGAAGATTCAGCATGGTCTGCATTGTTTGCTTCCTCAGTATCAGAAGGACATTCCAAATCAAATTGTTTTTCAAATTTAAAAGAAAGTAAATCTTGTTTAAAAGCTGAATTTTCAGACTTGAGAACATCGATCTCCGACTTGAGTTCCACAATCTCTTTTTTTATTGAAACAATTTCATGCTGTAAATCATTTGTGGAAATGTCTTTGGATTTTTTTTTCAAAACATCTCAAAATTTCTTATAAAATGATATTTCCTGTAGAAGTCGACGGTGTTTTACGCACCATAGTCTTCTTTAGTTGGAGGAGATATTTCTCTTTGAGTTCAGGATTTTCAATTTGTAAAATCAAAGTAAGTAAAAGATTCTCTTATTCTTCTTCCTTAGTTAAAATATTGATTGTTTTAACTCTAGGTTTACAACAAGAGTCATTGCAGTTGCACCCAAACTTAATATTTGTAGAATCTGATGACTCAGCCTCTAAGTGATATTCTGAATTACTAGAGCTAAATTCATCGAGGTTAGACGATGAAGTTCTGGATTCTAGAAAATCAATCAGTTATTCTTTATCGCTGTCCTTAATATCCAAAGAATTAAACTTATTTTTGAATTTGTTTGGCTCCTTGGGGCACTTATCAGCAAAGTGTCCAGTCTTACCACAATTAAAACATTTCCTTTTTGAGGGAGTTTTAGAAACTTTTTTATGAAAAGATTTTTTATGAAAATGTTTTTTGTAAAACTCATCACGGTCTTTTCTCCTGTTATCCTTATGAGATTTTTGGGAAAATCTTTTGAAATATTTGTTCTTCTGACGAGATGGAGTAATAAGAGGATAGTCAAATTGTTCACAAAAATTACCCAGCTTATATTTGGCTTTCTTTCTATCCTTTATCTGTTGGTGGATTAAACGTTAGTCATTACACATACTAATACCAAGTTTTTTAATGGTACTCACGATATTACCGTAATTATAATGATCAAAATTAAGAAAATCAGTAGTATCAATAAGTGAATCTTTGACCTTAAAAGCAAACAAACGAGGTAAACCATCAATGAATTTTTCTTTTCAATAAGGTTTATCACTATCATCTCTAAACATAACCTTAAACATGAAAACATCTTTATACCAACGATAATCAGACATTTTGTGACATTTTAAATTATTCAAATAATCAGAAATCCTATTAATGACATTGGAAAGAGTTCCCACAAAATGTTTAATAATAGTATAAATTAAAGTATTGACACCATAAGAGATTTCTCTTCCTATGATTTCGTAAAAAATGGGCAAACCTGCATCATCATGTTTGATAGCATTCTGTATGGTTTCTCTTACTTCTAATGTGAGATGTTTATCCCACCAGTTTCGAAACTTGCCCGAAAGTCTAGTAGTTAAAAGAGTAACAATCTCAGGCCGTTGAAGATTGTTATTAATATAAGCATTTACAACCATGGACATTTTATTTAAAGTATTGAGGACTTCTTGTTCAAATTATCCATCAATATTCCGTTCATAAATCTTATCAGCAGAAATGAAAACTAAGACTAAAAAACTCTTTCTTCAAATTGTAGATCAAGAGGAGTAGGTCTGATATACCAGTTCTTTGTTAAACCCATTGGTTTGGGCTCTTTTAAAAAGAATTTGGCAATTTCAAGTTTTTTTAAGGAAATATTTTATAAATTCTTTTGAATTAAATCTATATTAAGGTCATCTTTAGATGATTCATCAATGGCAGAAACTGTGAAATCAACTTCTTGGCCACTTTTGTTTAAAACACTAGTGGAGGGTTGTTCTTGCTTTATTTGAGCAAGCATTCAATCAATTCTATCCAAAGTACTGTCATTTTTGAAATCAATTTTGGTCTGTTCTTTGATAAAATGATCAAAGGTTTTTCAATATTCTTTGATGAAGCAGATGTAGAATTTTTCAAAACAGGGTTTTCAACATTTTCCTCAATACGGTCTAACTGGTGACCTATTGTGTGGAGCGTTTGGTTGACAAAATTATTTTGTCAATGATCTTTTTTGTTTTATTAAAAATAGAAGAATTTTTTTGGTCAGCCTCTGAAAATTTGAAGGGTGAAGTTTTAACTTCTTCTCCTTGAACAGAAATTAGGATGGTTTCAAGAGGGGGATGGCTAGAATTTACAATAATTCTGTCTTCATCCTTTGTAAAACTGGTTTTCAAAACATTTAAAGAGTGATTTTTTGAAACATAGAAATTTTCAAGGAAGTCAAAAAAGAGAATATGCTTGTTAGAGGCATACATTATCTCTTTCCATTTTCGTCTAACTCTCTGTTTTTCAGTAGATGTAAAATTCGCGTGATAGGCTTTTTGCTTTTCACGATTTTGTGTAGAGTTAAATTCATTAAACAAACTGTTGAACCCAAGGTTTCAAGTCTCGTATTTACGTATGAATTTTTATGATAACAAATAATATTGAAAACTCAAGCTCAAGTTGTCTATGCATGAAGGGAGCTAAACACATCAAGAAATCAAGCATGAGCAAGAAAGATATCAAGTCTACAAATGAAGCTCATAGATTATTTTTGTACATCTCTTGATAAAATTAGAAATTGGATTAAGGCTCCAAATTACTCTTTTTTCTCATAAAACATCAAATTACTTTTTCCACATATGCAAGACATTTTTAAATGTCTTAGTTTTGAAAATTATGTTTTTCACATGTGCATAACACTATCAAACAAAATAATTTCGAAAATTATATTTTTTTATAAAAACTTGATTTTATAAGATGATTGATTATCATATTTGACATGTGCATATTTTGTTTGAAAGTCTTGAAGGGAGGTGGTGTGTTTTTTTGACTAATGCAAAAGGTAGATGATTTTGTTTGAGAATCTTAAAGGGTGGTTGTGTGTTTTTTTGACAAATATAAAAGATAGATGATTTGTTTGAAAATCTTAAAGGGTGGTTGTGTGTTTTTTTGACATATGCAAAAAGAAGATGATTTTGTTTGAAAAATAAATCATGCTCATTTTGTCTTGTATGAAAAGCAAAAGATTAGGTTTGATTTTTTTGAAAAATGAATGGAGTTGTCTTTGACAAATGCAAAAAGGAAATGTTTTTATTTGAATTTTTTGAAAAGTGAATAGTGCTCTTATTTGACATGGGAATCTTTTCAAATTTGAAATTGAAAACTCATTTACTTATAAATAGCTCACTTGAGTTTTACAAAAATCATAACAAGAGCTTACACATCTATTGCTAAATTTTGCATCATTCTTTCAAAGCTCTCATTCTCTCTTTTCTAAAGTTTTGAGCCTTAATTCTTGTTCTTGTTGAGAGAGATATAGTTTGTGCTGTATTGTTCTTATTTCACTCATTGAGGAGTGTTTTCTGATAGCCTACCCACTATCAATTCTTGTATCAGTAAGAGGGTGTGTATAACCCTTGTGTGTGTAGAAGGTGTTCTACACGGGGAATAGTTAAATCACCAAGTGTGAGGTGATTGGAAGTAAGAGGGTGCGTATAACCCTTGTGTGTGTAGAAGGTGTTCTACGCAGGGAATAGTTGAATCACCAAGTGTGAGGTGATTGGAAGTGTAGAGGGTGTTCTACACGGATTCTTTGGAGCGGTGCTGCTCAAAGGTGTAATAGGTTTCTATCTCCACCTAAAGGAGATTGAATAGTGGATTTGGGAATCCTCAAGGAGTAGCTTGAGGCGAGGACGTAGGCAGTGGGGCTGAACCTCGTAAAAATACTGAGTTTGCTTTCTCTTACCCTACTCTTTATATTTCCTACTGCTTTATATTTTGGTTATATTTTATATTGTATATCTAGTTTATAAGTATTAATTTTTTAATATAACTCAATTCACCCCCCCTCTTGTGTTAGTCATCTGGGCAACAAGTGGTATCAGAGCTAGAGCTCTATTATAAGATTAACTATCTTTTGAGTTAAGATCTTATGGCTAACATTGCAGCTTCATTTGGTGAAGGTCAATCTAGCAGTCGGCCTCCACTCTTTTGTGGAGACAATTACTCATTCTGGAAAGTTAGAATGAAAATATTCCTTCAGTCTCAAGGCCGAGAAATCTGGAAATGCATTGTAAATGGACCTTATATTCCAACAAAAGTGGTTGATGGAGTAAATGTCAAAAAGGAAGAAGAAGAGTTTGATCGTGAAGACGATAGACTTTATACTTTAAATTTAACTGCTATGAATTTATTATATAATGCTCTCAATGGTAATGAATTTAATAGAGTAATGACTTGTGCTACAGCAAAGGAAATTTGGGATAACTTGGAAGTTACTTATGAAGGAACTTCTCAAGTCAAGGAATCAAAAATTTATATTCTTACTCATGAATATGAAATGTTTAAGATGAATGATGATGAATCTATTTCTAGTATGTACACTCGTTTTACTAACATCATAAACAGCTTGACAGCTCTTGGCAAAGTTTATTCCAAAGTGGAGATAGTAAGAAAAATTCTCAACTCTCTACCAAAACGTTGTGAATCAAAAGTGACAGCGATTCTTGAAGCTAGAGACCTCAAGAAGCTCGAAGTAAATGAACTCATCGGGTCACTTATCACCCATGAGTACACATTGAAAAGAGGAGAAGAAGAAGGAAAGTCAAAGAAGAGCTTGGCACTTAAAGCTGTTCCACATGAAAGTGAAAGTGATGAAGATGAGGAAAATGACGACAAAGATGAAGAAGTTGCGATGATAATAAGAAGAATTCAGAGGTTCTTAAAGAAAAATAAAACTCCTCCAAGGAAATCCTTCAATAAGTTTTCCAAGAAAAATTCAGGTAAAAATGACACTTTAATTTGTTATAAATGCAATAAACCCGGTCATATCAAGCCAGATTGTCCTCTGCTAAAGAAAGATCGAAACAAAGGCAAAAAAGCAATGAAAGCTACGTGGAATGATGATTCAAGTAGCTCAGATAGTGAAGCAAGCAATGGAGAATCAGGAAATCTTTGTCTTATGGCTAAAGATGACATTGAGGTAACAAATCTTGATAATATTGAAGATCCTTCATATTAAGAATTGCAAAATGTTTTAGAAGAGGTATATGAGGAATTTGAAAAATTGGGTATCAAGTATACTGTTTTGAAAAAGAAAAATTTTTCTTTAACAAACGAAATTGATATTTTAAGAAAAGAAAATATTGTTTTGAAAGATGAAAATTTTGAGTTGAAGAAAAAGAAAACTGATTTAGAAAATATTATTGAAAAATTTACGAATGGAAAAAGAAATTTTGAAAAACTTCTTGGTAGTCAAAGATGTATTTTTGACAAGGCAGGCTTGGGATACATGCCAAAACAAAAATACAAATCTTATAAAAACTTCTTTGATAATCCTTCTACATCAAAGTCCAATATTCAAAATTCTTTTCATAAAAATAATTTTGTTAAAAAAGGATATTATTATAATCACTCAAGTTATTCATATATGTCACATGCTATTTGCAATTTTTGTAATAGCAATGGTCATAATTATTTTGCTTGTCCTATTAGAAGAAAACATACAATGACTATTAGGGCCATATGGGTACCTAAAAATTTTATTTATTCTAATACTAATAAATAAAGGACCCAAAGAACTTGGGTACCAAGAATTTTTTTTTAAATTGCTTTTGTAGGTATGCATGAAGTCGTCTACAGGTAAAAATAAATGGTTTTTAGACAACGGATGCTCAAGACTTCACTTCTAAAGAAGAAGGATGCATGATATTTGGAGACAATTCAAAAGGGAAGATCGTGGAAATAGAAAGAAAGATCATCAAGACTTAGTACAAGATGCAACCAAACAGTGAAAATATGTGAAAGATCATCCAGTAGAACAAATTCTAGGAGAACCTTCACGATATGTAAGTACTTGATCGTCTCTTAAAAATATTTATAATCACACTGTTTTTCTATCTCAAATTAAATCCAAAATATTGATGAAGTACTTATTGATAAATCATGGATTCTAGTTATGTAATACGAGTTAAATCAATTTGAAAGAAATAATATATGGACATTTGTTCCTAGACCTAAAAATTATGCTGTTATTGGAACAAAATGGGTTTTTAGAAATAAGAAAAATGAGTCTAAAATCATCACTAGAAACAAGGCTCGACTTGTAGCCCAAGGTTTCAATCAAGAGGAAGAAATCGATTATGATGAGACATATGCACCAGTCACAAAATTAGAAGTTATTCGAATGCTACTTGCATATGCTTGTTATAAAGATTTCAAAAATTTTCAAATGGTTGTTAAAAGTTTTTTTTTAAATAGTTTTTTTTAAAAGGTTTTTCAAGAGAAAAGATCGATATAACTCTTTTAATCAAATATGAATAGAATGATATTCTTCTAGTTCAAATTTATGTAGATGATATAATATTTGGTGCTACTAATGAAAATATGTGTCAAGATTTTGCTAAGAATATGTAGAAAGAATTTGAAATGAGCATAATGGGAGAACTTAATTTCTTTCTCGGATTGCAAATCAAGTAATTGGAACATCAATGAGTCCAACCACTAAACTTGATAAAGATGAAAGCGGTAAGCCAATTGACTCAAAGGTATATCGAGATATGATTGGTAGTTTATTATATTTGATAACTAGTAGACTTGATATTATGTTCAATGTATGTTTATGTGCACGTTTTCAATCATTTCCGAAACAATCTCATTTGATTGCAGTCAAGCGGATTTTTAGATATTTTGCCAGTACCATTGACTTAGAGTTATGGTATCCTAAACACACTTCTTTCGATCTTATTAGTTATTCAGGTACCGATTATACTAGTTGCAAAGATGATCGAAAAAGTTTTAGTAAAACATGTCATTTCTTAGGTCATGCACTAGTTTCCTGGTTTAGTAAAAAACAAAATTCTGTTGCACTATCTACTGCTGAGGCAGAATATGTTGCTGCGGATAGTTGTTGTGCCCAAGTTCTTTACATGAAGCAACAACTTGAGGATTTTAAACGTATGTACAATCACATTCCAATCAAATGTGATAATACAAGTGCTATAAATCTTTCAAAGAATCCAATACAACAATCTCGGACCAAAATGCAGAAGGGCGATATTGCATTAGAATTCACTAGTACACATGATCATTTGGCAGACATTTTTACAAAACCCCTACCAGAAGATAGACTACGCATGATTAGAAGAGAAATAGGAATTATGCATGCCATCAATATCTGCTAGATACTTTTATTCCATTAACTCAAATGACCTACAGAAACTTGAGACGTTTAGCCTCATCATTCAAATGCATTTGCTCCTCATAAATCATCATGCCATCCTTATCTAAAGGATTAGGCAATCGAAATGCAGAGGCAAGTAAGGATTTTAAATCCTTATTCTGTTGTTTTAAGTCTACTATTTTTTTATTAGACTCTTGAACAATTCGTTGAAGTACAACAATTTGTTCTTTAAGCTTTTCAACCTCATGATTTTTGACTTGTAGCCGCTGGGAAAAAGCGACAATAGAGGATGAGTAGCGAGTCCCGAGACTCACCAAGTCGTAGATAGCATCGGAGTCTGGCTTATTAGCCAAACTGTTGTTCTCTTGCTGCAACATGGCGCCAATGGTAGCTACAGAAAGGACATGAGATTGAGATGTAGAATACCTCATGGATGCATCTAGAGGAATGTTAGAAGAATAAGCCATTGAGAAAAGAATTGAAAACTTAAAGCGAGAATATTGAAGGAATGCAGATGAGTTATAGAGATGAGAATAAGATTTGATGCAAATCGGATGAACTTTAAAACTGATTTTATAGAGATAGCATAAAGAACAAGACAAACTATTGTCTCTTCAAATCTTACTTAGTTAAGCTTACAAGATATGCCGGATGCATATTGTCAAAAGTTACCGAACTTAGCTAGCGAGATTAATTATAATTGTCCCTGTTTCTCTCGTGAAACGCTGCCATTATCTGCTGATGTTGACTCTGTGCTTGAACTCTTACTCGTTCCGATTCCTCTATTTGAAGTTTCAGAATACGAGCCAATTCCGTCAAATCTTTATTTTCTTGCTTTAACCTCTTATTCTTTCTGCCTTTATTTACAAGCTTTTGATGCAGAACAGATATTTGATTGTTAAGTCGATCAACCTCATTTGCCCTCGCTAGTAATCTCCGAGACATGGTCGTAACAGAGGCAGCATATTGAGCACTGAGAGTTCTTGATGCTGCAACAACCTCAGAATCAGTTCTATTTGAAAAATGCATCTCTGCTTCTATCATGGTATTGACAACCTCATGAGATAAAATGACTGGTTGAGACGGTTCTTGATTCAAATCCGGAAGATTATTAGATGAAATTTTCTCCGCCATTCTATCGTTTTGAATAAACAGAAACCGAATCAATGAGTGGGGTGAAAAATTATTTGAGTATCCAACAGGTGAAAACGGTCTTTTAAACGACAACTTTCAAATCTCGATAATATTTAATTTTTCAACAATATCACGCGGATTTGAATCTGCTTTCGCACCGACTGCTAGAGCTAGGCCACCTTTGTAGGTTTTATCAGACACGCGTGGCTCCTGCACCGAACTGTCAGAGTTAGACTTCCAACATTTGCAGGTTTTGTCGGACATGCATGGCTCTGCACCGCATTGCCAGAGCTAGGCTTGCAGCTTTTGCTGTCTTTGTCGGACACGGATAATTTTAATTATTCATCTTCAAATCTCTGGAATATCTAATTCGTCAATAACATCAAGCGGATTTAAATCTTCTTCCGCACCGAGATGATAAAATTCGGCTTCAACCTTTGCAGGTTTTGTCGGGCACGGGTAGTTCCAACTTCTACTCTCTAACGTACCGTTTTATTTGATTATTGCTTATTACGAAAAAAAAAAAAAAATCTTATTGAAACCAATTACGGTTCCTTTTTAATGATGCCAAAAGGGGGAGAAGTCTTATACAAGTATTATACTACCCTGTTATATATGCTAGAATCATGTTTATATTTTTCTTGAAATACTAACGCATATTTTCAGGGGGAGCTTAAGTATTACTGCAGGTCGCAGATTTCTACTAAGTATTTGTCATCATCAAAAAGGGGGAGATTGTTGAACCCAAGGTTTCAAGTCTCGTATTTACGTATGAATTTTGATGATAACAAATAATATTGAAAACTCAAGCTCAAGTTGTCTATGCATGAAGGGAGCTAAACACATCAAGAAATCAAGCATGAGCAAGAAAGATATCAAGTCTACAAATGAAGCTCATAGATTATTTTTGTACATCTCTTGATAAAATTAGAAATTGGATTAAGGCTCCAAATTACTCTTTTTTCTCATAAAACATCAAATTACTTTTTCCACATATGCAAGACATTTTTAAATGTCTTAGTTTTGAAAATTATGTTTTTCACATGTGCATAACACCATCAAACAAAATAATTTCGAAAATTATATTTTTTTATAAAAACTTGATTTTATAAGATGATTGATTATCATATTTGACATGTGCATATTTTGTTTGAAAGTCTTGAAGGGAGGTGGTGTGTTTTTTTGACTAATGCAAAAGGTAGATGATTTTGTTTGAGAATCTTAAAGGGTGGTTGTGTGTTTTTTTGACAAATATAAAAGATAGATGATTTGTTTGAAAATCTTAAAGGGTGGTTGTGTGTTTTTTTGACATATGCAAAAAGAAGATGATTTGGTTTGAAAAATAAATCATGCTCATTTTGTCTTGTATGAAAAGCAAAAGATTAGGTTTGATTTTTTTGAAAAATGAATGGAGTTGTCTTTGACAAATGCAAAAAGGAAATGTTTTTATTTGAATTTTTTGAAAAGTGAATAGTGCTCTTATTTGACATGGGAATCTTTTCAAATTTGAAATTGAAAACTCATTTACTTATAAATAGCTCACTTGAGTTTTACAAAAATCATAACAAGAGCTTACACATCTATTGCTAAATTTTGCATCATTCTTTCAAAGCTCTCATTCTCTCTTTTCTAAAGTTTTGAGCCTTAATTCTTGTTCTTGTTGAGAGAGATATAGTTTGTGCTGTATTGTTCTTATTTCACTCATTGAGGAGTGTTTTCTGATAGCCTACCCACTATCAATTCTTGTATCAGTAAGAGGGTGTGTATAACCCTTGTGTGTGTAGAAGGTGTTCTACACGGGGAATAGTTAAATCACCAAGTGTGAGGTGATTGGAAGTAAGAGGGTGCGTATAACCCTTGTGTGTGTAGAAGGTGTTCTACGCAGGGAATAGTTGAATCACCAAGTGTGAGGTGATTGGAAGTGTAGAGGGTGTTCTACACGGATTCTTTGGAGCGGTGCTGCTCAAAGGTGTAATAGGTTTCTATCTCCACCTAAATGAGATTGAATAGTGGATTTGGGAATCCTCAAGGAGTAGCTTGAGGCGAGGACGTAGGCAGTGGGGCTGAACCTCGTAAAAATACTGAGTTTGCTTTCTCTTACCCTACTCTTTATATTTCCTACTGCTTTATATTTTGGTTATATTTTATATTGTATATTTAGTTTATAAGTATTAATTTTTTAATATAACTCAATTCACCCCCCCTCTTGTGTTAGTCATCTGGGCAACACAAACGAATCATATCAATCTCAAAGACTTTTTCTAGCACTAAAAGTTGACTATGGTGATGGAGATGAGCAACCATATCTGAAGCTATGGAAGATAAAGAAGAGGTGTCTTCTTCTATCTCAACTTCTTCCTTTATGGATTTTCCTTTGGACGGGATCTCGTCTTTAGTGGAGTAATAAGCAGAAGTAACTTGTGAATCTATAGATATTCCTTTCAATTTTAAATCAGAAGTGGAGGGTTTTTCTTTAAGCAAAATCGGACTTTTAGGATTTGCAGCTGTTCGGGCAAAATCCTCCAGAAATTGTTTGAGATTTGCATCTCTTCTTTCTAGATTTGAAATACAGGAAGATCTAAAATCGGAGAAAGAATGTATTCTTTCATTGGTCAGGAGAGGTCGGTCAAAGGAAATCTTTACAGTTCTATCAATAAACTGTTGAATATGATTAGGGTCCTTATCCTCAGATAAAACCTCAATAGGTAGAAGTTCTTGTGGAAGAATCCACTCATCTGGTGAGATAATATCCTTCCAGTAAAGCATTTTGGGAGTTCTGATGTTGGCACTAGAGGTAGAACTCTGCATCAGAAGGATCTCATTCTTGGCAGACTTGATCTTAGTCTTAGGCTTAAGATTAGTCTTTAAAACAGTAGTAAATACGATAAACTAAAGCAAGAGGCCTACTGTCTTCAACCATGTCAAATCTATAAGTTAAAATGTTTAGAGTTAAAACAGACAAAATATTTTTATCACGCAAAGAAACAGTTAAATCAGAAAAACAATCAAAGTGGACAGGACCTTCCATAAGGGATGTCCGGACCACTCCAAGCATACTATCTAAAATTTTTGAATTTACCATCACGCAAACAGAATTTATAACCTTTTTTAGTAAAGGCCTGAATCGTTTTTCTTTGAAACAAACAACATTTTTTTGGTATTTTGAAATAGCAAAGTTTGTTTAACCGTTTTCACATTGAACTCAGTTTTGAGAGTAGATTCAAACCAATAAGTATTATAGAGAGAAGTAGTATTAATCTTTGGCATATGCCATCGATTGATATCAAGTGAATCTGTTTCTTCAAAAGCACAATCTTCCTCATTGATAATATCACATAGTAAACTAGACCTGGAACTGACAGATGAATTGGATCTAAACATCTTATTCATATTGATAATCACCAAAATAATACTCTGATACTTCTTAACTCTAGGTCTGGGATCTCTCCCTGTTGCAAATATCCTTGACCTACAACATCAATATCTTATGTTCAACATGATTTCCTAGCAAATAAAAGGTCTTATTGTTCACCGATGTATTTGGATGGAGTGGCAGAGAAAGAGATTAGAACAAGAATAAATAAATAAAAGAACGTATCAGGAAATTAACAAGATAAACAAACTGTATAAACAAAATAAATCTACCAGGGCCAGAAGTTTGGCTCTAATATCAAAGAAGATGAAATACATGCAAATTATATAATTAATATAATTTATATAACATGCAAATTTTAAACTACAAATATTTTATTACTAATATTTTATTAGTAATAAATTACATACATGCAAATTATAATATATATTATAACATTAGTAAACTTACTTTGCGTCATAACATTAGAACTTATATTTTTTTTTCTCTATGTATTATATTATTAATCGAAATTTTTTTCTTTATAAAAAACACATCATTTCTTAAAAATAACCTATTTACTAAACTAAGGAAATGTGTTTTGCACGTTACTCATTCCTAGTATGCATATATATATATATATAATTTACTTGTAAAATCCAAATTTTAAAATTTATCTTTTAAATCAAATTGTATCCAATAAATACTCTAATTAATAGGAAAGTTAGCGCTGAAGGACGGTGCCATTCATCCCACCCGCCTCGCCTAGCGCAGTTGGTGGTGGGAGAGAGAGAGAATTAAGTACTTAAAAATCATGCAGTAGTATTGCTCTTGATCTGCAATTTACATATATATTAATTACTTTATCCTTCTCTTAATAACTTAGATATCTTTATATTATAATAAGTTAGCTATTTAACGGTCACTTAAAGGTTTTTCTTATTTTTCATTTAATTTTCTCATGTTTTTTTGTTAAATTTAACTCCATTCGTTATTCTATTTGAATTCTAAAATGATGTGATTTTTAAAATTTAGTCTCCTAATTCAATCTCTTAAATCAAATACTTCAAATTTGAATTTAACTAAATTTAAAACTCTTATCCTCCCTAGATTGAAACCAACACTCAATTTCAAATTTAACTCAATTTTTTTATAATCGACGTTATCCATCCGCATCATCTATATAACTTATGACCTAAGACTCGGATTAAACAACACAAATTATATAAATTATATACAATTTATATAACATGTAAATTATAAATTACTAATATTTTATTAGTAATAAATTATATAACATGTAAATTATAATATAATATTATAACATTAGTAAACCTACTTTGCATTATAAGTAAACCTACTTCGCATTATAAGTAAACCTACTTCGCATTACAAATTATAATATAACATTATTTTATATAAATTATAAATTATATAATATATAAATATATATGATTTAAAATTTATATTCATTCTTTATTAAAAAAAAGAAATGTAAAATAATTAATTTCAAATTTATTTGCCAACTATATTTGTGAATACAATTATTTGAATAAAATATTATCTATTATTCATTTTAAATTCATTATGAAATATTAAATTTAAATAATAATACTTTATAAATAAAATTATAATAATTTTTAAATAGTTATCTTTTATCATTTTATAGGAGTTTATGTTTACTTTTATATAATTCTTTCATTATGAAGATATTTTTCTTTTATTATTTATCAAATATTTGTTAGAACTTACATCTTTTTTCTTTATGTATTATTTCTTTATAACAATTATATTATTTCTTAAGAATAATTGTCGCTTTATTAAACTAGAGAAACGTGCTTTATACGTTGCTTATCTCTAATATATATTATATGTAAATATGCGTATGTTTTCACAATATATATATGGCAACAGTGATCAGTGAGCAGTGAGCAGGGAGGTGACGATTATTTAAATTATAATAAAAATAGGACCACGCAGGTCAATTAATTAGTTAATTAATATATAACAGGTAAGTACAGGACCACTTCATCAAATTATTGAGCTACTTGTATAGTTTAATATTTAAACAACGAATTAGGGTTGGGGTATAAACGTCATACATTGCCAATGAATTAAACCTTATATATAGCTAGCTAGCTTGCTAATTGTACGTCGATATCATGATTGATGATGCAGGTACTAATGACCCCAGGGTGGTACGCGTAATCTATATTAGTTCCATGCACGAGGACAACACCGCCACATGAACATAACATATATTATACAAATTCGTACATTTGAGGATATGATTTATAATTAATTGCATGCACCAGGACCACACCGCCCCAATATAACATATATTAAGGGTACGGACCACGGTGGAATTCCGAGGGAGTCACCAATAGGTAAAAAACAAATGTTTTTGTTTTTAGTACTTTTTTCAAACATCTTTTTAAATTTATTGAATATCTAAAGGTAAAAAATACAAATACAAATTCATAAAAAATATATTTATTCAATTATTAAGTAAAAAAAAAAAAAAAACTCAACCAATGCAACTATCGATGACTACTATGTGTGAGAGAAGCATTTTTCATTATACAAATTCGTACCTTTGAGGTTCTCAACATGCTTATCCGAGATTTATGGACATGTATATTGTCCCGCGTGCAAACACAGTGATATTCAACATCTTTCAATATATGATGAATTCAGGTCCCGACAGTCAAATTTGGAAGTTTATTTGTATGGATATTAGCACAAAAACAGAGTATTACGTATTCATTTGTATATATAAACTCGTCCTTTAGTTCAGAAGTTATAATAAAGATAAACCCACCAATTAATAATGCATCTTGGACACACATATTATAATAAACAACGTGGATCATGATGAAAAAGATCAAGGGCACAAATATTATCAAGTGAGATGATATAACTAGCTAATTAATGATTTAAATTAGTGGGGTCGAAGAAAGACTGATTTTACAGCCTATAAGTTGGTGTATGTCTTACGGGGCTAGCTAATTCATTAGAGAAGTGCATTGTTCTCCAATTCCCGCAAATAGAAATACAAAACATGAATTATACGATGGCCAGTACTTATGCTGGTGATCACAAGCTGTACTACCTATCTTTCATTTCTTTCATCACTCTTTTTCTCGTGCACTTTTTCATCAAATCATGGTTGAAATCTCGGCCGGCGATCAAAAACCCTCCGAGCCCACCGGCACTACCCTTCATTGGCCACCTCCACTTGATCGGCTCTGTCTTACCCAAATCTTTCCAAACCCTTGCTCGCAAATACGGCCCCCTCATGCAAATCCGTATGGGGGCCTCAACGTGCGTCGTAGTTTCCGACGCCGTTGTTGCCAAAGAAATCTTCAAAACCCAAGATATTAATTTCTCATCCAGGCCTGAATTCGGATCGTCCGAATACTTCATCTATAGAGGCTCACGGTTTGTCATGGCACAGTATGGCGACTACTGGAGGTTCATGAAGAAGCTTTGCATGACTAAGCTTCTTGCCGTTCCACAGATGGATAGCACCATTGATATCCGCGAGGAAGAGATTGAGAAGCTTGTGGAAAGGGTAACGGAGAGTGCAAGAGATGGCCGGGATCCATGCGATTTGGCTCGCCAGTTAACGATATTAACAAATAACATCGCATGCAGAATGGCAATGAGCGCACGATGCTCGGGGAGTTGCAATGAGGCTGAGGAAATATACGAGTTAGTAAAGCTGTGTTTGGAGCTGGCAGGGAAGCTTAGTGTTGGGGACGTCTTGGGTCCAGTACTGAAGATGCTTGATTTCTCTGGGAATGGGAAGAAGCTCGCGTCGGCTTTGCAAAAGTTTGATGTACTGGTTGAGAGGATCATAAAGGAACATGAATTAAAGGTGATAGACGGTGGCCAAAAGAGAGATTTGCTGGATATATTGCTGGAGGCATATAGAGACCCAACTGCTGAAGTAAAGATATCCAGAAAGGACATCAAATCTTTCTTACTTGTGAGTTTGACCATATATGTACACATATATAATAATATAATTAACTTAGTTATGCTGTATTAAGAAAAAAATAAAATTAATTAGGCTAAGATTGATTCCTTTTGACAAAAAATAATCTAACTACATGTTTCCATTAATATGCATGCATAGGATCTTTTCATGGCTGGCACCGATACTTCATCAGCAGCCATGCAATGGGCCATGGGAGAGCTCATGAACAATCCAAAGGCATTCAAGAAGCTTAGGGAGGAGATCAATTCCGTGGTGGGGCCCAACAGGCTAGTCAAAGAGTCAGACGTGCCAAATCTTCCTTATCTACGAGCAGTCGTCAAAGAAACCCTAAGACTTCACCCTTCAGCACCTTTAATCATCAGGGAATGTGCTGAAGATTGCCAAGTTAACGGCTCCATTGTTAAGGCAAAAACTAGGGTGCTGGTCAACGTCTACGCTATCATGAGGGACCCAGTTTCTTGGAAGGATCCCGATGAGTTCATACCGGAGAGGTTTTTGGAAAGCTCCGGCGAGAGAGTCGGTGAGCACCAGATGGAATTTAAGGGACAGAATTTCCGTTACCTTCCATTTGGTAGCGGAAGGAGAGGATGCCCTGGTGCATCGCTTGCTATGTTGATGATGCACCCGGCGATTGCAGCCTTAGTCCAACGCTTTGATTGGAAACTGAAAGATGGCGAAAAAGTCGATTTAACGCAGGGGTCAGGTTTTGCTGCTGAAATGGCAACGCCACTTGTTTGTTACCCTATTGCGCTCTAATAACACGTACCACGCGCATTAGTTACCTTACTTAGGATTAATATTGGAGCTAGCTTATTGTGTTTTAATACCTACCTAAATAGTACCTTAGTTCATGGTTTGAGTTTGATACACTTTATGTGTGTCACTTGTACTATTTTGTGCATGTGTTTAATTAATATGTCGTACGTTAAGATGGAAATTGTTATGTTATATATCCTTAATTAGTGTATATATATATATATGTTTGCTTGCAGATTAGATCTTCTTGATATATCTCAATATATATATATATAAAGAATAATATTTTTCACTTTGTCGAGTTACAATTGATCCATGAATATATTATTTATATAATTTTAGGGTGTACAAGTACTCTAGTGTATTTAAAAAAAAAAAATTGGTCAAATTTAATTTAGATCTATATAAAAAATTAATTTTTAAATTAGATTAATTTTTTTCGATGAGATCGCATAGAACTTAAACAGTAGATCAATTAAGACTGTATATATCGATCATCAATCGTTTCAGAAGCAAGAAATAATCCACTTGTGTGCATCGAACGATTTTAAGTTGATCTGTTTTGGAATCCATTTAATTAAATATTAGATATGTCAACGTGGCTCATGCCGTTGCGAAATATTCAATTAAAGGATGTTGTAGATCAATAAGGATTAATATTCTACTAATTGTACTGTGAATTCATATGATAATTTATAATTATTAGATTCAACCATGTTAGAATAAACTATAAACCTAGTACGTACAATGCAAGCTAGCTGTAATATTCCACCGAAGAAATACAGATGCAGTGCCGCATAAGGAGGACGGTTGTCTATTAATTAATGAAAGAAGCTAGCTGGGAACAGATGGGCTGTACTATTTAAGATATTTAATTATATTCAGTCTTCAAAGCCATCATGCTGCAGGTTACAATGCAATTATGTCAGATAAATCATAAAATAATCCTGTGAATATATATAAAATTTCACAACGAGGAACTTAAACCTAGCTAATATATCCTTCATGTCTCATTTATGGCCTACATATTTGTACGTGTAAATTCATGACCAGTTAATTAATTATTATCTTTAATTAACTAACATATATAAATGAAGTATTTTGGATGCTGGAATATTATATATATATAGATATATTAATTATGAGCCATCTGGCTTCTATATACAAAAACATTATATAAGTTGGTGAAATAAATATTGGAATGGATAATTATATTAACGGTTATTATACGTAGGTTGGTAATTTTGGTCAGTTTTTTTGTTGTTCAATATGACAATATTTTCAGCCAATAACTATATTATATAGAGGGTATTGTGCATCGATAATAACATTTAAAATATTTGTAAGTATTAAACCACGATACTAATTATATGGGTTTTCTGATTGTTCAATATCTCAACTCTTTTTATAAAGAGGAATAATTTGTTTATAAATAAAAGACTATCAAACTGAATTAATGTATTATAATATGTTAAATTGTAATTGTTTTAATATAGAATAAAGCTAATATATTATATCAAGCTATGTCTGATCAAATTTGTTTATACACTAGACACGTCTATTGAACCATTACCTCCGTTGAAGTTATATATTTAAGCTGCATTTAGATGTTGAGAAAATCTCAAATGATTTGAGTTAATTGTATGTGAATAGTAATGTTTTGTAAATTTTATTAAAATGTGTTTAAATATAAATAGATTAAAATATATGTGAGTGTATAAAATAGATTCATATATTTAATTTTTAAGAGAAGTTAAAACATATTAATTAAAATCGATCAATTATTAATCACAATACATTGATCATATGATCTTATCATCGAACATAGTCTTAAATGACACATGCATGCATGTCCCTCAAAGCTCCTACAATCACGTCGTGGTAGATGTCTTTTATTGATTTTTATATGTTTTTTTTAACAAAACATGTTTGAGTAAATTAATTTATTAACAGTACACTACTGTATATTATTGGACTCAGAAATAAGTATACTTCACCCCGCGCTCAACTGTAGGCTTTTGCTAATATGCAAGTGATCAATTACTAATTGATTAATTAATAGACATATAATTAATATCCACCAATTATCAGTGGACTCTCTTTCCAATAATGAAGTATCCGCAACCTAATGTCCTAGGAAGTCTTCCCAAACAATTACGTGTGCAAATTAACGATTGCGAATCTTCATGATAAGAATAATTCAAGAGTATAATCGTATAACTTATAATTCAATGGTTTCGGATAACATCACAAATATTATATTTCTTTACAACTCATTATATATATATATATATATATTCCGAAGAGACGAATACCACATCTTTAAGAGTAATCTCAACCCAATTTTATTAAAAAAACCTTATTTGTAACGAAGGAAAACCGTAAAAACAACCAAGACCCAAAAGATTTACAGATAAAACACAAAAAAGAAATCATCCCAAGCATCATCTACAAAATAAACCAACTATTTATAACTAAAATAGTTTTGTTACATATAAATAACCAAATTAAAACATATATATATATATATATATATATGATCAAATTCATGAATATTAATACTCGTTAATTTGTAGCTTGATCTATGGAAGGTCCCTAGATCATCAAGTGCTTTTAATACTATTATTGTCATGATTATTAATAAACTAGCAATAAATATTGCATAAACTATTTCAAGATGAATATTAATACTAGATACAGTGTGATGAGTTGTACAAGCACCATCCAGCGCATCACTCTTTTTGAAAGATAATACGTGGCGTCTATCAAATAAATAATTAATTTTTTGTATATGAGTTTCATATTTACTCATTTTCTTAAAAAGAGTGCGCCCTCACAGCATTTATATATGCATTCCATGACCATAGATATCGCTTCTATCTCGAGATAGACCCTTAATTAATTTGGACATGAAGATGCAAGGGCAACTCAAGGGTATATCTTTTCGTGATATATACTTCTATCTCAAGGGGTTGAAAATTGAAATTACAAAGAAATTACTTATTTGCGATAATTTATTAGTCACAAATAATCCATTTTAGTCACTATTAATCTGTTTTAATCATATATAGTCTTTTTGTTGACAAATATTTGGTTATTAATACTAATTATTCGTTACTTTCTTGTAATGAATGAATTAGTTAATTAATTTTCGTGCGTCATGGTATCAATTATATGCATGGTGGTCTCACATGCACATGCTATAAATGCCAGTTGTAATTGTCATATGATCTTGCCGGCCTAAGCTCCAGGAAAAAGCAATAGTTAGCTCCTACCCTAATTTGTGTATCAAACTCATCATAATGGCCAGTACTCCAAGTATTTTCCATCCTAATCTTGATGAATGCGCCTTCCTCTTCTTCATCTGGATTGTTTCAAATCTCGTGGTGCGTTTCTTGATCAAAATATGCACCAACTCTAGCGCCAAAACTCGAAACCCACCCAGCCCACGAGCTCTCCCCATAATTGGCCATCTTCATCTACTAAGCCCTAAATTACCAGAGTCATTTCAAAACTTAGCTCGACGCTATGGCCCTCTCATGCAGATACGTATTGGCACTTCAACAACTTTTGTTATCGCTTCCAGTGCCACTGTTGCAAAAGAAATCCTTAAAACCCACGATATCGATTTTGCCTCCAGGTTTGAATTTGGTCCTTCGGAGTACAATATCTATAGTGGGGATGGCTTTGTTACATGCCCTAATAACACCTATTGGCTGTTCATGAAAAAGCTGTGCATGACCAAGTTATTCGCAGGCCCTCAGCTAGATCGTTTCAACCATATTCGAGAACAAGAGATTCAGAATCTCTTGAAATTGCTGTTCAAGAGCTCTAGAGAAGGAGGGGCTTGCGATTTAGCTATGGAGATAACCACCTTGACAAATAATTTGCTATGCAGAATGGCTTTGAGTAAGAGATGTTCGGAGAATGCAGAAGGAGCTACGGAAGTCAGGAAGTTGATCGTGGAAATTATGCAGCTTGGAGCAAAATTAGGAGTCAATGAAGCACTTGGTCCTTTGAAGAAATTTGATCTCTTTGGAAATGGGAAAAAGCTTGTGGAGGCAATGTGGCGGTACGATCAGTTATTCGAGCAGATCATAAAGGAATACGAGGACGAAATTGTTGATGGCCAAGGGAAAGAAGAGGCAGATCTGATGAGCATCGTGTTGGAGATTTACAAAGATACAAACGCAGAAGTAAAGCTAACAAGAAATCAGATCAAGTTTTTCTTCATGGTACGTAAGACGTTCTTAAGTACTACTAAATTAATATTACATTTTATATATATACCTACCAAATTAGCTGCTGCTGCTTTTTTTTTTTTGTGCTTTTTTCCCTAAAAGTACATTTGCAGAGGTTTCTTGACATGGGAAAGGATTTGCGTTGGCTGGTTGAATTAAGTTTCTGATTGGTAGCTAGCTAGCTAGGTCAACTTAGCCTCAAAACATACATATTATGTTGTACTTTCCAATGCGATTCGAGTATAAAGTTTTCTTATTTCTTGAAGATTGATTTTTCGAGTACTTTAATATCCTTCCATTCAAGTTGATACTAACGCTTTTAATCACATGGAGAGAGACTACTACACATTGTTTAAGACTAAATATGTATATATACATATATATATATATATATATATGAGAGAGATACTTTTATTATAAAAAAATTATACAAAAGTAAATCTATAAATTGATAGAGTTTGATATAGTACATTAGATTGGAAAATTATTTTTAATGATCTAAAACATGAAGATATATTAATTTGTTTATTAAGTATTTTTGTATAATCTCTTTATTTAATCGATCTTTAACAGTTTTTTATATATATTATATATAATATCGACCACTATTCATGTGCATGGCAGGAAATATTCATGGCAAGCATTGATACTTTAACAGCAGCCATACAATGGGCCATGGCGGAGCTCATCAACCATCCCCGGGCATTCAGGAGGCTGAGAGAGGAGATTAACACGGTTGTCGGGTCAAACAGGCTAGTCAAAGAATCAGACGTCCCAAATCTTCATTACTTGCAAGCCGTTGTGAAGGAAACCCTAAGACTACATTCTCCAGTACCACTCATCCATAGAGAATGCACCAAAGATTGCAGCATCAATGGCTTTCATGTAAAGGCCAAGTCTAAAGTGCTGATTAATGTCTTTGCCATCATGAGGGACCCGGAGCATTGGAATGACCCAGATGAGTTTTTGCCTGACAGATTTTTGATCAACTCGAATGATGAGCTTGGTCAACATCTAATGGATCTGAAGGGTCAGGATTTTCATTACCTTCCATTCGGGGGTGGAAGAAGGGGATGCATTGGTGGAACACATGCTCTACTGGTAACGCATGTGACACTCGGAGCATTGACCCAATGCTTTGATTGGAAAGTTAAAGGCGGAGAGAAGATTGATATAAACGTAGGGTCAGGATTTTCCGGAGCCATGCCACTTCCTCTTGTGTGTTATCCAATCGCTCGTTTTGATCCATTTTAGAAAACCATGATCTTTGCTTGAAATGGGACTTAAAATCTGGATGTAATTATTGCATCATGTGTCAGTGATATATTTATATATAGTACGTACCCTAGTTTTTTTAGCGCGTGTTTGATTTAGCGATTAAGGATATTTTAGGCAGTGACAACAAGTACTTCATGATGTGGTTTTCTGTAAGTTTATAAAGAAAAAAATAAATATAAATTAAAGATATTTTAGGCACTAAAAAGAAATTAGGCATTTTCTTAAAATCATCGCGTATAATCGTTGCGTTTGATTTATTTTGGCAATTTTTAGTTCGCCACACGTTTGACGAAATAGAAGTTTCGGCACGCTTCTAAACAATTTTAGTGATAATTTTAGCAAAAGTTAAAAATTGTCGGAAAAAACTAATAATATTGGCAAATTTTCTCGTTGCAAATGTTCAAAAAATATATGGAAATGGTGTGAACAGTGCACAACTAAATCTTTGAGAAACGTCAATTGCAACAATACATATCGTCGCAAATGAATTTAGCCGCCGCATGAAATGCCACTTTTCCTTTAGTTTAATCGATCACTACAACAAAATAATAGGTTTTTTTGCAACGGTCACCCATGTCTCTAGGCAAATAATTATAATTGCGGCGAAATATTTTCCTTGCAAGATTACCGTTGCAACAGATATTATATGTGTTGCAAAAAGAAAATATTCTACCAACGAGTTATCTTTTCGTTGAAAAAAAAAAATTCCGCAATTAGGAACAATTTGCAATCCGTTATAAAAAATAAATACATATTGAATAATTTTATTCTAAAACCTTTACATCACACATCATCCATGTGACATAAATATTTGATTTAGAAGAAATTCTAAAATTCAAATCTTGCAAATTAAATTATGTCATATTGATTATATGTGATATTGTAGAGACCTTTTCTCATGTATATTACTAACATCATATATATGGTGGTTGCAAAAAATATTTTCTCAATTAGAATCCATTTCAATTCTTTTATTATAAGAGTACTATTATTATAATATCTCTATATACACACCGTACAATGCTTTGTGACAATATAATAATTTAAATTAGAAGAAAATTTTAATTAAAATCTGAATTTTACAGATCAAATTTTACTATTTGAATGAAATAGATGGTGTACTCAACACATTGATTTAGGAATAGAATAGTTTAATATAAATGTTACTTATCATTCTCCTTATTACTCCACAACTTAAAAGGAGATGGGGATCAACGTTCTTATTCCCAGCCTCTCCTCCGATAAGCTTCTTCCTTTATAAATTATCCTTGAAATTATTATATATCTGTTCACAAATTTCTACACCACACTCTCCGTGACATGATTTCTAAGGTCTCCTTCACTTTTATTAAAAAAATTTACCTCATTTAATTTAATTATTATAAAATTTTCAAATTTCTACATAAAATATAATAAATTTTTCAAAATTTTCAAAATTTAAAAAAATAATACTAAAAAATATATTCTAACAATACTTTATTTAATTTTTATTTTTATTTTATCTAAATTCATCTCATTTTTTTTTCATCCATAATAATAAATCAGGCCTAAGATGAAAAGGACACAATCCTAATTAGAAGTTTTCCGGCCTTGGACACTTGCAGTTCCAAAAGGAATGATGTACTAATTTTCTTTTCTCTTTAGTTTGAATTAAAAATCTAAAAACATGTTTTATCTAAAAATAAATAAATAAATTCAATTAATCAATATTATGTAATATATTTAAAATATATTTAATTTCTTCGAATCAATTTTTATAAAATTTAATTTATTTTTAATTAGTTTACATGATTATATTGATTGCTTGAATTTATTTTCTTTTATATTATGCAAGAAGTCATGTTCTAAAATTCTTAATTCAGATTCAAATAGTAAAAGAAAAAATAGCTAAAGAGTAAAATAGTAAGAAATAAGGTGTAAGGTAACATTGTGAACATGTTTAAAAAAAGGAGAATCTTGGGGTTCGGTCGGACCAAACCCCTCACGTTTTACAGCCTGCGCTAGCGTCGGCACCGGCGTTGGTGGGCGATACCATCCAGCTCATTGGAACTGGAGGGAGCCGGCAACCTCACCCCTGCGAGGGCGAGCCCCGGCGATCTCTGGTGTGCCCTCGGTGGCCTTAAACCCGTTTCGGACCCGGTAGATGGAGTCGCTGGCTCCCTCCGATCCCGATAGGCTGGGCGGTGTCGCCCACCGCCGCTAGCGCCGTCGCGGGTTGGGGGAGGCCGAATTCACTATAAAAATTCATCTTCATTTTATTTTTTATTGTGTCTTTTATTATATTTTTTATTATATATATTTTTATTTTATTATATTTTTTATTGTGTTTTTTAAATTTTATTATTTTTATTGTATTTTTTATTATATTTTTTAATTTTTTTTATTGTATTTTATTGTATTTTTGTAGGGAATTAAGAGAGAGGGAGAGGGACTGTAAAGGCGTTGGGGTGCAGCCCGACTGCACCCCAGCGTCTCCCTTAAAAGAAAAACGAGAGCTATGGTGTGCCAAGCACTAGTGATTGTTGAGCATGCCACCTATATCAATTCATTTTTTCTAATTTTTTTTTCTTATCCATTTATATATATTTTATATTTAATATATTAATAATTGCTTTTTTAATTAATAAATAAATAAAAACTAAGTTCATAAACAGTTAAAATGAAAAGATAAAATAGAGGACAGTTGCATTATTAAAAAAATGAGTAATGTTATACACTAAACTATTATCTCAATTTTCTTCCATTAAGTAATATGTGTCACATTTATTATCATTAGATAATAAAAATATATTCATTAAATATTTATTTAATTAATAGTAGTAAATATGTTATATTTTACTTAATAAAATGAGAGAAGGATGATAGTGTAGCGTATAGAATTTTTACCATACGCTAGCCCATGTCACCACCACACATGCGTCTGGTTGACGAACCCCAACGTAGTAGAATTGTGAGAAAGGAATAGTATCAATAGCCGTCCAAGCACACCCGGGGTGTCATTATGATCGGGCATCGGCCCATTAAGTTGGCCCAAACATTAAACATCGTCATATTATTATTACAATACTGCTATATACAACCACCGAATGCGGAACCATACGAAACCGGCTGACGTGGCTGGATTTTTTTATTTAAAAAAACACATGAAATGCAAAACGAAATGGAGGGAAATTAGACTTGTTTTCGCACGCAAAACTCAACGCATGCCATTTCTTTGCATGCCATTTCACCGACCTTGACTTCTTTTCACATTTTCCTTAGACCAAATCTCAGGACTATCCAAAAACAAAGAGAATTTGATAGATGAAATCGAAAAGAACTAACCAGTAAGCATTACTTTCTTAAGTTATCCTTTATGCTTATAATATTTTACAGTACAACAGGGAAAACAAAAGTTTTCACAAATTCAGAATAGACTACACAATCCACATATTACAAGTCATCTTCCACACCCTGCCATTTTCCTTTCTTTTCTTTCTTTTTCTTTTTTTCATAAGATTTATTTTCCATTACAGATTACAACACTAAAACTACCCAAAAAAAAATCCCCAACAATTACAGATCTGCAGGTATAACGAGCAAATATTATCTAATTCACCTCCATAGTTCTCCCGAGTGTTGGATCAACCACTGTTTAAAGAATTCACGGTTAGTTCAGATCCTGAAATTTAGATTAAGGTAACATAGGCGAAAGGCGCAACACGAAAGATTTTAGAGAGAGAGAGAGAGAGAGAGTTTTCTTTCGGATTCAAATGGTCTTCGGATCTGAAAACTAGGTTCTTCACCTGTTTCGAAATGGAACTCACAAATCAAGCCTAAGCAGCCGCCTCAGATTTCTAGTGGTTGAGTCATTGACGATGGCTGAAACCTGTTTCTTATTCGAGAACGATAGAAGCGGGAGCAAGCTCGACGCTGGAGATGTTGCAAACGTCGACCCCGCGTACATGTCACACTTCCCGCTCATCGACGGAGATCTTGGATCCACGATCCGGATCTGCTTCGACACCATTCTAGGGTCCGAACCCAGCCTCTGCGTCCCCAGAACGACCAAAACGTCGCCTTCCTTCCTCAGCGCCTGGCTTTTGAAATGAAGGAAACGAAAATGAAACAGACAAAAGGGAAAACGTGGCTGAATTCAAAATTTGATTTGAATTGAAAACAACAGCGTTTTCAATTTGACACGTAGGCTCGATTTTGCTGGTTTCCCAAACGGCGGTTTCTTTTAACATTTTCCTTATTATTATAAGTTTATAATCCGCATAATACGTAGATTGTTGTGTATGCTATCTATGAGGGAGAGTGATTTAGAGAAGATAAAGTTTTATAGTGGAAAATTTTTAAATGGTTTATAAGGCAATTTATTTGACGAAACAATATAACTGTTGAAATAATATATTTGGGTTGCATTTTGAATCGATTTATATTTTTATATGTAAGAAAGGAAATAAAACTTAAAGTTACAATAGCTCATAATAAAATATTACTTTTAAAAAAATTACTATTCCATAAACATAATATTTCAAAATTCTATTTTTTATTCCATCAAGATAAAAGAAAAATACATTTACTTTCCAAAAAAGACAAAAAACAATACAGTTCTGCTTTGAAATAGGTGAGGTGTTGTAAGGTGTTTAACACCTACCAATGTTAAACTGCCACATCAGCAAATTACATAGTAAAGAAATAGAATTGGTTACACTTGATTATCACTAGAAAAAAGAGAAGAACGCATGGAACTGGCCTGAGACCTCCATCGTATTTGGTCCAGCGAGATTATCACTGGAAAAAAGAGAAGCAATCATTTCAAAAAAATAAAAAAGAGAAGCAACCACTAACTCTAAAAAATCTGTTAACAAATATTTAACCACTAATTCATATTCAGCCGATATTAAAAAAACCAAAATCCCAACCAATGATCCTCTAGGTAGAGCGAACAGTCCCAAAATCCAAGCCAACAATCTTGAACTTGATGAGCAAAAATTTTATCAAACAAATGAAAAAAATAGAGAAAGATGCCATAAATTAAATCAGTGACTTTGAAAAAATGGACCAAAAATATCAAGAAAAGAACATGTTTTTACAAAAAATAAAAATAACGATCGTGTTATGGACGCAGGGAAGAAAAATGAAAGAGTAAAAGGGAGAGAGAAAGAAAAGATAGGGGAAAGTAAACAATGTGGTCCGAGCAAGCAATGAGTTATACAATATCCATAAGCCAAAATACCCACAATTCTTAAGGACGAAATCCATAGAATCTTACCCCAGAGATTTTGAAGGACAGGAATTTCTTTAGTCTAGTGACTGGATTCATGTTTTGAGTAACGACAGACTTTTAGATGATAGGTGTTCCTCCGATTCCTACACTAGATTCATTCCCTGCAAGTGACGGATCTCTCTCTAATTTCGATTTCAACGGAAGAAGAGAGAAGGTGAGAAGAAAAAAAGAAGAAGTTGAGCTTTCGGAAGGAAAACTCTACACGAAACCAGGATAATAACCTCGTCGCGACTTCGTGTCCTATGTGGCAGGATGAAAACACGTCGTTTTCAATTTTCCTCAGTCTTTCATTTCCCTTCTCGAAGAACACAAAATCCAGAGGACTCCTTACCAGTTTCGTTCGCTTAAATGGAGAATCAAAGTAATTGGAGTAAATGGGAATGTCTGAAGCTCTGACGAGCGTCGATGATGTACATTAAACAGAGTAAGGGAAAATGGAGCTACATTAAACCAGAGTAAACAGTCCATCTGCGTATATGGTCTTCGTTCGTCGTCGGGGGTCACTGGGTGGAATCTCATACTGAATCACATTTATCTTCCTTACATTTTTATTTTCTTGTCCCTTTAAAACTGACAAATACTAACCTCAAAATATCCTTTGAAACCGAACCTCGGCTTGAAAATATGATTGAAGAGAGGGAAAGAGGAATAAGGGAGTCTGGTGCGAGCCCGAGAGTCAACTCGTGTCCTAGTCCACGAACTTGAAATTTGAAGTGCGTTAGATGGAGATGGGGGGAGAGAAAAATGAGTTATCCAACTCTTTTTTTTCTTTACTACAATATTTCCTTGTTCATTTCAAGAGATTTCCCTTTATTTGTTTTTTTTCCTTGGCCGACTTCCTATTGTTAGGCTTTTTGGTGCCGAAGCCAAGAGTTGTCAAAGAAAGCCCATTCGTTTCTATTTTACTTTTTTATTTATTTTTTAAATATGACGTGTCAGTCACGAGCCGCAATGGGGATAAATCCCAGGGGTGTCTAGCACTGCCCAAAACCTTGAAATTGTGTTTGACAGCGGCTACGATGAGAGAGATTCAGGGGTTGCATGTAGCGTACCTCACAATTAGTTCAATGGAATATCTACGTGTCGAGACATTATTGGAGGGTATTATACGGGCTAGAACAAGCTTTCCGTCTAGAAGATATTCTCTAAACCATAAACAAATTAATAACACCCTTTGGCTCTTATGTTGGCCGATCAATCCCCCGCAAATGCCTCCCTAATCCTTGCACAATCGAATCTCAATATTTTGTGTTATGCCCAAATGCATCATATACGCAATAAAAAAATTAATTTACATACAATATTAAAAACCAAAATGAAGCAAACAATATAAACCAAAAGCTATAGAAAAATGAGGGGGGAAAGCCACACTCAGCGTACTCCTTCTCACATGAACAGTGCATGTCACTGTTCATGTGAGAGGAATGCGTTGAGTGTTGGCTACTCCCCAACATCACTCAAAGCTATAACGTTTCCTATCTTCATTAGCAAGTAAATGAAACAATAACCTACTTTTATTGTTTATGAAACAATAAACAAATTAATTTATATATAGGGGAGGGAGAGAGATGAAGGAGTCACTGCTGGGAGAGAGAGAAAGTGAGCACCTATGGGTGCGTGAGGCATGAAGACAGAGGGATGGAGGGGTGCATAAAGGCTTACTTGCGTGATGAAGTAGCTGCTAACGACAACGATGCACGATAAGTAGAAGAGGATTGTGCAATCTACGAGAGATAATTCTTGAAGGAGTCAAAAAATCGAAGTGGCACTAGGAGAGAGTAAATTCGAGAGAAATTGAAAAGGAAACTGTTGGGGAGGGGTGGAAAGAGACAAATTATCTAATAAGAAATAACAGTTTCCAAATACTTTCAAAGCACCTAATGATTCTAATTAAAAAAAATAAGAAAAATCATTCGCACTCAGTACAACAAATTTTACTTTTTGTGACAGTTGGGAAATTGTGATACTCCCTACATCGTCAATAAAAGGCCTTTTTTGTGATGGACTTTGAAAACTATCATTAAAACCAAATGATAATTCGAATTATGTTCGAATGCAAGAAAATTTACGTTCAAACGTCGTTAGTATGTTCTAACATTTAGTCTTCTTGCGTTCGAACATGAATTATTTTGGTGCAAATGTTCAAACGTTAGCTTTTGACGTTCGAAATTTAATCTAAAATTTGTTTATATCACTAGAATTAATTGAAATTTATGTAATATTTAAATTTGTTAGTACATATTATATATATATATATATATATTTAAATATATAAATATAAACATCATTGGTAAAATATAAATATATTTTATGTATATTTAAATATATATATTTAAGTTTATATTTAAATATATGGATATATATTTTAAGTATTTAGTTTATATATATAAGCGGGGGGTGGGGTGAGGCCTTCTCCTAGAGGGGCTAGATGCAAGGTGGGTGCCCGCATCCTAGCATGGGCGGGGTAGGGTTGCACAGCCTGCCATTTGGGAGGGTGGATGTAGGCTGGGCAGGGTGTGCGGGGCTCTTACTTTTAGCATTCACTTCTTCCATAACATAACGGGGCGGGGTTGCGCGTGAGCCAAGTGACGTAGGTGCACGAGAGTACTTCGCGCCATAACCAACTCTTTTTTATAGGTTCTACGGACCGATGCCTGTTGCTTCAATTGGGAGATTTCAAATTTAAAAATATTGAAATTCGAAGTTCAATGATATAATTTTAAAATTGGATAAGTTAACATATAACATATCACAACTAGAATTAAAAAATAATAGATATGTTAAATAATAATGTTCGCTACATATATTAAAAGCAAAATACAAACTTATCAAAAAAAATTAAAAGCAAAATACAAATAAATATGATAGACTTTCATAAACAACATTCAATTTTACATGTTGTTCACTAAAGTTGTAGTGGGCATCTTCTCAATGTATTTGTCAACCTTCTCGTTGAGGATATCTACACGATTAGAAAGTTCGATAACTGTCCAGGTGACATCCTTGATTTGTTTGTTGATTGTTGCATCCATGTACGCAGTGAGTTGTGAGATAACCCCATCAATCTAAGCAGGCCACGCAACTTTTCCAGCTGTACTCGGTAGCTACTCACTACCATTGCCCACTCCAGGCCTTAGCTGGATCGGAGGAGCGAGATCAACTACAGGAGGTGGCAGACGTTGACCATGTGCCCTCCTCTGTCCGATGCTGCTCCGATGTGTGCTCATGTTGATGGGGCACATCTAATATGAGACCCGCTCATTCGACTGATGTGGCACTCTCCGGCCCAATAATAGATGGGTGATGATGACTTCGTACAAAAGGTTATCTGTGGAGACGATGGTTGCCTCGTCACGAATCCTTTCAAAGATGCGCAACAGCAAGTCAATGGGATTTCCACGTGCCACTCATACCAAGAATTAAACGCATGTTTGGCTAAATGTGGTTCTATGCGCCACATGATCCACATTTATTGTAACAATAAGCTACACCACATAGAAGAACGGAAGTAGATCTGTCTGGTTGAAGGCATTTTTATGTAGCATAGGATCGTGGTCTCTCTCAGTGAGGATATAGAAATCCTTATCTTGCTCGTCGTCATCTTGAGGCTCAGGTTCAGTAGCCCCAACCTCTAATCGGCCTGCATCCCGGTTAGAGATTGGGGCTACTGAACCTGATGGGCCAGTGGATGATGCAGAAGTGGCAGCATCTACATTGGGTGTGCCTGCCACTACTGCATCGCTAGTCCAAGCATTTGATGTGGCTAGTGTCTTAATTACACTCTGGATCCTGAGTAGATCAGTGATCATATTGGTTGACACCTCGACTAGAACACTGTGTACAGTCACAATGTGGGAGAATGTGTCCTAATGGATGGAAGACATTCCAATGTAGAACTTTCGGACCATGGAGGGGTATGCCTACTCCCTCACTGTGTAAATATTTTTCTAGCCTCTGTTGAGGAAGACGTCTCTAAGGCTATATCAGGCAATGTCTAGACCAGCTCCTTCCCTCCCCCGTTGGATGAGACATGTCCTCGAAAAAAAAAGAAAAAAAAACATAATCTTATATTAGAATAATTGTATTTTAGGAACAAAGCTCGCAATGTGCGCCTGAAACTCACAACCGATGGATTCAATTCCTTTGGCAATACGAGTACAAGTTATAGCACTTAACCTGTAGTATTGATTTCGTACAATCTTTCACTATAGAGGTGCATGAAAGTTCCAAACTTTTTGTTAACTTTACTTATCCTTGGCCCGGGATCACCTAGGAATGACATTGATATATTCATGTAGCTATTGATTGAGGAGCTGAAAGATTTATGGGAAACAGGCATTAAAACTTATGATGCATCAACGTCAACATCTTTTGAGATGCATACTACGTTAATGTGGACGATAAATGACTTTACTACATATGAAAATCTGTATGATTGGAGTATTAAAGGGAAGGTAATGTGTCCAACGTGTGATAAAGAAACTGCTAGTAATTGGTTAAAATTTTCTTAGAATATGTGTTTCATAGGCCAATGACATTATCTGCATCAAATCATGCATAAAGAAGATAATGTGCTAAATTTGATGGGAGAGTAAAGGACATAATTGCACCAAATGAGTTGTCTGGGGACGATATAGTAATTGGTATATGTTAGAGTGAACAATTTTGGCAAAGGTCGGGAAAAGAGCAAGAGAAAATGAGACGCAATAGAATTGAATTGGACAAAGCATAGTATTTTTTTACTTGTCGTATCGGTCGTCCTGCATGTTGCGATATAATTTGGATGTAATGCATATAGAAAAAAATATCTATAATAATATATTGGGTACATTGATTAGCATTGATAAAAAAATGAAGGACATGATCAAGATGAAGAAAGATCTTGATAAAATGGGTGAGAGAATGGGTATTAAGTAATCTACATGTATGGGTGGAAGGCAACAAGGTGTTCATGTCGCATGCATGTTTTACGATATATATGATGAATGGTTATCATTTTGCTCATTATATCTTCATGGTGTTGAGACATGATTTAATGGTGAAGAGCGAAATGCTGATCTCGCAACTTAATTTGCCTTGTCGTGAGTTGTCAGTGTTTTTCCAGAATGGACGATCTTTTGGTGCACAAATAGATTATGATTTCATTTATAAAGAGTTGGCTAAAATTTGATAGTACGTGTAAATAATTGTCGGGAGATTGGTGACTATCTCAGGTATGTCGTTGCATGACTCAAATAATTCTAATTAAACAAACTGGTTATAATTTTTGTACTCAAAATAATATTGTTTTGTAATAATATACAGTAATCACATGGACAAACTTAGCACATAAGGCGTAGAGAATGAGAGGCAAGACACAAGGAAGAATTTTTTGAGTGGTTTGAACGACATGTATGAATTAAAATTACACACACACACACACACACACACACACACACACACATATTAGATTTTGGAACTTTTAAATATCCTTGGTAACTTTTAATAAGTATATACATTCTTAATTGTTAGATATTGGAACAACATGCTTGTGATCTCAGGTCAGTTTTTCCTGAATTGCATGCATTAGTATGTGCTCCTTCAAACAGACCGCTTTGATACACTGCATGCACGGTCAAGGTTATATATTTCAAACTTTGGACTATGAATGAAATAGAAAGACATAAAATTATGGTGTGATAGACAAGTGGAGTAATGAGAAAGATGATATTGATTATTACGATGTCATACATAATATTATCGGATTGAAATATTTGGATGGATTTGTAACATATATTTTTAAATGTAATTGGTGGAATCTAGGCAATGGTCGGATCTCGATACATAGGGATAATTACTTTACGACTGTCAATACTACATTTAAGTGGTACGAAAATGATCAATTTGTATTAGCTTGTCAAATTACGCAAGTCTATTACTTGGTTGATCCAATAAAAGGCGTTGATAAAGAAAGTGGAGAGATAACTTGGTGAGTTGTACAAAAATTTGTTACTCAAATATATATGAAGTAGGGACAAGTGCGAATCATGAGAATAGAAAAGATGAAGATGATATTCCGATTATAGAGGCATACCAAGAAGATGGAGATCAGTGTATTAATTTGTTTGTTGATCTCGATGCACTCGAGATACTCTCTTTATGTAGATATGACGTCCCACCCATCCATCTTGACCCATCCGTATTTAACGATCATCCAACTGAAGTAAGTGAGGAAGGAGAAGAAAAAGAAAAAGAAGAAGAAGAAGAGGTTGATGATGATGCTGAATATGTTATTGAGGAAGATTCTGAAACAAGCCTGCAAAATACATCCGGAAAAGAAGAGCGCGTTTATAAGAGAAGCAGAGAGACCAAAAGGAAAGAATACATAGTGAAGTGTAAGAACAAATGCAGAGAGATAATAGTCTAGATGGAGTGTGTTATGTCACTATAGCAGAATTGCGGTAGACGAGAAAATAAGAAAAAATAAATTTTATCATTATTTATAACTTTTAATATCTAATTTTACAACGTTATAAGACATTGTTAATTGTTAAATTGATGGTGTAATCTAATACAATTTGTATGTTTTTTAATTTGATGAAATTTAGCATTTTTGACTTGTATATTCGAATATAAATACACAAAAGTACAACATAACGTTCGAATGTATATCACAATGTTCAAACATATTAAAACAAAAAATTTGAATGTTTACATCACTAACGTTCGAACACACCTATGAACATAACACTTGTGTTCGAACGCTTCTCCATTAATATTCAAACAAACGTCTAAACGTTATACATGCTACGTTCGAACATTGGTCCGTTAATGTTCAAACACACTTTCAAAAGTGAAATGCAGTTAACTCGGACGTGAAACTGTTTTAACGTAAGTATTGTACATTTGATCATTACAACAACGAATTTCAAATTTCTACTATTCGGATGTCAATAGGCCAAGTGTCAATAGGCCAAGTTCGCGTTCGAACATTAGGTTCTACGTTCAAACATTGTTTCTTGTGACACATTTTAATCGTCATAAAAAATTTGCATGTTCGAGCATCACATCAAACAAAAGATCTCCAACCCTTATTAAAAATATTTTTTATGATTGTTGAACAGTAAATCATTATAAATTATTATCTATGACGCACTTTAAAAAATGATTGTTGTACGGTTTCAAATCGTCACCAAATGTCTTTAGGGATGGTTTGCCACTTTTTGTGATGGTTTTGTCTATTACTAAAAATCAAATGTATTGTAGTGACTTTAAGAAACCCCACGTCCTTTTTCACTTTAAAAAAAAAAAAAAAAAAACCACGGCTGCCCAAAAATAAAAACCCCATGGCCATGGGGCACGGATAAGAATTTTAGATTTGTAATGAATTTAGTGGAGGGACGGCAGCCGCCCCCTGTCCCACCACTAAATAATGTGAATGACCCCACCACTATTATATTAAATTTGCATAGTAACTTGCATAGTGACTTGCATAGTAATTTCAAAGCCTATAAATAGGGGCTTCAGTTGTAATGAAATTCATAAGAAAATATAGAGAGAAAGAAAGTTTCAGTTTTTAAGAGTTTCAGAGAGAGTTTCTTATTTCTCTTTTACAATAGTAGTTCCTTTCTTTAAGTTTCATAACACGTTATCAGCACGAAGGTTCTACCAATTCTGAAGCTAGTGGCCTTATTCCTCTGTAAGTTTTTCAATATATTATTTGAAGTCTTTAATATATTTTATTGATAATTATCTGTGTGAATTTATAAATATATTTTTTGAGATACACATATTTATTTCATTATTTATATATGTAGAAAATGGCAAATCTTACAAAATTGGAATTTGTTGCTCTTGATATATCTGGGAAAAATTATTTATCCTCGATACTTGATGCTGAAATACATTTTGATGCAATGAACCTGGGAGAAACTATTAAAGAAGGAAATCAAGCATCCCTGCAGGAACGTGCTAAAGCAATGATTTTCCTTCGCCACCATCTTCATGAAGAATTGAAAACTGAATATCTCACGGTAAAAGATCCCTATATTTTGTGGAACAGTTTAAGGGAGAGGTATGAACACCAGAAGACTGTTATCCTCCCAAGAGCTCGCTCTGAATGGATGCACCTGAGGTTGCAAGATTATAAAAGTGTTAGTGAGTATAATTCCGCACTTTTTAAAAGAAGCTCAGTATTAAAATTATGCGGTGAGAAAATCACCGATGAAGATATGCTAGAGAAGACTTTTACTACATTTCATGCCTCGAATGTGCTCCTGCAGCAGCAGTATCGAGAGAGAAAGTTCAAGAAATATTCTGAACTTATATCATGTCTTCTAGTAGCTGAGCAAAATAATGAGCTCTTATTAGAAAGCCACCAGTCACGCCCTACTGGCTCAATATCATTCCCTGAAGTGAATGGTAATAGGTTTGCATCATTCCCAGAAGTGAATGGTGCATCCTTTAGAAGAAATCGGGGGCGTGGACGTGGACGTGGTAGAAGAAATTATAGAAATGTTGGTCATAGAAATGACAACATTAAAAGGGATATACCATATCACCAGAAGTGGTACAATTCAGAAAGGGGTAAAAATCCCCAGAATAATTCTTCAAAGAAAAGTGAAGAGGTGTGCCATAGATGTGGAATGATTGGACATTGGTCACGTACCTGTCGTACGGCCAGGCACTTAGCTGATTTATATCAAGCTTCTATTAAAGGAAAGAATAAAGTGCATGAAACAAATTTAGTAGAACCATCAGATGATTTATTAGATTCAGTAAATGTAGACGTTACTCATCTTGATGTATCTGATTTCTTTAATCATCCTGATGGTAGTATTGAACACTTAATTGGAGATGGAAGTGTTCCACTCAATTAATGTATTTTCTTTCTATCTGTAATAAAAGTTTTTATATATTTTGTAGAACCATGGATCACATTGATGAGCATTTTATCTCTGAGTTGAATGATAAAGATATATGTCTGGCTGATAGTGCTACAACTCACACAATTCTCAAAGAAAAGAAATATTTTCAAAATCTAACACTGAGTAAAGCCTATGTCCATACCATATCAGGTTCATCGGATTTAATTGAGGGCTCCGGAAGAGCTTATATTGTGTTGCCTAATGGCACCAAATTTTGTATTGATGATGCTCTATTCTCTTCACAATCCAGAAGAAATTTATTAAGTTTCAAAGATATACGTCGTAATGATTACCATATTGAAACGACCAATGAAGGCAGTAAAGAGCATCTTCTTATTACTAAAACAATATCGGGCCAGAAGCTCGTTTTAGAAAAACTGCCTGCTCTATGTTCTGGATTGTATTATACAAAAATGAGAACAATTGAATCATATGTGGTAATGCACCAGAAGTGCATTGACCCTAAAGTATTTATGAATTGGCATGATCGCCTTGGACATCCGGGTTCTATAATGATGAGACGAATTATTGAAAATTCACATGGGCATCCCTTAAAAAAATCAAAAGATATTTCTACCCAATGAATCTCCGTGCTCTGCATGTTCACAAGGAAAGTTGATTATCAGACCATCTCCCTCAAAAGTCATTGTTGAATCTCCATCCTTTTTACAAAGGATTCACGGAGATATATGTGGGCCTATTCATCCATCAAGTGGACCATTTAGATATTTTATGGTTCTAATTGATGCATCTAGTCGATGGTCACATGTTTGTCTTCTTTCCACTAGAAATGTTGCATTTGCTAGACTTATTGCTCAGATAATTAAACTACGAGCACAATTTCCTGAGCATCCAATTAAGACCATTCGATTGGATAATGCAGGTGAATTTTCATCTCAAGTTTTTGATGATTATTGCATGTCAATAGGAATAGATGTTGAACATCCTGTTGCCCATACACACACACAAAACGGTTTAGCTGAATCTCTGATCAAAAGGCTTCAATTAATCGCTAGACCTTTACTTATGAAATCAAGACTACCTATTTCTGTTTGGGGACATGCTATACTTCATGCAGCATCTCTAATTCGCATTAGACCATCTGCATATCATAAATATTCTCCATTACAGCTTGCATTTGGTCAACAACCAAATATTTCTCATCTTCGTACTTTTGGATGTGCTGTATATGTTCCAATTGCACCTCCGCAACGTACAAAAATGGGTCCTCAACGTAGACTTGGGATATATGTTGGTTTTGATTCTCCATCCATTATTAGATACCTTGAACCCCTTACAGGGGATATGTTTAAAGCACGTTTTGAAGATTGTCATTTTGACGAATCAAATTTTCCGTTAATGGGTAAAGAAAAATCGGTGCCTGAAGCACGACAAGATATTACTTGGGATAATAAGACCCTGTCTCATTTTGATCCTCCTACAAATGAATGTAAAAGGGAAGTTCAGAGGATTATTCATTTGCAAAATGTTGCAAATCAATTACCGGATGTATTTACTGACACTAAAGGTGTAGTAAAATCTTATATTCCTGCTGTTAATGCTCCAGCAAGGATTGAAGTCCCTGAAGGACAAATTGTCAAAACAGCAATAGGTGAATCTAAAATACGCCTGAAGCGTGGAAGACCTATTGGGGCAAAAGACAAAATTCCCAGAAGAAAAAGAATACAAAATGAATTTGGTGTTCCTGAAGAACACGTACCCACAATACAGGCTACAAATATAATTGGTGCTCTTAAAGAGTTCAAATCTTCTATTCCAAGACCTCCTGAAGAGGAAACTCCTGAAGAGTATAAATCTCCTAAAAAGGGACCTCCTGAAGAGGTGTGTCATGAAATGTTTTCTCCTGAAGAGGAACAGGTACCTGAAAATAATGAGATCTCAATACATTTCATGAAAACTGGAGAAATTCTGGATAGAAATAAAACTGTTGTCGACAACATATTTTCATATAAAATGGCCCTTGACATTACCAGAAGTAATGAAGAAAGTGAGCCAAAAAAGCGTCGAAGAATGTCGACGTAGAAATGATTGGCCAAAATGGAAAACAGCTATTGAAGCTGAATTAAATTCGCTAGCGAAACGAGAAGTATTTGGACCTGTTGTCCAAACACCAAAGGGTGTAATGCCTGTTGGATATAAGTGGGTATTTGTACGAAAACGTAATGAGAAAAATGAAATTGTGCGGTACAAAGCACGGCTTGTCGCACAAGGTTTCCTACAGAAACCCGGGATTGATTATGAAGAAACATACTCTCCCGTTATGGATGCAATCACATTTAGATTTTTGATTAGTCTGGTTGTTACAAAAAGATTAGAAATGCGGTTGATGGATGTGGTCACTGCATATTTATATGGATCCTTAGACCATGATATATATATGAAAATCCCTGAAGGATATAAGATGCCTGAAGCATCTACAAGTACATCTAGAAATATGTACTCAATCAGACTACAAAGATCTTTATATGGGTTGAAGCAATCCGGGCGCATGTGGTATAATCGCTTAAGCGAATATCTATTGAAAGAAGGATTTGAGAATAGTCTTATATGCCCATGTGTTTTTATTAAGAAATCTGAATCCGGATTTGTTATTATTGCGGTTTATGTTGATGATTTAAATATTGTGGGAACTCCTGAAGAGATCTCAAAAACCGCTATATATTTAAAGAATGAATTTGAAATGAAAGATCTTGGCAAAACAAAACTTTGTCTCGGCCTGCAGCTTGAGCACTTGCCAAATGGAATTTTTATTCATCAGTCCATGTATACTGAGAAAGTCCTAAAGCATTTTTATATGGACAAATCTCATCCTCTGAGTACTCCAATGATTGTTCGAACACTTGATGTGAAGAAAGATCCATTCCGTCCTTGTGATGACGATGAAGAAATTATTAGTCCTGAAGTACCATATCTCAGTGCAATTGGAGCTTTGATGTATCTTGCAAATTGCACTCGACCAGATATTACATTCTCAGTTAATCTGCTTGCAAGATATAGTTCTGCACCAACTCGAAGGCATTGGAATGGCATAAAACATGTCCTTCGTTACCTTCATGGTACGGTTGATATGGGATTATTTTATCAACGTGGTTCAAGTCCAGAATTGATTGGGTATGCAGATGCGGGTTATCTTTCAGATCCACACAGAGGTAGATCTCAAACTGGATATTTATTTACTTATGGAGATACTGCCATATCATGGAGATCTGTTAAGCAGACACTATCTGCTACTTCTTCAAATCACTCAGAAATCATTGCTATTCATGAAGCAAGTCGAGAGTGTATTTGGTTGAGATCAGTTATTCAACATATCCAGGAAAAGTGTGGACTTACTATGATCAATAATAGCCCAACAATCTTATATGAAGATAATACTGCTTGTATCACTCAAATCAGAGGAGGATACATCAAAGGTGATAGAACTAAACATATTTCACCTAAATTCTTTTATACTCATGAACTTCAAGAGAAAGGTGAAATTGATGTCAAGCAGATACGATCTAGTGATAATCTGGCAGATTTATTCACAAAAGCGTTACCAACTTCCACATTCAAGAAGATTGTGCATAACATTGGAATGCGAAGACTCAAAGATCTTTTGTCATGCACTTTTCAGGGGGAGTAAATGTGCTGATTGTACTCTTTTTCCTTCGCTGAGGTTTTGTCCCACTGGGTTTTCCTCTGCAAGGTTTTAATGAGGCAATCTTAAAGCACTTGTGGATACATAAGAAGACTGTACTCTTTTTCCTTCGCCATTGGTTTTTCTTCCCACTGGGTTTTTACTTGGCAAGGTTTTAACGAGGCAGATTCCTTATGAGTGGTCATTCAAGGGGGAGTGTAATGAATTTAGTGGAGGGACGGCAGCCGCCCCCTGTCCCACCACTAAATAATGTGAATGACCCCACCACTATTATATTAAATTTGCATAGTAACTTGCATAGTAACTTGCATAGTGACTTGCATAGTAATTTCAAAGCCTATAAATAGGGGCTTCAGTTGTAATGAAATTCATAAGAAAATATAGAGAGAAAGAAAGTTTCAGTTTTTAAGAGTTTCAGAGAGAGTTTCTTATTTCTCTTTTACAATAGTAGTTCCTTTCTTTAAGTTTCATAACAAGATTATAGTTTTTGTCCTCACTTTTATTAGATATTTTATCGTCCTTCGAGTCTTTGACACTGCATATTTTCTTAAACCCCTCATTATCTTCTTATTACGACCCTGCCCCCTCCCCTCTCCAACTACCATATCTCCTAGCAATTCCCTCTCATGGCTGCCTTGTCGGCTTCCCCTATGATATTGAATTAAGTAAAACCAATCTGTAATCGGGCGTAGCTAGATGTCGCATTGGGTTCGCATTTTTTCTAGAAGATTCTGTAAGAACTCTATGCTTGCGTTATTTTACTGAAGTTCTCTCTTCTCTTACATTCTCCTTTAGTTTTTGTTTGGATTTGAAGTTGAGATAGTATAAATTTTGAAAGTTAAATAATAATAATAATATTATTTTAATATTTAAAAAAGTTAAATTAAAATTTGAAAAAACTATATTAGAATTTGAAAAAATTATATTAAAATTTGTATATTATATAAAAATTTAAAAAAATATAATAATAAATTTGAAATAAATTAAAATGAATTTAATTTATATTTAAATCCAAACGAAGCCTTAGTCTTCGCAAGTTTACTCTATATCGATGAGGAGATCCTGATCCCAAGCAGAGACTAAAAAGGCATTGAGAATAAAAAGAGGTACCTTAACGCCATTTCTTCTAAGGCTTCCTAGTGAACTTAGTTTTTTGAATAATGCCTTTATAAATTACACCGCTTGACACTTCAAAAATAATCCGTGCAATTTGTAATTGAATAATTTTTATTGTAGTTCATATATATATATATATATATGTAATGTACTATAAATTTAATTGAAATGTCTTTATTTTATGAGTAAATAAAATGAATTTTTTAAATTTTAAAAATTTTAAATTTATAAATAAAAATATTTTAATTAAATTTATTTTAAAATGAGAGCCTTTATGTATTTCATTATTTTGCCTGTAAATGAATCTAATTTTATATGAAATTTATGTAGCACTATCCTTTATATAATAATTAATAGGTTATTAATGTTTTTGGGAAGAGCAACGGCATATTATTGCATAGCCCTCCGGATGACATAAAAAATAATGCCAAAATTTGACGCTAACTGGCTCACCATTTTCTATTTCTTGGAGGGGCCACGAGTTTTGAGATATTGCTGGCTGGTTCTTATCTAATTAGCTGAGTATAAAGAACTATATATAATAAATGTTTCAATAGAAAAAGATCCAAAAAAATTACAAGTTGAAAGAAACGACCGGATCGATGCAAAATATATGTTGTTTAGCATCTAGTACTTCCACGTGCACGCATTTGATGTACAATTATTGCAACTTATATTTATAAAATACTGCTAATTAGAATCGACCACCCAGATATGTCCTTAATTATTTTCAAACGATATGAACAGGTTAAAATATTCAACGATAGCAGCTATTATAATATTGATAGCTAGCTAAATCCACTTGTTTACAAGGCCTGGTACTACAACAAGAATATTGATGATCTACAGCTTGTTTCTAATTCCATTTGCAAAATTAAGCAGAAATCGATGGCCACCGCTGTTGATTTCACCAACTACTTCTACCTCTTCTTTTTCTGCATAATTGCTACTCATGTATGGAGTTTTTTCGTAAGAAAATTCACCAACTTTCGCTCCAATATTCGGCACCCACCAAGCCCACCTGCTCTACCCTTCATCGGCCACCTTCATCTACTGAGTTCCAAACTACCACAATCCTTTGAAACTCTAGCCATGCGATATGGCCCTCTGATGCAAATAAGGATCGGAGACACTAATTTCCTCGTTGCTTCCGACGCGTCCCTAGCTAAAGAAATATTCAAGACTCATGATGTTGATTTCGCCTCCAAGTACCAATTTGGCGGCGGACAGAACTTGATATACAAAGATCTAAGTTTTATAAACTGTCCTTATGGCACCTACTGGCGGTTCATGAAGAAGCTTTGCGTGACAAAGTTGTTGGCAGGCCCACAGATGGATCGTTTCATCCATATCCGAGAGCATGAGACGTTGAAGTTCTTGAAATCGCTCATAAATAGAGCTAGCAACGGAGAAGCGTGCGATTTGAGCATGGAGCTTTCAACCTTGTCGTACAATATGATTTGCAGAATGGCAATGGGAAAGAAATGGTCGGAAAATCCGAACATACCTATGGAGATTAAGAACTTGTTTAGAGCCATAATGCAGAGTGGTGCCAAGTTAGGTTTTATCGAAGTTTTTGGCCCATTAAGTAGATTTGACATCTCTGGAAATGGGAAGAAGCTTAGAGACGCACTTTGGGCTTTTGATAGGGTTATGGAGCAGATCATGAAGGACTACGAAACAATGGAGATGAAGGATGGTACTGGAGATGGCGAGAAAGATTTGATGGACATATTGCTGGAGACGTATGGAGACCCAAATGCAGAGCTGAAGCTGACGAAAGAACAGATCAGATTTTTCTTCTTAGTAAGTAATTATTAAATACCAATTAGGGTACATCATTATTTAGTCATATATATTAATAGTCCAACATCATACTTGAACCACATCGATCGATCTTTTCCAATTATAATATATCTGATGAAAGTATGTATGTATATATATAAATATATATATATATATATTATATGAGTTAATTAGTCTCAGCTTTAATGAGTTAGATATTGTTGAATTAGCTTCTAATTAATGCCTCTAGATGATCACAAGTACTTATCCAAAGTTACCATAAAAACGAGCACTCATACAACATATATAGATAATTGTTTATTTATTAGATATATATTATCTAACGTTTTAGATTGATCATGATTATATAAATAATATCTAACGCCAAAAATCAAGATAAAAGCTAGGAAGCTCATGATCTGTATGAATCAAACTTTTTCCCCTCACTATATACGATCATATAAGTAATGATGAGATTAATTATACTCAGTCTAATTAATTTAGGTTAATTTATTACTTTTTGTATTGGTATCTAAGAGAGATCACTTGTCATTTACCTATCAAATTTATGCAAACCTTTTCTCGTATTAATTAAGTATTTAATCATTAATAATCACGTTAGCAATAAGGATTTAATTTTTTTCAATGATAGTTTGTGAATACATGATCTAACAGGAGCTATTTTTGGCGGGTGCTGACACTACATCAGTAATCGTTCAATGGGTGATGGCAGAGCTCATCAACCATCCAGAAGTGTTCAAGAAGCTTAGGCTTGAGATTGAATTCGTTGTGGGATCCAGCAGGCTAATCAAAGAGTCAGACATTCCAAACCTCCCCTACCTCCAAGCAGTGATTAAGGAATCCCTGAGAATACACCCAACCGGAGCGTTACTTCGAAGACAATGCAATCAAGATTGCAAGCTAGGTGGATATGATGTAAAGCAGGGAACCAAGATCTTGATCAATGCCTATACAATCATGAGGGACCCAAAAACATGGCACCAACCGGACAAGTTCTTACCGGAGAGGTTCTTAATGAATTCCGCCGACAATTTTGAGGTTGGAGAGAAGAGCCAGGATTTTAATTTTCTACCATTTGGTGGTGGAAGAAGAGCTTGCCCCGGTCAGCCTCACGCGTCAATAATGCTGCATGAAACAATTGGATCCCTGATCCAATGTTTTGACTGGAAACTTGAAGATGCAGAGAAGCTGGTTGATGTAAAAGTGGTGACGGGATATGCAGGAGCAGTGGCACACTCTCTTATGTGTTATCCCATCACACATTTTGATCCATTTAAGGGATAAATTAATACTCCTTGGATGGATTGAAAGCTTTGTGTATTTTGGTTTAATTGATGAAATAATTAAAATGGTCATGATGAAGTATCCATGTAAATTAATAATGTTCTTCAAGTTATATCCTGGCTGCTTGTAAAATAAGTGGTGCCAAGCTAGCTAGCTAGCACATTCAAATTAATGAGTGTATTGCTACTTCGACTTCAATATCTATGTCAGAACTCTTAGGAGAGTCGCTCAAGGTCGAGCCCTGACTCAGGCCTTGCAGGGTCAGGACAGTTCCCTGACTAGTCTGCAGGCATGCCTTGGTTTAGGCCTTGACACGAAGCAGGTGCCCAGCGAGGCTACTGGCCATGCACAGTGAATGCGCACAGCCCGACATGTGCCTAGGTGCGCCCCATAGCGCATTCACCTGTGCATACGCGTGCGCGTGCATCTGCGCGCATCACTGCGCCCCACAGCCCCACTTAGCGAGGTTAGTGGCGTGTCTTCACAGGCACGCTATCCAGCGCGCGGCACCAGCCCGCGCCTTGCAGAGCAGGCTAGTGGCATGCACACCATGCATGCCATCTAGCGAGCGGCACCAGCCCACGCCTTGCAGAGCAGGCCAGTGGCATGCACACCATGCATGCCATCCAGCGCGCGGCACCAGCCCGCGCCATGCAGCCCACGCCCAGACCATCAGCTTGGGCCATGCATGTACACCACCCCGGCACCCAGCTTGGGCCATGCAGGAGTACCGCCCGAGCACCTTGACTGGGCAGTATCAGAGCGTCGTGGCTTGACCCTGTGCCTACCACCAGGACCATGCATGGCACATGGCTATGAGTACCATCAGTTGGCCTTGCACAGAGCCATGCCCGCGCACCGCTAGGCGCCATGCAACGAGACAGCACGAGACAAGTCTGACCGTGGATGAAGCAGCACGCAAGCCCACCTGGGGCCACATGTACCCCACGGCCAAACATAGCAAATGGCGCCTCCCAATCTTATTTTTATGTTATTTTATTATTTTATTACTTTGGTTAATTTGATAATTAGCTACTTTTAATAAGGGACCTTTTGGGAGTTTCCAAGTTGTAAGACTCTTTAAATAGACTTTCTAGGTTTCATTTTAGGCATCTTTGGACAATTTGAGATTAGACTTTTGCTCTTGCAAAAGATTTAGGCCGGCCACAAGTATTGTGGTTTGGATTTCGGTGCTTAGCACTTGGGCTTCCCTAGGGTGCAACTCGTGAATTCCTTTGGAAGAGGATCATCGTGCAATTCGTGAATCGGTGATCCACATCTATCCTTTTATTTGTTTTTATTTTTATTTATAAAAATCTTGAGGTAATTCATAAAAAGAGTTTTCAGTTTCGGAGTGAGTTGTGTTGAGTGATTTTTCATTTTTTTGTGTTCTTTAGTCGTTTGTTGATTGTTGAGTGATCTTGTGTTTGTGAGGCCAAATCCACACTAATTGTGGATTTGAGAATTTGTGTGTGTGTCCATAGAGGAATTAGAAATCCTCCTCCATTGGGAGATTCGGATTGCTCATGTGAGTGAGAGTGAGTGAGTTGTTGATTGAAGGAAGTGTTGGAGACTTGAAGATTTTGTGTGTGCCGAAACTTGAAGTGCTTGAAGGGCATTGGTGTGTTCTTGGATATTTGAGTGTTTAATCATCATTTGGTTGATCACTTGAATTGAAAAGTGTTTCCTTGCCCTAAAGTAGGCCACGACAATAAGCTGCACAAAACCCTAGAGCCACACGGCATAGTGCATGAAACCCTAGGCTAAACACTTGTCCATCTTGCCCTTTACCCTAGCCGGCCACTTAACCCCATCCTCTCCTAAAATTTCTCACTTAAATCCACCTCATATCTCATCCAAAACAAACCAATTTCGTGCCCCTCAAACCCTAGCAAGACTGGCCACCCATTGGATTTGAATTCAAAAGAATTCAAATTCAAATCTCACCAAAATCCCTACAAAATCTCAACCGGCCATCCAACCTTACGCTAGCTGAAATCCTCTTGCCACATCATTTAAATTGCCACCTCACACTCCCATTTGATTGGTCATCAAGTGAAGAAGAGAACCAATCAAATCCCTCCCCATCACCCTAGCATATTCGGCCAACACATAAGCCATAGGTGCCGCCCACTTCAAATGGCTATAAGCTATGTTCCTACATTTTAGGACTTATCCAAAACCATGCAAAACCCTAAAATCCTAACCCTAATTACATGTGCCGAAAACCATAGCCTCCCATAATCCATGTTCGGCCACCCAAAACCCTAAACAAACCCCATTTTGCCTAAACACACCTAGCCTAGCCGAACCCACCAAAACACCCCATTGCCGTGCATCACTTTTGCACCATACCTAGTACATTAACCTCACATTCCATCTTAACTCCACTCAATTCTAGCCTCACTTAACCCTTTCCCTCACCTATATTTCCATTCCCAAGCATTAGAGTCCAATTTGGTCATTGGAGGGAACCAATCTTGCAAGGAGAAACCCTTCGAATGATCGGGGCAAGATCGAGGTCTATCAATCTAGCTAGGTGTACTGTGCTAGCTAGCTGCTTAATGTGTACAATTTTTCCCTTATGTTTTTGCAATGAATATCATTACTAGCCTTTAAGTTGCTGAAATTACTCAATCATCAAGTGATTAATTACCGCGTCTCAAATATATATATATATATAATGCAGACATAATATAATTTGCTGCTGAAGTCAAATATATATATATATATATATTGAAGACATATATAATTTGCTGCTGAAGTATATATTGATGGATCTAATGTGTTGCTGCATGGAAACTAGTGTAATGCTGGAAGTACTTATATGTGGTAATGCAGCTGATCTATTAATGTGGTAATGCAGCTGGCTGGCCGAAGAACTTACATATTAGACGATAGTACTGCTTGCTCATCATATAATTATACAGTTGTCAATTGATCTATACGTATAAAGTTTTTAATATAAATTAAAATGTTGTTACATTTTGTGAATTAGGACTTCAAATACTAATAAATTGAGAGAGACAGAGAGGGCATTAACATCGATATATATATATATATACATGGGACTATTAAGGATTCAGTACTTGATCTTTCATATATATATATATATATACACAAACACACACAACCTACTCCTTATTATTATAGACGTTCTATTGGTGGATTCTGTGTTTTTCTCGACCAACGTCACCTCATTTCGTGGAATTCTAAAAAACAAAAGATAGTTGTAAGGTCCAGCACGAAAGTAGAGTACAAGTCTCTTACATATACAATAGCTAATTAGCTGATTTGATTACAAATAATGCTGCATGAACTTGGCATCTTTCTATTTCAGCCACCCATATTATGGTGTGACAACATCAGGCAACATACTTCTTAGCAAATCCAGTGATCTACCATTTTAGAACGAAATACATGGATCTCAACAACTATTTTTTACAAGATAGAGTTGTTGCAAAAACTCGAATATATGGACGTTAAATTCATTATTACAACTTTTGAAATTCTCATATAAAATATAATAAAAATTTTAACTTTTTTAAATTCTCATATTATTTTTTCAAATCTCCATATAAAATTAATATAATATTAAAAAAATATTTTACAACAATATTTTATTATTATTATTTTTTCATTTTTATCTCATTACATCTCATTTCATATCTAAAAACAAATATAGTTTAAAAATTTCCTTTTCTAACTCTAAGAATCAATTGGCTGATGTCTTTACTAAATCATTGGACTCAAGGAGCCGTATTAACACAATACCTTCATATTTACATTAGCTTTTAGAATATTCTAAAATAAGTTTATATTTTTGTTATTTCTTATTTTTAATTATAACAGAATTGGTTCCTTTGTAAAGTGTATATATAGATATGCACAGCCACAACGCATGATAGAGAATACAACTTGAATTTCAAGAATACTGTGCCTCTAACAAATACGACTATTGAAGAAATGAAAAGCATAGGCTGAATGATAAAATTAATATATATATAAAATATAGGGTTAAAAATTTAAAATCCGCGTGGTCCATGCGGATCTGCATTAATGACCAGTACTGCAATTGGCTCGATCTAGTCTGGCTCCGTCTCACCTACCGAGATCATTATCATCTCATTTTTTAAAGCCGAATAGATGTTAGGTTAGATGTCCTATATTCTTATTCTTTTCCCATTAATTTTCGTGAGGCCTCTGTTGTTTTTTATTTTTTATTTTATATGAGAGTACATATCTTGTTTTGAAAACATTAATAAACCATATATATATATATATATATATATATTAGGAGTATCGTAACGTGCGAGACACGTTATCTCGTATCATTATAAAATAAATTAAAAAAAATAGAAACATCTAGTAAAAAAAAACTTAAAATGAATGAGAGTAAATATAATAGTACCAATATAAAGGAAACGTTGAAAGAAAATAAATAATATATTCAAATTTAAAATTTAAAAATATCTTGATAACATCATAAATATTAATATTTTCAATATAAATCATGACATCACTTCAAGTTAGACTCTTTAAAAATCTTTTCAATCCAAACATATGTTCCAATAAGCCAAAACTAACAATTGAAATAGATATATACATTCAGTGCATCGTCAGTTACCTTAGGGCTACTGGTTGTAGAATAAAGAAGTCCAACCGACTAAACAAACTCAATCGAGCTGAAAATAATGGATAATAGCTAATGAAAATTAGAAATGGATATCAATAAGAATAAAAATTGTATGACCCTTATTTTTTCAATGCATAACTTCATGTCTAGAATCTAGTACCTTCATGCCCGATCACCAAATTCAATCAATCTTATATTTTTTAGTAGCCAAAAATAAATCTACATTGTAACGAGCCAACTTAATAAGTCATAAGTGATTTGGATAAGCCATGTAACAAGCCAACTTAAGAAGTCATAAGTGATTTGGATAAGCCTTGTAACAAGCCAACTTAAGAAGTTGTAAGTAATTTACAAACTTTAAGATGGCAAGACAAAAGATATCTACCACTTATTTTAATCTTCCAACTAATACATTAGTAAGAGTATTAGGTCATTTAAAAAAACAAAAGAACATACCAGATGCAACAATTAAAAAATCTCTTCTAACAATTGAGCCTTTTGGACTATACAATTGCTTTTAGCAAAGTAAAGAGACCTTCATAGCTTAAAAGAGACCAAAAAATATAATTTCTCACTAAATATGGAAATAGGAAATTTCTAAAATTATAATCAACCGAAAGAATTTAGACAAGAAGTTATAATTTGACCTCAGAACTTAGACAACCATTAACTAAGGCATGGAATAAAGCATATAATTTGAAAAAATTATATTAAAAAAAATGGTTGTCTAATGGCTTTTTTCAGAACCACAAATTTGAAGATTGAGGGTGGCATTATGTAGAAATTCAATAGTACAAAACCTTTTGTTATACTCCTACAATAGTCTCATAACCTAAAAGGCTCATTGTTACTCCCCAACTATAACCAACAATCTACCATTTATGCTAAAATTCCAAGTACCTATAAAAAAAAAAACTCCAATTACTGGTGGTTTAATCTTACCACTTTGTTTTGTTCTGAGCAACTATGTGTATGGCCTTGTTACTGCAGTCGAGATCCCACCACCAATTCATATTGCCATCATAATGGAATAACATAATCATAAAGTTCTTTGGAAAAAACTAAGTTCAATGAAATTAGATAAATGTATTACCAATAAGAAAAATCATCTAACATAAAATTATAAAAAAATGTATTATCTTAGCAAAATAGAGAAAAGACAAAAGAAAAAAGAAAAAAGAAAAAAGAAAAAAGAAAAAAGAAAAAATGTATTACCTTAATACAATAGCATCCACATTATGCTTTTGCTCAATATTAACTTGCATTGCCAGCAAGTTATAATTGCTAAAACTATTGACTTATAATTCAATAGCCACCACATGTTACAAGAAATAATGATACAATCCTTTTACATAAGAAAAATCCTACAACAGAAAGTTTTAAAAGGTCAAATCTACCACTATTTTTAAAAATCATATTAACAGTTTTTTCATGGCTAGGAAAGTGCATGCAAATTTTAAATATAAATTTAGAAACCAAATACTATAGGATCAGAATCTAACCTTTGACTGTAAACTACTTTTTGACCATAACGGCCTTAAACTACTCTGATCTGTACTGTAAAATACTCTGATTAGCATCTTTTAGGTACTATTGCAGCATTTGTGGATTATACTCTGAGATCTGCATGATTTGAGTTTTACACCATAACAAATGGAAATGGAAAGAGAACAATGAAAATCAAAATATAAAGAATAGTAGTATTGAGGCCCCTATAATTTCCATGGTCAATTTCTTCCATTTAAACTCAAACTCGAGTTTTGAGATGGGTTGCATATATGGTTCATTGTCTATATTCGCCAACCAATCCATTCAAATATGGATCAACTAATGGTTGAAAAAGAAACAAGTGACAATATCAAGAAATAAATATATGATGTCTGACCAAATTCATCATATGATAATTTTTAAAATTTACAAATGTAGCATAGAAACCAGATAGAGGATAAAACCCATCTATATTATAAACATACAAATGTAGCATAGAAATCTACTCAAACTAAATAAGAAAGTAGAATACAGTACACGGCGAACTAAAGAGGTATACTTACAGCGGAAAAGATGTTTAGACCATCTCATTAGGCATAAACTCGGCAACAAGCAACCTCTTCTCACCTTCATAGCAACAACCTGACAATCAAAGCAAAAAAAAATAATAATCAAAGCAAATCATAATAGAACTCCAAAAGGGAAAGTCACTCACCTAATTCTACTATTTAAACAAAGCATACAACAACACATCTACTTGAATATCTTAAAATTGGTCCAAGCATTTATTTTCTCTGACATGAACTAGATTTAACTAATCAAAGTTATAAAGCACTTCTAAAAAGAATCCTAAAAAGAGAGTTTCAAAAAAATTATGAAATGGATTGAGTTTCAAGGCCTACCCTTTATAATCACAAGGGTGAAACTAAAGTAGTATTATGTTTGGTTGGTTGAGCACCTATTTTAATACAATCACTTAAAATCCATTGAATTTTTGTTTTTATTTATAAGTAGATCAAGATCATTTATTTCTTATGAATGAAAGTTGTAAACCTTAGAAAATCAATACTAAATACATTCCCAACAAACCAAACCTGTATTTTCCTAGTAAATTCAATTGATTTTTCTTCTACAAGTATAACATACATACAAATTTTTAACTTGCAAATCATTCATATAAAACACCAGATTTTAGCAAAACAAAATTTCATCTGCAAAAGATCTCCAAAATATAATTGACATCCTACAAAAACAAGTAGGAACCAATCTCCAAATGGCTATGATACAAATAATATTAAAAACTCCATAAAACTAAACCAAAAATTAACCAAACAACCAATATTTATGTATTTTTGGAATTTTCGTTCACCACAACTATAGTGAGCCATGCAAAATGGCTTTAACTTGTTTCACAAACAAAAGCAAGTAATAGAATTACAAGCATACATAACCAATAACCATGATCACTTAAGAAAAATTCTAAACTCCTTAGATATATTGAACCTGAAAGAAGTTTGTCCAAATTAGCCACACAAGAAAATAAAGAAAGATGATTTTGGCATTAAGGTAACTTATAAAATTTAAAATGAATATGCTATTTTACAGAAAAAAATATGCTATACTTCAAAAAGGAGAAAATAATATTAAATGAAGTCAATATTCAAGAACCAGTTTTCTCACTATCATGGTGGTAAAAGTAGACATACATTTTTCCTTAATATTTTTCTATCAGTAATCAAGAATTTATTGAATAACTCAAAAGGCATAGCCTAAGTATAGAGGACCCATAAAATAGAACCAGTTAAGAAATCGACGTATTAAAATTTATTTTAGAAAAATCGGGATTAGTTCAAAGTTATTTTGTCAGAAACAGTTATTTTATTCATTGGCTTCTTTCGTAGAAATCAACAAGTCAAATGAATTAGACTTCTCAATAGTCAATATCATTTAAAAATATACCAACTTCATCTCCTCATCCTTTGAGTATTTTGATCCATTGTTGTTAGTTCCTGATGTCATGAAAAGTTGATATAAACATTCATTCCCCTTAACCAAAACATCAAAAGAGATGTCTTATAATGTGATATTGAAATTAAAAAATGTAACGTCTTCCTACAAGATTTGCATAAACAAAAGCAAACAATTCATGTATACCTTATGTTTGGTTAAACATTGGCATACAATTGCAAAGCATTGATTGCTGAAGGAGTATCTAGCGTGGGTAAGATGCTGCAAGCATGGAAGACATTAAAATGTATTAGACCCACAAAAAAAAAAAACAAATGCCTCTATCGTATTGGCTAATCAACAACCTGCTTTTTTGCACGAAACATCACAAGTTTAGTAATGATTCCAAATGGTTGGAATAGTTGAAGCAAGTCATTTAGTATTTATTCTTCTAGACCTTGCAACCAATAAAAATCCACAACAAAAAATTCAACTTTCAGATCCAATAATAAAAATGTATAGGCAATAACAAGAGGAAAAAAAACTCACATTGTGGTTGTTGCTGCTCACATGGTTGTGGCTGGTAGTGAGGAACTGAATAACACAAACGATAAACAAAAGGGGTGGAAGAATTAGCAAAAAAAAAAAAAAAAACTCTTACATATATGGGCTATAAGAGAATGTGATTTATGTCTTAGTACCAAATGAAATAGAAAAGCAGAGAATAAGTTCTTCAAAAGATAAGAAAGGCAGAAAAGCAACACCTCCATTACTTATGGATATTATTAATGGCTATGTATGAAAAAGATATGTGATTTATACTTGTTATAATGCAAGCATATGTGTACATTAAATAGGCTTCTTGTATAAATAGAAACAGGTTTTAGATTTTTAATAAAAATGGGTTTTAAGCAATGAATTAAGAAGTGTGTTAAGAATGAAAACATATTTGTACATGCTTAAAACATGAATCAAATCCCAAGCTAAACAAGAATTAAAACCAATTTTTGTTCAGATGCATAATAATTTAACCTATCTGAGTTTCTTTTCTTTTTCACTTTTTTTTAATGAACACTAAGGGCCAGACTAAAAGATTCCACATAAAGAGAATATAAATATAACCTTTAAAATTGACATTTATTACAAGTCTTTGGTGCTAACACATCAAAGAGAAAACAAAACCGTCTTACCTTCTTTATATTTTGCACCATAACGTCTTTGACTTTCAAAACTTGAGCTTTCATTTTAGCCAGCTTACTAAAGGAATGTCTCGCATGTATAAGAGCTTGCAACCATGGAAGGCAGAAAAATGTATCAGACCCAAGAGTTATCTAAAATTATCAAATAGAAAAACCAAAAAAAAAAAAAAAAGAACAAACACTTCTATCATGGAGGCTATTTCACAACCTAATTTTTTGCATGAAACATCACAAGTTTAGTAATGACCCCAAATGGTTGGAATAGCTGAAACAAATCATTCTGCTAAAAACATGATAAGATGTATCAAAAGATGTATTGGATAAAAATAAGAGAGAACGTGAAAAAAATTGACATAAATCTAACAAAAATAATATATACATATTGAGCAAAAATGAAAACCAATTTGGACTTTAGACGGTGGATGCGTGAATGGTTCACATGTTTCTCTTGTTTTTTTTTTTTTTTTTTTGCTTTTCTTGTCTATGCCTTTTTTCTTTTCTATTAAGTTTTCTTATTAATATATTATAATATGGGTTTTTATTGGTGAAGAAGAAAACTTATACTTTATATGAGAGTGAAGGATCTTTTCATTTTCTTTTTCAACCTATTGTGTGTCTGTTACGTTTTGCTATCAAGGTGGTGGTATTACCTTTTATATTCTTTATTTTATTTTGTTAGCTTCACTTAAATATTGTATATATATTATGTCTATATATAAAATTAGTGTATGCTTTCTTTTAGTTAGTTGACAATTTGGGGGTATAATAAAATACTTTGTAACTTTTGTTTGGCCCGGAGAAGCTATATCCTAATCCGACTTTTTGTTTTGTTGTTAAACATTATATTTCTGTCAAAGGAATTATACTTGGTGGGGGTAATTCCCTTATAAAGGTTTCTTTAGTGTAGGTTCCGCTAAAAGGAGGTTAAGAAATCACTGTTAAACAAACCTCATTGACTCATAGTAAACCTATAAGTCCCTTTGAAGTTTAATATCACTAATCATTTACTCAGCACAATAAGTGCAGCAATCATCACTACTAATTAATCTTACTAATCTGAATTTTAATTGAGTTCAATAAGGTTTATCTAATAATCTGATGGCAATAATCAGCATCATAATAGACTTGCTTTGTGAATGAAAAATAGGGGCCTCATGCATATTCCCTTACATAGCCTATCTATTAACAAGTATAAATTGTTTTTACAGCCAATTTGAACTCCAGTTACAAAGATTCTCATTCACTTTCTTTCTTTGTTTTTTTTTTTGAAGAGATATGCAAATAGTTAAACTTTTTCATAAGTGAAAAAAAATTAGAATAGTTATACAATAAACATAAATCAATATGTGGTGCACATTTATTGAACAATAACTCTAAGGATTATGCATCTCTAATAAAAGAAAGTAGCCTCATAAAACTGACATACATGTTGGATGCATTCAATTGTGAGTTAGAAAACATACTGTCATAAGTTTCTATGTACATATCCACCAAGTGAGACCCAATTGCTTTCTATAATACTCACCATCTATGGATTCAAATTCCTGCATAAAAAAGGATCAATAAAAAAATAATCATTAGTTAGTAACAAAAGAAACAAAAACTCATGAATTACCATTCTCATTTTAGATTCCTATATAAAAAAATGATCAATAAAAAAATAATCATTAGTTAATAACATAAGAAACAAAAGCTCATGAATTACCATTCTCATTGATAATGATCAATCTGAAAAAAGCCACTTTTTAAATTTAACTTTAAAGTCACGCATAAAATGCTCCTATAAGCCATTGAACTCCTATTTAAAGCCACAAATAAAATGCTCCTATAAGCTATTGACCTCCTGCATATCAAACTTTCCAAGTGTGCTTCTTGTTTGAAACATTGAGCATTAGACGTATAGCACTACAATCTACTATTAAATAATTATAGCTCTCAATCATTAGGCATTTTCATGCCAGCGTTCTATTTTCACAACCCACAAAGAGATGAGAAAGGAGATTTATAAACATTGTACCCACAATGCAATGCTACTCAAATTAATGCTTTAAAGAATAAAAACAACATAAAATAATCATTAGTTAGTAACATAAGAAACAAAAGCTCATGAATTACCATTCTTATTTTAGATTCCTGCATAAAAAAAAAAGATCAATAAAAAATAATCATTAGTTAGTAACATAAGAAACAAAAACTCATGAATTACCATTCTCATTGATAATGACCAATCTGAACAAAACCACTTCTTTATATTTAACTTCCACATATAAAACGCTCCTATAAGCTATTGAGCTCCTATTTAAAGCTACACATAAAACGCTCCTACAAGCTATTGACCTCCTAAATATCAAACTTTCCAAACATGCTTCTTGTTTGAAACATTGAGCATTAGACGTATAGCACTACAATCTACTATTAAATAATTATAGCTCTTAGTCATTAGGCATTTTCATGCTAGCATTCTCTGTTTTTACAACCCACAGAAAGAAGAGAAATGAGATCTACAAACACTGTACCCACAATGCAATGCTACTCAAATTAATGCTTCAAAGAACAAAAATAGTATAAAATATAAAGAAAATTACATGTCCTAACTATTTCTGAAATTAAATAAACCAAACCATTTTCAAAGATAAAACAATATATAACCAGAAAATAATATATCACCAGGATGTGCAGGGTGTGACAAAAACAACCCTCATGGAGACAAATATCACACCGTGAAACAATAAAAGCAACTGGATGCAAATAACACAACTAAGAAAAAAAAAATCAACACTTAAACCAAATATACAAACGATAAACAAAAGATAGAAAACTCTAGATTCAGATGTTAAAAAAATAATTAAATAACAAACGTGGAGAAAATTTGAGGTTGATGCCGTAAAGAAGGGGGTTTTTGCCGGATGGTGAAATGCTGTTCATCGCAAGATCGGCTGGGAGAGGGAAGATCAGCACGAAGATTGGCGGTGTGATTTGAGGGTTTGGGTTGAAGATCGGCGAGAAGATCGACTAGGAGAGAGAGAAGTTAGGCTCTGGATTGAAGATCGGCGGGAGGTTCTTTAATAGTTCTAGATTCCGGTCTTCCTACTGCCTTGTCGTGGTTGCTGCTCGTGGGGTTGTGGCCGGTAGTGAGGCGTAGATGGTGCGGGCGTGGCCGAGAAGATCGAGAGGGAGAGCAAAAGGGAGAGGAAATCGGAAAGGTCATTTTGAGAGAGAATTCCAAGTGGGCGAGAAGTTAGAGTTTATGTATTTTGGGAGAAAATTCTGAATAAGTGAGTTTTGTGTTGTGGTCGGAAATCGGGAGGGTTATTTTACTGTAGGTATTTTAAAACGGTATTTTAGATATAAATGAGGGGCTGCCGTGTGAAGTTAAAGGGTAAATGTGAAAATATGAATGTTAAACAAAATTAAACAAGATTTATTGTTCATTAAGAAATAGACTATTTTTAAGAATAAAGATATAACTTATGATCTATCGTGATTTCAGAAAATTATCATAAACTGGTATAATAATTAGAAGCTGAAGTTCAAAACAAAGAGAAAAACTAGATGATCTACAGTACCATTCCAAAATTGTGCAAAATTGTGAGGACCACCTGCAATATCTTGTGCAAAATTGTCATTTTCATTAAACAATTTGCGATTTGGGAGTCTGCTTATATTGCGTGTGTCTTTGTGAAGTTGCTGTATTTTTTGATATCTTGAAGCAAGGAAAATAAAATTAAGTCAAAAGAAATTAGTACAAGAAAAAGAACTATTAGTGACTCAATATTAGCAATGAAAATGACTATTAGTAATTAAAATAGACTATTAACGACTAAAATGAATTATTTGTAACTAATAAATATGCAGCAAATAAACAATTTTCTTGTAGTGAATATCTTGATAGACGAGTATGCACATGAAAGAATGAGGGAATGGAGAGAGAGATGGAGGCCCCCTCTGACGCGAGAGTTAATTATTTGATCCAATTAATTAATCCATGAGTTAATTATCCAATAATATTAATATCACTATAAGAAAATGGTTTATTTACTGTATTTTTATTAGTCGTTAATAATCTATTTTAATTATTAATAATCTTTTTTATTGTCAATATTGGATCATTACTATTCATTTTTCTTATAGTATATCCTTATAACAATATCTCTGCGCCGTTTGCGTCTGGCATCAACATGGTCTTGATTTAGTAGCTAATTAATTGGTTTAGAATTTGATTTATTTTCCCTTTATAGGCATAGACGTAGCTAGAATAGTAGTGGGTTTAGTAAACAAATATTTACGATTAGTCAAACCGATCAATTGATCGTCACCATCCCATTCTAATAATCAAGTTAGAATTTATCATGTAAAATGTACTAGCTAGCATATGAATGCAATATTATTATTTATTGCTACCTACAAGATTTAATTGGTACGAATATTATATAAATATTTTGATTAATGGCTAAAGTAGCATTTTGAGACCTCTAATTCAACTGGCAAGTATTACTGGATTTTACACCGAAATTATTGGCTTATCAAGTTTATAATATTTCTATGGACGTGTTTTATAGCTACACACTATTAATCACTTGCAACTAGGGAGTAGGAGACTTTGGGGTTTGAGAGAATACCTTCAAAGCCTAAATCAGTAATATAGGAGAATTTTTCAACCAAAATCATAAACTGAGATAGTTAATGAACTTGAGTTCCTATAAATAGAGCTTCTTCTCTTAATCTAATTGCTTGATTGGTATTTGAATTTCAAGTTCTTTGACGTTCGGGATGACCATGAGTGATTATCCCTTTTATCTCATAATAGTCAAGCAGTTGTTTAGGTAGTTAGTAAGTAAATGCAGGCCTGCCGGACTTAGAGGGAATATGTGCCTTAGGTAATAGGACCTGTTGGGCCTTTTTTGGCTTAAGGTCAATATTGACACCACATTGGCTCTATGGGACATAATATAGCCATTCCTGTTGTCTCGTGAAGTCTCACCATGCACTAGATGTTGGGACTTGTATAAAAACCATAAGCGAATACAATTGAAAATCCCTTCCTATTACACTACGAAGCCTCATTGTATATTATACAATAGGGCCTTTTGGAATTCAATGAGACCGGGGCGTTTCATGTGGGGCTAAAAGCCCAAGCCCCCTTATATCTTCTTATGTAAGCCATATTTCCATTTCTTCCTCTCACTGAAATTTCCACTATGCCCTCTGAAAGAAATTGTTCATTTATTTGTAGAGTCCTCGTTTTTTCTTTAAGTCACTATTTTTTCCTTGTTCTACATCAATGGTTCCAGAGGAAACAAGGGCTCAAACACTTCTCACGGTGCAACCTTATACAACTTTGTGACTCTCCTATTCATCGCAAAAACCCCACGACCAATGCTACTATTGAAGAGTGGGCACATCGGTCCATCTTCGAGGGCCACCACTGGAACTCCACCATGATTCTCCATGAGTTAAATGTTGTGCGAGACAACTTCAACATCCCTAACTTAGTGGGGATGTCACTGCTTAGGAAAGGCCGTGGAGCTGTCGACGTCAGAGGTATGGCAGTTTCTGTTGCTCTTTACTTAACTATGTTCACAATGGACATTCGTACGTTCAGTTCTTGATGAAAAAATATAAGTTGTTCATGTGCTTGCACTTCATTCGCACATATCATCGTCTATAATTTTTTATTAATATAACAAAAAAAAATTACCTTCAATCTTTTTCTTTCATTGTAAATATATTTGAGCTTAGGGTTGTACAAAATACCGAGCCACCAACCACAACCATCGAAAATCGAGTGCCGACGTCTGAATCAATCGCCGCCAACAAGAAACCGATCGGGAGGTGGATCAAAAAATATATTTTCTTGGTCGGTCGGTGTCAATAATGGTTCAAGCCCATGCCGAACTGTTGAACTGACTGATGGGTTATTTCTTTTAATTATATATATATGTATATAAATGATGCCATTCTTTTAAAATGAAACGACACCATTTTTGTCTCAATGACAGCAAGTGTGTAAAACCTTCATTTCACGAGTCTTCATTCCAATTTCATTTCTTCTTCAGTTCTTGTTCTTCTGCCTTCCCTTTTCCTAGCCCTAGGGTTTCAAGCCGTCGCTAGCCGCCAATAGTCTAGCCAGTCTCACTCTCTCCAAGCTGCCACCAACCTTTCCGATTCCTTTCCATGGGACCCTAGGTAATTAATCTTCTTCATTTTTCCATTAAAAATATTCAACTTTGTTGCTATGCTTTCTTGGACTTGAGATCAAGTAATGTATCTAGAATCAACTTTGTTGTTTGCTTTCTTGGACTCAAAATCTGAGATTTTGAGTTGGGAGATGACTATAAGGTTTTTCTCTCAATTTTTTAGAAGAGGTACAAAATTATTGGGATTGCATGTGTTTTAATTTTATTATTAGAAAATGACTTAATTTATAACTTTGTTATTATTATTTTAGAACTTTATATATATGATTAATTGGAAAACAGATTTATAAAATTCAAACTCATCTTTGTATTTTTTGTTAGACTTATTTTTTTCAATCTATTTACTTGGAAAATATATATTTATGGCGGGAAGATTTGATATATCATATTATTACAATCATTTTGGGGGAAACTTTGTTGATTTGCTTTTGGACTTGGGGATTGAATAATGGGATTACATGTGTTTTATTATAGTTTATATGATAAATTATTTATTTGTTTAAATTATACACACGATACTATTGTTTAAATCCGATTTGGGTATTGTTTAATTTAATTGGGTATTGTTTAAATTATTTGGGTATTGTTTAATTGGGTATTGTTTAAATTATACACAATACACTATTGTTTAAATTTGATTTGGGTATTGTTTAATTTAATTGGGTATTGTTTAAATTAGTTGGATATTGTTTAAATTAGTTGGGTATTGTTTAATTGGATATTGTTTAAATTGGATATTGTATAAATTAGTAATGATTTTTAATTAATTATGAATTAAATTTTGCTTATGTTAGATGGATTCCTCATCAATTCCAATTGATCTTGACAATGATGAGGGAATGTTTAATTGGGAAGAGACCTTAACACTTAATCCCTCAAGTGTCCCTAATAGTAGTACTTGTCCACCTTTTAAGAAATGAAAAGGGAAAGAGCCGTCATTTGTTTGGAGCCATTTTGAGAAAGTGAAGGGTTGTCGCGTGGACGAGCCTAGGGCTAGGTGTATTTATTGTGGCAAGACTTATCATTGCCACTCAAAGAGAAACGAGACCTCAACTATGAAGTTATATCTAGAAACATGTCCAAAAAATTCTCATAGATATAGACCTCTAAATAAGTACCAACAAACATTAGTGGGTGAGGCAATAACCCAAAAGGGAATTGGAGAGAGTGAAAGTGGTATGGCGAGGAATATTGTAACCCACAAATATACTGAAGAGACGGTAAGATCAATCATTGCAGAGATGGTAATTTTTGATGAATTGCTATTTAGAATTGTTGAAGGGCAAAGTTTTAAAAAGGTGTTGTGGTCGCTTAAACCAAGATTTAGAATGCCATATTGGGTCACAGTTGTAAGAGACTGTATGAAGTTGTTTACATCTAAAAAGACAAAGCTTAAAAAGTTGTTTAAAGATTGGGGAATGAGAGTTTCATTGACTACCGATACGTGGATATCGGTACAAAATTTGAATTATATGTGCCTAACTACTCATTTCATTGATAAATATTGGAAATTACAAAACAAAATCATTAATTTTTGTTTGATCTCTAATCATCGAAGGGACACAATTGGAAGATATATTGAGTAGTGCCTACTTGATTGGGAGATTGATTAAATATTTACTATGACTGTTGATAATGATAGTTCCAATAATAATGTTATTGCCTACTTGAAGTGTTATTTGACGGGGAATGTGTTGGGAGGGAAGTATATACTCATGAGGTGTTGTGTATATATATTAAATCTTGTCGTGATTGATGGTTAAATGAGTGCGGTGATGCCATCACAATGATTAGAAATGCGGTTAGATTTGTGTGCGCTTCCCTTGCTAGATTAATCAAGTTTAAGAAATGTGCAGAAAAGGAAAAAATTAATTGAAAGAAAATGTTGTGCTTTGATGTGCAAGCTCGGTGGAATTCAACTTACTTAATGTTATATGCAACTAAGAGATTTTAGAAGGTCTTTAGGCGGATGGAGAGTGAGGATTACAACTTTTTCTCTTACTTTAATCATGACCAAAATTAGCCTTGTCGAGCTGATAAGTGAGAGACAGTGAGAATTTTTGTGAAATTTTTGAAAATGATTTATGATGTCACTTGTCAATTTTTTGGGTCTCTTCATATCATGGCAAATACAAGTTTTGTGAAAATTTGTATGCCCCAAAAAGAATTGCTTAGGCCGAGTGAGGCTCTTAGAGAGTGTTTGAAGACTAGGCCAAAAAGTATTGGGGTTCATTGGATATGATGAACTTGTTGCTGTTGATTGCTGTTGTGCTTGATCTTCAAAGTAAATTAGGCTTTCTCACTTTGAACTTGAGGAAAATACATGATCAGATTTGGGCCAAGGCATTGGTGTCCAGTGTGAAACAATTATTATCAGACTTATATGACAAGTATAATGTTATATTTGGTTCTACTTCGAATAATGTAGAACATGTGACCGCTCCGACATCTACACCCTTAAAAGACAGTGAAAAAACACAATTGATGGATGAGTGGTAGCAGGTAAGTGAAGAGATTGGAGCTACCGTTTTCAAAATAGAGGTGGATTGGTATTTATCAGTTGATTGTGAGGCATGTAGTTCATCTTTTGATTTATTGGTCTGGTGGAGAAGTAATGAGAATAATTATCCTATCCTTGTGAGGATTGCACGAGATTTGTTAGCTATACTTGTTTTCATTGTTGCCTCAAAGTCGGCATCTAATATGAGAGGACGTATACTCGATCCTTTTCGGAGTTCATTGGTTTAAAAAACAGTTGAGACACTTATTTATATTCAGAATTGGTTGCGATATCCGTCAACGACAATTGATCTTTAAGATGCCATGGATATTGTGGAGAGTTTTGTGGTAAAATCTGATAATGTTTTTTTCATTCAATATTTATTTAATTTTATAAATTGATTTAATTTATTTTTTATTATCTAAGTTTATTAATCTTTTTCATTTTTTTATAAAGTTGGAAGAACAATTAGGCATCACAAGTAGTGAAGATTGAAGAGTGAAGATTGAAGACCCTTTTTGAATCTTGGTCCTTTGGCATAATTTTATAATTATTTTATGTGTTAGTTGCTTGCTTATAGTTATTACTTAAAAAAAATTTGTGTTGCCATGTTGGTTTGTATTTTTTTTTTTTATAATGTGTAATTGTATTAAACATCTATTCATCTAGTGGACATTTTTATTGTTTACTTTGTAGTTAGAACAAGAAATTAAAATTTTGTAGTTATTAACTTATTAGTTAGTAGTTACTAACTAGTTTTATTGTTTTTAATTCTTTAGTTTTATTGTTCTATATTTCTATTTATTAGTTATTAGTTTTATTATTTTAAAATACTGTGAATATTAACTAATAGAATAAATGAAAAAATGTCCCAACAAAATTAACAAATACAAGCTAGAAAAAAAAAATCCCAACTGAATGGCCAGCTCAAAAGGGGCTCAAAAGAGGCCCAAACCGAGCGACATCATGAACCATCAATTGCAGCCGCATCGACGCCAATGCCGACATCCCACCGCCACTGTAAGGTCAATAGCGGTCAGCAGAACAAACCAATATTTTGGTTGGCAGGTTGTTGGTTTGGTGGCAAAACTCCGAGCATGTATTCTCCTAATTGAACATACTATTTATATCATTTAAATGATAAAATTTTATTTGTAAGACTCAAATTTTAATTTTTCTTTTTCAAATTGAATAATGTCACATATGGTGCGTTCACTAGAATAGAAATGATTTTTTTCCAATAGAAACATTCTTTTCTTGCTAATGATAGGCTTTTTTTTTCTTTTTTTTTTTTTTGCCAACGGTCATCTATGTGATCTCTATGCAAATAATTACAATTGCGACAAAATATTTTCCTGTGTTGCAAAAAGAACATATATTACCAACGAGTCATCTTTTTGTTGAAAAAAAGTAATTCCTCACTTAGCAACGATTTGCAATCGTTATAACAAATAACAAATACATAATGAATAATTCCATTCTAAAACTTTTACATTACACACCATCCACGTAATATAATTTGATTTAGAAGAAATTTTAAAATTCATCAAATTGATATGTGATATAGATAATGTGTGGTGTAGAGATATTTTTTCCATGTATATTACTAACGGCATAAGTTCATTGCGGAAAATATTTTTTCAAGTAGCAATGATTTGCAATCCTGCTATTATAAGAGTTCTATTATTCTAATGTCTCTGCACCGCACAATATAAGAGTACTATTAATGCTTATGTGACATAATTGAATATAGAAGAAATTTTTTATAATTTGAATCTACAAATCAAATTTTATTATTTTAGTGATGTGAACGATGTGCTCTATATATTGACTTAGAAGTAGAATAATTTAGTATAAAAATATTGCTTATCATTCTCCTTATTACATTATAAAATAGAGCGAGATGGGGAACATCTTATATTCCTGGCCTCTCCACCGTAAGCTCCTTACATAATAAACCTTTACTTAAAATAAGAATTTATCTATTCATAAATTTCTACACCACACACTTCGTGACTTGATTACTAATAAGAAAACAACAAGGCTCGTTAGTTTTCACAGAAAAGGGGAATTGAGATTAATGTTACAAATTAAATAAAATATTTTTAGAATATTTTTTTTTAATATTTTTTTTATTGAGATTTGAAAAAAAATTAATTAATTAGATTTATTTTGTGTAAAATTTTGATAAAGTTATAATTATTAGATGAGATAGAATGAGAAGAGTTGAGAGATTTATAAAAACAAACGAGCCAAGAAAATGACACATTCGTAAGGAGTTTCCCGACCTAGGACACCTCACAGTTTCAATTGTTTTGATGTGAAGCACTTTTACAATGAATGCCAATTTTAAAAATTTTGTGCAACTATTATATAGTGGATGTCGAGCATCTTCAACAAGAGTATTAAAAGTGGTAGGTTCTAGTTCGATTGTGTTGGGTCCTCCACTTTGTGGACCCGTATCTTGCTCAATATCAACGTTGATGGTAGCATGGATGTCACCTAGCATTTCATCTATGTCATCAATATAACCATGATCATCATTGTTATCAGAATCATCCTCATCATCTTGAAAGTTCAAATCCCCATAAAATATTCACTCAGTGTTAAGAATAATACTAGTAATAAATAAATGGTGTCCCAACTCGCAAATAGGCTGGAACAAATTAGCAGAACAAGTATGACATGGACACCTCATCCTATTGTTGCAACCTGCATGAGTTATTTCCACTCTGAGGAATTGCCTTATCATTGCAAGAAAATTACTTATTTGCAGTTAGTTAATACAAGCAAAATGATTATTTACAGTCAAAGTTGGCCACCAATAATCTTTTTTTTTTGTGATTAAATGACCATAAAAGTCAATTTTTCTTGTAGTATACCCCTTGGCCATATTCCTCGAATGTAAACATATTAGTTAAATGCATCCAATTTTTGTCTATCTAATAAAAATAAATAGAAGTTTATTAAAAAATAAATACAAATGTTTTGCTAAAATATGAGAATATAGGATAAGTAACATAATTTGATGTAATCGAACTTAACTATTGACAGCTCTCTATTAATAGCTTTCTTACCATATCAAGACTTGTACAATCTTTGTAATTAGCGTAATTTTAAGACTCCATCACATTAGTCTACTTTCCTTTTGTATAAACTTTCCTTACATAACTCATTGTACATCTATTTATTTGTAAAGCTTAATACGAAATATAGAACAATTCAGTCCAATTTTCTCTTCTCCTTCCTTCTTAACATGGTATCAGCCTAACAAAAAAATCCAGCCATTCTACCATGGCCGAGGCCAACACCCCATTCATTCCCTCCTCTTATCTTCTCCACCTCTGAGACTCTCCCAGTTTAATCCTCGTCAATGGCCTTCTCACAGGCGACAACTATCCCAAATGGAAAAAAGCCATGACCAGAGCCCTCAATGCCAAGAATAAACTTGGTTTTATCAATGGTACCCTCATACCTCCTGACCCTACCAAACCAGAATATACTTAGTGGAACCAAACGAAGGATATGGTGCTTACCTGGCTTATCAACTTGATCAATCCTTCCCTCGCCAATTCCTTCGAATATCATACCGATCCTCGTGATGTTTGGGTCAACCGCTCTTAGCGTTTCTTTCATGGAAACAATGCCTGCATCTATCACCTTAAACACGCTCTTTCCTACCTGCACCAAACCACAAACTCTATCCATGACTATTTCAACCAAATCAAACAACTGGGGGATGAAATTAGCCATCTCCAAACCGAAATTGACCTCAAAGACATGCAACGACAGGCTAATAATGAACATGTTTTCCAATTTCTCCTTGGGCTTAATGATTCCTTTACTCCTCTTCGCTCCCAAATACTGGCCATGGATCCGCTCACCTCTATCGGCAAAGTCTTCTCCATCTTGTTTCAAGAAAAGCAACAAAGGCTTCTCAATCTCCAATCACTGTCGTCCGAGACTATGGCCATGGCTACCCGCACCGCAACTCGCCTACGTCCTCCTCTGAAGTGCACTGCATGCGGCAAAGATGGCCACACGCGTGAACGTTGCTGGACCCTCATTGGGTACCCTCCAGGCTAGGATTCTCGCACCAACAAATCAAGGCCGTCCCTCTTAGTCCCACCTTTGTTGGCTGTAAATCCGGTCTCCGTCCCTCCCTCCTCGTCGGCAAATCTCGTTTCCCTTCCTCCGGAGCTGTATCAGAAGCTCCTCAACCTCCTAGCACCGTCGCCTGCACCAAGTGACCCATCCCCTGCAATCTTTGCTGGTAATCTCTTCTCCCTATCTGATTTCACCTTCAATTGGCGCCTCCATTGGGTGGTGGACAGTGGTGCGAACCACCACATCTGTCACCAACGTGATGCCCTTGTCGATTTGAAGAAGTGCGTCACCGCAACCTACCTCATCAACCGTACCCCTAGCCGCACTCTCCAAAATAAATCTCATTTTGAAATTCTATTCAATAAAATTCCCACTTACGACCATCTACGTGTATTCGGTTGTCTTTGTTATGCACAAACGCTCAGCTCTCACCGCGACAAATTTTCTCCCTGTGCTACTAAATATGTCTTTCTTGGCTACACGAGCACATATAAAGCCTACAAGCTCTACAATCTCCAGACTTAGTCCATCTTCTACTCCCGAGATGTCACCTTTCACGAACACACATTTCTGTTCCAAGATCTTCATGACACTCCACCTCTCCCCACCCCTATCATTCCTCTTCAAGTTTCTGAACCTATTATGTCCCCTGATCCTCCGACCTCTTTTGACCCTCCGGCCTTTTTTGCCTCTCATGACTCTTCTGATTCTCCAACCCCCGCAACATTACCCAGTCCCTCTCCACCAGCTCCTCACACTCGCCGCACTATTACTCGATCTACCTATCTCCACGACTATGTTTGTCCCACCTTACATACGGAGCCCACAGCATCTACACCTACTTCACTCGCTTCAGGTGTTGCTCATCTTTTGTCTGCTTTTCTTTCATACTCCTGTTTCTCTCCCTCACATATTACTTATTTGAATGCTCTTATATCTTGTACTGAACCCTCTTGCTATACTAATGCTCTCTTCCACTCTCACTGGCACGAGGCAATGATTACTGAACTTCGTGCTTTAGAGGATAATTTCACCTGGACTCTTGAGCCTCTTCCTCCTGGAAAGAAACCCATTGAGTGCAAATGAGTTTTCAAAACCAAACTCAAGGCTGATAGATCCGTTGAGAGACACAAAACTCGGCTCATTGCCAAATGATACACTCAGGTTGAAGGCATTGACTATCATGAGACTTTTGCTCCCGTCGCCAAAATGACCATGGTCTACTGCTTATTGGCAGTTGCAGCTACAAAAAATTAGATTATTCATTAGCTCGATGTCAATAATGCCTTCTTGCATGACGATCTTGATAAAGAAGTCTACATGACCCCACTACCCAGCTATTCTCCTAAGTGGGTGTTGCCCAGATGACTAACACAAGAGGGGGGGTGAATTGAGTTGTATTTTAAAAAATAACAATTATAAATCAAATATATAATATAAAATATAAACAAAATCTGAAACAACAATAAATATAAAGAGTAAGGGTAAGAGAGAATCAAACTCAGTATGTTAACGAGGTTCGGCCCCACTGCCTACGTCATCGTCTCAAGCTACTCCTTGAGGATCCCCGAATTCACTATTCAATCTCTTTCAGGTGGAGATAGAAACATATTACACTTTTGAGCAGTACCGCTCCAAAGAATCCGTGTAGAACACCCTTACACTTCTAATCACCTCACACTTGGTGATTTAACTATTCCCCGTGTAGAACACCTTCTACACACACAAGGGTTATACACACCCTTTTTCTGATACAAGAATTGATAGTGGGTAGGCTATCAGAAAACACTCCTCAATGAATGAAATAAAAACAATACAGCGCAAACTATATCTTTCAAAATGAATAAGGGTTAAAGCTTAATACTTAGAGAAGAGAGAATGAAGGTTTTGAATGAATGTTGTATGCTCTTGGTGTTGTCAATGTGAAGCTCTCAAATGATCTATTTATAGGCATATGAGACTTCATATTCAAATTTAAAAAGATTCACATGTCAAAGACATCATCATTCACTTTTCAAAAATTTCAAACCTAATCTTTTTACTTTTTGCATGTGACAAAAGGAGCACACTTTACTTTTCAAAAATTTCAAATCTAATCTTTTACTTTTTGCATATGAGAAAAGGAGCACATTTTACTTTTTAAAATTTTTAAATAAAGACATCTACTTTTTGCATAAGTCAAGAAAAGCATCCACCACTTTTGAAAATATTCAAATAAAACATGCACATGTGAAAGATGACAATCAATCATCTTAATATTTTCAAAATTCAAACCTTTAATCATGTCATGCACATGTGAAAGATGACAATCAATCATCTTTTAAAATTTTCAAATTTAATTTTCAAAATATTCATGCACATGTGGAAAATGTATTTTAATGCTTTATGATAAAATATTAATTTTGAGCCTTAATCCTAATTTCAAATTTTTAAGAGATTTACAACATTACTCTATGATTTTAATGTGAACTTGTTTTTTTCTTGCTTATGCTTGCTTCCTTGATGTGCTTGATTCTATTGTGTGGACAACTTGAGCTTGAGACTCCTTTATTCTTTGAATTCATTTGTTATCATCAAAATTCATGTGTAGATTCACGAAACTTGAAACCTTGAGTTCAACAATCTCTCCCTTTTTGATGATGATAAATGCTTGATAGAACTTGAAATCTGTATTAATAATTAAGCTCCTCTTGAGAATGTGCGTTAGTTTTTCAAGTAAAAAATATAAATATAATTCCAAGTATATATAATAAGTTTAGCAATTTAAACAATGTTAATGTTCTAGTCTAAAACTTCTCCCCCTTTTGGCATCATTAAAAAAGAATCATAATTAGCTCAATAAGATATATTCCTACAATAACCAATAGATAAATAAAACGTTGCGTTAGTAGAGATTAGAGAATTTGGTGCGTAGCCACACGTGTTTCACAAAACCTGCAAAGGCTAGAGGCCTAGTTCCGGTAATTCGGTGCGGAAGGAGATTTTGTAAAGAGCTGAATAATTGAAACTACCCGTGCCCGACAAAACCTGCAAAGGCTGGAGGCGTAGCTCTGGTAATTCGGTGCAGAGATTTGATCCGCTTGATGTTGCTGAAAAATGAGATATTATCATGATTTGTAAGCTTGTCTTGTTCTTATTTCCATTTCTATAAGAGCAATCCTTAACTTTATCTATTTCGCATCAAGCTTTCTTCTAATCTTTATAATTTACTTGCATTCTCATTTTAAAAATTTTCAATGGCCCGTAGATTTCCCTTCAGTGCTTCTCTTGATCAAGATTTAAGGTATCCTTCACCTCAGTCTCAATCTATTTCTGCATCTGTCGTGGGTGCCATGAAGCAACAAGAGACTGATTTAGCTAATAACTCAGATCATGACGCCATTTACGAGCTTGTGGGTCTCGAAACTCGATACTCATCATCTATCGTCGCGTTTTCTGTTCGATTGCAGTCCAAAACTCGCGAAATTGAGAAGGTTAGCGAGACTGTTTCTGTACTTTAACGACTTGTTTATGAGTCAAACAAAAAAATAGTAGAGTTAAAGCAACAGAATAAGGATTTGAAATCCTTACTTACCTCTCCATTTCGATTGCCTAATCCTTTAGACAAGGATGGCATGATGATTTATGAGGAGCAAATGCATTTGAATAATGAGGCTAAACGTCTCAAGTTTCTGTAGGTCATTTAAGATAATGAAATAAAAGTATCTAGCAGATATCCATGGCATGCATCATTCCTATTTCTCTTCTAATCATGTATAATCTATCTTCTAGTAGGGGTTTTGTGAAAATGTCTGCCAATTGATCATATGTACTAGTGAATTCTAATACAATGTCGCCTTTCTGCATATGATCTCTAAGAAAATGATATCTAATTTCAATATGTTTGGTCCGAGAATGTTGTATTGGATTCTTTGAAAGATTTATAGCACTTGTATTATCACATTTGATTGGAATATGATTATACATAAGTTTAAAATTCTCAAGTTATTGCTTCATGTAAAGAACTTGAGCACAACAACTACCCGTAGCAACATATTCTGTCTCAGTAGTAGATAGTGCAACAGAATTTTATTTTTTACTAAACCAGGAAACTAGTGCATGACCTAAGAAGTGACATGCTCCACTAGTGCTTTTTCAATCTATTTTACAGCCAGCATAATCTGCATCTGTGTAGCTGATTAGATCGAAAGATGTGTGTTTATGGTACCATAACCTTAAGTTAATTGTACCACTAAGATATCTAAGAATGCACTTAACTGCAATTAAATGTGATTCTTTTGGAGATGATTAAAAGCGTGCACATAAGTACACACTAAACATAATATCTGGTCTACTGGCTGTCAAATATAATGAGCTACCAATCATACCTCGATATACTTTCGAGTCAACTGGTTTACCGGTTTCATCTTTATCAAGGTTAGTGGATGGGTTCATTGGTTCCTTGACTTGAAAAGTTCCTTCATAAGTAACTTCCAAGTTATTCCAAATTTCTTTTGCTGTAGTGCAAGTCATTACTCTATTAAACTCATTACCATTGAGAGCATTATATAATAAATTCATAACAGTTAAATTCAAAGTATAAAATCTATCGTCTTCACGATCAAACTCTTCTTATTCCTTTTTGACCTTTACTCCATCAACCACTTTTGTTGGAATATAAGGTCCATTTACAATGCATTTCCAGATTTCTCGACCTTGAGCCTGAAGGAATATTCTCATTCTAACTTTCTAGAATGAGTAATTGTCTCCGCAAAAGAATGGAGGCCGGCTGCTAGATTGACCTTCACCAAATGAAGCTGCAATGTTAGCCATAAGATCTTAACTCAAAAGATAGTTAATCTTATAACAGAGTTCTAACTCTGATACTAATTATTGCCTAGATAACTAACATAAAAAGGGGGGTGAATTGAGTTGTATTTAAAAAAAATAACAATTATAAATCAAATATATAATATAAAATATAAACAAAATATGAAACAACAATAAATATAAAGAGTAAGGGTAAGAGAGAAGCAAACTCAGTATGTTAACGAGGTTCGGCCCCACTGCCTACTTTCTCGCCTCAAGCTACCCCTTGAGGATCCCCGAATTCACTATTCAATCTCCTTCAGATGGAGATAGAAACCTATTACACTTTTGAGCAGCACCGCTCCAAAGAATCCGTGTAGAACACCCTCTACACTTCTAATCACCTCACACTGGGTGATTTAACGATTCTCTGTGTAGAACACCTTCTACACACACAAGGGTTATACACACCCTTTTACTAATACAAGAATTGATAGTGGGTAGACTATCAGAAAACACTCCTCAATGAGTGAAATAAAAACAATACAACGCAAACTATATCTCTCAAAATGAACAAGGGTTAAGGCTCAATGCTTAGAGAAGAGAGAATGAAAGCTTTGAATGAATGTTGTATGCTCTTGGTGTTGTCAATGTGAAGCTCTCAAATGATCTATTTATAGGCATATGAGACTTCATATTCAAATTTAAAAAGATTCACATGTCAAAGACATTATCATTCACTTTTCAAAAACTTCAAACCTAATCTTTTTACTTTTTGCATGTGACAAAAGGAGCACACTTTACTTTTCAAAAATTTCAAATCTAATTTTTTACTTTTTGTATATGACAAAAGGGGCACACTTTACTTTTCAAAATTTTCAAATAAAGATATCTACCTTTTGCATAAGTCAAGAAAATCATCCACCATTTTTGAAAATATTCAAATAAAACATGCACATGCGAAAGATGACAATCAATCATCTTAATATTTTCAAAATTCAAACCTTTAATCATGTTATGCACATGTGAAAGATGACAATCAATCATCTTTCAAAATTTTCAAATTTAATTTTCAAAATATTCATGCACATGTGGAAAATGTATTTTAATGCTTTATGATAAAATATTAATTTTGAGACTTATTCCTAATTTCGAATTTTTAAGAGATTTACAACATTACTCTATGATTTTAATGTGAACTTATTCTCTTCTTGCTCATGCTTGCTTCCTTGATGTGCTTGATTCTATTGTGTGGACAACTTGAGCTTGAGACTCCTTTATTCTTTGAATTCATTTGTTATCATCAAAATCCATGTGTAGATTCACGAAACTTGAAACCTTGAGTTCAACAGTGGGAGACCTGCGTTTGTCGCCTCTGCAAATCCCTCTATGAACTCAAACAAGCTTCCCGGAACTTATTTTTTCAACTAACCTCTGTGCTTCTTGATGCAGGCTTTCACTCGTCTCAGGCAGATTATTCTTTGTTTCCTCTCACCACTTGCACTAGCATCGTTCTTGTTCTTGTTTACGTTGATGACATCTCAGTCGCTAGTAACGACCTCTCTCAGATTGAGCTTTTCAAGAAAATCCTCTCCACTCATTTCAAGACAAAAGACCTCAGTTCCCTAAAGTACTTCTTGGACTCAAAGTTGCTTGGTCCCCCACATGCATTTTTCTTAATCAACGCAAGTATGCCCTCAACATTCTCTCTGATAGTGGACAACTTGGTGCATGGACTGCTCCTTTTCCTATGGAGCAACATTTGAACCTTACTACTCAAGATAGTGACCTCTTCCTTGATCCTAGTCTTTATCGTCACCTTGTTGGTCATCTCATCTATCTAACCATCACCAGACCAGACATTATTTATGCAGTCAACACACTCAGTCAATTCATGCATGCCCCTCGAGTTCCCCACATGACTGCTGCTACCAAAGTTCTCCGCTACATCAAAGGTTGTCCAAGCCAAGGCATCTTCTTTCCTTCATTTAACACTACTCATGTTTCAGCTTATACAGATTCTGATTGGGCCAGCTGCCCTACCACCCGCCGCTCCACCACCGGCTACTTTATTCAGTTAGGCACCAACCAGTCTGATCTCATGGCGCACCAAGAAATATAGTACAGTTTCTCGCTCTTCTAGTGAAGCTGAGTATCGTGCTATGGTCGTTATCACTTGTGAACTCACTTGGCTAAAACAGCTTCTCACTGATCTTGGTATTCCTCATTCCAAGCCTTTTACTTTCCATTGTGACAATCAATTTGTTCTGTATATTGCACACAATCCTGTGTTTCATGAGCGTACCAAACACATTGAGATTGATTGTCATATCATTCGTGACAAAATTCGTTCGGACCTCTTCGAAGTTGTCCACACTTCTTCAAATGAACAACTTGCAGATATCTTCACCAAAGTTTTGGGACATGAACTTTTTTATCATTTCTAGCGAAGTTGGGCATTAAGATCTCCATGCGCCAACTTGAGGGAGAGTATTGACAGTTCTCTATTGATAGCTTTCGTACCATATCAAGACTTGCACAATCTTTGTAACTAGCGTAATTTTAGGACTCCATCACATTAGTCTACTTTCCTTTTGTATAAACTTTCCTTACATAGCTCATTGTACATCTATTTATTTGTAAAGCTTAATACGAAATATAGAATAATTTAGTCTAATTTTCTCTTCTCCTTCCTTCTTAACAACTTAAGTTCGGGCAGACGGAGGTAGTTAATTGTCAACTCCTACGACCGCAATTAGACACATTAAAAGCTGGAATGAGGTACAAACATTTCCAATCAAATGTAAATTTGGGTTGAAATCCTATAGATTACCACCTAATAGCAACCCGCTCGCCCATAAATAAATCCATATAGGAATACTATTTTACAATGGAAGGTTGCAGGGATTAACAGAGTAGTTGATCATTTAATTATCAACGTCCTACGTGTATTTTCAACCCCATCCATAATTTTATCTGCAACCAAGTTGCTGGTTGAAGGAAAGCTTCCATGAAGAACTTTAGACATGGTTTTGTCGGGATAAGCTAGAGGAGTTGATAGGGAATCTTTTATTTATACAAAAGAATTGGAATTAAATGTTGTTGGCCTATCTTAATCTACTTGGATTATTTAATTTAAATCTGGAAAAATGATACATAAGCTGATTCCGTTGACTTTAGCACTATGGAACATCTCATACAATAGATGACTGCGATTTATTCATCTTATACAAGCAAACAAAACTTAAATGGAGGCTCATTACAACATCACCCTAGCCAATATTTATTGGCCCCCTAACTTCTTCTTTGGGCTGCATTAATCAATATTAAGTAAACCTGAAGTTCAAAGGGAGATCAGTACTATCTTATAATCTATCTATTGATTTTTTTTTGAAGGAAAGACCATGATTTATTTCATAAATGAAGTTTACATCTAAGACTAATAAATCCAGAGAGATCCGTATTACAAGCCTAACTAAACAGGAAAATCTGTAGCATTCCCGCACACACAGTGACGGACTTTGTCTTAACTTCTAGTCTCTCAGACAATCAAACTACATAAAAGTGATTTGTCTAAGAGAAGTCCGGAGTAACCAAACTCTCACCTCACATCCAAAAAGAGAAGGAGGAGGGTCAGCCACATCTTCCAAAAGAAGAGTGGGAGCAAAATAAGGAATAATCCTATTCCTATTTATTATAACAAAACATCACCAATACAGAAAAGACAACAACTATAGCAGACATAAGACTAACTAAACAAACGAAATTTAAACAACAAAAAATGGTTCAAGGACAAAGGTCAGAGCCAACGTCGGAGGTGGTGCGTGAGATGCACGCGCCACCCTGGGAGAGTGCCGAATTGGCATTCCAGATGCTTTCGACGGCGCTGGGCCTAGGACCACTGCGCATGAAGGCGGTGGGTCTCAGGAGTGGGAGGCGCGTGCAAGCACCACTCCAACTTAAACCCACGTGTGTAGCTAACGCGCCGCTATCTCGGCGAGGCCATCGACAGTTCTGGATATCAGCGGTTGGCAAGTCCCGTGGTGGTGTGCGTACTGGTCGAAGACCACCGAAGGGAATCGCGACTCTAGAATGCATCTCCGTCCGTGACCCAAACCTGAGAAAACCACAAAAACCAGAGAAACCACAAGAAAGAGGAGAGGGAGGGGAAGAAACAGCCGCAGGAAGAGGAGAGACTAGGGAGGACACGAGACGAGACGAAAGATCGAGAAAACCAGGGGGGGTGGGGAAGAGAGGCAAAGCGAGGGAGGTAGTTAAGAGGAAGTAGGAGCGGAAAGGGAAGGGGAGGGGAGAAGAGGGGAGGGGGGTGGCTCACACCCCCACCCCCACCCCCACCCCCAACAGCGCCCAATAGTTAAGGAAACCCTACGGTTTCCAAGCAGAGAGCTATTATATAACTAAAATATGTATAAATAAAATACTTTGTATATTTACATATATAATTAATATAAAAAAATTAGTTTTTTAATAATTAACTTTATTTTATCTTAAAACAAAACGTGTCGTGTGGTAGTTATTATGTAGAACGAACTATTTTGATTTATAAAATTCAATATAAATAACAATCCAACCAGAAAAGCCCAAGTACATCTAAAATTATAAAGTTCGCAACCAGTGAGATTTTTACAATGAAATTAGACTAGAGCTTTACACGACTTAAAAAGTGAAGTTGACACACAAACTAATTCACACACTAAAGTTCTAAATCTGTGTATGAACTCATGACCATGAATATTGTAGCTAGGTTCCCATTGAAAAGTGAATTTCTTGCATTCAACCTGCAAAAGTGAATGTTCATCCATATACAGTGTGTAATTACACACCGTCCAGCTTCACATTCAGCACGTGTGTGAACTTCATTTTGGTAGAATATTGCAACATTAACCAAAGGTGAAGTGACGCCAGATTAAATAGCGATTATTCTGCAGGCTAGTTTCAATAGATGAATTCACAGAGAAAGACACAAAAAATTCACCCAAAATATAGAGAATACGTCTCTGAGAAAAAAACTGAATATTACCAAATCAAATATTATTGAAAATCAGTCCAAAAGCCTGACTGTATATTTAAAATTCGTCTGTAACCGAATTTTTCTAAAAAAGACAAAATCTCAAAAATAATGTAAAATTGAAATTCTAAATCAAATAAACAATCTGCAAAAAATCCGAAACAAATCGGATTTAAAATGACTTCCTAACAACCATATAAAATATTATCAAAAATAGCAAAAAATAACTAAAAATAATGTTTCGAAAGGGAAAACAACAGAATTTGAGGTTGAAAAAAAGGCACAGCGTGCGCGTCGAAAAGAACTTTTCGAATTAGGGTCTTATGCGCGATTTTGACACCCGTAGTCAAAGTTATGGTCAAAAGACTAAAACGCACCTAAAACTCCTCAATTAGACGATCACTTCCGGTCATTATGCTGATCTGTCAATTCATGGTACCTCAGCGCCATCAACATACAATTAGACAATTCAGCATTATCTATTTTGAATCCCCTTGCATCATGAACTTAACACACATACACTAGACTCACACACCATTTGAAATACATTATAAATTAAAATATATTTTTGAAGTGATTGATGTTGTAGCGTCAACTAACAAACAGATAATCACATGATGCATACGCAAATTAGTGATAATCACACACATTAGTTAATGATTATCACCAATGAAATATAGATCCACAACCCTTTTCAACTCGTTATTTTGTTGCGCAGCAGATAATGTTACGTACCTACAGCTTTAAAGTATTAAAAGTGAATAATGGTGTTAGATGGGTATAATATGCAAATTTTATCACACCAAAGCATCTGGAATGGACAAAATGTGATGCATCAAGACGGCCTATCACAGTCTGGGTGTCGTTATGACTGGAAATCGGCCCATTGAGTTGGCCCAAACATGAAGCAAGAGCAAGATTGCCTTGCCCAGCCCTCCAGAATCCAGATGATATAAAGATAAAGGAAAATGCTATTATTCCCGCTCCAATGGATTCCGATTGTCCCGTTCTGAGTTTTTTTTTTTAGTTTTTTTATATAATTTTTAAGTAAATATTTTAAAATAATGTTGTGATTTTTTTATATTTTTAAAACATGTTTTAAGATGTTAAAAAATCATATAAAAAATATGGTTCTTTACACAATGGTTTTTAATATCTTAAAATATTTATTTAAAAATAAAATATTATTTTAAAACATTTACTTAAAAATTATGTTAAAATTTTAAAAAAAAAAAAAACTCAGAAGGGGACACATGATCGGGATCCATTGTAGCGGAAGCAGTTGCACTTCCCTAAAGATCAATATGCCAAATTTGACGCTGACGTCTCGCTCACCATTTTCTATTTCTTGGAGGGGTCACGATTACTGAGATGCTGGGTTTCTTAGTTATCTAATTAATTGAGTATAAAGACCTTATCTAATAATAGGAAGTGATACATACATGATATATTTTATAATATTTACACAATATAAGTTATAAAATAAGAATATTTTTATAAACTATCTTATAAAATTAACATCATGTTATAAAAATATTCTTACTTTATACAACACATGTTGTATAATATGTTGGGCAAATTGTTGTGGCCGTTTATCATTTTCCATTTATAAAATACTGCTACGTATGTCCTTAATTATTTTCAAGCTGCTACGTAGATTATGCAGAATCCAGGATATGAACAGGTAGGGACGTCGAATTAGATACGTGATGGCGCAAAATATTCAAACGATAGCTAGCTATTATATATATTTTAGCTATTAGATCAAGATTGTACTATAAAAATAATCTAATAAGCTGATATAATTTCATGGATATAGATTTATTTTAAATAAATAAAAATAATTTTATAATTGAACAAATCACGTAAAATTAAGTCATTTGTAGAACTACTTTTACGTAATCTATTTGTAACTAAAATATTTCTCTATTATATATATCTGTTAAAACTCCAGCAGCTTGCACGGCCTGCTAAAACCCAACATTAAGAATAGTGATCTACAGCTTGATTCTAATTCCATTTTCTAAATTAAGCAGAAATCGATGGCCACTGCTATTGATTTCACAAACTACTTCTACCTCTTCTTTTTCTGGATAATTGCTACTCTATTTTGGAGTTCTTTCGTAAGAAAATTCTCCAACTTTCGCTCCAATATTCGACACCCACCAAGCCCACCTGCTCTACCCTTCATCGGCCACCTTTATCTATTGAGCTCCAAACTACCAAAATCCTTTGAAACTCTAGCCAAACGATATGGCCCTCTGATGCAAATAAGGATCGGTGACACTAATTTCCTTGTTGCATCGGACGCGTCCCTAGCTAAAGAAATATTGAAGACCCATGATGTTGATTTCGCCTCTAAATACCAATTTGGCGGCGGACAGAACTTGATATACAAAGATCTTAGCTTTATAAACTGTCCTTATGGCACCTACTGGCGGTTCATGAAGAGGCTTTGCGTGACAAAGTTATTTGCAGGCCCACAGATGGATCGTTTCATCAATATCCGAGAGCATGAGACGGTGAGACTCTTGAAATCGCTCATAAATAGAGCTAGCAAAGGAGAAGCCTGCGATTTGAGCATGGAGTTGTCGACCTTGTCGAACAATATGATTTGCAGAATGGCCATGGGAAAGAAATGGTCGGAAAATCCTGACCTACCTATGGAGATTAAGGACTTGGTTAGAGCCATAATGCAGAGTGGTGCCAAGTTAGGTTTTATCGAAGTTTTTGGCCCATTAAGTAGACTTGATATCTCTGGAAATGGGAAGAAGCTTAGAGACGCACTTTGGGCTTTTGATAGGGTTATGGAGAAGATCATGAAGGACTACGAAACAATGGAGATGAAGGATGGTACCGGAGAAGGCGAGAAAGATGTAATGGACATATTGCTGGAGACTTATAGAGACCCAAATGCAGAGCTGAGGCTGACAAAAGAACAGATCAGATTTTTCTTCTTAGTAAGTATTTATTAATTAATACCAAGAGTACAGCCTTAATTAGTCAGATATAACGGTCGCTTAATTATATTCCAATATCATAAACTACATCGATCGATCGATCTTTTGCAACTATATATCTGATGAAAGTATATATGAGTTAGTCTCAGCTTCATGAATGACCTGCTAGATTTTGTTGAATTAGCTTCTAATTAATACCTCTAGATGATCATGACTTCATCACAAGTACTTATGCAAAGTTACCATAAAACCAATAATACATGAGTCATACCAATATATATATAATTGTTTGTGTACTAGATGTTATCTAACTTATTAGATTGATCATGATTATATAATTAATATATATCTAACGCCAAAAATCCAGAGAAAAGCTAGCTAGGAAGCTCATGATATTTATGAATCAAAGTTTTCCCCTCACTATATACGATCATCATTGGTCAGATTAGTTGTGTGTATATATATACTTTGTCTAATTAATTAGGTTTAGTACTGTTTGATATTTGAGATGTATGTTTTTTACTGTTCATGTTAGAATTTAAATAATTAGGATGAGTTTGAAATTTATAAATGAAATAGAAATAAAATAACTTTTTACTTATATTTATTATTGTTTATCATGTCAACAAATGTTTGAGATGAGTGTGAAAATTTATAAAAAAAAAATAGAGATAAAATGAAGATGAAATATTGTTATTTGAATGTCCAAAACTATTATACCGTATAAATCCCGATGAAATAATTTTATATAATCTGGATAACCAAATAGGGCCATCTATGAATAGTACATGATGATGTAACAGGAACTATTTTTGGCGGGCGTTGACACTACATCAGCAACGGTTCAATGGGTCATGGCGGAGCTCATCAACCATCCAGAAGTGTTCAAGAAGCTTAGGCTTGAGATTGAATCCGTTGTGGGATCCAGCAGGCTAGTCAAAGAGTCAGATATTCCAAACCTCCGCTACCTCCAAGCAGTCATTAAAGAAACCCTGAGAATTCACCCTCCCGGAGCGTTACTTCGAAGACAATGCAATCAAGATTGCAAACTCGGTGGATATGATGTAAAGCAGGGAACCAAGATCTTGATCAATGCCTATACAATCATGAGGGACCCAAAAACATGGCACGAGCCGGACAATTTCTTACCGGAGAGGTTCTTAATGAATTCCGCCGGCAATTTTGAACTGCGAAACAAGGGTCAGGATTTTGATTTCCTACCATTTGGTGGTGGAAGAAGAGCATGCATTGGTCAGCCTCATGCCTCAATAGTGTTGCATGCAACAATTGGATCCCTGACCCAATGTTTTGACTGGAAACTTGAAGATGCAGATAAGGTCGATGTAAAAGTGGTGACGGGATATGCAGGAGCAGTGGCACACTCTCTTATGTGTTATCCCATCACACATTTTGATCCATTTAAGAAATAAATATATACTCCTTGGATGGATTGAAAGCTTTGTGTATTATTTTGGTTTAACTAATGCAATTAAAATGATCGATCATGATCATGAACTTGAAGTCATGTCCATGTAAAATAATTTTCTTCAGGTATCTTGGCTGGCCTGTAAAATAAGTGGTTCCTAGCAAGTGTTTCTAATTAATTAGAGAACTTGGACTTCAATATCTAGGTGTCCTAGCTGCTTAAATTGTACTATTTTGCTCGTGTTTTTGTAAATATTAATATCATTACTGGCCTTTATTGCTGGAATTACTCGATCATCAAGTGATTACGTCTCTAATATATATAAATATTGAAGACATAAATAAGTACTTGCTGCTGAAGTTATATTTTGATTGATCTAATGCTGCTGCTGGAGATCATTGTAATGCTGGAAGTACTTCATGTGTTATATGTCCGTAAAATTGGTTGTTGAGTCGAGCTGATCTATTAATTTTGTAATGCAGCTGGCCGGTCGGAGTACTTATATAGACTGTACTGTTCATCATATATATAATTATACAGTTGTCGATCGATCTGTATCAAGTTTTTAATACTAATTATAATGCTGTTACATTTTAAGAAGGACTTCAAATACTAATAAATTGAGAGAGAGAGAGAGACAGAGAGATCAGATGATCATTAGCAATTAGCATCGATCGATATATTTTGTACTGGCCGGGAATGAGATTAATACGATTGTATATTGAGGATTCAGTTGATGATCTATATATTCTATATAACCTGCTGCTTATTAATTACCCTAGTTCAAAGTTGAATAATCATGAGGGAAAGGATTGCTGATCAGGCTGTACTAGTATAATATATCAACAGGTTAAATAAAGAGCAATTTATTTGTAACAGTTGGGACACGTACAATGCTGATAAGCATGTAATGAATGATTAAATAAATAAAATATAGCGTTAAAAACTTAAAACCCGATCGAAGAAATTAGAAATTACTACCGCGAATTAGAAGAAGGTTGTGATAATTATGATATTGCATCCATATATTTATATCATGTATATATATTTGATAGTGGTCCATGCAGATCTGCTTGGACCAGTGCGAATGCCGACTTCCTGCTCCGTCTCACCTATCGAGATATTATCATCTAGCTGATCAATATTATATAAGCTGGCCAGGCATTAGGCAACAATAATAGCAGTGTTAATTAATGATAATGAATATATAATAATATCATCGTCACGCAATTTAAAAGAATATCATTTTACGCGTAGAAATTCTACATCGATCGTGACCTACCGCGCGTATACGAACAGTCCAAAAGCTTCTTAACGAATTGTACTTTTTTTTTTTAAGCCGAATAATTTTTAACGGAAAACAATAAATTTCGTTTCATAGACACTTATCGATATAGAAGATATTATAATCACTAATAGCTGTACCAGCTATGAGCCTATTACTGTGTATTGATGTACGCGTACGTCAAGTTGACTGCATGCATGCTGCATGATTATTATTACATGCAAAGTCATTCGTGAATAATGCGATTTGTTTTTCATGGATTGCATGTCAATGTTACCGTGGCGTCATTGTCTACCTAAGCAACATAAAAGTCGACAATTAAATAAGTCCTTTAATTTTTCATCATCAAAGACTTCACGAATAATTTTTTCATCATGCCTTTTATAATTTTTTATATAAAATATAAATTCTTATATATATTTTTTAAATCTCAATATATTTTTTTTTAAATTTCAATATACATTTTTTAAATCCCAAAATAATAATAATATTAAAAACTAAACTAAATTCATCTCAACTCAACTCATCTTTAAATCTAAACGAAACATAAATATTATTTAGGTGGTTGGTAAATTTTTACATTTTATTTTATTTCAATTTCTTATAAATAATAATTTCCTTCCTACATAGTGTTAATATTTTATTTTAATTTTTTTGTTTTCTTTTATTTTATCTGGCTTCATGATTATTTTACGATTACTTTCTTATTTTATTTTACTTTAATTTTCTATGATATTGAATTTCAATTTATTAATCTGATTTGATTTTGGTTTTTTCATTTAATTATAAATTATTATTTTACCTACTTATTTTCTATTTTACTTTAACTTATAAATAAAGTTAATTTAATTTAACTCAATTTAATATATATTTAACTATTTGTAATTTATTATTATTTTTTTTCAGTAGAGATATACATATTTAATTTAAATAAGATATGTATAATTACATTAAAAAATTTTAGATTAAGTGTTTAAAAAAATACTTATATTTTACTTGAACTTATAAATATAGTAAATTTAAATTAAATTAGTTTAATATAATATTTTATTTAATTATTTGTAATTTATTAGTTTATTTAGTTATATTTAATTTATATTTATTTTCACTACAGATATTTAATTTGAATAAGATAACTATAATTTAATTACAAAAATTTAGATGAAGTATTTGAATAAGAAGACTTATAAATATATATAATTTACTTACCTTAATTTTAATTTAATATTTTATTTGAATCAACTTAATTTAATATTTTATTTATTTATACTTGGCTTATATTTTTTTTCATTACAGATATTTATTTTAAATAACATACTTATAATTTAAATAAAAATAAATAGATTGACTAAATCTATAAAAATTAAATATATACAAAATAACATATTTTATTTTACTTGATTGTTTTATTTATAATTGTAATATATCTTGTAAAATTTATTCGTAGTTTAGTTTAAATTAGTAATATATTGTTATAAAGAATTTGTATTAATATGTTTTATCATGATATATTAATTGACTTTTTCAATATAATATTTTTCAATGTATATTATTTTGGTAAAGCTAAATGAGCCCGTTAAGCCCAACCTGCTACTCCCAAACCGCTGCGAAACCCAAATGTCCAAAAACGCACCGTTCGGTCGAAACCCAAATCTGCAAATCGCACGTTTTGGCACGAAGCCGTCTCCCCCCATCCCAAAACACCTCATTTTGCCCCTCGACCCCCACCAAAACGCATCGACCGTCTTCAACCCTTCGCCCTACCACTCGCCACTACAAACCCTAGGTTTTTTTTGCATCAGATGGTTCATTTCCACCGCGCCGGCAGTCTAGCATCTCTTCCTAGCTTCTTTCCTCATTCTTCGCCGAAATAAACTCAGGCATCCTCTCCGGAATCGCCTTAGACGCAGCAACGCAAAGCAAAACCCATCAAAAAATGAAATACCAGGAAAGAAGAGACCAACGCAAGCAACAATAACAGAGGAAAAAGTACAAGATGCAAGAAAACAATGCAAACTAAATAAGCCAGCGAAAGAAAACCCAACAACACACAAAGAAAACACAAAATGAAAGAGAGAAGCCCTATTTGGCCTTCGGCGCCGAACGAAATTACAGCCTAAACGATGAAGAACAGACAACAAATGAAAATAGAGAAGGAGAAAAGACGAAGAAATAGCAAATCCGAAACAAAGGCAACAAAAATACACAATGGGAAAGAAAGTACCAAGCGAAATCTACAGCCTTCCTCTTCCAAAGCTGTCCACCTTCTGTCTTCGAAATGAACAAATAACTCAAACTTCTAATATCTTGATAAAGAAACAAAAATGATTCGCGTCAGCCACTATTGGGACAACCGGCTGAACACTCAACGTGGACTAAAACAAATTATCGAAACGACCCTAGACTGACCCTGGACTTAGGGTGTAGGAGACTGAAGCCAAATTATCGTAGCCAAATTCAAATTTTGGCTTGCATTCTGAACTCAGAGCAAAAACTTTCTCTCTTGATCTCCCACCATCGCCCCCACCCCCCTCGTCGGTCTCTCATCTCTCTCTCGAACACTCGTGCTGACCATCACCCTGGAATCCCAACCCCCGCGTCGCTGCTTAATCCACGACCCCCAATCCTATCGCCGAACATCACCCACGACTCTCAAACCCTACGTCGTCGCTTAAGCCCCAACCCCCGTAACGAGTCGCATCTCTCATAATCTTAGTAAGTTCTCTCCCTCTCTCTTTTTCCCTCTATCTTTCCATTCTTTAGATTTTAATGTTGTTGGATTTTAGGGTTTGTCCTATATACCTTTCTATTTTGGTGTTATTTTGATTTTTTGTACGTTTAGTTTTTTTTAGGTTAATGTGTTTGTTTCTTATATGCTCTGATTGTGTAATAACTTAAAAGAAAATATAAATAGTTGATTTTCTATAACGCCAAAATATATATGCTCTAGTTGTGCTCTGATTGTAACGCCAAAACCTATTTATGTGTTTTGCTTGTTTCTTATATGTTCTGTAACGCCAAAACATTGGTGGGATTAATAATAAAAAATTCTTCATATAGATCAGGATTTGTCTTTTTTATTTTTGGATGACAGTATGAGTAAAAGAGAGGCAAATTTGTCGAAATTGGTTGGGAGGAAATGCATGTTTAAGTAGTGGAGTTGGTAGTGGCTTCATAAAATAGTTGATATGGTGTTTAGGTATTGGAGTTAGAAATGGAAGAGAATTAAAAATTGAGCAAAATAAAAAATGTTGGAGGTTTGGGCTACTGGTTGGGTATGAATGATTTATATGATTTCAAACCACACCAAAATAAAATAGGTATTATATATGCATATTCTCCAATGCCCAAACAGTGTATTTTACCTTAACATGTTTGTGGCATATAATGAATGGTTTGAACTAATCTTTGGTTTTTCAGAATCACGCATGGCATCATCTCAATCGTCATCTTTAGCTGATAATTCTAACATAGAATCATCAACTTGTTGGTGTGGTTTGAAAACACCAATGAAAACATCTCACATGACGAAAAATCCTGAAATGAGATATTTTGCTTGTCCAAACTATAATACGGTAAATTTACTGTATATTTGTCATAATTGAATATTAGTTTGTTGTTTGCTGTACTTTATCAAGATATTAATTGGGATAATTTTGTACTGTGTAAAGAGATGCGAGGAGGTGTGAGTTTTTCATATGGACGAATATATTTCAGTTGATTGAGGAGAATATTTGTGCAAGGGAGCATAAGGTTGCTTGAAATACATGGGATGAAATATTACATCGCGAGTATAACGTTTGAAGAAGGGAAGATAAAGTGATGTCAAAAAAGAAGAAGTTAAGACGTGAAAAGAAAAAATTATTATGGTTATATTAGATTCTGACTTTTGTAATATTGCTTGCTTCGTTCGGATAAATGAAATGTAAAAAATATGTGGTATGGATTAACGTGTAGTGATTTTTTGAATGAAAACAACTTGTATTCATGGTTTGATGAAAGCCATGTATGTTGAAACAAAACAACCTTGTATTTTGAAGCGTCTGAACAACTTGTATGTTGAAGTCATGTATTTTGAATGTAAACTTGTATTCATGGTTTCATGGTTAGAATGTTTGATTACAAACTATGTGCTCAGTCAATAATGGTTTGTATAAACAAATATGTGCTCAGTTCATAATTTTTTTTTTAATTTTCTCTTATTAAACTGTTTCAAATTTCGGAACCCAAGGTAAATCTTCCAACACCCATTTTTTGAATCATTATGTTCATATGGAACATCAACATCGGGAAATAAGTAGCATGCCCTAAAGTATGATATGCACTATAAAATTTCATCTCTCCTATCACATTCATTAATTCTTCTCATTTTTAAACTATTCAAACTATTAAAACTATTAAAGCCGACACTTATAAAAATGGCCTAAAAAATTCAAGAAAGTGTGCTGCCTACGTGCTATCCGAAAAATTCCTGACACTTGCAAATAAATTAGAGGGTATAACCCTTACGTGCTATCTGAAAGTGTGCTGCCTATGTATATGCATAAAAATTATACTTCCAAAGAATTGGCATTGAAATATTTTACATGAACATTAACTCTATGAAATATGATCTGCCATTGAGGTATCAAACTAATTTCTATATGGAGTTCTTACAATAATGGAGTATTTCTGAGTAGCAGTTCAAATTTTTACAAAATACATTTGTAACTTATATGTTATCCTTTTGTACCAGCAAGCGACTACTAACATCCACAAAATAGACCCATGCACTCTCATCAAAAAATTCACTCTTTCAAAAAATCTATGCACAGCATATCCAGGTGCAGATCACCATGGTTACACCAGACCCTCTCCAAATTTAACCTCATGTCTGGCAGTTCAAAAGACCCCACTTCTCAACATCATGGCTACAAGTGCAAATGAAGATGGTCATCCACCTGAAAGAAAGCAACTATAATTAATAGGTTATATTTTTTTTTCTCGAACTACACCATTTTGACTAAATAAGTGATATGTTTGCCTTTACTATCAAATAATGGCATGACGTTTGGATTAACCTCGTTTCCTGGTGCAAGCATGCTGGTTTGTGTTCTAGCAATAATTTCATCATCATCTTTGCGGTGTTGACTTCCCAGGGTGTCACCCAACTGTGTTTCATCTACTAAAATTTTTCTACAAGTCTAAGCTCAACAAAAAATAATAATCTCAAAACAAACATATATTAGAATACTAATATCAATTATTAATATGGTAAATTTCAACAACTATTGCCTTTTTCTTTCTGTTTGTTGCCAATTTCTTCACAGGTGGAACCTTCCTCTTAGTTGGGGGTCTCCATTTCTGTCGGCCAATGTCAGGGCTTAATATCCTTTGACCTTTGTCCAAGACCTCTTTTGTTTTGCCCTTCGTTGATTCCAATGTCGACTCACGTGCTAGACCTTCACATCTTTTATCAAAGTCATCAACATGACACATGAATGCATGGACTTGCTCAGTATTTGAGGATATTTTAGCTGCTATTCTCGTGCATCTCTTAATTATCATCTCATAATTGCATGCGTCAGATCTGTCCCGCATGTCATCATAGCTACTTCTGATTAATGTATAATGCCTCTTTGAGTCATTTCTCCAGCTATTTAAGAAATATACATCCGGCAGCACAATTAATCTTTTTCAACTGGCACACTTTAAGTGCATGCCTACACGAAATCCCTCGCTTCTTAAACAAGGCACACGTGCATTTTACCTTACACTCATCTTCGTTGTAATAAATTCAGTAACGAACTGTTTTGGTGTAACCATCAATGGATATGTCATCGAAGACATCGAATGTTAAAATACACCCTTGTGTGTTTACCAACCAACAATTGCAACACATTAGACCCATCAACTCTGTTTGGATCTCCTTAAATTTTTTATTTGTATATAACGTCTGAAACTGCTTCTCAATGTTGAGTGGGGACACGCATGGGATGATTTGGTTAGCAGAACTAAAATCAGCCATTGTCTCTTGCTCCACTTTTTTTCTAAGAGCATTATCAAATTGGTTGACAAATTCCTTCAAAGACGTCCCAAAATGGACATACCCATCGAAAAAGGCATACATGCTTTCCGACTTTTGTATCATGCTCATACCAGCTCAAAACACATTCTTTAAGTAAACTGGAACCCAAAATGACCTTTCCTCGTATAAGGACTGAAGCCAATTATTGTTGACCAGCTCATACTTTGAAAGCATCTGAACCCACCTCTCCTCAAATTCTGTTGTGGTCTGCGAATCGTATAATACAGACTAAATGTCAATCTTTAATCCATCGTTGAATTTTGCGTGAGATCCTAACTTTTCGGGAAGTTTGCGCATAATATGCCACAAATAATATCTATGACGCGTTTTAGGGAATACAGTAGCTATGGCATTCTTCATCGCCTGATCTTGATCGTTTATGATGGCTTTGGGTGCCTTACCATTCATGCAGGTGAGCCACATTCAGAACAACCATTCAAAACTTTGTGTGTCCTCGCTTGACAACAATCCCGCCCCAAACAGTATCAACTGGCCATGATGGTTAACACGCACGAATGGGGCGAAAGGCATGTGGTACTTATTTGTCAGGTACGTTGTATTAAAGGACACAACGTCTCCGAAATACTCGTAGGATGCTCGACTCCGAGCATCAGTCCAAAACACACTCCGTAACCTACCATTATCGTCCACGTCCATGTTAGAAATGAAGCCTTCATTCTCATTTCTCATTTTTTGGAAATATTCATTAAGGGCTTCGCCACCTCCTTTACCCAATCTTAAATATCTGGCCTTGGCAATGTAATTTTGACAATCTCTTTCTTGGAAAGATAGATTCTCATAACCCCTCGCTTCAACAACAACCATATATAATTCTTGTGCACTTGTACACCGGCTTTATCATTCAAATCGAGAATCATTTGAATGTATTCATCTAGATACTTGTGGGATCGTTATAGTCTTGTCTTCTTGGGGCTTACAGTAATGTGGTTGTGAGAATTATCAACAGTCGTGAGAGCCCATTTGTCACTCTTGGTCAATGTCGCATTTATCTTTGCTTTACAACCCGTTTTACTTGTTGTCTATGGCTTCGACATATTACTATTTGGCTTAGGATAGTACTTTCCTCCACGGGCACAGCCAATGGTCACATATACCGGCCTCTCATCATCATCCTTCTTAGTCCTCTGTGTCTTTATACCAAACCCCTCTTGCTCGGCATATCATTTATAATAGTCCAAAAGTTCTTTCTGACTATTGAATTCCATACCGGATCTTGGTGGTTCAACTTGTACCTCATTATCTGGGATGACACTAGTATCTTTTAAATCTTCATCTATGTCAAAGAATATTTCTATAAATGAAAACATAGGGATGGATTAGCATAAAGTGCATATAAACTTCATTAAGGGCAAAGTAGATAATATTATCAATGCCATCAACATCATGAAAGCTTCCAACATTTTCTTCAAATTCTGAAATGGTTGGCACAATTGACGGAGTGGGGGTGGAGGAGTTTCTTGCCTCACGTCATCCGGATGACTTGACGAAGGGTATTGCATAAATGACATATGTTCAATACCAGAATGCAATTGAAAAAATGGAAATGGCTTTAAACAAACAAAGCAAATAAATTATCTTGTTTTTTGAAATTTGGCTAAGGAACTAATAAAAATATACCTGAAATGAATCTTCAACTCTCATATAGTCATCTAGATTACATAGAGGGTAGGACATATCAAAAGGATGCTGCCATTCAAAAAATTAGTTAAATGCATGAATACGTCAAACGATCTTTAAAAAAAAAATAGCAACATGTGTGTTTACATGATAGACATTTGGATTTCCTGCTGCATTATGAGGCTACATTAATGGCTGTGAAGTCGACGTCGAAGGCTTAGGTGCCACTCTATCTCCCTCTTCCCCCATCACATAGAGGCGTAGGAATGATATGATAATTTTGTTTGCTGGATTTTCTACAATGTATTGTCTATTAAACTCCAAAAGTGTAATAGAACCACTAGTATGCACAGCAGGGGCAATGCAAACTACAAAAAACATCAAATGCCTAAGAATCTTATATCAAATGCAACTAGAATTTTGCATTCTAAAGAAAACTCAGTGCATCTTCAAATCAATAATATAGAATCTTGTTACTAATAATAAAAAAAAAAAGGTTTCCAGCAAAACATCAATTGGGGCACACAGCATCAACACACAAAATATAGCATATTTATCCTGAAAGAAAATAAATTAAATTGGCTCTATCATGAGCTGGTCTGGCGAGTTGCTAGTATATTTTTGGTGGTAAAGAAACATACAAAAATGGCAGAGAGAGCAAACCAATGACACAAGGTGAGAAAATGTATTTTTTATTAGCCCAAATATAGGTATCTCAACATGTTTAATCTTACTTGTTCTTCTTTCACCAAATCGTCAACATAAACTAACAGGGGACTGCATTCTATATGAAGAAATTAGAAATTTCCAACTCATGCAAACTTGAACCAAATCAACCCTAACTCCCCCTGCATTTGCACATGAAACATCAATAAAGCATAAGCCTTATCATCCTTCTCATTAGTTAAGACATCCAGTGAATCACACTGCATATAAATTGACTGATATTATTAAATAGGACTAGGACTATAATATTGAAAACCATCAGGATTAGAAGCTGACAAGTAGAATGAAGTTAAATGCTATCAGAAACCAGCAAGACGACAACCAAAACCATCTCCGAGCAAATTAATCCATGAATGACTTTCTAAGTCATGAAAATCGAGACCTTGACTCAGTTGTCATAAAACAAAATCACCAGCTTATATTTCCAAACTAGAGATTTTATCCATACCCTACAACCTAATCTGAAATACTTAAGAAATTTCAAAACCCAAAAATCATGATTTCTCAGTACAAATGAAAAATGTTAAGACTTACGGAAGGAAAAGCTATGTTCCAAAAACAGAGCATTACCTTTGTCGTCGCCGCTTCTCAACGAGAAAATACTTGCGTTAACCGTGCTCGCGGAGAGGAGCGGCGAGGAAATACTGAAATTTGAATAATTAGGATCTCAGACGACGTTCGCGGAGTAGTGTTGGGCTGTCGGACGGCATCACTGGTGGCACTGGGCGGAGGAAAGTGAAGCGTGGGGGAGGTTTTACGGGAGGGGACCTAACATTTGAATACACCATTTGAAATGAAAAGAAACAAACAAAAAAAGTAAATGACCAAAAAGTCTCAACACGTCGGATGTGCAGTTCGTGCAACTCTACAGTGGTTGTTCCCTATAAGACCTCATAAAGAAATATACCATCTGACAAACAACAATCACATCAAGAAGCTGAAAAGATATTATCAATAAAGTAAAAGTCTTTTGAATTGAATGAGGTGCCTTTAAAACCGAATGAAATCAGTTGAAATAGAAGGAATATAGATAGAAAATGACATCATTATTAAAAAACAGAATGCCAAAACGATAGGAAGAGATAAGTTGTAAATAAAGAAATGAGAAATGGAAAGCAAAAATGCTGAAAAGTAACTATTCACACACATCCACGCTTATATTATAGAAGTTAGATATATATATTAATCCACTGCAAGCGCCTAATTAATTGTGAATCTAGAGAGAGTTAATTACATTTTTTTTAAAGAAAAATTGTCGTCATTATTCATTAAGACACTTATATATATGATTGGATACATTCTAATTAAATGTTTCCATATCAAATATGAAATTATAATAAACCAAAACAATGCATTTGGAGTTCCAAAAGTATTACACTATTTCTTTTGTGATTGTGTTTTTCATTACTATTAATACTCTCTACAGATAAATGTCCATGAGACAACACTTTCTACCTATACAAAAACACAATCTCACCCTCAATAAAAGGAGATGACTCAACCTCTACAGACAAGAGTTCGAGAGACGTACTTTTAAAAAAAAAATTATAACGGTAAAGGAAACCAAAAAGAAAGTAGTAAAATAGATGTGAAGAATGACATATTACAATTTGTACCAACTTTGATATATTTCAAAATCTGTGACAATGCGTAAATTAAGGTAACACACTTGTCTATTTTTAGTCACAAAATTCATATTTGAAAGATCTGGTGTAGTAAGTACAGTGATCTCATGCGTGTGACAAGACGAGCAACCTGAATGGATAACGTGCAATGACCACGTGTAGATGTGGGCAGCGTGTGAAAATTACCACATGCAGTATTTTCATGAAACCCCACTTTCTTCCGAACAATTTGCAGATTGGAAGTCTGCTTGTGCCATATATATATATATATATATATATATATATATATATATATATCAGTATTTTTCAGCCTTGAAAGAATGAAAATAAAACTAAGCTAAAAAAAATACCCTAATAGACAATGTGTGTGGATGGAAGAATGATGGAAAAGAGAGGGAGAAGGAAGAGGAACGGTGCGAGATTTAATTACTTGATTTAATGAACAGATCATCATGATCCAATTAATTAACTAACGAGTTGGTTATCTAATATTAGTTATATGAATTTTCATCTACAATATCTCTGCGTCGGTTACGGCCTAGCTTGCATAATCCAAATAAGGTCTCGATTTTAGTCGCTAATTGATTGGTTTAGGATTTGATTTGATTTTTTCTCAAAATATAGGCACGTACTTAGCTAGAACAGTACTGGCCGGGTTTAGTTAACAAATTACGATTAATCGAACTGATCATTAATTAATCGTCACCATCACATTCTAATAATCAAGTTAGACTTGCGCAAACTCGTGTCATTTATAATTTATCAAGTAAATTAATACTAGCTAGCATGCAATATTATTTATTGCTAGCTACGAAACTATATATATATCCCAAATTAATAATTAATTAATAAGGTAGGAGCGTCCACTTAACATGGGTCAATGACCCTAATGGTTTTTTAAAATAAAACAGATTCAAGATAACTAAGATTTTAGGGTATTGAAATACCAAACTTGATCAAAAAGCAAAACAAAATGATAATACAAAGAAAATAACAAGAAATAATAGATCAAAGAGAATAGCAAGCATATACTCAAGATTTAACTTGGTTCGATGATCCTAATAGTCTACATTCACAATAAGAACAGCCTTATAAAAATCTTTCATTGATGGTGATGAAAAGTTACAAGAGATCAAACCTCTGTTTTGTATAAAATACCACAGAAAATAGCCCCAATATTTCACAAATCCTACCTCTAGAAATTGCCAATGCTCACTTCGGTTTCTCTCTTTTCAATATCAGAAACACACAAATGAAAATGTTTAGGTGTACAGTAGCCATCGTTTGCTTTATATACACAGATATAAAAAGAGAAATGGCCCTTTAGTAACCCTAAAGCATACGACAGATTAAACCATTTATAGCAATTGGATTACAACAATTAAAAGCCATCAGATGCTCCAGGTCTCTTACACGTGTCCAAATCTGAAGCTTGACATCAATTTTAACAGTATAAATATTATATAAATATTTTGATTGATGTTAGTAGCATATTATAATATCCCTTAAGTAGTATTTTGAGACCTCTAATTCAACTAGCAAACTAGTATTGGATTTATGACATATATTATTGATTGAACTACAAAAAATAAGACTATTTCCCGCGATTGAAAGTCGCCAAAAATACTATAAAAATCGCCGGAATTGCTTTCTTTGGCTAAACTTTGTTGCCCACGAATAGCCGCTGATAATCAGCCAAGAAAAGATGTTTTCAGCTACATTTATAATTGACAGTAATATACATTTTGCGGCGACCAATTTTCGCCGCAAAAAGTTTGTTTAAAAACGGATGCTTTGCCCTATTAGATTTTGTGCCAGAATTTTTTTTTTTTTCGTTTTGTTGTATGTGATTGTTTTTTTTCCTGGTATTTATCTCTTTTATTATAGTTACTTGCTTAGTAATAAATTAAAAAAATGCTAAATTAGGAGAAATTCATATTTACTTGCCAACACATATCATCATCTTCATTCAAATATCCTCAATATACATATTTGAATTCGAACAACACAAATCATGTAAATGAGAAACAAGGATGCATATAAGCATATTCTCTGCAGAAGAAAAAAAATTAATGTGCAATTATTTTGTTCTTCAAGCTGCTTCAAAACTATGCTTGACTGATAAAATTTGAGAAACTTCAACTCCTAATCCTCAAAAGAGGAGAAAAAGGTAAATGACAGAATCCTATATTCCAAAAATATTATACCAAACTGGAAGAGTAAAATAAAAAAATCATCCAAATTCAAAGCCTCCTTCCTTCATTCTTCAGCTCTGCCATCCAAATTCTGCCCCACCAATGAAACACAAAATAGAAACTGTAGCGAAAGGCTAAATTTGCAACAACAGAGACATCTATGTATCCCTGACTACTTCAAAGATTATTGAAAGTTCATTCATCATGTCAAAAGGCAACTTCCTGCATAATTAAAAAAAATGAATTAATATAAACAGACTTAAAAGGAAGTAGAAAAATCATAGATAAAGATATTTGAATTAGTCACATGTTTTCTAGAAAAAAAAAAAGCAAAAGATATATGAAAAACAATTTTCGGTATATATCAAAACAAAAAAGTAAAAAGACCCAAATAAAGAATCCAATTCACCCAAAAATAGACAAGCATGAAAAAAAATATATGAAAGATATATGAAAAAAAAAATAGTCCTAACCCAAAGGAGGATAATTTCTTGTTGTCAAATGTCATTTCAAGATATGGTAAAAGATCAGATGACATATATTTATCACTGATAACGAGCTTCTATCACACGAATATATACTCATTTCATGCCACATGGAAGAACAAGACTTTGATAGAATATTTTGTCCCCACTTTTGATATGGAATTATGACATAAAGTTGGTGGGCAAGTAATGGGCAGGTCACTCTCCCGAAATTAAATTAATTCCATGCACTTATATATGTTGCTTCATGTGGATACATTTTCTAGAGATCTTTACACAAATTCTAAGATATATGAATTCAGGCTAATAGCATTTATTGAAAATTTAATACTGTCTGATAACTTTACCAAAATAGCTATAAATTATATTGTGGGATATTGTGATCTATATATCTATCTCTCTTCTTTTCTAGGCCTTAGTATGCTCTCGATTCCTTAAAAATTAATAAATTTGATAGCGTTACAGTGAACTTCCATATTTAAAGCAAACATGTTTGCTACTTAGAAATAGCATAAAATATAAATTAGATTTAAAGAGCATACCTGATAACATATCTCACATGTTATATCTCATTTCTTATTGCACCAATGTTGAACACACTTTTTATGCACATACTAAAGAAAAATGATGTCAATGATGCATCAGAAAAACTGAGATAACCAATAAAAAATAATAACAATTTCACTACATAAAAGAAAAATAAAAGATTAGAAAAGAAAATAGGAATTGTCACTTCCTAAAGTAGTTTATAATAAATGTCCATGGCACAATAAAATCATCTTAATAAATATTTTTCATTTTAAAACCAAAGGAATTGACTTGCTAGTTCTAACACTATTGGTCCAGAAGTAATTATTAAACTATTTGTGCTCTTCTTTGGCTACAATCTTGAATTTCCCAACTTCTTGTTGCTGTAAACAAAAGAATATTTGTTAAGTGCAAAAAGTGCAATCTAGATACAAAAAGCAGTGTACAAAAAAGTTACCTAGTTATGCAAATCCCTGAGTTTGACTTTCTGATTCATATCTATTCATAAAGTCGTCGTATTGGCTTGTTTCTCTAATAGTAGTATGATAGTTTTTCAAACCTTTTTACACATTCAGTTAATTCGTCTATTCGGGCATCAATTGCTTGTCTAGATTCTTCTATTTGGGCATTAGTTGCTTGTCTAGATGACTCGGGAATAACCATCTCGCCGAGCCCCCTTACATACCCTGATTTGTGACCCAAAACTTCCTTAAAGATTGTCTCTGCAGCCTCCTTAATCCGCTCCTCAGGCTTCAGCTCTAACATCTTTGCTGCCATCTCCAGCTATCAACCATTCAACTATTGGAAAATCAAACATGTTAGTAAGAGATGTGCACTTATACCATATAAAATTTTTGGAATTTTACTTTTACACTCACATATTGGTCTTCCCCAATAGGAGTCCCAAATTTGTCTTTCTTCTTCGACCACCTCACTGCTTTAAAAAAATCGACTAAACTCTCATAATTCCCAGACTGCAAAATACATGCAAATTATATTCAACTTAGACTTAAACTTACAATCAAAACTATTGACTTACCATCATCTCCATTAGTCGCACAAATGACCTTTGTCCAGCTGTGTGATTGTTTTGTTGTTTCTCTCTATTATTTTTATTTCTTTCAGACATCCGCTGCACTCACATGGGACATATTATACATGAGAAACGCCTAAGTTATCAAGTTTAACATGTTTTTAACATCATTTTATAACAAGAAGCTTACCATCATACCTAACATTTATTATAGTTGACTATTTAAAAAAATGTCATGGTATGTTAATTAAATATTTGACTTCCAACTTACCTTAAAGTCCTCGCTTGAATATCGAGCACATAACTTCACCTAGGTGGTTGGTTTCACCAATGGTGGCACATTCGCAAGTGCTTCTTCATTACTCTCGTATTGCTGGTAGGTTTTATGTAAATCATATCGAATATGATTAAACTGTTTGCGAATTGTCTTTGTAACCGTATCTCGATGATTCTTTTTAGCCCAGTCAAGTATGAAGTCATTCTAAGAACAAACAAATTAATTATAATTAGTACTACAAGTTTTTACAAATACTCTATTTTATCAGGTATGAAATTCTTATACTTTTACCTGGATGCGTGAAATCAATTCTTCCTTCTCATTATTTAGTATGGCGTGCCAACTAGCATGACTTAAGTCCACATGGTGCTTGACCAACCATGTAACCCTTGTAGTAAAAATGGTTGCATTTTCACAACAAGGTGCAGTCTCATTATCCTTTATCCTCAAAGGTATTTTTTCGTACTTTCGTAACTTTTCAAACTCTGTATTTTTTGCTACTCCTCGCCCACGCTTTCGACTAAGTGGTACTAATGTTTTCAATTGACATGTTAGCATCATATAAATAAGAAAAATCAAATTAATCAACATGAAACATGAAACATACAATATAAAACAATGTCAATGAAAATTAGATTAATACTGGATGAGTTTGTGTTTAGTGGCAAATCAACATGTGGCATGTCATTTGGTTTTGTTCTCGAGACACCATGAGGTAGCTTAATTGAGTCATCTGAGCTTGAGTCTGAATCATCTTGGGCATTTAAGGCAGTAAGGGGTATTACTTTAGGCATCTGAACTACATTATTGCTTTGAGAGCTACCTCAACCTCTCCCTCAACCTCTCCCTCTATCTCTTCCAGTTATCATCATATCCAAGGTTAGCCAACCGGAATTATCCCTACACTCACACTAAGTAGATACAACTATTTATATATTAGTATTCTTTACAAGGCAAATTACACAAAATGATAATTAAACTAAAAAGAATATTTATACTCAAGAGAAATACATAAAAGCATTCTATGATAATTAAACTAAAAAGAATACCAGCTTTCAAACAGTTAGTTCATCTCATCCTCCGTCGAGAAACTATATTCTTCTATGCTACCTTCCAATTCAGCGCTATGAGTAGAACTATCATCACTAATATTGTCGTTGATAAAATTTTGCTTGAAGTGGTCCCAATTAGACCTTTGTATTACTGACGTGTCAATATCAATTTGCTCTGACTCAACATTAGGCCTATGCATGTCTGTTTGTAGTGGGATATCATCAGCATGGACACTCACGTAGGCATTGCCAGAATTGTCCTCTTGGTAAGCATTAACGTCATTAGAATTAGATTCATCATTTTCAATAAGGGATTTACATGGAAGGTCATAAACATTTCTATGTATGACCTTTTGCACAACATATCAATCACCACGGATGCTGCGATTTTTTAGGTAAAATACTTGCAAAACTTGGCCTGCCAAAACAAAAGGGTCGTTCTTATAAGCTATCAGAGACATATTCACACTAGTAAGATGTCGTTCCACATGTATCCCTCGTTTGGAATTAGAGATGTCAAACCATTCACATTTGAATAAGTAAACACGACGCCAACCCATGTAACGAACTTCCAAAATGTCTACTTGTCTATCAAAGAACTCAAGTTTTTCAGATCCTGGTTGTTCACTAATGACCATCACTCTTGAGTTTTGGGTGCGATGATGTTCTTCACGATTTTTTGTGTAAAATCTTATACCGTTGTTTATGAACCCAGAATAAGATGCAACCCAAGGGTCAGGACCACACGCTAGGGCATATAGATCCTCCGAAACTTCTTCGAGATTATTAGCACGCCTACTTTGAATCTATCACAAGTTCAAACAAGGAACCGCATAAAATAAAAGCAGTACATATCTTGGTATAAAACAATCTATTCATAAGGAAAATAGGGTCGAACTTCCAAATGAGTTTGCATATGTGTGACTTGAATCAGTCTGGAAATTTTGCAGCAAGCATACTATCGACATCATCAGGATACTCTTTACTCACCTGCATGTAGTGCTCACTAGACAGAAGGCCAACCCCAGTTAATAAGTATATGTAGTATGTAGGGGATGCAACGTAAATTGGTATTTTGAGAATAAAAAATCACAAAGTTGGTAAGTAGTTTGGTCACTTACTTAAGATATTCTCCAATCTCTATGTAATTATTCAGAACATACCATTTAGCTTTTTTGAAAATGTCGTCATCTAATCGATGACGGGATGCAAAACTCATAGGTCGCACCTTTTTTGAAAAAACAGATAGTCCCTCTCCCACACTTTCTTCTCCTTCGTCCAAGTTATGTTTGGAGGGATTGAATCTAGTCTCAACATCATGAAGATACATAGAACAAAAATTCAAGCATTCTATATGGATATAAGCCTCGGCTATTAACCTTTCGTGTAGGCCTTATTCTTAACATATCTCTTGAATTTTCCAATATACCTTTTGAAAGGGTACATCCACTTATATTGAACCGGCCCTGCAAGCAACGACTCACGTGGCAAATTGTAGCCTAAGTGCACCATTATGTCGAAAAAAGTAGGTGTAAAAAGCATCTCAAGCTTGCAAAGGATGATGGCAATATCAGCTTGTAGCCGCTCTAAAACATCAACCTTACGTGTTCTATAGCACACAATTCTTTGAAAAAAGTGTTTAGCTCAGTTAGTGCCATTCGTACATCTTGGTGTAAGTATCCAGAAACTGCAACAGGAAGTAATTTTTACATGAAAATGTGGCAATCATGACTTTTCATCCCCAAGATTTTGCAATCATCTACACTAACACATCTGGCAATGTTCAAAGCGAATCCATCTGAAAATTTGACATCACGCAACCAATTACAGAAACCAGTTCGCTCAACTCCATACAACGTATAACATGCACGTGGCATACTAATGCGTTGTCCATTCTGAATAAGGTTTAACTCATTTCTTATATTAAAATTGAAAAGATCACGACGTGCATTCGGATGATCTTTAGTTTTGCCAAATATATTCATTAGAGTTCCTAAAATGTTGTCACAGATGTTCTTCTCAATGTGCATTACATCTAGAGTACGTCTAATCTTGATAGTCGACCAATATGACAATTGAAAGAATATACTTTTTTTGGTCCAATTCAAATCCTTAATCGTACGCTTTCTTTTCTTTATGGTTTTGTCAAAATTTGCATCAGGAATATCTTGGATTTGAATGAGTATATATTCTCTTGTATACATTGTAGGTGGACCACGATGCTCTGAATTGCCATTAAAAATAGATTTTTTCTTTCTCCAAATGTGGCTCGGTGGCAAGAATCGATGATGAACCCATATAACAATGCTTTTGGCTATATGTCAACCACATGGAATCTGTTTCCTCATTACACGATGGACACGCCATTTTTGCTTTAGTGCTCCATCCGGAGAGATTTTTGTAAGCAAGAAAATCGTTAATTGTCCATAGCAATACTGCATACAATCGGAAAGTCTCTCTAGCCTTTGCATCATATGTATCAACACCATTATCCCATAGATCAATCAATTCGTCTATCAGAGGCTGAAGGTAGACAACAATTTCATTTCCTAGTGATCTTGGTCCTGGAATCAATAGTGTAGTAATAAAAAATGGATATTTCATGCATAATCACGGGGGTAAGTTATAAGGGACAAGAATCATCGGCCATACACTTAAGGCTTAGCCAAATTATTAAATGGGTTGAAACCGTCACTAACTAAACCAAACCTGATATTCCTTGGATCTTCCGCAAACTAAGCATGCTCTTGATCAAATGCTATCCACACCTCAGAGTCAGCAAGATGACTTAGAATACCCTGTTGAATGACACGTTGATCCCTGTGCCACCGCATATCTGCTGCCGTTCTTTGTGACATAAACAATCTCTACAACCTTGGCTTCAAGGGAAAATGTCGTGGAACCTTTTGAGGAATTCGTCTCTTCTTAGTGTTGCTAAATTTCCACCTTGAGAGATTACATTTTGGACACTCATCTTTATCTTCATTTTCTCTCCAATAAAATATGCAATCATTCGGACAAACATGTATCTTGTTGTAAGTAAAGCCTAGACCTTTTTCCAAGTTGCGTGACTCTTGATATGAGTTTGGCAAGAGGGCATTGGAAAAAACTGACTTTAACAAGTGCAAAAGTATGTCAAAAGACTTTACACTCCAACCACCAAGTGTTTTAATGTGCAGCAATTTGACAGTGAATGATAGTTTAGAGTAATTTGCACAACCTTCATAAAGAGGACGTTGGGAATCAGCCAACAACTGATCGAAAGTGCAAGATGAATCTGTATCAATCGATGATGAACCCTCCACATGGAATGAGTCGCTTGTGGGAACATTGGGAATTCCCCCAGCCCAAATATCTTGTAACATAACATCAACGTCATTAATGAAGTCATCCGTTTGTTTGGAATCATATAGATCATCATCATCATTAGTTACGATTAAATCTTCTTTCTCGCTATGAAAAATCCACACCTTATAATTCTTATCAATACCTTTAATGAACAAATGTCTCTCTATCTGGCTTATAGGTATGAAGTAATTATTTGAACATTGGACACATGGACAACGAATCTCCTTACTTGTAGCATGAGATCGGGCCAAGGTAAGGAACTCCTTAACTCCTTTAGCATATTCCCTATATCCAAATCTATTTGTAATTTACATCCAACTTTTGTCCATCTAAGAAAAAGTAGAGATAGAAAAATTGTTTAATAAGGGATAAATGCAGCACAATGCCACATAGATAATAGCTAAAGTACTTATTGATAAGAACAGTAAGTAAAGACAGAAATGTGAGCGGGGTATTCTTAACAATATATGTTTATCCATAACCTACACATATAATATTTTTCCAAATTAGTATTAATATTAATGTTAATATTAATGTTTCTGCACTAAACCTAATAAAATCTGCACTAAACCCTTTAATGAGTGTGGAAGTATACAACCAGAGAATAGTATATATAAAACAAGGAACAAAATAACAACAAGGCTAAAAACTATATGGTGAAAAGAAATTCCACAGTTTATGCATATACCATCACAATAGCAGCCTAGCAGGGCACCAATACATAGAAATATATATATATTTTACAATCTTTAATTATGATCAATAGTTTTTGGTCAACATGTTTTCATGATATATCCAAGTACGCATGCAGTATGGCCATAAAATTATATATATAATAGACACACAAACGCACAAATATATATACATTCACGAATGGGGACAGAGGAATCTTTGCTCCAACTCTTGTGCCAAAGTGAAAGCCACAACAAAGCCCAACAAATAGATTCTACCGCCAGTGTGAGAAAATTCATGTTGTCATAAACAAGTAGAACAATAGTTTAATTAATTAATTATTTATTTATTATAAACACAACAATTCTATTGTGAAGAAGGTAATTATATTTTAATTAAGTTTAAAAATATATTAGTTTAATTTCAGTTACATTCTTTGGAAGCCCCTTGCTTACATTCATTTCAACCCCAACTCTAAACACATTGTAGATGATACAAGATTTATTGATGATATATATACATATATATATATATTGTAGTTTTTTAAGAACTAGCAATTTGGTTTAAGATCATACCAAAACTCCAGAATTAAAAAAAAAAAAATCATCTAGAAGAATAGGCGTACTTAAAATGCAAGAAGATTGGACTATGTTGATTTGCTCATTTCTAAGATTTTAATGACTGCTCAAATAATTAACATTCTCTTTTTGTAATGTAGTTTAGTGTCTGTGCATATGTAGAGCTAATGATCCCACTGACCCTACAATAGTGAGCTAATCAAAAGTGGTTAGTTCTCATGTTGTGTAAGCTAAAGGCTGGCCATCATCAAAGCAAAGAGTGCCTCCAATAGAAAAGATTTCTAGGAGGTCGAATACTTGATCCCCAATACAGCTAATTAACTTGCAATAAGGATAAGGATGATGAAGATGATCCACTTACAAAGTCTTTAACTTTCATGATGACCTTTGTGCATGTCTTTAAATATTTAATTTGAATCGCTCTAGCTATTGCCCTGCCCCTTGTCTATCCATTCGAGTGGAAAGTGATGCCCAAGGATTCCATCAATTTGTTTAGCATTTTTTAATTAATTGGTTTGTGACTTGTTGACAGGTTATTTTAATCTTTGACAAATGGCCAATAACAATTAATGACAGCTACTAAAAGTTTTAAAGGAGATTCAGAATCTAAGATATACAATAATCTCTGCAATCAAATAAAGCTCCACATTAAATGAAGAAAACACGACGAATTTGACACTGAATCTGTACATTGGCTGATATGTAACAAAAAGTTTCAACATCAAGTTTACATTGGATGGATATTAAATTAATGTCATATCATAGATCATTCATTGCATGCGAAAATATCGGTCCATTGCACAAGGCAACTCATAATACCTTAATTTGAGGGTTAAAAGTATATAGATGATGATATTATTATCCACCTATTAAAAAAATATACATCAATATCAGTTTTTATTGATACGATGTTAACATAAGATTAGGACACTAGGTATTTGTACCCTTTGGGAACTTAAATAAGGGCCCTGTTCTGAGTCAAAACACAATTGTTTGCATATCTAAGCTGTCTACACCCCCAAATAATATCCCCCATAAACACAAACTAAGCCACAATCTACACTAAACAGCAACGGATCCAAAATGCTAACATAAAAAATAACAAGCTAAATGGATACCAACAACACACTACCCATCTAGATCAAACTAAAGTAGATTATAACAACAGAACTTAAGAAGGCTATATGGTCTAACAGTCTACAAAACATGCTAAAATGACATCACACTAAAACATGCTATGATCAGTTTATCTGGTATTAGTTTATCTGATTAATATGGAATATTCAAGGTTTATAAAATGCAGTAGTACTATAATCAAATTTAATTCTATAATAATTTTAACTTTTGAGACATTTTTCTTTCAAAAATCAATTGAAATTAGTGAGACAATTAATTAAATTAATTAGTTCTAGATGGATCGATATTAATATATCAATCACGATATTGAGCTAGGATCAAATAATATCGACCAGTAGAGTTACATAGAAACTTCATAAATTGATTTGCTCAAATTGTGAGAGGCAACTACTCATCAAAATGACCTCAGCAGTCATAGTACAACTCTCAAAACTTGTTTCATAACAGATTTTCTTATTCTTGCCAGGAAACAAATTAAACCCTACAATGCAAGCAAAATAGAATCCAATCCAATCCAACCCTACCATGCTAAAAGATTGGGAAAAAAAAAGAATAGAAAAGATAATAGAAGAGTTGTGGCACACGTACCAGAAATTTGAAAGCAATTAGCAGCAAAATGCACAATGCCTTGTTCAAATTTGACAGAGGAGTTTCGACGAAGCTGCAATGGAAAATCTAATGGTGGGAAGAGGCCAGATTAAGGCAACGCTAGCAATGATAAACCGTGTGAAGCAAAGAGTGAAGAAAAAGAAGGGAGGGAAGGAAGGGGGGGAGGGAGAGGGAGAGGGAGATCAGGGTAAGGGAGAGAATATGTCGCAGGGTTGGGTTGGGGGAATGGAAAATTAGGCGCGCTGGGATTTATTTTGGGTTTGCTTCCTGCAGTTTTATTAATTGACATAAAGGAAAACCGAAAATGGCAAAAGTGACTTTTTGTCACAAAATTATGTGTCACCGGAAATGAATATAGCCCCAACTACTATATTCTCTTGTAGTGACGGGTTTATATTAATGTTCTCATTGCAAAACTATTGATCAGTACTGACCGGGCGATATTAAATTAAAATATTTCAAGACATGATATTATTTAACATGATTTCAATCACAAATTAAAAAGTACTCACTACAACAAATTTTAGTTTTAGGGAAGAAATTTGTTAGGGACCAAATAAATTTCGTCCCTAACAAATTTCTTCCCTAAAAGTCGTTTTTAGAGACAAATTTTAAATCTGGTCTCAAAAATTGGACGAGTTGCAAAATCCGTTCGGACAGACAAAAATCTATCCAAACAAAACATGTGGTTACGAAAAAATACGTTCGAACGGATAATTACTTGTCCAAAAGAAATATATTTGAAGGGAAACGTGGCAGCAAAATTGCAAGTTCGTCCGAACAGAAAGTATAATGTTCGGACGAAAAATAGGTTGGAAAGAGTTTATTTTTGTTCATCACCATTCATTTGTGTATATATATATTTTTGTTTTCTATTAATTTTATTTTATCATTTTCAAAATATCAAAAATGTGTTTATATTACATATTATGTTTATGGAACATTTAAAATAGTTATAAATACACAAATTAATTTTATGTAATTACTTTTAAAATGTTATTTATTTTATTAACCCGAGCAGTAAGTAAAATGAAAAAAAATAAAAAAGAAACATTGTTATAAACACCAAAAATAAAAGAAAATGCTAATTACATCCCAAAAAATATATAATATTGTTTGATATAACACATAAAATAAACTACTAAATAAAATACTCATACCATTTTGGTATCAAATCTATGTTCTCCTGCATAGATTTGATCCGTGTCTCTACATTATCTATCCTCCTCATGATGCGGTCCTTAGCCTTTGCTACCACGCGGGTCGCCACTCTCTCCACCACACCCTCCACCATTGCATCAAACTGCTCCAGTGTAAATCCTACAAACTGGGTAGCAGTACTGGTAGTAGCATCAGTCGACCCTGGAGTCCTTACATAGGGGTGCCCCTTACTCTTGCTGATAGATATCTTGTTAAGAGCCTGCATCTGAAGTTTTTTTTTTCACACTAATCCGCTCTGTAACTCCAGCTTGAAGTAGGAGGCCAGATATCAACAGTCCAAATGGTAGACTGCCTCCACTCCTATATCGTGACTCCTGTCTGATGCGATAGAAAATATATAGCGCTAGATCAATCGGGTTCCCCCTTGCTACATGCACCAAAAGTCGTGCCCGATCCATCCCAAGAAAGGTCTTGTGCTTTTTTGGGTCCACGTTGTACTCGACTATCAGATTAAGCAATTTGAAGAATGGAGTGCAGTCGACCTGTTTAATGGCCTTCCTGCCATCATATGCAGGAGTCTCGGGATATCGCAATAGCTCACATACCTAATCGTCTGTGAGACCATCATTAGGTACGTACTCCTCATCATTATCATTAGCGTCTGAGCCAACAGCCAGCTCATCAGCAATCCATGTTGCGAAGGGCAATGGAGATTCACCCTCTGTGTCTGCCCTGACAGATATAGACGTTGCTGCTGCGGAGGGATAAGGATATGCATTCATCACGCTCGAGATGTCCAAATACTCTACAATCACCCGAGGAGAGAAGGTGATATTGATTCCCTGCACCATTAGCACGTAATGATAAGTATCTCTAGGCTGCCCTCCCAATGTACGATAGAACTCGCACACCATATCAGGATATGTAATTCATTCTTGCGTGCAGATCGGAGCTCATCCTCAGTCCGTGAAGATCTAGTAGATGGTGTGTGCCTCCTACTCCAGTTCTCTGAAGTCATCCAAGGTAACATGCCCCTCTACTAAAACAAACCTGCGGACAAGAGCAGTGGGAGTAATGGGAGCAACGCGAGGGACAGGAGCGGAGGCAGCTGGAGTAGCGGTCATTGGCCTAGTAGCACTGATGCCAATGGGTGGAAGTGTGCTGCTACTCCTAATTATCTGATCTCTCCCACGCTTTTGACCTCTGCTCGCCATTCGTATACTGGTAAATAAACAAGTGATGGAAGAAATTAGACAGGTTTGATAGAACTCAAAATACCTAATTGAAACCAAAACGTATATCAAACTATTATGTTTGACACTTACTCATTCAGATGAAAAATAACTCGTCCAAACGAGTTAGATGCCCGTTCAAACAAATAGGATTATCTCCTACATCTCGTTCGAACGGGGGTCATTCCCGTCCGAACGAAAACCCCTACAAAGAGAAATGGTCAAGTTGACTTGGTCATTACTTTTTTCCAACAAAAATCAAATCTATTTGGATCAAATCAACCTAGTATCACTCCTAAATATTCGAAATAATTAATACTAGGAAAAAAAATTACATAAACTATGAAAAATGGGTCGGATTTGATTTGAAATCCGACCCCTACAAAAATGGGTGTTCATAACACATTCTCAACCAATAGGAGGGGTTCGAGGGACCATACATTATATATTTCATTGTAGATGATGATTTTGGGAAGTTCTAGTGTGATTCTCGTTCGAATAGAAGTGATTTTTAGAATCTATCGTTCGTTGGAAAAATGAGGCGTTCAATGAGGGCTAGGTATATATCCCAACACTCGTTCGGACAAGTAGGTTGTCGTTCGAACAAGTTTTGAGCGTCTGAATAGAGTTTATAAGAGTTCGAACGATCAGTGTAAATGATTGGATGGAGGGGTATCTGTTCGAACGGAAAAAAAAAAAAAAAAAAAGTGTGAGGTTTAAGCAAGCCACTATCAATTCGGCTAGTTATAACGATATTACTATATGTCATACGACATTAATAGTATTATAAAGTATTTAGTAAAAAAAAAACTAAAATTAGTCTTTATAATATACATGCACTATATATAACACTAAGATGATAATGTTATATATAATAAGTATACATCAAGTACTTTGTATAGACTAGTATATATTAGTTAGAATATAAGTATTATATTATTTACACGTAGTAGTTAATTTATAATAATTAGGTACATGTTACTTAGATTATTTGGTATATAATTAGTAGTATCATCACTTGTTTAGTACATATAACTTATAATATATATTATTTAGAATAGTATTAGTAATACCATTGTATATACATATACAATAATAAGTAAATATTATCTAGTATATTAGTATTATAATACTAGTGTAATTCTATAAGATGATATAACACTAAGATAATATATTACATTACGTAGTACAAGCCTATTATAATAATGATATAATATTTTTTTTGTATTATTTAGTATATTAATATGAAGTACCTGTTCAAACCGTAATTTACTATTATTCGAACGTACTTTATCTCGTAATTTGTGTCAATAATTTGGAGAAAACTTTTCGTGCCAAATATTGAGGATTGTTATACGTCCTAACCGTTTCTCATTCGTTCGAATGATAAATACTTAGAATATGCTTAGAATAAAGCGTCCTAACGAGAAAATAGTCCGTTTGGACGCAAAAAGTTGAAATTCCTCACAGGAAAACAAAGCGGCAATTTGAAATTTTTGCATTCGGATAGATAAATTCTACGTCCAAATGCAACTTCAATTATTTAAACACCCGACTCTTCAATTTATTTTTCACGCGGGATTGAACTATTTTTTAAAGAGGGAGACTAAGAGGGAGACAGAGAATGATTGTATATTGTAGAAGGATTCTTAAGTGTGAGAGGTTTGATATTCTTGAGAGGGAATATGTAAATTTCATTTATTAATACTTTTTTTTTTTGTATTTCTCAACATTAAAAGTAGTTGGGGGTTTTCTCATCTTATGATTTTTTATTGTTGACAGTATTGTTGAATTGAATTTGAAGTTGGAAGTGTAAAAGTTGATATTAGTTTTCTAATTACTAGAGTTTAAAGATTAGATATTTATTTTGATATTTTGGGATGATTTTATATAGAGTTTGCATACTTCTTTTGATATTTGGAGTTTTATTATATAACTCATTTCAAGCATAATTTGTTTATTTGGGCATTTGTTGCTTACTTGCTTGATGTTAAGGATTGGTTCTATATTCTGTCTACACGATTAGCGTTCAAACAGATTGTTCACGTTCGAACAAATGTTGAATTTTGTTGAGGCCTGTCCGGACGTGAAAATTTACGTTCGAATGAAACTCATGTAAACAGAATACCATTGTTAATAATATATATTATTTGTTAATAATATATATTATTTGTTATTACTAATATTGTTGTTTATTGTACTATTATAGTTGAATGTTAAACTTAATTAAGTGCAACATTAAACCTTAGACTCGTTCGAGAATTATGGCCAATTATTCTCTAAAAGAATTATTGGATACAATTCTTGAATTATCCAAAGTTGACAGTTTGAGTTTCTATCATCTATATGGCATATATATTTAGTCAGTACTCTTATGTTAGGTTATAAAATTCTAGTGTACATTTCCTTACATTTTTTGGGTCTACAGTATCACGACTAGCATATTTAGAGAATTGTAGGAAAATACTGTCGAAATTTTACTAACATTTGAGTTTTAGACAGAGTATATATGCGATATAAATGATAGTCTTTCGAATGGAATAGGACCAACTACCTTATCAAAGTAGTGTTATGAGGATATCAATTACAATATTATTTATGATATTTATGAAATGATTTAGGTTTTTTTAATAGGAAGTGGACGGGTAACGAAGATGTAATGGACAAAAGTTGGATGCTATTAGGAGATAGACTTGGGCGAGACTATAAGGAGTATGCACGGAGGATGAAATTTTTCATAGATTTTGCGAAAGATAGTACTGACAGTCGAGATTTTAGAAGATGTCCGTGCAAAAAAAGCAAGAACCTGAGTTATTTAAATATGGTAATAGTGGAGTCACATTTGTTTGTTAATGTGATAGATCTTAAATATTCGCATTGAGTTCTACATGCCGAACCATTTCCTACAGGAGTTAGATTTGAGAGTCATTCCAATCGGATGGAAGAAACTGGTATCGAGATCGATATCGATGATACAAATGTGGTCGTTTCGGATGATAATGACGATAATGAAGAGAATATCACTGAGATGTTAGGCGATATTGGCGCAGGCATGTTTGAGATTCGAGATGGAGAATGAACATCTTCACAATTTTTTTAGGGAAACGAGAACTTCGTAAGAGTTCAAAATGATCAATTTCTCTCGCATCCGAAAAATTCCTTACAGTGGAAGAAATCTGATGGGCAATATCCATGGTTTGCCGAAGAGCCTCGGAACGTATGCCTCGGGTTAGTAACTAATGGTTTTAATCCATTTGGCAATATGAGCACTTCTCATAGTACGTGACATATGATATTAATATCTTATAATTTGCCACATTGAAAGTGTATAAAGGACCCTTATTTCATGATAACTTTATTGATCCCAGGGCCGAGGTCACCAGGAAATGACATAGATGTATATCTACAACCATTAATAGTAGAGTTGAAAGAGTTGTGAGAACTGGATGTAAGTACGTATGATGCGACCTTGTCACGAGAATTCAAGATGCATGTTGTAGTCTTATGTGCAATAAATATTTTTTCAGCATACGAGAACTTGTCTGGATGGAGCACAAAAGGTAAATTGGTTTGTCTTGTTTATAGCAAATATACACAGTCACAGTGGTTAACAAATGGAAGAGAATTATGTTTCATGGGTTATCATCGATATTACCTAATAATCATAGATGACGTTTGAACAAGACAATGTTTGTTGGGAAGACTGAGCGGAGGTCATCACCGCCAACACTGTCTGGCGATGATATTCTTGGACAACTACTTGAGATTCCAGAAAATAGATTTGGGGAGGACGTACGAGCGCAAAAGAGAAAACGAGATGCAATAGAATTCAATTAGATAAAACGAATTATTTTCTTCGAGTTGTCATATTGGTCTACATTTACACTTCGCCATAATCTAGATGTCATGCATATTGAAAAAAATATATGTGAAAACATTTTGGGTAAGTCAATTGAAAGGAAAACAAAATATACAGTTAACTCCTGTAAAGATTTAAAGGAGTTGGGAATAAGATCAGAGTTGCATTTATAATATAATGGGTCTCGAGCTATCATGCCTCTTGGATAATATACATTATCGAGTAATGAGAGAATGAAATTTTGTGACTGGTTATTGTCAATCAAATTACCTGATGGGTATGCTTCGAATAAGATGCGTGCGAACACATGACCGAAAGATAACTGGTCTTAAAAGTCACGATTTTCATGTATTTTTACAACGTTTGTTGGCAGTTGGTGTGCGTAGAAAGCTTACTCGAGGTATTCGTACAGCTTTCACAGAGTTAGGGGCATTTTTTAGATGCATTTGTAATAGGACGTTATAAGTTGACGCATTGTTAAAAATGGAGACCAAGATCACAGTGATATTATGTAAACTAAAGGGTTTGTACCCGGCTTCTTTCTTTGACATAATAGTTGATTTGACTGTTCACTACCTCGTGAGACTTTAAGAGATGAATGTATCCAATTGAGCGATTTTTAGGAAAGCTTAAACGAAATGTGGGAAATAAAGCTCATCCAGAATGTTCGATTGTAGAGTCCTATATTGATAATGAAGTGCACACTTTTTGTTCAATGTATTTTTGTGGGGTTGATACCAGATTTACGAGACCGGATCGAAATTATGAAAGTGAACAAATGGGTGTCTCATCATCGTTTTCTATATTTTCACAAATTGTACGTCCAATTGGCACACAAACGGGCTACGACTTGTGTGGACGAGATTTTTATAGAACTTGATGGTATGTCCTAAATAATTGTGCAGAAATTGAGTACTACTTGAGGTTAGTAATGAATTTACATATAACTAAAATAATTGAGGTTAGTATTTTCACATAAATTAATATTTCACATGAAAATATGCAGCGAACATTTACAACTACTTAGCTCTGGTGGTATAGCTAACGTACAAAAGAAGCATGAAGAGGAGTTCACCTCATGGTTTGAACATACGATATTATTAAAAAATTAAAATGGATTCTATTGATATTTAATATTATACTAAATATATTTATTGATGTAGGTTCAATTAAAACATGCTCCAAATTTTGATGAGATCTCACCAGAACTTTATACATTGACATGTGGTCTGGACAAGAAGGCTATCCAGTATTCGGGGTACTTGGTGTGTGGATATAGATTTCACACACATAATAGAGAACGATATAAAAAAATTCAGAATTGTGGGATCGCAGTCGAAAGGGAGCCATGGATATAATAACACTGACTTATACGGAGTTGTAGAAGATATTATATGGTTAAAGTATGTGAAATGTTATATTGCTTGGTTGTTTAGATGTACTTGGTGGGATGTTTCACATCCTAGATTGAGAGTGCGTAAAAATGGGAGTTTTGTTAGTGTAAATACATCCCAACTTGGTACGAGGATGATCCTTTCATTCTCGCCTGCCAAGCGATTCAAGTTTTTTATTTAGATGATCTGGAATACGGGAACCCATGGTGAGTGATGAAGAAGTTTGCACCAAGAAATGTATATAATTATATTATAGAGTCAGATGAACTACATGAAAATTTTGATAGTTCGACAAATGAAGAAGCATATCAAAAAAATGAACCAGTCATCAATCTATTTGTTGACCTAAGTCAATATGACATGGTCTCACTTCGTAGAAAAGATGTTGCACCAAAAGTGATCGAGGGTAAAATGTCGGAAGAACATGAATTTACTGACCTGTCTAGTGAAGATAAAGGAGATTGATTTAGCAAAACAGATAGTAAATGAATTAAAATATTTGTGTAAGTATAAATTTGATAAATATCAACAATATTTATCTGGTAATATATTTAATTCATTACAATTTCAAATAGATATGTCTCCCAAACGTAAAGTAATTTGTGCACACCATCCTCACCCCCACCCCCCACCCCCACCCTTACCCTTATTGACTCTTATGCACATGATTTACTGGTCAGCAACAGTGTACCAGCATCACTAAATCCAGCGTCGGGTATTTTGTCAAATTATGGTATTTAACACATGAGTTCATATATATTTACCAAATTATATACATCTGTTCTAATTACTGTACTTATAATTATAAGTCAGCATCGAGGGCGAGGCATCACGAGAGATATCTGCATATAGAAAGTCAAAACAATGGATAAAATTAAAATTGATATAGTAGAGGGTCACATCAGGGGCACAGTGATTTACAAGCATGCTTTTCTACTTATTTTAGTGCCCTCACTCGCACGTATGCTCCAATGTCAGCAGTCTATTAGGTTAGCGTTTATGAAGATATGAAAGATCACATAAAAAATCGTTATTTGGTAATGAGCTACATCCCAAGAAAGTTTAAATTTTATGCTAATTGTATTTATACTAATTACTTATAATTTTTTCAAGGATGAGTTTGATCTATATTTTAGTAGGCAAGAGCATTGAAAAGCAGTTGAGGAACTGATGTCGATTGTATTTTAAAGGTACAAATGTTGGTGTCATGCACATTTTGAGAAATTCAGCACCGTTGTAAATGTATGCCAAAATCCATTTTAAGCAATACCACCAGCCGAGTGGGAGAATGGTTGTGATCTGTTTGAAGATTCTGCTTATAAAGTAATATCGTATTTATATTTTTTTTAATAGAAAATGATATATGTATTAGAATTTGAAACTTATAATCTTTTTCTTTTTTTAGCAATGAAGTACTGTGAATAAAGCAAATAGATCAAATTTAAAGATATATCATCGTTCAGGTTTTCGATCTTTTCATCGTTTGCATAAAAAAAATGGTCAGTACTATTAGTTCCAGTCTCATATTAAAATATGTACTTCTCTCATTCAAGTTCTAATATATTTTTTCTTTTGCAGCAAGTTGAAAGTTCTTGGGACTTTGATCTAACCCATTTATATGCTAAAACATATAAAAATCATGATGGTGTTTGGACTTGTCCTTAAGTTCAAACAAATTATATAAGTTTAGGTATATTAAGTCAAGTCTAATACAATATTCTTATTATTTATACTAATTTTAATGATTTTCTTTATAGGAAAAGATGAAATCTTTAAAGGACATTATTGCAGATCGACCTGATGAATCATCTGTCAACAATGCTCAAATTCTATCTGAAGTTCTTGGATCACGTTCTGGATATTTGAGGGGCTTAGGACGTTGCGTGAAGCCATCCTCCAGTTTATCATCATCTTCTAAGGCTAGATCCAATGAAAACAAAATTAACGAGTTAGAAGCAGCATAACTTGAGATAGAACGATCGAGATCCAAGAAATAAGACTTGTTGACCAAATTAGATAAAACAATGGAGTTAGAGTCAAGAATAGAAGAGAGAATAGAGTCGAGGACCCGAGCAATATTTGAAAAATAACAGAAGATATCCCAAAACGCTATGCCACTACCACGATTTTAAAATATGTTTTTTATATTAATTGTACATTTATTATTCTATTTAACAACAATATTTGAACAAATTTAATATACAAATTACTTTTTTATTATAATAGTAATGCATCTTTTAATTAAATGTGAATTTGTATAGTGATACCGTTTGAACAGAAAAAATCACGTTCGAACAATACATTACGATTTAAAAATTCGTCCGAACTAAAAAGAGTTCGTTCGAACAAGATTAATTCCAACAAATTTATTCGTTTGAACAAATAATATCCGTTCGGACGCTTACCTCGTTCGAACCAGACAATCTGTTCAAACCAAATATTTATCCATTTGAACGGCATCTATCAGTTCGGACAGCTAAAATTTTTGTCCGAACGGGTTTTTGAAACGACTTTTTTTTCTCTAATAAAAAAATCCATCCAAATGGATTTGGACGGGCAAGTAAGATTTTGTCTCTAAAAAATATTATTAGGGATAAAATTTAATTTTTGTCTCTAAAAACTTTTTAAAACAGATTTTTTGAAATAAATTTAGGATGAAAATTTTTAATCTCTAAAGATATTTTAAGATGAAAAATAAATTTTTTAAGATAAAATGATTTATTTTAAAAGATTTATTTTGACTACGACGTACCAATTATTAATTATTACCAACTATATCCGACCGCGTACATATTCTACTGCTCGTCATACGTACATATGCAGGCCGGCTCAATATTTTCCACCCTATAAATTTGCTAGCTGGTTGGAAGTGTCATGTCGGCCTCGGGAGCAATATCCCAAAACCAGATAATTAAAGTAATTTCAATTTTCTAAATCCCAGTTGCTCCGTACAAGAGTCCAAGACAGATGGCGGCCAGTTCTACCGCTATCGCGTCGAACCTTTGGGAGTACTCCCTCCTGTTTTTGATCTGGATTGTTTCAGTTCTCGTGGTGCGTTTCTTGATCAAAACATGGACCAGCTCCCGCGCCAAAGTTCGTTTCCCACCAAGCCCAATAGCTCTACCAATTATTGGCCACCTTCATCTCCTAGGCTCTAAATTACCGCAGTCATTCCAAAACTTAGCTCGACGTTATGGCCCTCTCATGCAACTACGCATTGGTGCAACAACTTTTGTTATTGCGTCCAGTGCCACTGTCGCAAAAGAAATCTTGAGAACCCATGATGGTGATTTTGCGTCCAGGTTTGAATTTGGTCCTGCCGAGTATAACATATATAGTGGTATTGGTTTTATTACTGGCCCTTATGGCGCATATTGGCGTTTCATGAAAAAGCTATGCATCACCAAGCTCTTCGCAGGCCCACAACTCGCTCGTTTCAGCCGTATTCGAGAGCTAGAGATTCATAACCTGTTGAAATCGGTGCTGAAAAGCTCTAAGGAAGGAGAAGCGTGCGATTTAGCCGTGGAGTTGACCACCTTGACAAATAATTTACTGTGCAGTATGTCTTTGAGCAAGACATGTTCGGACAACGTCATGGGAGCAAAGGAAATCAGGAGGTTGGTCGTGGAAATTATGGAGCTTGGAACCAAATTAGGTGCTTACGAGGCTATAGGTCCTCTAAAGAAATTCGACATCTTTGGATATGGGAAAGATCTTGTGGAGGCAATGTGGCGGTATGATCATTTATTCGATCAGATTATAGAGTTCTACGAAAATGACATGGTTGATGCCAAAGATGGAAATGAAGAGTCAGATCTGATGAGTATTGTGTTGGAGACTTTTAAAGACACAAATGCCGAAGTGAAGATAACAAAAAGCCAGATCAAGTTCTTCTTCCTAGTAAGAACACTTTTCATTGTATCGGGTCTAATAAATTTTATATGTATATTCTAATTAATGTTAGAAAACAGATACAAAGAAATTATATAAAATAAATTTACAATCTGATATAGAATTTTAAAATCTATTAAATATATTTTATAATAAAAATAAATTTTTAATCTAACATATTATATCACAGATTATATCAATTTATAAATTGAGATTTATTTAATTTGTGTGTAGCTAGATCAATATTTTCCTTTCCTATAATAAAGGACCCCATATTGAATTGGCAGGAATTGTTTTTCTCAACTATTGATACTTCATCAGCAGCCATACAGTGGGCCATGGCGGAGCTCATCAACCATCCCCAACAATTTAAAAAGCTCAGAGAGGAGATTGATAGGGTTGTGGGTTCCAACAGATTGGTCAACGAATCGGACGTCCCAAATCTCCCTTACTTGCAAGCCGTCGTAAAGGAAGGCCTAAGGCTGCGTTCTCCAACACCAATCATACACAGAGAATGCACCAAGGACTGCAAGATTACTGGGTTCGATGTAAAGGCAAATTCCAAAATTCTGATCAATGCCTATGCCATCATGCGGGACCCAGAGCATTGGAATGACCCGCTGGAGTTTATGCCGGAGAGGTTTTTGGTCGACCGGGATGACGAGATTGGCCAACGTCAGATCGAAATGAAGAGTCAGGATTTTCATTACCTGCCGTTTGGGGGCGGAAGGAGAGGATGCATAGGTGGGACACATGCATTACTAGTGTCCTACGTGGCAGTCGGAGCCTTGACCCAATGCTTTGATTGGAAAGTCAAAGGTGGAGATAAGGTTGATATAGAAGTTGGGTCTGGTTTTTCCGGAGCTATGGCACTTCCCCTTGTGTGTTATCCAATTACTCGATTCGATCCATTTTAAGAAGGCCAGAAACCGTGAAATTTCCCATAATTATTAATTATATGGATCTTGGTTTGTGCAATTGTGGCGACAAATATGTACGTGTGCAAGAAACATGATCGATCGATCGATCGATCAAAAAATAGTCTTTAATTTAATGCGTGTTTAACGTACTCGTGTATAATTAAACAGCTAGCTAGTTGTTGATCTAGGTGTATAATAGCGTTATTTTTAACTGTTATTGTAAGTACCTTATAATCATAAAGATGTATGTTATAGATCGATCATTTTGATTCTCAATTTTACTGTTTGCTAGCTAGATGATCAGATCATCATGCATGCCATGCACACACACTACGAAAAAAAAAAGGAAAAATAATCAATTTGATGTATCTAAAATTAACATAAATAACCAGTGTGCACTGAACATGAGACTATTATTATGATCTATATGCACGCACACTGAATATATACTCCGATTGAGAAGATTATATATATGGACTTTATATATATTAGTATCCAATTAGGATAATTGAGGATTTATGTGAAAGTTTTTGGATATCATGCGCGCGTTTTAATATTCCCGGTTAAATAAGTGATCAAAAACCTGGCTACTAAATTACATCATTTTTCGCATTTATATTACTACTTTCATTATTATTTAATAAAAGTAAAAAAGAGGAGTTCGAATCTATTAACTTATTCACGAGAACTGAGTTTGCTTTTCCCAATTTGGTTATGAAAATACTCCCCATAAATTTCTTATAACATGAAAAGCTAGAATTTTATATATATATGCAAAATGCCTTTGAAAAATTAAATGAGATGAATTATATATTGAATAATTATATTTAGAGGCCTTTACACCACACATTAATTATTTATTGACATGATAATTTAATTTATAAGATTCAAATTTTAAGAGAAAATATAGGGATATTTTAGAAATAATACGTACTAAGATGATCTACAAGATGCTTATAATCCATAAATTGATCCCATGTTCACAAAAATCTTATTAGATTTCTAGTCATTACCAAACACACACGCCACACACATATATATGGGTGTCGTCACAGTAAATTTGTAAAATCAGATTTTTAGCCTTTAGGCATATAAACCAATTATGGGAAGCTAGCTAGGTAGATTCAAAAAATATATATATACACATAATATATATATATATAATATTAAGCTAGGTAGATATTGAAGAGAAGAATTATATAATATACTATAGTACGTACTCACATGATACCAGGGGATCTATTAGGTGATCATCAACTTAATTTTAGTTTTAAAATCGCAACAAGACAGGAGTGAGACAATAATTAATTGTTATACGTACTATTTAAGGGCTAAAAACCACAATATACTACATAAAGGTAGAATTAAATCAACGAGGATTAAGGTTTCGTTTGAATTCGAAGTTGAGATGAGATGAATAGATATAAATTTTAAAAGTTAAATAAAATATTATTATTTTGATATTTAAAAAAATTAAATTGAAATTTGAAAAAACTGTATTGAGATTTGTATTTTATATGAAAATTTAAAAAATATAATAATAAATTTGAAATTAATTGAAATAAATTCAATTCGTCTTCAAATTTAAACAAGGCATAAGATAAGATAAGTTAATTAATTGTTGCATTAATATATGTATCACGCATTGACGTTCTTGGATTAATCCAATAGATCATGGACCACTGTGGATGGCTATATAATATTGATCATGATGGCCCCATATGTCATGCAACTAATTACCAATAAAAAGAAAAAATAATATTGACAATATATAATAGTAATATATAATAACAATAATAGCGCCCATGGATGTCGTTGACCATCACGCTACAGTACTCAAGACAATTTAGAATAAGCGTTAATTATTATTAACGATTTTTTTTTTCTCATTTTTAAAGCCCAATGTTAGTTGGATGTATATGTGTATATATATATATATATATATTGCTTCTTTTGGCCTCTCACCTACTACTTTGTTAAGAATATAATAATGGCATATCGTACGGTTTTTAGAATTTTCTTTCAGATTAAATTAATATAGTGAGATTAATACAACTAACAATATATTATGATCTTTTGTACGAATTGGATTTTTTTAAAACCTATAGGTATCGATTTTTTATTTTATTCACATATAAAACTTCGTTTGAATAATAAGATAAAATGATTTTAAATAAAAATTAAGAATAGAATAAAATAATAGTAAAATATTAATTTTTTTATATTATTATTATTTTAAGCCAATTTAAAAGTGTTGAATTTGAATTTAAAAATTTTGAATTATTTATTATATTGTGTGTTAAATTTTAAGCATGTTGTAATGATAATATTATGAACGTCTCACTTCTAAATTCAAATCAGAGCTTAAATGATCATCCTAAAAGAGATACCAGTATTATATATATAATTATAAGATCATGAAATTAATAGGACGAAGATGAAAGAATTTTGAGATGAGATGATGCTAACTCGATCGAGCTGTTTAATTAATTATACATTTGTGTTTCTTTCAATCTGGCGTGTACATCATATTGGACCACTGCGGATGGCTGCAGCTAGCTCTAGCTAGCTTCAGCATGCATCTTACGTATAAAGATGATCATGATCACTTTCATAGGGCGTGCGCGCGTTCAGACAACGTACAATAATAACAAATTAATAATCATGATCAACATCGATCGTACAATAATTTATAGAACAATTTTATGCATTGAAGATCGAATATGCATGCTTTACAAGAGAAGTCCAATTTAAATTAGCATCTTACCAATTCGTACTAAATTAATTTTAAGACTATTTTGCCATGTAACTTGTAAGATTAGGTTTTCTCGTTTATTTTCATGACTTTTCTCGTGTTATTTTATCAAATCATTACAATTTTCTTAAATTGTTATATAAAATAAAATAAAATAAATAATTTCAAATTTTCAAATTCTAAAACAAAATATTAAAAAAATATATTTTTTAATTATATTTTATTTAATTTTTATATCATTTTATCTCATTTTATCTTTAAAAACAAAGTAGACAAACATGATCACCATTAGAACACATATGACATATTAACACTTGTTTTGTTATTTTGCTTCCGTTATATATATATATATATATATATATATAGTATTTGCTATGAGTGTAAATGGTGGCAAATATATAGATTTTGTTAGAAGTGATTATTTCTTGCGATAATACTTCCTAATAAGTATATCTAACGAAAATGTTTGTGGAAAAGATAACATTTTACACGGTGATATTTATGGTTAATAGGGGTGTAAAAAGATCGAATTGGACTGATAGACTGGACTAGACTGTGCATGCATGGACTGGACTGGACTGGATGTAATTCGGTCTAGTCTGGTCCATTTTATGCATGGACCGAACATTTTCGGTTCAACCCTGATCCATGGCATTTCCTATTCTGGATCGGACCAAATGACTCTTTATATATATATATATATATATAATAGTATATAAATTATAATATTAATATTAATATAGACTAAGAATGGTAGTATAATATATTAATATATAATATATACTCTTATAATATTAACATAATATAATTTATAGTAGTTGATTAGTTTTAGTATAAAAATTATAATTTATAAATTTTTTTATTTAGATTATTTTCTCTTTTGCCAATTGTTTTAAGAATAAGTTTTTTTTTAATATTATTTGGCCTAAATCTGTGATAAATAAGTAAATTGGGCTAAAAATTATTAAATTTCGGCTAAAAATTATTTTTTATCATATCAAGATTTTGGATTAAATTTAATCCATTAAATCATATCAGGTGCCCCCTAGACCGGACCAAACTATCCCTAGACTGAATTGAACCAGACCGGTATAGACTGAATAGGAATTCGGTCCGATCCAAGGTGAAAAAATTGTTAAACCGAATGAAACCAGTCTATATTTTTTTTTTGGACTAGACCGAATCATTTACATCCATAATGACTAACATATATATTCCACCGCGAAATCTCGTGAGAAATAAAATATTTCATTGAGTAATCTCTTGAGAAATATAGTTATTTGTATTTTATTAAGAGATGTATAAAAATAATCTATGAGTTTCATTTATAGACTTGTTCTTTTATATTTGATATGCGCTTCGCTCCATTGCGTAAATAATTTGAGTTTGAGACTTGAATTTATTTGTTATCATCAAAATTTAAACGTAAATACGAAACTTGAAACCTTGAATTCAACATGAATGAAACCAGTCCATATTTTTTTCCAGATCAGACCGAACCATTTATACCCCAAATGGCTAACATATATATTCCACCATGAAATCTCATGAGAAATAAAATATTTCATCGAGTAATCTCTTGAGAAATACAGTTATTTCTCACGAGAGAGAGAGAGAGAGGAGAAGGGCTACACTTATTCTTGACTAATATTTTATGTTTTATCCTCCAAGGTTTTTATGTTTTATCCTCCAAGGTTGTCGTGGAGAAAAATATGTTTTTCTCGTGAAATAAAATGACGGTGAAAAAAGAGACTTTCTTCACCATTTATATGGCACGAGTCTGCTACGAAAGACATTGATGAGAATAATGTTTTTTAACACGAAAGGTATAGTTTTACCCACAGAAGGTCTTCCTAAGAAAAAGCAGTAAATGTTGTACGCTTTAATAATATCGATAATAATCCGGTTTGCATAGGCACATACCATGCGAGCTCATGTTATAAAGTGATAAGTTTTTGGAGTAATCATCAACGTTATATCTAATTACTAGCGTTTTTAATAATGTTATTCTAATATTTTTATTATAAAGTTTTGGTGATGGCAATCTGTTTTCATTTAAGTCCTACCAATCTGTAATGCTTTATTTTTTGAAAAATGAATATATAAATCTCAAATGCACAAATTTTACGCAAATTTTATATAAAAAAGGTGAATCTCATAATAAAAAATGTAAAAAAATTCTCTTTTTTTTTTCTTGATGAGACTCACCTTCTAACAAAATGCTTATATATTTAGAACTTGTACCAAGCATTAATTATAACTAACATTTGTTAGTATCTTAGGTCATATATGGATAGGTTTAAAACAAAAAAGGTCATATATGGATAACCGTGAAGTATTCACGCAGTTCAGAAACATCAGATGATGTGTTGCAAATTTGCAGTGGATGCCTGACAATAGTACTGATCTCCAAGAAGGGCTGTAATGCAAAAAGCCTGCTTCCGAATATAATGAGTGTGACAAGCAGTCCCAGGCCTACATGGATGCTTTAGCAGGCCCATATTTAAGAGAATCCAATTGAAGGGCCGTTTTTTTTTATCAGAATAGAGTTCCAAAAGCGTTGGATTAGGCCCAAAGCATATACTTAGAACAAGGTCGACTCATCCATTTACAAAATTGAGATCCGTTGTCACTCAGGCTTCACCCCACTGGCCCAATGATTGTGAGACTGAGACCCCAGGCGCTGGAGTTGCGACCAGAATGGACACCATATTCAACTACTGCGTCTGCCACTTGGTTGAGGAAGAAGAGAGTTGTCCACCATCAATCTGGTCGGGCACTAAAAAAACCAAAATAAAGGTCACCGAGAAGTGATATTATTGGCCGAGGAAAGAAAATAAAATAAAAGTGACATTAATTGCAGACGGGTTTTGTTTTGTGTGCATGTGTGGTTTTTTTTTTTTTTCAATTGACTGCTCTCTCCTGTGTATCTGGCAATCTGCCCTGTCGCCGCCAGTTGGGAACTTTAGGAGGAGTGTGATTTATTTTTATTCTCGTCCTGGATCAATCTTATTATAAAAAATTATTTATTTATAATTATTTAATTGTGATGAAATAACTAATTTTTGTTATAAATAATTATTTGATCATAATTAAATAAGCATAAAAGTTTTTTTTTTTTTTGTAATGTCTGCACATATTAGCTCCTTGTATGTTATTACTGATCAGTTGAGAAATAATGCATACAACACATCTTATAAAATAAGAGTATTTTTATAAAATAATATTAATTTTATAAGATAATTTATAAAAGTATATCTTATTTTAAAACAATATTATATATAAAGTATTTTGATAACATCATTTTTCTTGTTTTAATGACAAGGCTCGAAAAAGTACAAGCAGCACAGTATGATTTTTGATTTTATAAAGTCCTTCATGCACCCGGCGTTTAGTGAGAGACTGAGAGTTGATTATTTAATTGGACATACATTACTCATGAGACAATTGTATATCATCTATGTGGGACTAGAACAGCTAAATTGGTTCTTATTGGATGCTTTTTCAAGACCATGATATCTCGATCTTGAGAATAATTACAAGCTAAAGTTTTGCTTGATGTCGAGCCATCCTTTTCGGCTCACCTAAACAAGAACATACACCCAGATTAATTTGGACCATCTATGATTCTGAGGAGCACGTCAATGTGTTTAGTTTCGTACCTCGGAAACTATTTCTAATTAATTGACCAAGTCGATCGATCCCTTTGAACCTGCAAGAAGATTCATGCCAAATACTCCCTCTATTAACCGAATGATGTGACAATATAATCAAAACGACAAATGAAAAATTGCTGGCTTTGACTATTAGCATACAAACAAGTTAGTACAAATTTTAAGATTAAAAATAATTAAAATGCAATCCCCTGCTGCATCTGCCGGCTTCGTCCCTCCGTAGGCTATCCCACATGTTAAGAAAATTTGCTTCCCCTTTAAATCAACCCATGAAACCAACATGATCTTCCTAAGATCATTCAACCATGACTGATATGCAAAGCTACCTCGTACTATTCCTCATATGGCTAGTCTCCACCATCCTGGTCCAATCCATATTCGCCAGATTCAAGACCAAAAGACGTCTTCCACCGAGCCCAATGGCCTTGCCAATAATTGGTCATCTCCACCTTCTTAGCCCATTACCTCACCAAGCTCTTCACAAGCTCTCAAACCGCCATGGACCCTTGATCCACCTCTTCCTAGGCTCCGTCCCTTGTATAGTTGCTTCCTCTCCAGAAATGGCGAAAGAGTTCCTCAAAACTCATGAGAATTCCTTCTCTAACCGGCCCGAGACTGCCGCAGTTGACTACCTTACGTACGGCTCCTGTGATTTTTCTTTTGCACCGTATGGACCCTACTGGAAATTCATGAAGAAACTCTGCATGTCTGAACTTCTCGGTGGCCGAACCCTAGATCAGCTCCTTCCGGTCAGGCGTGAAGAGATAAACAGGCTCGTGCAATTTTTGCTAAACAAGGCTGAAACAGGCGAGGCTGTTGATGTCGGAGGACAGCTTATGCGGTTGACGAATGATGTCATTTCAAGAATGACAATGAGCGAAAGGTGTTCTGGAAATCATGAACACAAGGCGGATGAGGTGACAAAGTTGGTGAAAGATGTTGCTGAGCTCACAGGGAAGTTCAACTTGTCGGATTTTATCTGGTTTTGTAAGAATTTAGATTTGCAGGGATTTGGGAAAAGGCTTAAGGAAGTTCACCACAAGTTTGATAATATGATGGAAAGGATTCTACAGGAGCACGAAGAGGCAAGGAAGAAGGAGAAAGAAAGAGATGGAGCTTACGTGGTGGAGGATTTACTCGATATTCTACTCGATATTTCCGAAGATCAGGGTGCCGAGATGAGATTGACCAGAGAAAACATAAAGGCCTTCATCCTGGTAAATATATGTCCTTTTGAGTTTTGACACGCTACTCGCGATCGCTATTCCTTGCTCATTTACTAACCAATAATAATGCTAGTCGTGAAATACGTAGAATTGTGCGAACGCTTTATAAAAAAAGTATTTCTATTATTAAAAAAATTAATTTTTTTTTTTATGTAGATGCAGCATTTACTTTATTTTTTATTTTTTAAATAATTACACGATTATGTATTTTATAATTATAAATATCATTTATTTTTACCAATATCTAAAGTTTGTAATGCGAAATTAGATCACATTTTTCATTGATTATGTCGGTTTAGATTGGGAAATCTTTTCTTCTCATCTCTCTTATTTGATCTCATATTATTTAAATTTTTATACAAGATATAATAAATCACTTAATTTTACAAATTTTAAAACAATAATAATCAATAATTTTTTAATCAATTTTTTAATTTTTATATTAAATTATCTCAACTTACTATCCAAGTGATGCTATTCTTCCTCGTCATTATTTACTAAATGAACTATAAATATAAAATAAAAATACTTTAATCATAAATAATTTTACAAAAATAATATCATAAATTAATATAATTTTATGTAATTTATTATATTATAAACTTTATTTTTAATGTAAAATAAATTTAATAAATTATTTAAATTTATATTAATTTATAAAATTATTTTATATAATCTCTACATGAATATAACAGTTCTCAAGAATAAAAGCAAAAATCTTTACAACAGCCTTAACTTTTCCTTCCGAGCTACGAAATATTATCATTTGAAAGTGACTAATTTAATAAAGATGGAATTGACAATGATGGTTGCCGGCCTCGATGGTTTGAGTACTCGGGTATACTTTTGCGCATTATATCCATTCCTAGACGCCAGTATGTGATTGGGGATGTTGAAAAATTACTAGCAAGGAAGAAATTAACTTTTAAGTGTAAAAACAGGATATATTTGCAGCTGGTACAGACACATCTGCAATCACTACAGAATGGGCAATGGCAGAGCTAATCAACCACCCAACAATGATAAAGAAAGCAAGAGAAGAGATCGATTCTGTAATTGGAAAGGGCAGACTAGTAGAAGAATCAGATATCGTGAACCTTCCTTACCTCCAAGCTGTAGTCAAAGAGACACTAAGGCTTCACCCGACCGGCCCCATAATCGTGAGAGAGTCATCTCAACACTGCACCATTGGAGATTACGACATTCCAGCAAAGACTAGGTTGTTTGTGAATGTGTGGGCTATCGGCAGAGACCCCAAACACTGGGAGAGCCCTCTGGAGTTCCGGCCAGAGAGGTTTTATAGCCAATCAGAGGGGAGTGCTGGTAACAGTCAGCTGGATGTTAGAGGACAACATTTTCATCTACTGCCATTTGGGAGTGGAAGAAGAGGAAGTCCTGGAACATCACTCGCTCTTCAGGTTGTTCAGACAACCTTGGCTACTCTGATTCAGTGCTTTGAATGGAAACTTCCTGGAGGAGATGGAACTGTTCAAATGGAAGAGGGACCTGGCCTAACCCTTCCAAGGGCTCATCCCTTCGTCTGTGTCCCAATGGCTAGGCTCAATCCATTTCCATCCTTCTCCTCAAGCACTAAGATTCGACAATAAAGAACGAAAGCAAGTGATATTAGAGAATTATATGTCGGTTTGGGACTCAAATCTGCAAACTTAAATTTAGAGAATTAGAGAATCCATCTCTGTTAGTTTGGCTCTTTCATGAATGATCTGTTTCATCCTTATATTTGGAATCCCAAGAATCATTATTTTGCGAGATTTCACAAAATCATGATAATGTGATAGCAAAATGAGAAATGATAGATTCAGTCATGGAATTGTAAACGACGTGCAATCGTTTTGAAAAAAAATTGAATATATATTAGACTCACGTGAAAAAGTTAATTTTTATCTAAAGGGACTGCACGTCGTTTGCAATTTCACGACTGTATATAGCATTACTCTATTAAATATTATAAATTAGATTTTACCATAGGGATGATGTGTTCACACTAAACTGGGCTTCAGTTCTTTATGGATCGACATGATCATGAAATGTGTCTCATTTGTCCAATATAGTATTTTAATAAACGGTGAACACAGTGATTTTTTTTCAGCCTTCTAGAGGACTTATTGTGCATGGAAGATTTATCCACTATGTTAAATGCTGCTGAAAGCTAAGGCAAGTTGCATGGGGTCAAATTCAATTGAGGAGGGACTAGTATAAATCATCTGCTGTTTGCAGATGATTGCATTCTTTTTTGTGATTCTGATTTACAGCAATGTGTCACGGACTTAGAAATTCTTCACACGTCCCGTGCGGCCTTAGGAGGGTTTGTCCCAGACAAGCTCCCAAGTAAGCCTTCTAAGCGACTCAAGACAAGAGAGAACAACTCTAGAGAGAGAGGGAGAGAGTAGAGAGAGAAGCTCTAGAGAACTTGTTTCTCTTATTGCTTGGTGATTTACACAAATGAGAGCCCCTCTATTTATAGGGAACTCTTGGTACAAAGAATGGCTCGGATTGTGACAAGTGTCACAATCTTAACGGTATGGAACATTCTAGACTACTTCTAGAAGTATAGCTAGGATTGTGACAAGTGTCACAATCTTAAAGAACCATCCTAGGGTTTACTATACAAATTTACAACATTCTAGAACATCCTAAAAGGGACTAGGAGGCTCTAGAAGGTGGTAGAATTCTCTAGAAAAATCCAGGTGGTGACATTCTCCCCCACCTAGCTTCGCGACGTCCTCGGCGCGGTATCCTCATGGAACCTTCGGATTTGATCTTCAATTCGCCACAGCGACTCTTTGGGTTCCCAAGTCCTCTCGCTCAAGGGCAATCCCTTCCACTTGATCAGATATTCTTGGCGTGGCTTGTGACCCCTTCGTCTAACTTTCCGATCCGCCAAGATCTCTTCCACTTCTGTATCAAGAGTGGTGGTTGTGCCCAATGGAGTGCGCTTAGACTCTCCTCGTGTCGGTTCTTCTTCATCACCATGATAAGGCTTCAGACAGCTTACATGAAAGACCTGATGAAGGTTGAACTTGGAGGGTAAGTCTAGCTCGTAGGAGGCCTTCCCTATTTTCTTGATGATTGGGAAGGGCCCCTCATATTGCCGCACAAGCCCCTTATGCAGCTTCTTGGTAAACTTGTGTTGGTTTGCCAAGATATTTAGCAACACCAAATCACCTACGCGGTATCCCTTGTGCCTCCTTGGTTCTTCAAGTTTTGAAGTTGGCATGGGATAAGGCGCTTGGGCGGGTGGTTTAGCGCTGGACTTCAGCTTAGTTCCATGATCCACCTCTCTCCTAGGTGGTAGTTGCTTGAGCAACTCTGGTGGCCTGACATCCTCATAGGCCTTGGGGACCTCTTTGGTCTCCTTAGGTGGAGGGGAGTGAATCTTCACTTCACCTTCCTTCAACGAAGCCAAGTAAGATTCTTCATCTTTCTTGACTTGCATAGCCGATAGGAGTTGGGTGGTGTTCGGCTTAGACATGGTGGGTATCATGCAAGGACCATCCTCCAAGATGCACACCGAGTTGTAGTGAGGAAGAGACACTACATTGAACTGTCTTAAGAACTCCATTCCCAACACGACGTTGAAGTCGTCCATGGGGGCGACGGAGAAGTCCACCTTCCCCTTCCACGTGCCAAGTTGTAGCTCTATGCCATGAGCTACACCATCAAGCGGTTTGGCTTCAGAATTCACCGTCTTCAGCCATCCGTGACCCCTTTTGAGAGGGATGCCTAGCCGTGTGGCTTCTTCCTTCTTGATGAAGTTGTGAGAAGCTCCCGAGTCGACCAGGGCATGGGTCTCTTTCCCATTGACGAACACCTCTACAAACATTAAGGATCTATCCTTAGTGGTTGGCTTGGTGTTTGCCTTCAGTGAGTTGAGAAGTTGCAAGCATCCCATTTGCGACTTCTCTTCAACTTCTTTCTCCTTGAGCATGGCGTTGAGAGCCTTCCTCTTAGGACAGTCTCTAGCCCAGTGTGGCCCATCACAAAGGAAGCAAGCACCCTTCGGCTTCTTGTCTTTGGAATGGTGCTCCTTCCTACCTTCCCTCGATGTCGAAGGCATGTCTCCACGCTCTTTGTGCTGTGGGGACTTGTACACCTTTGCTCCCCCACCTTTGTCATGATTATCCTCCGAAAACTTGGGCTTTGAAGAGTTATCACTCTTGTGATACTCGAACTCTTCCAAGGTTTCTGCTACGGTTAAGGCGGTGGAGATGTCGGTAATCCCACGTCGCTTGAGCTCTTGAGCCACCCATGACTTGAGGCCATCGGTGAAATTGAAGAGAAGATCTTCCTCGCTCATGTTCGTGATTTGAAGCATGAGAGCAGAGAACTCCTCAACATAGTCGCGGATTGAAGAAGTGTGCTTCAACTCCTTCATTTTCTTCTGCGCATAGAGGGCCACGTTCTCAGGGTAGAACTGCCTCTTGAGTTCACGCTTGAACTCCTCCCATGAATTGATGGTGCACGTACATTTCTCTATCTCACTGTACTTACGACGCCACCAAGTACCAGCAAGATTAGTAAGATAGAGGGAAGCAGTACGTACCTTGACATGCTCGTCTAGCATGTTCAACGCTTCGAAGTAGCGTTCCATGTGCCACAGGTAGTTGTCGAGTTCTTTGGCATCCCGCTTACCGTCGAACTCCTTTGGTTTGGGAGTATCCACCCTTGGTGTTGCTACCATACCAGCTCCAAGGTTACCCCCGTTGGCCACTGCCCGCTTGCATATAGCCCAGTCCGCCCTGGTCTCCTCCAGACCGACGCGGTGTTCCTCCATTTGCTCCTAGAGTTTGATTAGTTCCCCCAAGACCCGGTCTTGGAAGGCAACGTTCTCAACACGTTGTGCTTCAAGGGTGGGGTTGATGGTGCACAGAATGGACTCCTTGAGCGATTCGGATTGGCCCTTCAATCCTAGCTCCTCCATGCTTTGCTCCATGATGTCAAGACGGTCTTTGACATCTGCCACAGCCACCTCCACCCTGGTCACGGTGTTGTCAAGGGTGCTCACCTCCCTGTGAGACTGATCCCATTCTTCCATCTTGGCCAATATCTTGGCCATGGTCTTCTCGATGCTATCGAGGCGAGACTCCACGGACGAGGTCGACTCCTTCGACCTCTTACTCTTGCGTGGCTCCTGGTTCTCCATGGTGACCACACTTGGTTCCGCCATCCCAAGCTCGATGCTCTGATACCAACTGTCACGGACTTAGAAATTCTTCACACGTCCCGTGCGGCCTTAGAAGGGTTTGTCCCAGACAAGCTCCCAAGTAAGCCTTCTAAGCGACTCAAGACAAGAGAGAACAACTCTAGAGAGAGAGGGAGAGAGTAGAGAGAGAAGCTCTAGAGAACTTGTTCCTCTTATTGCTTGGTGATTTACACAAATGAGAGCCCCTCTATTTATAGGGAACTCTTGGTACAAAGAATGGCTCGGATTGTGACAAGTGTCACAATCTTAACGGTATGGAACATTCTAGACTACTTCTAGAAGTATAGCTAGGATTGTGACAAGTGTCACAATCTTAAAGAACCATCCTAGGGTTTACTATACAAATTTACAACATTCTAGAACATCTTATAAGGGACTAGGAGGCTCTAGAAGGTGGTAGAATTCTCTAGAAAAATCCAGGTGGTGACAAATGGGACACATTGGGGAATATTTTGCACACTTATGGATGGGTCTCGAGATAACAAGTTAATAAGCAGAAAACTTCACTTTTCTTCAGTGCAAACACAAGGCAAGAAGTCAAACATCATCTTTCTCGGATTATTGGGGCTAGATTATCAGATGATTCAGAAAAGTAGAAATAAATGTATGGCTTTTTAGTGCATTAAAGAGAGTAAAAAAGAGGCTAAATAGTTGGAAAAACAAGACTTTGACTCATGCCGGGAAGGAGATACTTCTCAAGTCTATAATCCGGGCCATTCCAACCTATGCCATGCATGTTTGTGTTCAGGTTGCCAAAGCCATTTTGCAAGGATATATCCAAGATGATAGCTAATTTCTGGTGGGGACACTTAAAAGAACACTAGAAAGGTGCATTGGAAGCAGTGGTCTGGGATGGGACTGCCTGAGGGTCAAGAAGGGCTGGGTTTTAGAGATATGGAGGGCTTCAATCAAACTTTGTTGGCAAAACAAATGTGGAGACTCCTTGTAAATCCAGAATCTCTTGTGTCTCGGGTCCTAAAGAAAAAATACTGCAAAAAGCATGATTTGTTGACTGTTAAACTGAAATACTCCTCTTATTTGATATGGAAAAGTATTTGGTAAAAGAAGGTCTAAGATGGCGGGTAGGAAATGGAGCTAAAATCAGAATATGGGAAGACTCCTGGCTGCCTACCCCTGTTTCTCATAAAGTTCAATCCCAAGTTTCAATTTTACCTAAAGATGCATGTGTTAAAGAATTGCTGGATGAGTCTGGTCAGCGGAGATCTTCTTTAATTGACAGCATTTTTAATGAAGAAGAAGCTTTGGTAATCAAATGTTTGCCTACTAGTCGAAGGGGTAGCAAAGACCATATGTTCCGGGGCCCTTCCAGAAATGTTTCTTTAATGTCAAGTCAGCCTAACATCTTTTCAGCCAGCTAAAAAGAGTCAATATGAGAGAGGGTTCTCTACAGATTACTATCTCCTAAATTCTAATTGTGTAAAGGTTTTCTTATAGAGAGCTTTGCCTGAAGCACTTCCAACAAAGGATAACCTGTTTGTGAGGAAGACAAGTAGATGGAAATTGTCCTTTATGTTCTCAGGCTGAAGAAACAAGTGGCCATGTGCTTTGGATTTGTATAGCAGCACAGGATGTGTGGTCAGAGATATCCTAAGGATATGATAGAGCTTGTTGCAATTGTTTTCCATAGAATCTGGCACAGGAGAAATAAGGTTTGTCTTTGAAAACCTCTTAAAAAGCCCAGCCATAATTTGGACTGTTGTAAGAAGGGAAAAATCTGAATTTAAAGCAATTCAACAAGTTGCAAACAAGAACTAGAGTACAAGAAGTACGGGAATTGTATAACCAGTGGAGTTGTTGAAACTTTCATAGAGCATTCGCATTAGTTTCATTAAAATTTATTATCAAAAGTTAATGAAAAGTACAAGTTTATACATATATAAAAAAAAAATCGTCATATTTCATAAAAAAATGGATAAAAAAAGTGAGGAGAATAGAATAAGAATAAATACTTTTTGTTTGGGTTTTGAATAATAATTCATCAAAACTCATCAAATTTAATGAGTTACTACTCAAAAATCAAACAAAAAATACGTTTATGTTGTTCTCTCCACTTTCTTTTTCTCAATTTTGATTAAATATGTCGAAAATTTTTTAATGTGTGTGTAAACTTGTACTTTTTATAAATTTTTAATGATAAATTTTGATAAAATCAATGTGAATGCTCTTATAATTGGTTTAAAGTCAATTGGGAAGCTGCTATGCTGTAAATCTGATGAAAATGGGGGAAGGTATTGTTGTTAGGAACTGGTCTAGGGACATAGTTGCTGCTGCAGGATGGTCACGTCTGTTCCTATCCAATCCTTTACATGCGGAAGCACTTGTCTTGGAAAGAGCAATCACACAAGTCACAAAACTGGGCCTAAATCAGACTGTTTTTGAAGGGGATTTTTTGGTTCTAATCAAGGATGTAATGACATGAGCAGTATGCTGAATAGTTCCTGATATGGGCAAATGGTCGAAGACCTGAAGATTTTCTTTGACAACTCTGCTGCTAGAAAACTTCAACATATTCCTCGCAATGGGAACCAATAACTATGCTACACATATTATGGCCAAACAAGCAATGGATTTTGAAGAGGATTTGGTTTGGATCGATGATGGCCCTACTGATGTCTTATGTTGTATTGAACAAGAAAAGCTGTAATTAATATTGCTTTGTTTATTCTGTTATAAATGAAAGTCAGTATTTGTATATATATATATATATATATATATATATATAAAAGAAATTGATAACGAGCAGGCGGAATGGAGTTTCGGTACCGAATTTACCGATGTACCGTTCACAAAAGTTGTGTTAATTTCTGCATACATTCATAGAAAATGATAGTAGTACTAGTTACATAATAACCAATATATAGTGCTGATGATAGACACAAACTTTTTTCAAATATGATTGGAGGCTCCTCTAATTTAATCCATAAATCTGTCACGTGTTCTTCATGTCAAAGTTACATCTTATCCAGCTATTTAAGGTGTGATACTTTTCATTATTATTGTTGTATTATTTGATTAAAAATAATAATATGATGATAGTATTAATTATAATATTCTCTTTTAAAAAAATTACTATGTATTCATTCAATATGCAAAAATCACAAATATGTCTTTTTAGAGGCTTAGCTTGTACCTTGCACACTTCAAACTCTTGCAAACATAAATCCTTACGTGCAAACAAACGTTTGACCAAGGTAGAACACATGTCTTCACCAAAATGAATTGCAGGCGTGGAAAATACAAGAATTGCATGTCAAAGTTTAGGAGTTAGGGGGGAGTTGACAATTGCATCACAGAAAGCATATTCTGGCTAAATAAAAATTTAAGATTCTGTTTGGGGACTTCACAACCACTCTTCGGGTATATGCTTCGGGTATAAAAGATTAAAAATTAAAAAAAAAACAAAAAAAGAAGAAAGCAAGCAATGTTTAACATAATTTTTATCCTTTCTCTACTGCATATCAATCTATATATTATTACATAATAAATATGTAGTGATACACAAAATTACTTATATATAGCATTATTCAATTTGATAATATACTTTTATTTTTTTTAAAAAAACCCATATATGAAGTATCTTATGAATGTGATTAGATGTTTAATTGAGATACAATCAGAAATGGCAAATAAATTATGAGAAATATTAAAATTTAGAGTCTCATGTCATCATACTAATTACTATATTGATAATGCATTGATATATGACATTGTTGAAAGTAAGATTGAATACCCTTTTTTTAAAGTTAATAAAAACGAATACTTGAATTTGCAATTTTGAACGATAACACGCTGTTAGGTTATTAAAAAATATATTTATAAATAAAAATAATAACAAATTGCATTATTCGGCTCCTACCACCCTATATGAAAAGATGGAATATAATAGGATAATGATAGCTTTCTATATTTTTACCATTTTTTTTATTGTTTATAGTGTATTAGAATTTTGATTTATTATTATTTTTTAAAGTATTTTTTTAACATTCTTAATTATTAATAAAATTTTAAAAAATATATAATTTTCTTAATAATTATTTTCTTAATTCAAAAGTTAAAAAAAATTAAAATAATAAGAAAAGAATAATAAAATAGTTGAAGTATAATAAGGCTATTATTATTCGAATATGATTTCATAGTATTTGGTACGTGGGACCTAATTCCAGCGTGTAGCTAATCACCATTCTCCTACCCGCCCACGGTTTTCTGCGTATTTAATTCGTAAGGCTCTCTCTCTCTCCCTCTCCCTCTCTCTCTCTCTCTCTCTCTCTCTCGTTTATCCTTTCTGAAGTCTCGGTCTGGTCCATTTTTTCTTCGATATGTTTTCTCTATATTCTTGTTTTCTTGGGGCATACTGGTGTGAATCATAAATATTTTCGGTCGTGTGCTTCCGTTCGCTCATTTATTCTGTGATTCATCAGATCTCAACAACTTTTTCTTTTGGTTTACTTTCACATGGTTTTTTGAAATTCTTCCGCGTTTCGTTCATATGGATTCAATAATGGATGAGATGTTTCAAAAAGTGGTTTTTCCATTGAATTCTGAATACTGGGTTACCGTTTCTTTGTAGATTTTTCCGTTTGCAAAGAGATTAACCCGATTTGTCTCCGATTAACTGTTGTTGTGAATAATATTTCTGGATTCCTTGAAAAAGTGACCAAATTTGAGTTTTTGTATCCTTTCAGAATGGTCACAGTTAATATTGGAACGCTCCATTATGTCTTGGACCATATATATGGTGCATTAATGCACAGAACAAAGATAAGCCCACCGTTCTTCTCCAGAGGATGGGGCGGCACAAAGCTTGACTTGCTGGAGAGAATGATCAAACAGTTGTTCCCGGAGGTGGAAGGCGAAAATTGGCCTCCCATTTTGGTGAAACCCGTTTGGAAAACGGTCTGGGAGACCAAGACTGCATGTTTGCGAGAAGGAGTATTTAGGACCCCTTGTGATGAGCAATTACTAAGTGCATTACCTCCCGAGTGCCACAATGCTAGGGTTGCTCTCCTTGCACCGAAATTCGTTCCCCCACAGAAAATGGCTTGCGTGATTCATCTTGCAGGTAACTGGGAATTTTGGAATTTTGGATTTGTTTGATTGTCATTCTTATCTCATCGAGATTGAACGTTAGGTTAGTTTTACGGTGTTGGTACAGATTTAGCTATCTAGTTTCTGATTTTCCAATTGCCACAAAGAATTTAATAGTGGTAATATTCTTAATTGTTTGATTATGTATGATTCAATGTAGGATTTTCGGTTCAATATTTGAGTTTACATTGTTTTACCAGATAATGCATTCGGTTCAATATTTGATTGTTTCCCTAAACAAAAAGTAATTTATCCTTTTATTTAATAAAGCGCCGCCTAAATTAAAAATTGCTTTGACTATGAGCGGTCTAAAATTTGTAGCCTGAACTGTTGATAGCTGCTTTAGATCGTTTGCATTTCTTTAATATGTTCTCAATTCCTACATATGTAATATGGATTTCAAAAGAGAAAAACCCAAGTCTATTTGTAGTAAAAAAGAAAAAAGGGAGGGGGAGGGGGGATTAGTTTTTCTTTGTTTCATTAGAGCTACGCTTTAAGGTTAGTTGGACAGGTTGGATTGGCAATCAATAGCTAGGAATTTAGAGTTTTCTAATAATTTTCCCCCTTATTAAAATAAAAATAAAAATCACGCTGTTTTGTTTTCCTTTATAACTAGTTTCCTCTGTTGGGCAGAGGGCAGGGATGATCCAACATGAAATTTCCTCGATGAATTTTAGGGATAAACTGGTAACTACACTCTGGAAACAATAATTAAATTAGTTTCATTTTCTCTAGGAGGTTGAAAGTATGATATTGCTACTGATTTGCTCATTTCCTTCAAATGTCATGTAAGAACATATTTTGCATTCAGATTAAGTATGAGGTTTTGCCTCTTGGCAGTTTGAAAGGAGTGCAGTTATTTACTTAGTTTCTAAAAAACCTTATGTCGCAATTAGTCCTTTTTCGTTCACTTCAAAAGGAAAAGAAAGTCTTTTTCATTCAAGCATTTGTATTCCATCATGGTTGTGAATGATCCCATGATACATTAATTACAGACAGATATATCATATCTACATTATGTATTACTTGAGAGATTGTTGGGACACAAAAATCTGCTCTACAAATATATATTTTTTTCTTGTTTGTGATATTTCCCATAATAATTTATTAATGTCTGAGTAACTTTCAGATATACCAGTGGTGAAACCTCCTCCCATTGGTCTATTTGACATTTGGTACTGAGCTATCTGGACTACCACTTGGAGCCTCTTTTTGCAGGTACTGGAGACCATACCTTTGAGCGGAGATTGCGCCTTGGTGGACCTTTGTTGAAGAAAAACATTGCAACCATGGTGCTTGAGAGGTAAAAGCCAATTCTGCATACAGCCAACTAATCTTAGAAATTGAAAGACGTCATCTTTTTATTAATCCATTTAAATATGAGCTTTTGATTCCTGAAGCATATGTATTACAGCCCTTTCTATGGACAAAGACGTCCCATGTTGCAGTATGGTTCAAAACTTTTGTGCGTTAGTGACCTGCTTTTATTAGGAAGAGCAACCATTGAAGAGGCCCGTAGTCTCTTATATTGGTTAGACTCCGAGGCTGGGTTTGGCAAGATGGGTATTTGTGGACTCAGTATGGGTAAGACTGAAACTGAATTCATTGCTAGAGATTAAAGATAACTGGATGTGATATAGCTTTGAGGTTCTATCTTCTGTGTGGTAGATTTAATTTGAATTGGGTGGCTTTTAACAAACAAATATATTCAGTGGGAAAAATATCAGAAAACTTCCACCCTTAACATACGTAAAATTTTGCTCAAAACTTTGATTTTCATGGAATCCAGGAGGAGTGCATGCTGCAATGGTTGGATCACTTCACCCTACACCTGTTGCAACCCTACCTTTTCTCTCACCACACTCTGCTGTTGTGGCATTCTGTGAAGGAATATTAAAGCATGGTACTGCATGGGAGGCTCTAAGAGAGGATCTTGCTGTGCACAAGGCTGCAATGACTCTCGAGGAGGTGAGAGAACGGATGCGAAATGTACTGTCTCTCACAGATGTCACTCGCTTTCCAATTCCCAAAAATCCTGATGCTGTAATCTTTGTTGCTGCCACAGTAAGTACCAGATCTTGGCATCCCCTTCCAAAGACTTGATTTAGGAGAATTTATCAGCTTTATATCATTTCATTTCTATGTGTGTTTTTTTTTCGACTTATTTTTTATAGTTGTGGTTTCTTTCCCTAGTTAAGGTCAACAAAGAGTTGGCAGTCACGCCCCTTTATTAGTACTATTTTCTTGATTTTGCTTTGCTAACTCTGGTCTTAAACTGCAATCACGCTTCAGGATGATGGGTATATCCCAAAACACTCAGTGCTAGAGCTTCAAAAAGCTTGGACAGGTTCTGAAGTGAGATGGGTCACTGGAGGGCATGTCTCGTCCTTCCTTCTACATAATGGTGAGTTCCGAAAGGCGATCGTTGATGGGCTTAACAGATTAGAATGGAAGGAGTCCCCATCATGACAGTGGCATCACATGGAAGAAGAGACTGCATTTATTCTTTTGGTAATAATCTTCTTCTCTTCACTGACGCTGTAAAATGAATCATAGCTGATTGATTCCTGTGAACAACCCCCCAAATGATAGAGTAGGGTTGTTTTGTGAATTACCATTTATTAAATTATTTCATTATGTACTTTCAATCGAAAAACTTAACGGTTTTTAGGAAAAATGTGAGTGACTATTGAAATTAATAAAAGAAATGTGATCAGTGAAAGTTCTTTTCGATTTTGGTTTGGTAAAGTGTGGACGTGTGATGTTGGCAAGCATTATAAGGTGCCGGACCAAGAGGTTTAATTGATGAAGTGGTCAGTTTCCTTGTTCGCGCATGAACGCATTGAGAGAGGGTGAGGTTTCCAATATTTAGGCATTATGCAATTCATCGATCACTTATTTGATGTTGGCATGAAAACAGAAAGTTCTTGTTACCTTTAATCGCGTCGATTCTTTCTTCTCATTTTTTCTTTGGAAAGTTTTGGAAGGTAGAAACTTGAGATACGGTATGTCAATAAGAAAAGAAAAATGATATGTTCACCCTAGAAGTCGTCCCCTTGGCTAGAAGCTCTGGTTGTCTCTGAGACAAGCAAATTTATTTTGATATGGAGTTATTGCATCTTCTTTGACATTGTATATAGCACAAAGACGGGTAATACAATTGCGCAACGGCATTCGTCAAATCCACCATCGCTGCTTAATTTGCATCATTGAGAACGGCCTGTCGTTTGTGAACAAAAGTAATGTCATCTAAGTAGTAAACATCAAAGTGGCATGTCTATCAAACATCCCCTGATAAATGTTTTGCCTTTTTTTAATTTGTTTTGGATGCAACTGAGATCTTTGTTTTTCACACTATTTATTTCTATCATTAGAAATTAATATTAATAGCATAAATGTGCTTTTTGTTATAAAACTAAAGAAAGAAACTACTATTGCAAAAGAGAAATAAGAAATTCTCACTGAAATTCTTAAGAACTGAAACTTTCTTTCTCTCTCTATATTTTCTTATGAATTTCATTACAACTGAAGTTCCTATTTATAGGTTTTGAAATTACTATGCAAGTTACTATGCAAATCACTATGCAGAATTTAATATAATAGTGATGGGGTCATTCACATAATTTTAGTGGTGGGATAGGGAGACGGCTGCCGACGTTCGTTCATTACACTTTTACAGTTGTCTCAACCTCTTCTTAATAAATATATATATAAATTAACATGTTTTTAATATAAGTGATGTAGCAATTTCGTGGAGATGGTATATAATAATATTTCTGACTGGGAAACGTTATCAACTTGGCTAAACACAACCATTTTAAGATCTTCACAAGAAGAGGACAGATTGTAAGGGCCGGAGGTGCAGTTTTTAGAGATGAAATAATCATCTTGAGAGTTTTGTTGTCATCATGCAAGGAATTGTAATTACTAATCTGTCCCTAGAAAACTCAACAAAAAAAGGAAAAAGAAACAAGAACAAACCCTCTGAGAAAAATGGAAGGAGACTAGGGGTACGGCTCAAATGCATATTTCTTTGTCTTCCGAATCGCAGAACTCGGAGTGGGCAGAGAAAAGAGTGAATAGACCCTACTCGCCTAATAAAATTTCTCTCGTTCTGCGTTTGGGCCAGCCTGAACAAGACGCCTTTTTTTCTTTGGACACGTACAGCATATGCATAAAATGCCGTTTATGTGGCCTTGCGCATGTCGTTTGGGCCGAAAAGAGAAGCCGGTTTGTAATTTCAGCCGAAGCCTGTTTATCAGTTTCAAACGACGGCCGTGACTCATGAGTGCTGCATGCATGCAACAACCCCAAGGCCGAATGGGTGTTTCGGTTTAAACTTTGGACTTTGGACACCCGGCTTCGGCTTTAAATTATAATCAAACACCAAAAATAAAATAAATAAATAAATAGAAGAAAAATATTTTCTTCTACTTCGCTGCTTGTCTTCTTCATTTACTTTATTTTCCAGTCAAAAATGGCAGCGGATCGAAATAATTAATTCTGCTGAAAGAATTCTTTATTCAAGAAGCGACAAAACGAGAGAGAATTCTACTGCTTCAGATTTAAAATTGTCTCTGTGTGGTCCTATACATCTCTATATAAGGAGAAAATGAAGACAAAAGAAAGCTGCATTAAGAGTTTTAAGGGAAAGATCATAATGAAGATATGATGTGGGTCTAGGGTTTTCTTTCTTTTTCTTTCTTTCTTTCTATCTATCATTCCTGTCGAGGGCGTGCTAGCCAGATGGAGCTAAGAGCTCGGAGACGATGGAAGTACTCCGCCATTGCCAGAAAACACCTTGCAGCTTGACGTGTTGTCAAAAACTGATGCAACCGGTGAATGGTCTGGTGCCTCAGATTGTCCGCCTGTAAGTTTTTTTTTTTTTGGGCAAAGCATAATATTGCATAGAATACACCATCAAAAAATTAAAGAATTAAAAAAAGAAGTATCATAACTTGACTTTAAGGGAAGAATAAAGGCTAGCTATCTGGTTAAATGATTGATCAATGTAGACAGAGACATGAGATTTTAGTAAAGATTAAGAAACACAAGCTAGACTTTGCAGCAACAGTGAATGCAGCACTAGTACTTGTTTAATATTTGTCAAATTGGCTAAAGAATAACATGTGAGAGCGTGAAATGTGCTTTTGAAAATAGTCTTGGCAGGTATTGGCCACAAGAGGTTTGACAAGCAGAAAGGAATAGAGCCTTCCTGACATATATTATATATGAAAAGAAGTTTTCTTACTTTGTTTTCTTTCTTTAATAGTACTGCAGCTGCATGGTAACTTAAATACATATATAGGATTTAGTTTACCATATAATAGCTGATGATCTTCTTCTTGTCGCATATATAATAACTAGGTCATATGTCAAAAGGTAACAGTAATGGTGATCATTAGTGTACGTGCAGTATGGTGTTTGAGGAGATATATAGCTCTATAAGTCAACATATGGCACATATGAACGGTCAACAAAAGTCTCACACGCACCTATCTCGCTAAGCTAGGAGGTTGAATTTGCTGATAATGATCGTAATTGTGATGAATTCACTGCCACTTCCTATGGCTTCCTCGGTCAATATGCCCAAAAATTCCACTTCAACATATTATTATTTCTACCATTCCATCCAAACTCGTGTCGTTTTTTCCAAATCAGGGTCTTAGTTTTCAAAGGTTTAACCGTGCTTAAGCATGCTTTAATAATCCAACCTACCACAGGCCCACCCATTCCTAATACCACGAACAATATCAGGCGTATTATATATCTATATATTTGGCTTCTATATATAAGTCTATTTATAAGAGTTGCTAGTCAAGAAAACAGGTTATGGGAAATTAAGGGCCTACATGCATGTCGCTAAGTCAAACGGTTAGTACTTTCGACCATGCCGTCATGCAGATCAATTGGGGCTACGTAGTTACCCGGTTGACCTGCTGGCATGGAAGCTGTATGGAGGAGTGCCACGTGGACTTGATGCCAACATATGGCCAGTTTTTGGTCATGTTTTTATATTTTGAAATAAGGAACAATAAATTCTTTACATAACACATATTTTTCACATATAGATCACTTTCAACCTAAGAAACAATTGCATTCATTTATATACTAATATATATGTAGGCATATATACGTTACTTATAATATTACCCACCATCTATGGAATTAATTAGAAGACACGTTAATGGTCCTAACAATATTGACATGGGCTGTGGCCAACAGGACGGGTGTAGGCTGCCTAAAGTATGTCCCTTTCGAGTAATCAAGTTCCCGAAACATTTCACGAGAGGTGGGCATGCATGTAGTCACACGATCGAATGGTTTCCATGTATTTATTTATATAAGCATGACCAGCCACCTCATGGACACGAGAGTACATGGAGTAGTTCCTATGTTGGGGTAGGTTTTCCAGCCTAAACATGATGACGAGCATAATCGCTTTTAGAATTCCCCAAACCCAACTTTAGTCAGAAAATCGATGTTACCGGGGGACCACCTGTGATTTAGAGTCTAGGCAGGGATGATCGAAACCTTAATAATCAAGGAGAGAGAGAGAGAGAGAGTATGAAACTTTGAGTTATGGGTCATGAGATGATGAGAAACGTACCTGTCTAACAAAGCCTTCAACAGTGGAGAGCTTGTTCATGGCTACAGCCATCTGACCCATGTAGTTTGACATGTTGGGAGGGCTGCACAATGAGTCGGAGGTTATGGTCTCTACGAGTGACCGGTTTAGAGCTTCAAGCCCTTGAGATAGAGCATCTTCAGCCTCCTGTGTTGATTGTTGCAGCCCACATATACCCATTATTTGTTGCTCCGTTAATGGCTCAATTTGATTCGATATAATCTAGCACGTACGTACACACATCAAAGTAAGACTTTTGATCTCTCAGTACTAAAACCTATTAGAGGTAATATTAATCGGTGAAAGTATGAAAACATGTGAAACAATAATGTCTATTAATTTTCATCATGCATGGAAAATATTCTTTTCTTGGCTAAGATTAATTTCTTGTTCGAACAAGTTGGTTATTTATGTACTAGAAACCAATTAAGGACAGGGATCGTGATCATGAGCATGGAGTACGTTTGAAACCTTTTTCTCCCATCGATATGAAATAAATAGAAGACAGTACTAAAGACGTTGATAGTGGAGCGATGAGCATGGCTCTAGCTTTCTATTTCTGTCCCAAACCAGAAATTGTTTGAACGTGCATATATCACTTTATTGGAACGACATCTAAGTACTCCTCCCTATAGTAGAAACCTTCACGATAACTTTCGTCAGTCCCTGATCCTTATTCATTACCCAATACCTTCCTTGCCAGTGCCACCGACTAGTTGGACAGTGCATTTAACATAGTTTTACATGACCTTCGTGCTACAGAATTTAGGGAGGCCGTTTGGAAAATTAAAGTCGAGTTGATATGATATGAAATGAAATGAGAGTTGAGATCAATTGATTAAATATTATTAAAATATAGGTATTTAATATTATCTTTATTTTGAAATTTTAAAAATTTTAATTGTTTATAATTATAATAATTAGATGAGATTCTTCAAATGAATTCTGAATCACCCGTCTCTCATCATATCCCAGCTTCCTCATCAGTTTTCACATAAACGAATTGAGACATGCTAGGGAGAAGCCACATCCAAGAGCACTCACTCACATGAACAGTGATGTGAACAGTACACATCACTGTTCATGTGAGTGAGTGCTCTTAGATGTGGCTTCTCCCCTTCATTTTCGAAACGAATTATATAGATCTAACGTTTACATATATCTAACGAGAATGGAAGATCTATCAAACCCTGAATAAATCTACTAGTACTAGTACTGTTAGTTACTTAAATTAATATTCATGGTTAGGGACTTTCCTGATCAATCTCTTTGTCATTTTTGTTGCATATCTAATAATGTTCTATTTCTTTTCCTGCTTATATACTTTTACTAATTTTATGAAACGCAAGAGAGCATGAAAAGAAACGAATAAGTTATCATTAATTACTATAAAAAGGGCATTGGCCAGGCTGGTGTACGTACCTTGATGAGCTCAGATGGCTTGAATCCACCGATCCATAGAAAGCATCGTTCCGCCGGAGTCTTCCACATGCCGGAGACAAGATGGAATACGTCGGTTTTGGCAACCATGCTTTTGAGGTTCATTGCCTCGTCAAAATGTGCTAAGCAATTGTCGACAAATAGCTGAAGGTCATTCTCTGGCAAATGCTCCTGTACTGCAGCTCGGAGCTCACAAGTGATTCGATGATGTTCCTCCAGCCACCTAGCAAACTCCATGTCGAAGACAGCAGCATCTAGAAAATAAAATAAAATGGTTATATCATGAAACGAAAATGATATATAAACTCTTGATCAGGTAGTTTTTTTTTTTCTTTGCATGAATTGGAAATACCTGAGCTAATGTTGCTAACAGCAAGTGAAAATCCCTGATCTCCGCCTAAAAGAGATTCACCACCAAAAAAGATGCCCTGGGCGAAACCCAGTTATTGGATAAAATATATTACATGCATGGTATGATATTCTAGCAGCAAGAATGGGTACGTAGCTCAATGAAAAGAGAGTCCTTACTTGAGCCCTAGCTCGCTGTAGTTCTTGTTCTATCTGAGTGAGCTTAATCCTACTCGATTCTAACTGCTGAACATATGCCTGTAATATTTGGATAAAAAAAAAAAGAAGATTTGGAGCTCATAAATATTTATATTGTTTTAAAAAAAAATTAAAGCTTAGAAGTGTTGTCTGAAATGCTTATAGAAACATAACAGATATGGAGTACTTGTTAATTGTTATTTCAAAGGGATTTATAAATACCTTTTTTCTAAGCCTGCTCTTCCTAGCCGCCTCTCTATTTTGAGCAAGTCTTCTCAGAGTCTGCTTAGAAAACAACATGCAACTCGTTCGACACTGTCCGACAAGCAAATTACGAGAGTTTTAAATTAAAGTAAGAAAAGAACCAAATAAGTAATTACCTTCGGATCTGGTGTTTTGGGTCCTTCCTGTTCAGAACTTGATGTTGGCCCTTTGCGAATACCCTCACGCAGCTGCCACAACATTCAAAACTAACAAAATCAGATCATTAAACTAAATATTTAGCATATAAAAAAGTTGCATGTAGTTCAGAATCTCAGTTGTTAGAAGGCTACTGGCAATATATTATTCTTGGGTTAATTATAATTAGACTTTGCTCATATTAAATTATAACATGAAGACTATATACCTTCATCGCTTTGGCAGGTTCATGCCCCGAGGGAGCGTCATTGCGTGCGTTGGCCAACTCCATCAACGGTTCCGATTGTCTCTTGGAACCACTCGTTATTGCTGGAGAAACCAACTCCGTACTTGCCTACCAAACACAAACAAACCCCGAAGCCAGTGATTTAATAATTCAATTATGATTTAAAATAAGTGTATAAATGAAGGATTAGGCTTATAACATGATACTTTTGTTGATGGTGGCTCTACGTGCATAGGCTGAGATGGAAAAATGTTGAGAGTTGGAGGCTTCATTCCTTGGTTCTCTGCAGAAAAAAATCCTGACATCAATTAACTCTTCTAATTAGAGAAGATATAATATAAGTCAAATATTTTAAAGGTGACATAATGACTAAATTGAGGACCCAAGTGAGGGGAAAGGGAGAGAAGGCATGAAGGTACTATATATGAGCTATATGGAAGAGAGTCTTTGGGATCGCCATGCATGCATTTGTGGCTCTGTACCATCAAAATAGAAAAAGGAGGAAAGAAATAGAAGAAGTCACCGAAAACCCAATTACCAACTGCGTACCCCTTTTTCAGTACACATGTGGATTCGCAACGAATACATGATCATCAGCGGGTTCGTTACAAGTCATGGTCCAAGCTCCATACAGCAAGAAACACAGAAAATACGAGAGAGAGAGAGAGAGAGAGAGAGAGAGATGAAAGTATTTCTTCTTTTTTACTTTCTGCAAAAATTCGGTCAAAGAAAGTACTGAGAAGAGATTTCAATCTGTTGGGCATGCTTTTCCTGTGACCCAAACAGCTGTTTCCCAAAACAATCTCCCCAGCAGATTCGCATAAAACAAGAATTCCTTCTAATTTGAAGAGAGGGGGCAGAGAGATCGAGCTCACGTCTTTGGTCTTGGAGAGTAGAGGGGTCTTGTTGATCATCCAGGTAAAGAAAAAGGGCTTGATCCAATTCTCCTAAATCATAAGCTCCGGAATCTTTGCCTCTGCTGATACAAATTTTAAAGGGAAAAAGAAAATCAAAATAGGAGTTAAAACATGAGCAGTATCATGGGGTGATGATCAAAGAAAATAAAGATAAAAGGGGAACTCTAGTCTTAATTTGCTGATTCTATTCTTATTCTAAAATTACATGAAGTTTTCAGGAAAGGAGGATGATGAAGATGGTTGCATCATCCCATAAGGAAACCGATGATGATCTTGTGTTTGATGCTGATGCTGCGGTTGATGTTGTTGTCTATGGTGGTGTTGTAGTTGTTGTACTTGGGTCTGGTGACAGGTCGCCTTAATATTTGAAGCCATGGAAGGAGTCCCTAAAGCTTGGTTTTTTGCTCTTGATCTTCTCCTACTTCAAGATCAGTTCCTGAAAACCTCGTTCATTAATGATCAAACAACCACCCACTTTTTCCTCCGATGGCCATTTCCTCTCCTTCATTACCCGGAAAGATTGAGATCTGAGCAATTTAATTGTGAGAGGAAGGGAGAGTCGGTTATGGATAGTGGTGGAGCTCGAATGGAAGATGTAGCGAAAAAAGAGAGAGGAAAAGAAGGAATTGAATTGCATACAAACAAACAAAAGATAAAGGTCTTAAATTTTTGCTCCCCCTAATCTCTCTCTCTCTCAGAAGCGGACGACTTTCTGAAAACCAGTTTTTCAGATAAAGCGGTTCTAAAGAATAAGATATGTGTTATTCAACTCTCTCTCTCTCTCTCTCTCTCTCTCTCTGTGGAGATCAGAAGCAACAGAAGACCAGGGAGAAACAACGTCCCTTTCGACTGAGAAAAACAATCTTGGGCGGTCTATTGGAAACGGCCAATGGCTTCCTGGTCCAAGCGGCCTGTTAGTCTAAGAAATCGAAATTCCTGAAGTCCCTTCGTTGGCATGAGATTTTACTATTCATGCTTTCATGCAAACTTACACGTTGGGGGGCCGCTGTGGCGGCTCCTTTGTACATCAAATAACATAGTCACTAATTAGTTACTATTACCCTTCAAAAAAAAATTACTTACTATTAGCTGCTTCTTTTATTTTTCTTTTCTTTTCCTCCCTTTATTTTTCTATCGATAATTCATACCAAGTATATTAATATAGATACAAGAAAATGCTTCTTCAAACAAGATAAATGATATTTATAATCATAAGTACACAAACATTTATAGCTTTAAATTCTATTCTGTTTCAACCGAAATTTTCCATTTTGGTATAGTATTTAGTGCACTAATATACCCATTTGTTTTATTTTGCTTCAAATTTCGGTCCATTCTAGCTATTTTGGTCCAATTTGGACCGTTTCAATCCAAATTCTTGTCATTCCGATCCCTATATTATTTTGGACTATTTTTATAAATTTTTTGTATTTGAAGACATTTTTTTAAAATTTTAAATTCAGAAGGTATTTAATTAATTCTAAAATATAAAATATATTTATATACTTTGTAACTTTAAATATGTCCTTTTTTTTTTAATATCAATCTTTTATAATATTTTATCTATTCTTTTATTTTATTTTATTTTATTTATTTTTGTGTCTCAACTCAAGTTTATATTTTTTCAACCTATATTTATTTTTTAAATTTTCGATTCTTTCAATATGGAGACATCTACATGATACACACTTACATATATACGTAATTATTCTATTAGTTGTTAGTTTATATACATATAAATATTTATATATAATAATATATAATTAATTTCGAAATGGCACATCGGAACAGATCGATACCAAAATATTTCAATCCAATGCCTCAACCAGAACGGTCATCAGAACGAAATTCAAAACTTTGTAAATATCACATAATTATATTTTAAAAAGTAAATAAATATGATTTACATGAAAATAATTAATTTTTTAATAATAGATTTCACTCTTTTTTTAAATTAATAACTCTACAACGCTTTCATACTTCACGATTATACGTAGCATTATTTACCAAATAAATAAGCTAATTAAGATGTAATCTTGTTTTTCCCATTCTTCTGTTGCTATGGACTCTAAAAGGACTAAATATTGGAGGAAATGCCACTGTCTTAATGTATTCATTGTAATTTTATACCAAAACCTAGGGACAGATATCAGTTTTAACCATTGAATAACCATTATATTTAATCGAGGTAGTTGTACTTTTTAGACCTCTTTTTTTAATAATATAATAATATTACTCTGAAAAACTGCCTTCTTATGGAACAAATTTTCTAGCCCGTTGAGGTTGATTAATTATAGCTATTCAAGAACTAATATTATGGCACGTGTGGGGTGGGTCTGGCCTATTCATAACTAAGCATCAACAGGAAACCCTTATTATAATTAAAGGATCACGATTATCATTAGGATTTGCTCCATGTGTGATACTGCGTGTGTGCTGGTTCAGGTAGGAGAAAATTAGGTCAGTTTATAGCAGCTTAATAATTACTACTTTCAATCCTCTCTACGTACGGATCGATCATCGATGTAATTGAGAGAGAGAGAGAGAGAGAGAGAGAAAGGGGTGGGGGGGGGGAGCATAAGGGTAGGAGCAAGCTGTTAATATGGTCAGATCAAAATAATTCTCCAATCTACTAAAAAGCTTTGATATGTTGTAAAATTATGTTACATGTGTTTATCTCCGAAAAAATGATATGATCTCTTTCTCGTATATGGGTAGTGAATAATATGTTATATAGAAAGAGCAATATTAGGTGTATATGACTTTGGTTATTTTTTATAAAATCGATGAAGTAATAATAATGTTATGTCAATCGAAATATTAAAAAATATAAACTAAAAAAATAAAAATATAATGAGAGAGAAATAAAAATAATTAAATTAAAGAATGTGTAAAAATTATATTTATATACAACATATATTTAAAAGATACCCAAATTATGTACAAATAATATTTTTAATATAGAAATTAAACTCTATTTATCATCATCATCATTTTTATTATCATCTTTTTAATATTTTTTGACGTTATAAAATATAATAAATAATTTGATCTAATTATATAATATCACATCATTTGATGATAAATGAATATATAATGATCATAAAAAAATGAAAATTAACATTACTCAAGTTTTATTGAAGTATAGTACGTAGTACTACTGATCCACCCAGCGCTAGCAAACAGACTTCATGGGATACATGAGCATTTTGTTCCGCTGTGATTAATTGGGTGGATCACATGTGTCAAATCGGATTTCTTAATTAATTTTAAAAAGTAAATAATATCCCAATTTTAAATATAATAACTGTCACTTTTAGCAAAGTGTTACAACAGAAACTCTAAATTAAGCTAAACTCTTACAAAAAAAAAACTAAAAACCTAGTAAATTACAAGCATAAAACGGCCTATATATACAGCTTGTGATTAAGTAATCAGATCAAATCAGGAAATGCTTCAACACATGTGATGATGCAGACTGCCACTTTAAGAAACTACAACTGCTGTGTTAAAGAGCAAATTAATTAATAAAACTCATGTGAAGGCAAACATGAGAATTATCAAGGAATTGGTGCCTCAAGCCACTGGCCGTCTGGCCCATATGCTAAACTTATCGGCCAGATTAAAGTATAAAATGACCGTAATAATTAATGGCTAAACCATTAATATAGAAATTCCTGGCCTACGATCATATTAATTATATATTAGTTGTCACTGAGGAACAAAAATAGTACTATATATATATATGTGAATTTATATTATTCATGATATTGTAATAGAATTATTATGGTTATATATAGAAAGATATTATAAAACGTACACAGTTGGTGCAAAAAATATTAGCAGATAGGCAGATGTCCACCAGGGATCTACGTAGGACCGTTGACCATTGAACGCATGTCACGTAAGAGTTCCGTTTTGGTTTTGGGATGTTTATAAGGCGATTTTGGATTGGAAGATTGAGATAGAGTTGATGAATTTAATTTATTTTTTAATATTATTATTATTTTAAAATTTTAAAAAAATGAATTAGAATTTGTAAAAATGTTTATTAAAATTTAAAAATATTGTATTAAAATTTATAATTTATATAAAAATTTAGAAAAATATAATAATAAATTTAAAATAGATTAAAACGAACTCGTTCATCTACTAATCTAAACCGGCCTTAGTGGGACCACCGATGGTCTCAAAAAAGAAAAGAATCGGACGGCTGAGAGCTAGGCCTCAAAGTCTGGTCAGGGTAGGGGCCCACCAAGACCGTCCCCAACCTTTCCTGCGATTTTTTAACTCCGGGTTTCCAACCACTCTCCAAATTAATGAGGATGCTAATCGCTAAGAAAATAATACAAAAGGATGAAGTACTTATAAATATATTAGGGCACCTCTTCAATTTCTACTTGTATTTCAACATACAGCATGGTTAGTGTAAAATTAAAAATAAAATTATATTTCGACTATTATTTTTTCTAAAAGGTTACATTGATATTAATAACCAAAATATACTCCAATTAAGCATCCTATTCTGATTGATAGTTTTTGTTATTTATTGTTTTGGACCATATATAAGAATTAATTATACATATTTGTTTATTTGCTTTTTTGGTATGTATTTAATACTTAATAATAAGTTATAAAGACAAATGATCAATAAGTACTGATATTAAATTTTAAAATAAAATAATCAAAAGGAAATTATGCTTAATTCTCTAATATATATATATATATATAGTAATCTCCCCCTTAATTTGACCTGTTTTCCTTAATCTCCTTATAAACTTCGCTTCATGACTATTTATTGGGCATGAGGTTCATAATAACTATATATGACCCGTTTTACCTCGTTCATTAGTACGTGTAATTAAAAGTACTACTATATATATATATATATATATATCTAGCTTTGAAGAAGGTGAAGCAATATGCATGTATCAAAATCCGACGTTGTCGTCTTATCTAGTTATTTAACTTTATTTATTTTAAACTTTTATTTTATTTCATTTCAACTCAATACTCAAACCTCCTCTGAACAAACTGTCTCATACATCCAAAGACAAACAATTAGATAATTGATTTATATATATATGTGTGTAGAATGCAGGCCAGGAGCGAAACCAAATCTACTACAAGAAAATTACTTATTTGCAGCTAATTAATTCTAGCTAAATGACTATTTACAACTAAAATTGATTATAAATAATTATTTAATCGCAATTAAAGAATCATAAAAAATTCATTTTCCTTGTAGTAAGAAAATCTGGTTTAGTAGGGCCAAGTTACAAAAAAAAAATCTAGGGGAGGCTAAATACTAATTTTCTGTATAGTCTATTCTATAAAAACATCCTAAAAATTTAATTTAATTTTTGGGGGGCCAAAGCCCCCCTGCAAGGCCCTATGTAGTTCCAGGCGCCCTCTATATACGTATGTATGTATGTATAGGAGCCACAAGCACATGAGGGCAAATAGAGAAGAAGGTACACGTTTCCTTGAGACTAATAGCTTATGGAAAAAGAAAAAAGCATGCATGTGCCAAGTCATTTTTACTATAGGTAACCATTAAATACTTATAGAGTAATACTATATATAAGTAGATTAATTTGTGGACCAATGTCATGTGTATCAATATATGCTTATTAGCTGCTTTTAATTTGTGGACCAATCACGTTGAATAGATATGTATATTAGTGAACAAAATTGTTTGCAACAAGAATTTTCTATACTTATAATACATCTGCACACATATTTTTCGCTAATAGAGCTCATGATAAAAAAAAAAAGGTTATAAACTAGATTTAGTAGAGATTTAATTAGATACATATATTGCTTTAATTTATTTGATCAATGCATTCTGTCAGTACATGACAATTGATATATATATATATATTGATCACACAACGTAAAAAGAGTTAATTAATGTGCGTGTATTATTACTCATATTTCTGTACAAAAAAAAAAATTAGTTTCCGTTTTAGATGATTGCTATAATCTATACATTTTTATTTATCTTTTTATTTCTTTTGAACCAAAATTCCAATCCTTTCAAAAAAAGAATAGTTTTAGGAAGAGTCAGGTTTGTAAAGTCAAGAGGGAGTCGGCTTTAGTTTAAATTTTTTTTCCTTATTTTCAACTTTGTTTTCATGGATCTAATGAATTCTATTAGTTTGTTTTTTATATAGAAATTGAAAACAGGGTTGAAAATGAGGAAAAAAAATTTTCATTTTCAACCTTGTTTTTAACATTTTTTCTTCATCTTCATTTTCAACCTTGTTTTTAGTTTTTTTTTTCTCATTTTCAACCTTGTTTTCATGGATCTAATGAATTCTATTGGTTTGTTTTTGGTGTAGGAATTAAAAACAAGGTTGAAAATGAGAAAAATTAAAATTAAAATTAAAGTCAACTCTCCCTCGACTCCTTAAAATCGACTTTACCTAAAATTACTCTTCAAATAAAGGAGATTAAATGAAAAGAAAAAAGGGTTAAAACAATAATTTGGATTAGGTATATCGTATCGCAGCCACAAAAGTAAACTAATTTTATAATTAATTGGACTATAATTGGTGATCTGCTTAATATTGTCATTCAAGTAGCTAGGGTTTTCACCAACTCCGCTGAGTCGACATTTCCAAGCTGAAAAGGATGTTAATTCCAAATTGAAACAATAATTCCGATTAAAGTATCCGTGATTTGCTCAGTGTTTAAGCTAATAATTTTGTGAGCGCCACAACTGAAACATCTTTTGACATAAACGTATATATGCCGTTGACTCGCATATTTAAATAGTTTTTGTTTAAATTTATATGTGCCTATCTTTTTTAATGAAATACCAAAGTTGACATTGTGACTATATATTATATATACATATATATGGCCGGAAATGTTTGTGCTCACAATATATATATATATATGTTCACTCGATTTATAATTGAAGGTTTGTATGTATAATAGTTGTCTTGTTGATTTCGAGTATATTGATTCATAAAAAAGCAGTACGTACGCTTAAATCTTTCGATTTTTTCTATTAAAATTATTATCAATTTATCATAGAATTAAATTAACAGAGCTGAAACTCAGAAAAAATGAATAATTAGAAAATGAAGAAAAAGAACAGACGAGACGTACGATTATTATAATTATATTGTATAGTCTCTTGGTGTTTCTTCTTAATTCGATCCGGGTTAGGAATTCCTGTATAGATTGATCTTCTTAATGTTTTGGTTTACTTTTAATTTAAATTTAGCATACTGCTGGTCAACTTAATTTGTAAGCATATATATTATGAATAATGCTACTCATTAGCATCTTCTCATCAATATATACGCGACCATGCGAGAGCTTTTATCAGTGGTTGTTTTAAAATTGGCTCATAAGGAAATGTTGAAGTAAAATCATGGAACAACTCCAGAAAGACCACAGATTTTCAACTTCACTAGTTACATAAAAAGTGTTAATAGATCACTATTTAAAGTTTACGTACAAATTAATATAACTAGATTACAATATTATATCTTCTTTAGAAGGAAAATTAAAATTAAACTTGCTGTTCATTTGGGCCGGGCTTAGCCTGGTTCTATATATATATTTTTTATAATAATTTTGACATTTTTATTTAAAAAGTTTTAAAAAGTTTTAGATCCAATCCAAAATTTAAATTTTGAAATCAAAAATTCTGGATGAACAAGCCTACGCACTACAACAAGCCGGCTATATATGTCGATTGTGAACTATCAAGTATCATGCATTTTTCTAATAATTAGAATGGACTCCAAATTATACTTTTGTTCAACTTTTCAATATATAGCCATCAAACACAAGGCTCCGATATCATATTCAGGCCGTCCGGTGACAGTTTACGTTTGAAGGGTCGGAATAGGTTGTTTATGAGTTACTGATATCTGTAACGGAGGACCAAATCCTGGGCACGTCCATTAAAAGAACGAGAGGTTAGACCTTCACATGCATGCCATAACTTTGTGTTGAAGAGTACAGTATTCGTTTGGCCATCTGATCGAAGCGTTTCAGAATCCCTAGGTAAGCGTGCGTGAAGCTTATCTCTTTACTATAAAAAGCAGATTTTGTTATGCAAAACGACCTACCGATCGATGATATTGAAAGGATGGAGAGCCAACAGGAGGAAGGATCCAGACCAATTAAACACCGTATTTCAACCAAAATGGGAAAATTAATTTGGGGATAAACCTCCTGCTCCTACTGGGGCCTCTGTCAGGAAAGATTGAAATTTCATTAAAAAAAAATTTATTTATTTATAATCAATTAATTCAAATAAAATAATTATTTCTTATAATTTATCACATTACAATATTTTAATCTATTGGGGCCTCTGTATTTTTAACAAATAGTCATTTACACTCTAAATAATTTATTACAAATATTTATTTTTTTTATATCGCGATATGCAGTAATTTGTTGGCCGGTGCAAGCATGGAAGAGTAGTAGCGGAAAAAAATTAATAAAATGACAACACTAATATAATAATAAATAATAAAAATTATTTTTAAAATCAAATTATATCATATAAATAATATATAATTTATGATCAGCACTTGTAGACGTAAAGATCACGTCAACATGATTCAATTTTCTAAATGGAACAGTTAGAGTACTTCCCTTGCAGTTTGTAAATATAGAAGATATTAATTTGTTTTTGAGAGATGACTAAATAGTACTAATCATTTCATACTGCATATATTATATATAATTTTATTTTATCTTATTTATATTAAATTAATTAAGTTGTTAGAATCATTATTTATATTTTATACATCACCATTTTTATTATGAAAAAGGAAATATGTTGTGTGATAGATAAAATGTAAAGGAAAATGATTTTTATATATAAATATTTTTCACAACACATTTCACAATAATATGTTAAATGAGGTATAATTTTATAAAAATAATATTACTTTATAAAAATATCCTTATCTTATAATATTATTAGAAAATGTTATGAAAATATATAATTGTATATGTGTCGCTTCTAAATTAATGTAAATATTATTGTTGATATAAATATTGATATAGGTATTAATTGGGTTGTGTTAAGAGGCTTCATCTGTCATCCTCATTCCATCTTTGATTTCCAGTTCCAACTTCCAAGACTGGGTTTCCGTTTCTCTGAGTTATAATTAATCCAGATTATTTATGGCCGCAGGGCCTCTCATCAATAGGGGCTGGGGGCTGACTTGGTTTGATAAATAAATCGTGTCAAATCAGTTGTCTCTTTGCTTTTTGGTTCTTTTTTTCAATTGAAGATCTCGCGGTGAATGGTACAAAATTGAAAATTTGTTTCTCCATAGTTATGGCTACAAATAAATAAAATTGTTGATGAATAATTTAAGTTCCATTAATATAAATTCTATTCAAATTCGATTCATTTAATAAATAAATTATTAGTGAGCATTAATATTGGTTCGAATATTAAACGAGTTAAATTCATATAATTTCGACTGGACTTGTATAAATTCGGTTTATGTTCGTGAACAAGATTCGTATAAACTCGATTCGACTCGTTTTGAGCTCGTAACACTACTCGTAATATTTCTATATACATATATATAATCTTGCATATATTTTTACATATATTATTTTATTATAAATATTTTCTATGTTATATATATTATTTTTAATATTTTGTATAAGTAATATATTTTGTTACTTTATGTAGAAGTAACATTTTATTTCTTTACAATAATAATGTATTAAATTCACAAAAAATTTTTGAGTCAAATATTTATAAAGAGTAAGAAATTCGAGTAATTACTCGACTAAGTTCGGCTCGTTCGTTAGAGAGTAAAAACAAAGATCAATAAATAACTCGATTCGACTCGAGCTCGTCTTTAATCGACTCAAATTTGACTCGACTCGGCAAACTTTCAACTCGATTCGAACTCGAACTTGAGTTATTTGAATCCAGCTCGACTCGACTCGACTCGAACTTATCTTTAATCAGATTGTTTATAGTCCTACCCACACTTATAAATCCCTTTCACTTTGAGAGAGGAAAAAATAAATACTTTAAAAATTTTACTTATTTACGTTTATTTATTATTAATAAATAATTTATTTTAATGGTTAATAATCTCTTTTAATTATTATTTTTAACGCAAATATTTAACTATTATTATTTATTTTTCTTATAATAAAAATAAAAATAATTTCATTTTAAGACTCTCGAGACTGTAGGACAATAGGTTATCCTAGTCACATCACTCGTTAGTCACATCACTCGTCTAACATTAATTGGACAAGTTAGTTGTCTCTTTGGTTTTTGGTTCCTTTGCTTTCAAACACCATCACATACTATTATATATTCTCTACATTCGAACATTGTGGTGTATTGTACAAAATTGAAATTTCCTTTTCCCACTCACAAATCCCTTTCAGCACTTCAAGAAACAACAGAATTTGTTTTCTTTTCTCGTATTATGTAAAAAATCTTCTAAAACATAAAAACAGATGTGTTAGACTTTTTCTCAGATTTCATTGGAGAGAGAGAGAGAGAGAGAGAGAGAGAGAGAGAGAGAGAGAGAGAGAGAGAGAGAGAGAGAGAGAGAGAGAGAGAGAGAGAGAGAGAGAGAGAGAGAGAGAGATCCACGTTCCCATTAGGCAATGAGTATATAAATATATTTTTTTATCTAAATGGAAAAATTAGCAATGATAGCTTAAATAATATAAAGTTTAATAAATAATACAAAGTTTAATAAATAATACATCTAAAAAAATATCAAAACCCTCAAAAATTTGCAACCCAAACAGGCCCAGTTATTTGATTCCCCAAACTCAGACCGAATTGAACTGTGGGCCAAGGCCTTTTTTTTTTGTTACTGGGAATCGCCGGACGAGGCGACAGATATTGGGCTGTACTCTGTGAAATTCGAAGGTTTCTCACAATGAATTCGGCATCACCACTTTCTTCTTCCTTTTTTTTTTATATCCCCACCCACCCCCAAAAACACATTGCTTTCTATTCCATTGAACGAGTACCATATGGGCCTCATGTTCATAAGATAATCTTTTATGTACAAACCATGTTCAAACCTAATGCCCATCATCTCTGTCAAATCCAGGAAAAGAAGACAAACAAAGTAAAAATAGGAGAAACGGGCCGAACCTTTTTTTCTACAAAGTATCAATAAGTAGTGTTTCTAATACTTTGTCGTACCGAATGGTACAGCTGAAATTTTCTATACCGACTGGTCTGTCGGTATAAAAAAAATATATTTCGTTTCAGTCGATTTTTTGACCGTACCAAATCGGCTAAAAAATGTCCGGTACTGTCGGTACCGACTGTACCGAATTTCGGTTTTTCAAATTTTTTTTTAATTTTTTACTATATTTTAACCTCAATTTAGACTAAATTAATTACATATATATTTATCTATATAATTTATTTATATATTGACTATTATTTTGAAATATAATTTATAATTATATTTATTTATATATAAATTATTCTGAAACAGTACACAAAACGATATCAATATCAAAATATTTCGTTTAAGTAACTTGACCGGTACTAGTATTGATACGATATTCAAAACATTGCCAAAAAGTCCAGTAGCATCTTGGACTCTCTCTGAAGTTACCGAATCAAAGCGGGAGCCCACCACCACTAGAACGTCCTATTCTTATTATAAAGTGACCTACATTCATGTGGAAAATTGAGACTAGTTCGGTTTAATTATTTTTTCAGAGGATAAAAATTACAAAACAAATTTGCTATATCATTTTTCTGGTTGGAAATTGAAAGCCCAAGTTCTTGTTCATGCCATCTACAAAAATATTGCAAAATTATGCATTTAACAATAGAAAAAATTAGATGAAGGTGAGTTTGTACATACCCTTACATAAAATATGCATGTACATTAATTTGCGTGTAGAAAGTGGTACCAATTGACAAATTAATATTAAAATTACTTCTATATAAGTAAAGAAATAAGTTAAAAAAAAAATTTACCTTAATTTTCTGAGCAAATTACTGCATGAAAGTACATGTACATAACAGTGCTCTTTAATAATTAATGCATAATCTTGTCCTGATTTTTTTAAGACTTTCCATTCTGTTTAAAATGATTGATTTTTTTTTTAAGAAAAACTATCAAAATAATAAAGTATTAATATTAGTCTCATTAAAATAAATTATTAAATTTATATTTTTTACTCATTTTCCAACAAAATCTAATTTAAAAGAATTTACTTGAAACCTCTTATTTTTAAGTTTCTTTTAATATTATTATTTATTCGAGTCAAAATTTATAAATTTTAAAAAATTCATTATGAGTTTTTTTTTAAAATTTTAGACATTCTATTAAAAGTATTCTTAGAAGAGTCAAACCACCAATCTAAATTTTTTTAATTGAAAGAAGAGAAATGCTTTATGATTTTTCTTTTGAACATTTTTCTTTAATATTATTTTGAATATCTATTTTTCATTTAATAATTAAAGAAGTATTTTAATAATGATGTAAATTCTTTGGTTTTAAAAATATTTTAAAAAATATTTTTATTTATTTAAAATATTTCGTACTACACTTCCTCGGGATATTGCACCACTCATCCGATTGTTAGTCTTTCTTTTTATTTAAAGAATGAATACCTAGATGATAGTGCATATTGACATCGAGTCATCCACCCCTCTAACTCACCGTTCGAGATCATTTAAATAACTCAATATACATCTGACCACGTCGCTGTCTGTCGGAAATGCATGCGTGAATTTTGTCCACTAGGTGTTATTTAAATGATCTCGAACGGAGAGTTAGAGGGGTGGATGACACGATGTCAATATGCGCTATCGTCTAGGACCAGGGTATTCATTCTTTAAAGCTAATGCGATTATGCAAGCCGATTATGCTGCTGATAAGTGATATCTCGATTTTATCTTCATATCTAGTGATATCGAGTCTGGACTAACTAAAATAAAATAAACAAACAATCTTCCAACTCTTACTGAAAAAAGGGTCCCCAAAAATTTTATAAAAATAAAATTAAAAAAAAAAAAGAAAAAAAGGCTCTTACTAAAAAGTGTAAAGAGTGTTATAAAATTAATAAAAATTATTATTTCAAGAAAAAATATTTAGAACTTTTTATTTTTCAAGAGCTAAAATTTTCTCTCTTTCTTTTCTTTCTTCAATTTTCTACTCTTTTTTTTTTTAAATTTCATTCTCTTTTTTATCTGTGTACATCTGATCGAATGAATATATCTATTTATAGAGTTTGGGGTCAAGGAGGAGAGAGAAGAAATTAAAAGAGAAGCAATAAATGAAGGAGGTGGATCGGGGCACATGAGTAGGGCATGGAGGGGTCATTTATTGCCCTCCAGTAATTTACAACATTCCCCCTTAAATAACCACTCATAAAAAATTTGTCTCATTAAAAGGTTGCCAAGAAAAAATCCAGTGGGAAGAAAAACTAATGGCGAAGGAAAAAAAGTACATAATTTTTATGTACCTTCAAGTGCTTTAAAATTCTCTCATTAAAAACTTGCAAAAGAAAACTCAGTGGGATAAAATTTCAGCGAAAGAAAAAGAGTACAATTAGCACAAGTTTTAAGAACATTTACTCTCCTGAAAAATGCATGTCGATATATTTTTGAATTTTTACATTCCAATGTTATGCACAACTTTCTTAAATGTCACAGTTAGTAATGCCTTTGTGAATAAATCTGTTAATTTATTACTTGATCGTATCTGCTTGACATTAATTTCATATTTCTCTTGCAGTTTGTGAATATAAAAGAATTTAGGTAAAATATATTTGGTTCTATCACCTTTGATATATCCTCATCTGATTTGAGTGATACAAGCAGTATTATCTTCATATAAGATTGTTAGACTATCATTGATTATGGAGAGTCCACACTTTTCTTGGATATGTTGAATTATTGATTTCAGCCAAATACACTTTCGACTTATTTCATGAATAGTAATGATCTCTGAGTGATTTGAAAATGTAGCAGATAATATTTGCTTAACCGATCTCCATGATATTACAATATCTCCATAAGTAAATAAATATCTATTTTGAGATCTACCTCTGTGTGGATCTGAAAGATAACCTGCATTTGTATACTCAATCAATTATAGACTTGATCCACGTTGATAAAATAATCTCATATCAACCGTACCATGAAGGTAACGAATGACATGTTTAATGTCATTCTAATATCTTCTAGTTGGTGCAGACCTATATCTTGCAAACAGATTAACTGAGAATATAATATCAGGTCAAGTGTAATTTGCAAGATACATCAAAACTCCAATTGCACTGAAATATAGTACTTCATGATCAAGAATTTCTTCATCGTCATCACAAAGATGGAATAGATTATTTTTCACATCAAAGATTCGAACAATCATTAGAGTACTCAGGGGATGAGTTTTGTTCATTTAAAAATGTTTAAGGACTTCTTTGTATACATGAACTGATGAATAAAAATTTCGTATTTGTTAAGTGCTCGAGTTGCAGGCCGAGACAAAGTTTTGTCTTACCAAGATTTTTCATTTTAAATTTATTCTTTAAATATGTAGTAGTTCTTGAGATCTCTTCAGAAGTTTCCACAATATTTAAACCATCAACATAAACCGCAATAATGACAAATCCGAATTCTAATTTCTTAATAAAAACACATGAGCATATAAGATTATTCTCAAATCCTTCTTTCAATAGATATTCGCTTAGGCGATTATACCACATGCGTCCGGATTGTTTCAACCTATATAAAGATCTTTGAAGTCTGATAGAGTATATATTTCTAGATGTACTTGTAGATGCTTCAAACATTTTATATCCTTTAAGGATTTTTATATATATGTCATGGTCTAATAATCCATATAAATATGCGGTGACTACATCCATCAACTGCAATTCTAATCATTTTGTAACAACTAGACTAATCAAAAATCTAAATGTGATTGCATTTATAACAGGAGAATATATTTTTTCATAATCAATCACGAATTTCTGCAGAAAATCTTGTGTGACAAGTCATGTTTTGCACCGCACAATTTCATTTTTTTCATTACGTTTTCATACAAATACCCACTTATATCCAACATGCATTACACCCTTTGGTGTTTGGATAACAGGTTCAAATACTTCTCGCTTTGTTAGCGAATTTAATTCAGTTTCAATAGCTGCTTTCCATTTTGGCAAATACTATCTGCTACATCTTCAAGCTATAATAGAGAATATTTATGATACAAGCTATAATAGAGAATATTTATGATATGTAGATGATCTAATTCGAATTAATGATGCTGTATAAAATATAGTATGTCCTCAAGCAGCTGTAGTCTTGATTTCATAAGTAAAGGTCTAGCGATTACTTGAAGCCTTTTGATCAAAGATTTAGCTAAACCGTTTTGAGTGTGTGTATGGGCAACAGGATGTTCAACATATATTTATATTGATATGCAATAATCATCAAAATTTTGAGATGAAAATTCACCTGCATTATCCAATCAAATTGTCTTAATTGGATACTCAAGAATTTGTGCTCGTAGTTTGATTATGTGAACAAGAAGTCTAACAAATGCAACATTTCTAGTGGAAAGTAGACAAATATGTGACCATCGGCTAAATGCGTCAATTAAAACCATAAAATATCTAAATGATCCACTTGATGGATGAATAGGCCCACATATATCTCCGTGAATTATTTGTAAAAAAGATGGAGATTCAACAATAACTTTTGAGGGAGATGATCTGATAATCAACTTACTTTTAAAACATGCAAAGTACGAATATTCATTGGGTAAGATAACCTTTTGAATCTTTAAGGGATGTCTATGTGAATTTTCAATAATTCATCTCGTCATTATAGATCCTAGATATCCAAGGCGATCATACCAAGTCATAAATACTTTGGGGTCAGTGTACTTTTGGTACACTACTACATATAATTCAATTGTTCTCATATTTGTATAATACAATCATAAATATAAAGCAGACAAATTTTATAATACGAGCTTCTGGCCTAATATTATTTTAGTAATAAGAATATATTCTTTACTGTTTTCATTAATCGTTTCAATATGATAATTATTACGACGTATTTTTTTAAAACTCAATAAATTTCTTCTGAATCGAGAGGAAAATAAAGTATCATCAATACACAATTTAGTGCCATTAGGTAACATAATATAAACTCTTCTGAAACCTTCAATTAAAACTGATGAACCTGATATGGTATAGATATGGACATTGCTTAGTTTTAGATGTTGAAAATATTTCTTATCTTTAAGAATTGCGTGAGTTGTATCACTGTTAGCCAGACATACATCTTTATCATTCACTTTAAATATAAAAAAATTCATTAATGTGATCCATGATTCTATAAAATATACAAAATTTTTATTACAAATAATAAAGAAAATACATTAATTGAGTGGAACACTTCCATCTCCAATTAGGTGATCAATTCTACCATCAGAATCTTTAAAAAAAATCACAAATATCAAAATGAGCGACATCTACATCTACTGAATTTAATAAATTATCTGATGGTTCTACTAAATCTGTTTCAAGCATTTTATTCTTTATTTTAATATATGCTTGATATAAATTAATTAAGTGTCTAGCCGTACCACAGGTACGTGATCAATGTCCAGTCATTCCACATCTATGGCACACATTTTCACTTCTTTTTGAAGAATTATAGAAATTTTTATCCATTTTCCGAGTTGTGCCACTTTTGGAGATACAGTATATTATTATTATTATCAATTTTACTATAATCACTTTTGAGAGAAATATTTCTATAATTTCTCCTATCACGTCCACGCTACCGATTTCTTTTAAAGGATGTACTATTCGCTTTTGGGAATAATGCAAACCTATTATCATTTATTTCAAGGAATGATATTGAGCTAGTAGGGCGTGACTGATGATTTCTTAACAAGAGATTATTGTTCTACTCAGCTACTAGAAGACATGATATAAATTCAGAATATTTTTTGAACTTTCTCTCTCATTACTGCTGCTGCAGGAGTACATTCGAAACATGCAACGTAGTATAAGTCTTCTCTAGCATATCATCATCGATGATTTTCTCATGACATAATTTAAGTGCTGAGTTTATTTTAAAGAGTGCTGAATTATACTCACTAATACTTTTATAATTTTGCAATCTCATGTGCAACTATTAATAATGAGTTATTAGGAGGATGACAGTCTTCTAGTGTTCATACATCTTCCTTAAACTATTCCATAAAATATAAGAATCTTTTATTGTAACATATTCAGTTTTTAATTTTTCGTGAACATGATAGCGAAAGAAAATCGTTACTTTAACACGGTCCTGTAAGGACGTTTGATTTCCTTCTTTAATTGTTTCACCCAAGTTTATCGCATCAAGATGGATTTCAGCATCAAGAATCCATACTAAATAATTTTTTCCAAAAATATCAAGAGCAATGAATTCTAAATTTGTAAGGTTTGTTATTTTCTACGCATATAAATAATGAAATAAATATGTGTATCTCAGAAATGTATTTATAAAGTTACACAAATTTTAAATAATAATTATCAATAAAATATATCAAAGATTGCAAATAATGTATTAAAAACTTACTAAGGAATAAGACCACTAATTTTAGATTTGGTAAAACTGTCGTCCTGATAACATGTTATAAAACTAATAAAAACTATTATTACAAGAGAAAATATTTGAAACTCTTTATTTTTCAATAACTAAAATTTTCTCTGTTTCTTTTCTTCTTCCCTTTTCTAATCTTTCTTTTCTTTATTTCGTTCTCTTTTTTATTTGTCTACATCTGATCGAATGAATACATCTATTTATAGAGTTTAAGGTCTGGGAAGGGAGAAAAGAAATTAAAAGAGAAGCAATAAATGAGAGAGGGGGGTCGGGGCACATGGGTAGGGCATAGGGGTCATTAATTATCTGCCAATAATTTATAACAAAAAAGAATTAAGATTTGATTTATTTTTAAAAACAATCTCATCTCATTATTATTATTTTTTTAATTTTTATATAAAATAAAATAAATATTTCAAATTTTCAAATTCTCAAATTTTCAAATTTTCAAATAATTTTTTCAAATTTTAAAATTAAAAATTAAAAATTAAAAAAAATTATAATTTTTTAATTTTTAATTTTTAATTTTTATTTTATCTTATCTATTTTGTCGCATAGATAATATTAATAGTAGGCTCAAAGATGTTTAAGTGGGTGGGTGATAAGATTTTGAGACTGCAACTTTCTTTACTATTCACGTTATGATAATTCGTGGCCAACATTTATTATGTGGGGAGAACGAGAAAATAGAATGCAGATTCATAATCCAGAAGTGCAGAGGAAATCACCATATAAAGTTTTGAATTCATTTCAACATTGGTAACGGTAAAAAAGCATCCAGAGCAAAAAAAAATTTGAGATTGAGGAGAGATACGTCTCAAAACATTGTGTGCTTTCTCCATCGATCTTGAAGAAAACAAAATCCAATTCTAACGTAAAATCTGTTGGAAATATTTTTAAAATATTATATATTAGATTTATTATTAGTAATATTTTTAAAATTTATTTTTAAAAATTGTAAATTATTTTAGAAAGAGAGAAGTTATAAAATAAAGGTCTTAATATTTGAGGTCTCTATTAAAATTAGGGAAGTGCTCAGTTTGGTTCAATCGGTTCTAGGATGGTTCGATAGATTAGACTGGACCTATTCGGTTCAAAACTTTTCCATCCTGAACCAAATCGAGAATCCATAAGACCAAATCAGATCAGTCCATTTTGGTATGATCCAACCGAATCGTCACTGTTTTCTCGATCGGTCATAAATCTTGCTGTGCTATTTTTGAAATCTCAAGGTTTTATAGATTGAACCAATGATGTAATAAATCGGCTTTGTCACATTGTCAGAGTTAAGTAGATGCTTCTTATGATTTCTAACATGTCTCCTGGAAAGTCCCAGAGTTGTTGGGGACGGAATCAGGAGTGCAAGAAATTTGATAGGATTGAACATCTTGATGTAAGTTTTATTTGGTTTCATGTTGTGCACTTGAGACCAACAAAAGAATTAAGAATAATGATAGATGCACAGCTCTATTGCTTGTATTATTTTATCTTGATAAAGGTGCGATTGCATGATGGATCCAAGCACAAGATTAAGAATAATGATAGATACCCAGGGTCCAGCTACGATATTAGAACCAAAAAAGATAAAAAAAAAGGTCCTGAAGGAGGATCGATCCAAGCACTACTAACTGTTTATTCGCCCAGTTGACTGGAGCAAAATCAAATAGCCCGTCAAAAGGCAGAAATATTTAAGCCCTTACCAACAATTAGGCATGAATATTTAAATTACTTATGGGTACATACAAAGATGTTAAAAGCATAATATACTACAAATACTATGAATACAGATTACAGATAGTAAAAACTTTGAGAACCCATCGGCTGTATCCAAGTAGCAGAAGAAAAAGTGAATAAGATCAAAGAGAGTTCTCTTAACTGAAAATTTACAGACGAGAAAGATTTGAGTTAACGGGAAAGTGCGGAACCAGAATCGGTGCTCTATCTTCTGTTTCAATCAAATTCTGTCTGAGAGGCTGATTCTCTGCATCATGGCCTACCCAATCGATTGATACGCGAGAAGGGTGATAAAAGCAGCAACATATGGATGCTAAGAATCCCATCCTCTCTCTCTCTCTCTCTCTCTCTCTCTCTCTGATCACTAGCCCTCTGGTGGTATTAAAGAGAAAGACAAACTGAAAAAGATGCAAAAGCTATCCGTTTTCCACCGTTTACACAACTTTCTGTCACGTCAATTTTTTATCAAAATTTTAAAATGATGGTCAAAAATAAAATTATCTATTTATTATTATAAAATTAAAAGTAAAACAACTACTATTATAATAAATATAATAAAGAAATATAAAAAAACTGTTAAAAAAACTTTCTTCGTTATATATCTTTTTTTATAAATTTCAGAACGAATGAAATTTATATTTATATGCGTTGAAATTACTATACAAGTTATTGTGTAAGACTTAAAATAATAGTAGTGGGGTCATTTACAAAAATAATTAAGGGGGACGGGGGCCGCCCCCAATAATTCATAACACTCCCCCTTGAATGACCACTCATAAAGAATCTGCATCGTTAAAATCTTGCCAAGGAAAAATTCAGTGGGAAAAAACTGATGACAAAAAAGAAAGAGTATAATTTTCTTATGTATTCACGAGTTCTTTAAAATTGCCTCATTAAAACTTTGCAAAGGAAAACCTAATGGGACAAGACCTTAGCGAAGGAAAAAAAGTACAATCAGCACAAGTTTTCAGGACTTTTACTCCCCCTGAAAAGTGTATGACGATAGATTTTTGAATTTTCGCATTCTAATATTCTGCACAATCTTCTTGAATGTTGCAGTTGGTAATACTTTCATGAATAAATCTACCAGATTATCATTTGATTATATCTGTTTGACATCAATTTCACTTTTCTCTTGGAGTTCGTGAGTATAAAAGAATTTAGATGAAATATGTTTGGTTATGTCACTTTTGATATATCATCATCTGATTTGAGTGATACAAGCAATATTATATTCATATGAAATTGTTGGGTTATCATTGATCATGAAAAATCACACGTTTCTTAGATATGTTCAGTTATTAATCTCAGCTAAATACACTCTCTATTTGTTGCAATAATCTCTGAGTGATTTGAAGATTTGATAGATACATGTAGTTCCATATCCCCATCCGATATTGTCCTCTTTGGCACTTCAGGGCCTTATGGATTTAAAATGTGTCAGACAAGATAAACGGAACCCCACATATAAGGCGCTTAACAGACTTAGTAGAAATCTGAAACCTGCAGTAATACTTAAACTCTCCCTAAGAATATGCGTCAGTTTTTCAAGTAATAAACAAACATGATTTTAACATATATAACAGGTTAAGAATTCAAACATGATTGTCATCTATAGAATACATTAGAGAGAACATGATAATATTTCCATATAAAATTTTCTCCCTCTCATTTGGCGTTATTAGGGAGAACTTGTTTATATACGACGGAAATAGTATTGAAAATCATCCATATATGATAAAGCTATAAAAACTTGAGGTCTAATATTATCAATTCGGCAGAAAATCAAATCTGCTTGACATTGTTGACAAACGAGATATTAAAGAGATTTGAAAGTTTTGAGTTGTTATTTAAATATAACCAGTTTTATCATTGGATTACTCCAGCAAAAAGATATCACATTCTTCATAGATTCAGTTGTTGTTCATCCAAAACGATATTATGTCTGATAGAAATTCTAATGTCCCAGATTTGAACCATGAATCTTTTATACCTCAACCATTCATATTTTCTCCTAGAGCTGTAAACACCATGATAGGAGCAGAGATATATCTTTCTAGTAAATCTGATTCTGAAATTGTTACAGCATCAAGAACCATCAGTGCTCAATATGGTGCATCTCTTATAACCATATCTCAGAGGCTACTGGCGAGAACGAGTGAAGTTGATTATCTTAAAAATCAAATATCTGAGTTGCATCAAATGCTTGCAACTAAATATAGAAAAAATAAAAATTTAAAACAAGAAAATAAGGAGCTGAAGAAATTTGTAGACTGGTATTCTCGTGACCTGAGAATACGAGTAAAAGAGCTAAAATGAGAGAGAGTTCAAATACAAAGTCAACAACAGCAGTTAATTGTAGAGGTTCAGCGTTTATAAGAAAATATGGATAGTTGTAATTAATCTCATTGGTTTTTGAAATTATGCATCCAGTATATCTTGTAAAGTGAGATTTGAAGATATGATAGTTTATCTTGTTCTTATTTCCATTTTCATAAGAATTGTCTTTAGTTTTATATAGTTCTCATCAAATATTCTTCTCATATCTATAATTCATCTATATTTGTATTCTTATTCTACAAATTCCCAATGGCTCGTCACTTTCTTTTCAATATTTCTCACGATCAACATATGAAGTATCCTTCACCTCAATTACAAGTTGTTCCTGCATATTCCGTAGGTGTCATGTTGCAGTAAGCGAATTCTGACTAATAAATCAGATCGTGAAACCGTTTATGAGCTGATGACTCTCGGCACCCGATACTCTTCCTCTATTGTCGGGTTATCCAACCGATTACAATCTAAAAATTGTGAGAATGTGGAGTTTAACGAGAAGGTTTCCGTACTTCAACGACTCGTTCAAGAGTCTGACAGAAAAATCACAGACTTAAAGTAAGAGAATAATTATTTAAAATTCTTACTTGCCTCTTCATTTCGACTGCCCAATCATTTAGATAAGAATGCCATGTTATTTTATAAAGAGCAAATGCAGTTGAGAGATGAGACTAGAAGTCTTAAATTCTTATAACTCATCTATAAATTGAATAATAAGATTTTTCATTTTTAAATACATTTCTTGAATTTATAACAGTTTTTGTGATCTCTTTAGGAGTTCTAATAAGGTAAATCATCAACGTAAACTGCAATAATAACAAATTCGGGTTCTGATAAACACATGGGCATATAGGATTATTCTCAAATACTTCTTTTAATAGATACTCGTTGATTTAATTATACCACATGCATCTGGATTGTTTTAACTCATATAAATATCTTTAAAATTTTATAAAACACATACTCCTAAATGTACTTGGATTAGATGCTTCAAGTATCGTATATCTTTATATATGTAATGATTTAATGATTCTTATAAATATGCAGTGACCACATTCATCAACTACATATCTAATTTTTTTGTAATAACCAAATTGATTAAAAATATGAATGTGATTGCATTCATAAAAAGGAAATATGTTTCCTCATAACTACTCTCGAGTTTCTACAAGAAACCTTGTACTATAAATTGTACTGCATAATTTCATTTCTCATTATCCTTTCGTATAAATACTCACTTATATCTTATAGACATTACATTCTTTACTGTTTGGACAACAAGTCCAAATATTTCTTACTTTGCTAATAATTTTAATTCAGTTTCAATAGCTGCTTTTCATTTTAGCCAATCATTTCTACGTCGACATTTTTCGACAATTCTTGACTCACTTTCTTCATTATTTCTGGTAATGTCAAGTGTTATCATATATGTTGTTGACAACAGTTTTATTTCTATCCATAAATTTTTCAGTACTCATGAACTGTATTGAGATCTCATTGTTCCTCTTCAGGGGAAAATAATTCATGAAACACCTCTACAGGATGTTCCTCTTCAGGAGGTTTGTACTGTTGCCCAGATGACTAACACAAGAGGGGGGTGAATTGAGTTGTATTTAAGAAAATAACAATTATAAATCAAGTATACAATATAAAATATAAATAAAATATGAAACAACAATAAATATAAAGAGTAAAGGTAAGAGAGAAGCAAACTCAGTATGTTAACGAGGTTCGGCCCCACTGCCTACGTCCTCGCCTCAAGCTACCCCTTAAGAATCCCCAAATCCTCTATTCAATCTCTTTTAGGTGGAGATAGAAACCTATTACACCTTTGAGCAGGACCGCTCCAAAGAATCCGTGTAGAACACCCTCTACACTTACAGGGGTTATACGCACCCTCTTACAAATACAAGAGTTGATAGTGGGTAGACTATCAAAGTACACTCCTCAATGAGTGAGATAGAAACAATACATCGCATCCTATATCTCTCTCGACAAGAATAAGAATTAAGGCTCAAAACTTTAGAAAAGAGAGAATGAGAGATTTGAAAGAATGATGCAAAACTTAACAATAGATGTGTAAGCTCTTGTTGTGATTTTTGCAAAACTCAAGTGAGTTATTTATATGCAAATGAGTCTTTAATTCAAATTTAAAAAGATTCACATGTCAAAGATATCATCATTCACTTTTCAAAAATTTCAAATCAAATCTTTTACTTTTTGCATATGACAAAAGGAGCACACTTTACTTTTCAAAATTTTTAAACAAAAACATCTACTTTTTGCATAAGTATCACTTTTGAAAATATTCAAATAAAACATGCACATGTGAAAGATGACAATCAATCATATTAATATTTTCAAAATTCAAACTTTTAATCATGTCATGCACATGTGAAAGATGACAATCAATCATCTTAATATTTTCAAAATTCAAACTTTAAACATGTCGTGCACATGTGAAAGATGACAATCAATCATCTTTCAAAATTTTCAAAATTCAAACCTTTAATCATGTCATGCACATGTGAAAGATGACAATCAATCATCTTTCAAAATTTTCAAATTTAATTTTCAAAATATTCATGCACATGTGGAAAATGTATTTTAATGCTTTATGATAAAATATTAATTTTGAGCCTTAATCCTAATTTTGAATTTTTAAGAGATTTACAAAATCACTCTATGATTTTAATGTGAACTTGTTCCATTCTTGCTCATGCTTGCTTCCTTGATGTGCTTGATTCTATTGTGTGGACAACTTGAACTCGAGACTCCTTTATTTTTTGAATTCATTTGTTATCATCAAAATCCATGTGTAGATTTACACGAAACTTGAAACCTTGAGTTCAACATGTACTTTTCAGGAGTTTTTTCTTCAGGAGTTATACTCTTCAGGAGGTTTCCTCTTCAGGATAATTATATTTTATACGAAAAGTATGGTCTCTTCAGGAGCACCGATTTTTTTTCTCTTTTACACCAATAGGTCTTCAACGCTTTAGGCGTATCTTAGACTCATTTATTGTTATTTTAACAACTCGTCATTCAGGGACTTCAATTCTTACTTAAGTATTAACAACAGTAATATATGATTTTACAATACTTTTAGTGTCAGTAAATACATCCTGTAACTGATTTGCAACACTTTACAAATAGGTAATCTTTTCAACTTCTGGTTCACATTCATTTATAAGAGGATTAAATTTAGACAGAATTTTATTATCCCAAATAATTTTTTGTTGTGTTTCAAGTACCAGTCTTTTTTTTTTTAATTTCAAGACATGATAAAACTTTACTATATAAAATTTTAGTATAAGTAAATCAAATACTTGACCGTACAACAAGTATATGATCACTGTTCAGTCATACCACATTTATGACAAATTTCAACGAACAATTATTCTGAAAGTTTTTACCATTATATGAATTAGATCACTTCTGGTGATACAGTTTATTTTTATCATTTTTAGAGTTATCGCTTTTGGGACCAACACTTTTATAATTTTTCTACCATGTCTATACCCTTAATTCATTTGAAAAGATGCATCGTTCACTTCTGTGAATGGTGTAAATTCAATATCATTAATAACAACATAACTAGTAATTTATTAATAAAAACTCATTATTTAACTCAATCACTATAAGACAAAATAAAAATTCAGAATATTAGTTAAACTTTCACTCTCGATATTGCTACTGCAAGAGTACATTTGAGGTATGAAAAATAATATATATCTTCTTTTAAATATCATCATCAGTGACTTTCTCATTACATTATTTTAATATTTAATTGATTTTAAAGAGTGCAGAATATTTAATGTGAGATCTTAGATTTACGTGTATTTTTATACGTTATTTTATTCTCGATATTAATTATTTTAATTTATTTTAATAATATTATTAGTCATGTTTTATTTGTTTTAGATATTTATTTGAACTATTAATTAGTTAATATTGAATTACGTTACTTTTCTTATTTATTTTAATGAGTTAATTATTTTAATGATTGGAATTTAATTCCTTTATTTTATTATGTGAGTTTATTTGATCTACTTTCGTTATATTAATTATTGTTTTATTTTTAATATTGCACTTGAGTTTAATTTATTTCTATTGATGGGTTTTAAATATCTTATTTTATTGATATTGAATGGTAGTATTTTCAATTGACTTTTATTTAATTTAATGTGCCTTTTCTAGTAGTCATATTTTTCTTATTCTTCTTCTTTTTCTCTTTTCATTTTCATTTTCTTCTTTCTTCTTTCTTTTTCTTCTTTCTTTCTGGTTTTCCGTGCGCGAGCCCCCTGTTCTTTCTTCTTTCTCGCCAGTTCTCTCATCTCCACCCAGGGCCGCCGTCGGCCACCCACCAGCGACACCGCCCAGCCCACAGGCTTCCCCACATGCTGGCGAGTCCACCGGCACTGGTGGTGTCACTTCCGGCCACCCCATCGCCCATACACGGTTCCCTACCCGAAAATGAGTTCTTACCTTCTTTTGCATTTTCCGGCCACCGCCGGCCATCCCTTGGTACCAGCGGCCTACCAGCAGCCTCTCCACCCTCCGGCGAGTATAACCCACCGCCCAAAACCACTCATCTCCGTCGGTTATCCCTCTACCCGAAATGGGCCTTAAACAGATCCATCTTCGCTGTGCCGCCGTACATCTCACCTCCACTACCAAACTGCTCCCCTACCCCAGTCGGTCATCCCCTTAACTCAGTTTCCCCAACCGCGGCCCCACCTTCCCGACACAACCTTAAACCCGAAAATAAGTTTTTACCAATTTTGAGCCCGATCCGCCACCTTCCAGTGGTTGTGCCGCCACACCACCACCTCCATGAGATTCCCCACCCTTCAATGAGTATCTCCCTAAATTTTGGTATCAAACTGAGCACTTTAGCCTAACGTACAAGTGACCGCTACAGGCGCTGCGAAATGACGTCTGCTAAAGGATTTGCGTTTTTAACCGCAGTAAGTACTTTTCAAACGAGTTTTAATATTTAAATATATTTTTGGCATCAACAATTATAGTGTTTGATTATTGTTGGAATTTATTAATTGTTGGCTATCTGGTACATGGTTGTCTGCATTGTATATTTACGCGCATGTTCATGAAAATATTTGGAAATTAAATTTTTGCATGATTTCGGATATTCATGTGTTGGAAATGGAAATTGAGTTTTTATTGAATTTATGGATTTTAATGGTTTTTGGCTGAGTCATAACAGGGACGGCAATACGTAACGTCTGTTGTGATTAGCGTGTGTGTGTGGAATACATAATGGGGACGGCGATACGTAACGCCCATTATGGCCATTGTGTGTGTGTCATTCATAATGGGGATGACGATATGTAATGCCCATTGTGATTGATAGTGTATGGATGACATAATAGGGACAGCGATACGTTACGCCCGTTATGGTCATTGGGTGTGCATTTCATATTAGAGACGACGATACTTAATGCCCGCTATAAAATGAGTGTGTGTGAATCATAATGGGGACGGTGATACGTAACGCCCATTATGATTTCGGGTGACAATGTATATCATATCGGGGATGACGATACGTAACGTCCGGTATGATTGATTTTGTAGATATTATTTTCTGAAAAATGATGAATGATTTTATTGAAATTTTATCGTGGACTAAAATAAGATTTTGGTGTGTCTTTATCTTATTGATTTTGAGAAAATTTAAGTAATTTTTACTTCATGAATAAAATAAAATAAAATAACTGCCATTCCCAAAGATTCATGTCCTCCTCTTCTTTCAATTTTGGGCGTCTCCTTGAACCAGGGAAGAATATGCAGAGGCCTCCACCAGAAGACTTTTTGTTGAAGGAGAAGACATGGTGGATAAGAAGGGGAGACTTTCTGATCTAGCAGTATAATTGCACTATTCGTGGTTCGTGACTCTGTTTATTTCTGGTTTGGTTTCTAATAGGTTTCAAGAATTTAGGTCTGACGTTCCTAAATCTTCAAATTTCAAAACGTTTTCTGCCAAAAGATCTGGGTTTCTCAGTGACCACTTTTGGTTTGCTTTTGCATCAACTGCTGTTCTTAAAATATAAGCTTCAGCAGCCTGCTCTTTTCAATTTTAATTTCCTCTTTTATCACTCTGGTGTGGTTTTGCTTTGAATATTTCAGTTTTTTTTTTTGCCCTTCGAATGGTAATATTGGTTATTATCGTACTTGGAGTTTTCCGAATGTTTAGGTAACTTGGTTTGATAACGGCTACTTGGCTCTGTTTCTTCCTATGTTTTAGGTTTCTGGTAACCTTTGAATTAAAAAGGACGAAGATACTTCTTCTATAACGTCGAGTTCTTCAACTAGAGTCCTTTAGATTTGGGAGTCTACTTTGAAGCCAGAAGATGCAGAGGCCTCCACCAGAAGACTTTTTGTTGAAGGAGACCAATCCCCATCTCGGAGGGGAAAAGGTCACCGGTGACAAGCACACAAGCACCTATGACCTCGTTGAACAGATGCAGTATCTCTATGTGCGTGTTGTGAAGGCCAAGGACTTGCCCGAAAAAGATATCAGCGGTAGTTGCGATCCTTACGTGGAGGTTAACCTTGGAAACTGCAAGGGTTCAACTCGGGATCTTAAGAAAAAGTCAAATCTTAAGTGGAAGCAGGTGTTTGCTTTCTCGAAAGAGCAGCTTCAATCTTCGGAGCTTCAGGTTACTGTGAAGGATAAGAATTTTCTAGAGGATGATTTCATCTGTCGGGTTTTGTTTGATCCGAATGAGGTTCCGAGGCGGGTTCCTCCGGCTAGTCCAGTGGCGCCTGAGTGGTATGACATGGTGGATAAGAAGGGGGGGAAGGCTAAGGGGAAGCTGAAGTTGGCTCTTTGGACGGGTACACAATCCGATGAAGCATTTCCTGAAGCATGGAAATCAGATGCAGCTGGATTTGGGGGAAGTTATTGTCTTGCTAGCATGGGTTCAAAGGTATATCAGCATCCTAAACTTTGGTACTTGAGGGTCAATGTAATTGAAGCTCAGGACCTGCAACTGAGTGATGAGGCTTGGTTCCCGGGATTTTTTGTGAGGGCTATCCTTGGAAATCAGCAGATGATAACCAGTGTTTCTCAAAGCAGGACTATTAATCCTAAATGGAACGAGGATCTAATGCTTGTAGCAGTGGAACCATTTGAGGAGTACTTGAGTTTGAGTGTAGAAAACAAAGTTGCATTTAAGAACGATGAAGTTGTGGGGACGTGTATAATTCCCTTGCAGGGTGTTGACAGGAGGTTGGATGATAAACCCGTGAAGCCTGAGTGGTATAATCTTCAAAAGAATTTAGTTGCTGGAGAGGAACAAAAGGAAACCATATTTTCCAGCCGGATTCATATAATGATCTGCTTGGAAGGTGGCTATCATGTCCTGGACGAATCACCGCGCTATATGAGTGACCTTCGCCCGGCAGCAAAACAGTTGTGGAAGTCCAGCATTGGGGTACTGGAACTTGGAATTCTAAATGCTCAGGGGCTGATGCCGATGAAGGCAAAAGATGAGCGCGGAACGACTGACGCTTATTGTGTGGCAAAATATGGTCACAAGTGGGTCAGGACAAGGACGATCATAGATAGCTTCACACCCAGGTGGAATGAGCAATATACGTGGGAGGTATACGATCCTTGTACATTCATAACAATTGGGGTGTTTGATAACCGTCACTTGCATGGCGGAGATAAGGCTGGAGGCGCCAAGGATTCAGGAATTGGGAAGGTAAGGATTCGTCTCTCTGACCTTGAAACCGATCGGGTTTATACACACTTGTATCCTCTTTTAGTTCTAGTCCCCAGTGGGGTGAAGAAGCTGGGTGAAATTCATTTGGCTGTGAGGTTCACTTCCTCCTCTTTGCTTAGTATAACGCATATGTATTTACATCGGCTTTTGCCAAAAATGCACTATCTTCATCCATTAACCGTCAGCCAGCTTGATAAATTGAGACATCATTCAACTCAAATCGTATCAACGAGGTTGAGCTGGTCTGAGCCACCGCTGAGGAAAGAGGTGGTTGAGTATATGATGGATGTTGATGGGAACATGTGGAGTATGAGAAAGAGCAAAGCAAACTTTTTCAGGCTTATGTCAGTTGTTAGCGGGTTAATTGCTTTGGTAAAATGGTTTGATCAGATTTGCAAATGGAAAAACCCAATCACAACTTTATTGATTCAAGGGTTGTTTATTGCATTGATCAGGTACCCCGAGCACATCCTTCCCATAATTTTCCTCTACCTTTTCTTGATTGTGGTTTGGAATTATAGATTCAGGCCAAGACATCCATCTCATATGGACACTCGCCTTTCTCATGCCGTCGCTGCACATCCTGATGAACTTGACGAAGAACTCGATACATTTCCATCATCCCGGCCTTCCGACATTGTGAGGATGAGATATGATCGGTTGAGGAGTGTTGCTGGGAGGATCCAGACTGTCGTTGGTGACTTAGCTACTCAAGCAGAGAAGCTACAATCTCTACTAAGCTGGCGAGATCCAAGAGCGACAGCTCTGTTTGTAATTTTATGTCCGGTTGGTGCTATTATTCTCTGCATTATACCATTCCAAGTTGTGGCCCTTCTCGGCGGATTTTATATGTTGAGACATCCAAGGTTTCGGATGAATCGTTCTTCAGTCCTAATGAATTTGTCCAAGAGGTTGCCGGCCAACACTGACTACATGTTGTGAGCAAACCTCCAAAATATCCTTTGCAATTGCTTTTTGCGACGAGCTACCCCTCTGTTTTTATGTTAGTGCAGAGAAGATGAAAAACCAGATGGAGCGCTTCTCTGCTAGATTCTATGTTTGGAGCTTATCAATTTAAACAATAAAAAGGATAGAAAAAAAAAAAAATTGCTACTAATAAGCCGGTTCAGAGGTTCCACTCTACACACTGTGACATGGCAAATCCGGTCCGATTTTGCCATGTCACGGTTTGGCTACTGCTGTAAGCGGCTGAGAGCTGTAATGTCTTCTCCCTGTCTCCTTTGCATGAGTAAACCAATCCATCGTCTTCTCATTCGCGTCCTCATACTAGAAAAAACTCTCCCCCCTCTTCTCCTTCGTGGGAGCCAAAGAAAACCCTCTCCCCCCTTCTCCTTCAAGTCTTCGAGCCAGAGTAAACTCCCTCCCCCCTCTTTTACTTCGCATCTTCAAGCCATGGAAAACGTCCCCTCGGATGTCTTTGAGCCAGAGATTAAACCCCCCCCCCCCCCCCCCCAACGTCTTCAAGCGGGCCCATATTCTTCTTCCCCTTCGTTGCATCCAGATCTCTCTCCACCCCTTTCTCATATGCTTCTTGCAAAAGCTGTGGTCGTTCTTCACCCTTCAGCAAAGGGAAATCATCCGTTTGTCAAGATCTGCGGCCACCGTCATGGTAAGTTTCTGTTTCAGAAGCATATGAGTTTAGGTTCTCTTTTCTATTAGCTCATATATTGTTGCTCTATTTTTGTCTACCTATAAAAAATATATATATTGTTCTTGTGTTCCCCAGCTGGGCAAAACGTTTGAATTACATTTTCCATGAAAATCATATTCCAAAACAAAGTTAGTGTTTATTTTTATCAGAGTTCCATTTTTTATTGTTTATCTAGTTCTTTCTACACTGGTTTCTCATGTGGAATCATAGAAGGAATTCCATTACTACTATGTAATTTACCTGTTGTTGAGGACCCATTGATGAGGCGTGAATCGTGATTGCTATTTTTTTTTTTCGCTGGAAACTAATTTGTACGTAATTTTTGGTTAGTGAGGCTATGCTATTAAGGCAAGGTTGTTGTTTTTTTTTTTTTTTTGTGTGCCCATCAGCTGTTTGGGGGAAGGCCTGAAGCAGTTTCTAGTGTTTTTTCTATTTTGTGCCCATCAGCCTATTTTGTGCCCTCTTGTATATTGTACTTTTGGACTCGTAAATCAGTGTAGGGATGCTAAACTTGGTATTTTATGTTTAAAATGAACTATTTTAGCAAGCATCATGAGGTTGTCTTATATTTTCAGATGAATTGAGGCAGTAAATGTTGGGGTGGCAGTGGTTTAAAATAGAGTTTATATATAGGTTAAATAGAGTATATGAAGCTGAACTCACCCCAAAACCAGACTAAGACTTTATTTCTCCTAACTCTTTCTTAGTTTATATATAGGGGTACCTTTTCTTGGAAAAAAGAGAAAGTACATATATAGATATCACTCCATACCAATAAAAAAAAGTTCATATATAGGAAAGTTCAAAAAAGTACATACATGGCTTCACTATTTGCTATTTTCTCAACTCAATCATCAACATGTGTCGTTGATGGCTTTGCTTTTCAATTTGCAAGGTTGACCTTCTTATGTAAAACTTTAAACAAATGGGCAGGGAGAAGCATGATGTGAGTTCGATCTTCTTTCTATGGGCGGATATACATAAACTGATAAGAGAACATTCGGAGAAGAAATAATGCAGTTGAGAAGAAAATATGGGGCACATGTAAATAGTTGGATATTTTTTCAATTGTTTTTTTATGGATCATATGTAATGTCCTATCACAACAAGATACAAACTACATCTTCAATTTACAGACTTTGCAACATTTATCAGCTAGTCTTTTTCTCTCTTTTTTTTTCTCCATTTTCTTTATCCATTTGCCAATTTTGGAATTGCACTGATGAGAAAGAAGGAAAGATGCAGGTTTTTGCAAACTAGTCTTTACAGTGACTTATGTCAATCTGATTTGGCTCTGATCAGACTCACACACTTGTAGATTTGCTTCACTTTTCAACAGATAATAGTCATATGTAAAGTCAATCGAGTTGCATTCAAGAAAATAATGAATTTATAGAGGATAATTTCGGTATGGGGAGGATAAAAAAGCCAGAGTTTTTAACCGATAGTCCTGCATATTTTTTGAGAGGCACACAGCTTGTATAATGCCAGTGATCAATTACTTTTTCAGGGTAATGATTATTTTCTTTCTTCTCCTCTGGAATGCCTCTTGTAATCCATATTTTTCTCCAAAAATAATGAAATAAAATTAAGTATTATCTTCAAGTGTTAAGTTGGTCTATTTGGAGTTAATACGCTGCATTCTTTGAATCCATGTCTTCATATAAAGGGAACTCATAAATACTATAAAGTAGGGGTGAGAAAGAAACACAGCTTTATTATAAGCACTAAAACATCAAGATATTACAAGTATGTTTACGCACAAATGCATAGAAAATTAAATACTTGATCTTGAAAATACAAAGGAGCAAGCTCTCACACAATTGGAGACCAAACTGGACAGGTGAGTAGCCTCTAATGAGAGTCTATAAAAGCAAGGCTGGCTCAATGGTAAGGTCATTTAGGTCATTGCATAAGGCCCCTCACCTTATATAAGACCAAAAAAAAAGTGAGTTTTCTTTTTAATTTTTTTAAATTAATAAAAATTATTTCATTAAATAAAAATTTAAATATTTTTTTATATTTTCAATGTGTACAAGGTCCCATGATACTAAATTTAATATTTAATACAATAAATTATTTATATTTTTAAATAATATTTTAAGATTTTGCTAAATAGAAGTACAAAATTTGTATTAAGACCTCATTCTAAGTTATTTTTTTAAATATAAATTCAAAAAAATAATTTAAATATTTTAAATAAAATCTTCTTTGATTGAAGATTTTTAAGATATTCTATATAATAATTTATAAAGTATCTTATTATAATTATAAAAAAAAAAAATTATTTAAACTTCGTCTGAGGCCTCAATAGATATTGAGCCGACCCTGTATAAAAGGTGACTGAGAAGAAAAAGATGGTAAAGACTCAATTTACTTATAGTTGCATCAAGTGAACAATACTCAGTTTCTTCTCTATAGAGACCGGTCTTCATGTTGATTCTAGTTTCGACAAACTACTTCACAATATTTTGTTTGAGCCAGGCCAGATCTCCTTGGAATTAGACAGCATCAATATGGTCACGTCTCTGAAACAGCAGAAATAAAAGTCAAATAACATCAGTGTCCCAAAATTCATAAAAATACATCACAACACCTAAACTACATCAAAAGGCATCACAATCTTCCAAGATTATGCCATGGATGAAATATGAAACATGAAAAATGATTAAGCCATGGCTAAGATTATGCCATGTATGAAAAATGAAACCACAAACCCCATAGCCTCCAATCTTTGAACCCAAGCAAACATGGGTTAACTTCACAGAAGACAGAACATGAATTATTATTATTTAAAAAAAATATTATTTTTCATTTTGCTTATAACAGGTATATATTAATCACTCTACTAAGCTCCAAACTATTGTTAGCTAATGGCTCAGCTGCTATAATCAAAAACATGGACAAGCCAAGGAAAAATTTTCATTTTTGATTTTAACCAATCAGATTAGTTGCAATGTCATCAGTAGTACTAGTGCACTAAACGAGAAGAATGCAATGTGATTATGTGCACGTTCCTGCACTAAACAATAACTTTTCCACTAAACAAGAACTCCTGCACTAAACAAGCACAAAATCGATGCAACTAAAACAAAAAGCAACTAAAATAACACACAGGAAATTAGAAGCACAATCACACACCCACCACAATTCGATGGATATCGTATTATACCCATCACGAAATTAGAAGCAACTAATATAAAAAGCAAAGAAACTATCCACTACAAAGGTGAGGAATACAATGCGGCTAAACGATAACATAGTCAACCGCGAGAAGGAAAACAGCCAAGCATTGGACACGTCGAGAGAAAAGATCAGGAATGCACCTTGGATCGTTAGAAGGAAAAGGCTACAACGTGGACGACGGCAAAAGGAAGACCGGCGGTACTTGTCGGCGAGCCAAAAAGTTAGGAAGCGGGAAGGGAACCGGCGGGAACGGAAGGACTAGGAGAGGGAGAAATTCGAACGCTGAGGGTGAGGGTCAACTGTTTGGGATGAATTTGGAAATAAGCTGATATTTCATTTTGATTTTACTGTAGCTTTAAAAAAATCCCATATACAGGTATGTGGAGTAGAATACTGGAGCAGCTACAGTACAACTTAAGTATAGCAAGACTCGATAGAAAAAAGTCATTCTTGCATCCCATACTAATTTAACAATATTTATTATCTTCCACGCCATATATCAATTTTTTTAAATTTTTTTAAGTTAATTTTTTTTAAACTAATTGGATTATTTTATTTATTATTTATATAACAAACATTTGATAAAAGAAAATAATATATATATATATATATATGTATGTTGTGAAGGATGATGAATATAATTTTTCTAACTGAATATGTTGATAAAGTCATCTCAGGTTCTATCGTTTGATGCTTTCCTTTCTTTCTAAGAAAACTCCAAAGGTTAAAAATCTGTTTTAATCTGTCGGCAGCATCATCCTCCTATAATGCTAAAATTTAATATAAATGGTTTTGCCTTTGAAGGTACTGGTAGGACACGATGTGGAGGGGTACTCAAATCTGAATCAGATAACATTATTTACTTTCTCATTTCATTTGTGACGTCCACCGTTTGATCGCAGCCTTCTTTACAGGGCAACTTTTCTCTTTGTTGAAGGTCTCCTTTTCCCTCCAATAATTTTGAGACTTAATATTTTTTTACCATTATTCATGATGTTGCTCTCTTTGACTTTAATTGAACTAGACTCGAGTGGTAATCTTTTAAAATTATGCTCAAATTCATCCAAACCCCACATGAATGTATTGACATAGTCATCACTTAGGGAGACGTGTTGCTAATTTCATACATCTTTTAATCACAAGGTCGTACATTCGTGTATCTGTATTATCTCTTAAATCATCATAACTACTTTTAATAAATGATATTTTCAAATGATCAATATATTCATATATTACTATGTGAAATCGATGTAGAAGGTATAGTTGGCATTTCATGTTTTATTTTTGTCCATTCCACTATTACAATTAAATTATCAAACAAGAAAGGCACAAATCATTCCACAATTGAGAATGCTAAAAGCATGATGGTTAAACATAAATGTTCAAATTAAATCCCAAAAACAATCCACTACACTGAGTACAACTTTTTTTTTTGTACATGATTAATTTCCTGATCATACACACACACACATATATATATATACATGCTATTTTCAATTTTGGAGATAAATACAAAGACCAAAATAATATAGATGTAATACTGGCCGATATACTCACAAAATTCTTACTGACTTTACTCAAAACCTCACTCAATATCCTCAAAGTTTTTCATGATACTAGCTCTTGTGTAAGGGAGACATGTTCATGCTTTTTGTAGTCAAAAATTAAAAAGCATTCCTACCTATTTCATCATTATTTATTTCATATTAACTCTTTAAAAAAAATCTATTTTTTTATGATTTTCTCCTTTTTTTTTATACGGTTTCCATTCACACAGGCAAAAAATATAAAAGCTAAAAAAAAAAATTCATAGTTGTTTTAGCTGTTTTTACCCGTGCTTTGACAAAAATAAATAAATAAATCAAATTTTATTCAACAATAAGCACTAATTTAGAGGTCTATAACCATCATTTGTCTTCAACAATAAATGATTGAACCTACATTACAGGACATAAGAAAAACAGAAAAAAAAATTCACAAAAAAAATTACCTGTGTGAATTGGTTGTGGGTGGGCTCTATCGTTCGATCGAAACTTTCTCGTCGAAGATCCCAGACAGTGGCAGTTAAGGCTGAGAAACGTTGGGACGGGACGGGACGGGACGGGGCGGGGATGTCAAGTTGTGATTTAGAAAATGAAATAGGCAAAAACAAAATGTAACGTTTAGCTTACATTTAAAAATAAAAATAAAAAACAGGTCAGCTTCTTCGCATGGTATATACGAGAAGAGCAATAATATACATATTATAAATTTATAATAAATTTATAATTTATTAGTGTATTTAAATTTATTTGAATTTATTTTAAATATTTCTTAACATTCTTAAATATTAAGAAAAAATAAATAAAAAATATAATTTTATTAGCATTCTCTTTTTTAATCATTAAATAAAATTAAAAAATTAAAAATTAAAAATAAAAATAATTATTAAATGTTAGGATGTTTATCATTTCTCATACGAGAAAGAGGTACTGGGGAAACGGACAGATTAAAAAATGTCTTTTTGCCCGTAAATCTGTCGGTGCCATAGACCCACTCTTTCATTTTCATTTTTGACTTTTGACCTTCTCATCATCGTGAGTTTTTTCGCTTGGATGCATGTACTTTGGAGTCCAGATTCCAGAAACCAAAACAATTTTCTCATGCATCTTCCACCGAAAACAAAGATTTTAATGAATCCGTTTCTAGATTATTTGTATTAGATTAAAAAAAGATAAGGAAAGATGTCAGCGGTAGCTGCAATCCCTTCCCGTATCCGAAGGGGAATGGTTACTGGATCTAAGCATACGAGCGCCTATGTCCTTGTTGAAGAGATGTGGTATCTCTATGTACGCGTGCTGAAGGCCAAAGACCTGGCCGGAAAAGATGTCAGCGGTAGTTTTGGTCCTTGCGTGGAGGTGAAGCTTGGAAACTGCAAGGGAACAACTCGTCGTCTTGTGAAGAAGTCGAATCCCGATGAGTGGAACCAGGTGTTTGCATTTGGAAGTAACCGGATTCAGTCCTCGGTGCTTGAAATTACTGCGAAGGATACAAATTGTACGGCGGACGATTTTCTGGGTCGGGTTATTTTTAATACCAAGGAAGTTTCCAAACGGGTTCCCCCGGACAGTCCATCGGCGCTTCAGTGGTATGGATTGGAGGATAGGAAGGGGGAGAAGGTTGAGGGGGAGCTGATGTTGGCTGTTTGGATGGGCACACAAGCTGATGAAGCGTTTCCAGGAGCATGGGATTCAGACTGGGCGGGAGTTAGGGGCACTGATGTTCTTAGTAGTCTTGGGTCGAAGGTGTACCACTCCCCTAAGATTTCGTATTTGAGGGTCAATGTAATTGAAGCTCAGGACTTGCAGCTGAGTGATAGAAGTAGGTTCCCAGAAGTTTTTGTCAAGGCTACTCTGGGAAATCAGGCATTAAGAACCAGAGTTTCACAAAGCAGGACCATGAATCCTCTCTGGAATGAGGATTTAATGTTTGTAGCAGCGGAGCCATTTGAGCCGAGGGAGCCTTTAATTTTGAGAGTCGAAGACAGAGTTTCCCCGAACGAGGATGGAGTTTTGGGGACATGCGTAATTCCATTGCTTAATATTGAAAGGAGGTCGGATAATAGACCCGTCCGCAGTAGGTGGTATAATCTCGAAAACCGTGTCATTATGGGAGATGAGCCCGAGAAGGAAATCAAATTTTCCGGCAGGATTCATATGAGGATCATCTTGGAAGGTGGTTATCGTGTCCTGGACGAATCAACTCACTATAGCAGTGACCTTCGTCCGACGGCACAGCAGTTGTGGAAGTCCAGCATTGGGATGCTGGAACTCGGAATTCTAAATGCCCAGGGGCTGATGCCGATGAAGACAAAAGATGGTCATGGAACAACTGATGCCTATTGCGTGGCAAAATATGGCCAGAAGTGGGTGAGGACAAGGACGATCATCGACAGCTTCACACCCAGGTGGAATGAGCAGTATACGTGGGAGGTATACGATCCTTGTACAGTCATTACAATTGGGGTATTTGATAATTCTCATTTGCTTGGAGATGATAAGTATGGAAGGGCAAAGGATTCAAGAATTGGGAAGGTAAGGATACGCATTTCTACCCTTGAAACCGATCGGGTTTATAAACACAAGTATCCACTAATGGCTTTACACCCCAGTGGACTGAAGAAGATGGGTGAAATTCATTTGGCTGTGAAGTTCAGTTGCTCCTCTTTACTTAGGATGCTGCATATGTACTCGCAACCTCTTTTGCCTAAAATGCATTATCTTCATCCAATCGCTGCTACCCAGGCTGATTACCTCAGATAGCACGCAACTCAAGTTGTAATCATGAGGTTGAGCTGCACTGAGCCACCGCTAAATAAAGAGGTGGTGGAGTACATGTTGGATGAGGGCTCCCAGATGTGGAGTATGAGAAGGATCAATGCAAATATTTCCAGGATTTGGGATATTTGGCACGAGTTATTTGCTTTTATCAAATGGTTTGATCAGATTTGCAACTGGGAAAAACCCATCACAACTGTATTTGTCCACATCTTTTTTATAATCCTGGTCATCTACCCGAAGTTCATCTTACCCGCATTTCTCCTATACCTTTTCTTTATTATGCTTCGGTGCCGTATGCGGAGGCCTGGACATCCTCATGAACTGGAAAATCACATTTTACATGAGGATCCCGATGTCTTAGATGAAGAATTTGATACATTCCCAACTTCCAGGCCTTCGGGCATTGTAAGGATGCGGTATGATCGGTTGAGAATTACTGCTGGGGAGCTTCAGAATATGGTTGGTGACTTGGCTACTCATGGGGAGAGGCTACAATTGTTGCTAAGCTGGCGAGATCCAAGAGCAACAGTTCTGTTTGCTATTTTCTGTTTGTCTGCTGCCGTTATTCTTCATGTCACACCACTCCGAGTTGTGGCTCTTCTCGCAGGATTTTACATGTTGAGGCATCCTGTGTTTCGTGACAAGCTTCCTTCTTTTTCAATACTACTGAATTTCTTAGAGAGGTTGCCGTCAAGAACAGCCTGCATATTGTGATCGAGCAAATTAAGCTAGTTTTATGTGCAAATGGTTTTGAATTACTTCCTTCGTGTTACCTTAGATGCGGAAACAAATTATGAGATTGTTGTCTGCTTTCAATGTTTGGCAGCTGATGTTGGGTTTTGTGGGTAACCAGCCCTCTTTTGGGCGGCTCAATGATGCCGTTCTACAGTATTTCTGTTTATGATAATAGGTCTCTGTTCCACTATAATTGTGTACTGTGAATTAGGATATCTCTATGCGCCATTAGATTTTGCTTTGGAGTTGCTTCTTTTTCTTCGAAATCGATGGAAATTAAGCATATAATGTTTTGAGAGTATCTATCCTTGATCTTAAGTTTATTTTTAAAGATGGGATGAGGTAAAATAAAATAAAAATTAAAAATAAAATAAAATATTATTGTAATATATATTTTTTAATATTAATTTTGTTTTAAAATTAAAAAGAATAATTTTTTATTATATTTTTATATAAAATTTTTAAAAAATATAATAATAAATTTTATGCAAATCATGCCATAGATTTTGCTATTGATATTAATGGATGCTTTTTTTACCTTACCAATATTTAAGAAATGAATTCGAAACTTTATAGGGTGTTTTCCTCTGCACATTCCCAACTTGAGTGGCCACGAATAAATGTAGCTATCCTCTCCACAAAATATATGTTGGCCAAGAATTATCATAACGTGAATAGTAAAGAACGTTGCAAAACAGTCTCAAAATTTAATCACCCACCCACTTAATTTCATCAATATTCTTTAAAATTTAATAAAAAAATATAAATATTTTCTAAATCAAAAATCTCTTTATTTATAATTTTATATTGAACTAATTATTAAAGTCATCAAAATAATCATATAATAATATAATTTATAAAATTAATAAGCACATCTATAATTTATTAATCCAATAAATATATTAAAAATAATAAAAAAAATTAATAAATGAATAATAAACTTTCAAATTTAAAAGATGAAGTGAAATTATTATAATTCATAACTTCAAAGAGATTCCTTTAATAAATTCAATGCTGCTATAAATTCATCAAATCTTGTATTTGATTTAGTTTTTAATAAAATTACTATTAGAATATTGGTATTGAATTAGTTAAAAAAAATTAAAAAATATAAATTTGTATACATATCAAATTATTTTTGTCATATTTGATTAAAAATAAGGAGAAGAATGTGAGAAAATAGAATAAAATTTTTTTTTATCTTTAAAAATAAATAGTAACTCTTCAAAAATAAAAATAAAATTAAAGGATTCCTATTTATTTTTGAAGATAAAAAATATTTTATTCCCTTCTCTCATTTTTTTTCTCCATATTTTTAATCAAATATGATAATATTATATGTATATATATAAATGTATACTTTTTTTAAAAAATTTAATTAATCTAATATCAATACTCTAATATATGAAAAATTTTGGACGACAATGCTTCCTGTGAAAAAAAAAAGCATATTACAAACTCAAATGAGAACAGACATAAAAGACAAAAATACGCAAGCATTGATGTCGATGGCCATCATTCAATTTCGTGTCTTAAGTAATACACATAATATATTTTATAATATATATACCATATAAGTTATAAAGTAGAAATATTTTTGTAAACTATTTTATAAAATTAATATTATAATATAAAAATATTTTTATTTTATTACATATATTATATAATATATTATATAAATTATTGTGAATTTATCATTTTTTTAATATATAAAGTTTTGGATTTGTTGTGTAAAAAAAAAAAAAAAGGGTTCTGGAATCTGAATTGGGTTAGGTCGATGTCATGTCAGAATCTGAATTGGATTTATCATGTCAACAGTGCACTGTGAGGGTGAGTGTGCTGAGTGTGGATTCACTCTAACATCACTCTTTTCTAAATATAATAGGTAAAGTTGTAGAGTACGTTTAATCTGAGCATTGGTTGGGTGGATTAGGTCATATTAAATATATATATATTTCTTCATTTTTAATTTATTTATATTTTTTTTCTAAATATAATATATAAAGTTATCAGAATATGCTTGATGACTGGATTGGTTGAATGGATTAGGTGACATTTAAAAAGTACTTATTTCTTTTCATTTTTAACTCATTTATATTTATTTTTAATATATATATATATATATATATATAATACGTGAAGTTACTAAAATACACTTAACCTCTCGATTGATTGGGTGGATTAGGTCATATGTAAAAATATTCTTTTTTATTTTCATTTTTAACTCATTTATACCTAACATTTTTTACACTAAATATAATACGTAAGTTAACAAAGTATGTTTAACATCTTGAATTGGTTGGCTGGATAAGATCATATTTAAAAAATATTCCTTTTTTTTTTCATTTTCAACTCATTTATACGAATTTTTTTAACCGTTCTGGCTCAACTTTTGAAATTCTCTACTTCTTTGTATATAAAAAAAATATAAATAAATAGTATTTATTTGGTATAAAAATACAACCCAAAATATTTCCATCATTATTATATTGAACATTTTGCTTAAAAAAATCAATCATTTCAAATAGAATGGATCATCCTAAAAATTCATTATTACAACATTTTGCATTAATTATTAAATGTAAAATTTTTATATATGACATGAATAAGAATTTAGACTTTTAATTAAGTAATACTATATATAATTATGGAGTTATTAATGAAATATAGTCGCTTTAAAAAAATAAGATTCACTATTAAAAAAATTAACTTTTTTTTTATGTAGACTGAGTAATGCTATATGTAGACCTAGTCGCATTAAAAAAAAGTAGAGTCTACTATTAAAAAATTATATATATATATTTTTTTTATGTAGAACTTATATATATATATATATATATATTTTCATACTGATTACATGCCACTTACAAATTTGTAACTGCATCAATTATTTTTTAAATATAATTGAAGCCCAAGACCTGCAACTGAGTGACGAGGGTTGGTTTCCGGAATTTTTTGTGAGGACTATCCTTGAAAATCAACAGATGATCTAATCCTAAATGGAACGAGGATCTAATGTTTGTAGCAGTGGAACCATTTGAGGAGTACTTGATTTTGTTCAATTATTCTCTGCGACGTTGTACCATCTGTTCAATTATTCTCTGCGACGTTGTACCATTCCAAGTTGTCCAAGTCGTGGCCCTTCTCGCCGGATTTTATACGTTGAGACCTCCAAGGTTTCGGAATAATCGTCCTTTCAGTCCTAATGAATTTTTCCAAGAGGTTGCCAGCCAACTCTGACTACATGTTGAGAGCAAACGTCCAAATTATCTTTTGCAATTGCTTGTTGAGTGGAATGGCGAGTCGGCGACGAGTTATCTCTCTCTCCATGTTGAGTTCTGTGAACCTCGTAGTAGATTTGTTGATTTACATTTTAAGCGATGCCATCATAATTTATTTCTTTTTAGGCTTGACTTCACGGTAATCACCTTTGTTCATCTCGAGGTTTTTAGGTTGTAAGTTTGCATCAAAGAAATATTTAATGTTGTTGTTCTGTAATCTGCAATCACGTAGATAGTCACCTAAAATTCTGACTATCTTGTTTTTTCTTTTTCTTTTTTGAAACTATCTATCTTGTTGATGGCTGTAAATTAATTAGCATTCTTCTTAACATTACGTTGAGTTATATCACTTTACTTACAAGTATTATAATATAAGCCTAATAGGAAAGTAAGTTATACGCTAGTATAAAAATAAGTTTGGTATGACAAATTAATAACACAGTAGTATAGTATAATAAGGTTCTATTTAATTGTTGAGCTGAGTTGATTTTTTTATGAATAGTAATGAGTTGAGATGGTTGAGTGAGTTTTGTGAAGCCTATTTAAAATAAATTTAGATATAATTGATGTTAAAATAAGTTTAGATGTACTTATTGATAAAAACAAATGATCCATTGCCTAATATTACTCCTGCAATCGTGGATGAAGGTAGTCTTAACCAAATACTCGCCAAATTAATCTTGCGTGACAGCAGCATTGTGATAACAAATCTTGTAATTAAGTCTAGCGTGATGGTAGCTATGTTTAGAGCATTTTGCAGTGTAACTGTCCTTTTGTAAAGTAATACAAAGTCATATAAATATGCATGCTCACAACTTGTTTTGCGTGTGGTGAGATTTCTCTATTTACTTCATCTTTTGAACTTTTCCATTTGGCATAAGAGATATATAATGTTTTCCCAGTCGCTTAATGTTACCAATTTTGTCACTCTCTACTCAAACTAAAGAATTGCCCACTTTGGCATGAGCAAGTTCTTGCAAGCCAAGAACTTAGAGACTTTCTCACAAGAGAAAATCAACGGCCACTTGTTATATTTTTAGCAATCGATAGGTCTGAAATTGTCACTAATTCTGAATACAAAAAATGGAAAACAATAAATCATTTTCATCAAGGTTGGATCATTGGAATACATGCAGAAGAAGGACTTAGTCATGTTATTGGCCTTGATACCTCAGCACAGGTTTTGGCAACTTTCAAGGAAGCCTATGCCTAGTCCTCACAAGAACATCAATTTCAACTTAATCAACAACTTACTTACATGAAGAAAACACATGAAGTTTCTCTCAATGACTACCTTCGCAAATTCAAGGAGGTATGTGATAGCCTTGTCGCCATTGGTCACATAGTGATCAAAACAATTTTTTTTCATTACTTACAAGACTTCGTGCCCGATATGAACCCTTTATTGCCTCAATGCTCAAACCACTAATGTCCTCATGTAATGAAATAGTTTCTCTACTCCAAAGCTATGAGACATGTCTCAATCTTCGTACCTCAGAAGCCTCCCAATACATTGCGTTCTATGCAGTGAAAAATGATGCAAAACCATTCAACAAAAACTCAAAGCCATCAAATCAATTTTAATCCAAAAGTCGAGGCTTTCCTCCTGACAACCAACAAAACAAAAACTTTAAACAAGAATCCTCCTCAACACCTCATTCTCGTGAGAACAATTGTGATTTAACTCGTCAAACTTGTGGAAAAAAGGGACACCCTGCAATTCATTGTTGGTATCATTTCAATCATTCAATGCAACCAGATAATCTCTCTTAAGCATTCACTGCTTTACAACTTGATCCTGAGGCACATCATGAGGAATGGACTTCGAACACTGGTGCATCTACACATATGACTTTTCACGAAGGTATCTACATAATATTTGATCTTATAATGGAAATGATCGTGTTATGTTAGGCAATGGACAATTTTTGAAAGTTACTCACATTGATGATGCAATTCTTGATTCTAGTTCTTCTACTATTGTCTTAAGAGATGTTCTTCTTGTTCTTAAGTTAGAAAGAAGTCTACTTTTCATTAGACAACTTACTTCAAATTACTCAATAACTTGTGAATTTTCTAATCATGATTTTGTGATTAAGGACAAGTTGGCACAACATGTATTAATGAGGGGAACAAAAATGGGAAATCCTTACTCAATTCATGCACCTCCAATAGCCCTCTTCTCCACAAGGTTTCGAACAGTATCACAAGAAATTTGGCACTAGAGACTTAGACATCGACAGGCTACTGCAGTTACACATCTACACAATAACTAACAAAGACTACTAGCAATAAAGCAACTCCCTATACGGAAGTTGTTAGTTAGGAAAGCTATCTAATTACCATTTATGTTGTCAAATTCATGTTGATTTATGGGGACCAGTCCCAGTTATCTCTATGCATCAGTTTTGTTTCTATGTAGCATTAATGGATTATTTTACCAAATTCATGTGGTTAATCCATTAAAACACAAATTTAATTATGTGGACCAACTCTTCCTCTTTGAAAAATATGTCAAAAGACAGTTTAATGGATATTTTAAAGTAATTCAAACTAATGGGGATGAGAATTCGAAAACTAATTTTTTCTACAAATCAGCATTTGTTCACTATCACACTCCCCGCACAAGACGTAAATTGTTTTTTTTTTCCTTTCTCCACATAAACCCTCTTTGTCTATCTTCTCCTTCTTTCGCTCTCTTTACCATATCCAATAAGCCATGGAGATCCTAGAAAGGCTTCTGTCTCTCATCCATGGAAGATCCCAAGAAGTCATGAATCTCCAAGCTTTCAAATAAAAATAAAAAATTTAACTTTTTCAAACCTCTAAACAAAAATAAGATTATTACAATATCTTAATTTTATTATATTTTTATTCAATTTTCTCTCTCTCATTTTACAAAATTTTAAAAAATACTCAACTCAAATTATTTATTACTATTCACAATTTATTTTATTATCATTCACAAAATTCTCAAATAATCTCACTCTCCAAACCTGTCGTAAAAAGCATTCCCAATAGTTTCTTTATATTATCTTTAAAATACATCATCAAAACCTACTTTTTCTATTTTACATACTAATTTTTATAATATGTCATTAACTAACTTATGCTATACTTAGTCCATAATAAAATTTCGATTTTTCTCAACAGGTAAATTCATCACAAAACCCGATCACATATTTGAACTTAAACCCAAAATCAAAAATGAAACAATTGGCCTCGAATATAGCCCCAAGTTCAATTGGCCAATAAAAACCCAACTTTTATTTTCTTTCGTTCACTTCCTCCACTTCCATAACTGATAGCACCATACAGACCCCAAACCATCGATATGGTTAAAAAGGTGAATAAATGAATACAACCTCCACATTAAAAGAATATAAACAAATAAATGGTCTATCTAATTAAAATAAAATCAAACCTTGGATTTCTACCCTTGTTTAAGGTTTCATTAGGGTTTCTTTTCCTTCCCCACTAGAAGGATTGTGCCCCTTTTTTATTTTACTTTAGTGGGTGTCTGCATGGCGGATGATTTACGATTTCTATATGAGCAAATGGCTCTCACAGAAGAATAAAACACCAGTGTTGATCTCCAATCGGAATTTCACTTTGAGGTTCTTGTTCATGGGGAACAATGTTTGATCCTCAAGCTCTTTACTGACCAGTATTTTAACAGAGAGACATTCCAACAAACCATGTGCAAAATCTGGCGCCTTAGCAAAGGTATCAAATTTCACACTCTGACTTTGGAGTTAATGCTAGTGGAGTTTGATAATAGGCAAGATAGGAGTCGGGGGCTGCATGATTAGGGGAGAGCTCGGTCCGATTCGGTCGGTCCTAAGAGGGTTTGATAGACTAGACCGGACCTATTCGGTCCAGGGGTTTCCCTCCCTTGACCAGACTGGTCCATTTCGATCTGGTCTGGTCTGGTCTGGTCCGGTCAGTCCATTCTGTCCATTAAGTCTGGTCGGTCTAGTCCAAATGAACCAACCAGACCAGACCAGTAAGGAACTGGAATGGCCCAATCAACCCATTTTTATAGGAACTGGAATGGGTCAATCAGCCCATTTTTATGATCCATGAAGTCAGGCCTGTAAATTTAATCTTAAATAATAGAATTTTATGGTTCACATTTCACAAATAAAATTCAAACTTCAAAGAGTCTAAATAAAAAAAAATGTTAAAAAACCAACAAAAGAAAAAACATAATACAAAAGTTATTACAAATTACAAACCTTAATCCAAAACACTCTCTAAGTCTAAGATAATTCAAAGAATCTAAATAACATAAAAAATATGTAAAAAATAAAAAAACCAACAAAAAAAATCATACAAAAGCTATTACAAATCTCAATCCAAAACACGATCTACGTCTAAGATAATGTAGCGTCCACATGTAGACACTATTATTAAATAAGTTAACAACTTAACATAACTAAGTACTAACTAAGTTACTAACAACTAACAATTAATAACCAAAAACTCAAAATCAATCAAACACATCTTTATGCCCTTACCAAGTGTTTCACCTCTGTAATTTTCAACTAAAGTGAAAGAAAAAATCCACTGTATAACTTCCAGTTATCATCAATAAAATATGCTGTGAGACACATATAGTTAAGGTTTTGCATGGATGTTCACGTATCCGTGATGAGAGAAATGTGCTGCCCTTAAAAAATATTTCTCAACTTTTATTTTTCCCTCGAAAAAATATTAAAACAATTCCTAGGTACCGTCCAACTAGATAGAATCTCCACCCATTTAAAACAAACCAGAAGCATAACTTTTCTAAACCCCCCTCCCCCCCAATTCAACAAACCTAACTAGCAACTTATCAAGAATAATCATCTCAGTTAGGACTTGTCAGCAAACCTCAATACTAAATGCAATGGGCACAAGTGCCCCAATACCACTATCTCCCCCCGTCTTTTAAGTTAGAGTTGTCTGAGACTTATCTATCTTTCTACTTGAAAATTTCTTACATTGCTTCTCAATGTGATACTTCATTAACTTCGTACCGTTTTTAATAGTATCACACGCATATGTTTGTCCACAATAATTACATGCAGCCTTCGGTTTAGTGGGATCACCACATTCTATTCTTGTAAAATGATCACAAACCATTGACCTAACTCTACCACTTTGTGACCCACCAACCAGGACAACAAGGGTGTTATTACTTGTATTTGATATAGGTGACCCAAGTGGGCGAGAGGTGGAGGCATATCTTGATATCTTGTTGATTCACTCACATCATTTACACTATCGATTGTTGTAGGATCCATCTGATCTAGCAAAATATGTAATCAACAATTTGATTAAAAATCTAGCATTAGAAATATATGCTCATATGCAAAATCCGTTAGTCGTAAATCTAGCATTAAAAATCAAACATTAGCATCAACAGTTTGACTATTTGAGCAAAATCTAACATTATGGTAATTAGATGAATTAAGCTGGGTCATATTTGGGTGGTTTAATTTCCAAAACTAATATCGATCTCATCTCCCGATCGAAAGAGTCCATTCAAAACAAGACTAATGATCAAGTCAAGCCATGCTGCTCCTAATATCATCAACAATATTACTGCTCTACAGTACTTTTATCGCACATCAAATATATATATATATATTATTTATAGATGTTGACTAATTCCATTTTCTGGGAGAACATAAGGATGCACACTTTTTCTCCTCCCCTCCCCTCCCCTCCCTTTTTTTTTAAGTACTAGTAATCATTTTTACATACATACCACACCAATAAATTAGAAAAAAATTCTAAAATGGGGTATAGAACACATTTAATAAAGTACTAACAGAATATAATTTGGTTTAGTATATAAATTTTAAATATTAAATTTTACAAATTAAATCTAATTATTAATGTTGGATGTTCGTATTTAAATTTTGATTGTTGTTTTATGTTTTCCTTGGAGTTTTATGTAGCTTCAGTTTTGCAATCCTGAAAACATATAAAATCCAATGCCCATTCTAAATCATTTGAAATAATTTTCAGATTTCCAAATCCGATGTATGAACAAACGTGACCGCAAATTTATTATCTAGTCATGAGTTAGAGATAGATACGTTGTACATCCAACATTAATAATGATAGACTTACAATACTTATATTATTCTTTTATTATAGATATTCTATAGTTTATTTTTATTTTTATTTTTGTTTTTTATTATTCTTTTTATTTTTATTTTTTAACATCCTAAGACAAAATTAAAAAATATACACTTCATATGTGCAGTAAATCTATCATTATCTATTTCACATATACAGATAAAATAAAGAAGATTTACTGAGAAAGGGCAAAAGAGATTGAGTTAGAAAGAGAGATAGACCGAATAGAATTTGTTGGGCTACTAGCGGTGCACCGGTGACTATTGGGTTGCCTAGGCGAGGTGGGGCTGGGATTTGCTGGGCCTCTGGTTGCTGGATGACGCAAAGAGCACCGGAGCAGTTAGGTTAGGGTTTTCAAAACCAGCTCTCCAATAGTGTGCGATTTGAGGAACGGAATGAGTCGACTGAATGAGTGAAATGACGAAGGACAAAGGTTAATTAAAAGGTTTGCGTGAAATAGCGTCGTTTCACGCAACCCACTTAATAACTGGGGTCCAAATCAAGCACTGGATTGCGTGAACAATGCTATTTCACACAATCTAGTAACTAAATTAGCATTAAACGGCATTGTTTAATGCTAAATTTACACTAAACGGTGCAATTAAATAATATTGTATATTTTTTCATATTTGGCAAAAATATAAAAATATATATAATATTATTTAATTACACATATTAAAATATATTTAACACATTATTTGTTAACTTAATTAGAATGTTAGAAAGTTAATTAAAATTTAATTACAAAACAAGTTAAACCCCAATATAATATATATTTTATATATATTTATTATTTATACAATAAAGAATATAATAGTACATTGATATTACATAAATCATATACATATATAGTGATAAACTTAGTAGTTACTAGTTAGTATTTAGTATCAACTATCAATAGTGTAAGACTCTAATACTTTAAGTTATAACTAACATGTTATAGTATTATAAATTGAAGTTATTTAACCAACATATACTATACTAGATGAGTAGATGTTATTAACTTAATTTTAATACTAACATGTTATTTGTTAATTTAATTATACTAATTTAACTAACATATACCATGCTAGATGTTATTTTAATACTCACAAGTCACATGTATCTACACTTATACATTAAAGAATATAATAATATATTAAAACTAATTTACTAAATATATAAAGTTATATACTTAATACTAGTCCAAATTTCCAATACTATAGTCCATAAGACTATAACTAATAAGTATAGTAACTAATTAACTATAGACTATAGTCTATAGTATATGACTCTATAGACTATACTAAACTACTAGAAAAATTGGTAATACTAATACTCTTATTAAATAATACTCTATGTAATTATAGTAATTTAATAATACATTGATATTAAATATATTATATATATAGTTATTAGTTATAGACTCTAATACCATAACTAACATGTTAATTGTTATAGTATTATAAATTTTACTAACAAATACTTTACAAGTATAAATTTATACTAGATGTTATTTTAATACAAACATGTTAATCTAACTATACTAATACACTATACTATTATAAATGTATACATATACTATATTTATACTATAAGTTTATAACTATTAACTCTTATAATAAGTTAATAAATTAAATTAATACAATATATACTAAATTATTAATATTATATACTTAGTAAATTAGTTTTAATGTATTATTATTATTCTTAATGTATAAATTAATTAAATAATATATAATATATTTAAAATATATATATAAGGTATGTTCGGTCCAGTCCAGTTCGGTCTGGGATGGAAAAGGCCCAGATCGGGACTGGGACCGGGACCAAACGTACTCGGTCCAAGAATTTTGGACCGAGATCGAGCGGGACCAATCTTGGTCCGGTCTGATCAGTTTGGCCAGTCCAAATTGGCCAATGCTCTCCCCTATGCATGATGGACCATGGTCTTTTGACAAATACTTGGTGTTGACGCAGGTGTTTGAAGGTTACTTACAAGTTCAAGATATCCAGATGTATGAGGCTGATTTCTAGGTTCGTGTTTTTGATCTCCCTCTAATGGCATACAATAATTATGTGGGAAAGCTTGTGGGTGACTCTATTGGCCAATTTTTGGAATTGGATGTTGAGGATGAAGACTTTGTGTGTGGGGAATTTTTATGAATCAAAATTTGTTTGGATGTACGCAAGCCACTACTTAGGCACAAGAAGGTTTCTCTGGGCAATAATCATGACTATTGGGTTCGGTTCAACTATAAACGGTTGCTAGATTTTTGCTACCAGTGTGGACAGCTTGGCCATGAACACCGAGAGTGCGAAGTCTTCAAGAAGTCATCCTTGCCTGAGGCGTCAACCTCATTTCCCTATGGGCCCTGGTTGAGGGCAGCGCAACCGAGATTTCCTATCTCAAGGAAGAAGGAGGAACGTGAACCAACTGCCATGAAAAGTGTCGTAACTGCTCCCCCTATGAATTCAGATATACAAGTTGAAGGGGCAAACCGTTCTGGTCTTTCTCAAAATGTCATTCCTAGTGATGGCAATGTTGTCTTTTCAAGGAAACCTTGGCCTAGCGGGATTACTCTGATCAATGGGGCTTCAAAGTCTATTGGGCCTTCCAAGGCTCATGGTCAGGAGTCTAACCCACAATTAATAATGAAGACTACGGGAAAGTTGAAGGATGCGGTTTCTAAGAGTGAAGGGCTGAAGGCTTTGCTGGATGGGAGCCCGATTCCACCCTCACCTTCAGTTAATTTAGCTGTTAAACATGGGAGGCTGAGACTAAAGCCTGAACCTACAGAGATTATGCCAGATATTTCCCTCAAGAACTTTACCTAAGGGTTTAAGTTCATATAACAATGAAGTTTCTTAGTTGGAATGCCCGTGAGTTTGGGAATCCATGGGGTGTTCGTACCCCCCCTGACTTGTTACGGAGGGGGAGGGTCCCAACCTGGTTTTCATCTAGAAAACCAAGGTTCATGCTCCAGTCTTTAACAAGTACAAATTTCAATTTGGTTTTGATAATTGTCTTACTATTGATTGTTGGGGAAGAAGTAGGGGGCTTGCTTTGTTGTGGCAAAATTCTGTTAATTTGCATATCATTAATTACTCTTCCACTCATATACACACTTTGTTAAAATACGACTTTGATTGTTCCCAGGATTGCTTTATCACTGGTGTTTATGGTAACTTGACATAAACGCTAGAATTGAGACTTGGAATTTAGTTCATTCGCTAGCTGCCTTTATGGATAAAGCATGGTTACTCTTTGGTAATCTTAACGAGATTTTATCATGCTCTAAGAAGTGGGGGGGTAGGCCTTGCCCTGAAGTCCAAATGGAATTGTTTTAAAGTGTCCTAAATGATTGTGGGCTATGGGATTTGAGTTTTCAATGATCGTGTTTCACTTGGAGTAACCATAGAGAAACTGGGGATTGTGCTTGGGAAAAACTTGATCGTTTTTCATCTAACTCTCAGTGGTTACATTTATTTCTTGAGTGTTTTGTACAGCATGGGTCTATCTCCTACTAGAATCATGTCCCTATATGGCTTGAAACAGATGGTTTTGTTCCTGTTCCCAAAAGGAAAAAACTATTTTGTTTTGAACCCATGTGGGTAGGAAATGCTGACTGTGAGGCTATCATAGACCAGTCTTGGGAGTTGGGGAATGCAAATGAGGGGGAATACTCTATGGATAATTATGGCATCCATTCAAGCATGTGGAAGCAAATTATCTCAGCGAAACAAAGATTCGTTTGGAAATGTGCATAAGAAATTGGAGGAAGCCCAACAGTCCCTTCAAAGAATCCAAATGCTTGATCATTCTAGTGTCAATCCTGAAATTGAAAAATCAACAAGGTATAAAGTTCAATTTTAGCTGGAAAGAGAGGAGCTTCTATGGAAATAGAGGTCTAAGGTTTTATGGCTGCACAGTGGAGATCAAAACATGAAGTATTTCCATTCTAAAGCTTATCGTAGGAGAAAGAAGAATTTTATTCAAAAGTTGCTAGATGACATGGGGGTTTGAAGGACTGGTCATCAGAAAGACACACCCTTATTTGTAACTTTTCTCAGCATCTTTTTACCTCCTCTAATCCCCCTAGTCCCTTGGGGTTTATTGAAGTAGTCCCTTGTAAAGTAACCTCGATTATGAATGAAGAACTATGTTGGATGTTTACTGCTGAGGAAATTTGGACTGCCTTAAAAAAATGCACCCAAACAAGGCTCCTAGCCCTAATGGTATGTCTCTTATGTTTTATCAAAAGTATTGGCATATTGTTAGGAGTGAGGTAACTATGGCTGTACTGGAAGTCCTTAATTTTGGGAGCTTCCCTGCAAGCTTGAATCACACTCATCTAGTTCTAATCCCTAAAAACAATAACCCTTTCTCATGTGTCGGATTCTCGACCAATAAATTTGTGTAATATTATTTACAAACTTATTTGCAAAGTTATTACTAATCGATTGAAACTGGTCTTACACTCTATTATTTCTGATACTCAGAGTGCCTTTGTGCCTGGGTGTCTTATAATCGATAATATCCTTATTGCATATGAGATTCTTCATTTTTTGAGAAATGAGAGGATAGGAAATAAGGGTTATATGTCCCTAAAGTTGGATATTTCGAAGGCGAGTGACCATGTGAAATGAGTTTTTTTGGGGGAATGTTGCTTAAATTGGGTTTTGCTCATAAGTTAGTGGATCTAATCATGCTTTTTGTGAAGTCAGTCTCATTTTCTGTCATGAATAATGGAGTAACTTCAGATCCTATTTATCCTTCTAGAGGGATTAGGCAATGGGACTCTCTCTCCCCTTACCTTTTTCTTCTTTGCACTGAAGGTTTAATCCACCATCTTAATGAGGCTAAATTAAGAAAATCTATCTCGGGGATAAGCATTTGTAGGGGAGCCACATGCATTAATCACATGTTGTTTGTTGATGACTCAGTGATATTTTGTAGAGCTAATGCAACCACAAGCTGCAATATACAGGGTATTCTAAGTTAATATGAAAAGTTCTCTGGCTAGCATATTAATATGACTAAAACATCCATGGTTTTTAGCACAATATTGGTTTTGAATTAAGGTAGGAATTAAATTCTTTTTGGGAGGGAGCAGATGTTCAACAATTCGAGAAGTACTTGGAGTTACCTCCTATTGTGGGTAGGAATAAAAAGTGAGCTTTTGTTGAGATAAAAGATCGGGTATGGAAGAAACTCCATTGTTGGAAAGAGAAGCTTTTATCACTAGGGGGTAAGGAAATTCTTCTAAAAGCTGTGGCTTTCTCTATTCTTATCTATGTTATGAGTTGTTTTTTATTGTCATCTAATTTTTGTAAAGAGTTGGAAAGGAAAATGGCTAGTTTTTGGTGGGGGCAAAAGTTAAATGAAAGGAAAATTTATTGGGTAAAGTGGGAAAATTATGTGCTTCAAAATATAGAGGGGGATTAGTCTTTCGAGACCTAAGAATGTTTAATTTTGCTTTGCTTGCCAAACAAACTTGGAGAATTTTAACCAATGAAAATTCCCTGATTTTTCAAGTTTACAAAGCAAATTATTTTCCCCATAACTCTTTCCTGGTGTTTTCATTTGGCCATAACCCTTCCTTTGCTTGAAGATGTATTTGGAAGGCAAAGAAGCTCCTCTTGCAGAGTTGTCAGTGGTGGATTGGGACTAGGGTCTTTGTTAAGGTATGGGATAATGTTTGGATTCTAGGGCATAATTGTTTGAGGCAGGAAATGGCTGAGTCTATTACTGTAGGTGCTATTCATGATCAACTTATGGTTTCATCTTTGATTAACCCTCTTTCTTATTGGTGGGATGTGCAAAAAATTAGAGCCCTCTCTAATCCAATTGTTGCTTCTGATATCCTGAAAATTACTTTAAGTCCAGGGGTGCATCAGGATGAATTAATTTGGAAGCATGAGAGACATGGTGGATATATGGTCAACAGTGGACACCAAGCTTTCATAAATTTGTGGATGCAAGGTCAAGCCAAAACTTTTTCTACAAGGGGAGGGTGTTTTGTGTGGAAACATTTATGGAAAATGAAAGTTCCTAACAAGGTTAAGATCTTTGCTTGGAGGATGTATAAAGAGAGGTTACCCTCTAAACAACCACTTCTCTCACGAGATGTACAAATTAATCCAAGTTGTCCCTTTTGTCATGCTATTATGGAAGATCTTGCCCATGCTTTATTCCATCGTCCCACTATTATTGATTCATGGTTGTCTCATTTGCCTATTTTTTCTAATGTTCAAATTGAATGGTCTGTGCTCCAAGTGGTTAATTTCTTTGTTGGCAAAGGTGTTCAAGATCTTGTTGATAGATTTTTCCTTGAGGCATGGGCTTTATGGTATTGTAGGAAGAAACAAATTTTTGACAACCAGCTTTTATGTCCTGAAGAGGTGATCCAACATGCTTTTCAGTTGCAAAATGCACATAAAGAACTTAGACATGTCCCTGCAGCCAAGGCAGTTTCCCAAGTTAGTTGGCACCCTCCCCCAATGGGTTTTTTCAAATTGAACGTGAATGGTGCAATGTTCTTTAATCTCTATAAAGCTGGTGTGGGAGTTGTCCTTAGAGATGACAAGGGCCAGATTGTGATGGTTGTGTCCAAAGCTGAACATGAAGTATCCGAACCTGAAGCAATCGAGCTGTTAGAAATGTTTCAAGGTCTACAGTTTTATGTGCAACTGGGCATCTCCAACATTATTTTAGAAAGTGATTGTTTACTGTTAGTGGAGTCCTTGCAAGCTAATGAAGTTTCTTTATCTGTATTGGGAAACTTGTTATATGAAATGAAACAATTGTTGCTCAGGTTTCACTCTTTTCAGGTTAACTATGTGCAAACGCAAAAAAATTATGTTGCACATAATTTAGCGAGGCAAGCATGGAATATTGTTGACACTAATTTATGATTTGATTCAACTCCTGAGTGTATTTCACACTCAGTGTGGATGGATCAAATTCTGATGTAACTTGTATTGTTATCTGGTGATGAATGAAAGTATATTTCTTATCAAAAAAAAAAAAAGCAAACCTTGGAGAAGGCTGAGCCAATACTCGTACCCATTAATTCAGTGATCTACATTATCCACAATTGGAGAAGAGCCTTCAATGGCCACTACCAAATCACTTTTCAAGACATCATGTGTGGAAGGTCTTGGGGATTTTTCAATTGAGCTTTCACTCTCAAAGATTGAACCTTTTCTTGTTGGGTTTGGTTGTCTTCGCTTCATCCTCCCAACCTTTCTTGCTCCATCAAACCAGTGTTACTCTGTTCTTCTTCTTCTTCTTCATTAACGATACCATTCTACACAACATTGTTTTCCTAGAAGCTGTTGCCACCAAATCTCAAAGGAGAGAGAGGGTCGAGAGAGCAATTTAAACAATAGGAGAGAGAGTTCTAAAAAGGAGGTGCGTGCATTTGGAATATCGGATCCCCTATCATGCGTGAAATCTCCAATCTTGAAGAATTCCTTATGTGTCAACTCCTTATTTGTCTCTGATAACATCCCTTTACAAGCGCCACCTACCAAAACTCTCTTCTTTTATAAATTTATTAAATATATTATTTTTTCCTTAAAAGAATTTTTAAACAACTATCTATACGCACTTTTCAAATTTTCAAATTCATCCCTAGGCTCTTACTTTTGGGTACAGGAATTCTTCAAGTATTTAAAAAATATTTCACTACTATTCATTATTGTATTATTAATTCTCACATACTTTTTATTATTATTCATTAATTTTTACTATTATTCAATATTCTATTATGAAAAATGCTAAGTGACCCGTTATGGGACCTATTAGCCTTTTTTTATTTACTTAATGATTAAAAAAATATTATTTAATAGTATTGTGAATTTTTTAAAAAAAAAAAGTTTAAGAGTATTTAAAAAATTATGTAAAAAAAAAATTTAAAAATAATACAAGAAAAAAAGTAGACTTTTCATTGAACTTCCTAATATTTTTCTTTTATTATATTTTTTTATTTACTTTTTATTATTATTTACAACACTTATCAACACCCAATCATAACCTAAGAGTATTTTTAATGGAGTAGCCAAATTTCCTTTTCTTTTAAAATATAGTTAAAAGAGTCCAAAAACTCACTCCATTAAACTCTTCAAAATAAAAGAATTTTGAAGGCAAAGAACTGTAATTTCGTTACATATAAAAAAACATTGTTCACTTTCAAAATATATTTTATTATTTTACCGACATTTCATTTTTGGCAATTTAACTTTTCAGTTTTCATCCCTCATTGTATTTCCCGTTCCTTCGCACCATCGCAGAGCTATCAATGGAGTTGCGATATCGCAGAGCTCCTTACTCCATCGCCCCAAGCCTTCGACTCCATTGCATATGCTCTTCGACTCCATTGCACCATCGCAGAACTATGGAGCACTGTTCTTTTTGTTGTTTGTTTTTCATTTTCGTTTTACATTTTTCAGTTCTATTTTGTTGTTTGTTTCTGGGGAAATTCGTGGTTTGTTTCTTGAGAATTTTCGTTGGTAAATTCGTTGTTGATTTCTCGAGAAGTTTCACCGATGCTTATTTCGTCTAGGGTTTGCTATGGTTTTGGTTGGATTTTGCCGATTGCCCTCTGTTTGTTTCTTGAGAAAATGGCAGACGAAAATGCATAAGAAAATTTGAGAGTTCATCGAGAGTCCCAAATCGTCTCCCAAATCCCGCTAAAATTCTATTTGGTTCGAGGGAAAGTGGCAGGTCGATTTAGGAACCCTAGGTCTGTTTGGTTCGAGAGAGCTTAAGGTCGAGTTGGTGAATTCGTGAGTATGTTTGGTTAGAGGAAAAACTATTTCTCTAGAGAAAAAAGAAGAGAGAGAAAAGAGTTGAGTAATAAAATGAAAAAAATAAGAATATTAAAATAGTATAGAGGAAAAATAAAAAGGTTCATAAATAATAAAATATAAAAGTAAATAGATAAAAATAAAAAATAAAAAGTATATTTTTAATAATTTATTTTTTTTTAAAATAATTATTCTATTAACAGTATTCTAAATATGTATTTGATTTTTTTTTTAATGATATGGTTAGTTGAGTACTTCTCAATCCATAAAACTTGAAGAATACTGTCTTTGGTGCGAGCTTTGGACTTTCAAGATTTAAGCTCTCTTTGAATTTAAAGATAAGTTTAATTTATCTTAATTTATCTTCATTTCATTATTATATTTTTATAATTTTTTATATAAAATATAAATTTTTATACACTTTTTTTAAATTTCAATACACATTTTTTAAATTCCAACACACTTTTTTTAAATCTTAAAATAATAATAATATTAAAAAATAAACTAAATTTACCTCAATTCGTTTCATTTTCGAATTCAAGCGAGACTTTATTTTAATTTTTTTAATTTATCTTCATTTTATTATTATATTTTTTTATTTATTTTATAAAATATATATTTATATATATATTTTTTAAATTTCAATACTTTTTTTGAAAATTTAATTTAATTTTTTAAAATAATAATATTAAAAAATAAATTATTTTCATTCAAACGGGCCAAATCATATCAGTCATCCCGAGCACCCCGTAGACCCTGCTGGAAAGTGAGAAAGAAATTAGAAGCAATTGCAGGAACAAAGATTAGATGCAGGTGCGACCCGATCTGCACCCTCCACTCTATGCGTGCACCTGATGCTCGTTCTATCTGCACAAATATTGAAACTTGTGGAAAAATATTCATATTCACTTCTTTACAGTCTAGATGAGGTAGATCTTTTTTCTTTTCCAAATGAGATGAGGTAGATCTGGGATTTACATTATAGGCCTAACTGAAATACAAAAGAGTTTGTTTATATTATCATAACTATGTTTATGTTATATCGATCTTGTTATAACTAAGTTTGTTGCAGATAAAGCTGAGAGAAATAGTGCACAATGACTGATGAACAAGGCCGCAAGCAACTACAACACTTCAGCCACGACGAGCATCCACTGGTACTTGTTGAGGAGGCGGAAATCGAGGTTAGTGACCCTGTTAAATGCCTTGTGTGTGGGGAGTATTGCTTGGGTCCTTGCTATTGCTGTGGCCCTTGCGGCATCTCTCTTCACCAACCATGTGCTGAGTTCCAGTACCCAGACAAAATCTCAGATTCTCGTGCTCACCCATGTTCTCTCGATTCTCTCCGCTTGCGTACTTGGGTAAATTACTTTATCTGCAAAGCTTGTGACAAGTGTATTCGTGGTATATGTTACCGTTGTGGGCCTTGCGGAGTGTTTATGGATGTTGAATGCGCTCTATTGACCGGCCTAGAATCCGAAGACAAAAGGCAGATTAAGCTTTTCAGTCATCCACATCCCTTTCGCGTTGAGGATTTAAGTGAAATTGACCAAGTTAATTGCTCTGCGTGTAGGAAATACTGTTTAGGACCAACCTATGTTTGCCGCAGATGTGAAATTTCACGCCACAAATACTGTGCTCATTATCCTCCGAAGATTAATGACCTCCTTCACCTACCCCACCCTCTATACCTTCATGAATCTGTAACCCAAGTAGGATCTCGGTGCTACTTCTGCTGCAACCCTTGCGATGGCTTTTCTTACAGATGCAAAGTGTGTAATTTTAATTTGCATGTTCAATGCGTTGGAAAAGATTCCGCTGTAAAATATGAAGGCCACGAACACCTTCTCTTTTTGGTCGAGAATATAGGAATTGAAGTTAATTGCAACGCCTGTGGCATCAGCTGTGGTATCGGGATGCCGAGCGAAAACAAAAAGAGCTATGGTTCCTGGATACTTCGTTGTCCTCCCTGCAATTTCTGTCTCCATATTCAATGTGGCCCATTACCGCATAAAATCAAAGACAAATGTCATTTAGACGCGCTCACCCTCGTGGAATCCCCGGTTGAAGACGAGTCAGACGGCGAGGACGAGGAATTCTATTGCGATGCTTGTGAGATTGAAAGAGATCCGCGATTACCCATTTATTGTTGCGCACCTTGCGGCCGATTTGTGGCCGAGATCTCATGTGTAATCCCTGAGGTATGCTCATCTTTAGCTCTTTGGACTACAAGACCTCTATTTGGTTACTAACTTCAAGTATTTTATGGCTGTATAACTTTCTATATTATACTTTTGTTGTGTGCTAACAATCATATCATGAGTCTAATTGTATATAATGTGCCCGATGCGGGGTGTGGAACAAATTTCTTAAATGCTAGAGATTTACATAGTAATTTTTCTGGAATCGATTTTATATGAAGTTGTTTGTTGCCCAGTAAAGAGACTAATTCTTGTTTCTCTTTTCTTTCTTTCACTTAGAAATGATATAGGAATATGCAGCATGATTTGATCTCGTGATCATTTCTTCTAAATAACAGTGTATATTACGTATATTTAAATGGAATAGAGATGATGGTTTTAGGGAGCTTGTTATATATATGGTGCTTTTGAAAAGTACTGGCGCTATCTAACAAAAAATCTAAATTTTCTACTCAAATGCAGCAAAAGAATAGCTAGTTCATGACTAGTAATGCTCTCACACCCCCCAGTGACCCAATTATATATGCTTTTCAAATATGGGACAACTACATGCATGATATGATGCGGACGTCGCATCTCAAAACGCATGATACGCATATCTTTTATGAAAAAATTTTAAGAGATTGAGATTGTTCAACTAGAATTCCATGCATATCTGTCTTGCTTATTACTCTTGAACTCACGTTGGTTTGGCTGTACTCATCAAGGTTATTAGGCGGCTAAAGGGAGAATATGGGGATGTGGAGTTGAGTATGCCTGATGGAAGAATTGCTGGAAAGGTGGTTTCAAGAAACCTGGAACAAGAAATGCAGAAAATAGAAGATGCACAACCTAGCATCATACACAAACCGGAGCTCAAGGATGATTTTCTAACCCTCCAGAATATATTGGAGTCTTTGAGTAAGAGGAGTCAAAATAATGAGGCAGAAGCGATCAAAACAGATGGCGATCAGCCTGATGGTTTATTAATTTTGCATAATATATTAAAAAGTCTGAGTGAAGATGAGTCTAAGGAATTGAGAAATGTTTTAGCGACTGATCAAGAAACCGAAATAATTAGTAGTGATGCACAGAACTCGTCTTGTGGTTCCTTCTTTTTGGACGTTAAATATATAGCATTTGAGAAAAAACTTGATTCTGTGCCCAAGTATACTAGGGATTTTTGGAACAAAGAGGAGGAGATGGTTAAGGTGAAGGAATACTCAGTGCCTCGGAGCTTGGTCTTGATCCTAGAAAGCTTGTTTGCCAAACATGGGGATGTTAGTGCTGATACCACTCTATCTCCCGGGGTAAAGATATTTCTCTTTGTCATATTGTGTGGGACTATAAGAAGCATGTGCGACACCAGGGTTTTGGACATCTCAGAAGATCTACTAATGAGTTGGTGGAACTACTTGAAAGCCTTGAAATCTGCTGGGTTCAATATTCAGTTTGCCATTGTTCATGTGAAGAGAGTGATGCGTGCTTACTTTGGACTTCAGCTTCAAGAGCAAGTATCCAATACCCGTTCTCAACTTCATAGGGATATCACCAAGTATTCTAAAGAAGTAGAGGAACTTACCAAAAAATTAGAGTATCTCAAGTCCGAATGGGAGCGTTTAGAATCTGAAAGCTCTGGGAGAAAATCAAGCTTAATTGAGGAGTGCTTGAGAGATGCCTCCAAATTAAAGTGGAGGAAGGCTGGTGAGGGTCTCAAGCTTGTAGACCGGCCCTAGTCCTAGAAAATCCGTGAGAACTCTGCTTTCTGATTTAAGGCCGTACCGCGTACGTGTTTGATAAGTGAGTAATTCATTACTATTTACAAACAGTGTACTATTATCTAATACTTTTTCACTACTATTTACAGTCTTACATATCATCGAGATAACATCAGCATCTATCTAAACGTAACCTTAGTCTGTATTTGAGAATTTATATGTGGACATATATTAAGTTATTGTAGTACTAATCGAGTGCCAGAGACTTCGAAAACGTAGAAGAGTTCTCAAATGCCCCTCCAATATGAATTCTGAAGCACATAACTTGGGAGGGAAGAATTATGGTTAACAATTTTTTGTACATTTCGATAGTTTTACATAAAATTAGTGATATATATATGTGTGTGTGTGTGTGTGTGTGTGTGATCCTGTCTCCAATTGCAAATAAAATCAGAGATATAACGACTCGGATTGGCGGCCAAATCCAGTTTTCTAAATCTTTTTCTCCCATAGATAAAATAATAATAATAAATAATAAATAAATAAAATATGGGTGTCAAGGTCAAGGATTGACACGCTTTAGGCAACAAATAATCGTTGTTATTTTTCCTTTTCAAGTATTGATGGTTCTAATTTGATGAGATAAAATAATTTTAGATTAAAAAAAATGAATAAAATATTATTTTTGAATATTATTTGTAACTTAACGAGGGTTTCGAGGGCCAATTACGAAGTTGAGAATGAGAAAGATAGTTGGAATTGGGCCGTGGGAAATCGTTAGTAATTAATATAAGGGGGTCAGTGAGTGGATGGCCCGAGTCAGCCCCACGGTTTGGGCCCACATATCGTCCAGGTACTTAGTCTGTAGCTTTTGGAAAGATTGGGCCTTTTGGATAATTCAAGTTCAACGAATATCTTGCCTTTTACTTTATATATGTGTTAAGTAATATTCTTGAATCCTTTGCTTAGCGTAAAGGTCTGTATAATTCGAGTTTATCATTCCAGGAGAGCCATGATTGGATATCAAACCCGAAAGTTAAATACTTATGTATCATGGATGGGTTGATGGTCATCAACCCCAATGTAATGCGTGATTCGTAATGATTCTTTGTTTTGTTTGAGTTTTTTAATATGTTATTTTGCTTAATATATACTAAACTCCTTTGGATTCATTTGGTAGCTTAAACGTGGAATGTAGATATACAAAAAGTAACAAGAGTCCGTCACGTACGCAACTTTTTTGGTATGCATGTTTCAAAACTTTGGTAGTGAAAATGAGGAAAAGTGATGGGCTTTTGTTTTTGTTCGGCCTTCGATTCTAAAGATTAGCATCTTCATTAATTTCATTTTTATTAGTCTCATCAAATTAATTATTAAATATAAATTTAATAATTTATATTAAAAATTATTCTACATTAGTCTAATCAAATTATATCTTTTAAACTTTGAGTTACAGTAAAAATAGATCAACTCTTTAAATTTGAAAAGTTATTATTCACTTTTCATCTTATTAATTTAATATATTTTATTCTCCTATACCTTTTTCTCTTTTTCTTTTTATTTCTTTATAGAATAAATGTATTTATTATATTTTTTAATTCTAATTTTATTAAAAATTGTAAAAAATAATAATTTAAGTATCAAATTAAATTATTAATATATATATATAATTAGTATGATTATAAAATATTAAAGAAAATTTAAAAATATTTTTTAAAAATATTATTATATTATTATTTTGATGAGTCTAACGATGAATTCAATGTAGAATTATGATGAGTATAATATGTTCATCTCATCAAATTTATACTTTTTATTAAATTTTAATGATTTTTTTGATTAGATCAATAGAAATACTATGAGAGGTTAAAAGGAGGAAAGATCTATGAAAAAGAAACCTACCCAAAAGAACACGCACGGGTTGAAAAAATGTATGAAAGTGGGTGGGATAATAAGCTCCAAAGAAAGTCGAGATTTCTTTATGTATGATACAATTTGTGGATCAGGATCTCACCATTCTCAACCATTGTAATCTCCCAAATGAACTCAACTTTAATAACAGAAAAAGAACTACTTTAATCACAAGATTTCATTAAAGTAAATTTATAAATTAGCATAGTTTGATGTAATATATTAAATTATAAAATTATTTTTATTATAAGTAAATCTAACGTATCATATGTATGAAGTTACATTAATTTCTAAATTATTTAAATAAAAAAAATTTATAATCGTAACACCTCTCCAACAAAATATATATATATATATATATATATATATATATATCATTTTGGAAGTGTGGGTAAAGGCCACCATTGCGTTGGATTGTAGACGAGCAAGATACAGGTAAACAAGAGAAAAGACTGAAAGTTAGAGAGATAATATTAAAATATTATAAATTAATATTTTAAAAATTAATTTATAATATAAATATATATATAATTAAAATTTTCTCTCAAATTAAAAATAAATAAAAATTAACCCCAAAATTTTTTTTACTAAAATTATTCATCTAAATCTTAATATATATTTATTTATATTCTAACTTTTAATTTCACTTAAACTCAAATTTTAACTCACATATTTTTACAGTTACTCAACTAACAGTTTAACTCTAATAAAAAGATTGATTATAAATTTATATGATTGTAAAATTGATTATACTTACTTATTTAGTTTCAGTCTAACTTGTGTGATTATGAGATATAATTTGTTAAAAATTTAACAATATTACATTATTATTTATTAGAAAATTTTTAAATTTGTTCTTAATCTATAATTTTTTTTTAGATCATAAAAAAATATGACTAAGTACTTAAAAATAATTACTTTTTTTAAAAAAAAAATATGAACAATTCAAAGATTAATATACATTTAGAAAATTCGATAATAATAAAATATAACGCTTTTATCACTTATGATTATTTTTATAAAATTTATATTTATTATATATTTTACTTATCGTTTCTTCAAATATAAAATTTTGATTCCGTCCGTGAACAGAGGTTTGCAAAAGAAAGGAAATGAAAAGAGACGAAAACAGCATAGCATGCACCGTAGATAGGTCCCCCACAATGTCCTAGTAAAGGGCACAGTAGCGGACAGAGGATGAGGATTCCAAGAATATGATCCAATGCAAGGAAGTGCCTAAACAAGACCCACTAAAATGGTCCATGCAGTCAACAAAATTTGTGTTGAACATCGGACAGGCGCCGCTGTTTGAGGCAACTAACTTTAATCGACCAACTCTTTTTCTTCTTTAGAGATAAAGATTGAGATAAATTAAAAATAAAGTAAAAATATTAAATGAAATTTTGTTATAATAAATTTTTGTAATATAATTTTTATATTAAAATTTGGAACAAATTTAATTGTTTATATTATTTTGTATTAAAAATTGAAAAATATGTAATAATTAAATAAGATAAAAACATGTATGTCCTATATGCAACCCAAGCCTAGTGTACGATAATAGAGCAGAAGTAATTTTATTTTTGCTAACATTGGAGGCCTAATATCTTTGAGGGATCAGGTTTTATATTTTTAAATTGCTTGATTGGAAAAAAGCGATCCCTGCTTCGTCCATCTTCATATATGTATATGTGAAGGGTTGAGAAAATACTTTAATTACAAATAAATCTCATAAAATTAAAGCTACAAAATAAATTTATTTTAATGTAAAATAAATCTAATATTAGTTTAATATCATTCATCCAAGTAGTGTAGTACCACAAGTACACATTTAACATTAACAAATCAGCGTTCCGAGCTTCAAGATGGCCCCAATCATATAGATAATGGCATCGGGATGACACCAAACTTGTAAGATAATATGAAATCATGAAGACAGACAATCACATTATGCAAAAACAGTCGTGTCAGGACTCAGGAGCAAATTTTAAATATTTCAGGACCATTCAACATCAAAACAGGATATACTTCTCAATGGTTTGATAAAGAAAAAGAAGCTAATTCCAATTCAATCTTAAAATTTAGCAAATATCATTAGTAGCATATAGATAGTTCGGCAACAAATAGAGTGATTCACAACCTACAAAATTATAGGTGAATGATGCGTGATTAACATATAGTCAAGCTTCAAACAGAAATACTACAGATGCCATCCATTAAACAAATCCACAAAACCTACTACACCTCCAGAGGAAGTTAACACAGAACCCAACGGTCGCTGCCGAAGGTTGAAGCAGACAAGCTTATATTGGTTCTCACTTTTTCTCCTTGTTATAACGCCCGCGGGGGGAAGGGGGGAACTCAGTTCCATTCCGCTCAAAAGCAATCGCTCTTTGCTCATAACATGCAGTCTGTTCTGGCAGGCAACCTCCTGAAGAAATTTAACGGTACTGAAGGAAGCTTATGCCGAAGCCTTGGATGTCTCAAAATATAAAATCCTGTGAGAAGGGCCACAACTTGGAATGGTGTAACATAGAGTACAATAGCAGCAACCAGGCAGAAAATCACAAACATAGCTGTTGCTCTTGGATCTCGCCAGCTCAATAGAGATTGTAGCCTCTCTCCTTGAGTGGCTAAGTCACCAACTACAGTCTGAATCTTCCCAGCAAGACTTCTCAATCGATCATATCGCATCCTTACAATGTCAGGAGGCCGGGAAGTTGGAAATGTATCAAATTCTTCATCAAGTTCATCGGGATGTGCAGCATCGGCATGAGAAAGCCGAGTGTCCATGTGAGGAGGATGTCTTGGCCTCCATCTATAATACCAAACCCCAATCAAGAACAGGTAGAGGAAAATTGTAGGTAAGATGAGCTCAGGGTACATGACCAGTATTATAAACAAAATGTGAATCAATACAGTTGTGATGGGATTTGTCCAGTGGCAAATCTGGTGAAACCATTTTCCCACAGCTATTAACCCACCAAAAACTCCCATAATCCTGAAAAAGTTTGCTTTGCTCCTCCTCAGACTCCACATGTTGCCACCAACATCCAACATATACTCAACCACCTCTTTCCTCAGCGGTGGCTCAGATCGGCTCAACCTCATCGATACTATTTGAGTTGCCTGATGTCTCAAGTTGTCAACCTGGATAACGGTTAATGGATGAAGATAGTGCATTTTAGGCAAAAGTGGATGTGAATACATGTGCATCATATTAAGCAAAGAGGAGCACGTGAACCTCACAGCCAAATGAATTTCACCCATCTTCTTCACCCCATTGGGGTGTAAAACTAAAAGAGGATACGAGTGTGTATAAACCCGATCGGTTTCAAGGGTGGAGAGACGAATCCTTACCTTCCCAATTCTTGAATCCTTGGCCCCTCCACCATGCAGGTGACTATTATCAAACACCCCAATTGTTATGACTGTACAAGGATCGTATACCTCCCACGTATATTGCTCATTCCACTTGGGTGTGAAGCTGTCAATGATCGTCCTTGTCCTAACCCACTTCTGGCCATATTTTGCCACACAATAGGCATCTGTTGTTCCACGGCCATCTTTTGTCTTCATCGGCATCAGCCCCTGAGCATTTAGAACTCCGAGTTCCAGTACCCCAATGCTGGACTTCCACAACTGTCTTGCCGTCGGTCGAAGGTCACTGCTATAGTGTGTTGATTCGTCCAGGACATGATAACCACCTTCCAAGCAGATCCTCATATGAATCCTGCTGGCAAATTTGGTTTCCTTCTTCTTCTCCCCATCTACAATGACATGCTTTTCAAGATTAAACCACCTAGTGTTGACAGGTTTATGATCCAGCCTCCTCTCAACATGTTGCAAAGAAATTGTGCACCTCCCCAGAACTTCATCCTTGTTAGGCGCAACTCTCTCTTCTACACTTAAAATCAAGGGTTCCTCAAATGGCTCTGCTGCTACAAACATTAAATCCTCATTCCACATAGGATTGATAGTCCTGCTTTGAGAAACTCTGGTTCTTAATCCCTGGTGGTTTCCCAAACTAGCCTTGACATAAACTTCTGGGAACCTACCCTTATCACTCGGCAGCAAGTCCTGAGCTTCAATTATATTGACCCTCAAATACCAAAGCTTAGGAGAGAGGTATACCTTTGATCGCATATTAGAAAGACCATCAGTTCCCCCAACTCCCACTGCATCTGAATTCCAGGCTTCAGAAAATGCTTCATCAGCTTGTGTACCCATCCAAACAGCCAGCATCAGCTCCCCGTTGTTGACCTTATTCCCCTTCTTATCCTCCAATCTATACCACTGAGGAGCCAAAGGACTATCGGGGGGAACCCGTCTTGGAACCTCATTCAGATCAAAGAAAACCCGACCTATGAAATCATCCTTCACCAAATCATGATCCATCACAGTAACCTCAAGCACTGTAGACTGAAGCCGGTCTTTCGAGAAAGCAAACACCTGGTTCCACTCGGGATGCAACGTCTTCTCAAAGTGCCGAGTCATACCCTTGTAGTTTCCTAGCTTTACTTCCACGTATGGGTCAGAACTACCGGTGACATCTTTTGCAGGCAAGTCCTTGGCCTTCACAACACGCACATAGAGATACTGCATCTGTTCAACGAGGTCATAGGTGGTTGTGTGCTTGTCACCGGCGACCTTTCCCCATCCGAGATGGGGATTGGTCTCCTTCAACAGAAAGTCTTCTGGTGGAGGCCTCTGCATCTTCTGGCTTCAAAGTAGACTCCCAAATCTAAAGGACTCTAGATGAAGAGCTCGACGTTATAGAAGAAGTATCTTCGTCGTTTTTAATTCAAAGGTTACCACCCGAAACCTAAAACATCGGAAGAAACAGAGTCAAGTAGCCGTTACCAAACTACGTTACCTAAACATTCGGAAAACTCAAAAATACGATAATAACCAAAATTACCATTTGAAGGGCAAAAAGAAAAACTGAAATATTCAAAGCAAAACAACACCAGAGTGATAAGAGAGAAAAATAAAATTGAAAAAGCGAAGGCAGCTGAAAATCATATTTTAAGAACGACAGTTGACGCAAAAGCAAAACCAAAAGTGGTCACTGAGAAACCCAGATCTTTTGGTAGAAAACGTTTTGAAGATTTAAGGGTCGAGAATGGCCTCAGGAACGTCAGATCTAAATAGTTGAATCCTATTAGAAACCAAACCAGAAATAAACATAGTCACGAACCACGAATAGTGCAATCATACTGCTAGATCAGAGGGCAGAGAAAACAGATATTCCAATCCATTATTGGGTTGCCGAGAACACCCAGGGATATATCGGCAAAGAAAATGTAGGAAAATAATTAAATAAATAAATAATGCCCGCGCGAATTCTCTCCCCTCATTAAATTCGGACCCTTAGAAAAAGGAAAACGCCCATCAGAGTCAAACTTATCCATCTGTCTTGGTTGCTTATATTATTTACTACCGAGAAAAAAGCAACTTTGGAAATACCAGCATGCTCGCAAATGTAGTAATCGCATTTCCTGAACTTTCTCTGCAACCAAACACGGCCTATCAAATGCTTCGTAAAATGAAAGGGGTTAGTACCTAGTAACGAGACCTCAAAGAAACCAAAGGCTTCTCGGTCTTACCTTGAAGGTAGAGGAGGATTACCGATACCCTAGACCAATAGCTGAAAAGTGGTTCATCGTCTGCCCGAAGCAAACGGAAATGGGGCTCCGCTCGCCTTTTTGGTTAGCAGTGAAATCAAAGAGATAAGTGTGAGGACTTGCCGAGATAGAGAAAGGGGGAGCGTAGGGAGAGAAAGTGAGATCACTTTTGCTTTTGGGAGGCGTGGGATCTGATGAATATGCGATAGATATAGAAAGAGGTTCGACTGGTATGTACGAGAGAGAGACAGAGACTGTTGCTGTTGTGTAGTGGCAGGGGGTTGGAATTGGGACCCGGGTCAAGCGTACATATGGGGCTACTGTCGGATCTCGCACGTGCGACGACGAACGTTGTTCGTTTCTACCTTCTAGCACACTCGGGGTGGCGTGTTTGGTTTTCACGGATTAGATATATAAGGTGCGTTTTAATTATTGATTTTCGAATTAAAATCTCAGGATAAACTATTTAATTGATAATTAAAAAGAAACTATTAGATTTATAATAAATTTTATAACATATGTTACTTTTTTTTATATCCTTTTTCAACTAAAATAATTTTTTTTTCATTTGAATAAATTCAAATAGACATGTTCATCTGAATTTGGATCTAAGAATTCACATAAAATTATAAAAAAAAATTAAATAAAAAAAAAAAAGCAGGATCAATCCGAACGAAGAGGCCTAGATTCAAGTACAATATGTAAACTCATTACAATATTTATTAAAAAATTATATTTTGAAATCTACAACTTCTGAATTGCATAAACTATGTAAATTCAAAAAGTATAAAAACTTCTGATCCCTGGTTGATTTTCCACGTGTGCCTGTTATTGTCGGTGCATTTACTATAATGGCATGTAAAAATTGATGAATTAACTTGGCTATATCGTGTAAAGCCAATTGATGGATTATTAATTTTTTTTATTATTTATAAAGTGGGGAACATTACATATCATCTTGGAAGGATTATGTTATGTAACGCAGTCAAGCAACACATCATGAATAAAATATTATATCTATATATATATATATATATATATAACTGATCGAGTTGTTTCAACATCATTAACAGATTAAAAACTACATTCCAAGTTTCCAACATCACAAATTAGAGCGGGACTGGAAATAAATAATTAATATCCACTGATGGTGGTTATGATTTGAGCCTACTTATAAATACTCCTCCTACTACCTATTTGAAGGAGCGTCTTTTGAATTTTCTATTTTGGCCGAAATATTTGTTTATATGTGATTAATTATTTATGATAAAAATAATTATTTTTTATTATTTCGAAAAAAAATAAACTGTTTTTAATTATGTTTTCTCTACGGTTCTATACCATAGTTGTCTTCTCGGTGTTCTGCACTCTTCAGTACATTCCATTTCAAACATGCGGCCGACACTTGCGTCTAGCAGAATTGTTAGAAAGATAGCATGTGTGCGGAGCTGCACGTGGCATTCTTGGAGCACGGTTACACGGAAAATAGGTGAGGTGAGGGGTGATTAGAGTATATGTTACGACGACAAAAGGACTTGTCCTTTGCATGTGTCTTTCGTGATCAGATATTCCTTGCTTTGCGTCTAAACTGGCCTTCGATTTTCTTCGAAAGGGACTCGACGTAATAGATAGAATTTTGCTAGTATTATCATGTTCAAGTAAATAAATATATTTCCTGTCAATAAATCAATAAATTATATTAAAATTATACCTTGGTATCAATAAACTCTTGAATGATTAGTTTTTTAAAATAAAAGTTAATAATAACTAGTGTCACATTAGCATGATAAAAATAAACTATAGAGAATGTAATACATATATATTATATAGTAACTTCAAAACAGATTTTTAATGTATTTATAGACTTGGTATTGTCTAGAAGTAAAAACTCCATTCCGAAAAAAAAAAAGAGTAAAAATGTTGGGGTATAGCATCGCATATAGAAAACTTTGAGTAAAAGTCCAAAAAAGAAAAGGCCAAGGCTAAAGTTGACAATGCACATGAGTTAGTTAATTCTGTATTCATTTCTGTATAAATACAATGTAAACAAAACTCTCTCGATCATTCATTCAATTTATTCAGATTACGTTCAATTCGCTTTTCTATTTCAAGATTTTATTTTCTGTTTCCTCCATTAGAAAAAGTGATTACTTCTTTAGTAATCAAGTTGATATTCCTAATCATTCTACATCATCAAATTCACATGATGACGAACCTGTTTTGAGTACTAATCAAGATATACCTATATCTCAAATAATTTAGGTTTCCTCCATTAGAAAAAGTGATTACTTCTTTAATAATCATATTGATATTCCTAATCATTCTACATCATCAAATTCACATGATGATGAGCTTGTTTCGAGTACTGATCAAGATATACCTACATCTCAAAATAATTTTATTCCCACTGATATACCTCAACTCAGAAAGTCAAATCGAATTAGACAACCACCTAATTTTTTGAAAGATTATTATTGCAGTCAAGTTATCTCAGATGCAACCTCTTCAACTCTTTCTAATATGGTTTTCTTAAAGGTAACTTTTATTCTATTTCTCCTTTTCTTTTTGCCAGTAGATTATCATCTTCTCATAAAGCTTTCCTTGCATCAATAACCACATCATCTGAATCCAAAATATATAAATAAGCTGTCCAATTTCCAAAATGGCAAATAGTTATAAAAAATGAACTTAATGCTTTAGAATTGAATAAAACATGAGAGCTTGTCACTTTACTTAAATATAAACAGACCATCGATTGCAAATGGGTATTTAGAATCAAGTACAAATCTGATAGAATCATAAAATGACATAAAAAAAATATTAGTGGCAAAAAGTTATAATCAATAAGAAGGATTTGACTTTTTTGATACATTCTCACATGTTACCAAAATCACTTCAATTAGACTTCTACTTGCTGTTGTTGCCATTAAAAATTGATATGTTCATCAACTATATGTAAATAATGCATTTTTACATGATGAATTACTTGAAGAGGTTTATATGGACTTACTTCTTGAATTACCGAATAAGAATGGCAAAGTTCGTAAACTTTTAATAAGTCTTTATAGTCTTAAACAGACATCTAGACAGTGTTTTGAAAAGTTTTATAATTCAATGTAAATCTGATTATTCATTGTTTATCAAAAAGTCAGATTCACATTTTATGGCATTACTTGTTTATATAAATGATGTGCTATTAGCAAATAATGATATGAAGCATATTAAATTTTTGAAGAACTTCTTACATGATCAGTTTACAATTGAAGACCTGGGATCATTAAAATACTTTTGGGTCTAGAAATAACAAGATCTAAAACTGGAGATTCACTTCGTCAACGGAAGTATACCCTAGATATGTTACAAGATACTAGCAACATTGGATCAAAACTTGCTACATTCTCCATGGAATCAAATCTCAAACTCATTGCTAATGACTCAAAGCTTTATAAAGATCCATTAGAGTGTAAGAGACTGGTTGGCAGATTGTTGTGAAAAAACCTCTCATAGTTATGACAAAAAAAATATTTATGACTAAAATTCAAATATTTATTTTATTAAAAATAAATAATTAAAAATAAATAGTTTTCAGTTGCGGTCATCCCTTGATCTCTTCCTCTCATAGTTCGTCCACGCACACATGACCACGATCTCTGACATTTGTTTTTCAACAACAAAAAAAAAAAAAGGAAAAAAAAAATTGGTAGCACATAGTTGTCACCTTTATTGGGCCAATTATTAAGGTAATGAAATATCGATAAAGTTAAAGTACCAATGGATTGCTTCCAATCTCTCCTTAAAGTTTCGTCTGGAATATAGGTTGAACATTTAGTTTAATTTTAAATTAAATTTAATATTTAAATATTCAATTCTAAAATTATTAAATCCATCTTAATTCAAAATCTATTTATACTTTAGACACCTAATTTTTTTTATCTCAACATATATTTACACGCGTGACTCATAACTTTTTTTAATTTTTCATAAATACATATAAATTCATATTAATATTTAAACAAGTCTAAATTTATTTTAAGTGAGTCGGATAAAACCTATTCTACCATTTTAACTCACTATTATTAATAAAGAATTCAATTAATCTCAATTCAATTCGACATTTAAATAAATTTTAGTTATTATTTTGCCATAATTAATAGAAAAAACTTCACACTTTGGCTACAATAAATGAAACTTGACTAATTTGGTATGATATGATGAAGAGTTAACTATTATTACAAGCCTTTCCTTTGACAACATATCATGCTGCTAATTAGAATTACAAAGTTAGCATAAAAGCGAAATCATTATATGTAGATTACCATACGTTTTGATTAGATGCTTTGCATTATAGGATGGTGTATTCGTAAATCATGACAATTAGGTGATAATCTTTGTGGTAAGGAGTAATATAAAGGATTAGGGACACAAGGTACTACATGGGGTCAGCTTTTTTGTCGTTGTCGAATGCATTATTAGTGGCATGATTACTCTTTGACCAAACGACACAAATTAACAACTAAAGATCAAGAGAATGGTGACCATATTCGGCTGCTGCCTAATCAACAATATCATCATGGATGCATACTGGGCCTGGAACATAGAAAGTGAATGAAAAAATGTTGGTAGGAGAGGTGGGATTCCTAAATGAGTAAGTTTTGACAAGATTAACTGAATAAAATAAGCTGGATGAGAATTTCCTTCGTCATAAGAGATCCTTATAAAAAAAAAAATTAGAAACTAACGGATTTGACGTGATATATTAGATTATATATATTTTACTCATGCAGAATATTTATGAAATATTTATAGATTGAAATATTTTTGTGACTGTAATACTTGTATACCATAAATTAGTTGGATACAGTTGGATCCTAAATTTGCATTTAGCAGAATAACCAATAGTTTTTAAGGGCATGTACTTAGCTTAGCAAATATCAGTGTAGGCCTGTTGATTTGGGTAGAGTGATTTTGATTTTTTTTTAATAATTTAGACACTTTTACTTAATAGATTCAAAAAAATTATTTATTTTTTGAAATCGGATTTTCAAATCCAAGATCTAGATGAATAAGCCTATATTAGTGCGTCATCTTTAATTTTTTTTAAAAAAAATAAAAACATAGATAAAATGTTATATATTGGAGTAGTTAAATAGTAATAACTTGAAATATATACTACGTTTTTTTAAACGTTTCTTCGTATTTAAAGATTTACTGTTCATATTTAAAAATAATATTTTAATGGAAAATATCATCTACAATTAATTTATTGATTGAAAGACTTCTCTTGCTTTTAACAAATAAACATGTGCACCATCTTATAGCTCTGAATTCTATATAATATGAGGTTTATACTTCACTTATAAAAAGGATTCATAAAAATAATTTTCTTCTATTTAACATATAATTTTTATAAAACTAGTTTGAAAACAATAACTTAAGTAAACAAAATAATGGTTAGTGTAGTTGTAAATTATTAAAATAAAATAAAATATTTGATTAAAATTTAACATATATTAATATTTTGACTAATTCAATTTGGGGTTATGGCTTGAATGATTTTAGATTTATGAAAAACATATACTTTTAGTTAAATTTTAGAGATGACTTTGAAATTTACCTGATATTACTCATAAAAAAAAATATTAGGATAATCCCAGGACATCCGAGATATATATCAATGGAAGGAAAAAACAATTTAGGCCTAAGGAGTAGTTAGTAATTCACATCGGGTAAACACCTTTTATTGTAGGATCAAGGTAAAAGCAATTCTTTAAAAAAAAAAAAAAAAAAAAGGTAAAAGCAGTTAAAAGTGTTGAAATGTGGCTTGAATGAAGCACATCAGATTGCACTTGGAGTTTTCAACCCATAACTTCGCTCGACCCTCGCTCGACAGTTGCTCGAGCGAGATATCAAACGGAAAGTTTTGGATCCAGGCAGAGATTTCGCTCGACTCTCGTTCGACCTTCCGCTCGAACGGGAATTAATCTTAGGGTTGCATCGCTTCCAGGAACTAGGGTTAGCACCGTCTGGAATAGTGTTCCGTTCGAGCGAGAATGTATCGCTCGAGCGAGATACAACCTATATAAGGATCTCGGCATTTGAAAGCACTGTGAGCGGAAGCAGAGAGTTGTGGAGTGAAGGCAATTTCGCTCAAGCGAGAAGGGCTCGCTCGAGCGAGATTACGAACACAGGCGTCCGTCTTCCATTTTCTCCTTGTTTGATTTTATAGATCAGTGAGAGCCTACTTGTAAAGGGGTTGAGTGCCTTGTGAGAGAGAAAGTTTTGTAACCTCCAAGAAGTGTACTCCATCTTTGTTTATTATAGTGATTTAGACCGACCCAACAGTAGATGTAGGCTCAGTTTGAGCTGAACCACTTCATATTTGGTGTCTATTTCTGTTCTCCGTCTTTAGTTTTATTTCTCTTGGTTGAATCTGCTGCGTGGCTCCGATTTACTGTTCGTCGGTCGGCCGAATTCCCCAACAAACTGGTATCAGAGCGTTAAGGGATGGCCTTAGTAAATTTTGGAGTAGAGAAATTTGACGGTCAGAATAGTTTCAGTTTATGGCGCTTGAGGATGAAGGTTTTGTTGCGTCAGCAGGGTCTGTTCAAGGTTGTAGAAGGAGTGACTGGTGAGTCTCCTGCATCTTCAAGAAATGAGGAATTGGCTCACAGTACCATTCTACTATCACTATCAGATGAAGTTTTGAGGGAAGTTGCAGAGGAAGAGACCGCGGTTGGTCTGTGGAATAAGCTGGAGAGCTTGTATTTGAAGAAATCTCTCACTAACCAGTTGTTTTTTAAACAACGGTTATATACTCTCAAAATGGAGGAAGGTACTTCTATTTCTGCACATCTAGATGAATTTAATAAGATTATTATGGATCTGAGGAACATAGACATTAAGATTGATGAGGAAGATCAAGCCTTAATTGTTTTATATTCATTACCTATTTCGTTTGATAATTTTGTAAACTCAATGTTGTATGGTAGAGATACAATATCCTTAGTAGATGTCAAGTCTGCTTTGAATTCTAAGAAATTGAGAACAAAATTTGGGGGTTTAGGCATGAACAATCAAGCTGAGGGTTTGTTTGTAAAATATTCCTCTGGTTATAGATCTAGGGAAGGATGTTCAAGGAAAAATAGAGGTAGTTCCAGTTCCAGTAGCTCCAGATCTAACAAGAGAAAAGCGAAGTGTTACCACTACTATAAGTTGGGTCATTACAGAAGTGAGTGTCCTCAATTAAAAAATGTGGAGGAAGAGGAAAGTTCCTCTAGTAGTGATGACAGCGAAGAAGATGACAGTTAGTTTCTACTTCCTCGAGGACAGTGTGGTGACAAGGTTGAGTATCCTCACATGCTCCAAATTCAAATATTATTCGCATGTGTCACATGCAAATCCGCCAGAAAGGATAGTCATTTATGAGTCAGCAGCTTTTGCTTGGTGTGATCAGAAGTCAGTAATCTTGGTTTTTTGTTTGCATTATATTCTTGGGAAGCAATGTAGAATCAGGGTTCCTGCAGTATTTCTGATCAGGATACATCTTGTGTAAAGTTTTATTTTGTATTAAACTCATATTTATTTTATTATCATTGGAAACTTGGTTTTGTCTATCTATTTCTTTGTGATGTGTTTGGTATTCAAATACTTTTGATAGGACAATTGATCTACAGACAAGAAGGTAGAGCGTTACTCAGACCATACAGTTTTATTTCACTCTACGGAGTAACTGAATGGAATGAGGTAGGCTTTGAGTGACAGAGTCTACAGTTTGCTTTTGGTTTGCCAGGCTTGTCTACAGATCGTCGGTGAAGCGGACAACACATCTTACTATTTGGTGAATTTTCTTTTCTTTTATTTCCACAAAAAGGAGAGAGAGAGTTATAGCAAGAATGTGGAGTTGCAGAGAGCTTCATAGTTTATTGGCATTGGTGCACAGTGAGAGCAGGTCTACAGTTGGTAGATAAAGGGGCAGTTGGTCACCTTTTGTGTATCCTCATGCAGGCTTTTGTTGGTTCTTACTTTGGCTGAAGAATATTTGGTTGTCTTCATTTGTATTCAGAAACCGTTTGTTCACTAAGCAGTCTGTATTGTGGTGCATTACCATTTGTGTGAAGATAGTGAATATTCATATGTCGTTTATAATGTTGAAAACTTTTATATGGAAAGTAAGTTCTTCAAAGATAGACTTCGTATTTCGTTTAGGTATTCCTTTTGTGGTTGAAGGATTTGTGGGTCTTTTGTCCAGAATAATTTTGTGGGGCTTATTCAAGCCAAGGTGGAGATTTGTTGAGATGTGACTTGAATGAAGCACATCAGATTGCACTTGGAGTTTTCAACCCGTAACTTCGCTCGACCCTCGCTCGACAGTTGCTCGAGCGAGATATCAAACGGAAAGTTTTGGATCCAGGCAGAGATTTCGCTCGACTCTCGTTCGACCTTCCGCTCGAACGGGAATTAATCTTAGGGTTGCATCGCTTCCAGGAACTAGGGTTAGCGCCGTCTGGAATAGTGTTCCGCTCGAGCGAGATACAGCCTATATAAGGATCTCGGTATTTGAAAGCACTGTGAGCGGAAGCAGAGAGCTGTGGAGTGAAGGCGATTTCGCTCGAGCGAGAAGGGCTCGCTCGAGCGAGATTACGAACACAGGCGTCCGTATCTCATTTTCTCCTTATTTGATTTTGTAGATCAGTGAGAGCTTACTTATAAAGGGTTTGAGAGCCTTGTGAGAGAGAGAGAGAGAGTTTTGTAACTTCCAAGAAGTGTACTCCATCTTTGTTTATTATAGTGATTTAGACAGACCCAACAGTGGATGTATGCTCAGTTTGAGCTGAACCACTTCATATCTGGTGTCCATTTCTGTTCTCCGTCTTTAGTTTTATTTCTCTTAGTTGAATCCGATGCGTGGCTCCGATTTACTGTCCGTCGGTCGGCCAGATTCCCCAACAGAAAGTAACATAATTGTGATATTTGGCTCCATATATAGAAAGAATGCTGCTAGATCATACGATATTATCATCTCTCGAAATCTTTCGAACAGGTTTTTTTTTTCCTTTTTTTTAATATTCTTAATTTTTTTTTGAAACGTTTAGAAATCCGGACTTATGCCATTTTAATCCAAATGAACTAGCACTAATATAACACTGTTCATATTGTTGATGCGATAAAAATTGTTCAAAAAATCAAAAGAAGAGAAATAATCATTTTTAACCCATTGAGACGATTTGGGTCTTGATCGGTATCGTTTCAAACACCTGGTGATGTTCCGATGCAGTTGTGGCATGACAACGCATACATCTATAACAAATAAAATAAATAGAAATAGACATACAAATTTACCTGATTGAGAGTATTGCTTACGTTTATAGACATTTGGAAATGAGAATCTACTATAACACATATTTTACAATCTCTCGTATCTCATAATACAAGAAAACTCATGTACCGCTTGTTGAGAAAAAAATCTATCTGTAAGGAGAAATCAAGTGTCTCAAGAAGAAGAAGAAGAAGATCCATTTCCTTTGGTCATCTAGAGATTTTTATAGGCCTTATTGTTACGTGCGTCAATCAATACCTTTCCTCATTGTTGCGCCTCTGCCCCTTCTTTCTTCCTGTCATCTCCCATTTCTTCCCCTAACACCCATGTCCCTTTTATCATGTCTCATACTTCTTACCACCCCCACACTCTCTTGTCAACACATGTCCCCTAGAAATCTCTTCCTTATATCTTGTAGTGCTTTAAATGGTTGTTCTTGAGCCCATCCATTTTTTCCTTCACAGTGATCATCGTAATAGATAAGATAAATTGAAATAGACGCATAAATTTACGTGGTTCGGCATGTTGCCTATATCCACAGGCGTTTAGGAATAAGAAGCCGCTATAACACATATTTTACAGTCTCTCATTGCCTCTCATATCTCACAGTACAGGAAAAATAATGTGCCTTATTAAGAAGAAAATCCCCTTGTAAGGAGAAATGGAGCATTTCTAGAAGAAGAAGAAGTTAAAGGAGAAGAAGATCCCTCGTCTCTAGTAATTTGGAGGCTTTTATAGGCCTATTGTTGTGTGCATGATTCACCTTCCTTACTGTTGCGCCCTTGCCCCTCTTTCTTTTCGTCATTTCCCCTCTCTTCTCCTAACACCCATACCCCTGACACCCATGCCCCTTACACCTTACCCCATGTTTTCTACCACCCCCATACTTTTGTGTTACCCCATGTCCTTTAGAAACCCATTTTCCTTGTCTTATAGTGCTTTAAGTGGTTGGGCTTGGACCCACCCATTTTCCTCATTCACAACACCTCGTAATACTTAAGGGCCACCTGTCACAATCAAGGACCTTAAGAATCTTAAAACTAAGCATGAAATAAAAATAATTAATAAGAAAATGTAATAATGTGCTAATATTCAAGAACTTTCGATCGCGTAGAGTGCGAAAATTACGGGGTAAAAAACAAAAGGCAAACAAAGAATTTCGACCACAAAAAGTAATTACCAGACATAAGGTGAACGAGGAATCCCACCAGAGTCCTTATAGCAAGAATTCATGGGGCAAAAAAAAGGGGAGAAAGTGATTGAAAATTTTCTCACCAAAGTTCCTTCGCTTAAAATTTATGAAGTACTATGAGGGGAGACCCATTCAAAAAGGAAGTCCCAAACCCTTAGTAGAGGAAAGACCACCTAGTGGAAGGATGGATCCTTGACCTGGATGAGACATAGCCAGAACAATCACTAAGTGAATTGAACCGACTCCACAGTAGATGCTTGACCCGAAAAGATAGCCTACAACAAGAATGTCTTAGAGTGAAGAGATTGATACGGTGCAAATGCACCACATTAAATGTTTATTAGGCTAGGGGTACGTTGCATTAAATGTAGATCGAAAATCTTAAGCACACAACAACATGAATGATAAGAAATGAGTTAATTGAGCGGCTCAAACAAAACATTTGTCCCCTATGTTCCCTTGGTAACTTCATCGAGTCAGGTCTACTTCCTGACAAAGTTGAATAAATAACGACTAGATTGACATAGACACGACACCCTCACCATTCGTCCTAGCAAGCAGGACTCGAGCAATGTATAATTAGAGCAACGCCTCTCTAAAACATGGGTTACACTTTTTCTCTTTTCTCGATTTGCGTATCTATTTGCGTATCTCATCCTATTACTACTAATCTCGCTTGACTTTAACATAGGAGTGGTTGCCGGCCCCTGAGCTCTCCACTTTTTACCTTTGCAGGTCAACACAGTTTGGGACGATATCGAGTAGTCCAAGCTACGAAACACGACATCAACACACATGATTTGGAGGTTCTAAAGCAAATGCATATTTCTCTCTACGAGTAAGGAAATTTTTAGATAAAAGTTTTATGTGCAGTTAATTCTATGTATTTTTTGTACACTTTATCAATATGATTGTTTGTGCTTTTTTTAAAAATATAAAATAAATATTTTATTCAATTACATGAGTAGAGTATATAAAAAATATGCAAAAATGATGGTACGTACCAGAATTTAAAAAGTACGTATTTCATAAATTTCTATAAACAAGACTTTTTTAAGGTCCTTATGATATACTGTGTTAAGTAGACGAAGATTTTTCAGCCCATGACATGCTCATTCTGAAATACAGAGAGGAGAGTTACCTTGAAGATTTTAGTTATATATCTTTTAAATTTCGGTATTTTTTTGAGTGACAATAAACTGGAGAGATGATCATATTAATCAAAAATTATTTAGAACATTCATATTCATCCCACTTAATTTTATATAAATAATAATATATTATTATTTATATACGGATGAATGTGATAAGAGTGGATGTTATAGGCTACTAGCAATGGTCCAAAATCCATATTAATTGAGTTCGGCCTAGCTGCTTCTGGTTTAGCCCCAACTTCCATCATACACATAACACACGCCCACGCGGTCTCTTCCCCCTCAATTTCCACACATCTGAATCTCTGATCCCCACCGCCCTACCTCTCTTTCTCTCACTGTATTCCTTAAAGATCTGCAACCCCTCTCTCTCTCTCCCTCTCTCCCTCTCTCCGTTAAAGATTCTCTTTCTTTGTCTACGCCATGAGCGACCCCATTGAAACATCAACATCTTCGTCGAATTCGGCCAAAGAACCCAGCCCCAACCCTCTCTCTCTTCTCCACCCTAGGCGGGAGCCCTTCGAGCATGGCCTCCTCCCAATTCCCAAGCTCGTCTTCACCGACCCTACCCAATCCCTAATCCCCCTTAAGCAATCCCTCCTCTCTTCCTCCGATACCACTCGCCGGGTCGACTCTGCCTCCCTCTCCGAGTCCCTCCAGATCTCCCTGGACCACGCCCGCCTCGTCATCGACACCCTCGCTTCCGTTCTCCACTCCGACTCCGATCCGCTCCTCAGTTCTAAACCCGATGATATTGATTCCGTGGCCGCTGATGTCCACGATCTGCTCCTCTTCCTCTACATCCAGTCCTACAAGAAGCTGCTCCCGAGAACGCACAAGGACTCGGCTGCTGTCGCCGATGTCTGGCCTTCCACCTCCGCATTCGATGGCTACTTGTCCGCATTGTCTCCACTCCAGGTGCATTTCTCAATTGCTCTGGATTTCTTTTACAATGTGGGTGCGAATTCGAAATGCATAATTCCTTTTTCATTACGTTCTGGAGAAACTTTATTTATACATGTGGATTTGGATGCAAATTAATTGAGAGGAGTTTCCAAACAATTGGTTTATTGGTCTTGGTGTCACATTGTTTCTCGGGAGGAACTCGGTTCGTTATATTATTCTTCTTCCCCTTTTTAAAGTGGAATACGGTGCATTATTTTTTTGATGGGTTCTTAGGTGAATTATTACTATGCAGCGTAGGGAATTTTTCATTGGGCTTATTTCCCAACCTTTCCCGACCCACTCCTGGGTTCTTTTACAATGTTCTGAAATGTAGTTGTAATTTGATTTTTGTGAATTCGACTCAAAAGGAACTTCTTGAATTGATGCACGTTGGTCCGTAAAAATGGTACATTGAACTTATTTCTTCGCTAGCCTTAAAATAATTTCAAAATGGACTCAGCCACCTTGGGTGTGGGGTCGTGTATTCTAGGTTTACTCCCAGGGGTGGGTCCAAAGGGCCTGCTTGGCCAGGTTCCATATCATAAAAAATGTTATATGTATTGCATCTTTCTTCCCAAACAAAACTTAAATGTTTTTCAACGTGTCTGTTGAACCTGTCTCAGTGTATAGTAGAACTCCCGAGTACCTAATTGTCAATCACTGTATATGGACTTTCCAAGCTTAACTTTTAGGATGCATTTGCTAGAATTTCTATGGCAGCGACACAATTCATTGACCTGCAATCATAATCCACTTTTGTGCAACCTTCAATTTGCGGACTGTTTCCAAGGGGTTTGATATGATTAACGCAAACTGTATGGATTGATATGAATGAAGAGCCTAAAATTTTAATTTGTCCTGTTTATAAAACCTTGTCTAATATGCAGGATTTCACTCCAACACCCCCCCCCTTCCCTCCCTCCCTCTCTTTTGCTTTCCTTTTAGTTGTCAGAAATTTCAACTAAGACCTTATTGAAAGAAAGGAGTAAGTTTTCTCTAGAAACTTTGATTTAGTCATGTTTTCAAATTTTATTGACTTTGTCTAAAGCATATAACAGCTTGTACGTAGCAACAGCCGTCGGTTAATGCCATCACAAGCTGATGAAGAGGCTCATCAGTTATCGTATCTACAAAAGCATTTGGCTAACATCCTCTCTCTCCTAGCAGAGCCTGTGGAAGGGGAAGGCGATGGTGAAGAATCCCTGGTTTGTAAACAGCTGCTCTCTCTCATTTTTAGTTTGGTGGAGCCTTTATACTTCTTTTTCATTGTTTCTTATTTTCTTCTTCTGTTTAGTACAATATTTCATCCCCTATTAGATGAAGAACTGTGCTAGCATTTTTCGTTTTAAATTTTTTCGTCCCATTAGAAAAAAATTTGTGCCTGTCCCAAACCCGATTTCTGTCCATCACTTAATACTGCCGTTGGTTCTGGTTGAATTGGTATCAATGCTGCTCGGAGTCTCAGTGCTACAGGAGTTCTGAATCCTAGGCCTCCCATAAAACACATTTGAAGCTCATGGTTTCTTATTTCATTTTATGTGGCAAGTTTTCATGATATCATCTTATACATGAATCTCATGGACTGGCTCAATACTGTAGTTGAATTTTCTGTACTTAACATCAGGTGCAAGCACCTGCGCCATTACTTAGTGCACTTTGACAACGTAGGTTTTGTTTATTTTTTATGGGTAAAAATAACATTATTAATATGAATGAAATAGGCATTGCCCAACACCACAGATTTTGTTGCCAATTTGCATGCTTCTAAATGTTTATATGTGGGGTTTGGTCAATGCTTTGTGTGAGTGGAAGCTGCAGAACCATTACTTTTCCTGTTACTGAAAAAAATTAAGCATGGGGAGTTATTTTTATTTTTGATTCTTAAGTCCAACTGTTTCAGGTTATTCGACTTGGCATTCACTTACTTTTTTTAGTCATAGCTTTCACTTACTAATTATTCTTGTTATTTGTCTCTTTGCATTTATAATGTCTGAGTGTTAGCATTTCTCTGGCCTTGCTAATTAAGCCTATTTTTTCAGGTTTTGACTATGGATAGATTTGAGCACCTGGGGTTCCTGATTCAATTTGATGATAAGGGATCTGGAGGAACTCAGTTGAGTCAACATGCTCCATTTTTTGCAAATTCGGATCCCGATATGCCTGCTGTACCTGTTCCTGCAGCACAAGTTCATGACTGGCTTCTACAGAATATAGCTTCTGCTTTAGAACATATTTCAGAAAGAGCTTCTCTTAAAGAAAATGGCCCAGCAAGTGCCTCTGATCAGGATGTTGCTATGGCCGATGCCTGCCCAACTTCAATCAAGGCCTCACCAAGTGCTAGAGGTTCTAGTTTTATTGAAGGGGTCTCCAAATCATCACTTGTAAAGCAAGCATCTGATCTTAAAGGTTCTTCTGTGAAGGTTCGTATTGGACACATCTTTCCTTAGGTGTAATATAGGCATGAAAATGTTACTTGTCATTGCCTATTAGCAGATTGAAGTATGAGATCTGATGGTTGATGACTGGACTTGGACTGAGGTAGATTCATTCTAATTATTTTCTGGAATTTTAATGCGCAGTTGGTTTATGATACTATGTAAAATGAAGTTATAAATCCTTGGAAACTGCCTCATGAACTTTTTTTTGAATTTACGATTTTAGATCCTTGCTTTAAGGTTCTGTTGACATCCACAGAGCAGATCTGAAAGTTAATTAGAATATGTATATGATTATAGTACAGTTTTTTGGGATTTAAGCACTACAGTTGATATCTAAAGATCAGAATAAGTTTTAATCTAAAATTTATAACATCGTATGTTAGCAAAAAGGAGATCTCCATCACTCATGTTTTGTTTAAGACAACATGTTGTCTGGCATGCTCTGTACATATGGAGTGTGATAATAAATTCAGGTTTTCATTCCTCAAAAGTCAGTTTTCTGTATTGGCCTGCTTTTAACATGGTATGCTATTGCAGGTCCTAAATTGTCACGATTCTGTCATTTACATCTTAGCACCTTTGAGATATGCCACCATTTATGGATGCTCTGATACCACTATAGTTATTGGAGCAGTTGGAAAGGTAAAAACCGAGATTTTAGTACATTCAATTTTACCATGACATGTTTATGGTTTGCTTGGTTGCTTCGCTATCATTATCATTATCATTATTATTTTTCAATCCAACTAAACATTTATTTTCTTTCTTATATTTTCTTCTACAGTGAATTTTTGAAGCCTAGTGCTTGCTAGCTCATTTTGGGTTCGTGTCTTGTATATACTTTCTTGTTTGCATTAAGTCATTCTCTTTGGCACCTTATGATCAATTAATCACCATTGGAATAGTCCCGAAAATATTAGATCTGCAACTAATGTGTATATAAATCATTATGATCATTGGGACCTGCTTAAAACATTGATTTAGTGGTTGAGAAGAGAGAAGGATGCATACTGGTGCCTATAATTAGCTTGAGTTTGGTACACTAATGTTATAAATACCATACAGGTGTATTTTTAACACGTGAATTTTCAGGAGTCTGAAATTGTAGCTATGAAAAATATGATAGGGCGAGTTCTTTAATTTTGTATGTTAGACATGGTTGCATTATAGAGAAGGAATTTTCACACAGATCAGTGTCGATGATCATCAAAGGATGCTTCAATATTAAAGTGACCCATCAAGTCAGATGGCATTAAATATTGATAGGTTATGTTCTTTGATTTTGTATGTCAGACACGGCCGCGTTACAAAGAAGGAATTTTCACAAAGACCAGCATCGATGGTCATCAAAGGATGCTCAATATTAAAGTGACCCATCAAGTCAGATGGCATTAAATATCTGACAACTTAAGTATCCATTGTGTGATCATTTACCCTTGGTTCTTTGAGATTAGAAAGGTTTTTTCACTCAAAACTGCCCTGCAGGATGTTATCCATTGTTCAATACTTGTTTTCTTGTGTTGCTTGCCCTACTGTAGGTATCCTGGGTTGAACCAATCTTGCTTGTCTGTACTTGTAGCTTTGTGAACCGCCCATTTTACCTCAATGTTAACATACCTGGCATAATGCATGCTTATGTCAAGTGTGATCAACTTGGTAATCAACAGATGTGCGACTATTTTTTATTATTATAATAAGTAAACGATAATATTATTAATAAAGATAGGCAAAAGCCCAAGTACACAAGATGATCTACAAGAGATAAGATCTACCTAGGTCACGTTATTGGCCATTAGTTTTTTTATTCACTTCGACTCATTAGTTATGGACAGAGAACATCATCCGAATGGAAACTGACATGGATGCATTGTAAATGATTGGCTTTTACAGGCTGTAAGGGTTGAGCATTGTGAACGAGTTCATGTGATTACAGCAGCAAAGCGAATCTGCATAGCAAACTGCAGAGAATGTGTGTTCTTTTTGGGTGTAAACCAGCGACCACTTATTGTTGGTGATAACCATAAGCTGCAGGTGGTTGTCTCAAACTATTTACTTCAATTCTCCAATGAAGTTGCTAGCCAGAAAGGATTGGCTATAATGTTATATTTACATTGTAATATACAATTAATGAAAATGACTCAAGTGTGGTTATGCATCAAGTCTATTAATTGTCAAATTTGAGAATATTGAGTTTGCAATTACATGTTCACTCTTACCTATATAAAAAAAAGAAGTAATTATGTGGTCATTCTTATGTCGTCCGTATAGCTCCAATGCCAATTTGATTTTAAATGACTGTCATTGTTCAAAACATGAATAAGACCCAGCCAAGTTTCCTTCTGGATACTATGAAGCATTTTGTTAAGCGGTATTATTTACAGTGTTTTTATCTATTTTGTTTAACATTTTCAGAAATACTTTTCATTGCGCAATTTTTTTAGGTGGCACCATACAATACATTTTATGCACAGTTGGAGGAGCACATGAATGACGTTGGTGTTGAGGCTACAATTAATAGATGGGATGAACCCCTGACACTAGGAGTGGTTGATCCACACGATTCATTATCTCATCCTGCAGGTGTCTCTGATGTGCAGGCTGAGTCAGCTATCCGCCTGGACCCAGATCAGTTCACAAATTTTTTGGTATATTTTGTAGTTGTCTTGTGCTAATTTGGTAGGAGTTTTTTTGTTGTTGCTACATTTGTTGGTGGTGTTGTGAGTAATTAAGTAGTGTATGAAGGCCGCTACCTAGTTTTCTGGGCATGATCTTTGTTATAATTTATTTTTATGTTTTTTCTTTTATTCTCACGGGTGTGTGTTTGTGTATGTATTTGACTTGGTTATTATATGAATATCTTGGTGTGTGGGAGATTTGGTGGGTTCGATTTCCTCTTCTTTGACTTATTGGCTGTGTATATCCCTTTTTTTCCCTTGATGCACAGATTCCAGACTGGTTTGGAGGTGAGTCCTCTGGATCTACAAAAGCCAACCCATTTCCATTACCGGATGTTTATTTGATTGCTCAGCAGAGAAATGTATGTCCACTGAACCATGCTGAACTGAGATGTTTTATTGTTATTGTATTACCCACGCTTGTCTTGTACAAAAGTGCTGTTATACAATAGGGTCTCTTGATTTGATTTGAACTACATATGATTATCTTTCCAGCAAAAGAATTTAGGGGAGATAAAACAACTATTGAGGGAAGCACCACTTGAAGAAAATCGGAAACGGGAGTTATCTTCTGCACTCCATGTTTATTTCAAAGACTGGTTATATGGTAATGAATTCTCTTTTGTCTGTTTTTGTTATATTGAGGCACAGTCAATGATTTGCTGGAAAGTTATATGCATATGGACCAGTATTCTACTAGTCACTTTTTATTTCTTTGGCAATGTAAAAACGTTTTATTTGAGTTAGATCTTTGGTTGAGGCAGCTTTCAAAATCATTTTACCGCATGTGTGAAAAATCGTTTAGGATTTCTTTCTTGCTTGCTATCCACATTTGTCGTTAGGACCGTTATAGTTTCCTTGTGTTTGAGCATTAATGTTACCATGTTAATTCCAAATAAATTAGCAAAAAACCCAAACTTAAAATAGTTTGCTTCTGTTTGAGTCGTGAAGAAACTATGTGAGAGCAAGTAATATTGAAAAATCACCACTCACTACATTGTTGGAAAACCTGGACCATTGAGCTTTATGTCTTAACTTTTGAATACCTCTGTTGTGGAGTTTTAATAATGGAAATTGGTCTATATCTTGGTCTCTTTCCATTTTTCTTTCCTGTTTTCTTGGGCTTGTTTTTCTTTTGGTAATGCGAACGAGAAGATAGATAGCTTTGGGTTTGCAAAATGTCAGATGCTAGTTAACTTTGGGTTATGCTGTTGCTTGGAAACAGACTTAGCTCAGATGGGTTGGTTGCACCGGGTTTATTGGTTTGCTAGGTTGTTGCCCGATCTATGAAAAAATGGTTTTACAGAATCCTCAAGATGCCACATTCTAGATTATTTATTTTTTCAATGATCTCCAGATTTCTAGCATACAAGATTGTGTTGGCTGCAGTCTTGTTATTTTTGTGACATAGGTGTCTTTGCCAATAATAATAAAAATAATAAGTTTACAACATGTAGATTTTTTTTTTCTTGTTCTGAAGAGTCCCACATATCATTTAAATGAGGTTTAATCATGTTCTCCTATAATTGGCACAGCTTCGGGAAACATCCGTCAGCTTTACTGCCTACAAGGCGACTGATGGATCGTTAAGGAAAATGGGACAATTAGGGATGGTACAAAAGTAAGTTCTCTGGTTTTCTTTCTCCACCATTATCAAGTTCAGATTGCCACTTCTGGTGGTACTTGAGGCAGCTGAGAGTCAACCCAATTTACTGCAGAACGGTAAAGCTAAATATATTCATTTTGATAGTGGTGCACAGAGTGGAATTCACGAAATATTTCCTAATCTCATTGTAATATTTAATTTTTGAATAAAAGGAAAATCTGGCTGTATTATTTTGTTAACAAGGTTCACAGTTCACCCCCCCCCCCTTTCTTTGTCTGGCATGCTGAATTTTTCATAAGCTTTCAAAAGTTTTGACCGTTTGTTGTTAGTTTAGTGAATTTGCCGAAGAGTTTAAAAAGGAGTTTGCTGCATGTCACATCGGGTTTAATTAGTCTTTAGAACGGAGGAAAAATGTGTTTTTGTGTGTTTTTTGTTTTAATGATTTGAGATGGCTTTAGTCTTTAATAAGATAATTCTCTTATTGAATATTATTTTGGCGTTTATATCATTGATTATGGTCAGTTTCCAATCTCACGGATCTTATTTTAACCTGGTTTGGTGGATTGAAGCCCTGATGTTATGCATGCTATGTTTTGAAAACCAGCTTGTTCTCTATCGCTTATTAGCAGCAGCAGCAACAGACCTTGACACTGAAAAGGAAACACAACCCTGTCAAAAAGGTTTGGTTCCTAGATTAGGCAAAACATAACTCCATATAAAGCCATTTCATCAATTGAAGTACCAAATTATTTGAATGTCTACCATACTTCTCTCTTCACTACACATCAACTATAGCAAACTCCCATCTTAAATTGTATCTACTTAATGAAAGTTGAGAACTATTCTCTGAAACTACACAGTAAAACATTTAGACACAACTGGGAAACTAACCTCAGTTCCTCCTGACAAACAAGCAAGAGTTTACTTTCAGGCGAAAATTGGCTCTTAATAGAATTAGAGGCACATTGATTTAATATGAGCTCGCTCGGTCATATTGAGATTTGTCCCGCACATCCAGAATTGCGTACTCCTCGACTGCTATTAGTTTCTTTGCTTCTATAAGATCTACATAATTTACTTCTGCTTTAACGTTCAAAATTTTCCGATGTTTCCCTGGCATGGTCCTTCCACCGTGAGTTTCGGATACCAACCAAGATATGTCTGAGAAGTTCTGAAAACACAAACTTGATCCCTTACTGCCTTACTCATAGGTCCAATCATTGTCCCAGTAAAAGTGAATGCTTTGGCTTCATTATACATAGCATCTCATAGCAAGCTCACCCAATGACTCAATGGCTCTCTTTAACTTAACAAATTGTAGACACAGTGACAAGAAATTTAAGGAGGAGCAATGGGTTTGTGCCACGTGGCATGCATAACTGGACTGGATATGTTACTTCAATCTCTGGAAACAGTCACCAACCTCACTCTATGTTGGGCCTTCCAAAAACCCGCAAGCCTTCCTTTTTCGTTTGAAAATTCTGGATTGCGGAGTGTGAACGTTGATGCCGAAAGGCGGCAAGCACCTGCCTCTCCTAGTACTACCAGTACAAGGTTTAGAAACGCTCTGCCACTTCTATTAAGAAGGTATTTTTTTTATGACTGAAATATTCTTCTATAGAAAAATTGAAGCTTTGTCGAGATATCTCAAATTAGCTTCCAAAAACTTAAGACAAACATACCTCTAATTGCATTTGACAAATATTACTTGGAATCTCGGACGAAACATCGTTATATAATCTTAAGAATACAAAATCAATAAATAATTTTATTTCTGTCTATCATTTTAAAATTTTGATTCAAAATTGACGTGACACACAGTTGTGTAAACGGTGGAAAACGCAGGCTTTACCGTTGAAAATATAATTAAAGAGAGGACAAACTGAAAAAGATGCAAAAGCTACCAGTCATCAACAATTTAAGTAAAAAAAAAACGACGTTGACTGAAAAAGAAGATCAGAAAACGCGAAATTGTTAGCCACAAACTGTGTATTAGGCTCTAAACGAAAGTGGTTCCAGATTTTTGTATCAATACCAGAGGGGTCGTGATCAAAGAGAGAGAGAGAGAGAGAGAGAGAGAGAGGATGGGATTCTTAGCATCCATCTGTTGCTGTTTTTATCACCCTTCTCGCGTATCAATCGATTGGGTAGGCCATGATGCAGAGAATCAGCCTCTCAGACAGAATTTGATTGAAACAGAAGATAGAGCACCGATTCTGGTTCCGCACTTTCCCGTTAACTCAAATCTCTCTCGTCTGTAAATTTTCAGTTAAGAGAACTCTCTTTGATCTTATTCACTTTTCTTCTGCTGCTTGGATACAGTCGATGGGTTCTCAAAGTTTTTACTATCTGTAATCTGTAATCTGTATTCATAGTATTTTTATTATGCTTTTAACATCTTTATATGTACCCATAAGTAATTTAAATATTCATGCCTAATTGTTGGTAAGGGCTTAAATATTTCTGCCTTTTGACGGGCTATTTGATTTTGCTCCAGTCAACTGGACGAATAAACAGTTAGTAGTGCTTGGATCGATCGTCCTTCAGGACCATTTTTTTTTTTTTGGTTCTAATATCGAAGCTGGACCCTGGGTATCTATCATTATTCTTAATCTTGTGCTTGGATCGATCATGCAATCGCACCTTTATCAAGATAAAATAATACAAGCAATAGAGCTGTGCATCTATCATTATTCTTAATTCTTTTGTTGGTCTCAAGTGCACAACATGAAACCAAATAAAACTTACATCAAGATGTTCAATCCTATCGAATTTCTTGCACTCCTGATTCCGTCCCCAACAACTCTGGGACTTTCCAGTAGACATGTTAGAAATCATAAGAAGCGTCTACTTACAATGTGACAAAGCCGATTTATTACATCATCGATTCAATCTATAAAACCTTGAGATTTCAAAAAAAGGACAGCAAGATTTATGACCAATCGAGAAAACAGTGATGAATTTATCCAGTTTCTTTACAAAAAAGCAGCAATGAAAGTTTATGAATCCAGAGTGGATCTTTTCTTGGTGGTGTAAGGTTAAGTACTCCTTTCCATTGTCAATTCTTGTGGTCTGACCTCCTGCATCAATAACCAGAAGTGACTGTCAATGCTGTTCCACCAGAAATAGCTGTTTTAATGCTCCTTCCTTTAAAATGGGCAGAGCATGTTAACCAACAATAATGCTTGTCAATGACAACAATCTTCTTCCCAACACACTAACATAATTTAAGAAGCAAAAACCTGATCCAATCACCCAGGATGGGGACCTCATTTCCACACACTATAAACTAAATGAATAGCACATCAACCAGTAAAATTGACAAAAAAAACCTCAACGAAGATAACAAGCATATTGGGGCCAGTGTCAATCAAGCTCGAATATGGCCCTGCATAGGATACGTTAAGCTCAAAAGTGCACCCAAAATGAGAAGCATAACTTTAAATTGAAGGCTGAAAGAAGGTACGTGTTTTCTTTTAGAGTTTAGATAGTCTATAGACATCACTACAACCCAAGTGCGAAACCAAATAAGCAGCATAAAAGCATCCCACACCACAAACCCAATCACAGCACAGCACTAGATGACTCAGAAAGTGATAACTGGAGATCTTAACTTTTAGTTGGGAATGAAAAAAAAAAAAAGAAGGAAAATAATTTAGCCACAAAAAGATTACACAAAAGTAAACCCAAAAATTGATGTGACTTGATGTGGTATGTCAGATTATGAAGTAACTTTTATTTTAAAAATTGATTTTACCGATTCCATAAAACTATATCAGTTTGTAGGTTTATTTTATGTAACTTCTTTTGTGTCTGTAACAGTTCTCAAAACAGAATCCTCCCACCCAAAACCAAAAAAAAAAATAAAATTGATAACTGGAGATCTTAACTTTTAACATTAGCATCATCATCACTTAAATACAGGGACTGATAAATGTAGATTTTGTAAAATGCAGTCGCTTTTTCATATATATATATATTTTTCGGATTGGAAGTACAATCACCTTTTCAAACTAACGTCAGCCATCACCAAACCAAACCAATTATCACATGTTTTTTTTATAAGTAAAAATGTTATATATATCAAAAGGAGTAAACAAATACATTGGTTGTATACAAGAAAACACCTAGCGCAAGAATGCTCAAAAACGCCTATCGCATGAAAAACCCAACAAGCCCAAGAAAATTATCCAAAATACCCCAAGCCCAAAATACCATGGAATACAACACACCTCCTCAACCCGAATCCGTAGACTGATAACAACCCAAAACACCCACATAGGGAACATCTTTAGAATCTCCTCCCTTTAGTCTTCCCTCAACTTGAATAATCATATTTGATTCCCTTGACTTGAATTATCACATGTTAACACTCTCTACAGACTACAGCTATGGAAGAAAGCTAAAAATGGAGGGAAAAATACACAGCAATAGAAATACTTGCCTTCGAAACCTAGAACAGTTGCCCCAGCAACAAAACCACCAACAGCTCCATTGACAAAGTCTCTCTTCATCCTTTTATTCTGCAAGAGCTGCTCAACTCCAATGTAAACTCCTCCAATCGCAGCAAATGTCATCCCATAGTTACCCATCATCTTCGGGGTCCTTTTAGACCTGGAAGAGCAACATTTCGCTCAACACGAGGCACATCATACCATGTGGCAGCAATGGTCCCAAAAATAGTTCTGGAATCAAAACCAGATGTTGCACCCTTAATTGTCTTCATCAGGGGAGCATCCTCCTCCTCCAAATACCTACGTTCTGCAGGGTCCAGATCCATGGTTCTCTTCCAAGTTCCAACTAACTGAATTCTGACCAATTTTTCAAAGAAATACAACAATCAGAGCTTATACAACATTTGATTCCTCAGATACAATATTTACACTCTTAAGATTAAACAGGCCAAACTAGGAGATATCTGGTTTGCATCCTCCATTTGAACACAAGTTTGATCATCCACTTTTTCTGAAAGATAAATATTTTCACATAAAATGTTTCAGAAAATAATTTTGTTCTAGCCCCTGTTTTACTTGAGGTTGAGGCCCGAGGGCATTTGATCCGACGCTTCTTTAGCGGCTTAACAGATTAATATCTCAAAGCAAATGAATTTCACTTCTCTGTCAACAAAATCTTAATGTGGAAAAAATTCAGCGTTTGAGAAGATAAAATTTACAACAACTATCACCAAAGCAAAGGAGAACGAGAATGATATGCGGAAATGGGCTATCTACTTTCTGGCGTTCGACTGTCGGAAATTGGAAATAAGAATCTACGACGCATCCGAAAAGATTTTATGTAATTTAGCAAGAACTTTTCTATTTTTAAAAATAGGCAATCAAGAAGTGTTATTCATAAATAAAGGCATTCCCAATACATTGGACGTATATACGAGTAAGCTTTTCTAAGAGAAAACAACGAAAAAAAATTGACGCAAAAAATAGCGAAATACTTGAAACAACATCCTGATCAAATGAATTGCATTAAGGTAAACGAAATCGCTAGAACAAAACTAAGCAGTAAATCACCTTAATCGGAAGGGATACAAAGAAAACTAAATTTAGATCTAATCGCCAGTCATTGGAAACAAGCAACAAACGATCGGTTAATTCAAACCATAGACCTGTTACCGGCGATACGAACGAATGCGTGTAAAGAAAACAGAAGCTCACCTTTGTTAATATATGACAGAATGCGGATTTGCTTCACAAATTTTAAAGAAATGCTCCCAGAGCTCAGCTGCTGCTACTTCTCAGTTCGCAGCCTCAGTTCAACACTTGACGGTATTGCCCTCACAAAATCTCGTAAAATGACCATAGTACCCTCACGAGTCACAACAGGCTGTAGCGATCAACAAGAAAAAAACCCGTCTCGGCTCTCTCTCTTGAAAGCAATTCTATCAATTCCTGTGGAAAAAGATTTCCCGGAAAATGCAGACTCCCGATGACATTCGGAAGCTACCCATCGACATAACATTTTCTCGTCTCGGAGGTAACGACCTAGCATGCACTCCTACGCACACTAAACTATCCGCCCAATTCCATTCTTTGGAGCCACTCATTTCTTTTTGGTTTTTTGGATGTTATATTCGATTAAAATTGATAAGTTTCATTGTTATTTGAAGAATGGTTGGTCGATCGGAAGCGAATTCCAGCTGATTGGCGAAAACGCTTGGCGGCCATAAGGGCTCGGATTTCCAAGGAGTTCTCGGGGCTTCCTAAGGATATCGATCCCTATATCCAAACCCTCGACCACGAAGGTTCGCTTTTCTATTGATATTTCCTTTTGTATTACAACTGCCAAATTGTTATGAACCTCATTGTTAGACGTCGTTACAGTCCATCTACAAGCAGGTCCCTAACACAAATTAGGTTTGTTTAGGTTGTTAATCACTGAACTTTATGTGCGATTTTGGTAATGGAATTGTGGGAATACTTGTAATTTTTTTGGTACATCGAAATTGAAGAATCAGTTTTCAATGTTTATTTTGTTTTGGTATATGGAACTGGATATGAATAAAGTATTGTTTTGTGTTAGGGTCGCCTCAGCTGACCCTAAAGGCTGGACAAATATTTGTTTTTAACTCATAATAAGACGTTCTATGAGAAACAGCGAACTCCAGTAGCCTCTGTTTGATTGGGAAAAAAAAAATCTGGGAAGAAAATGGATGCAATTAGTTCAATATGTTGATAAAGATATATTACTTGCCAAATTGTGTTGACTACACTGGATTTGTGCGACAGACTGAAAACGATAAGATTCTAGATAACAATCTAAGCACCAGTCCATCATCTTATGGTGTGGTCCAAATACTTGTAGTTCATGTTTTTCCAATTATCTATTGTTTTTGTTTCTTTGAGTAAATTATATGCGCTTGTTAATTTTTTTTTTCCCATACGAAATAGTGCTTCTGGTCAATACATTTACTATGGTAGCGTTACTATTATTACGTGGATCTTCAGGAAATATTGAACATTAGTCCTGCAATGGTTGCCTGAGATATACCTGCAATGTAAAGGTTCAGAGTTCAAGTTTGATATGGTTTACATGTGGATTTTTGAGGTTTTTTTTTTTTTTTTTTTTAAGTTTCAATTAGAAGTGTAAGGAGCCAGGTGCTAGTTTCCAAGTTGGTCATTCTCACCATTTTTCATGGTTGTATGATGAGTCGCATGCTGCTTTCAGGGATTGGTTACTTGGAGTCCAAAAAAATATATGATATTCTATTAAAGTCAACTCCAGAAAGCCGAAATATATTTGGTCGGCTATCAGGTGCTGCTGTAAGACATCTCTCCCTCTCTCTCTCTCTCTCTCTCTCTCTGTGCGCACGTGTGTGTAACTGTATGTGTGTGTTTTAAACTTATTTATAAGATAGTCACATGCACCATTGAATTGGGCAGGGTTCTTGGGAGGCGATTGTGCGTTCTTTTGAGAAGGATCATATCTACCTTGGGGAGGCTGCTCAAATAATGGTTCAAAATGTAAACTATGAAATGTAAGTGTGTGCACTTGCAGTAGTCCTCTTGGTTGTTAAAAAATATCTGTAAGAGGTTTGTTTTCTCCATTGTGGTTTGTGTTGTTGATCACTTTTCAAATATGAAGACCATATCAGAAAAAACAGGTGCAAAAGATTCAGCAACAACTGTCGGAGCTGGAGCGCAAGGAAGCCGATATAAAAAGAAGTTCAGCTCTTTCAGCAGCTAAGTACATCGAGGCTTGCCAAGAGCTTGGATTGCAGGTTATTATAGTGGGCCACTTCACTGATATTTTGAAACTTGGTTTGATGTATATTCCTGCTTGCAACTGAAAGTTCACAATTGCTAAATCTTTCAGGGAAAAGATGTGAGATTAGAACTTTTAGAGACGGCAAAATCACTTCCAAGCACATTCAGCAGGATTTTGGAAGCTATAAATAGTGATTCTACATCACAGGCTATGGAGTACTACTCCAACTTTGTGAGAGATGCTCACACAGAAAAGGATGTGAGGCAATAGTTGGATTTTATCTGTCTCATGATGATTTCTAGATGGATTGCCTCTAAATTAATTGGGATTGTAAATTTGTTTGCAGAAATCTTTGTCAATTGTGTTACCTAACTTGAGGGACATACGGGAACATCCACCGTCTTTGCATGTCTATGTGGGCTCTGAGATTGTTGCCTCTGTGGATACTCAATCAAGCCCAGACCTTGTGAGAGGGAATATGGATGTCGCTGCAGATAATATTGACTGGGATATTTCGGTTGACAGTTCTCAGATTGATTGGGATATTGGTACCGTGGAAGAAACAGATGATAATGGCAATGGTTTGGGTCCTTATGAGATTATTAATGCCAGTGATATTTCTCAGAACTCTTCACCAAATGAAGGTGTGGAATCTGATCAAACCTTACTAGATAAGAAGGAAAGTGGTCTACACCCAGAAATTACCGTGTCAGAGATATCTTGGGATGTTAGTGTTGAGACACCTCAAGTTGATGTGATTGATGATGTCAGCTTGCCAAATGTAGGCCTGGACAACCAGACATCTGTTTCAACTTTTTCATCTCAAACACCACAAATGAAGGAAGAGAGAAGCAAGCTTTTAGAGACAGAGTACAGGAACAAGATTCTTGATGATCTGTATGAGGTATCTGCTGGTTATCCTATTTTTATAATTGACTGGCTCATGTGAATCCAATATCTCTTTTTTTTTTTTTCAAAATTTTAGTTTTTCTTATTTCTGTAGGAAAAATGGTGATCCAGCTTTAATTGAACTTATTAGTTTGGTGGTGCTGTAATATGAGCAAAGCAATTATAGCTCAACAGGAGATGTTATATATTGATTTAATTTTTTCAGATCAAAGCATTTCTAAATCAGAGATTGGCAGAGTTAAAGAATGAAGAGACTTTGTCCTTGCAACATCAAGTCCAGTCAGTTGCTCCATTTGTGCTGCAGCAGTACAGTCCTGATGCGATTGAGGCAATGCTGTTGGATCTTTCCTCAGCCATTTCCTTGTTGACGAATAGGAAAACAAGGGACTTGATCATGATCCTCAACTCTAAAAGGTGTCAGTAGACATTTTAATCTTCACTGTCCCTTGCACAACTGAACTTTTCTTACACTTGGTTTGCACAACAGTAAAAGCAGAAGCAATGGTTTAAGTTGATTGAGCTTTTACCTTGAATTTATTCGGTTCATATGAAATTTTGGATGTAGTATTTGACTATTAGTTATCTATGGTATGCACTTACAAAGTGTAAAAACTAGTGTGAAACTGCAAAAGTACTGGAGAATGTACTTAAATGAACTATCTTATGGGATGTGATTGGTGCGTTAGAATGTCCATTTTTGGTCTATCATTGGATTAAAATTTGATGTCTTAACACATCCTGTCAGTACTTCCCACCTGAATTCTTGTTCCTCTTTTTATAAAAACTTACTTTTTGCTTGCTTTTGTTGACTATTTATTTCATCGGTTACCATCCTGATTTATTCAGCAAAGAGAAAGTTACTATCCTGATTTGGATTGACTGTAGCAGTTTCTTGAATGTTTTAATTCCTCTCTTAGCTGTACCAGTGTATTGGGATCATACTATAAGTAGTCATTTCTTTAATTCTAGAATGTTCCAAAACTTTGGATGCTAATTAACTCTGATATTGGCTTGAATTTCAGATTTTTAGACAGACTAGTAACTACATTAGAGGAAAAGAAGCATCATGAAGTCAAGTTAAAAGAGGGATTGATAGGCTTGGCTACCAAACGCATGGAACTGCACAATTCATTAGCCTCTTCTTGGCCAAAGCAAGTGAGTCCTCGTCTGATTCTGTGAATAATGCTTGTCATCTGGTTTTAGTAGCTCGCTTTACCCCAAATCGGTATATGCACAAGCTTTTTATGCTATTCAGGGAAAAGAAGTTCTTTTGCATTTCCTGAACTTTTTACTCCTTTTCTGATGGGAAATAAAATTGAAGAAAAATCTTGTATTTGGTGTGATTCACGATCTTGCCTAGATTAGTCATAAGCCAGGGTAGTATAGCAGGAACCCACATATTTTGTTTTGAAATATATAACATGAAGATATAATGATCTTGAAGGGAGGATTTTGTACAAGGTAACAGTGTGGCTTTTACTAATACACTTAGAGTTGTAATATTTTTAAATTGAGTGAAGCTAATTGGCGTTTGTGTGACTCATGCATCATTTCCTATTTTTGTTACTCTAAAAATAGCTGCCGTATCTAGCCGTTATGCAATTGCATCAGTTCTGGCTTTGGTTCATTTTGAAGAAAAAGATACTCAAAATACATGAATGTCAATTATTGGGGAACAAATCCTCTATCATCCCCTTGTTACTGGTAATTGATCTAGCAATCCAAAATATTGAGTAAAAAAGTGTGATAATTTCAGGAAGCGGCTCTTACAAAAACCAGAGAGTTGAAGAAGCTGTGCGAGGGTGCACTTTCCTCCATGTTCGAAGGAAGGCCTGTTAATATTATTGGTGAGATCAACACCCTTTTGACTAGTGGCCTTGGGGCTTGACTACTAAAGATGTTTAGCTTCTGGCAACATTGAAATTTGAAACCTTCAGTGAGGAAGTGGATAGCAGAATCAACTGGCACTCCTTTGATCGTTTCAATATTTAAAACTGAGACACTTTGACGCTGAATAATTTTGCTGCTTCTCTCTCTTCTCTTAGAATTTTTTAGTGGGTGCTTCGATGTAATTGTGTGCACAGAAAGTGTGTAAAAAGTTTTACTTGCGATTGCGCTTCAAACAGATGACAAAAAACATCTGACTCGGGGCTGTATTTTCCTAGCGAAAATTATTAAGGATAACGATCTTTATGTTTAATTAGTTCTGCTTCATTTTCTTACCAAGCAGAGGTTTTAAATGCATTCTGATCACCGCTTAACCCTTCACCTCTTATCAGTCTTCAAAAATAAGCGAATCCAGAATTGTCGCGATGGGGTTCGTGATGGTGGTATCTTTTTTGGGGATGGTCTCGACTGAGGTGTCGTCAGTGTAAAATTCTTTTTTGTTTTGTTTTGTTTTTATATATATTTTTTAAATATTTAGCATCCCTCTTTCTGACAAGTATGATAAGAGATTTTTATAGTTTTATAAATTGAGGTAATTATATATAATTTATTAAATTTATTTAATAATAAAAATAATTTTATAATTTTAAAAATTACATAAAATTATATTCATTTATAAAATTATTTTTATATAATTTATTTGATGTCTCATTTGAATTTGAAAGCCATAGGATGCAAAATGAGTTGAGTTAAAGTTTATTTTTTTTAATATTATTATTATTTTAAAATTAAAAAAAATCAATTTGAGAATTAAAAAAGTTATATTAAAATTAAAAAAAATTGTATTGAAATTTATATATTATTTAAAAATATAATAAATTATAATAAAAAATTTAAAATAAATTAAGATAAATTTATTTCTGGCAGTGGTATTTGATGAACTGCCGTCCACCTCGGCAAGTTCCTTTCCTCGTCAAGATTGCTGTGGGAATCCCATGCTCCCGAATTCATTATATAAGATCGTGCACTCTCATTACGTGTTTGACGACCATTGCTCATTTATAAAGCAGATTGGGCTCTTCCCGATCACTGGCTGAAGCCTGAGGCTCATCTAAAGCCGAGGAGTGACAATCTTCTATAAAGTATGTCTCCTTAGGCCCCGTATGTTGGGCCGCTACAGCTTCATGACCCAGTATCGGGCCATCCGTTTTTCTCCCCCAAAGCTGAACTCCGTTTCGTTGATTTTCATCTCCGCTCTGGTCGAGCTTCAAACTCAAACATGGCTGAATCAACCCACAACGGAACAACCAATGGAGCAGCAGCGGAAGCGGAAACGGAAGAAGAAGATTATATGGGGGATCTCTCTCGCTTACTCCCTCTAGAAAATTCCAGCTCTGTGAACCCGTTACCCAAAAAGGTCGGTTTTATGCCATCTTTGGTTTCCCAAGAGAGAGAAAATACTGTAGAACAAGAAATCATAAAATAGGGTACGGTTTTAGTGCTTTTAATTATGCTTAACTTAAAATTTTTACTTACTTTTTTCATTCCTATTGTGCCAAAATTAGCGCATGGCTGCCCAATATTACACAAATTACTCAACGACAAAACCCTATCACTTCATCCCTCCAGTAAAATTAGAAACCATAAAGCAATCATAATGTGTGAAAGAGTACTTTTTTCTTTTTATTTTGTCTGGTTCCTGTGAAACTTTTGAGCTTGTTGATTTGGATTTAAATTTACCTCTTGAGGGAATTTTTTTTTTTTTTTTAAGATAAATTAAGGGAAGCTTATACTATAGGATACACCATCCGCTCTGTGCCAAGAAAAATGGGAGATGGTAAGAAGGGTAAACTAAATGTTGATGTTGTAATATTTTGGCGGTAGATTTAGGAAGTATGGGTTTTCGAAATAATGGGCTAATGTCATTGACGAGGAGGAAGAATTGAAAGTTGATTTTCTGCTGTCCTACACTTTCTCAAGAACCAAACTAACTGCTAGGTTACTTCATATCTAATTAATCGTTAGTCGTAGTTCAGGGATCTCAATGATCATTTTGTAGCGTGTAGATGGAATATTTCTGTTGGATTGAGCTTTCCACAACAATTTGACTTGTATCAGACGGATCTTCAGTTTGATAAACGAACGAAATCTAAAGTTGGTTTATTCAGCTTGTCAACAACCAGTAGAATAGCCTATTTATACAGAATGGTAAAGGGGTCCCTCTATGATTGATGATGAAATTTAATCTTTTTTATTTCTTGGTTTCATGCAAACAAAGGTTCATCGTCACTGATTTGAATTATTCTTTTGCAATTCAATGTAGAGGAAATATGAGGTTACAAGTGGAGACTGGTTTTGTTTGTGTGTGGCCGAGTTTGATGACCCAACCCGACAAGGATTCATTTTGTTTTTTTTGGATTTTCAAGGAGGCTTGGGCCAATAATTTTTTTTGTTTACCTGTTTTGCTCTTAATCTGTCCCGAACCGCTAATCATGGTTACTATATATTGTGTCAAACCCTTTTATGGCTGCAAATTAGGGTTTCTCATAAAAGAAAATGCTAAATGTACTTAATAAAAACTTACTTCTCCGTATGTCAATTATTGATATGCTAAAAATCATGAAATTTGAAATTCAAAATTTGAATTTTAAAAGAAAACTAGTAACATGAGTCTTGTAAGTAAAATTATAAGTAAAATTGTAAGTACATGTAGCACTACTCTTATATATCTCTGCATTTTTTTTGCAATTTTGTGGACGTAGGCACATTATCGAACCATGTAAATCTTATGTCGTGTGTGATTGATTTCTTTTTTTCTTTACTCTTTTTCTCTTATCGTTCCTAACATTCTCTTTTTGTATTTTACACTAAAGAGAATTATTATTTCCCTTTGTTTTCTTCAGATCTCCATCAATAGAACCCAACCTGTTCAATCCTCCAAGAAGCAATCCAAAACCCTAAACTGGCAAGAAAGGCGTAGACTCGAAAGAGAACAAAAGCAACAAGAAGAGGATGAGCGGACCTTAGCAAATGTGGAGGCCCCAATCCCACAATCCAACATCGGATTTAAGCTTCTGAAGAAAATGGGCTACACTCCTGGTTCAGTCCTAGGTAAGGAGAAGTCGGGCAGGGCTGAACCAGTGGGGTTTGAGATTCGGAGATCTCGAGCTGGGATTGGCCGAGAGGACCCCCACAAAGAAAAGAGAAAAATGGAGGAGATTGTGACTGAGAAGAAAAGGAGAAAGGAAGAGGTTTTGATGGCGGAGTTTGAATGTAGGCAGAAGTCTCAGTGGAGGACTCGAAAAGTAGTAGTTAATTTCAAAAAAGCAAAGGCTGCTCTTGATCAATTGGAGAATAAGGAAGTTGTAGAGCCTAAGAAGAATGAGGAGGAGGAGGAGGAGAGTGAACAGGAGGAAGACGAGGAGGAGGAGATAACGGAAGAGGTTTGTTTTTTTTATTTTTTTTCTTTTAAAGTTGAAAGTTTTGCTTTAGCTAGTTTTGTATTTTGATACATGAAAACTGGTAACGAGTAGAGCATTTCTTTTTTAGCTTATAGAGTAACTTGGTTCTAGTGGTGGAATGTAGTGCAGTGGTTGGCGCGATATAACGTGAACTGACATCATGTGTTTATAGTTATTCTGACTTGTATTGTGGAAGATTGGAGCGTCATAGTTATATTGTCATGGATCCAAATGTTGACGAATTATTAATTATTATTATTATTATTATTATTTACCTATCTTTTTTTTTTTTTTTTGTGGGCTTGATGAATTAGTACTTGCATTCTTTATCAGTGGGCTAGGTTATTAACATGAATTGTGGTTTGGAAACTTTGGCTTTTCTTCCATGGACTGATTTAGGTGACGATTGGGATTTATCTGGAAACTTTCTTGGCATCACCTCATTCACAATGCTTGGGCACGAAAACTGCATCAACAAAAAAGAACATTTTTTTGCTACCATCTTAATATGGCCAAGATTTTCTAAAAAAATCTCCGTATATCAGTTATAACTTGTTTCTAAGTTAATTACTCCTTTACCTCAGTATATCTCTAGTGGGTGATGATTACAGTACACTACTACATGCAGGACTTGCTGGATATATTGATGAAACTGAGAGATGAACATCAGTACTGCCTCTTCTGTGGATGTCGGGTAAGTTGACTTTAATAATGTAGTACTTGAAAGGCCATGCTAAAGATTTTTTGGGTTGCCAGTTCATGACATTAAACTCCAAATTTTAACCCCCTTTTTTTTTTTTTCTAAAAAATACTTTTCTAGTACGAATCAATGGAGTCTCTGTTGGCCAACTGCCCTGGAACTGATGAAGACGACCACTGAACTAGGAGTTCCTAGCTCACTTCCCCTATACCACGATGAGATCAGTGGAAACAAGATTCCAAGACGCAATGTTATCCAGGCATCTCATCAAGGATGAGATCTGCAGTGGAAACAAGATTTTCAAGATCCATATTTTCCAAGGTTGTCATCAAGGATTAGATCTGCAAACCGTAAAAAATTCGTCCACCATTCTATCATTTAAAGGATGGAGAACCATTGGTAAAAAAGTTTAAGAATGGGCTGAATTCTGTCATGGATCAGTTGTGCATGTATTTAGGATCTCAGGCACTAACTAATATGACAATGTTGTATAGAAGAAAAATGATAAAAGAGTTACAATTCTATTACTACCCATTTTCTATCTGATTTTTTATTTTTATTTTTATTTTTATTTTTACTTAATGATTAAGGAAATGATTATTAGGAAGATTATATATTTTTTTATTTTTTCTTAATAATTAAGGATGTGAAAAAAATACTTAAAAAAATGATAAAAAAATATAAAAAATTTGAATATAAAGAGAAGTAGTAAACGGGTAGTGATAGGGTAGTAAGCCTATCACTACCCTGTATAGAAAGGTGGAGGAACTTGAGGAATCAATAAATTCATGTTGGCCTACTTTTGCTATCCCAGGCTGATTCCGATGTCAAATGATATTACCCCCCGGTTCCCTAGTCCTACTGCATATTGAAATGCACCACTGATCTATGGGACACCGTCTCACATCACTATAATATTGTTCATAGAGATTCCATCAGTCAATGAATATTTTACCGCCGGTTAATATACCTCTCACCTAGAGTGGTGAATAAGTTGTGCAAATAGGCCACCGGACGTACTAATTGAACTTTTCTGCATTCTCAATTGAACGAGATGTTAAACAGGTTTCTAATATAAATTCTATTTCATATAGGTTTCAAATGAAACCAATGTAGGCGTTTAAAGGTTCAAAACATTTGTTCCAAAAATTAAATTCTTCAGCATTCGTTACAAGTTATGTTCATGTATAATGGTGAACCTATAGTTTTATAGGGGACAATTATTAGCAGTTATCATCTTCTTGATTTTGAGAAGTATTCGCTCAATTATTTTCAATAACCATATTCTGAGTAGTGGAACGTCACGTTAACTTAACGTGGAAGATTTAACGTTTTCCCATCTACCAAAATTTGACAATGGGACCATTGACGTCATAAAAAGATATTTCGATTGGGCATGTAAGAATTTGCCGTTTGGAAAATACTACTACTTAGCACCAATCTTGCCTCAGTTCGTCTATTCTGACTCCAATCCCCAGTTGTTGGGTATCGTTATTCAGAATACATCACATCCTATAGATGATTTATCCTCGGTTGGAGAGGTGTTGACCAGTTGCAAGTACAAAAGGGTTTCATGGCACTTTTAATAAATAAATAGAAAAAGAGCTCGTGTTGCTGCAGCGCAAAAGCATGGGATTCTTGCTGCCCCGGCCAGCAAGGCACCAGGCCATATCACAATGAACACCACCATTTTAAGCATTCATACAGCACCAAAAATTATCAGATGATTCCAAAAGTAAGATGCAAACAAGGTTATAGTGCAAACTGAACACCTTGCTTCTCGGTTTTAGCAATTTTAAACACCACAGACCAAGAGTAACACAGGGTTTATCCCAACAAAAAGGCACGATCACCTGCCGAACATTCAAAATTATTTAGTCGCTAAGATGTCCATACGAACCAGAGCACAAATCGGGCAGTCAAAGTGACCAGTGCAAATGCTGAGGGGAGGAGTCATAAGCCCTGGAGTGCTCGATTTCCATGTATTGCCTCCTCTGTTGAGAGGGCTCAAGCTCACCAGCAAACTGACCATTGAGAGGCTGAGAAATATGGTTTAAACCTGTATCAGGGGGAATCTCATATGAACTGCCACCAGCCTCATTGCCCTTCAAACCCCATGAGCTGCTTGAAAATTGATTGACAACTGTGCCATGCGGAGCTGTTGGTTGAGCCATAGGTGCCCTTTCGACGTTCAAGTCCTTCACTCCAAGACCTGATGCTTGGCTTCTGGAGACCCATGTTTGATTTGACAGAAGAGAGAGAGCACAGCTTGAGTCGGAGACTCCTGTGAAGCATTCTCCTGGACTAATTCCAGGACCAGGATAACAGACCCCCCTTGCTGAACCTTGCAGATAAAGGTCAGATGGAGGGTTTTCAGTGTCTCTTTGCCATGGATGTGGAAGAGACTTCCCGGGTGAAGTGGTAGTTTGATTTCCAGGAACCTGCTCAGAGGATCTAGTAGTTAACCATGCATCCCTACCAGCAGGCCTTGGATATGCAGTGAAGTCCATCAGAAAACCACCTCTACCGCTGTTGCCTGTCATTTCAAGAATCAAACAATTAACCTTAAGTTTTTAAGTTGGGTAAAGCGTAAATGAAAACCAAATATTTGTCCGCATTTAAAAAGCAAAGTCTAACCAAAGATAGATGAGGAAAGACGGCCATAGCGTAAGGACAATGATGATCCAGGTGGGGGCTTTCTCCTTCGTTCATTATGCCCAGCAAGGCGCCTCCGACAACTTCTCTTTCCTTGGTCAAATTCAGGAAGTTGATGAAATCTGGATTTAGACTAATACAGTAGCTATTAGTTTGGATATATAATGCATTCCTGTCTATTATTTGGTTAAAAAAGCAAACCTTTAGCAGTAGAAATTTGATACAAGAAAGAGGCATAAAAATATAAAATAGAACCATTAAAATATTAATAAAGGTTAGATTGGCTAATTGCTTGCCCCTATGATGTGGCATGCTCTTCATTGCCCCTGGGAAGTAACTGTAAAAGTTGAGCAACCTCACATGATATACGTTCAATGCACATGTCTATGCAGAGAGAAGCTCTCAAATTCAAAGTGCACAAGGAGCCCAATCTCGGTATGCAAAAGGCATCCACGGTATGATTGGGTGAGGTCAGAAATTTCAATTGATGAGGTACCCCAAAAAAGGGGGACTAAAAGCTTGAACTGAACCTCGAGAGAGACTATCATATCATGCCATATTACTCGGTTGTATCCACTTCGTATCCCTGGACTCATCGGGGCATACTAAAGGCAACATATATTCATCGTACAAGAATTTGAAGGATTCCTTAATTGTTCCTTTTAGCGGGTGGAGGGTGTAAACAGGTCTGCAACTCACTAACCTCCAGTTGTGCACCCCACACAATGCCACCGAATACAATGGGTGAGCAAAAATTTAACTAGGTAAATGCATGCACTTGAAAGAACCGCCAGCTTACCTGGCTCTTACAAGCATGTGAAGTTAACCCTAGGTCTTGCTTTAACTACCATACAAGAAAAGAAAGAAAAGAATAGAATTACATCATCCGATGCATGAAGGATGGAGAAGCTGGAATGCATTAAGAGGAAAATTATTTAAACATTAGCAAATTCACATCACTAATTAACTTCCTTTGATGATGCTCACAGATCAATTTCTATTCCATTTCAACTCAGCTCCAATTTCTAATTACCAACTACAGCAAACAAAGAAGAGAAAAGAACATCCAGCTTCACATTACTAATTAACTTCCCTTGATGACACTCACAGATCAATCTCTATTCCATTTCAAGTCACCATAGATTTCTAAATTACCAACTACAGCTAACAAAGAAGAGAAAGTCAAGATCATTCAGCTTCTCATGACCTCTTGACAGTAGTTCTGATTGACAGGTTCCATAATTCATATAGTCGTGCTCCCCACATGAGATATGGGTTGCTCATGATCCTACATTAGAATGCTCTAATTTTCTAAATATAGAACTTGGTTTAGATTTTTCGACTTGCACATCCATTTACAGATTTACGGATTCCAATGCACCAAATTATATAGCAAGTTACACTAAATTATATAGCAAGTTACAGTTGTCTGTTGAACGCAGTTTGATTGCACCCAAGTATTGGATAGTGATATGCTCGGAAGACGACATATTCTCAAAGTTGGGATGGAGATGATCATCCGTACATACGTATACACGCTTATATATAGAGGAATGCTACTCATCATCCGATTCACCCCATACCACACACTTTATGTATTTTAATTTTTTTACATTTTTATTTTATTTTCTACTTGTTATACTAATTGAGTTGTCTACTTATCATTCTTACAACACATATTTGTTATAGGAACAATGAAGAAATAGAATAAAAACAGAAGAGGGGGGAAGATGATGAGTAGAATTATTATTCTTTATAATAATTTTTTAAGTCTAAATCAAGGCAATGCCAGTCATATACAAGAGAATCAACTCCTAAACTATGAAACACACTTAAAACGGATAGAAAATTAACTCAATTCAATCTCGCTGAAAACTTTTAGAACAAACAAGAATCCCCAAGTACGAAGGAAAATGGCGCAAAACCGATCAACAATGTTACATAAAATCAAAGCACGGCTCCAAATAGCCGTCTATATGTACAGAAACATAACACCAGACCAAATAATAAACAACCAAACAAATTCCGGCACCACAAGCAACAGGAAGTGAAATTTACAAAAGATCATAACCAGAATAACGAATAAAAATCTGGAATCAAATTTAAGTATTGCTAATGCTTCGAAATATATATATATATATATATATATATATTTTTCTGAAGTGTTGAAAATGAAAAAGAAACTTAGAAAAGTGACTAAACCTGCTGCACTGCTGACAAAACCTCTGCTCGAGGCCGGCCACAATGACCTTAGGTGACTTCGAATGCATGCCACAGACTTTGTGCCTGGAATAGTAAGCCTTAGCATCGCTCAGATCTGCCTTACACCCTTCGACTTGACACCGAGGTGGCTGAACCCCCTGCAGTAAACCACCACCCCTCACCTTCTTCGGCGGGGTAGACCCGGAAGACGAAGACCCGGTCGCACCACTCAGTTTGGTCGGAGCCCCAGGACCCGCATCCTCAAAATAGATTTTCTGCCCGAATTTCAAACCGTTGAGAGATTCGGAGGACGAGATGGGTGGAGAAGCAGACGACGAGCCTCCCGAGTCGGCTAGAGAGCTCGAACCCATTTCCATTCGTACCCTCTAAAGCCCATCCATCGCAACTTCGCGCCCCGTAAAAAAACACAGTTTGTAAGTATTATAGGCGTGTCTCGCTGCGGTTGAGGGAACAGAGAGAGATACGATTTGTTCAGAGAATCGAAAGAGAGTGAAGAAGAGTAGGGACGGTGGAAGGGGAAGGTTAGAAAAGCAAAGCAGTGACCTGACACTGGGCCATGCCAGCAGAGGTTGAATTGAGCTGTATCGTATGGTACACTGAGGGACCGTCAGCACTCAAATGGTGGAGAGGAAAAAGCACCGGAGAGAGAGAAGGAGAGAAGAGAAACTAATTGGGGGCCGTGTACTTGGAGCTTTTACGAGCCGAAGCCCGAGCTGTCGCTTTTAGATATCTTTTTCACTCTCAGGCTCTCGCTCTCTCTCTCTCTCTCTGCAGCATGCCTGGGTTTATTAATGGGTGCCCCTAAAAAGGCTTAAGGGGCAATCTCTGTCATTGGGATTTCATTTGACGTGAAATGTCTAATAAAGCCACCGACTTGTGTGCTTCAGGTGGCTACTTTTGTATAATGGCATCGGGGTGAAAGTGTCAAGTCAAATTTTTTTAAATTAAAAAGTACAAATTTTAAAAAAAAAAGAGAATATACAAATATTTATATTTTTACTCATCATCTTTATATTATATATTAAAAATCAAAAATCATGTATATTATTATACAATATAAAAGAGTATACTTTTTCTATGATTTTATCTAATAAAAATCGAACTTTGCAAAATTAAAAATGTTAAAGATTACACTTCTATTAAAAAAACAAAAACAAAGTAGTCACTACTTACTCGATTTCAAAAATTTAGTAGTTAAACTTCTGAATTTTTAAAAAAGGAAATTGATTTATGTTCAAATTTCCCATAATTGTCATTTTTAAATATATATATATACTAAGAGTGTTGATCTGGATTCTGGATTTGAGAATCGAAAACTTGGATTCAAAATTTTTTTTAACATTTTTTAAAAAAAAAATTAGAAGTATTAATAAATAAATCAAATTTTAAATCGAGCCGGATTATATAGTTTAAAACTAATCCTGTTTTTATAACTGTCTTTAAAAGATTTAGACATTATATAACTGTCTTTAATATTTTTATAACACTAATACTGTTTTTAGCTTTTCCTTGGAACACATAATTTATATAGATATAAACTATTTTGGACCGAACACAAATTGGAAGTATCTGATTCGGAAAGCATGATGATATTTCTTTAATCATAATTCGACATATTATATTCAAACTCAATCAATGCATTATGCCATTGCCACCCATACATGAATACAAATAATCAAAATAAATAAACACGTTCTTGTTATTTTTAAGATGCCGCTACAAGGACCAATAGGACCGATGCTTTTTTACCGAAAAGTAAAAATGTATATATTTATTTCAATATTTTTTATATATTTTTTGAATTAAAATATATATAAATATATTTATTATCACTTTCTAATTTAATAAATAAAAAAATACAATCAATCATTTTTATCCATCCAAATAGCATTTTTATCATTCTTGTCGTTATAATGTTATGTTGATGCTTAAGTGCATTATTATTAGACCTATTATTAGATTTATTAAAAGAAAATTTAGTGATTTTATCTAAAATAAAATAATTTTATATTGAATTCATCAAAATCTATTAAGAGCAGTGACATTAGTCTTACCAAAATAAATCGTCAAATTTATACTTTTTACACATTTCTCGAAAAAATCTAATTATATTTAATCAAACAAAAGTGTAGAGAGGAATTGTGAAAAATTATTTTTTGCTTTCAAAAGTGAATAGATTCATAAAATATATTTTTCACATTTTTCTATAATTATTCTCCCAATTTTTGATCAAATATAATCAAATTTTTTAAAAAATTGTGTAAAAAGTACAAATTTGATAATTTATTTTAGTGAGACTAATACTAATACTCTTACTCACTTTAGCATCATCATTTATATTTGAAGAGTTACTATTTACCTAAATAAAATATCTTTTTATTATATTTGAATATGTTTATTGGATAAATAAATTATAGATGTGTTTCTTGGTTTTATAAATTGTATATTATATTATTATTTTGATAAATTTGATGACAAATCCAATATAAATTTATGAATTTGGATGTCTTTGTTTTCTATTAAAATTCTACTTTCTATCCAATTTTAAAATAAATTTTGATATAATTAATGTTAATACTCTAAAGTCTAATTTGTTTTTATAAATAAGATGAAATAAAAATTAAAAATTAAATAAATTATTATTATTATAATATATTTTTTAATATTAATTTTATTTTAAAATTTGAAAAATATATTTTAAAATTTTATAAATTTGAATTATTTATTTTATTTTGTATAAAAAATAAAAATAAAAATAATAATAAAATAAGATTCAGGCTTAAGTGAAAAAAAGAAAACACTCCAAAATTGAGTGTTTTTTTCAGCCCGACGACTTTTTTGGACCCCTGCCAGGATGTCCCTCTTTTTTTTTTTTTTTTAACAGAAGAGTCCCTCTTTTATACACGTGCCGAGGAGGTTCCACTTCCAGCTTTCAAGTGACAAGTCGAAAATTTATGAAGATAATAATTGAAATAAAATTATAATAATATTTGAATAATTGTCTTCCATCACTTATTGAGACAGATAGTAAGCCGAAGAAAAGAAAGGGGTCTCGCATCCATCAGGCCTCAGTGGCTGGCTGGGGCCGCCTCCCCATCGATAAACAAACCTGTAGTCTGTAGACTGTAGAGTCTCGTCAATTGCCTTCTTTCTCTTATTTTGGCAACCAATAGTACCTGCGTATTTTATTTTGCTGGGACATTTTGAGCTTGAAAATTGTCATACTTAAATAGAAAAAATAAAATAATTTCAATAATTATTATGAAAATAAAAATTATCTAAAAAATTTAAACATTTAAAAAAATAATTATTTATTTTATATATTAATATTCCATCATGCTTTGTAAGCTCTCAACCCACTAAGACTTTATTTGAATTTAAAAATAAGTTGAACTCAACTTAATTTACTTTTATTTTATTATTATATTTTTATAATTTTTTATACAAAATATAAATTTCTATATACCTTTTTCAAATATCAATATATATTTTTCAAATTTCAATATACATTTTTTTAAATCTTAATATATATTTTTAAAATTTTAAAATAATAATAATATTAAAAAATAAATTGAATTTATCTCATTTCTAAATTCAAACAGAGTCTAAATAAAATATTTCATTAATTTAAATAGAGTGTAAAATCAAATTTTACAGTTAATAATTTTATTTTGATATTATATAAAAAAAATTATTAATTATTCTAAAAATGTTAAAAATAATAAAAAATAATATTATTATTTATTTGATATCTTTTAATTAATTATATAATATTAGATCTAATTGATGACATAATCAATTAGTCAGTATTAAGTAAGCATGACCAAAGGCCTGCCTGCCGCCTGGGGCTAACCTACAGGCTACAACCCTAAAAGATGGAAAAGATAAGAACACAAAGGCCCTCTAATATTAAATATTGTAATGATACCATTCAATACATTTAATAATATTATACAATAATGTTATAAAATAAGTTTCAAAATATTATTGTATAAAATATTATAAAAAGTTACCTATACTTATTATTTTTCAACTGTAATTACTGTATGCAAAAAAATGACAACCAGATGTATTACATGACCTTAAAACGGGTAAATTTGAAATTGAAGTCCACGTTTTCCATCTCGAAATTCGGAAACTTAAAATATATATACATATATATTAAAGCAAGGATGTCACAGGTTTTTGGGAACTTGGTTGTCTGCTGGCATGTCGCCATTCTTAATAAATTCCTCTCTATTTTTTTATAATTATTTTTCTTTTTTGTTCTTTGTTTTTTATTATTTATGAAGCAACGAGGGAAAGGAACTATTGACTAGAAATAAATAAATAAAAGTTGGAACAATCTTATTAGATGGGCTAATGGCTAAAGATTAAGTCTAAGAATAACGATACGTTTACATTTCTTTTATCACTTTATTATTATTATTTTTAATTTTTTTAAGTTTTTTAAGTTTTTTTATAAAAATTATATAATGATTAAGAAAATAATGATTAATAAAATTATATTTTTTTAATTTTTTTCTTAATTATTAAGAATGCTAAAAAAATATTTAAAATAAAATATAAAAAATAAAATGCATTATAAATGATAAACTAATGGTAAATAAATGGTAATCATATCACTACTCTAAATCTAACGAAGATTTAGATATTAAAATTTATTTTAAGCCCATGGTGACCGATTTGAATTGGAAGATGCTCAAAATTATTATTATATTTTCTCAAATTTTTGTATAAAATATAATAAATAATAAATTTGTTAATTTTAAACTAATAATACTATTAAAAATAATATGTCAATAATATATTATTCAATTTTCAAAATTCATTTTAACTCATTTCATTTCTCTCCCAATCTAAACCGGGTTTAAATTATTCAAAAGTTAAATAATTTGACTTTTGTAAACAGTACACCTAAATTAAATGCTAAATATGGCCAATCAAATATAATGGTCAAATTTTTATTTTATTCTTTTATTCTTTCTCTTCCTTACTTTAGTCTCTTTTCTTATAGGTTTTTAATAGAAAAAATTAAGTTGATAAAAAAATATTGTTGAATGAAAAAAAAGTAGAAATGATAGTTTTTATATATCGATTAGTAATTTAATTTAAATATAATATAATTACTAATTATTTTTTAACTCATAATTTAATTAAAATAAAATTATTAATTAACATATAATATATAGAATAGTCAAATATAATAAAATTAATTAATTTGATAATTTAAATAATTGAATTATTAATTACTCATTATTATGTATTTTTATAAATAGATAATATAATGTGAATATTTGATGTGAATAACTAAAATCAAAAGTTAAGTTAGTTATATTATATTATTATTATATTTTAAAAAAATAACTAATCTAATGTAAAAATATATATAAATAAAATGATCAAAAACTAAAATAGAGATTACATTAACTTAAACTATATTTTAGCAAATAATCAATCTATTAAGAATACTCTTGAGAAACTATCAGTTAGAGTTCTTTTGAGATCGAATCCCATAAAAAATTCGCCCTGCTTATCTTCGCAGGGCCCTAGGGACGATAACTCAGTATAAATTTTAAATTAATAAATTCTTTTATAGAAATTAGATTTTATTAATCAAAAATACTTTATTATATTTTTTAAAATAGGTTCTATTTTTTACCAAAATTGGTATGAAATTTATCTATTTTGAATTAGTATAAATCATTTCTTCAACATCCTCGCACCAACTATGCTTACTTCTTAGATTCTTACGGCTTGATTTATAATTTATTGTATCTCCATTCATTTTATCTCATATAATTATTATAATTTTTTATTTTTTAATAAAATATATTAAATCATTTAATTTTTAAAGTTTTAAATTAAATTAATATTAAAATAATATTTTAACCATCTTTTATATAATGTTCAAGTTTCATCTCAACTTATTATTTAAACCTGTCTTGAAATTTTTTAAATAAATAAATTTAATTAATCAGATTTATTTTTTTATGAAACATTTGTATAGAACTTTTGTAATTGAAATTTTTTTAATCAACTTCCTTAATCTCATATTTTCACAATTCATATTAAAATTCTCGTTTTTTGTGATTGTGCGAGCCCAATTGACATTTTTCTTTCTCATTGAACTCATAGGAAAATTATTTGGCTATTCGAAATTTCGAAGAGGACAATGCCCCCTGTCCTAAAAAGTTTTTTTAATTATATAAAAATTCTTTTAAAGAAAATATAATATATTTAATAAATTTATAAAAAAAAATGTTTTAATTACTTAAAAAAATAAAAATCTACTTTTTAAAAAATATCAAATTGACATTTTTATCGAAAAATTATACAAATAACTATATGTTTTTACATATAAAAAATTATTGTAATTAATTTTAAAAATACTTTAAATACATGTTTATTAAATAATAAATAACTTTTAAAGTATATAACTTAAGTTATATAACTTATTAATAAGTTCTAAACTATAAGTTTTAAAGTTACAAAAAAAATTCTATTGTAATTCTAAACATGCACTAAGAGAAATATTTAAGTGACATCTAAACCTATAATTTAAAATAACTATTTATTAATATAATTAAAATTTATTAAAATTATTATAAATAGCAATAACTTATTATTAAACAATATGCAATTCATGGAGTATTCTGTGACTAACTTTTGAAATTACGATAAGAAAATTTAATTGCAATAAAAATAAATTTATTAGAAAATTTTTTATTATGAATAATTTTGGATATAAATAAATAAATAAATTCCATACAATTTTGTTATGAAAAATAAATAAATCTCATTAATAAAATTTATATTTAAAATTTATATGAAATGAGGTAGTGATGTGAAACATTTTTTTGTAAGAGAGGGAGGGGGGGCTGTACAGCAGTCTCTCATGGAAACAGTAATTTTATTGTTTAAACATAAACAATAAAATTATTGTTCCTGTAAGGGCTGTTGCAGCAGTTCGGCTACTGCTAATATTTTTTTCTTTTTCAAGAATTACTTAAAAGTACTTAATCACATATTTACGTGATCAAGATCATAATGGTTTAGGAGGACTACTATTGCTTTAAGAGCAATGATACACAATTCCCAACTTCTTCTATATACCATCTTTTTTTAATTTTTTTAGTTTATTCTATTTAAATTAATTAATATTTTTTTATTCATTAATCATATATCAAATATTTAATAAATAAATAAATAAATAATATGGTATATGCATGAAGTTAGAGGTTATAAATAATTTTCCTTACTTTAAAGAGATTAATAAAAGTCATCTTATAATATCACAACTTATATGATTTCATATGATATGTTAAATCTACTTTATAATAAAAATAATTTTTTAATCTAATCAATCACATAAAACTATATTTGTGAATTTTTTGTATAATCCATTTATAACTAAAGTATTTCTCATAGTTAGATATTGGTTGGCAATAACTTGAAATTGGCTCGAGTTGTAAAAGTTTTGCGTTTGAAGTACGATTTCCTTGATCTAAAGTTCAAATTCTCTAGGATGCAAACAATTTATAGAGGCCATTTGAGTATTTTTTTTCTTTTAAATTATCCAAGGTGCACTTGTAATGTTGAAAGTCATAAGACATGTGCACTATTGAAATTAGTCAGGATGCTGTTCATGAACACATTAATAAATAAATAAAAAGACATTGGTTGGTAAGACCAACAAATATAACGTATACAACCACTACACCATAATTTGTTACACACAATATTTATTTATTTTTTTCATTTTCTCAACAAAGATGATTGGGGAGATGATCCTAGATGGCTTCCCTACTAGAACATGACTATAGTAGCATCCAATATGGTGGACAGCCAAAGAGGAGAGGCCTAGACAGCGAGCATTAACACAATGGTACACACAATACTATTCTACAATTCCGTTAGATTATTCAAGATCTCGTAAAATTAATGCAATGCAGACATAAAGACCTTCTATCAACGCAACAAAAAGAAAACTTATTTGTGGATATATATATATATATATATATATATATATGTTCGTGCAAGCGTTATGAAAAAAAAAATTTGAAACCCACTTAAAATAATTATTTTTAGTGAATAATATGTTTTTTCAAAAGAATTAAGCTCTCTCGAGCCTTGAGGATAAATGTGGCATTGCTCAAAAAAGGAAGTGTTTGTGCATGTTTGGTACGGATGAGTTAGGTTTAATATATAATTAATTGATGTAAAAATTATTTTAAAAAATGCATCATATGAACTGGTATAATTAATATAAATAAAAAAAGTCAAGAGTAGCCTTACTTTTTGAAAAATGCTACTTTGTTCCCAGGATTTATCCTAGAAAAATATACACGAACAGTTAGCCCTGTTTGAATTGAGAAATGAAATAAATTGAGATAAGTCTAATTTATTTTTTAATATTATTACTATTTTAGAATTTGAAAAATGTGTATTTAAATTTGAAGAAGATGAATTAAAATTTGAAAAAAAATATATAAAAATTTATATTTTGTATGAAAAATTAAAAAAGTCTAATAATAAAATAAAGATGAATTCAAATGAGTTAAAGTGAGTTTCGAATCCAAACGGTATCATCCCACAAAGATTAGAAAGTTGTTGTAATGATTGAATAATTTATTTATTTAATTTTTCTAGTAATAAATAACAAAAATAAAATATAAATCCCCCAATGCATGTTCAAAATAATTTCTCACTATTTTTGTGCAGATTTTTTCTTATTCAAAATTTATAAGAAAAATCAAAATCATTATTAATAAAAAGACAACAGTATCATGGTCACATTTTATTCCTTTATTTATGTACATATTATAAAATTATGAAGACGAGTGACCCAAGTCAAATACATTTCATAGGCTTGGGTGTCTTCTAAATTTTTGCAATTTATGTAGATCCCATTTAAATTCGAATATAAAATAAGTTGAGATAAATTTATTTTATTTTTAAATATTATTATTATTTTAAAATGTAAAAAAGTTGAATTTAAATTTTAAAAAAATATATATTAAAATTTTAAAAAAATTTAAAATTTATGTTTTATATAAAAAATTAAAAAATTAAAAAAATATAATAATATAATAAAGATGAATTAAGATAGGTTTGAAATCCAATCCGGCCGTAATCTACCATGGCACCAAGCCCATTGGGGAAGAAAATGGCTTCCAGAAAAGGTAAAAATTTTACCATTTTGTCAGTTTGGGTCCTTCGAGTAATGAAGACTAAGCTGAGTGATGTTCAGTTCAGTGGTTGGGAGTTGTGTGTTCGGATATTGGGTTGCTTTATACAATCTTCACGTACCATTATTATTTAATTTTTTAAAATTTTAAAATTTAAAATTTAAAATTTATTCTTTTTAAAATAATTTTATTTTTTTTTATTCATTATTCATATATTAAATATTTAATAAAAAATAAATTAAAATAAAATGTAGTGTATGAAAATTATATAAATAATAAGAGGTTGTATAAATTTTTTTCTCGGATATTAGGCTATGCTTAAATTTAAAGCTCTAAATGGAACCTAAGAGTGTGAACTAACCATCATGACTCCTACTAAACCAGCACTATTGGGGTTTAGTCTCTTCTTTATTTAGAGGTCCAACCGAGTCTCCAATGGAGGGAAGAACAGCGGCAAAGACCTAACATAATGAAACGAAACGTGTACCTTAACATATGAAAAGCCAACTTGTCTGATAGCTAATTTAATGAGCATATGAAAAGCCAGTGGCAAATCTAACTATCAATGGTCCATCTTCCCAACAACATACAAAATGAATGTCGAATGAAGAAACTGTGCAAGTCATATAACACTGATGCGAGATTTAAACTTGGTAAAAGCAAACGATTCAATCAAGAAAGTGGAAGGATACAACCCTTTGTTTTACATGAATCTTCATCAAATTTCCCTCATCTAAGTTTAACTCCAATCCCAAACACTTGAGGTTGGCTGCGGATTCTAATTCTATGGCTTCACAACCTCTCAATATTTCACCTTCAACTTAGGAAAACCAATGGTCTGGTCTCCATTGTGGACGAACAAACCATTTAAACTACCTATCCTTCAGCATGATGCGATCAATATCTTTTTTGCTAGTACCTCAACATCGTATGTTAATGATGAGAAGAAGAAGCGTTAACACCAAGAAAGTACTAGACACCATGCCAACAGACTTACTAAAAAGCCACACACGATGCTTCCCCGACTCCGAGAATGAAAGTCCGGAAGTGTTACTACCACATCAATCATGTATACACTTCAGTTCAGTTGCTTTACTTGAACTCATACTTTAGAATAAACCAAGGAGAGGATCTTGATGACCCTGAGAAGCAGGAAAATCCAAACATGCTCTCCTCGGCATCCTACTATCTGGAATGCTCACTCCAAAGAAGGTTGGTTACCCATAACATTTCATTCAAATTTGCCAGACATTTGCATCCCTAAATTGTCAGGACTTGGGATAAAAATAAACCAAGAACCGCATATTTATTGAAGGACTAGAAAGAATGTTCCAAATAAACCAAAATCGATTTACACCAACCATCAAACTTATCAACGACATTTTAGGTCTGCTACATGTTTCCTCCATATATAGGGAAGGGAAATCATATATTTGTGGAATTTGTGAGATCACTAAGGCATCACATGTGTCGCAGGATATACTTCTACCACTTCAAAATGAAAATGCATCTATTACAACAAAATTGGCAGCACAGTAATGCAGAAGAAAATTTTAAAAGACTAAAATAAAATATTCAAAAGAAAGGTGCAATCTTCATTTCTTTGATAAGTAAGAAATGTGTAATCTTCATTACTTACCTCACTTTATTTTTAGAATTGTTCGAGGACCCATGTCATAAAAGAGTCCAACTCTGAACCTGTATCTCGCTGCATGTTGTAAGAAGGGATCCATTTACCATATGCGGCTCAGCAAAATATGTTATGTAATAGCCATCAATCAAAGAGTCATATCCGTGATCAGTGCTTCAATTAGCCAGTGTTAAGCCACAAAATTTATCCTTTACTTTCCAGATCCAACACTTCAGTTCAATTCTCTGAGCCCCAACCCACATCAAAGCACTCATTTCCACTGCTGCAGCATTTAGAATATGGTGAAAACCTGAGCACTCTTATATTACGACTAACTTACCGGATTTCTTGAATGTGCTCATTCGTCAAACAAAGCTGTGCAAATTTTGTGCTCTATTTCCCACGAAGCCCAACAGTGGAGGAAGGAAAGAAAGAGGCAGTGAAATTGAAACCAGGTGTTGGTAAAAACTCAAGAGTAATGTAGTAACAGAAATATCCATTGGCAGGGGGAATAGAAGCTTCTGGTCACTCATAACGGAAGGCAAATAGCAGTAAAGTAATGAGACTTTTTTAAAAGGTGCTAGATTCATGCAAAATTCTGGAAGTAAAACCTGCTCAAACAATCAAAATCATTCATAAGGAGGAATAGGAAGCCCAGATACTAAAACAACCAAGAAAAACACATAAGAAGGGAATTACAGGAAACCATATGTAGGTTAAAAAGACACCCCCTCTATAGTGACTTCTCTGAGGGTGATGGTACGCAGAAATCATTAGAGCTGATCCAAGCTCACTTGCACTCAAAACCAGCTTCAGCAGCTCGTCGAGGTTTGTTTTTTCTCCTACTTCCATTTTGTCGAAATCCAACGGACTTCAGTGAATTGTCAGGGCATGATTTTGTTCCAACACCATTCTCTACTCCAACTGAATCTATATTTTCATTGACTTGGGCAGATCTCTTCCTCTTCCGACCATTCTCTACAGTAGCCTGATTTTTCACATCTTTTGTAGAAATATTACCTTTAGCATCCTCACCATCTTCCTTTGTCTTTTCAGCATTATCTGCTTCTTCTCCTTCTTCTTCTTCTTCATCCTTAAACGGTTTTTGAGGCCTTCCTCTTCTCCTGAATGCTGGAATTTTTCCCTCTTCACCACTCTCAGGATCCTCACGAGTGGCAATAGAAGTTTGCTTCTTCCCTTTTCCTCTACCTCTACCCATAATAAACAAACTTCCCCAAGAAAGTTTTGATTAACTTGTGAAGATTTCTGCAAGGTCAAGTTGATAAACTCAAAAGCGTAAGTTAAACTGTACTAACTAGCTGCAATTTTAAAAGATAACACAAGAATTCATATGCTCCATTCCACAAGCCAAAAAGGATTCAAATAAGTTTACATCCTGCCAAGAATGAAATGAAGTTGAGAATGACATCAGTTGGGAAATAAAACCTGAGCCAAAGCCAACAACCTCTAAGGAAGGGGACATATCCTCAACCTTGCTAAAAACAAAGGGAATACAGAAAAACTAAAAAACATACATCCTATCATCACAAATGAAAATTAAAATAAATTCAAGCTTGAACTCATTGTTTTATGATCGTATTGGTTTGGAACAAATTGATGAAAATCTTTTTCTTTTTCTTTTTTCGCTATGTAAAACAAATTGATGAAAATCTATAAAATCCAATTTGTGAGTTATGGTTACGGTGTCCTAAGTAACAATATTCATATTCCTAATTTTAGTAGGCCTACTCTTTTTCCTTTTTGGGCAACCAATTCAAGCATCAATGGTATCCACTCCATACATGGGGAAACCATCAGCAACAAATATCTCGTGAACAGGAAAATCAATGGGTAAAAAGAAAAATGAAATAGAGGATCCCAAACCAAGCCATGCTCTTTATAAAACCATGATCAACTGAACAAACCATATGATTTAAATAAATAAATAAGCTACTGACAAAAAAACGTATTGAGTCAAAATCCAAGTAGAGAAGGAATCCATTTCACGATCGAAACAAAAACAGAGAGATGCTAAATGCTTTGGGGGCCAAGTTCACTTTGACAAAACAAAGAAAAACAGTTTCATAATAATCCAGAATCTGGTAGCTGAGAAAACCGAGTAAAGGAAACAACCAAACAGTGGATCCTACGTCCGGTTTCCAGAAAATGAAATGGTGGCTTAATCTGCCCCCGATTGTTCTAAGGGGAGTAGAGTTCTTCAATTTCTCAGTTCTCAAACAACGAGATATCTATGAATAAAGAGTAAATATTTATTTCCTTTTTCTACGAATTCTCAGCGGACCAAACAAGGAACTTATCTTCTCAGAAAGCAGAAACTTTAGATAGAACATATATCACTGGCTAGCGCGCGCACACACGCACACACACACACAGAACAAAAATGAAGCTAATTTCATAAACACTATGAGTGTAAAAGGAAAACCCCATTTCTCAGAATCTGATTGTGGTCATCAGGAAGCCATTAAAATTGCCAGTAACAACCGGGTTTGTTCCTATGAATGGTTTCAGAGTGAAGTAACTGAGGCCAAAAAACAGTGGAAGCTGTTGGCCACACCAAAACTCTTGAAGACCCAGATCAGCTAAAGATGTGCTTTTGGAAAAATGTTCACGCAAAAGAATGAAGCTTGAAGACGATGCTGATATCCATACAGGGTTTGAGAGCAGTAAGGAGAAAGGAAGGAAAATGGTCGACAAGTTAAAAACTAAAAAGATTATTATTTCTACATTTCTCATTTCAAAATTCAAGGGTCGGGATCCTCTGGGAAAAAAAGACGAAGAGAAAGTCTATACAGAGTTGAAATATGGCAGTCGAAGTTGGAGTCAGGTGATGTGGCATCACGCCACGTCACCCCCTAAAAAAAATTAAAATCGACGCCAAAACGTGGGATGAAGAGAGAGAAATTCACATTTTGGTTTCAAATGTTGACCTTCGTCTCCCACATTTAGAGAGAGAAGCCAAAATCGAACATCCGGCCATTCTCTCCGGTGAATCTCTTTTGCCATGCCCTCCAGTGAATCTCTCTGGCCATTACCTCCGGTGAATCTCTCCGTCCGTCGTCTCACAGTAAACATCCGGCCATTTTCCGAACATGAGGCTAGGATTTTGGTTCTGCCCCCCCTAAAAAAAAAAAAAAAATTGTCTATTGTCGATTCTCTGGTTGTTACATAGGACAAAATCTTACAATTTGATATATTCTTTTTTTTTTATAAGTAAATAATTTTATTAATAGAATGGATGGCATTTTAGCCAGTTACAAAACAAAACACACATGCCCTCTTATGGAGGGTCGTTAGAAACAAGGAATTCATGTAGGTCCATGCCGTTAAAATCCACGGCGATGGACCATGTACATAGAGTTCTAAAAAATAAAGTTTTAAGCTCCTCTACAGTTCTCTCCTTGTCTTCAAAGGTCCGCTCATTCTGCTCTTGCCATATGCACCATATTATACATATAGGAATCATCTTCCAGATGGCCTTGATATGTCTTGTGCCCTGAATCGAAGGCCAACCCTCCATCATTTCCAAAACGGTCTTCGACATAACCCATGCCAAATTAAGTCTGCCAAAAACCTCGTCCCAAAGAACCCTGGCTATCGCGCAGTGTAGAAGGAGATGGTTCACCGACTCGCCCGCCCTTCGACACAGACAACACCAGTCAGTAACAATAACCCTCCGTTTCCGCAAATTGTTGATATTTGCTTGGAAACCAAACCCCACAATGGAGGCTTGCTAAACTTGCAGGAACTCTGTAATGTGCTTCGTCAGAGACAGAAAAGTGACCTTGGAGCTGTTTCTGAGGATGACTGCCTGCATACTATAAGCAAGCTGAAGGTATTATGGTTTCAACATACCCTTTACCTTCATCACATGTATTTCAGTAGGGATTGTATGCTTCTCCAAAGTTAGATAAAACTGATACCTACAACTTTGGGTGAATTCGCTTAGGTATTAGGGTTTCAACATACCCTGTACTTTCATCATATGTACTTTTTGGATAGAGACTATATCCTTCTTCGAATTTCAATAAAACAAATGGCAGTATTACTCTCTTGGTATGGCTGCTAGAACTTATGATGAATTCACTTAAATGCTTACAATTATGCCACATTTTTATCTGTTGGTTGAACTGTGGATATGCCTCTTATCGTGGTTGTTCCAAAGGCAAATTATGTTTTCCCCCCATTGAATGTCAGTAACTTTGAGCCTATGGAGGTACCAAAATTGTCTCATTCTAAAGTGATTAGAATTTAGAAGTTCTGTACTTTACACGCATTCTTTTGTAATTTGGCATACTTTTGATTTTTTTATATTATAATATTAATATCTAGATGATCTAGATGAAGAATTTTAGATGATCTAGACGAAGAATTTCAGGCATTGGGTAGTGGTTTCGAGGTGATATCTGTTGGAAAGAAAGAACTTGTTCATCTGTTTCTACTGAGCTGAACAAAGACCGTAATGAGATTTTAGAGCTGGCTCAGGTTACCTGGCATTTTATGTTTCTTTTTCCTTAAACCTTTTCCTTTAAAATCTCTAAGCAGAATTTCATTTCTGGTATTAGATTCTCAAACTAATTTAAGGTATAGTTGCTTGATGAATTTAATTAAGTTTTAAGTTCCGGGCTCTTGGGATTAATTAGAAATTTGGTTTTTGTCATGTGCTGCTGGATAGATAACTCAATGAGCTACATGGGAGAGCAGTTTTCTGGTGCATTCCTGTTGTCAATTTGGTGTTTTAGTATAGCTGTTCTTACCTTGATAGGTGTTCTTTTAATCTATTGGGTAAAGTTCTCATCTCTGCGGCAGTTTTAAATGTTTAAAGAAGTAGGACAAGCTTATATATATGCAAAATAAATTTTGAGACGTAGCTGGTCAAGGTTTAAAATCTTCTGTTGGGAACCTGCAATGCCCTGATTGTCTGAAGACTGTCCTCTGACCAGGTATAAGTTGCTCAAAAGATGACCAGCTTATATTTAGTGGAAAGGATTGTTTGTTGTATTGACTTTATATATAACATAATGAGTTAGAGAAGGCATGATAATAATAATAGTAATAATTAGAATATTGGATCTAACACTACAATCTTGCATACAGCCAATTTAATTAATTAATTGGGAGGTGCCTTTGTTTTTGTAGGATACAGAAAGGGGCATGTACAATTTCAAGATTTATTTATTTATTTATTCGATAAGTATCAAGCTTTTCTAACAATTCTGGTTAGGTGATACTTTCCTTTTCCTGGTTAGGTAATTAAAATGTTTATATTTTGATTGGCCTAAACTTTTACAGGAATTCTGAAGGACGAAGAAGAATTATTACAGATGGATCATCAAGAAAAAGGGGAGGAACACCCATCTCCCCTAACACCATATACCTTAAGCCCCCCAATCTCAGTATGTTATTTCAGAATTGTTAAATTTATTGCAACTCAATGTTTAGCATCCTAATTATTTTTTTCATTTCTATTTCAGGACATCCGTCAAACTGATCTACTAAATGTTTTGGGGGCCGAGTTCACTTTGACAAAACAAAGAAAAACAGTTGCATAATAATCCAGAATTTGGTAGCTGAGAAAACCGAGTAAAGGAAACAACCAAACAGTGGATCCTACGTACGGTTTCCAGAAAATGAAATGGTGGCTTAATCTGCCCCCGATTGTTCTAAGGGGAGTAGAGTTCTTCAATTTCTCAGTTCTCAAACAACGAGATATCTATGAATAAAGAGTAAATATTTATTTCCTTTTTTCTACGAATTCTCACCGGACCAAACAAGGAACTTATCTTCTCAGAAAGCAGAAACTTTAGATAGAACATATATCACTGGCTAGCGCAGAGAGAGAGAGAGAGAGAGAGAACAAAAATGAAGCTAACCTCATAAACACACATCGATGTTACGAGTGTAAAAGGAAAACCCCATTTCTCAGAATCTGACTGTGGTAATCAGGAAGCCATTAAAATCGCCAGTAACAACCAGATTTGTTCCTATGAAAGGTTTCAGAGTGAAGTAACTGAGGCCAAGAAACGGTGGAAGCTGTTGTCTGTACCAAAACTCTCGAAGACCCAGATCAGCAAAAGATGTGCTTTTGGAAAAATGTTCGCGCAAAAGATTGAGGCTTGAAGAGGATGCTCATATCCATACAGGGTTTGAGAGCAGTAAGGAGAGAGGAAGGAAAATGGTCGACAAGTTAAAAACTAAAAAAGATTATTATTTCTATTTTTCTCGTTTCAAAATTCAAGAGTCGGGTGGGAAATTAGTAAAAATGGTGGCCGTCGCGTGGAAAAAAAATTTTAAAAAAGGAGCCAGCGTACCTTTTTGCTCTCCGATTTTTATGTTTTTTTTTTCCTTCTTTGCCCATGTTATTATTATTAATTTTTTAAGAAATAGACCTACTTTCATTTAACTATAAATCTGAAGTTTATAACGTAACTTACAAAAACTAAAAAAATTTAATTTATAAGTTAATTAAGGACCATTGAACACAAAAACTTCTAATTCTCTCAGACAAATTTAAGAGACCATTCACTGTCTTCAACAAAGATATTTACTAAAATTTATTCTCTAAAAAAAAGAAAAAAATTACAATTTTACAAACTAAAAAGTGTAATAAACTATTTATCAAATATAACTTTTTTTCTATACAAATAATATATACATAACCAAATATTCAACTAAACAACAGAATACTAAGAAACAATTCAAAACAATCGGTTGTGGAGGTGCGTGAAATACGCACGCTATATTAAGAGTAAAAAGCTGCAAGTATGAGTAACTTGACAGCGTTGAAACCATGAACAGTCGCTCATGGGAGAAGAGGTCTAACTTAAAAAGCAATGCGCGTCACAAATCCACACTACGTGTGTAGAGCACACGCCGTCCCATTTGACAAAATTTCAAAGCAACTTCAAGATCTACAAACAGAAAAAAGTGAAGGTGAGACGTGTGGTAATCTAAGACCATCAAAGCTATATCAACTTGTAAATGCCAGTTCAAAAAACGCTATCCCCGAATCCACCATCAAAATTGGATACACCGGTAGCCAAGAAACAAAATAAAAAAAGAAGAGAAAAATGAAAGAGAGGACGGAGTCATGGAACCGAAGGTTCGCCCTCCTTCTACGATAATGGACGGCAAAAAAAAATTTTCCTAACGAAGAAAGTTGCAAAAGCGTCTAAGAGAGAGAAAAAATCTAGTTATCAGAAATCTCAATCTCTTTATGCATGTTATTCTTGTTTCAATACTGAATACTCGAAATAAGTCATAATTAAAATATTAAGTTGTAAATTTCTTATGCTTATATTATAAATTTCTGCTACTGCTTAGTATAACAGTTATATAATACTACTGTGTAAAAAAAAAATTACTACTGGCTTAGCATATATATTAATTATAAAAATATTAACTTCAGTCTTAACGTATTAATCATAATTGTACAACTCTTTATTTATTTATTTTTTTGTTTAAAAAAAAAAGAGTTAATTGTACAACTCTTGAATTTTTAAATGATTTGTAACTAAACATGTAAAGGTGCTATTTGCAAGGGAGATCATGGAGGGATGTCGCCTAGGTTTATTTATTTATTAATTCGATATATGTAGATATATTTAATTATGGTTTTTCTATTATTTATTTAAAGAATGTCGTGCTAAAGGAACAGTGGTTGTCCGTTATCAACGGTCGGTGGCGTACTTATTACTTTTTACAAATTAAACTCTACATGAAATCATGCAAAAACCAAAAAAAAAAAAAAAAATTTGAAGACAATTCCTGACTTGAAAGCTGTCTAAGGACTTCTGAGAGCAAATAAGGAGGGGGAACTTACGTGGAACTTTCACGAGAGGGGAATCTTCTTTTTGAGAGAGGGGTTTTGAAAGCAAATAGGATTGCAAATCAACAGAATAGCTCCTCAATAGATTGAGTTTAATTTGTATATATTCGGTTGAAATTCTATTTATTTAATAAATGAGATATTTGTAAACATTAATATAACTTCAAATATTAAATAAATAAAATTCGTATAAATCGATTTGACTCGATTTAAATTTATGAACAAAACTCATATAAACTCAATTTAATTCGTTTGAACTCGTTTTAAAATTCGTAATATAATTTATATATGCATGTGTTATATATATATTACATGTTAACTATATTTTATATACTTAATTATATATTATTAATTTATTTATAGTCAATTATATTTAATATATATGTGTTATGTTTCCAAAATATGCATAAAATAATTTATATAATAATATATCATACAATTATAACTGTTGATTTATTATATTATCTATATGTATTAAGTATTTTAGTTTATTATATTTATCTTGTATATTATTATTTTAATTTATAACTATAACTTATTTTTATAAAGAAGTTTATACCATAAATATTTGAATCAAAGTTATTTGGTTGAATAGTTAAATGGTTTGGGTTTTCTTGTAAAATTTAATTTTTTTTACTAATTAAAATATAAGATTAAAATTTTCACAATAGAAAATCAAGTTCAAGCTCAAGTAATTTGAGCTCGAATCATTTGTATATTTTTAGTCGAGCTCGAGTCAGATTCGAACAATATTAATGGTTAATGAACATAGTTCGAGTAAGGATATCCAAGTTTTATTTGAGTTCGAGCAAGTAAATATGTTAATCGAGCTCGAGTACTTTTGTTCGAAGTTTCAACTCAAGTTTTGAATTAGATAATTTGATGGTAAGATAAGATTATGTGATTTTAGATAAAAATTAAAAAAAGATATTATTAAGATATTATTTTTTATTATTATTTTATAATTAAAAAATAAATTATTTATTATATTTTATATGATAATTTAAAGAAATTATAATAATGATATAAGATAAGATAAAATTGCTTGTATATTTAAACAACTTGGCCATTATAATTTAGCTACTCATTATTTGATTAAAAAAAACCTACACATCGTTTGTCTTTGGTTTAATAGCTCGATTTAAATTGAGAAGGGCTCTCAATTCAGTTTTTTAAAATATATAAAATAATAATATTATTAAAAAATTCTAATAATATTTTGTTCAACTTTTATTTTTATCTTAATTTATTTTATCTTAAATCACTATCCATACATGTGATCAAAAGAAAAAAATAACTATCTAAACATCTTATTTAAATAAGAATTTTAGTGAAATAATATTCTTATCACAAAAGTGGTATGTCAAGACATTAATTATTTTACAAAAAAGAAAACAAATAGTTATTTTCATTTTTCCATCATGTCTCTCTTGAAAAGTCCAGTATGACTTACAAACAAACTCATCATGGTCTTTATGAAAAGTTGCCACACTCTTTCTATTAGGCCTTTTAAGGGGAGAAATAAGTGCTTCCATTATAGTATCAAAGTAGATTAATCAATGATAGATGATAGGCCCTTACTACATTCTAATGATGATATATCAAAAATACTGACTCACATGTGAGGGGGGATTACACGATGACGATATCAGGTCAGGCAGGATTACTTGCTAGATTTGAGCATATCAATAAGCGAAGTAAAAGAAACTTATAAGAATTTTCGTAGTAATAGCTAGCGAATCAGAAATAGTCCAACTTAAGAATTGGGTGTTACTCAGCATTCGAATTGCAATATGAAGAAGCGTCTAGGCCCAAGTCCCCTAGAATGGGGCGTCGAAGAGGGTGAGAGCCTTGTTGTGCTTGGACCATGTCGCACCACAAGGCATTATCAAGGGGTTGAGTTTTTTGGGAATGCAACTCCAATTGGACAATAAATTTTGTCCAAACTAAATATGAGCAAAAGGTCGATAATAGACAAGTATGGTAAGGCAAAGACGAAAATGACTTTGAAAACAGAGTCAATGAAAGTTTTAAATTTCCATTAAAACCATTCTCTATATTCCTTTTTCTATATAGTATTAGAGTACGTTAACCTATAACTAATAATGGATTCTTGCGAGCTACTCACGATGATAGTGTCGAAAATATTGGCCCACACGTGAGAGATCGCGTTGATAAGCCCTACACAGTTAAAAAACAAACTCATTATGATCTTTATAAGGAGTTACTTCAATCCTCTTACTAGACTTTTTAAGAGAAGAAATTAGTGTTTCTATTACTCTTGGTCACAATAAAAACTTTAATATTAATTTAGTTTTACAAAAATCACATCTTAGGCTCTATTAGAATTGAAAAACTGTCTAAACTCATCTAATCTCATTATTATAATTTTTTTAAATTTTTACAAAAAATATAATAAATAATTCAATTTTTTTAATTTAAAATAATAATAATATTAAAAATAATATATCATAATATTTTATTTAATTTTTAATTTTTATCTACAATTATATCATCTTATTTCATCATTTAGGTGGAGCCTTAGAGCACTCACAGCTGATCCCTTATAATAGGGATCTGGCTATTATTTAGGAATAAAAATGAGTTTTAGTCCCTACATTCGGCCCCCTATAATGGGACTGGATTTGATATTTTAAATAGTGCTCCACATATTTATCCCTAAAATTATGAATTCATTATAGTGTATTAAGAATAGTATTATGATGTGAAACAAAATAGTAGAAAAAGTAATAAAAAAAAATAGAATAATAGTATATTAATAGATGACAAAAATATAGGAAATATGATATAGTAGATTTTTTGAATATGATTAAAATTTAGAAAGAAATTATAAAGAGTGAGTTTTTTTTATTAAAATTTGGAGAAAATTATAAGAGATCAAATGTGAATACTCTAAAGACTAGCTACGCTTCACCCCTATTTTTTGTGTGTATGTATACATATAACCAATCCTCTCGGTTATAAAAAACCAAAAAAACCAATCCTCTCGACATCACGAGTGATGCAGTATAACTAGCAGTTTAAGTACCTGTTTAGAGTTGCGGTGAGAAATATTTTACTTTTAACTTAAGACTTATAATTTAAAGTTTAATGTAATAAGTTCTACTACTAAAAATCATTTACTATTTGAGATCTATATGTCTAAAGCGCTTTTAGAGTTAATTACAATAGTTTTTTTAAAATATATAATTATCTACATGAATTTTTTGATAAAAAATTTAATTTTGTGCTTTTTGAAAAAGTCAATTTTTAGTTTTATTAACCAATTAAAATATTTTTTTATAAAATTATTAAACATATCATTTTTTAAAGACATTTTAATTATTTAAAAATATTTTTTAAACTTCAAAACACAATCTCAAACCTACTCTAAGTTCAAGATCTTGCACGAGTTTATTGCTAATTTCTGTTCACTCACCTCTTATTGACTAATGCTATCCTACAGCCATATACTTCGTTGAAAGACGGATCAAATGCACACACGCAGCTACCTTGACTTAACTTCTCCATTCCATAGATTCAGGAAATGGTTTTTAGGATCAGTGTGCCACTTTTCATGGTGGGATCTTTTATTTTATTATTTTATAAAAAAAATGGTAACAAAATTTATACCTTCAGAGTTTGTATATATTATTTTTCTAGACATGACATCGATAGCTTGTTGTTTTAGTGAAAATTGAGAAAAGCTGTCACGTACACAGACTATTATTGCTTCTACACAATGGATCAGACAAATTTACAGTAAATAGTCCTTTTTTTAAAATCAAAAATGTGATTTTTCATCTTATTATTTTATTTTTAGTCATACTGATTTATGCGAAGTATCTTACATAATTTTAGAAGTTAACTGTTGGAAGAAAATAATGCTCAAAGTATGACACATCAAATAGATGCATTTGAGTGTTAAGAGCATCTCAAATTATATGTGAATAATAATAAAATAATTTATAAATAATAATAAAATAATAATAAAAATAATAAATAATTAGTAAATAGTAATTAACTATTTACAAATAACATTATAAAGCCCAGGCCCATGACTCAGGCCTAGACGGAAACCCAACCCTTGAATTGTTAAAATAGCATCGTTCCTTGAGTTGGCCTTCTTCCTCCTTTTAGTTTCCTTCTTCCTGACATACCCTCTTTCCATTACATTACATATAATTAGAATATTGAACAGATCATCTAGCCCGCCCATTACATTATATAATTACAGAAAAACTATTCAATGAAAAAAAAAAATCTAATTGTTGTAGTATTTTAACTTAAGAGTCGATTACTTTTTCTTACAGAACTTTTTTTTGTTGTGTAAATCTTGATAATTTTTAAAGATTTTATTCATTGTAATGCGACTAAGGGGCGCTTTGTTTGTTTTTATAGATAAGATGAATTAAAAATCAAAAATTAAAAAATATATTGTTATAATATATTTTTTTAATATTAATTTTATTTTAGAATTTGAAAATTTTATTTTAAGATTTGAAAGATGTTGAATTATTTATTTTATTTTGTATAAAAATTTAAAAAAAATTTAAAAGTAGTAATGATGAGATGAAATTGCATGAAATTATTTGAGAAAACAAACCAGGCCTAAAGGTTTGTTAACTTAATAATAATTATGACAAATTTACTTACATCCTCACACCACATATATACCATGCATAATTATTTTATTTTATTTTTTCTCTTATTAAATATGTAGTGTATGAATGATGAGTAGAAAATTTTAATTAGTTTAGAAAGAATAAATAATAATAATAATAATAATAATAATAAGTTGGTGGGTGTGTGAGAATGATGGATGGCATGCAAAACTTTTTAATTTTATATAATGTTTTTCGTTCGATACACTTTTACTATTTTTGGTTTTGAAATTCGAATTCAAAAAATCGATCACAGCCAGCTTATTCAATCACACGAAATAAAATGAAAGCATTAGTGTGATTTGCATGTTTGGTACAATTAATACAATGATTAATCATCCGAGGTCTTCGTCGCATTTCATGGAGGGCTAGCTACTTGGCTGGGTCGGGGGGGTGCGGCGCTAGATCTGCCTATCTAGGACGTGTACGTGAAGGGGAGTATCACCATTCACCAGAAACTTCTCCAATACTTACAAACTCAGCATCTTCAGGAGTTGAATGTTGGCCATTTGGGGACAAAACTTGAGAGTTGCGAGTCTTGAACGGGCTGATCTTGTTTCTTTTCTGGTGCAGGTCGTCAAACATCATCTTGAGCTGCCTACTTTCTTCTTCAATCAACGACTGTAAATTTTGCTGAAACTGATCCGGAGGAGTAAACAATGGTAGATATATCATTTTAATAAGGAATGTTAATTAAAACCGGGTTAACATCATGAAGAGGTTTATTAGGAAGTAGTTGGCTACTTTCATTAAAATTAAAAGGAGAATTACTTAAAACCTTTATGATTCAATTAATTAGAATTTGAACTTTGGAAAAAAAAAATTAAGTGTAGAAACAATCATAAGGCCGTTTTAGCTGCACCTCTAATTGTTCATGAAGATGCCTTTCAACTTCAAGTTGCAGTTGTAATGCCTCCTTCATTTGCATGCTGCTGCTGGACACACGAGTAGTGAAGTTCTTGAGTCAGAGATTAGTGCAGATAAACTGTTGAACTAAAGAGGTAATTAATATGTGAATGCTGCAGATATTTAATACAACACCAACTTCTTTGATCACATTAACAGTATATCAAAATAATTAGGCAAGTGCAGCAAGTAATTTGAGTCTTATCTGGACTCTCAGAATGGTTAACATCGGGAACTTTACATTTGCATGGGGATTGCAGGTATGCCCTTTGCAGTATTGCTTTTTCTCTCAGATTTTTCTGGTTAATTAGTTTATAAAACCAATTAATTACATCAAATTATATCAGTGTTTCAAAAAAAAAAAAAAGGAACAAGATAATATACCCTGTGAAGATGCCGGGATGTTATACTTTGCAGTTCGATAGTTCTGTAATAAAAAAAAAAAAAAAAAATTGAAAGAGGTGGAAAAGAAGAAATAATCAGATATAAGACTTGCAGAAGCATATCACAAACATAGATTCAAAATGATAGCTGACGTTCTAATTTAAGGAAGAAGTACTTATACCTGTAAATGACTTTTCACCTGAAATATGGTTAATAAATTTGTGTCCATCAGCTTCAGTATTGCTTTAGGTGTAGCCTCTACAATTTTTGATTAATGATTGAATGAATATATAGTCAATAAATCACAGGTATCTTTTATAAATTATCGCGAAAGGTGATATCAAAATTACTCACTCTCAGCACCACCAAGGAGATTCACGCTCTGGACGAACTTCTCGTGAAGATCTTCAGTCCATCTGACTCGCCGTTTTTTTGAGGGAGCTGGCCTGTATGATGAACTGTAGCAAACCTGTTTGTAAACGACAATAAAAGTCCCAACAATTCTCAGAACATAGACTGCATGTAGTTATCCATACAAGGAAAGAAAAGAAAAAGGAATAATGGAGTGTAAGAGATCACGTTAAAACCCTGATTTGAATCACAAGGAGCGTCTGGAACTTCTCTCCTGATAAAGGTACTAATACTATTCTGATTAGCAAGAAGCATGTTGCTCATATGGTTTGATGGAATTCTATTTGATTTCTGATCTGAAGAAGAATTGGGTTGATCTATGCACAACTGAGATCTGACAAGTGATTGAAAGGTATCCCTGAAGTCAAAGTTATACCCGGAAGATTTACATAATAAGATGTGTAAATCAGAAGCGAGAATTTGTGAGCACGAAGCTGGAGAATTTCCGACTCGATGCTTATTTTGATCAAAACCCGTGTAACTTTCGGTGGCATAAAGGGCTGAAAATGGTGATTCCGGAGGATGAGTAGAAGAGATGCCAGATAAAATAGCAGGCTCAAATTTATGCTCTTCTGATGATCTTCCCATCATGGCTGGAGAGCAGATTCCCAGGTTCGATGGACTAGATTCAGTGCAAAATAGTTGGGAAAAATCGTCATCCTCATCCATGGTATTGTTGTGTTCGTTCTTGGAAACTACCATCTTCATTTAAACTTAAAAACTTTAATAGTTCCCTGCAGGAATGAGCAGCCAGGCCTGTAGCTGCTTTATCTAATTGGTTCAAATCACACCTAAATACTGTTTCTGAAAATTGTCGCAACTCTCTTTTAAAATACTTCAAGCGATGCTGTTTGATCAGCAATTGCGAGAAAAAGACTCCAATTTTAATGCAAGATAACTTTTTCAAAAAAAACAAAAACAAAAACATCAAGTTTTGGTTGACCTTGTCTTTGTCTAAAGAACAGCAGAATCTATGAGTAGGCCCAAAAGGCAAAAACAGTGTAGTCATTGTGTTATCATAATAGTGACTGTGTGTGGCGAAGAATATCATTATGACCACATAGCCACTACCAGCTTGTTCTGTATTGAAAATGTCGGTTTATTTAAGTGCCTTATTATTATTATTATTATTATTATTTTACCCTGAAATCAAGAGAGAAATAAGTGAACTCAAATGCCATTACCTTGAAGATTTTTCTATATTTAACACATGATTATAGTAAAAATTAAAAAAAAAAAAAAATTGTATGTATAACACTACTATGCTGATAATGTTGTCTTCTTTTAAGCCCTTGTACATTCAGCATCGCACATTCACTGCGTAAGTTGTACAAAGATGACTCGAAAGTACAGTTTGTACTGTCGATTTATGGTAGTACATCACGACCAAACAAGAAAATACTACTCCAAGTACAAGTTGACACTTAAGGCTGTACTAACAGGATTTTTTGGTCTTTTGAATTCATCTATTATTTTTAACAATTTTAAATTAAATAAAAAATAAAAAATTACAATATTATTATAAAATATATTTTTAATGATTAAATTAAAAAAAGTTCAACAAAAAATTAAAACTACAGTCGGGATTCCAATAAAAAATTCAGATATTTGACTTTAGCGTTGTTCCAAAAAAATAAAAAATAAAAAGCCAAAATCGAGTTGTAGGCTGAAGACTCTAGTCATGAAAGAGAGAATGAGGGGGAAATTGTCTGGCATTCTACGAGGTGAGATCTTCCCGACTTTCATCTTCTTTTAGTATATAATTATTTCTAGTGTTTTAAATATCGTAATTAATTGGTGTGAATGAAATTTTTCATATTGGTAGGTACAAAAAAAAGGATATTTCATTTTGACTAAAAAATGTTTGGTACGGCCGGTACCGGCCATAACGGATTTCGGTCTTCCAAGTTTTTTTAAAAATTTTTTACTATATTTTAATCTCAATTTAGACTAAATTAATTATATATATATTTATCTATATAATTTATTTATATATTGACTATTATTTTGAAATATAATTTATAATTGTATTTATATATAGAATTTATTTATGTATAAATTATTTTGAAATTGTACACAAAATGATATCAATATCGAAATATTTCGTTTCAATAACTTTACCGATACCAATACCGATATAATATTCAAAACATTGATTATTACCCCCATTAAAACCAATGAATCATGACTAGTTGTTAGAAAGAAACTTGCAAGAGGATTTCGTGGTCTACATCTGTTGGTTTTTGCATATAATTTTAGGGAAGAAGGTGGGTTTCTCTGATTTCATGGACCCTCTACCTCCTCCCTCTCTCCCTCTATTTTTTTTTTTTTTTGTATTTAGACCATGTAGATTAATATTAAAAACTAAAAAGAAAGTCCAGTACATAATTATACAAATACAAAATGTGAATCTTTCCCATAGTTAAAGTTAAGCAATAAAGGAAGAATTTGCTTCAAGGAGATGTCATCAAAAGTTTGTATCACCATTGTCTATTGCACAAGGTTGTGCGCGCAACAATTTGAAGATCGATCGATTTTTCTCGCCGTCCAATCTGTAAATAATTGGAGGTAGTATTTGATGTCATTGATGATGTAACTCATCCTCCATCCTTTATAGACTTGAATATTTTTTTTTCCCTAATCAAGCTCCAAATGTGTTGGTCAATTTTGTTTTAGTTATTTTGTTTTATTTATATTTTCTTCTTCGGCCAGACATAATTAGAATTATAAAATTTTTCACTAGCACGGTTCAGATAAGAAAGATGAAAGGAGTTGATTGGAAACTGATTAATTACTCAAACCCCTCTCTTTGATCCCAATACAATTTACATTCCTATTAAAAGTGTTTTTCCTCTTATAGTTACCACATTTGTACTTAAAATGCTGCAATATACTTGGTATCATCCTTTTTTAGGATGCATACATCTTGCAACTTTTCATTCATTAGAGTAATGTTGTGTGTATTTATAATTTTACTTATATTTTACTTACAAGACTAATTTTATTTATTATTTTTTGAAATTCAAATTTAATGACTTTTAACAAACATATTAATTACTGACACATGTGGAGGAATAATTTTTTTTGTAAATTTTACGATTTTCCTTTTATTAATGGTTTTGTGTTCCTTAATTTGTTGCATGTCTTTTCCTTTTTCCGCCGGGAGGCCGTTGAATGATGATTTTACGGGACCAAACACTTCTATCGAGCATTCTTAGAAAATCAATTAATAAATTAAGTAAGTAATTATTAATACTAATATATATTTTTTAAATTTTTTCTTAATGATTAAGGATGTTAAAAAAAACTAAATATACATAAAATGATAAATAAATAATAATTAAATCGTAAGGATGTTACTACCCGCGTAGGAATGACGACACTCTGAAGCAATAAAATATGATTGCACCGTATCATTTGCACGCACGTTCCTTGAAAACAAAAAATTGCATGTTTCTTGGTGTGCATGGTTTGGCTAAAAAACAAAAACATAAAAACATAAAAAAAACAAAAAAACAAAACAAAGAAGACGACGACGACGACGAAGAACACAAGTATGAGGGTGGCCTTTTTCTAGTATTTTTCAAAAAGAACTTTCATGTTTGTTTGCATAATCTTGATGAGGCCGGTAAAACATCGTCTTAAATCATTTAAAAACCTTTAGAGTAACTATATTTTTTAATCAATCAACTTTTTTCACTCGCTAGTTTACATAGGTTGGACGGCCATTTTGATTAGTATCCAAGGGATAAAAAAGAAGGAGGTGACTAATATTTCGTTGTCCCAAAAATATGTTGGAATTTTTGTAATTAAAAACATATATCCATTTTCCCTAAAAATACATATATCCCTTTTGTTAATATCGTATTTTGTAACTCGAACAATTTCGCAAGGGGTTGACCTGTTCCTAAGAATATGAGAAAATGAGAGCTCAAGATAGTATAAACACGTGTGATGACTAAGTCAGCTTGGGTTCTCATTCTGTAATCTAAGAGAATTCAAATGAAAGTCCATAGAGAGTTTTCTGCCCTAGCGAGGAGGATATATATACTTCGCTGGAGTGGTCTCTTGGTAATCCAATCTTGGTGATGTTGCTCTATACTCAGATTGTACCTTCTTCTCACGTTCTGCCATGTGACAGGTCGTCCATACTCGATCGTGGCAATCACTGACAGTTTAGGGAGAACGTCGTGTCGTGCCTGTCCCCAATATTTATTAAATGCTGTGTGGTCTCAATTTGGCGCGCTCACCTTCTAAGTTTGTTAAGCCGTCGGTGTTCAGGGACCAGAGTTGTTCTTGATACTGTGTTTGGTGTTAAACCTCTTGTTTCAAGAATTCTTGTTTCACGCATCCAACTTTGCTGCTCCTCTCTGGGCTTCTTAGGCCGACCTTGCCCTTCTCGGCCTAGTCCATCTTATCCTTTCATACTTATTTCCTACTGTTGGGTTACCTTAGAACCATTGATGCCTCGTAGGTTGGGTCCAAGTAATTCGGCCCAACCCTAGGAACAGCCTCCCTCACAAATGTGTTCTTTATTTTACCGTTAATCAGCACTGTTCGGGAGAAAAAAGAAGGGGGAGGGGGTGAGGCAGGGCCAACCGTTATAAAAGAAAACTTGCTACATAATGAGCTCAAAGGAATTACGTATGTTTAGATCCAATTCCAAATGGGTTCCTTCTAGTAACTTTGGACCAACACAAGTACATTAACAGACATGTTACAAGACAACATTATTTGTTCGCTAACACAAAAGCTCTAAATGAGCATTACAAGAAGAATGCTTTTCACCGAGTATATTCCCAAGTGATGCATGATGTATACAGAGCATTGCCTTTCTGAAGGGCATATGCATGAGTAGACTCAGTTGTATGCACTTTGTGTATGGATTCACTGAGTTCACTTTGTAGGATAACGCAAACACACTGCTCTTCTTGATTAGGCTGCTGCATAATTCTTGATTCTATTGTAAGAAACGAGCTTTGCAGGAACCTCACGACTGCCCAATTGATGATTTTCAATATGCAAAAGATCAAACCTTTCCATGGACTGCTTAAGACCTGAACTGTATATATGTGCAGAAGATCATATGGCTTGCTTTGAGGAGCTAACTTATCTTCGATGGGAAGTGGGAATTTAAAGAGCCTTCAGAAATCGAAACCTTAACATCAGATGATTGAGCAAAGGAAGCATTCATGTTGTGAATCTGGAAGAGGCTACTATTTGTTTTCTGTTGCTGATCAAACATCATTTTTAGCTGCCTCTCTTGTTCTTCAATTCGTAGCTGTAAATGCCGCTGAACCTGAGTGGCAAATGCAAGTGCTCGATGTAAGGTGCAGTGTTCCAGTGCATCTCCTAGTATTTTTATCAATGAAACTTTCTAATTAACTGGCACAATCATCATACTTGAAGATTGTTAAGAGTCCATGAACGCACCTCTAATTGTTCATGAAGACGCATCTGGACATCTAGCTGCAAGTCTAGTGCTTCTCTGATCTGCAAGTCTCTGCCAATCAAAAGTTCACATGCTGTGTCAGACTTAGAGTTCTATATACATGGCGATAAGATATCAATAAACTAGCGAACTTTACGTTTTATCATCAAGCTGGGGTACATTGCCCATACTATTTCTTTTCTCCGACTTTCCTGCAAGAGGAAAGGGCTAACTCTGATCAGATTTATTACTGAACCGGCTAAAATGTTCAATCTAACATTATTGAGAGAAGAAGGCACAGCAGAGCCAAAAAAAAACGTTTTATCATGGTGATTTGAATAAAGAGAATGACTATAAGAGTTGCTCTCTAAGGTGATTTGAATAAAGAGCTATAAGAACGACTAGAAATACCATGGTGGTTGTGATCTAATAACAGATATCATCATAGGTAAAAAGAAAGGAATCTTGACATAGAAATTATAATTAACGATTGAGAGTAAAGTGAGACTCTTTCTAGTTTCCTTTGCATTTAGGCTCTCACACATATCGCAAAGATTATATTATAAAGGGTCCAGCCAGCTATGAGCAAAGGAATCAAACATAATTAAATTACTTAAAGAAAAGAAAAAAAAATTACTAGAATTATAAAAACAATTACCTTCTGTCGACTCTGGCATGTATTTTGCATTTCGGTACTTCTACAGGGGATAACGAAAATAATGAGTCTTTTTAGGGAAGGGACATTAAAACAAAGATTACGAGCTTCCACAGCACTCGAAAGAAAGTTTTAATACCTGCAGATGACTTTTCACGTGAAAGATGGTCAATCCATCTGAGCCCATCAGATTCAGTATCGCCTTTGGGGTTGCCCCTATTGTCAATCATTAGAGAACTCGTTAGAATCATGAAATTTTTTTTCCCTTGTTTTAATGATGCTTTTCTCAATAATCAGACTACTTACTCTCAGCACCACCAAGGTAATTAACACAGCCAACGAACTTCTCGTGAAGATCTTGAGTCCACCTTATTCTTGTTTTATTTAAGAGTACTGCACCGGGCGACGCAGTATTGCCAGAAGTAACAGAGATATTTTCAGAGGAAAGTCTTGGGGACTGCTTCTCTCGCGGGGAGGAGAAGCTCAGCTGTGGGAACAAGCAATTATAGGAATTGTAATTACCCTGCAAAATTATATTAGCCATAATCAGGATGATTTCTATACATTAGGAAAGATGCCAAACTTGAAAGAGGAGTGCTATAACCACAAAAAAATTATACAAATAATCTTACAAACTAACGTGATTCAATGTAATCTTTCAAATTTACTTTACAATAAAAATAACTTTATAATCTGACAATTTACATCAAATCACGTCAGTTTCTTATATTACTTTTGTCTATTTGTGACTTTAGTATTTCTCAAGAAGATATTGCGTCTACACATAAAAGAATTGCAAGTGTTTGAGTTCGAAATCAGGAAGTACATACCGTATGGTCCCGTTTCAAAGGAAGAAGCATATTTTGTTCATGTGGAAGAAGCTTACATCCTGGCGAATTGATGCTTGAGGATCCATTGTATTGATTGCCAGAAAACTGAGATTTCACCATTGCCTGCAAGGTGTTTCTCATGTCAAAGTTGGAATCAGCTTGACATGATGAATCAATGGAGAAGTCTTCCCCAGAAGATGGATAAGAAGGGAACTGTGAATCATAAGTCTTTGGAAATCGGGAGCACAAAGAGGGATCATCAGCTTGACGATCATATTGTGGAAATCCCATGCAGCGTTCGGTTGCATAAAAAGCAGAAGCTGGGGATTCAAATCGGCTAATGATGGTGCTGGATGATTTCGCCGGCCTAATATATTGCTGTTGGGATCCTCCCCCCATGGTGATCTGTGACTGATCAGCACAATTTCCCAAGTGCCAAGGCTGCTTGAATCCCAATAATTGGGAAGAAAGACTAGAAAATTCAGAGTTCGAATCGGTGATTACTCCGAAGTTCTGACTAACTGGTTCTTCTTGGCAATCTATTTTCTTTGCGTTCATCTGCCGAACACCAACAGTGCACAACCCAGATATCCCAACAAGATCAATAGCAAGCAGGGCTCTGATTTCTGCTTAGATATCCTGGTTGCCATCCAAAACTAATCAGTTTTCATTCTTTTTATATGTTCTTTAGAAAGCAAAAGCCACACGCAAAATATACGCAAAATGGAAAAGAGAAGATGCAGATGAGATGGATAAACAACAACGGTGTTGAATTCTGATGTACAGCATGAAATTCGGTCTTATATTCTGAAAAACTTCAGGTATAAGATATGGAAAAAGTAGTATGCCGGAGTACCTTTATTTATTCCCATAATGGATAGGTCATAGGAATGATCATCAACAACGATCAACTGACATACCCAGAGCCCCAAAACGTTATAAAGATGAACAAATAAGCTAACAGAAATTTGTCCTTACATATATTCGATTAGAACGTTAACTTTGTCGTTTACTGTATCTCAATCACCGAAGGAAAAAAGAATACAGAAATGACATGTCTAAAAGCATTGTCGTTCGATTGATTATTATTATAGTATAATTTTAAATAATGTAGTTTAAATTTTAGGTTTTGATTATTTTATTTATATAAATTTCACGTTAGAATGATTATTTTTTAAAATTATAATAATAAAATAATATAAATAATTTTTAACTTTGATTATTTATATTAAATTATTATATTGAATTATTCGTTTATGAAGATATATAATAATAAATAATAAATAATTCTTATTTTTTTGATTATTTGCAATTATAAAATTAATTAATTTTATTATATTAGATTATTCTATCTATTATATGTTAATTAATAATCATATTTTAATTAAATTATGAGTTAAAAAAATAATTAATAATCATATTATATTTATATTAAATTAGTAACCGATATTTAAAAAATAATAATTTTTACTTATTCCTTATCCAACTAATTTGTTTTACTAACTTACTAATAAAATGATGAGAGAATAAAGTAAGAAAGAAAGATAAAAAAATAAAATAAATAAAGATTTGACAAATCTTAAGAATTACTATATTTGATATTATTTTTGATTTTACTATTTATTATGGTCAAAAGATTTAATTTTTGGCCAAGTCAATATGGTATGAAAATAAGATTAATTGTTCAAAATCTTATTAGATTTAGTTTTTAACCAATTTAATAAAAGTGCTCTAAACAGAATATTAAAATGACTTCATGAGTCTCGAAAAGGTAAAATATGGTGCTGATAATTTATCATCAAAACTTTGGAGAATATTTTTATGGGCATCTGTAGCTTAATAATTTAATGGCATAAATTCGCTATATATAACATATATATAATTATTTTTAGAAAAATAATTATGCGATTATAAATTGGATAACTATCATGCAACTATTTTTTAAAAAGTAAAAAAAAATATATAAGACTTATATAAAAATAAAAAAGTTTAAATAATAAATCTTGCTTATTTTTAAAATAATTATTTAATATTTATATAACTCACAATTATATATAAAATTATTCTTATTCTTATTCTTATTCGATACGGATGATGTCAACTTAGCCACCGAAGAAGACGGTACAAAGGTAACAAAACAAGGGAAATCATATCCTTTTCACCCAGGCCAAGATACGAATCCAGTTCGATCCTCCCGTCCCCCTTCAGACTGTATCTTGCAGATTAAAGTGGGCACTTTAAAATGATAAATTTATAACTATTCTACAATGACAACTATTACCGACTCAACAAATTATATAAAAAAAATTATAAATTGATGTAATTTTATAATATATATTCCATCTATTTTATAATAAAAATAATTTTATAATTTTATATATCATATCAAATTATATCAATTTTTAAATTTATTTTTATATAATTTTTTAAAACTTTTCATTTTATAGTGATCTTTTAAAATTCAAATTTATTTTTGATAGAATGACATGATTTTATTAATTATTTGAAAAAGAACTAAAAAATAGTTATAAAAGAGATATAAGTATATCAAGAGAAATGATACACACAATAATTTGTAAATCACTAGAAATACATGTTAAAGAGAAGAATTTTGATCAACAAAAATATTATATAATATAAAAATCATACCTGTGAAAGTCATCTTGAGAATATTAAAATCTCACGAATAATATATTAGTGGTTAAATTTTCCTCTCATTCTCCTCATAAAAGTATTAGCTATCAATGGGGCAAGCTAATGTATATATATGGAAATGAGAGAGGACCTAGCCATATATATAGAAGTCTTATGTGGAGTCCTCCCATTAAAAATTCCAAATCTCAATGGTTCTTAAAAATAAGACTTTTGAACTTCTAGACCTACATACAATAAACCACATTTATAATCTAGGATAAATTCATATTTAATTAAGGTGTAATAAACCCCATAATGATCACTTTAACTTAATGAGTTTAACCAAAAAATCATTATGAGCTATTTACATCTAATCCGTTTTTATAAAACACGCAATCAATTACAGCCCATAAAAAAAATTATTCTAACATAATTTACATAATGACTTATTACACAACACCAACATAAAGATAAAGATATTTTTGTAAAGTATTTTAATTTTAACAACAATTTATATAATAAAAAATTCTTAATTTTATGTATGTGTTGTGTAAGTTATTGTGTAAAGTAACGTGTGTATCTCTAATTTTTCATCAATAAATACATGATACATCCGACTTATAATAAATAAAAAATGTATTTGTCAGCAGATGATAAATGATTGTCAACATTTGAGTTCATTTACTCAGATCCATTAAACTTGGAAGCTCCGTGTTTTTAAATGTTCGTAGCTGCTGTCACTTCTTCCAGCTTCTCCAATTTTGTCCTCCAAGTCATATATATTTTGATTTACTCGAAATTAATTACTAATATTAATACCAAAACAAAATTACATATCTTTTTCAATTAATCTAATCAAATCCTGAATAATTAACGCAAACAAAAAACTGCCAATACAAAATAGATAAGACAAAAACAAAAAACAAAAACAAAGAAAGAAAGAAAGGTGTATAAATAAAATAAAAAGTTGCCTGACATTTGCTGTCATCTGAGGCTGCGAACAAATTATAATTAGCATTTGATAGGTAATAAGAAAAGGTATTTAGTTCCGGTTTATTTTGAAAAGTGATGCGACTCATCTCATCTCATTTCGTAATTTTAATTTATTTCAAATACTCATTTTAAATTTTAATTCATTTCAATCACTCATTTTATTACTATTCATAACTCATCTAATCTCATTTCATTTTTAAATTCGAGTCAACTTAAGCAAAGAATCTTTGAACGGCTCGTACGGATATACTCTTCTAGCTAAACGAGAAATATAATTAAAAATAGTACTGATACAAACAGATCTGTACATACGTTCACTCATATAAAAAATATAAATATTATTTATATAAACGATACAAATATTATTCTATTAACGCGTACAGATTTACTTACACATAAATTTTTTTTATAAATACTATTATCAAGGTTAACATAATAATTAATAGTACAGCTATTGTGGGCATTTATTTATTTATTATATATATTTGTGCTTGCCTAAATCATCTGTGTCAGATCAAGTACCAGTACTCCTCGAATCTCTTTTCCATTTTTTAATCCCGGCCGAAGGAATCCTGGAAGCGAATGCTGTAGTTTTTTTTATTTGGAAAGCTTGATTCCTCGGTTAATTCCCAGCCCAAGATTGATGATGAAAAAAAGAATATTTACCTGTGTTTTTCACTCCTATATCAGTTAAATCAAGGTGTTTTAACGCGTATTCATGATGAATATGGACTTTCCATGGTTACGATCTTATCGTTTTGGGGTCGATTAATAATTGATTAAAGGTCGCGTTTATGAAAAAGAACGGACACCATTTATTTTATTTATTTATTTATTATTTGTTTTTTCTGAAAAATTAATGCTTCAGGTATGCTATTATATATGCCAATAGATGATCTTTTTATTTTAATCTCACTAAAAGAAAAAATATATTTATAATCAATTAATTATAATAAGAATTATTTTCGACTTGTCTATATAAAAGAAGACAAATTAACAACAGTTTGCCATTCATTCCTTAGGTTGGCGTTTAGCCAAAAGGTTGGTGGTTGTAGAGAATCATGAGATCATGCATTGATAAAGACATAAATGCCTAGTTAATTCAAAGTTGAAGTTGTTCCTTTCTCACTTATAATCTAAAGAGAGTTAAAGATTCTCTCATAAATGTAGAATGAGAAATTGTATGTGAGAGTTTTTATACATTTGATCTAGTACTACTTAATCGTTATCATGTGATTTGTGATCTTTTTTTTTTATCATGTCAGGAAATATAGCAAAAAAAAAAAACTTCAAACTTAACTTAAAAAGTTGTTCCACAAATTTATCCAGACTGACCAATTACTGGCATTTCCTCTTAGTGATTAGTACATTACGTAGTATAAAACTAGAATGACACTAAATAAATCCACAACCTAAGAATAATTTTAAAAGAGGACAAAAAGAGAGAGATTTTCTTATTTTCAGATGGTCCCAAAAACCAAACTATGGGACTATATATAGCCCCCACCCTCACACAGCTGGCCTTAAAGGCCAGCCATAAAATGGCAAACCCATGGCATAAATGCCATGCGTTTTAAGGCCATGCATTACATGGCTTGTAACGTATGGGAGGGCAGGAGGTCAGCTTCATGTGGGCACCTCCCCCCCCCCCCCCTAAAAAAAAAAAACCCCCAACCCTCAACTCCCAATTCTTACATCTCCCACTTGCACACAGTGGACATGATCCCAGGTCTACATCTCTCTAATGTTATCAATCTTGTTCATACAAGTAAATAGGTCGTGAGACCACCAAATACATCTACAGAAAGGTGGGAGTACATATACCAAATTTCTTCCAAAAAAGACCAGCATAGTAACATCCCTGAATTATATGGTCATATTCTAGACTTATTCAATCGCATCAAGTCAAACATTTTCGAACCCTTTTGAGTTAATAAACTCAGAACAATACTTGACTTTTTCCAAATCATTTCAATGTGTTCACAATCTTAGTCGCTACTAGTATGTAGCGTCATAGTTTGACGTCAGCAAACATTATCGAAGATACGATATCGAAAAGTCTTCCTTTTGCACTCATATCATTAAACTTTGGTCAAATCGCTTTCCTAGCAATGCCTCTTTAGACCGAATCAATCATGGCCATAGACAGCATGCCAAAGTAGGAGATATTATAACCTCCATCTCGTGACATAGTCCAAAGTAAAGGACACCTAAAAAAATGAGACTCACACAGTGTGAAAGAGGAAAACCATTTACTCACTTACTCATATGGTCGTATAAGTACATGTAGTATGAAACACATACTACGATGTATTTCTCTTTTTCAAAGAGCATATGTCTTTATCAACACCGTATAGATTTTAATCTAGCCACTTCTTAAGCGTCTAACCCAAGTTTCTCTATTTACACGCCTCCAAGGCATCAAAGAGAATCTCACATCTGGCTAACCTCAGACTATATGGATGGTGGGTAATCTATTCACAGTCTTCTTAAAGAAAACTTTATCTTAGCTCCCACTAAAGCGACATATTTTTATGTCAACTAACTTATCCTTTTGGACAAATACTTAGGAACACAATGTCTCATCTCTACTCGCTACTTGCTCGTGTGAGTGAGCCAATCTAAGCCTGTTGACATATCTTATGTGTGTGTATAAGTAAAAGACAATACGGTAAATACAAGAACTAAGTCATATTGTATTAATATCCCAAAAGAAATGTTAAGTCTCAATGTCATTTAAAACACAAATTACATTTACAATCTACGTAATCCTAGATTCCTAACATTAGCCTCAAATACATCTCTTGCAATGACCTTTGTCAAAGGATCAGCAACCATACAACTCGTAGAAAGATGTTTCAGAATCACTTCCTTTTGTGCTATTATATCTCTGATGTAGTGATATCTGATATCTATGTGTTTAGTTCTTCTATGATATTTTGAGTCCTTAGCATATGCGAGAGCTGCCATGCTATCACAGAATATCGTCACCGGATCTGAAATATCCGTGTTAATGTCTAAATGTTTAAGGAACCTCCGTAACCAAACAGTTTCTTGAACTGCTGTAGAACAAGTTATGTATTCTGCTTCCATGGTGGATAGAGCTATCCAGGGTTGTTTCTTGCCGCTCCATGTAATGGCATCATTGTTGAGCAGAAAGACATACGCAGTGGTTGATTTGCGCTTATCTAGGTCACTGCCCAATTGGCATCACTATAACCTCTTACCTGCAAATCTGAACCCTGATAGCACAACATATAGTCCGCAGTTCTCTTAAGATATCGCATAATCCTCTTGACTACTTTCCAGTGAGCCAGTCTGGGATTAGATTGAAATATACTTACTAAGCTAACTGCATAACTTATGTCAGGCCGAGTACACATCATAGCATACATCAGACTACCCACAACATTAGCATAAGGGACATGGGCCATCTTTTCCTTTTCTCTTTGAGTCTTAGGACACAACTCTTTAGATAAGTTCTCGCTTCTTGCAATAGGGGTGTCAATGGGCTTACATCCACTCATTAGGAAGCGCTCGAGAACTTTATCTATGAAAGTCTGTTGGGACAAACACAAAAGTCTCTTAGAGCGATCTCTGTAGATCTTAACTTCCAGAATGTATTCTGCCTCACCTATATCATTCATCTCAAAATTGAAGGATAACCACTCTTTTGTGGTGATTATCAACCCTTTATCATTTCTAGCTAATAGTATGTCGTCAACATATAATGAAAACACAATGAAACTCTTCTTAGACCTTTTGACATAGATGCAATGGTCCTCCGTGATCATCGTAAACCCATACGAGAGAATGGCTCGATGAAATCTAAGGTACCATTGTCTAGATGATTATTTTAGGCCATATATAAATCGTTTGAGCTTGTACACTTTGCGCTCTTGACCTTTGAGCACAAAACCCGTGGGTTGATCCATATAGATCTCCTCATCTAGTTCTTCATTGAGAAATGCTGTCTTAACGTCCATCTGGTAGACTTCCAAATCCATATTTGCTACTATAGTTAGAATCAAGCGAATTGAGGCAAACCTCACTACTGGCGAAATTGTTTCCTCATAGTCTATACCCTCCTGTTGGGTATATCCTTTCACCACTAAGCGAGCTTTGTACCTATCTATTGATCCATCCGACTTGTGTTTGATCTTAAGAACCCATTTGTTCCCAATAGCCTTACGCCCTGTCGGTAGATCAACCACATCCCATACCTAGTTAGTTCTCATAGACTCAATTTCATCATTAAGTGCTTTCATCCATTCATCTTTAGTAGAAGATGAGAGAGCCTCATGAATTGTCCTAGGCTCATCATCATCATGCGGAGCAACCATGAAAGCTTCCCCTTCAATCTCAAAATGACGACGATGAATACTTTCACGTGTGATTTTACGCGACTGAGGTTGTTGTGATTGATTGAAAAGTGGTGTGCTTCCACTCGTATTCAAGTCATTTTTATAATTTATAGGAGTTTGAAGAATTTCTTTCTCATTCTTAACTAAATTCTTTGGAGCACTTTCCTCTTATTCTATAATTTCATGGAGTTCTAAACTCCTATCAACCTCACCTCTACTTGGAAACTCATCTTCAATGAAATCCACATATCGTGACTCTATCACAGTCACACTTCTATCAGTTTGTTCACCTATTAACACATATCCTTTAGAGTGTTTTGAGTACCTTATAAAGATACACTTCTTCCCTCTAGGGCCTAACTTTCCATACTTATGAGAAAGATCGTGAACAAAACCCGTTGAACTCCATGGCCGCAAGTTACTCAAATTGAGTTTCTCGCCAATCCATAGTTCATATGGGGTGGAAGTTACTGATTAAGAGGGTACTCGGTTAAGAATGTAGGCAGCAGTCAAAAGACATCCCCCAAAAAGAAATTGGTAGGTTTACTTGCGCCATCATTGACCTAACCATCTCAAGCAGTGTTCGATTTCTCCTTTCCGTCACGCCATTTTGTTGTGGCTTACTCAGCATCGTCAAGTGTCTTTTGATTCCTTTTTATCACAGAGCCTTTTAAATTGCTCAGAGAGATATTTTCGTCCTTGGTCAGTTCTTAGAGCTTTTAAGCTCTTGTCTAACTGATTCTCAACCATACTAAGATATCGTCTAAAGCACTCCAATGCTTCAGACTTATGGGAGATTAAGTAGACATGACCATAACGTGAAACATCGTTTATAAATGTGATGAAGTAGACACTTCCGTGTTTTGCCCTCACACCCATTGGATCACAGATGTCAGAGTGGACTAATTGCAGTAGAAAAAATGCCCTAGTGGTTTTTCCAAATGGTTTTCTCTTAACTTTTCCTATTAGACAATGTTCACATGTGGGTAAGATGACCCTAGCGCGATTGCCCATCAGGCCTTCTCTAGCCAATCGAGTCATTTTATCTTATCTTATATGGCCAAGCCTAGTATGCAATTTATATGAATCCAAATTATCAGATGCAGAAAAAAAGCAACAGACTCATTCATATTTGAATAATCCAAATCCAATATCATAAAATCATCTTTAAGAAAAGTATTTCCATAAAACACATGGCCAAAATAAAAGGAAACATAATTGTTTTCAAATACAATCCGAAAACTAAGTATTAAAAGAGTAACTATAGAAAGTAAGTTTCGTCGGACTTTGTGAGCGTATAGCACATTGTAGAGGAAAAGAGTGTGGCCTCCCCGCAAGTCCAGCTTGTAGGTACCAAGTCCTAGCACCTCCATACTAGCTCTATTCCCCACCTTGATGTCATGGCTTCCAGCTAGAATCTGGTGATACTCCACAAATCCGACTTTGTCTCGCGCTATGTGTTCGGTCACTCCTGAATCAACAGTCCATATAGGATAGGAGTGAGCAACCATCACATGGCTAGTTACAAAAACAATACGAGAAAAGTTAGAGTATACCTTCTTCGGCTCAGTGCAGTCACGAGCGAAGTGGCCTTTCTTTCCACAGTTGTAATACTCTAATTTTGACTTGTTCTTCCCATGCTTGCCCTTCTTGCTGTGCTGGGAAGTTCCTGACATATTCTTAACTTGTCCAGCAGCTACCCCATTCTTGGACTTCCTAGGCTTAGGCCTTGATACCTTGCGCGAACCAGAATCAGCCACATAGGCCGAATGATTGGGCTTAGCAGCCTCTAGGCGCTCAGCCTCCAATTCCAAGTGACGTGACACATCATCAAAGTTTTTGATATTCTCAATATGCGTCAGGTTCTGGCTCATATTCTCCTAAGAACTTGGTAGTGATCTTATCACTGCCTGGATTTGTTGTTCATCAGTCAAGTCGTTTCCGGCCGTCTTAAGTTCACGGATCATGGTCGACATAACTCTAAAATGCTACTTCATTGTGTGATCAGAGCGCATCTTATAGGAGTTAAATCTCATGGTTAACCCACGCAACCTAGTAGCTGAAGTTCCACCAAACTTCAACTTCAAAACCTCTCACATGCTTTGGGTAGTGTCATAGGTCTCGAACTCACACATTAGATTATTGTGCATGCTGCTTAACATAATTATGCGCGTGCACCGATTTTTCTGAGCCAATTCATTATAGGCTAAGTAATCTAATTTATGTTGTTCTTAGTCCCCTTCTATGGGCTTAGCCAAGGAGTGAGACAAGACCTTTACAACCTCTTGCTCATCTAAAACATACTGGATCTTGCAATGCCATATATCATAGTTCTTCCCATCTAATCTCCCCCATTTGTTTAAATCGACAATTATACTCTTGGATGCCATTTCACTACAAAACGCAAATGAGAGATATTACATACACATAAGAAATTTGCCGCGTCCATCAAAGATAGAAAATAAATAATTTAGATATATTGCAAGATCGAAAAATCGTTAGGTTTCAAAATCATCTCTTGTGCCACAATATCCAATTATTAAATTTCTAACCTTATTCCCGCGTAAATTTAAAAAATATGGGAGATTTAATCATAAATCTCAACTATACTCCCACTATCTAAAATAGTCATCTAGTCCTAGTCACGCGTAGAGAAAGATTCTATTAAAATTGCAGTAGCCTGTTGGGCCAGTCTACAAAGATAACTACAACAATCACAGCAGCCTTTTGGGCCAGTCTACAAATATGGTTTAAATAAGACCATTACAATCTATTTTTCTTGTTCCATCAATGCATTTACAGTTCTTACTGGGGCTACCATGGTGTTGTCACTATACAGTGGATTTATAGTTCTTACTGGGGTCACTACAATTCTTTTAACCTATCAATCTATACTGACAACACTAACTAAGACTACTTGGTGGAAATATTCTATTTTAGCACTAGAATAAATTAAGGCTAATGTCTAATCATACAAGTTTAACATTTATACATGATAAAATAATAACACATCCACATGTTGTATACATACATGTTATCACATTTAATCTAACAAAAATTAAACATAATATCACATGTAATTTATCATTATGGAATACATCAATAAAAAATGAATATCATCAAATATCCACATGTAATCATATTTAATCTAAAGCATTAAATAAAATATCACATGTTATAACAGGAAATATATCTAAGCATATATTAAATCATGCTTTTTTTTTTAATAAAAAAACGAATAAAAAAAATAAAAGCCTCACCTAGATCGAAAAACACCCACGACCTAGTGGTGGGCATTAGTCTTAGTCATATGATGGTCTTGAGTTCGAAACTCATGGTCGGACTTCACCTTTTTTTTTTTAAGCATATGGAGCTAGGTTGTTTAAAGACCCAGCCCAAAACAGATTAAAAAACAAATGGGTTGCAAGGCCCAAGCCCAAGCTCAAGCTCAAGCCCAGATTAGATGACAAAGTCATCTTCTACTTTCGGCTTGGGCATTGTTCACGTCAATAGTGCCCAATTTCCAGCAACCAAGAACAGTCGCCACTAACATCGTTTTATGCCAGAAATTGCCGCCCGTCGTCGAAAATAAATAACTGGTGCCGCTGCTACACCACCAGGTGCGCGAGGCACTACTTGGTGCGTGCGGCACCACGCGGTGGTGCGCGCTGCACCACGTGGTGGTGCTTTGCGCGCTGCACCTGTGCAGCGCCAATTTTTTTTTCCTGTACAAAAAACAGTACCAAGAAAAAAAATTTTAAAAATTACATATTTCAAGCATATGCAAAAAAAAAAAAAACAACTAGAAGCAACAAAAAAACTGCTTTCTGATACCAATGTTAGAAAATACAGTAGAAAAAATACCTCAAACCCAACTTAAAAAATTGCTCCATAAGTTTATCCAAACTAACTAATTACCGGCGTTTCCTTTTAGTGGTTAGTGCACTACGTAGTATAAAACTAGAGTGACACTAAATAAATCTACAGCTTAAGAACAATTTCAAAAGATGATAAAAAGAGATAAATTTTCTTATTTTCAGATGATTCCAATTTCTAAAAAACCAAACTGGGGGGCTATATATAGCTCCCACCCTCACACGAGACCAGCCATAAAATAGTAGAAAACGCATGACATAAATGCCATGCGTTTTACGTTACAAGTTATGTAACGTATGACCTTAAAGCCATGCGTTACATGCTTGTAACGTATGGGAGGGCAGGAGGTCAGCTCCATGTGGGCACCTCTCCCCCCATTTCTTACATACCAATATTCTATCATTATGTTTAAATATGTATATATATAAATAGAGGGATAAAAGTAAGTACAAATGATATACATATATATATATAAATATTACTCAAATAAAAAAGATGAATAATGTAAATAAATTTCTTATAATTTAATATTTCTCTATAATATGTATATATTATATCGAGCACTTAGTCCAAAACCCCAAATTGGGTCTGCTGGATTTATTGTAGCTGGTGAAGTTGGAATGAATTAATATTGGCCCATCAAAAACCCCCCCATCGATATATCTATATCAAAGCTGTTTTGACAAAAGCAATATATAAGTAAGAATCGAAAAAATAAAATAAAAAACAAAACAAAAATATTAGAGCGGCCTGATCATATTAATTACATCATGCATGCTGATTGGTGAACAAATTATTTTTATATATATTTCAAAATTCGTCGGATCATTCGTTCTCCTCGATCGACAACTTTCTGTCTTTGGTTAAAAAAAAAAAAAAATCAACTTTCTCATGAGGTCTTTTTGCAGCTAGCTATATACGTATAACGTACATTGTTGAATAAAAAACTCCATACTGCAGAGCATCATTTACAAATTAGGATTCCATTAAACCAAAACATATATATAGTTCTTTTTATTGATGGATAATACTTTGATGTGGTTCAAAAATTATGTGGTTCAAAAATTATTTGATGGATAATACTTACACCCCGTTAGTTGGTGTGCCCCGTTCCTACCCCACACCCCCACCCCCACAAAAAAACCCAAACCCAAACCCAAATCTAAATCCAAACCCCTTCTTTTAAAAAAAAATTAATAATTAAAAATATTATTTAATAATATATATTATGATTTTTATTTTTTTAACAATATTAAAGAATATTAAAAAATTGATAAATAAATAAACAAGAAATAAAAATTGCACTAACGGTGCAAAGAAAGAGGGCGTAGCACCACCCTTATTTGATTCTTATTTTCAAACAAATTTAATAAGAATATTAATAATGGTCTTGCTAAAATTAAGTTCAATTTTACTTTCTTGGCTATAATCTATATGATTTAGCTAAGAAATCCATATTGGTCCAGTTAAATTAAAGTTTAAATAATAATATAATATTATATATTTTACTATAAAAAAATATACATTTTTAAAAAAATTTGCAAAAACACTTAATATATAGAATATTAATTTTAGACTTTTAGTAAACAATAAATTATTTTTTTAATTTTGCAAATGCACGTAATATATTAAATATTAATTAGGCATAAGAAATATTTTTTTTATAATTATATATTCTCTCAAACACTAGCACACTTTGATTGTACTAATAGATAGGAATAAAATAATAGGATAGTTGGTGAATAATAACTCTCTATATATGGAGATAATGAGTGATTTACTATTCATCAAGGCTAAAATTATTTGGAGATGGCTAAACTAATGTGGGATAAATTTGATAGATTTAACTTCATTTTAGTCAAAAGATGAGTTCTAAGGGAATTTACAATATGTAGTTACTCACATTACAAGAAAATTATTTATTTGTGACTATTTAATTGCGATCAAATAATTATTTGTAACTAAAATTAATTACAAATAGTCATTTGTTCACAATTAAATGATCATAAAAACTTATTTTTCTTGTAATGTCATGTAGGTAGCCCTATAGCTTTTTTAAAATATAAATTATACTCCAATCACAAAGTAATTATATAAAAATAATCCTATAAATTGATGTGTTTTGATCATGTAGTCTATCACATTATAAAATTATTTTTGTATAATATTTTGTGTGTGTAACAATTCTTTTTGAATAGTGATTAACAATGAATAATAATAAAAATATAAAGATGATAAAAAAAAAATAATAAAATATTGAGTAATAGTGAAAAACAATGAATAGTAATAAAATAATATGTAAAAAATAAAAAATAATAATGAAGTAATTTGATGATCATGATGATCGCATTCAAACATCAATAATATTTGGGGCTCAAATCTTTGCATTAATGATTTGGGGCGAAATAAAAAAGTATGCTGAAATTCAGAAAATTGTACAATTTATTTAGCAATATGCATGGCCTCCCGTAGGAGTCTCGATCGTGTCTCCGTTCCAATGTAGTTGATCATCGTCTTAATAAACTATTATCTCACTAACTAGCTAATTAAACATCATTACAAGAAAAATATCTTTTTGTAATCAATTAATTTCAGTTAAATAATTATTTATAACTAAAATTAATCATAAATAATATTTTCTATGTTATTATTTAATCACAACAAGTGATATTTCTTATAGTGCATGAGGTCCTTTGCTACAATCATATGGGCATTAATTAATTAAAAAATGAGAGGATAATTAATTAATGTGATCAAACTAGCTGATAGGCAGCGCAATGCAAGCGTTTGATAACATTCTCTTAATCCAATTACCTTTATCTTTGTTGAGATTTTATAGTGGTAAGGATCTCCTTTTCTTGTATAATTATGTATATGTTGTTTTGCTTTTGGAATGTTGTACTGCTTCTATATTATATATGAAATCTTATCTTGCGCAAAACAAACAAAAAAAAAAAAAAAAAGAAGAAGAAGAAGGAGCTCCCAGCCACGTAAAAGATAAAACAAACAAAAAGCATGTGGCTGTCCTAATCCCAAATTAATTAATTTTTTTAGAGAAATTCCCTCAATCGTTGCGATATGCATCAATCAATAGGTGAGTGCATGTACCCAATATTGTCTATCCACACAATTAGCATGCAGCAGTACCTCATATTATTCCTACTATATATATAATATATATATATATTATATTCTCCATATATATAGCACTATTTCATCAATTAATATTGACATTTCCGATCGATCGAGCTAATATAAACTCATATACATGAACATCATGAACAGAACAATTCCCCTAAATAGAAAGGGCTGAGAGCTTGAGGGTAATCCCAATCGACTTTTTATGTCCTCTCTACTTGATGGTTGATGTGAGTGTTCTGTGTTCATTAGACTAAACATTCCTAGCATGTGCCATTTGGATAGTAATAGACTTATTACTATATTATTATTTGTTTATTATTATTATTATTATTATTATTATTATTTTAAATTTTTTTCACATCTTTAATTATTAAAAAACTAAAAAAATATATAATTTTACTAATAATTTCTTCTTTAATTATTAAATAAAATTAAAAAAATAAAATAAAATACAAAATGAATAATAAATAATAATAAAATTATAACTCGGTCATTTCCCGCGCAATTTTATATGACTAAGGAAGGAATAATTCCAAAGTACATATGATGGGACTATTGCTTGGCTGCCCATATTGCAGGCATTTGCACTGCCACACCCTTATCTTCTTGTGCTTTATTTATTTATTTATTATTGAGTCAGCTATCGAGTCACTAGTCAGACTAGATTTGAAGAATATTAAGGTGCGGTTTCTACATTCTGCCAAAACGTGGGTTTAAATTGGTACTTATTCTCAATATTATTCCTTTATATTTCAGTACTTAAATATGCAACTTAATTTACATATATATATATTGGTCATGTACGTAATTCATGTCTATGTCAAAAGGCTTGATATTGTAAAATTTGTTTTGTTTGATATAATCACATAAATATACTCTTTCGTGAATCCCATATTCGTTGTGGGTCAATAAGTTATAAGCCCCATCCAGTGAGGTTTTGCTCCATTAGTTAGAAGCAATAACAAGCCCAACCCCTAACATATAAAGCAGTTCCCAAGGCTCATAAATAAGAAATGGGCCTTAAAAAGCCCAAATTCTGGTCTATAGGCTATTGGCTCAACTATTGAGCAGAGTTAGGCCTTCGTTTAGTTATATAAACTGAAATCAAGATTTTCTTTATGAGATTTACATGATCATTTGAAAATTCTATATGGAAAACAATTAATATTGCTGTAAATAATTAAGATCCAGTTAATATATTGTTTATCTCTTTTTAAATTAATTCAATAATTTGTATTGAATATATTGGCCGGCCGGATTAGTTGCAATATATTTCCATGGATCAGAGAGAGAGTTAATTACAGGCTGTATCTGGTAATTGAAGCTTTTTTAATATTTAGTCAGGTATTAGCTAGTACATATATATGGTTGACTAATTAGGGCGCCGCAAGTAGCTAGCAGTTTAAATATAATAAGGACGACGGAGCTAGTGAGGTAGTTGAGTATGAGCAATTTGTTCGAAATTACTGATCTATCATCATTATTATTCATTTTCCTGTTTACTAATTGACTATATATATATATTTCAGTATATATTGGGAACATAAATTGTCATTATATCTCCATCATCTATACCTGCGCGCTTTCGTTACAATTAAGTCAAGGCAGCTAGGTAGCCGCAAGCCTGCAAATACTTGGTAATTTCCCATATATATATATATATATATATATATTCTCTCTTATTTTTACTCCACTGATATATCCTATTGTTTAAAGGATTTTGTCTGAAAAGTATGAATAGTGTTAGAATGAATTCATATTCAACACATTCACATTTACATAATATTATTTTTAGAGTGAATCCACACTCAGCACACTCACACTCACATAGTACTGTTCATCTACACTCACACTCATATAGTACTGTTTATATGAACAGTACTATATGAGTGTGAATATACTGAATGTAGATTCATTCTATAATTTTTTAAAAAGTATTGTCCTTTTTGTATCTTTGGCATGAAGTGCATGGGAAGCTGCATGAGGTACTGTAATCTGCTCATCTATCGACAGTACATAATATTTAACATTTGTTTTTTTTCGAAATAAAACGTGCAAGTTTGACTTATACAAATCACACTTATATAAACAATAAATATATTATTATTGTAAAATACAGGCAGAAACCATAACAATATAATTAGTACTTATCCTGGTGAAGACAATATATGAGCACTTAATAATTTAGGCATATATCTATATATAAAATATGGATGGAATTCTAACACACACACACACATATATATATATATATATAATATAGCTTGGGAATCTCGACCATAATTTAAGCTGTTTCCTCACTTTTATAAAGTATGGTTATACTACGTTTTATTATGGTTATACTACGTTTTATTATAAGAAAACTATTTATTTACAGTTAGATAGTTTTAGCAAAATGATTATTTACAATCAACATTACTTATAAATAATCTTTTCGTCACAATTAAAAGATTATAAAAATTCTTTTTCCTATAGTATTTTTCATTGATATTGCATGCATGGTTTCATTTGAAGAATAATTACATGTATATTGTACGTTGAGTTTATTTTTGCTTCTTTGGGCACTAGAATGGTGTACTCGAGAGATGATCAAGTTTTGATCATTTGAAAATTGGAAGCGGGCCATATATAATTATATATATACACGTAATCACTACTCATGTGTTCAAACTAGAAAGTTTTCAAGACCAAGTCTACTGATCACGTCGTAATGGACCCTGACAATGGGAATTTTCTAAACTGCAAATTGGGTAACTGTACGTATACATAGTTATAAATATATCGATCGTCTGGGTATAACGTCACATCTAATGATAATTTAATTAGTTGTTTTAAATGAATTATTAATGCTGTTGGCTTGCTGGCTCACGAAATTTACCTCGTATATGCTGATGCAACGGAAATGATCATCACTCCTACTACATATATATTTATTTATATGCATGAGATACTACACACCAAATCCCGTAGATCATGAAAATGATGTCCGATTTGGATTATGTCATGAATGATTTCTCCTTAACTTTCTTCCCATGTGAAATTGATATATATATATATATGTGTGTGTGTGTGTGTGTGTGTGTGTGTGTGTGTGTGTGTGTAGCTAGTTGAAGGTGGATTCACATTCACAAGCTGAGCGCTAGAGCCATATATAAATTGATGATGATGGTGGTCTTTTTCTATCTTAAGTAAAAATTTCCCGAACACATAAAAAGGATGAACGACGAACTCATGAGTAGTACTCCATGTATATCTTGACTGCCAAGAAGATAAAAAATTAGCAGCTGGCATCTTCAATGTATCATGACTCAGTACTATAGCAGAAGAAAAGGTTTGGGCCTTGTTTGGCTAGCTGTGATCCGATCGAGTACACATATATATATTATTGTAACCAATTTCTTTCATGAGTGCACGCATGTGTTAATGGTCGTAATTAATTATTTACTAAAAAAGGCTTAATAAATTTCTGTTTTTTAGAAAAAGATAGATGCTTTTGGGTGAATTAATTCTGGTGGAAGAAAATATATAGCTTCTATTCGCATAATTTGATTTTCTCCGATCCAGCATTTGAGCTCAAGAAATGGGCTGGTCTATTATAAGAAAATTGTTAATTTACGATCCTTTATTTATTTTAATTGATAATAATCTATTTTAATAAAAAAAATTGTTTTATTATAAATATTTGATTATAAATATTTATTTTTCTTATAACGTAAGAAGGAAACCACTACCTCGCTGATAAATACATATAACGAGTTTCTAAAAGAAAATTGAACATGGAAAAGATAAAGATTGATAACTGGGCCAGTAGGGGCCTGTATATTATAATATATATGGAGCATATCTGAATTCTGATTCAAAAAAAATAAAAATTGTACACCAAGAAGGTTTTAATATATATACATATATATTAATTAGTAAACGTAGTACTGTATGTTTACTTAATTCCAGTTGATCTATTACTAGTTAATTAATGCCTCTTTCACACCCCTAGTTAGCTAGCTTTGTTTAATTTAAACTTGAAGTAATCATGAAGCTGCTGCAATTTAAAAGTGAAACAACAATAGCATGGAAATTGTGTTGATAATTTTCAAATTGTTTATTACGGGACCACCATGCAGGTTGAATCAAGGTGATCATGATGATCTACTGATAGCTAGTAGCCAGCTTTCAATTGACATTTTTTTTAAATAAAATATTTATAGAAAAATGTCTGGGCCAAGGAAAATGATCGTCAACTTGTAAGCTTTCCTATGGAAGACTGAAGTGTACGTGTCGACATGCCTACTAGCAACTATAGCTAGCTATTAATTTGTTATGGTATATATATATATATATAACAAATTATAATTAATTATTACAACACAAAGGGGTCTTTCTCTAGTACTAGCTAGTGGGTGGGGAAGTTTGGTGCTATATATCAGTCTGTTTTTATACTAGAAAAAATGTATACAGTTTTTTATTATTTACACAATCTTTATATATCATATTTTATTTTATTTTTTTTATTAAATATTTAATATATAAATAATGAATAAAAAATAAATTTATTTTAAAAAGAATACTTTTAAAATAAAAATATTAAAAAATTAAAAAATAATTAAAAAATAATAATGTATAAAAGTTGAAGAAATTATATAAAACAATCCTTTATAATATATATATATATATATGTAATATTGGTTTATAGCAAAGCCGGTCAATCTGGTTTGTACTCTTGTGCATAGCCGGTCAATCTGGTTTGTACTCTTGTGTATATATATATATATATATATACATACACACACATGATATAGCTATATAGAGACGACATATATTCAAATCAATTAAAGAGGACTTTAGAATTGCTCAGAACGTGAAAAGTCGAGGCATATATTGAATTACATGGTACTTTCTCTCATGGACAAAAGTGACAAATGATTCTGACTAGGGAATATATTAAAGCGCCGAATTCCAATCTTCCAATGTGATTGAATGTATCTTTAATTTGATACGTACAGACTAAAGTTGTTAAACTAATAACTACTACTGTTTCCACTGCATTCGAATTCCGCTTTATTTCCCCCCCTTTTTTTTTATTATTATCTTAACCAGTAATAGATTCTCTCCACAATATGAATTACTAGCTATTGTACTCAGGAGAAGCACAGATCAGCTCATCCATCGATCTTTTTCCCTTGGTACATGATCATGTAACGCTTCATTTCATGAGAAAAATTATGAGCAGCTAGGCGCATTTTATTAATTTTTATTAAATGTTCCCTAAAATTTATTCTGCGCATGCGCATCAACAACTCGATCGCATGCTGAATAAAAATTAAAAAAGTCTGGAGAAATGAACTTTAGCTACGAAATTAACACATAAATATTCTAGTCTTTTATTGATTACAAGTAAAGTAAAGCGGCTCTTCTAAAAATTAAGATCCAAAGCGCGCAGCTTATCTATAATTAAAGCCTCATTGACCCCAATAATTAAGGAGCGCATTCAAGTCATGATCATTAATTAATTATTAGTCGTTTATTTCTACGTCTCATTCGGCCATGAGTACTACTGCATGCCAATATTCTCTTAATTGTGAAAACCCAGCCATCTAGATTAATGTGGGCACCAACGACCATAACTCATAAATAGGATGATGACCAGTAAATTAAACGTTTGGAAATTTCACAGAAAACGACATGAAACCATTTAATTATAAGCTCAAGTCAGTTATCAGTTATTTAATGTTTTTATACTTTTATTGATGTCTTCGTCCATCTTTCTTTGTTTTTCATGATCCATATTGTCAATGAATACTGCTTTTTAACCAAGTCTTATCCACAGATTCCACAGTACCACACCCTCCAATATAGTCCAAATCCAATTAATTATTTGTTTTTTAAATACTAGTAATTTCGGAGGATAGAGTACATTACAGTTAGGGCTAGCTAGCTCATTGTATAAATTTTTTGCTGTATTTTGTTTAGTTAAAAGTTAAATTTTATCACAAATAATAATATTTACTGTGTTTTCTAGTCGTAAATAATAGTATTGCGACGAAAAATTAGACATTTGCAACGAGAAATTAGTCTTATTATCACGTCCAAATACCTGTGATTAACTCGCGATTTTCAAAACGTGACAAATGATTTTTTGCTAATTTTTACGATGATTTTAAGATTTTTTTACAACGATTTTAAAATTTTTTGCAACGACTTATCAAACTTTTTGTTTATCTTAATCTTCTAATTCTCTATCTTGGTCATGACTCATGTATAACATCACGCACGTTTCTTCCTTATCATCTTTTAATTGGTTTTAATTCATACTGTACGCGGTATACGTACGTACGTTCAAGCAGACTAGCAGTCAATTGTGCTTTGCTAAAGTCTGAAATGCGCATTTCAGACTTGAGCTACTTTGGTATTGGGACTAATCTAGAGTTGACTGATTTTTATTTTTTATTTTTCCTTTTCTAGCAGAGTCGACTGAACTAGCTGAAAAATGTTTCTCAAACGAATCGGCCATATATATAATTTGATCAGTACTTGAAAATATTGGCAGATTCATGCAGGTCATATAATATAATTCACGGTCATGACTCATGTTCGTAGCAGCTAGCTAGCAGATTCTGACGAAACTTCTGGGGCTTAATTACTTTAATTGGATTGTTTACATGACTAAGTTGTTTGGTGTCTGATCCGAGTACATTAAGATATATATGTTTAACAAAATGCCTGGTTATAAATTAATGCGATTTTGTAGGTAGTGGCCGTCGAGCAGATCATCATATTAGTTAGCTTATAATTAATAGGTATATATTATAAATGATTATATATCCTAGTTGTAGTATATACCATATATGAATATCAACACGACCAATTTGAAAATCCTTGGGCTTATAATTTTGTCCAAAATTATGCCATTCATTTCTCCTAACTTAGACGCCCCATTTAAATAATAAAAGTATTAATAATATTAAAAGTATTTTATCTCATTTTATTATTATATATATTTTTTTTTAATTTTTATATAAATTTTAAATTTAATAAACAATTAAATTTTTTAAATTTTTAAATAATAATAATATTAAAAATAAAAATTTATCTCAATTTATTTTATCTCAACTACGCATTAAACAGTATTTTACCCCTACGCGAGACATCATCCACTATGTCAGGGGTGGAATTTCCATCGCACTTTACGATTCCAAAACAGCCTTCATTTTGCACTAAATAACAGGAATCCCACGAAATTCAAATAAAATAAGCAGGTCTTATCACATTTGCAAAGTCCTCATCGGCTCCAAATCCCATAGTCTGTGGGAGAAAAAAAAAATGTGGGGACCTCATAATGCATAAAATATACTTGGTTCGTCCTCAAATTAATTAACCAAAAGTCTAGGGGCGAATTGGTAAACGAGCTGCTTATAAATCCATTTCAACAAAGGCCCAAAGATATGACTCCCTCACACACAGACGGATTAGTAGTCAGTACTCTTTCACAAAGATCATGGGTGGCCGCCCTCTTCCAGTTTTCTCAATGAAATCGCCATCTTCTACCTTAAGCTTCACGAAGATCAAAACCCTGATCCATAACCTCATATTTTCACACGTGTGCCGCATCATTCGAGCTTTATCCAAAGCCAAAACCATCCTCATCGAGATTGTTAAGGAAGTTATCGTCGAGCCCATCCAATTGACATACTCCACCGACAAGAACAAGTACAAGTACAAGAACAAGAAGTTATTCGTCGGGTCATTTAGGCTGCACTATAACTGGGGCTCTTCGCATGTGGTTCCCGTACCAGCGCCTGTTTTAAACGGAATTCCCGATTCCCATTTGTACTATGACTCGACGTGGAATTCCGTTCTTCCAAAGTCGGAGCAAGGTGAAGTCGACGGCGGGGAGGCTCATCTTTCCGGCTACCTCCAATGGCTTGAAAAAAAGGTTGAAGATGATTCTACCGGCGACAAGGATATCGTTAACGACGTCGATCAGCTTGCCGAGATGTTCATAGCAAATTGCCACGAGAAGTTTAGGCTGGAGAAGGTAGAATCATACCGGAGATACCAAGAAATGATGGCCAGAAGCATTTGATAATCATCCATAACATCAATGCTAAATAGTAGAATCTGATTCCAAGAGTCCGGCCGCTGGGCGCTGGATTAGCTAGATGAAGCATGTCAGATATGGTGTGTGATCTGTTGTTGTACTTTTCTACTTTCCCATTCTTTGATGTTAAATTTGTAGGGGTACGAAAGTACACTGCATGATTTGGAGGGATTCAGGTTAAAAGCTAGGTTTTTAATAGAGTTCGTCTTTTTCTTTTTAATTTTTTCTTTTCGTACGTGATCCTTCTTTTACTTGGTTTTACGTGTTTAGGGTCTGGAGAATTGTACATGATGGGTGTACTGTGAATTTGTGCAATTCTGCTAGTGAATTTTATATGATTGTGCTGGACACGACTTGTTAGAAATATTTTGAATATTGGATCGTTAAACGTATTAGTTAAAACATTGTAATAAAATATTTTAATATTAATATCATTTTATAAATTATTTTTAAATAGTTATATATAAAAAAAATTATATATAAATAATTTAGTTTAAATTAAAATTAAAAAATAATAAAAAATAAAATAAAATGTCAAAATTTGATATAATCGAAATATCGATTAATACAAGCCAATACGACCTGTATTTAGATAAGGATAAGTACAAAATATGCTTATTTTTGTATCAGCTATTATTTCAATATAATATAAAATTTAAAACACTACTTACAAAGTTATATATATTGAAAAAAGTGATACATATCCAATATATTTTATAATATTTATACAATATAAATTATAAAATAAGAATATTTTTATATATTATCTTATAGAAAAATAAGAGGAAGAAGTTCTAGTAGTACTATAAGAAGTATATAATACTATTCATATAAAAAAAAGTATCCTGAGAGTATGACTTCCCCAAACATTATCCACTCTTATAATGTTAACATCGGTTTACAAAAATATCAATATTTTACCACACATGTATATAAATTATTGTAGAATGAACTGCGAATTTATCATTCCTCGTGTATTTGTGGGCTGTGGCGAAGTCCTTTCAACGAAATTTTCCCGATGTCAAGCAAGCAACCGACAGTGTGCATCCAATTCAACTGCATTTTTTACTTGAGTTAAACTGTTGGTTCGGATGGGTGCAAAATGGTTACTTGAGTTAAACCGTTGGTTCGGACGGGTGCAAAAACCATTTTGCACCCATCCAATTAAATGACGCCACGTAAGCAAATATTAGTGTGAAATTGTGATCTAGCATGCATTTAATTATCAATAAATCTTGATGGAAGGCTGCTTATACGCGCACACCCAAATGTAAACAGTATTTTTACTGTTTATTGTGCGATCACAACCCAACCAAACCCACCCCCACCCGCCGGTCGAATCCCCCCACCCCTGCGTCCCTCCCAAAACCAACCCAAAACGCCATTCATTCGGGTCCCAAAAATCTCATATCCGACGTTTATTATCGACGACGAGCTCAGTTTCCAAAAATGTGATTTTTTTGTTGAGGCCTAGTGAGCGACACCGAAGATTTCGATGGAAATAATGGTTTGGATCTTACCGATGTCGTCGGGTCGAAGAAGCTCGAGGAGCTTGTCGTGGGAGACAACAATCTCTTGGGTCTTGCCTCCGGAGAAGCTTCCGTTGATGTCGCCTATTATGCCCAAGGCTTGCTGGAGACTGAAGGCCGTTGAGGTACATGACTCAAGAATTAGAGTGGGGGATAAGGGGTTAGGGCTAGGGTTTTAGAGGGGGGCACTTGGTGGAAAGGGTTTATGGAGCTTTCGAAATGGAGCCCTGGTGAAGAATCGAAGATTGCGGTTGCAGACGAGAGACGAGAAGGGTTGGTCTGCGACTACGAGTTTGAGTGTTTGATGTGAAAAATCCTAGAAGGGAATTTTTTGGATATCTGGGGATAGGATGAGAGACGCCGTGGTAACCGCCTTATGTTATAATCGGACGGCTGAATTTGGCCAAGCTGATCGGCTGTGGGAGAGACGCAGGGGAGGAGAGATTCCCGGGAGGGGTTGTCATCGCAATAATTGGATGCATGCTAGACCACGATTTCAACTAATGTTTTCTTACGTGGCGACATTTGATTGAATGGGCGGTTCACAGTAGCACTCTTTCTACTTACCACACTTTACAAACATATATAGTACACGCCACAATCAATGTCAAGCTGGAAATTAGAGTCATAGGCTGAAGGATAACCAGCATTAAAGGTCCTAGTTCTAGCACTTTTTTAGTACTATAATATTACGGAAATATGTAGCCAATTATAAAAAATAATTTCATAAATATTTGATTTATAGTGATATAATTTATTAAATTATAAAATATTTTTATTATAAAATAAAGTTAACGAATTACTTCAACCAATTGAATATTTTCATATAATCTGTTAGTAATACTCTAATACTTATACCCATTTTAAGCTGGGATATTCCATAAAACTGTGGACAAGTTGGATCAAAATGCCATTTTAAATAATTAAGGATTGCTAGAGAAAACAAGGTACCATATATATATATATATATATATATCATGATAAGTGTATTTCGGACAGATTTATGTGCATAATTAATTGGATCCGGTCCCCAATTTTAAATTAGGTTGGGTCCTGTACTTATTATATTCGTCATTTCATCTCGGTCAATATAATTGAAGTTTATAAAGTTACGGAATCTTGGTAATTTCAAGAGATATATATACATGAGCTCATTGCTGATTGTATACATCTTTAGCACATGTCACCTTTGTGAACTTATCTACATGATGATTTGCCAACGCAAGCTGCTCATTATAAGTTTTGTGATTTTTTCATCGGTGTCCTAAGCCTGGAAGCGACCAAGTGTCGACTTCGTCAATGTATACGCATCTCTCTCTCTCTCTCTCTCTCCCCCATTGTTAGTTGGAAAATATCACAGCTTCAGCTTGGATCCAAATTTGGAGTAGGTCCAGGGTCTCTCTCGCTTTTTGTTACCTGTTGTCATATAGTGATAGCAGTGTGGAGCCCAAGTTGATTGTCATCTCTTTGAATTAAAGCCGTTTCATACTGCCAGGATAAACTCGGAATTTAAGTTAGGGGAAGACCAAGTATTGAGATATTTAATAAAATAACAAAAAAATCCCTCAGTTTTTGTTTTTTAAGGTAAGCTAACTAGGGGGACAGCCATGGTCCACCCTCTTGGCCTGATCTTTTCCTGTTATCCTCCTTATAGATATGCCATACAAAATTTTAAAAAATAGGATAGTGATCAGGATTTTTTTTTTTTAATTTCTAAGCAAGCATATTATATTAAAATAAAAGATGATATATATTAGAGGGGGTGGAGCTCCCCAACAGGATACTCTAAAACAACAACAACCATGTAAAAGTGGAGATCATAATTTAGAAGGCTGTCAAAACTATATTAATTATTGAGTAATGTTATATAAAAGTAAATTTATATATTAATTTGTGTATCAACACATGTTTATTGGCTACTTTCATAAAATTTAATTTTCTGACTAATAACATTAAATTAGTATATGTATTGATGTGTAGAAGTGTAGAAATGCTTGCAACTAAATTTTTCTTTAATTATTTAGAGGGCAAGTTCAAAAGATGTGAAACGGCAATCAAAAAGGCCCCCGGCTACATGCGTGCGTACGTCATTATAAAAAAAAAAAAGATATTTGTAAGATTTTAATTATAATTAAAAAGATTATTTAGGATAAAAATATACTATTTTTATTATCAATAATTCTTTTAATTATATTTAATTATAATTAAAATATTATAAATATATATTTTTATACTATTTAAACTTTATCTCGATCTGTCGGTATTAATTACAAATTTAGAGACATGAACTGATTTTGTGTAATGATTTGAGGTTGGTCATTTCAAGAACTCCATTCAATTTTTCGACCACTACCATAGTCACTCATTATTTTTTAACTATATAATAAGTTCACGGGATCCAAGCCTTTTGAAGCGAAATTAAAGCAGCTTATAGCCTTATCCTCATGACCCACTTGATCCGTATAAGTACTCATGTACTCATGGTACTTACGTTGAATTATGTGGCTGATACGATAATTACAAGTAAACCAGCATCAATATTGGTCTAGAGAGTCATTAATAGAATATTGTTCTAATTTTGAAATCCGAGACAAGCTGAAAGTGACTTTTGAAAGTTTATTTTCCGACCAATATATAGTACGTCCTACTCTTACCTCCACATGATGATATATAGCTTAAACCTCCCAATTATATTGCGAAACATTAATATTAATTTCTCCAATCTTTTTCACGAAGTCATGCACATGAGCCAAACATGGTATAGTCTCCCCCAACCTTCCACGCAAAATACGCTCCATAAAAAAGGACCAAGACGTTATTAGGGTATCCATTATATATATATATATATATATATATATAGAGAGAGAGAGAGAGAGAGAGTAGAAAAATCTAGAAAAAGAAAAATATTGATGAACGTCTATGATCATGACAATTGACAACTACAAGCACATGCACTTGACGGATGTATAGATTTAAATTATGACAACTCTCAACGCACATAATCTCACAAAGGCATACTTTTGCCGTATCTGGACATTCATCAATTATTTAATTCTGACTACGTTAATCCAGGTCAGGAAGCAAGCACATGAGGCTAGGGTGATCACTTAAGGATTTGACTTTTCTTTGTGTGAATGCTTCGCTACCTTCTTTTATTGGTTGTAGAATATTATATTTTCATGAAGTACCCCCACGAAATTGTATTAAATTCTGGGCCTGCCATTACTTGCACTTAAAAATTCAAACTTCAATACCTGTAATGAGCTAGCTGTAAATCATTTACTAGTTTGTTCTCTCCATTAAAATTGACATGAGTTGATGATGTTTCAGGAGTACCTTTCCTTTTCCATTTCACCATATAATATCATAAACTGAAGATAAGATAACTAGATAAGCTTGAGTTTTCTTTGAGGACATAATACAGATCGCCAGGTGCAAATTACTATTTCAGAGCGCCTAAGATATATATTCATAACTATAAGAAAAATTAGTATTTGTATTGACCCATTATTTACGACAATAAAAATTATTTGCGACAAAAATATATACACTCATTTTAGATAAAAATAATCATTTCGCTAAAAATAACTGGTTCTATATAAATAATTTTTGTGTAGTATCTAATTGCTGCTCGACTAACATGTAAACTAGCTAGCTAGTTAATTAGGCCTCGGACTTAGGTTGGGAATTATTTTGAAGAATGATCTGTAGATCATATAGTCTTGAAAGAGTAGATCAAGGGGATGATGAGGAGGCACGTAAAAAGGTGAAGGGTACTTTAAGCGCGCATCATGCATCAATTGATGCTAGCTTCTTTTTTCCTTTTTATGTGTTTCTTTATTCCAAAATTTCTTTAGCTAGCTGCTTTTTATTTCAGATAGAAAGAGACGAAGATAGCTTTAGCAGAGGGACTTTAATATATTGGTTCCTTTGGTCTCCTTGTTTCCTTATATATAGACCGAGGGACTTTAGTATATATGCCGGCAGGATGTTGGGATTTTATTCTCGTATTCGGATAAGCAGCTTGCATCGCAGGCTACCTCAAGTCTTTAATTCTGGCCGGCCAGGGCCTTTACACTATAACTGGTCTACATATTCAGCCCATCGGTTCTCCTTTAACGCATGTGGTGCATAAATAGCAGAACCGTTTACGGGCCGACAGTGTCACATTAGAAGGCAATAGGCTTCTTTCACCAAAATATGGGCTTTGTCACTGCAATAATGAATCCAGTGATCTATTTCAGCCATAGGCCCATAACGAACCGGTTTCTTTTAGAATCCATAATATTAAATGATAAATTTATAAATAAAATATAATAAATAATTTATAATCATCTAATATCACATCATAAAATAATGAAATAATGATAAAAATAGGGGTGTAAATCGATCCGGTACTTCAAGGATGATAGATTGAATTTTTGGTCTATCATTTTTTTTTTGGATTTGACCAGTAGCTATCGGTCTAGTCAAGTCCGATCAATTCGGTCTAATTATTTTTTTCTTCTTTTTTCAAATAAATTAATGAAATAATTTATTTAAATTACTAAATTTAAATTAAGTAAGTTATTAATGTGAATCATGTAACTAACTCATTAAAATATTTTATATGGTCAATGCTAATAAATTAGATAAAGTTTGCATCACTAAATATGCAATTACTATATAAAAATAAATTTAAAAATTTAAAAATATTTTCTAAATATAAATAGGAGTTCAATCTCATTCAGTCCAAAATTTATAGATCTTGGGATCGGATTGAATTTTAGGAATCGAGACTGACCAGTCTGAAATTTGGTCTAGTCTAGACCGAATGGTTTGGTTTGGTCAGTTTTTTTGATCCGGACCAAATTTCTTGGACCCTAAATGAGAAAAAAGATAATGAGTAAATAGTATCAGTAAATAGTGTGCATGAGACATGTCATCCCAATATCAATTTGGAATATGCCTCACCATTGGGCTTCTTTGGCCCGCTACTGTTTTAATAGTTTTATTCATTAAGGATAATCATTGTTTTATAAGAGAAAAAGAATATAATTTTCTTATTTTACAACTCTACTCAAAATAAAAGGAAGTAAGTTTGTAATATTTAACTCTATTTTTTATGGAGTGGTATGATTGTATTAGTTTATTGAAAATGAATTGTAAATATATCATTTCCTGAAAAGAAGATATGGCAATTGGTTAATATATATCATTACCTGTAAATATATCATAATTACCTGTTGAAATTCCCTTTTTACCCCTGTATGTTCAAATATTTCTAACAATTTCAATCAAACTCGTTAGATATCAATCGTGTAAATATTCATAAACATGTAATGAATAAATTACTAACTATTAACACGTCGATTGGTTACGAAGGGAAACCCTCTGAAGAACTCTTCAAAGGTAAAACCCTACGGGGCAACCAAACCAAGGAAAGTCATTTTTATTGATTGAAAATCAATTTACAAGTAAACTATTCAATTACAAAACATTTGTCAATTGATTCCCTTACTTGACCGGATAAACGACCCGTTTATCCCTACCGCAGTAGCAACCAGAACCTCTGACGATCTTCAATCTATGCCTTTCCTACTGGAACCTCCAGTGGTTGATCACGTACATCAATCAACGATTTTCCTCCGACCTTGAAGCAAAATCACACTTCACAAGTGTATGGATCTTCTCCCTTAAATTTTCTTCGCTGTTATTCCTGAGAAAGACTCTCCAATATCTCAAGGTAGATGCTCTGGTCGAAAAACTTATCTATGGTTATGGTATAACTTCATTTAAATAGTCTATCCAAAAAGTGCTGCTGAAACGCGTCTGCTGACAGGTCATCCTTCATCAGAATCCGTCTGCTGACAGGTTGCTAACAGACTTCCGGATTTACTTTTGCTGTTTGAATTTCGAATTTGTCTTTTGAGTTTATCACTCCAGATTTCGAAATTCAAGCTTTTAGCCTTTTTACCAGACTCCAAGACTCCTAGATTGACTTAAAAAGCTATGGATAAACTCCATAGTTTGAATTACACTTATCTAAAAATTACAATTTAAAGATAAGACTCCATCTTATCTTATCAGAATTCAAATTGAATAATACAACATTTTCAGCTTTATCTCATTTGAATTCCACCTCACTAATCCAAGTCAATTTGCGTTTTCAATCTCCCCCTTTGGCTGATTGGTGACAAAACATTTTTGATGAATGTGTAATTCCTATGATCACAAAAAAATAATTAACACCGTCAATTTTTGTAAGATGGTCATCAGCATTATCCATAAGATTTCATATGTCCATGAGATAGATTTTATAATATGTTCAACATTGTTCCAACAAACAAATTGGTTAGGAGCATATTAAAGAAAGTCACTAAAGTTAACAAAACAAATCATGCAAAGTCATTCAAAATGATCATAGCAGCAAAATATCATAGTAGCAGCTTCAGCTCCAGCTCCCCCTATCTCTTTGCTGCTCCCCCTTTCTCATGTCTCCCCCTTTTTGTCAGCAATATCAGACAAAGACTATCAAAATTCATCAGCACTTTCGGGCATCACATGCTCAGTTAGATGCTGAATGTCATTTGAGAGTTGAGCAATCTGATCGTTGAGAGATAGAAACTCTGTTTTGTAGAAATCTGCCAAGCTGTCCAGCTTTTGAGTGAGCAAATGAAATTGCTCCTGAAATGGAGGTGGCTGAACAGTGGGTTCTGGTGGAGAGGAGACTGACTCGGGCTCATGGGAGCTCTTTTTGGACACATTAGGGCTCACGGAATGCCTCATGGAAATCAGAAAGTTTACCTTGAGATTGATGTAGCAATGAAGTGAGTTTGTTCCCGAAGTGATGAGTGAAGCAAAGGAGATGAAATGCCCAAGCTGTGGGAGGCTAGGGTTTCACGGAACCCGTAGTGCAGAGAGCCGAGACACAGAGGACGTTTGAGAGGGTGAGAGTGAATGAGGTGCCCGCGTGGAAGAGTACTTTGAATTTTAAGTGGCCTAGTCCTGGTCACGTGCCATGACATTGCGGCAGATGCTTTTAATTTGTATAGTCCTACTGGGTTTAAACACTTAGGCATTCGGCACAGAGAGGACATATTAGATTGGGATTAAATCACACAGCATGCTGCTTTAAGTGCACTCAAAACTCATTCTTTCAACAATGGTGGCTAAGCTACTCATGACCTGTTCACTGTGAAACCTCAAGACACCCTAAGATTTTATTCTCAAAGACTGCCCTATATGCACTGTTCACTTACTGGTTAAATATATATATATATGCAGAAATAGATATGCAGAATTTTGTGGTATTTTTTTTTTAAAAGAAATGCCTATATGCAGAATTTTGGCAAACAAAACATGTGGCAATGATGGAGAGAGCATGCTGAGAGATATCAAGGGCTAATACATGTGTTCTTCACAGAATAAAGCCAAGACCACACCTCCTCTAGGTTGCACATCCACATAAGATTTTCACTCCTCGTAAAATCATCAAAGTCAAGGTTCATGTGAGTGTGTGAGTGAGCAACTTATGAAAGGTAGCCACATTTTCTTGATGATTTTATTGCTTAATTTTTATTCATGAATTTTTTTTTTCATCATTTTAATAGGAATCTTATTTTTAAAGATGCTCCCAAGAGATTGTCACCCACTTTAAAGCAAACTTTATGCTAGGGCCTAGATACATCTTTTTCCACAATGATAGGAGCAATGATTTTTTCTATAAGAACTTCCAAGGTTAGATCCGTGTGGGGTGTGAGTCTTTTTCCACAATGAATTTCACACCGACTTTTTCTATATGGATCAACAAGTGGTGTTTGGCAAGGGGAGACATTTTTCATACTTGTACTAGGTTCAACTAGTATTAGTCAATTTAAAGTGTGGACTTTCTCTATGATGAGCATCTCACACATAATCAGCCCCCCCCTTTTTTTAATCAAATAAATGTGCATTCACCCAAGTTTCTCACAGTGTATTAAGAGTGAACCTTTATTATGACGACCCATAGGGTTAGAATGCGCGATGTGGGATGCACAACACAAGAATATTGCATGAGTGCAGGGATTTATAAAGTGATGTAGACATGTTCAAGCCCTTCAGCCCACGATCAACCATGCACTCTAATATCATTTGGGCTGAAATACTATCTGTCAGCCCCCTCCTTTTTTTTTTTTGTAGGATGCAATCAGAAGTTTCAAAGTAATGAAACAGCAAACAAAAGAAAATGCATATCCTAGACGAAGAGATGATGATTTTTTTTTTGTTTTAAAACCTTTTTTTAATTTTAATTTTTTTTATAAAGATATATTTGACGGGATGTTGCAAATGCCAAGGGCTTTCCTTAAGAATTCAAACCTTAAGCCGTCTAGAAGTTTAGTGAACAAGTCAACCAATTGATATTCAGTGGAAACATATTCTAAGGACACTATTTTGGATTCCACTAAGTCTCTAATGAAGTGATGTCTAATGTCAATGTGTTTGGTTCTTGAGTGCTGCACTGGATTTTTGGAGATATTAATAGCACTCGAGTTGTCACAATAGACCATCATGGTATCTTGAGGGAACCCATAGTCTTCTAGGACCTTTTTCATCCATAATAGCTGAGTACAACAACTTCCTGCAGCTATGTACTCAGCCTCGGCAGTTGACAAGGAAATTGAGTTTTGTTTTTTACTTAGCCATGCAACTAGATTTCCTCCTACATAGAAACAACCACCCGAGGTACTTTTTCTATCATCTGCATTTCCAGTCCAATCAGCATCTGAATACCCAGCAATAGTTAGGTTGGTGTCTCTAGTAAACCATATCCCATAATCCACAGTTGCATTAAGATATTTTATTATCCTTTTTACTGCAGTGAGGTGTGACTCTTTTGGATTGGCCTGGAACTGAGCACATACTCCTACGCTAAATGCTATATCAGGTCTACTGGCAGTGATATATAAAAGACTTCCTATCATGCTTCTATAAAGAGTAGGGTCAACACTCTTACCTGTAATATCCTTGCAAATTTTCACTGATGTACTCATAGGTGTACGGGCATTGTTTTTCCCCTCCATGCCAAATTTTTTCACAAGATCTCTAGCATACTTGGATTGAGAGATAAAAATTCCATCTTTGCATTGTTTTACTTGAATTCCCAGAAAAAAAATTAACTCCCCTATCATGCTCATTTCAAATTCAGATTTCATTTCATTTGAAAACTCATGTGCTAGGGACTCAAGTGTAGCTCCAAATACAATGTCATCCACATATATTTGGGCGATTAAGAATTGCTTACCTGTCCTTCTTATGAATAAGGTTCTATCGGCCTGCCCCCTACAAAATCCGTGCTCCAGGAGGTAAGCTGTCAATCTCTCATACCAGGCGCGAGGTGCTTGTTTTAGTCCATAGAGTGCCTTCTTCAACCTGTAAACAGAATCAGAATGTGAGTGGTCAACAAAACCTTTTGGTTGTTCGACATATAACTCTTCTTGGAGTATGCCATTTAGGAAGGCACTCTTGACATCCATTTGATAGAGTTTGAAGTCTAGATGACAAGCAAGATCTAACAGAATTCGGACAGATTCCAGCCGTGCTACTGGGGCAAACGTCTCATCGAAGTCGACCCCCTCCACTTGAGTGTATCCTTGAGCAACCAATCTTGCTTTGTTCCGTATGATTGTTCCATGTTCATCGAACTTATTTTTGAAGATCCATTTAGTCCCGATTATGTTATGGTTCTTTGGTCTTGAAACTAGTTCCCATACAACATTTCTAGTAAACTGATGGAGTTCTTCGTGCATTGCATTGATCCAACTCTCATCTCGTAGTGCTTCTTCTACCTTTTTGGGCTCGACCTGCGACAAGTAGCACACAAATGAGACTTGGTTAATCACTCTTTTTCTTAGTCTCATACCTTCATCTAATTCACCCAGTAGATTTTCCCTCGGATGATTATTTGTCACTCTTGATGAGGGTTCCCTTGATTTGAGTTTGCTCTTTTCTATGTTCTCTTGGTCACTTTGTTCTTGAGCATCTTCCTCACTTGTTGATGCAGCCCCATTTAATTTTTCCAGCTCTCTCATGGTGACTTCATCTGAGACGTCATCTACAACTACGTTAAAAGATTCCATAACAGATTTTGTGCGTAAGTTGTAAACTCTATAAGCCCTACTGTTTGAAGAGTAACCAAGAAACCAACCTTCATCACTTTTGCTCTCAAATTTATGATTGTTCTCTCGGTCTCTTAAAATATAACACTTACTACCAAAAGTCTTGAAATACTTTACCGTGGGTTTTTTGTTTTTCCACAAACCATAGGGAGTTTGCTGTGTGCCGGGTCTTAGGATTACTCGATTCAAGATATGATTGGCAGTGTTAACTGCTTCTCCCCAAAACTGTAGTGTCATTTTCTTGTTGCTTAGCATGGTCTGGGCCATCTCTTGTATTGTTCGGTTCTTTCTCTCTACCACTCCATTTTGTTGTGGAGTAATCGGTGCTGAAAATTCTTGGTGGATTCCCTGTTCATCACAAAAAGTAGTGAAATTAGCATTATCAAATTCCCTACCATGATCGCTACGAATTCTAGAAATTGATTCTTCCCTTTCTATTTGCAGTTTTTTAAACAGATTTTTTGCAAGATCGAATGCTTCAGCTTTTTCTCTCAAGAGGATGGTCCATGTATATCGTGTAAAGTCATCCACAATCACCAAGATGTATTTTTTTCCACCCATGCTCTCGGTTTGAGTCGGACCCATAAAATCCATGTGCAAAAGTTCAAGAGGTCGAGAGGTGTGAATGAGGGAGTTTTTCTTGTGTTGTGTTCTTGTTTGCTTCCCTTCTTGGCATGCTCCACACACAATTTTCTTGTCTTTCATGGCTCTTGGTAATCCATCTACCACTTTTCTTTTTGAGATTTTAGCTAGATCTCTGAAATTGATATGCCCGAGTCGTTGATGCCATAGTTCAACCTCATCTAGCAAGGCTCTATGGCAGCTCAATCTTGAAGTTGGAGACACTCCATAGCAATTGTCCGTGGTCCTTAGGCCTTTTAGCATCCATTCTCCGGCTGAATTGAAAATGTTGCACTCCTCTTTTGTGAACTGCACAGAAAAATTTTCATCACAAAATTGGCTTATACTTAATAAATTGGCTTTAAGACCATTTACAAACAAAACATTTGATAAAACAGGCAATCCAGGTATTTCAACACTCCCTTTTCCTTCTACAATGGCTTTGCTTCCATCTCCAAATGTTACTGTGCCTCCATTTGCAGGTTCCATCTCTTTGAAGAGTGTTTTATCTCCAGACATATGCCTTGAACATGCGCTGTCCAGGTACCAAAACCAGTTCTCCTTGGCTTTAAGTGCCGTGTGAGCTATGTGGCCTACGGTCTTGTCTTTCATCACCCACTTTTCTTTAATTTCCAGCTTGCTTTTCTCATTTTTCTGAGTGCATATCTTCACTAATTGACCAAGTTCACGACTCACAAAATGAATTTGATGACTTAAATCATCAACTTGATTTTGTAAGCTTTTTCTTTTTCTTTTTGAAGTTTTTCCAGCTTTGGTTTTCTGCGCTTGAAACAAGTTAGAGCAATGTGGTCTTATATGACCAATTATTCTACAATTATAACAAATAGGGGTCTTCTTACCTTTATACTTACCGTTTCCCACCAAGTTAGGTCCTGAGCTTTTGCTAGAGTTTCTGGGCTGGGCAGCGTTCGGCATGTCAAGAATATTGTGGTTCTCCTTTTCACTTTTTTGTACAAACACAATACCTTTGGAACTTGATGCACCAGATGATGGTATTTGTTTTTCTTTTCCTTTGGATGCCGCATATCCTAGACCCGTCCTATCACTGCTTGACTTTTGGAAACTCAACATTTCATTTAACTTTTGTGTTGCTGAATTTTGATTCCATTCTTGAGCCCTTTGTAATTTTTGTTCTAATGCACACTTTTGATCTTTTAATCTTAATACTTCAACTTCAGACACTTTTAAAGCCTCACACAAATTGTTTTTTTCATATTCTAAAGCGGTAAGATTATTGTACAGCTTTTTGGTGAGCTTTTTCAACTTGACTACCTCTTCACATACTTCATTATAGGCATCTTGAACACACAACTCTTGATCGGCATCGACTACAGCAATGTCCGAGTCACTTGAGTCACCACCACTTTCAGATTTTGTCACTAAATTTTCAGGTAAGTCAGTCACACTAGATAAAAAAGTCATGAATGATTTTTCATCATCTGAGGATGATTTTTCACTTTCTGAATCCGAACTATCACTTAATGACACATTCAGTGCTTTCCCTTTATTTTTCTTATAGTTCGGACACTCTACTCTAATATGACCATAACCTGAGCATTCATGACATTTTACTTTGTCCCTTTTCTCAATTTTTTCTTTGTTCAAATTTTCGGTGTCATTTTTCTTTGCTGGAAATTCTTTAAATTTCTTTTGTTTCCCATTTGTTTTCTTATTGAACATAAATTTTCTAAATTTCCTAGCAATGAGGGCTATATCATCATCATTTAGGCTTTCCTCACCACCGCTATCCTCAATTTCTTCTTTCATAGTTCTCAAGGCAATGGACTTACCTTTTCTTGGTTGAGGGAGGGAGGATTCATAAGTTTGTAGGGACCCGACCAGCTCTTCCACTTTGATTGTGTCCAAGTCCTTGCTTTCCTCAATAGCTGTAACTTTGGGTCGAAATCTCTCAGGTAATGACCTCAAGATTTTCCTTACAACTCTTGAGTCTTCAACCTTCTCTCCAAGATTGAACCTGGAATTCACAAGATCATTTAGTTTAGCATAGAAATCATTAAAGCATTCATCTTCATGCATCTTAATTTCTTCAAATCTAGAGGTTAGCAATTGTAATTTTGAGTTTTTCACAGTCTTGGTTCCCTCATGTGTAATTTCCAGTATATTCCATGCCTCTTTAGCTATCTCACACATGGAGATCCTTTTGAACTCTTCTTGTGATACCGCCATGAATATGGCGTTCAATCCTTTGCTATTAAAATTGCTATTGCTCAATTCATCCTTCTTCCAGGCTTCTACACTAGTCTCGGGTCTTTTCCACCCAATTTCAACAGTGTGCCATACCCGTTCATCCAATGATTTGAGGAATGCTCGCATGCGTACTTTCCAATATGCATAGTTCTCACCATCAAATTGTGGTGGAATATTCAATGATATCATCTCTACCAGGGGAACGAATCACACTTGGATGAGTGAACCCGCTCTGATACCAATTGAAATTTCCTTTTTACCCCTGTATGTTCAAATATTTCTAACAATTTCAATCAAACTCGTTAGATATCAATCGTGTAAATATTTATAAACATGTAATGAATAAATTACTAACTATTAACACGTCGATTGGTTACGAAGGGAAACCCTCTGAAAAACTCTTCAAAGATAAAACCCTACGGGGCAACCAAACCCAGGAAAGTCATTTTTATTGATTGAAAATCAATTTACAAGTAAACTATTCAATTACAAAACATTTGTCAATTGATTCCCTTACTTGACCGGATAAACGACCCGTTTATCCCTACCGCAGTAGCAGCCAGAACCTCTGACGATCTTCAATCTATGCCTTTCCTACTGGAACCTCCAGTGGTTGATCACGTACATCAATCAACGATTTTCCTCCGACCTTGAAGCAAAATCACACTTCACAAGTGTATGGATCTTCTCCCTTGAATTTTCCTCGCTGTTATTCCTTAGAAAGACTCTCCAATATCTGAAGGTAGATGCTCTGGTCGAAAAACTTATCTATGGTTATGGTATAACTTCATTTAAATAGTCTATCCAAAAAGTGCTGCTGAAACGCGTCTGCTGACAGGTCATCCTTCATCAGAATCCGTCTGCTGACAGGTTGCTAACAGACTTCCGGATTTACTTCTGCTGTTTGAATTTCGAATTTGTCTTTTGAGTTTATCACTCCAGATTTAAAATTCAAGCTTTCAGCCTTTTTACCAGACTCCAAGACTCCTAGATTGACTTAAAAAGCTATGGATAAACTCCATAGTTTGAATTACACTTATCTAAAAATTACAATTTAAAGATAAGACTCCATCTTATCTTATCAGAATTCAAATTGAATAATACAACATTTTCAGCTTTATCTCATTTGAGTTCCACCTCACTAATCCAAGTCAATTTGCGTTTTCACCTGTAATTAGCAATTGGTTCATTGGTAGTTTAGAAGAAATGATAAATATTATAGAAGTGAAAGTTTCTTTTTTCCTATTTTCAATGACACCACTAGTCTCTCAAGTATGAAGGAAATAATGGTTTTTACCGGCCTTTCGGAAGATAAATAGGCTCAAAAAAACTCCCACCCAAAGTACTTTCGCCCAAATAAAACATTAGGGGCATCTAACTAAATTTGGCAATGGCACTTGAGCTCGTACAATTTCGACAAAAATCCGGAAATAATTGTTGAAGTTGTCCCACATCAGTTATAGAATAAGCTAGCGGTCAATTTATAAATGTGAGAGAAAACTTCACATCTTGAACTAACTTTTGAGGTTGAAAGAGACTCAAGATCACCCCCACTAGTATCAGAACTAGATTCTACTAACACTTTCTGACCTAACAGTTTACAAGAGAAACAATTTGTCACTCCTCCGATCTAGGCTCCGATATGTGAGAGAGATATTGTTGAGATTGTCCCACATCTCTTGCACTCAACAAGCCCCGTGCAAAATATTTGCTATTCGTACCATTTTTTATTATTATTATTATTTGGTGTTTCAGCACTTCATCAATCATATTAACTAATTTAGGGCCTGCTGGAACGATGGAGGAACTTTGTACCTAAAAGGTACCATAACCAACAATACAACAAGCTACATGACAACCCAACATGCAGCCAGTTCACCCCTCTCTACTTTCCATCTCGCGTATTATGTCTTTAGCACCGAAAGCCATTTATCTCTTCCGATCCTTTCAATTTTCAGCATCGGACAACATGCGTATTGCAGCATAGCCCAATAATTGCATTATTATATTATATTAAGCCCTCCCCAACTGGATCGTGTGTTGCTATAACTTGCTACCTGCGCGCCAACATTGTCGAATTACAAATCTTCGACCATCCTTACGCATTCAAGGTTAAATATCAAGTAATTGACGCTAAATTAGTGTAGTACTCTCGACTCAAATTAACCAACAACAGATCGACTTTATGTTCACGCAACGGCCTAGTTTACTACCAGTCCAACTTCAATCCCAACGTAATAGCACTGGCCACCAAAAATATCCTCACTTATGACGCGAATGAATGCGGTGGTAAAAATTAAAGAAAATGATTCTTCAAATCATATAGCAGTACTGCTACGTACGATTCATATCCAAATGCGAATGGTTGAAAGCTTCTGGGTTTTAATATATTATCTTTTTATCTTTTATATTCGATCGGTAACAAGACACAGACTAAATGAAGTTAATCGAGATTGAAAGAAATTCGATTGAATTGCAACAAAATTGGAGCTTTGGCATTTGCTTGGTCAAAATTATGCTCTGATATTCAACTCCATCGATCCATTGCGCTTATAACGTACAAGAACTATTCCAAAATCATATATGTCTAGTCTGCTGTACTTATGTACACTTTACCTACATTTAACTCACAAGGCCTCCTATATATTAATGGATTGAAACTTATACAATACATAACAAGCACAATTAATATATAAGAACTTATAGGTAGCTAGGTACGTAGTTAATTACTCTAGCTTAAAAAAGGATATTAATATATATGTATAGAAACAGATCAATTAGATGCGGACTGAGGAAAGTACTTCTCTTGCATAGAGTGTTCATGAGGTATACTTCCCAGATCATCATACGCCTCCAACGCTAGCTACTTATTCTGTGTAGGATTGGGGACGCTTGCCGGCGCTTTCCTTAAGCTTGGCTCCACAGCTTCCTTGGGCTCTTTCCACCTAGCTCCATTGATCTTGTTTTGACTTGTTGATATAGAAGCCGTAGAGACTAGCAGTTTCCTTGAATATTGAATTGATCTTTCAGATCTTGTGACACTTTCATGGCATTGACACAGCCAAGAGCACATAAGGATTTCAACTAGAATCAAAACGAAAAGAGCAGCCTGCAAAGGTCTGCATGAACAGATCTTCATCAGGCTGGCAGCTCAAATACTCATGAAAATAAGATCTTCTAACATCGATGGCTTAAAATGTACAAGGAAGAGACTAATTAGAATGGAAGTGGGTTATATACATATATATAAATATACATAACATATATTTAGTCATTTGTTAAGACTTAAGAGGCGCGTATGGGCCTACTCCACGTGGTCTGTGAAAAACCTTAGCCATGTGTATACTAAATAAAAATTTCATCGAGCGAAACGTCGTTGGTTCTACTTTCAGGCAGATCGAGGATGCATGCAGCAGGCTGTGTTGCGTTTTGATCTAGAAGTTATGAAAAGAATATATCAAAGACGTACGCGGCCGGCTTGAGTTATAATTTACTTGTTTGATTTAAATGTGAGTCAGAAAACCGATTGGTCTTTTTGGAATAACTTAGCGGCCGGGTCAATGAGAGTAGCTAGCTAGAGATCAGAACAAAACAAAGTTCTACAAACCAATCACTTCAAGCCAAGGTTCATTCTATGATTGAATGACCAAAAACAAAATCATGTTGGAAATACAAATCCACTCAGAGAAGAATAGGGTACAGAGTCGGTAGAAAAAATCTCCAAGATTAGATTCCTTAGCAGCTATAGTTAATATTAGTACATGTTTAATGAATATATGTTGGAACTTGGAAGCCGCGGAACATGTGATGCTGATTTGACTAATATTACTGTTTCCGACTTGGATTATTGAAACTCGCAATCAGAGATTAAACTATCTCAATTAGTCATGTGGTTAAGCACGTGAAACTGAAGCAAGCATAATAATTATTACATATATTCACCTCATGCATGGCTCTAGTACTAGTACTTCATGAAGTAATTCAGCCTGCTATTATGATCATGAACATATAATATAGCTATGGGTATGACTGCCTTTTCATTTTTTTACAGAAAGTTTTTGGCTTTTCTCCCCTTCTTTTGGTCCCTTTTAACTTGCTTTCAGCTTAGCTCAATTATGCCTGCCAAAGTTCTAATCGCTCAGCAAGTTGGTTACGACGTACCATCCTGCTGCATACTGCAGTGTGAGTCAGTGGAAACCCTAGAGTTGATTATTAATTAAGATGGTGATCAAGATCCCACCATAGCATGCATGTGGAGTCTTTGACCCAACTAGACTTCATTAGCTGTCTCGTCAGCTGCTTATAAATTAAAATTAGTCTTCAAAATCCACATATCAATGGGTCGTTCTTTGACAATATTATATAACTCTCATGCCGTTTTCCTAGAAGATCTATACATTCGTTTCGCATGCAGGATTGAATGATGGGATCATGGGACGTTACGGGTATGACCATGGAACCCAACAACTTCAGCAAGATTAATATTTTGTAACTATCCGGCTTGGACCAGACTAGGAGTGGGCAGCGAAATATCCTATATTCCGCATACCCGTCCTGTTCGTCCCAACCCCACTTGAGTGGGGCGGTTAATCCGTCCCGCATAAAGGAGGATGAAGCACCCCGCTCCATTCAACCTCACCCAACGGGCGCTGGGGACGAATGGGGGTTACCCCTGCCCCTATTTTTCCTGTCCTGTTATATATCATAGATATATATATAATTATATATACGCATACATGTATAATGTAGTAAACAAACAAACTTTCACTGTTGTTGCCCATTGCTAACGAAGCACAGAGAAAGAGAGAGAGTTAGGTATCAAGGGATTATGTGAAGATTGAAGAAGGCTTGAAGGGGGGCATTTTAAAATCTCAGACAAAACGCACTATTTTAAAAAACCCCTAAGCATAAAATGACGCCCCCTTCAAGTACTGATCAACTTTTGCATACCCCCATCTCTCTCTCTCTCTCTCTCTCTCTCTCTCTCTCTCTCTCTCTCTCTCTCTCTCTCTCTCTCTCTCTCTCTTTGTGTGTGTGCAACCCATCTCGTTTCGAGTCTTCGATGATGACAACGAAGCCTCTCTTCAACCTGAAGACTTTGACGATGGCAATGATGACTTCGTGGTTGATTTTCAGGACAACGACGTCTTTTTCGACTCTGGTATATATTACTATTAACCTTTATCTTTGATTCTTTCTAGTGTCCAAGATTGTTTATAATTTTATAGATGGTTGATTAATGATTTTTAGTATTTATGGTTTTAGACTTTATAATGGCTTATAGATCTGAGGGGACAGATAAATTCTCTCCCAAATACGTCCCCCGCTGGAGAAATGAGGTACCCCCACCCCCGCACATGGGAGGCGGGAAGCGGAGGAAATTCCTCCACTTCTGCAGAGGGCGGAGCGGAGGGCGAATTTGGAGTGTTCCCATATTCGCATAGCGGGTAGCACCCCTAGACCAGACCCAATCAGTCAAATAATTTATAAATTCAATGAGAAATGTATTAGGAGAATATTTCGAATATATATATAATTATATATATTAGTTATGCGTTTATGGTAAATTAACTATCTATGCTCAACAGTGCAACACCATACGAGACCATAAAAATGTGAAGATAATATAACTCAACCAAACATATTGTGATGCTTTAGAATTTTGAGTCACTAATTGTCGTGGAGACCTTAGGGATCAGCCTTGTTGTACTTAGGGGAAAACCAGCCCATGCTCCACATAACAGAATAAAAAAAGGCACAATTAATAAATATATCTTCATCTGAGGATTAGAAATATTTCCATGTTTGGATCTAGAAGAAATATGTATGCGTGTTTTTAAATAGGAGGACCAATAAGTGAGAAATAAATGAAGGAGACGATGTTATAAAGATTTCTTTCTGGTTAGCTTCCCGGCATTCCTCCAGCAAGCAACATGTTGCCGTCATGTTCTGTCCAATTAGCTTGCCAACTATTCAAAATGTAATTCAGGATGGAAGAGAAGAGAGGGGAGTAGTTTCATGTAAGGCATATGGTCGCTAGGCAAGAATATTTTTATTCAGGTAAAATGATATAATTCTTATTAGAGGGTTGGTTTTATTAGAAAACCAAATGGGGCGGTTACCAGATTTTCACTTAATATATACATACCTATACATGCAGCTCACTCTCACAAAACAGAAAGCAATAAGATGAATTGAAAACAAAGAAAATGCAAGGACATTGGGAATGCATGCAGCAGCCAAAGCAAATCTGATTTATCCTGCAATCCACATGCTGCAGCAAGAACAAATGAAAAGATGCAGACCAGAGCAAGAAAAGAAGAAAGCAGTAGCAGCATGGAGAAAGTGTTGATGCAGAGATTAGGGGTCTTAATTAAGGAACCATGTGGCTGCACTCAATCAGAATAGAGAACGGAAACCAATGTATAAAGTAGTCTCTAGCCATGCTGTCCATAAAGCTGTGAAATATTTGCTTGTAAAGTTAGTTTTTGTAGAAAGCCTTCTTTTTACTTTTGTAAAAGTATATAATAATGGTTTGAGCATCACCAGAATTCATCAATGAAACAGGGATTTTCTCTCCATTTCCTTGTCCATTTTTCATTTCACTTCCTGTTTTAACATGGTATCAGAGCAGGAAATCTCTCCTGCTACATTCCTTTAAGCTTGCAAGCCAATATCCTATTTCCTCATCTCATAAGACATGGCATCCCCTTCCCTTTCCTCTCCTCTTTCATTTGAGAATCCAAATAGTCCATTCTTCCTACATCATAGTGACAATGCCTACATTGTCATTGTATCACCTCCATTGATTGGTTCAAATTACATTTTTTGGAACAGATCATTTATGCTATCCATTTCCATAAAAAATAAATCAGGTTTCTTAGATGGCTCCATCTCCACCCCTGATTTAACAGACCTTTCCTATGTTTCATGGCTGAGATGCAATAATATTCTCCTTACATGGATTCTGAATTCTGTTTCAAAGGACATTGCATCCAATGTCTTTTTTATGACTTCAGCTAAACAGGTATGGAATAAGCTTAAGGAACGATTTGCACAACCTGATGAGGCTCGAATCTATCACCTCCAACACAAACTGAGTAGCATTGTACAAGGACACCTATCTGTAAATGACTATTTTACACAACTTAACGTTGTTTGGGAAGAATTGCATAGTTACAGACCCCTTCCATGTTGTTCTTGTGGCAAATGTACATGTGATGCTTTAAAAAATGTTGGTGAGGTTCAACAAGAAGACTATATTTTTAAATTCTTGATGGGGTTAAATGATAGTTATGATGCTGTGAGAGGACAAATTATTTTGCTAAGTCCTTTGCCTTCGTTGGATAAAACTTTTTCACTAATATTACAAGAAGAGAGATAAAGGCAAGCAGGGAATGCAGCCTTGCCCACCTCAGAACCATATGCCTTACTTGCCTACCAAAATTTTCCAAAGAGAAAAGATAAAACTAAGCTAGTGTGCCACCATTGTGGTAAATCTGGGCACACAAAAGATAAATGTTACAGGTTGGTGGGATTCCCACCAAATTTTAAGTTCACTAAGCAAAGACCTGGAAGCACCTCTGCTGCACCATATTCTGCAAATCACATTGCTGCTCAAGTTGTCACTTCACCTATGGAGACTACTCCAAAGGTCCCTCAATTGAACCTCTCTCAGGCACAGGCACAGCAGCTAATGGATCTTGTCAATGTTCAATTTCCTCATTTAAACTTAGGGCAAGACAAACCAGTATTACCAAATTCTATAACTCCAGAACCTGATCCCTCCACCACTTCCTTCTCAAACTCTACAAGTAATCATCATGGTCTCTCCATTTTCATACCTAAAAATCGTGCTCATCTCAATGCTGTAAATACTTGCAAACATGACTCACCTCATCACTTGAAATATTCTAATATCTATGGGACACCATGGATCATAGATACAGGAGCCACTGATCATATAGTGTGCTCTACTTCATTCATTGATAAAATGTCTCCTTGCATACAAGCCTTTGTGCAACTCCCAAATGGGACAAGGACTCAAGTCACATACATAGGGACTGTGAGGTTGTCAGATTCATTGTTGTTGACCAATGTCCTTTGTGTACCCTCTTTTACCTTCAACCACATCTCAGTTAGCAAGCTCACTCAAAAACCAGATACATGTCTATTTTTCTCAAATAATATTTGCTTCATTCAAGTCATTTCTTCATGGATAACGATTGGGCTTGCTAAAGTTCATAACGGCCTCGATTACCTACTGCCCCCTTCCCATAACAGCAACATCAACCCTTCCTTGACTCTCACCAATCAAGTTCAAGTCAACCAAGTTATGATGCAGCAAGATTTTGATCTGTGGTACTTTAGATTAGGGCACTTATCCTCACAAATGTAAAGTCCAAAGACTTATCTTGTTGTAAGATCTGCCATTTGGCCAAGCAGAAACATGTTCCTTTTCCTTCAAATGTATCCACTAGTTCAGTACCATTTGATTTAATCCATTGTGATATATGAGGCCCATATTCTCATACATCTATTCAAGGCTTTCATTACTTTTTGACTATTGTGGATGATTACTCGAGAATCACTTGGGTGTTTTTAATGAAATTAAAGTCAGACACAAGACCTATTCTGCAGTCCTTTGTTCAGTTAATCCAAACTCAATTCAACAGCAAAGTTAAAAATATCCAGACTGACAATGGCCTTGAATTTGACATGGTTAATTTCTATAAAGATAATGGCATCATTCATCAAAAGTCATGTGTGTATACCCCTCAACAAAATGGTGTTGTTGAGAGGAAACACCAACACCTCTTAAATGTCGCCAGGGCACTCCTCTTCCAAGCTAAATTACCTATTCCTTTTTGGGGAGATGCCATCTTAACTGCAGCTTACATCATCAATAGGCTCCTCACTCCCCTTCTCTCAAATAAAACCCCATATGAAAAACTTTTTTCATCACCACCTTCTTATGATCACCTTCGAGTCTTTGGTTGCCTAAGCTATGCCAACACTCTTAAACACCAAAGAACCAAGTTTAAACCTAGAGTTAAGCCGTGCATATTCCTGAGATACCCTGCAAACATTAAAGGCTACAAGCTCTATAACTTGGAAACACACTTCACCTTCATTTCTAGAAATGTGATCTTCCATGAATCCACCTTTCCCTTTCACTCCTCCCCTTCTATTCTTTCTTCACTTGAAAAAAGGTCAGGCAGTGATCTCACTCGACCTTCGCTCGACAATTCGCTCCAGCGAAGACCAGACAGTGATCTCGCTCAAACCTCGCCCGATTATTCGCTCGAGCAAAGGTCAGGCAATGATATCGCTCGATAATCGCTCGACAACTCGCTCGAGCAAAGGTCAGGAAGTGATCTCGCTCAACCCTCGCTCGACAACTCACTCGGGCAAAGGTCAGGCAGTGATCTCGCTCAACCCTCGCTCGAAAACTCGCTTGAGCGAAAGTCAGGCAGTGATATCGGTGGACCTTCGCTCGATAACCCGCTTGAGCGAACTGTTGAAACAACCCCCCTTCTGATCTGTTTGTTCCACAGTCTACATTACCTCAACCTCCCATTAACCCTACTCAACTCCTTACCTCATCTCCACCCCTACCCCTTCAAAGATCCACTAGAGAGAGGCACAAACCTGCATATCTCCATGATTATCACTGTCAAATAGTAAAAACTATACCTCTCAATCCCTCCCTCCCATCCCCAACACTTCATCCACTCAATCAACATCTCAGCTATACAACCTTTCCCCATCTCACCAATCTTTTTCTGTTTCCCTTTCTTTAACCTCTGAACCCAACTCCTATAGTGAAGCTGTGAAGTTTAAACATTGGCAAGATGCTATAGATGCTGAACTTAGTGTTTTGGAAGACAATGAAACTTGAACTGTTACTCCCCTTCCTCCCAATAAAACTGTCATTAGTTGTAGGTATGTGATTACGCCCAAAGAATAACGCGGTCGTTTGCAGTATAGCTTTGGGGTGTCGATTCCACAAGGAGATGGATTGAGAAATTGAAAAACAGTAATGAAATTAACAAAAAGATTAAATGAGTGTGATAAGTAAATTTTAGAGTGTGATGTAAATTAAAACTAAATAAGTAATTTGAAAATTATAAAAATGAGACGAAAAGTAGAGCGTAGGGAATTCCTTGTGTATTTGTGGTATTCAAATTTATTCTTAATTCATTGATAACTCAATTAAGAATTCTATATCCAAATTTTTAATCGGAATATATAACATTAATAACCAAAATTTAAATCAAATATAACTCTTTGAAAAATCATTTTTCGCGCTTAACTCTCATAAATTGTTATCGATATTGAGAAAATCCAACGACGACAATATACCCAAGAGGCGATATTGCAGCAGAGAATTAAATCAATATAAATAATCAATTGCTCCAAACATAATTATAGAACTAATTCACTCAATAGAAAAAGCATGACTGAATCCATAAACGAAATAGATTCTATATTTATTTGAAGACGAAAAACATCACAAATAAATTGAGAATAATAGAACAAAAGAGTTTTAATATTTAAAGACCAAATACATGAATCAAAAATAAATTACAAACACCATCACACACACAAGTTCATCCCTAACCCTCCTTGAGAATTTAGTTATACATATTGAAAATATGCAACAAAAATTCTCCAAGGGATAATATGGAAGAGCCAACCATTATTTTCTTCTCTTCTTTGGTTTTTATTTTCTTTTCTCAAGCTCTCAAAATAATGGTTCTTCCAAAGCATCCTCCCACACTAAGCATTGTCTTAGAACACACACCCCTCCCTTCTATTTATAAGCATCCTTCATGCAAGTTGTCATGACAAAATCATCACAATTTCAACTTGTTTTGCCATGTGCCATTCTTGAATCCAAGTGATTTGTGAGTTGTCATTTTGATCATTTGTTTTCCCACCATGCATGAGCTGGATTTTGCTTGTAGGTTGAGTGTTTCAATTTTGCTTCTCTATCCATTAGTTGTCTTGTATGACTTAATATCTTGTGGTCAAATAATTTGTCTACAAGAAATTTGAGTGCACTTGATCTTGCATATGAATTGATCATTGAATTTCCAAGTTGGTGTAGGAGTGCTTGCTGGAAAATATTATGATGACATTTGGATTTGATGCAAGTGGCTGAAACATATCCAGGAACGTCAAGTGCAGGTGCGTCCACTTGATGGTCGATTTTGTCTTAGATTGAGTGGATATCTCTTCAAACATAAAACACAAAAGTTATAGATATTTCTCTTGCGGTTCTATATCATCTTGAATCAGCTCACTCGGAAATTTTATGAGAGAGTTATGCCCATATTACGAAAAGATGTCAGAACTGTCTAAAATTCTGCAATTATCTTCATTTGCTCCTAATGTCTCCATTTGTGTCCTAAATCAAAATATAAGAATAATGAGTATATTTAGGCATCAAATAAGAATAAAATATTAAACATTAAGAGAGTAAAATATGGCATTTTATATTCTCATCAATATATTAAATCATGCTTATATCTATCTCAAGATAAATGACCAATAATTTTAATAACATGAGTTATATCCATTATTTTCTCATTTCTTTTAGTATTTAAATAGACTATTTAGAGTGCATTTTTGTGCACTCATCACACCCCCCAACTTACTCATTGCTAGTCCCTAGCAATTTTCATGCAAAATGATGAGAAAGACCAAATAAAATCACACATAGGGGCCATCAAGACACATTTTTCAAATTTACATATCAAAACAATCTTAGAAATTCAATAACCCTTTCATAAGTAATTCAAATATAGCAATCCACAGAGTGTGTATGTGTTCTAAACTATTTTTATCAAATCAGAGGTTTCGACACATGCAACATTAGAATATCTTAAGTAAAAAGGTTCAACTCCATAACTCACGGGTATAGAAGTGTTTCACGTATGGGTTCTCTCTATGGAGTTGACAAAGGTGTACATTTACTCTCATGGAAATTTAGCCAATTATATATAAGTAACAAGTAAACATTGATCTTATGATAGGAATACTAACAAATGAGATTTCCACCATTCTTTTCACAAGCATACTTAGGATCGGAAAAATCAATACAAAGGGTTGTAATGTGGCTTAGGGTTGGGGTTTATAAGAAGAAAAGGTGAAGAGGTTTCAAAAACTTCCAAGTATACACAAAAAGGAATCTGTTAAATTTTTCAGTAGACTATACTTTCCTTTTGATGTACTTTTCAATTTTTTAGATTTTTGACTAAGTGCACTTTTCCATCTTCTTTTGCCACTGGTGTCTTCGCAATTTGATGAACTCCTTCATGAATAATTTGATGGACACATCTAGCACCATGCCATTTTTGTCATGGTTTTCATTTTTTTTTTAAATGATAATTTCACACCTAGTACACACTTGGAAGTACAATGGTAGGAAAATATAGTGTATAAGCTATACTCCAATGTGGAGAGGTATGGATGATATAGATATGAAAATAAAAGGCCATATGTGTATATTGGCTCAAAATTGGCTGCTAGGGATCTATGATGAAAAGGCTCAGCTTGAAAAGCTCAAACGTTAATCTTAAGTTGACTTTCGTCATATCCTAAGTATATCCACCATCTTACCACAAACCATGTAATGATATTCTCAAAAGAAGTGTCAAATTCAACAGATCAATGGATACTTATCACAATTTCTGTATTTGTAAGCTCTCAATTCTCACAAAATTCACACGAATACTTGAGCAAAATAATTCTTTAGTTACATGTGTCAAATCACCATATTACCACAAAGTTTGGAGAAGTGCATAAATGGTTCTGTGGATGCTTTAGCAAAATGATTTAAGATGGGTTTGTTGAATTCACCAAGATGGTTATGAATGAGCATGAGTATCATGTGTGAAAAGATGCCTGTGTGAAAAAAATTTGACAATTTTTTATATATTGATTGAAATATGCCACAGAGTTTAAATAACAGATTTGTATTTCCACCCCCCAACTTAAATGAAACATTATCCTCAATATTTAATAATCAAAATTGGATGGGGAGTAACTAAAAAGGGTAGGATACACCTGATGTGTGATGTAGATAGCTCGCTAAGCGTCAAAAGTAGTGATCTGAAATGACAAAATGATATTATCCTGCAAACAAAAATAAATAAAATAGTAGTAAATAAAAACAAAACAAAACAAATAAGATGATAATAATAATAATAATAATGATGATAATAATTATAATAATAATAATTATTATTGTTGCATGCTGTGATCAAAGTTGGTAGACCAAGTTTACAACCGGACTATCTTCCACTCATAGAACTGTTCCTCCTGGGTCAAAAATGAAACGCTTATTTGCCCAATAAACTCGGTGCTCGAACTTCACAGGTAGGTGGTAAGGTTTAAGATTAACTTTGGTTACTTGCCCACTTGAAGGAATTTGTTTTTCATTTTTCTCAAGCAACTCCTCAAACTTCGGTTGCCAAGCCTGTGTGCTATAATCTTGAGTATTGTAAAAAATTGCACAAATTTTAGCTACATCAGATGAATTACTGATAGGATTATACTCAAAATCAACAATAAAATTCTCAAGGGGATCAGAATCATGAGTTATGAAAACTTCCCTGTCTATGAGTGAGTCAATCCTATATATCTGCTGGCACTCGTGATTCTTCACAGTTTCTTGTGCCATATGTTGACCATGAGGTATAGACTGAGCTTGAGAAGGGAACTTACCTTGCTCATTTACACTCAAGAAACTCGTTATTTTAGATACCTGGCTCTTTATCTCCTTTTGTTCTTCAACAACCTGCATAATTAAAGACTCAAATTTTTTGTTAGTCTTACCCTGTACTTCAACAAATGCATGCAAAGTGTCTTCTAAAGAATTTCTAGAAGATTGAGGTGCATGGTATGATGCAGGATATGATCTAGAAGGTTGTGCAGGCTGTTGGTTTTCAGACTTCCAACTGAAGTTGGGGTGATTACGCCATCCTCTCATGTTAGCATGTGTAGGACAGTCTTGGGCATGATGATCTACCCCACCACAGACAACACATGGTCCAAAAGATTTTGCATGATTAGCCATGTGTGTTGGTTTTGAGTTTTTGGTTTTCAATAACTCTAATTCTCTAGTGAGCATTTCAACCTTAGCCTTAAGGTTATCCTCTTCCCTTAGATGGTAAATACCACCACTCGGCTTTCCTGTAGGTCGTGACCTGTTTGTGCTATCAATAGCACTAGGTCCAGTCCAAGTATGAGCTTTTTCAGCAAGTTCATTGAGGTACTCTATGGCCTCACCGGGATTTTTCTGTAAAAATTCTCCATTGCACATCATTTCCACGAATTGACGTTCCCTGGGCATAAGCCCTTCATAGAAATAACTCACTAAGCGCCAATTCTCATATCCATGGTGGGGACACATACTCAGTAATTCTTTAAATCTTTCCCAAGAATCGTACAAAGTCTCACTATCCTTTTGTGCAAAGGTAGAGATTTATCTTTTTAAAACATTGGTCTTATGTTGGGGAAAGTATTTATTGAAAAACACTTGAGTCATCTCACTCCATGTTCCAATAGACCGTGGTCTTAGTGAGTACAACCAACTCTTAGATTTATCTTTCAAAGAAAAAGGAAAGAACTTTAGTCTTACCGTGTCGTCAATGGTATTTTGACTGTGGAATGTTGCAACTACTTCCTCAAATTCCCTAATATGAACATAGGGGTTTTCATTTTCTAGACCATGAAAAGTCGGAAGTAATTGTATCATTCCTATTTTGAAATCTACGTGACGAACATTAGGTGAGAACATAATACAGGATGGTGTGGCTGTTCGTGCGGGATGAAGATAATCTTGGAGGGTTCTAACAGGTTGGTCCACGTGTTCACTCATCGCGTCAGAATTGAAAGAATTATCAAACAAGCGATTAGAAAAATTAGATTCTGAATCTGATTCTAGCACGGGTCTACTAGCAAACCGTCTAAAAGCGTCTTTGTACCTGCGCATGCAAAGTAAAGAAAAGCGTAATACTGAAAAAAAAAATTACGAAAAGAAAACTAAAATAAAATAAAGATGCAGAAAGCTAAAAAGAAAATGAACGAAGCTACTGCTCTTTTTTTTTTTTTTACAAACTACTAAAAAAATCTACAACTTCTTCTACCGTCTCCCCGACAACGGCACCAAAATTTGATTACGCCCAAAGAATAACGCGGTCGTTTGCAGTATAGCTTTGGGGTGTCGATTCCACAGGAAGATGGATTGAGAAATTGAAGAACAGTAATGAAATTAACAAAAAGATTAAATGAGTGTGATAAGTAAATTTTAGAGTGTGATGTAAATTAAAACTAAATGAGTAATTTGAAAAATATAAAAATGAGACGAAAAGTAGAGCGTAGGGAATTCCTTGTGTATTTGTGGTATTCAAATTTATTCTTAATTCATTGATAACTCAATTAAGAATTCTATATCCAAATTCTTAATCGGAATATATAACATTAATAACCAAAATTTAAATCAAATATAACTCTTTGAAAAATCATTATTCGCGCTTAACTCTCATAAATTGTTATCGATATTGAGAAAATCCAACGACGACAATATACCCAAGAGGCGATATTGCAGCAGAGAATTAAATCAATATAAATAATCAATTGCTCCAAACATAATTATAGAACTAATTCACTCAATGGAAAAAGCATGACTGAATCCATAAACGAAATAGATTCTATATTTATTTGAAGACGAAAAACATCACAAATAAATTGAGAATAATAGAACAAAAGAGTTTTAATATTTAAAGACCAAATACATGAATCAAAAATAAATTACAAACACCATCACACACACAAGTTCATCCCTAGCCCTCCTTGAGAATTTAGTTATACATATTGAAAATATGCAACAAAAATTCTCCAAGAGATAATATGGAAGAGCCAACCATTATTTTCTTCTCTTCTTTGGTTTTTATTTTCTTTTCTCAAGCTCTCAAAATAATGGCTCTTCCAAAGCATCCTCCCACACTAAGCATTGTCTTAGAACACACACCCCTCCCTTCTATTTATAAGCATCCTTCATGCAAGTTGTCATGACAAAATCATCACAATTTCAACTTGTTTTGCCATGTGCCATTCTTGAATTCAAGTGATTTGTGAGTTGTCATTTTGATCATTTGTTTTCCCACCATGCATGAGTTGGACTTTGCTTGTAGGTTGAGTGTTTCAATTTTGCTTCTCTATCCATTAGTTGTCTTGTATGACTTAATATCTTGTGGTCAAATAATTTGTCTACAAGAAATTTGAGTGCACTTGATCTTGCATATGAATTGATCATTGAATTTACAAGTTGGTGTAGGAGTGCTTGCTGGAAAATATTATGATGACATTTGGATTTGATGCAAGTGGCTGAAACATATCCAGGAACGTCAAGTGCAGGTGTGTCCACTTGATGGTCGATTTTGTCTTAGATTGAGTGGATATCTCTTCAAACATAAAACACAAAAGTTATAGATATTTCTCTTGCGGTTCTATATCATCTTGAATCAGCTCAATCTGAAATTGTATGAGAGAGTTATGCCCATATTACGAAAAGATATCAGAACTGTCTAAAATTCCGCAATTATCTTCATTTGCTCCTAATGTCTCCATTTGTGTCCTAAATCAAAATATAAGAATAATGAGTATATTTAGGCATCAAATAAGAATAAAGTATTAAACATTAAGAGAGTAAAATATGGCATTTTATATTCTCATCAATATATTAAATCATGCTTATATCTATCTCAAGATAAATGACCAATAATTTTAATAACATGAGTTATATCCATTATTTCTCATTTCTCAGATGGTTCTCTTGAAAGACACAAAGCTCGACTCGTTGCCAAGGGATATACTCAAAAAGAAGGTTTTGACTTCCAGGAAACATTCAGTTGAGTTGCTAAACTTACCACCATTTGAGTGTTCCTTGCATTGGCTTCTATTCATAACTGGTTTTTATCTCAAATGGATGTACATAATGCTTTCTTACAAGGAGACCTCAATGAGGAGATTTACATGGAAATGCCACCATGTTATCACACCCATAGAGAGCAGATTGAGGGGGAGAAACTAGTATGCAAGTTAAACAAGTCCCTCTATGGACTCAAACAAGCATCAAGGCAATGGTACTCGAAATTTTCTAACTCTCTCACCTCTATTGGATTCTATCAATCTAAATCTGACTATTCTTTATTCACTAAAGTTAGTCAAAAAGGATTCTTTGCACTCTTAGTCTATGTAGATGATATCATAGTGGGTGGCAATTCTCAAGATGAAGTTGACTCACTCAAAACTTATCTCCACAGCCAATTCAAAATTAAAGACCTTGGACCTCTCAAATATTTCCTAGGTCTAGAGGTTGCAAGATTATCTTATGTAATCAATATCTGTCAAAGAAAATATTCTCTTGAAATTCTAGATGATTCAGGATTGCTTGGCACCAAAACAGCTTCTACACCCATTGAATTGAATCATAAGTTGAGCCACACCACTAGTGAGATTCTACAAGATCCCACAGTATATAGAAGGCTCATTGGAAGACTCATTTATTTGACAATCACCAGACCAGACATCACTTATGCTATAAATGTCCTGAGTCAATTTATGGATACGCCTTCACAAACTCACATGTACTCAGCTTATAGAATTCTCAGGTACCTCAAAGGATCAATAGGCCAAGGCATTTTTTTGTCCTTAAGATCATCCTTACACTTAAAAGCTTATAGTAACTCTGATTGGGCTGTTTGCTCCGAAACAAGATCTGTCACAGGTTTTTGTGTATTCATTGGAGATTCATTAATAAGTTAGAAATCAAAAAAGCAAATGACTGTGTCTAGGTCTTCAGCTGAGGCAGAATATAGGGCATTAGCTTCCACAAGTTGTGAAATCATGTGGCTCCTTGGTCTGCTAAGAGAATTCAACATCAAGCATGAGCAATCTGCTCTCCTGTTCTGTGATAACAAAGCAGCCATTCACATCACAAGGAATCCTATTTTCCATGAAAGAACTAAACACATAGAATTAGACTGTCATTTTGTTCGAGAAAAAGTTCTAGTTGGAGTCATCACTCCTGTCCACATAACTTCGAAATTTCAATTGACTGATATCTTCGCTAAGGCTTTATCATCTTCTGTTTTCCAGTTCTTATTGTCCAAAATGGGAATCCTGAATATCTATGCTCATCTTGGGGGGAGTCTCACAAAACAGAAAGCAATAAGATGAATTGCAAACAAAGAAAATGCAAGAACATTGGGAATGCATGTAGCAGCCAAAGCAAATCTGCTTTATCCCGCAATCCACATGCTGCAGCAAGAGCAGATGAAAAAATGCAGATTAGAGCAAGAAAAGAAGAAAGCAGTAGCAGCATAGAGAAAGTGTTGGTGTAGAGATAAGAGGTCTTAATTAAGGAAGCATGTGGCTGCACTCAATCAGAATAGAGAACAGAAATCAATGTATAAAGCAGTCTCTAGTCATGCTGTCCATAAAACTGTGAAATATTGGCTTGTAAAGTTAGTTTTTGTAGAAAGCCTTTCTTTTTACTTTTGTTAAAGTATATAATAGTAGTTTGAGCATCACCAGAATTCATCAATGAAATAGGGATTTTCTCTCCATTTCCTTGTCCATTTTTCATTTCACTTCCTGTTTTAACATGTAATGCAAGATCGAAAGAATTATGACGTGAGAATGAGACCATTAACAAGTTAGAACATTGAAATCGAACTTTCTTTGCCACGATACGATGTTATTATGATATTCCTCCGTCATAAATAAAAGCTAATTAATAAATTTAGGATAGGTTCACTATTGGATATGTGATTACCGACTCTTAAAAAAAAAAACTTGCTTTGCCACGCCATTTTATACCATGCACGCATGATTTATAGTACCTCTCCTTTTATACGCCTCCCGGCCCCCAAACGTTGATCTTGATCAACAAATCAAGTTTACATCACGTGTCTTTGCTATTTTAGTCTGGACACTTGATTATAAAATGCATTAAAACAGCTTGATGAAATCTGTACGTGCTTGGTCTAATTAAGATGTATAGCAAAAAAGGAAAAAAAAAACAAAACAAAATAAAAGAGTTCATCAACTATTAGGACTGCAAAAAGAACTATAAAACAAAATTAAACTTACATATATTAATGTGTTACTTCAATTTGTGAATATTTTTTTATTATGAGTAAGACCAGAGACACTAAAAATACATTTTTTTTTCTACAAATGTTTTACAAGCTAATATTTTGAATTTTTTTAAAAAGAAAAAAACTATATTTATATTATTAATGATGTGGTGCTAATCACATTAACTGTCAACTTAATTTACATGAGTACTTTTATTGTCAAACTTGTAGTATGAATATGAAAATAGATGTACTTGTCATATCTATAAATTACCCTCCAATTTGTTTTCCCTCTTCTTCTTTGGGTTGGTCCAAGTAGAGCCCTGCACAATTTGGGCCGTTGAAGGTCCATGGTAATAATAGATACCGGCCCATCTATGTTTCTGTCTTCCTCGAGCTACAGGAAACCACAAAATGTCAAAATCTCCTTGGGCCGAATCTCCATTAAAGTACTTGATATTGATATGAACGGTGTCCGTTAGTATAGGCAGCAACCCAACAATCTCAGATGTCTTGTTTTCTTTCCCTGTTTGTTTTTTTTTTACACATTTTCTTTCCTTGTTGACAGCTATACCATTCAACGCATCTGTTTTTCCATGCTAAAGGCAGCCCTCGGATTAATTCTATTCTTTTCTCTTTTCTCTTTTATGCTATTTTTCTATTTTAAGAAAAATATTTTTTGAATTTTTAATTAAGAACGTTATTCTTATTTGATTTGATACATTTAAATATATTTTTTTAGTTTTTCTTTTGAAAGATTTTTTAAAAAGTTTAACACTTATTTTATAAATTTTCTTGCAATATTAGAACTTGTTTGGGTTACTTTTCAAAGTTTAAAAATTATTTTTAAGCACTTAAAAGTATTTTTAAAGAAAAAGGTAGGTTTAATAATTTTATAAAAAAAAATGTTTTAATTGATTAAAAATATTAAAAATTATTTTTTTAAAAATATCAAATTAAAATTTTTATCAAAAAAACTCTTATAAATAATTATATATTTTTAAAAAATTACTGTAATTAATTTTAAAAATATTTTAAATATATAGATTTTAAATTAAAAATATTATTTTTTATCATAATTCCAAACAAGCAGTTAGTGTGGCAGTGCTACCTTGTTTGATGAACACGGTGGCAGGTGGTAGACGTGTGCGTGGTCCCAACTTCCTATGTAATGTATGTCGAATGAGACGTTGTTTTTCCAAATTTCCAATTAGAGCGGAACTGGATCATCCGACTCTATATATATGTTGTGTATGTAAGCATAAATTATCTATATCTTGATTCTTGAAAGATTTATATATTGGAAGCATTACATTCGAGTCCCTCTTTCCCCCTCTCTCTCTTTCTCTCTTTCTCTCTCTAGCTCCGTTCGAGCCCTATTTCCTCCCTATCCCTCTAGCTAACCGATTTTTCTCTTCGACCCCTCCCAACAAACTCACCCTCCCGGCATCTCTCTCGCTCGCGTGACCAAGCGCCTGAAAATCTCATCGACTTTCGCTCTCCCCGTCGGCGTCATTGATCTTCCTCAAGAAACCCGCCGCACGCTACTTTGATTTCTAGCCCTTTTTTCCGACCCCTATTTAAAGTACCCCTCGTCTCATGGACTATGATATTTCCGATAGCAGCGGTGAGTGAATTAATCTTTACCTCGCTATAAAAAACGGGGGAATTTCTGGTGATTCGCTTTGTAGTTTATGCCTATATGGTCCAATTTTCGGTGAGTTGGTTTGTAGTGAGGTCTTGTTTATGGAAAAGCGACGGAATTAGGGTTTATGGCATTAATTTGGGATTTATCCCTCTTTTGTGAAGGTTTCGAGTTTGGGTACTTGGTTAGGGCTATAGTTTGTTCCTGATTTGTATTTATTGAGAGGAGATATTGAGCATAGCGTGGAAGTATATATTGTTTCCCAGTGACTTATCAAAAAAATATATTGTTTCCCAGTTGCTTTGCTTGGACTTGTTAAGTTGTACATGCATGCTAGTGCTTCTTTATGAAGGGTGGAAAACTTGGATTTTTTTTTCCGGAGTTTTTTGTATATGGGTTTAGACGGCAAAAAATTGTTCAGGGTGTTCTCCATATTACTACATGTACCATATAATTTTTTCGTATTCATGTTTGCCCACCATATCTAGCCAATTACTGAAAGTTTTTTTCGCTTGCCTCTGTGCTCTCTCCTGTAATATACCTTTGAGAAATTTATGCAGAGTATGTGCGCAAGAGTCTTATGCGATGTGCAACTAGGAAAAATAACACTTTCTAGAAATTTGAAAATATTCAAATCGATCAAACTTAACGGTATTATACATTGTATGAGGAAATTTGGGACAGAACTTACAAGGCATAGACCAAAATGTCACATATTCAAATCGATGAAATATAACGGTATTATACATTGTATGCGGAAATTTGGGACAGAACTTACAAGGCATAGACCAAAATGTCACTATACTTTGTACGTACATAGATGTTTCTTTGGTGCCCTATACCATGCATGATGCCAACATAGCAACCAGTGTGTGTGTATACACTTTTCAATGAGCATGTGTCAGTGTGTGCAAGCGGGTGTGAGATTAACTTTCCAGGAATATTTTATTCTTTTGAAATATCATGTGTTCCCAATGCAAAACATTCAGATACAGATGATGATCTTCCTCCATCTCACCAAAAGAGAGTTCCAAGGAGGAGTCATGTTACAGGAAATGGAAGGTCTGCTGTAGGTCCTGTCCCATACCTTAGGATGCATAGTGACATGGAGGCTGAAATACATCACCTTGAGCAAGAAGCATATTATTCAGTCCTGCGTGCTTTTAAAGCTCAGTCAAATGCCATTACTTGGGTATTACTTTTTTTTCCTTCAGATGTCTTTATTAGTTTTGATGTCGACATTTTCTGCCAAAAATTTTGATTGCTCCATTATATGTTTATCCATCAGGAGAAAGAAGAAATGATAACTGAACTTAGGAAAGAGTTGAGAGTATCAGATGACGAACACAGGGAGCTTCTGAGCAAGGTTAATGCTGATGACATCATTTGTAAGATAAGGTTTGGCTGTTTGATGAAATCATTGCTATTGGGAATAATGTTGTAAAAGTGCAAGGATTCTATCGCTTTAATGTTTTCTGTTGGATGATGATATCAGGGAGTGGAGACAGTCAGGTGGGAAGCAACCTCCCAGGCTCAACACTTCTCAGCTTGTTCACGATCTTGCACCCAGTCCTACCGTTTCAGCATCCCGCAAAAAACAGAAGACAACCCAATCAGTACTTTCTCTATCATTTGCTGCCATTCCTGGCTTTGATTGATCCATCTTGGCTGCAAAACAAGGACTGCTTTGGATCCATTGCTAAGAAAGCCTATCGTGGGCATTTTATGTGGTATAAGTGCAAATATATATTTTAGCTTGACCTGAACTTTGTTTTGTTATCCATTTTCTTTGGCAGGTTCAGTCAATGCCTGGTTTGCCCTCAATGAAGTCAATGCAGTACCCTTCATCAGCTCCTGCTGGAAGTAGACATTTCACAAATCGCAGTTCTTCTGGAGCCCTGGTCGCAAATGAATCTACTGAAGCTGCAACGCCTGATACATTAGTTGGAAGAAAAGTGTGGACGAGATGGCCTGATGACAACAACTTCTATGAGGCTGTCATAACAGATTACAATGCTGCTGAGGTACGCTCAAAGTTTTGAAATTTATCTCAAATGAGGCAATTATAAGAAGTTATAATGGTTACATTGTAATTTCAGATATAAAGATGAGCAAATTTGTTTTGACCATGGAAGGATAGTTCAGTCTATTATGGCTAGTTTCATGACTTGTTTAAAACTTGTTAAGCTTATTCCCCTTAGTTGTTCTGGGACTTGTGTTCTTGGAGGAGGAGGTGCACTGTAAGAAATTGAATAGAAGAGAAGAGGGAGACAACCTTAGGGTGAAGGCAGTCTAAGAGCAATAATTTTTTACTAGCAATGGACCTCATGGAATCATCTCCCATGAGGGTTTGTGATTTTGAGTGAATTTATGGTCCACAACTATACCCAGTTTGCATCTTTTGTACAATTTGCTAATTTGTGCTACCCAACCCTTAATATAGATACCCACCCATGGGTAGCCCAAGTGGTAAGGGTGAACTCATGTCCATGAGCCCCATGTCACAAGTTCGATTATTTCTAGGATCAAACATCAATATAAGAGGGAGCCATGGCAGTGGGTTGTTTTGCTAGTCTTCTTCGGGGTTTAGGTTCCATGAGTGAGTCCTAAAGGCTTTGCCGTGGGGTGGTTCCCCATCATTCCCGAAAAAAAAAAGATAGGTGTTTTTGTATATGTGCTTGAGTTGCGCCCCCAAAGCTTTTTAATAAATGTGGTACCTTTACTTTAAAAAAAAATAACACTAAGAGAACGAATGGGATGAAGAGTGATAATAGTACATGAACATGTGTAGGTTGTCTGTCAACCTTGCCAATAGGATTCACCATATCATCATTTGAAAAAAGAAAAAGAAGTTTTCCCTTAGCAAGATATATACATTCAATGAAATAAGTTTGGCCTCCTCAAGAAGCTTAGAGAGCAGGCACACTCACATTGGGTTGTTGGAAGCTATTGCACCCTCCTTCAGTATAACCTGTCTCCATCTACCAATCAAAACTTAGAAACCATCCTCAATGCAGTGCTTGGCTAGAGACTCCTTCCCAAAGGGATAATGAGAATCATTCTTAAACATTGATGATTCTTCTTTTTCTGGAAGTAACACATTTATGTTCAGATTTTGCATTTGATTGTTTTATCAATTTTTGCCTACGCTATCTACACTATTTTCACATGCTGGTTGTGGTGAAATGTGAACTTTTATCTTCTTACTTCCCTGTGGTTACCAGCTTGTTAAATACCAACAAGTATTGTTAAATTGATTGTCATTTTAAATGTTTCTTTAAGTCTAGAACCCAGTTCGTGGGAATGGCTAGCATGTTAAAATTGATTGTCATTTCAAATGTTTCTTATTTGGCAAATCTCAAGCCATGTTGACAATATTTTTATAAATAACAGGGACGGCATGCTTTGGTATATGATATGAATACGGCCAATGAGACCTGGGAATGGGTTGATCTCAAAGAAGTAAGTCCAGTGACCTTCATCTCCCCCCTCCCCTTTTTCTTTTCTTTTTTTTTTTTCCTTTTTCTCTTCCCCTCCCACACGGTGCAACAACAGTACAGTAAGTTTTACCATCTCTGGTTTACAATTTTAGGTCCTAACTATTTAGTTCCCTCTCTGCTGGCTGTTATCCCATTCTTTATTAGGCTTATTTTTTCCTTCCTTTGTTTTGGCCGGTGAAGCCACTGCAGTTTGCACCTTAAATTCCATCCTTTAATTGTTATCTTTCTTTGAATGCATTTCATTCTCTAATTACAGATCTCTCCTGAGGATATCCGATGGGAAGGTGAGGATCCAGGCATCCTGCATCGAGGGGGTCACGGTGGGCAACCCCGTGGGGTTAAGAAACCCTTTAGCCGTGCTGGCATTATCCCAGGTGCTGGAAGGGGAAGGGGATCAATAAAGGTCCAATCTAGAAAAGAGCTTCCCCCATCACAAAATGGCATTGGAAGGAAAATTTCTGATGATTTAGAATTGCTCAACACTGATACATTGGTAAAGGAGGTATGTATGATGGAACTTAGCCAATTAATTTAATACTTTGTTTTTCTGTCAACATCCTTTTCATTTTATATCCAACAGGTGGAGAGAGTTTTCAATGCTAGTCATCCAGATCCTTCTGAACTTGAGAAGGCAAAGAAAATGCTTAAAGTAAGATAAGTCATGCATCCAGCTACATTTCCTCACTTTTCTAGTTTTCTATTCTCGTCATTTGCAACATTTGATTGTTATATCCATCATGTGTACAGGAGCACGAACAGGCACTTGTTGATGCAATTGCCAGGCTCGCATATGCATCTGATGGTGAAAGTGGTAATAAATGCATGTGTACATAATAGTAGGCATTGCATTTTTCCTTTTCTCAAGCCCAATATAGCCCGATCTTGTACCTGTATAATTTATATTGAGGGGCGACCTCTATTAGTATAATTGATCATTCTTTTAAAAAAAAGGCCTACATGAAAAATTTTAGGTGCTTTTTGCCCCCCTGAAAGAGGGCTATACCTCTGAGGATCCAAATTTTTTTCATGATTAAAATGGTGTAAGCTGATCACGTGTTTTGCCATCAAACATTTGTATTTACTGGATTGCATTAGAACGGAGAAAAGATATACCCAAATCTTTTGTATCTATCATTGAGTGGAAAACCTTGTTTGACTGTCAAGAACTTACTCCAATATTTTGTATCTCCATCCGGCTATCCTCTTTATTGAAGTGCATTATTGCCTTGTTTCTTTGTCTTTTTCCTTTATGCCTAATTCTAAAAGAGACCTTGTTCACCGTGATGAAGAAACTTGTTAAATGTGATTATGAATTTAAATATGGGAGTTCAAACTCGATATAATACTTTTTTTTTTCTTTTTGGGTATCTTTGGTTCGTAGCAGATGGAGAGCAGCCACACTTGAACGGTCAATCTGTAGGATGAGGAGGAGACATCAGCATTATGCTGGAACCTATCGGATGCCAACTCCACAACTGGGGGTTTTAAGATTGGTCCTCTTCAAGGTTAAATGATCCAATGTGGTGGGGATTCGGTTGCAGCAGACGATGAGCAAGTTGGTGATTTCGGCAGTGTCTGATTCATTTTATTTTATGGATTTGGATCCACTTGGAAAAATAGTTACTGGCTTCGGTCTTTTGGATATGTTTAGGTACTTCAAAAGAAAGGGGTATCTTTGCATTGATGTACTAAAATTCCCACCTGCCTGGAATCCGTGTAACATTATATTAAGGCGGTGAACATGTAAGTAAAATAGACTAAATGATTTTGTTGGTATAATGGCTTGCCTTTTTGATGGTGTTGGTTGCACTTCCATTGCCCACCATTTATATATATATATATATATATGTATGTATATGTATATGTATATGTGTGTATGCGCGCCCTCTTTTATGGTTCTAGCTATGTACTTTTAAACCGCAACTCCAGCCCTGCCAAGAAAAGCAGATATAAAACAAAATCATAAATTCAACATTGCGCTCAGGCGAGCAACTCAATGATCACTTTCCGGTTTTAGATTTCAGTTGAAAATTTGAAAATCGAAATTTAATAAATAATCGTTAAGGATTAATACCTTAGTCGGATCGCCGTTATCCATGGAGCCCACACCATCTGTGCATCATATACTAATACAAGGAGGAGAGATCCTCCATTTCCAAACTGGCTTCCTCAGGCAAGCAGACAAGGCTACCTTGCCGTGTGGTAAACTGCTTGCTTGTTCTTGTTTTCCAATCGTTTGACGCATGTGATCACATCCCAGGTGTCCATAACAGACGCTTTGGCTTTTGAGCATTCATGAGGAGGTTGAATTTTGGTATCTCTCCCAAGCAGAGTTGAGGTCACAGGATTCCCCAATCCTAAATATAATAACTAGCTCCCTTTTCAACATGATGGCTGTGCTCCTAACTTTGGACATCGCAGCACCTGCGCCAAGAAAACGAATTAATAAAGACATTATTTTTGGTTTGGGGAAATGAACTTCTAAGATAGTTGTCAAATGGTACATATAAGTGAGGGGGAGGATGATGGAGATCGTGAACTTGAGGAGGAAAATTACTCACATCTTGCTCTGTTTCAATACTGTCACGTCTTCAGAATAAATATAAAGGGCGTTCTTTATTCAGAGAAACAATTTCAGATCAAACCAAGTAAGCATTGAGTTAAGTACCTCACTAACGTAAAGCACAGCTCAATTTTCCTCTCTCATAACCACAACCACATCCACATCCACATCACCGCCATACCCATCCATCCAAATTGTCCAACATTGCACCACAATCCATGCCACCCAAACCCACAATTCTGTACACCATTATCAACCTTAACAAATAACCATCAATCAACAAGCACCACTATAAAACGCAACAAAACATCAAACCAACCAGAAGGAAGGCCTGTTGGTGCAAAAAAGATAATTTGAAGAAGAAATTAAAAAAGGGAGGAAATTTTGGAGTCTGGAGTTTCATGAACGAGACAAAGGGAGAGCTGAAGGAAGAAATGAAAAATGATATATTCCTAAATGCCTCACTTCTGCAAAACTGCCATTGATGAGCCAAATTGTTCTCCGTGTTTCAAAGTGTTCTGAGAACATTGGCTGCGCATGGTATTCTTTGGTTGGGGGAGGGGAGGGGGAGGTGCATTTTCAAAAATCGAAATTAGGATGTTTTCTGAATGAATTTTGTGGTACCCCCTTCCCCTCTCCTTTTGTCTCTATACATTAAACAAGTGAAATGTTAATGGAGAATTATCAATAGTCAATCTTAGAACTAAATTATAGTTGTATGCAAAGATCATTACAAACTGTCAAACATATGACTAAATGAGGGCATGCATTTGTGCAAGAAGGATAGATTATATCACTTTCTCACAAGCAACAAAAAACAGGATTGCTAGCTTTAAAAGAGCAAAATCTTTGCAATTCCCTTATTTAGAAAGATAAATTCTTTTGATGCGGCCTCTAGCAGTGTTTCTTCCATTAAGTATTCTTGATTACGTTTCCCTAAAATGCACCTAGGAAAAGGCCAAACAAGTCTTCAACTAGTTAAACAAAGATAGATAACCTCCATTCTAACTCCTAACAAATCATGCCGTCTATTCTAAGGATCTCACTCTTCTTTGAACCAGTTGTGTTTTGCTAGCTAGTAATTTGAAGTTTTCAACCAACTGCAAGTACCACATAGTAAATTAAGCATCCTTCACAATATGATGAAAATAGAATGGCTTGCTGGTGCTAACATCAAACAATAGAGATTTCCCATCACTGAGAATGAAAAAAATTAAAAAGTCAAGAAAAGGAAAAAGGAGATGGACGATTTCCAAATTTTCTCTCCCTTAAGCCCCTATAAAATGCCAAGAAAGACTATGAAGCATAAACGGCATAATGGAAAAACAATGATAATCTTCTACTTTCATCAAAATCAAACGCCCATCAACCATAATATTATTCATCAGTGCAAAAAGTTCTCGTGATCATAAAGACCCACGATCTATTCTCAATAAATTATCTAGGAAGTAATATAGATGCGATCCAGTTCTCTTGGCCAAAGAATTTGACGGTCAAATTGAAAACGGGAGGATACGAAGCCAACAATTAAGATGGCATACCCTATATTTCATACATCTCATAATTGACGTGCACTTCATCCATTTTGTCATCGAATTAAATTTTGTCATCGAATTAAATAGAACACTATAATTGAGCACGCAATCAACGATTGCAAATAAAATGGGTAAACAACATCTTAAAAGCATCACCACCGAATCAAGTAAGAGAAATAAAAGGCTTCAGTAACTGCAGCGAAGCCGACGAAACAACGATCCCTAATCAAGATTTTAAACCAATGAGAAAAAAATATCGCAAACCAACTCGAAAGCACCTACAGTGCGCAACCCAATTATAGATCATTTTTTATATAAGACAATCAGTCATTTAATATCATATAAATGAGAGAAGGATAACACAAATTCAACTATCAAAGCACAGATATGCCTAATAGACACGATGAAAAAACAGAGGACCGACCAACAAAAATGGATTAGCGGACAGAGAGACCCAGTTGAAGACAGCGGCAAAGTCGAGGATTTCCGAGAAACCGGTGAGCGAAGGGCACCCACCTCATGAAGCTGGCCATACCTCTCATGTCGAGGGCACCACCCCAAAGCCTCTGCGTGGTGGTTCAAGCGCTAGCCCTCCTCCAAAGGGCCAAGGCCTCCCAGTACCGTGTGCGAGAGGGCCAGAAATATCACAATATCGCTTTGAAATGGTGCATTTGGGTGCTTTGAAGATCTGTGGGCAGAGGATGGCGCCATCGTGGCTAGTAACCGTGAGTGATTCAATTGAATTTTTCCTGGTCACGCACAGAGAGCGAGAGATAGGAGAGGTGCGCGAAAGCACCTAAATGTGCAGCGAAGGCCGAAGCAGGGCGATAAAAGGGTCATAGGTATGACGATGAGAAGGACTCGGAATTTAGGTCCGATCATTTCTACATTTCAACCAAGAATTGGAATCAAGTCTTTGCCTGTGTCATCAAGTTAATCCAAAGATATTCTTCTCTTTATTTTTTTTTTTTTTTCTTTTTCTTTGTTACATTTTGTGGGTGTTAGCGTAAAAAGTAAATTAATGAGATTCCTTAAAACGGGAGTTTCAATAAACTGATGAGATCTCTTTGACAGTAATAGAGGCGTTTTTCTCATAATCTACTAAATTTGTTTCCTTAAATTCTTTACATTGTTATGAAAAATTCCTTTGAAAACTGTAATTTTTAATTGAGAAAAAATTTATACAATAATAAATTTTTAATTTTTAAATAATAAATTACACTAAATTTTAAAATAATTACATAGCATTTATATACCTTACAATTAAATGTAACATTATCCTTTTAAATTTGTCGGAACAAGTATATTTGCATGCATTGGGATTATCAATTGGGCAATTTTTTAACACCAAGTGAAGTGGGTAGAGATGAAAGAAAGTCTCAAATCCAATAATGCCTCCAAAAAGGAAAAGTCTTTTTAAGTCCACTAATATCTCAAAAGAAAAAAAATCCACTAATGGAAGAGGAAAAACAGGCAATCAAGTCTTTGTCTAAATATAAAGCCTTTCCCTTAAAACTTGCACTTTAAAATGGTTGGCATATGATATGCATTATGTTGGACCGGCATACGCATACGCATACGCATAGGCATACGCATACGCATAGGCCGAAGCCTAACCATATTCAGTATTCACACTCTCCGTGCATCTTTCTGACATCCAGAATAGGCCTCTCACTCCGTCTTGCCACCTGAATTTAGGCCCTAAAAGAAGCACGTTAGAAAAGAGCTTTGAGTGATTATTATCTTATCTTGTTCTCCAATTATATAAAATAAATATTGCCACGACTACATGGCCTGCCCAAACCCCAAACAAAACAAAATTTACATATACATATGCAAAGTTTGTCACATATGACATTTGACTCTAACGAAAACAAAAAACAGTACCAAATTAACAAATATTCGCAATACCATCCCAACCAAAATTCACAAAATTGATAATACTATGTAGTCTACCAGCATCTATAAGGCCATACCTACAAAACTACTTAACTAGCCCCCCACACGTCGACGATCTTTCCATCCGTTCCTGACGGAATTTTATTCAAGCCCCGGTGGCTCCCATCAACGCCTTCTTCAGCTCCTCCTTATCATTGTTTCGCCTATCGGGTTTACTTCCATTTCTTTCCATGTCTCGGTTTTTCCCCAAGTATGACTCTCCAACAGTCGATGCCGATTTTGTACTGGCGGCGGCGAATTCTCGCCGGAGATCCTCCACGGCTTTTTTCAACGACCCATTTTCGGCTTGCAAAACCTCCAGTTGCCGCTTCACTGTAAAACAGGCCTCCGCCAAGTCAGCATTCGCAGGAAGGGTCAAATCCGGGCTGGACTTGGTAGTTGTCTTCTTCGAATCCCCGCCGTCCACGTGTTCGATCCCGACCTTGTTCATCACTAGGAAGGGGATCTTCTGGAACGTAATCCCTGCCGTTGGATTACTACCCGCACTCTTCAGCTCCGCAGGAACCCTAACTCCCCACCGGAAATTCACGATGGCGCGCCCTCTCATAGGCAAGGTCGTCTTCGCTGCCACCTCCATGCCTGATAACACGTTGGCGATCGTTCCGGAAGGCGAATCGGAAGTCAGAGCCGTTATTTTCTTGCCGTAGAACGCCCCGTTCATTGCTGGGCCCTCCACTACCTCGATCGACGCATCGTCCTCTGAAACGACGCCGTTAGGAGACGTAATCATCCTGTCGAAAACCGAAGACTGCGACTTCTTAATCGAGAAATCCCCAAATTGAGGCTTGAAGTGGAGCATAAAGTTAGGGTTCCCGCGCCCGAGCAAATTGAACTCGGCGCTCATTAGCATCGGGCTGGAGATCGGTGAGCCGTACGACCCGATTCCGGTCTTGACAACGAGGGAGAACGGGTTCCATGTCTCGTTGGGGCGGTACGAGATCTTAAGCGAGGGTCCGGATTCGAAGAAAGTACCTAGATTGAGAGTGAGTTCCTTCGACTCGCCGGCGACAATTCCTGACTGAAACGGCAATCCCAAGATGCTGAGTGGAACTTTGGCCCTGAAAAGTGGCTTCTGGTCGTCCCGAAACTTGAGGGAAGCTTTCATTTTGCTCAAAACCCTAACCCTGACTGCTTTGAATTGTTCAGTGAAAAGGGTGAGTGCAGTGGGTAAGATTTATAGGGTTTTTGTAATTGTTCTGGAGGACCGGAAGAATGGAGCTGTATTAGATTTTTGAATTGGCAAGAGAACTGCGAAAGATAGCGGGGATTCCGCCAAAATTTGGCTGGATTTGGGGTTTCAGTTGCGGTGTCGGTCTGTCGGGAGAAGCCTATGGGTTGGGTGGGCACTTACCTTCTTGCGTGTGTCCGTCAAGGTTTACCCTTAGTTTTCTCCAAAATAACGAAACCATTTTAGCCTTCGAAGTCGTTCCGTTTCGTGTAATTTCGTGGAATGTGGGGGCTTGTGTTTCTCCAGAATGGGGATCACAATTTTCGATCACAGGTGGCAGATCCGAAAGCTGAGTTTTTCAAAATTTTAATGGAAATTTTTTTTTTTTTCTCTGAAAGTAAGTTGTATTATGTAAGAAAAACAACCTTTCAAACTATTGTTTTAAATTTCGTACGGCTGGTATATATCATATTAGAGTAATAATTGATATATAAATTATATTTGTTTTGTATTCGCCTAGATTTTGATTTTACCCATCAGAATTTTACTTTTTTCTTTTCTTTTTTTTTTAATCAAAATTTAGACTATATTATTTACATATATTTTTATATATAATTTATTTATATATTGACTATTATTTTGAAATATAATTTTTATATATATAATTTTTTTTATAGACTATTATAAAACGATAACGAAACAGTATTAATATCGAAATATTTCGTTCCAGTGCCTTGACTGGTACGTTCACCGGTACGGTATTCAAAACATTGATTCAAACTAATATAATAAATATCTGATTAAGGCTTCGTTTGTATTCAAAATCTATTTCAACTCATCTTCATTTTATCATTATACTTTTATAATTTTTTATATAAAACACAAATTCCTATACATATTTTTCAAATCTCAATACACATTTTTCAAATTTCAATACACATTTTTCAAATTTTAAAATAATAATAATATTAAAAAATAAACGAAAATCATCTCAATTCATCTCATCTTCGAATCTAAATAAGACTTGCCATGCGATAGTATGGACAAAGTAAAGAGAGAAAATACTTTAACAAGATCACAAATTAGCTGCTCGGTGGATTATTTTCATTATAAAATCTCAGTAGGCACAATAGCATGGTAATAAGTGGCTGACAACTATATATTTTGATAGAGGTTGTCTATTACGCAATAGAATGCGCACATCGATCGTAATCTCGATGTATCTTCCTCATCTTTCAACTATCAAAATTTTGAATGAGGGAGTAGATATCACAGTTAATGGGTTGAATTGTCTAATCCATTGCTGCTTCTGGATCTTTGGCTGCATCAATGGCAATTTGAGCATCCCCAACTATGACGATACACTTGATTGATCTTGTAAGTGCCTCTTTGAGTCCGTCAAGTCAAGCATATGATTCTCCTTGATTGGAATTAGTATTGCAGATTTTTCTGGTCCAGCAAAAAAATAATTTCACCACTAGTTGTGAAGCAGACCGCTGTTGTAGTGCTAGTGTTGCCTCGTGTGGCTACATCAAACATCAAATAGTGGTGGTCCCTAGGAATAACGGACCACAAATGAGCTTGTATCAGCTCAACATTTGCCTATGATGCTTGATGAGTTAAGATAGTCTTATGAACCAGTTTAATAAAGTCGTCAATATTAGGGGAGACATTGTTATGTACAACATGCATTCTAAGGAACCAAATGCTATCCATGGCAGTAATGGCAAACAACTAAAAAAGGTGATATTCACTTTTAGGGATGCTTAAAATATGGGGGATAAAATATAGTCAATCCAATACTCTACGCCTAGATCCAATAAAGAAACGATATGTATGGGCCATTGCGACTGCCTCCAAAGGATTCGAGTGAAGTGGCAATTTAGAAATAGGTGGGTATAGGTTTCCTCCTCTGAGGTGCATAAAGGGCAAAGCAATTGAGTATGATCCAGATGGAGATATTGCTTAATCAATTACATAGTAGGTAAGATATTGTGAAGAACCTTCCAAATGAATAGTTTAAGTCAATCCTGAATTTTAAGCTTCCATAATTTCTTCCAATGATTATTGGCATCTGGAACCATTTGAGCAGTAGATGAGACAATTTTAGCATGAGTTGTTTTGACAATTTTAGCATAGATAAGCTTATATTCTATGTCAGTTTGCTCATTAAGAGGGATTTTTAGGATCTCATCAATAGTGTGATCATCAAAAAGAGCTTGAATGAGGAGAATGTTCCATGTCCTTAGAGTTTTCATAGTGAGTTCAACCACTCGAACAGTAAGGTCTTTGAACATAGTAGGCAATTTGGTATAGGCAAAAATGAATGAATGATGGGGATACAAAGGTCAAGTCAAACTCACACTCGATTTCCTATGTTGATTTGGAAGTATAAATTACTATTCATGAGACCCTGTTGAGTAAGAACTTCTTTCCATAATTAAGAGTCTGAAGGCCTAATAGAAACTTCCAAGAAAGAGTTGTTAGGCATCTATTTAGAGGTGAGGATGGATTGACATAGTGATGGCTTGCCTAAGGCTATATTCCAGCTAAACTTATTGAGGAGAGCTTGATTAAACTTGGAAGTGAGGTGGAAGCCAAGTCCCCCTGATGCCTTAGGGGTACAAATGGAATTCTAAGCTTTGGAGTGAATTTACGAACATTTTTAGAACTCCACCAGAAGCGAATAAGAGTTTGGAAAAGATTTTATTAGTCTAGCGAATTTTTTTAGAGAATTTTTTTTAATTACAAAATTGTAACTTTATTAAAAAGATTACATAAAACTTGCATAATTTTAAACATCATTACGCTCGAAATGTAGTCAAATATTAAAAATAGTGATAATTTATATAGGCAAAATGCATGTGGTGCAAATTGTAAAACTTGCACTAACTAATTATATATGGGAGACGTTGGGGATCAGTCCATCCGATCCCCATTAAAAACAACCATTCAATAAAAACATAATAAAAAAAATTATAAAAACACAATAAAAAAATAAAATTTAGAAAACTTAATAAAATATAAAATAAAATCACAATAAAAAATAAAATGAAGATAATTTTAAAGGTGTTCGGTTTTAGCCCAAATGGAGCCGGCGTCGGCGGCGGTGGGCAACACCGCCCAGGTCCAAAACGGTTTAAGGTTGCATGGAGCACACTGGAGGTCACTGGGGGTCTCCATCGCAGGGGTGGGGCCGCCGGAGACCGACAATCACGATAGTATGGGCGGTGTTATTCGTAGCCGCCGGCGTCCGTTTTTCAAAAAGATCGGACGAATCGATCTCCATATTTTTCTCATGTATATATACATATATATGAAAAATAATAAACATGCAATATTTTTAACCATCTTTTATAGGATTATGTTTTAAATGAAGACTATTTTTATAAAATAAATTATGAAAATAATAATAAATGAGGGGTTGTATTATTTTTATATGTAAAGAAAAATAATAAACAAACAATATATTTTATAATACTTCACACGATGATGTTATAAAAATGAGGGATATTTTATAAATTATCTTATAAAACTAACATCAATTTACAAAAACATTTATATTTTATAACATTTATTGTGTAATGCGTTGTGTTGCATGTATGTATCATTTCTCATATAGAACTAAAAAAAAATGATAATTTTTATGAGTATTTTACAACTATTTTACAACTCTAAATGAGATTAATGATACTTTTGTAATAGAATTGCTACAAACATAAAGAGAAATAGATTATAAAAAAAAAATAATTATAATTTGATGTGCTTTCATAACATCTATTAAATCTACTTTATAATAAAAATAATTTTACAATTTGACATACTAGATCAACTCATGTCAGGATTATTTTGGATAATCCCAATGTAGTTAAAAGCATTTTCATTTGTTATATTAAAAGTTATTTTTAATGGATTGACATAATTTTAGCCGTTACTTGAAAATAATAATTCTACGTATAATTATGAAATATGTAAACGCCACATAATCGATTTGAAAAAAACAATAACTATTTTTAAAAAATTAAAATTTTTTCATGTGGATACCATGTTTTATTTATTTATTTTAAAGTAATCACATGGCAGTTATACAATTCACGATTGCAAATATATTTTCTTATTTGAAAATAAGTTGTAAAGAATAGTAAGTGCATCATTACTCGTATGAGTAATGCTACTCATTCAAATTCTTATTATTCTCTTATCAGTCTTTGATATGATATTAGATGATTGAAAATTATTTATTATATTTCACTTATGAATCAATTATATAACATCACATCATGAAATGATGAGAAGATAATAAAAAAATAGATGATAAATAAATTGTTCCTACTTGTAGAGCCCAAGAATTTAGATTCAATATCTATATGAAAGATATGAAACTGAGGTTTTTTAATATATATATATATACATACATGTTAGTCTACATTTGGGTTTTGTTTATTTTTAGAGAAGAGATGAGATAAAATAAAAAATAAAAAATATTATTTTAATAGATTTTTTTAATATTAGTTTTATTTTGAGATTTGAAATAGTGGTTTTGAAATTTAAAAAGATTAATTTTTTTATTATATTTTATATGAAAATTTGAAAATGTATAATAATAAGTTTGAGAAGAGTTTAGAGTTTTTAGTTTTATCTTCCAAAACAAATCAGGCCTTAAATACTTAGAATAATTCATAATCTTGTTAATAATAATAAAATGACTTGAATTAATATATGTTTATTAGACTTTTAAAGACAAATGATAACAAATTGAATAAAAATTAATAGAGTTAAAAAATTATTGAATATAGTTTCTCTTTTGGAATTTGGAAATATTATATTGTTTTTTGTGTTTTGTTTCAAAATTTGGAAAAATTATATTGTGTTTTGTTTTTGAATAATGATTAAATAATGCTTAAATGATAAAAAAGTTATAAATTTGAAATTGAAAAGTGACCCGTATTTGAGCAATATTTGTAAAAACAAAAAATGATACATTTTAAGAATATATAACAATACTTTATTATTCAAACAAGACTTTAGTAATATTTTTTTTTATTTACAGTCTAGAAGTTTGATAGTAAATTGAGTTGAGATGAAATAAAATAATAGTTTAAAATAAAATAAAATATTATTATTATTATTTATTTTGAGATTTGAAAATATTAAAAATATTGATTATTTTGTTTAAAAGTTTGAAAATGATAATTAAATAAAATAAGATTGGGATAGAATTAAATAATGTTTGAATATGAATCCAAATAACTCCATAAGATGTGCTATACGTGTTTGAAATAAGATATGCACACGATTATATTATACGTTTTTTTCTTGTGCTCTTATCGATAAGTATTAGGGTTGTGATAATATTAAAATTATTTTACGTCTTGATGGGGGCATAATGTAGCATATCAAAATCGTTTGGCAATATGACATATTACAGTACTCGTGTCAAGTTAGCATTTTGTAATTCTCGTATTTTCCTCGTTAAATGGCCCACATTTGATTTTTTTTTTAAAAAAATATCTTGGTACATTTAGCCCAAAAATCAAAATATTAAATTGTCACGTACAAAAACAACCATTATATTTTTATTCTGCGAGATATGAAAAATATTTCAAAATTCGAATTTTTGGGTGTTTGACTATTTTTTTTTAGTACTGCTACATATTAACAAGCCACTTATAGCTAGAATTATTATATTTCTATAAAAATTTTAATTTTTTTTAATATAATTGATTTATCGATGCATTGGGTATGTAAAAAATAAGGTTTATTAATAGTTTTTTTTACTTAAATATTTCCATAAAAATGTCTTGAACTAGTAATAGAAAAAATAGAATAAGATATAAAAAAAAATTACAGCATATTATTACTGTACATTTTCTTCTTATCTCTAAATACATTATTACTTTTAGATTTTTAACTATGTACATCAACATGGGATATATCACGGCAAACGATAAATGGGTCTCTGTTTACACTCCTTAACGCTTTCATCGAATTAGATGATCCATGCAAGACCGGGAGGGATGGAGTTTACAATGAGAACTTTGAGCAACATAAATTTTCTTATCATAATGTGGAATTAGATTTGGTCCAAAGACCCAACAGCGATGGAAGTTTACCAGAAAAGAAAAGCATGCAAAGGGCCTAATCTTGCAAAGTCCGAAATATATATCAAATCTGTTGCCACCTTTATCGAAATTTTAAGTAGATACGAAATATCACCAAACTCAGAAAGATATCTCATGCAGATACGCAATCACGATAATTACGGGAGGCGTTATAAGGGACATGTATCGCCTTAGAGGTTTATAAATAGATCAGATAAATCTCAATTATGATGGTTAAAATTTTTTCTAGTAAATACATGATCACTAATTTGAGCGTTGGAGTTTTCTTCGGTGGAAAGCCACCATTTTCTCTTGATTCTTTTTGCAGATTTCAAGAACATGAGGCTGGCGAGACACGTCCTCAACACATAATATCTCAAATTTATTATTATATTATTTTTAAATTTTTATATAAAATAATTTAAACAATTCAAAATTTTAAAATGTTAAAATTTTAAAAACAAATCAGACAAAAAAAATATTTTATAAAATTAAATTTATAAACTGAATTTTGAAGCGTATGAAAATTTTTAAAGTTATTTCTATCAATTTAATATATCATACAGGAAATATCTTTTATAATAAAATATTTAATGCTATTTAAATAAAAAAATATATATATATGTAATGTAACCATAAAATATGGATAAATATCTATACTCAATCCACCAGAAAGTGGTTGATAATCCAATTCGAACACGGTACTCGTAAAGACTTAAAGGGTAGTGTTTGCATGTTGCGTTCGGAAACGGAGTCTCAAATACATACAGGGGAAAGAAACAACAGCCGTCCGATCAGCATCATTAAACACCGACCTTAGATAGGTTTTTATCTAGAATTCCCCATCAAACAAAGAACAGAAGAGGAAGAGAGAGAAAAAAAGAAAAAAAAATTATCTTCGGAGCAAAGAAAGGGACAAAGAGGGACTTTAGTTATTTTACTCAACTATTATTATTATTTTTTAATTTATTCGGGATCCCGGCAGGTTGCTCGTCGGAACTTGCCCACTCTTAAACCCGTCTGAAAACCCTAACACGACGGCGACCGCCAAAAGCGGCTCTTTCTATCTGTATTGTTTGATCGTTTCGGTTTTTTATGTTCTTTTTGGGAAACTTGTGGTTGGTGCGCCACGTGTTTCTCTTGAAAGATCGATGATAACTGGGACGAGGTGAAAAGTGAAAAGCGAAAAGCATACCCTCTCAAATTCTACCAGGTCAGTTTTCAGTTTTCCTTCTGTTTGGTTTGCGGGAAAGTAGCGAGAAATAAGAGGACTATAGAAACAGATTTGTGAAATCTGTTCTTTTATTTAATTTTTTTGAGGCTCAGTAATACCAAAATTTCGACTTGCTGAGCTCAATAAAGCTGTTTGCTTTGTGGTCTTCCCCTCTCTCTTTCGGTTATTAGTATGAAGAAGCAAAATACCTATCTTGTTGTCATTTGTATTTTCAATGTCTGTTGGTTTTTTTTGGTGGAACCATGTCTGATACTTTTGGTAATGATGCGTTCAGTCATTTTATTAGCATCTTGAATTTGCTTTTTAGATATCTTTTGAGCGTCTTAAACAGATTTTGAGAAGTGCTACCGATTTCTCAAATATTCATTCGGACTTCATCTCATTGCTTTCAGACCGTGGGTTTGCATGAGAGAGAGCCTGACACATGCTGCAAATTGTGTGACAACTTCAATTTGGGCGTTTGAAGTGCGTGCTAATTTGCCAGATACTCTTAAAAATGGATCTCTAGTTTGAGATAGCTCAACAAAGCATCAACAACTTTAGACTGACTTAATTCGTGTCTCCAGTAGTGTTACTAAAGAAATCACGGAATTCACCAGACAAGTGTTTTCGGTTTATTTCTCAAAATTATTACCAGTAGAGACTCTACTGGTAATAATTGTCTCTACTGGTAATAATTTTGAGAGAAAAATTTGTCATAAGAATATTCAATAATCATAATTAATAGGCTTTGAACAAATGATGTTTTGATTCCGGTTGGTAAAGGTATAAATTTCCCTGGAATACAATAAGTCGCATAAAACCTGTCAAATCGAATGCTGTCAGTCAGAAGCATCCTTTTTGGACGCAAATATCTTGTTTTCTACTTTTCCTTTCACTTGCATATTTCATGGGACTTGTCATTTTGGCAAGTGCTTGAACTAATATTTGCAATGGGTGTTTGGTTCTAGGTCATACACAGATCTTCAGCCATTCTATGATCTTATTTGAATAACACCATGGCATCTAAAGGTCCTAGGTGTAAACTCGATCACGAGACAAGAGCTAAGCGCCAAAAGGTTAGTTTGTGAATATTTATTTGTAGACTGAGTTACTTATACTTCTTTTTTAGGGCGCAAATCAATTCATATGCATCAATTTTTTTTTGGCTGTGTTTTTACAAGCTTTCCAATATCTTTCTGAAGCTCTTATCAATCTAGGGATGGCTTTGTTTTGCTGTATCAGTGGTACTAAATTTAATTAGCTGTGCTATTTTATTTTATGTTTATTTATCAATTTTTTTTAAAAAAAATTATAGGTTCACTATTTTTTACTTTTTGGTTCCCTTGCAAAGTTCCTGAACCCCCTTAGAAATACATTGTTTGATCACACTTTCATATGTCAGTTTTAAATTTGATTGGGTTAATTTTACATAATGTGTAAACAAAGTTTCTAGAAAATTTGAACTTTATAATGTTGTTTGGGGAACAGAACAGTTAGAAAAAGGAGCAAAACCTAAAAGAAGGAAGAAGGCTCAGTCATTGTGCTGAAAGACAAATAAAAAAAATGATGGAACGTTTTCGTCGAAAAGAAATATATGGATTTGTAGGCTTGTAAGTTCAGTTGAAAGTCTCACCACATATTCTATTATCCATTTTCATTTTCATTTTCATTGGATAGATGGAGAGGGAGGGCAGAGGCCTTTGGTATCCCCTCCATTAAGGAGCAAGATTACATTGAAGAGGAAGGGTGTTTGACCACAAATACACAACAAAATTTTGTCTACCGGAAATATATGTGTGAATCTGAAAGAATTTATGCAAATTTACCAATAAAAAAAGAATTTATGCAAATAAAACATCTCATTTCTCCTCCTTTCACTTCTTCTAGTTTGAATAAAGCAAAGTTGTGAATACCGTGCCGTACCGGTCGGTAATTATCGTGCCGATTACTATACCGGTATGGAGGAGATACTGTTTTGTATCGTGTCAAATACTGGCCTTTTTTGGTGTACCGGCCGAAACTTATATTTTTGTATTTTTAGTGTATTTTTGTAATCTCACACCAATTCTTACATCTAAAGAATATATTCTGAACTTTTTTTAATTCCATTTGGGTACTGAATTTTTTATTTTTTTGATAAGTAAACAATTTATTGATAGAAGTAGGCAAAACCCAAGTACACAATATGGTATACAATAGACGAAATCTATCTATATCGTGGGTGGATTGTTCGATACAAGGAAATCATGAACGTTAAGGCCATTAAAATCTATAGCTAAAGTCCATAACAAGTGCGATAAAAGTGAGAAAGAAGCTCCTCCCTAGTCCGTTCATTGTCTTCAAAGATTATAACATTCCACTCTTGCCAAATGTACCACATAAGGCAGATCGGGACCATCTTCCATACTGATTTGATGGGAGTAGTACCTCCAAGAGATGTCCAACTAGCCAATAACCCAATCACCGGCCGGCATAACCTAGTGCAGCTCGACTCAGCTGAAAACATCAACCCATAAGTGTCTAGCTGATTCACAGTGTAGCAAGAGATGATCCACAGTCTGAGATAATGATCCCACGCTTTCTCAAGTTATCAGTGGTCAGAATCTTGTGTAGGGCGGCTGTCCATATAAAGAAGAGGGCCTTGGGGGGGCCTTATTCCTCCAAATTTTTTTCCAAGGAAAGTGAGTATTCGTTGGGAGTGTTAGTGCCTTATAGAAGGATTGAATTGAGAAAATACCCTTGTTTGATGATGTCCACCAGAGCTTATCGGCTCTCCTTCCAATTGGCTTAGTGGAATAGATGTACCCGAAAAAAGTCTCAAAGCTGTCCACTTCCCAATCCTGAGCTGCTCGACTGAAGGTGACATTCCATTGAACTTGGTCACCTGATCGAATAAAGAGATCTGCCACCGAGGCTTCTTGGTCACTAGCTAACCGAACACTGAAGGAAATGTATCTTTTAGAGATTCACTCCCACACTAAATGTCCCTCCAAAATTTAATCCTAGTTTCATCACCCAAAATCAGTTTGGTATGAGTGATGAAACCCCCCATCCTTGTCTAATATGTTTTCACAAACCCACTCCATAAGCCCCAAACACCTCTTTAGTACTCCATCTCCCCATAGGCTACCATGTTTACAATCTACCACCTTCTTCCATAGTGCATCAGGTTCCAAAGTAAACCTCCATAACCATTTGTCAAGAAGAGCCCGATTGAAGGTTCTTATATTTTAAACCCAGACCACCTGAAGAAATTGGCTTGCACACTTTGTCCCATCTGATTAAGTAGAACTTGAATTCTTCCCTTATCCCACTCCATAGAAAATCACGTTTGAGTTTTTCAATCCTTCTTGCCACAGCTGCAGGTATGGGAAATAAAGACAAATAATAGGTAGGAAGGTTAGAGAGGGTACTTTTGATCAAGGTCACCCGACCTCCTTTGGATAAATATAGTCTCTTCCAATCTGCTAGTCTTCTTTCAATCTTCTCTATGACTGGATCCTAGATTGCAGAAGACTGAGCCACTGCACCCAAGGGCAACCCCAAATACTTCATTGGGAGAGAGACCATTTTGCAACCAAGAATGATAGCCAAGTGATGTTGGCCAATGACATTCCCTACAAGAGCAATCACTGATTTCTCAAAGTTAACTCTCAAGCTCGATGCCGCCTCAAAACATAAGAGGAGGACCTTCAACACCCAGAGTTGATTCTGATCGGCTTCACAAAAAACTAAGGTGTCGTCTTCAAATAAAATGTGAGAGATAAAGATGGTACCTCTACTGGGGTCACCAACAGAAAAGCTTGACATATAACCATCTCGGACCACAGCTGTTAGCATCCTGTTCAGAGCTTTCATGATAAAGATAAAAAGAAGTGGGGATAATGGGTCTCCTTGTCTCAGTCCACAAGAATTTTAGAAAAAACCTGCTGGGCTGCCATTTATTAACACTGAGAATTTTGCTGTGGAGATGCACCATCTAAACCACTTGCACCAATGCTCCCCAAAGCCACATCTCTAGCAAATAAATGAGGAAATCTTAGTTTACATGGTCATATACTTTTTTCATGTCTAGCTTGCAAATGATCCCTTCTACCCCCTTCTTTAGTATGCTATCTAGGCACTCGTTGGCTATAAGTATTGAATCTACTATTTGACGACCATTGATGAAAGCATTTTGTGGCTTTGAAATGATCTTACCAAGAACCGCCCCAAGCCATTGACAAGTACTTAAGAGATAATTTTGTAAACACCATTTATGAGACTAATGGGTCTAAAGTCTTGTACCTCTATTGCACCACTTTTCTTGGGAATTATAGCGATGTAAGTGATGTTAAGACTTTTCTCAAACTTGCCTACCATGAAAAATTCATGAAAGAACTTCATCAATTCTTCTTTCACAATTTCCCAACATGCGTGGAAGAAACTCATAGAAAAACCATCACGTCTTGGTGCTTTATCATTAGTCATTTTTCTTAAGGTCTCCAAAACCTCTGACTCCTCAAAAGGTTTCTCCAACCAGGAAACTAACAGTGGTTCTATGGAATAAAAAACAAGACCATCTGGCTTTGGTCTCCATTGCTTCCGTTCTGTAAACATCTATTCAAAGTAATCCACCGCATGCTCCCTTATACCTGGCGCCTCTGTGCACTCTTCACCATTGATTTTTAGCATCTCAATGGTATTATACCTTCTGTGGGAATTAGCTACCCTGTAGAAAAATTTGGTACAACGATCCCCTTCCTCTAACCATAAAGTTCAGGACTTTTGGCGCCAATATATCTCCTCAAGAGAAAGAACTCTCTCCAATTCTATAGTCAACTTTGTTTTACAAACAGTTTCCTCTTGAGTAAGAACTCTAGTCTCGAGTATCTTGTCAAAATGTTGCAACTCATCCGCCAATGATTTCTTTTGCTCCCCTATGTTTCCGAAGGTTTGAGAGTTCCAAAGCTTTAGATTGTTCTTCAGTGCTTTTAACTTTCCTGCAAAAATGAACGAAGGCGTACCTTGAAATTGGTAAGAAGACCACCAATTTCTTGCCTTGTCCACAAAGCCTTTACTCTTAAGTCACATGTTTTCAAACTTAAAGTGATGTCGTCCTCCTGAATTCTGCCGCCATCCAACATGATGGGAAAATGATCCAAGTAAAGTCGAGGCAACCTCTTTTGACACGTCTTTGGATAAAGTGTTTCCCACAAAAAAACAAATACCTACTCTCCTTTTTGTGATAAAGATGAGTGATTATTATTTTTAATTAGATAGACTGAGAACTTAGAAGTATTATTGAGTTTTATAATCATGTGTTTTAACTTTTTAAGACATGCATTGATGTTATTTTGAAATACAATTTATATATATAATTAATTTGTCTATATATAAACTATCCTGAAATAGTATCAGCATCGAAATATTTCGTTCCAGTGCCTTAATCAAAATGGTCACCGAAACGGTATTCAAAACTTTGGAATAAAATCTATTGAAGTCTCTATTGTTACCTTCCTACTTTGATTCTTGAAATTGGTGTGGTGAAATTGGTGTGGTTGTTTATAAGCTAGATTTGCAATTCTTGCATCCAAATATAATGTGGGATAATGGGAAACAAGGCATGGATGCAGCTTTTTGAGATGACAATTTTTGGGATCATAGAGGAAACAAGGGAAATATATGTGGTATAGAATGAATATGAAACCTGAATGCACGTGTTCTTTTATCCTGGTCTTATATTCCTACTTATATTCACTTACGTATTTGACATTAAATTGAAAGATTCTCGTGAACAATTTACATGTGCTAAAATTAGGGAGTATTTATTTGTAGTTGAATTTAAAACCTGAAAACTGGATGAGGATTTAGTGGGCTGCTGCTGCTTTGTGAAAAAAATTCTTGGTACTGAGAACTGCCAGTAATTTGAATGTTCTGCTGTAATTTTTGCTTTTATGTTCAATTATTGACCAATTGGTTCTACCTTTTTATCTCAGGCACTTGAAGCTCCGAAAGAACCTCGTCGCCCAAAAACTCATTGGGATCACGTCTTAGAAGAGATGGTTTGGTTGTCAAAGGTAACAGACTAGAGCCTCAAATATTTTTGGCTATACTCATTTGCTTCATATGATATTGCTATACACATTTTTTTTTGATCTCGTTTAAGTGAATCTGTTCTTTTGCTTGCTTCCCTGCTCATTAAATTAGTTGTTGGCAGGACTTTGAGTCGGAGAGAAAATGGAAATTGACACAAGCAAAGAGGGTTGCTTTAAGAGCGAGCAAGGGCATGTTAGATCAGGCTACTAGGGGAGAAAAGAAAATGAAGGTTGGGTTTTTTGCTTCCTCATGTTGTATCTTTTATTGCATGACCATTGGTAGACAGAATTATTTCATTTTGTACAAGATACGGTGATAAGATGATGTTGGGTGTATCACAACAAACAAAAATTTTTAACAGGAAGAGGAGCAGCGGTTGAGAAAAGTTGCCCTTAATATTTCGAAGGACGTGAGGAAATTCTGGATTAAAATAGAAAAGCTGGTAAATCTATCTGATATTTATTCTTCAAGGCTTATTGTAATTCCTTATGGGTCTGTTTGTCCATTTTTACTAATGATCTTACAATTCCAGGTGCTTTACAAGCATCAGATGGAGCTTGATGAGAAAAAGAAAAAGGCGCTTGATAAGCAACTTGAGTTTCTTTTGGGGCAAACTGAGAGGTAGAACTTTTTCCTTTTTTGTTGTTCAATGAGTTCGTCTCAAAATCTTTGTAACCATTGGATACCACTTGTGAAATGACATTCTTGTGGTGGATATTTTCAGGTACTCAACAATGTTAGCAGAAAATCTTGTGGATACTTATAAACCAGTGCAACAATGTATGACACAAGATCAGGTGATTATTAACAAAGAAGTGGATGCAAATGATGCTAATGAATCTCCAGAATTTGAATTTGGTGAGTAGGAAATTATGGTTTCATTTTTTTTTACCTAATTCTCAAAAGAATATTTTTTACATCAACAATATACTAAACACGTTTCGATAGGATCTCAATCAAATACTGCAGGTATGGATGAAGATTACGATATACAATCTGAAGATGAGTCGGTATGCTTTTGTTGTCTCTTCGCTACCACTTGTTTATTGGTTTTATATCTTGAGTTTATTGTCATTTTTATGGTAGCTTATGACTGATATGCAAATTTTTGTTGGGAAGTCTTATGCCTTTGCCACTTACTCCAGTTGTTGATTTCATCAAACTGAAAAGTAATTGGACCAACATATATCATGTATGATGTTGTTCTCAAGCAGAATAGTAGAGTGTTAAGTGCTATTTGGTACCTATCTCAGCAGGCAGTAGCTGAAGTCTTTTCCTTTTTTTTTTTTTTTTGTCTTCTTGGTGGAGTAAAAGTGTGAGATAATTATCCTTCTGCTAGATAAAATTGTTTGATGCTCTTAAGCCTGTATCGGAAGATGGTGTGAAAAAATAAATACCTTTTATATGTATGATGCGAAAAAATATATACTTTTTATATGTATGGTGTGAAAATATAGGATAGGAAATTACTGCAGAAAAATGAAATTCGGCTTTGATTCTCATGGTCCTGTGTGTGCCTGTTTAATGGAGCTGCTGAAGGAACAGTTTGGGAGTTATGGATTTTTGCATAGTATCAAATAGAACCTTAATGGAAAAGGGGAAAAACTGGATAGATGTTGACCAAAACGAGGAGCCAAAATGACATTTAGCTTTTTCTTGGCTGAAAATAAAATTTACAGTCACATCAGATTTCCTTTGTGTGGTTAATACTTCGATTTATAATTTTTTGAGACGTCTTGCATTTGCAAAATCTCAAATATAGGGCTTTTTTTTTTTTTGATACGTATCAAATATAGAGCTTTAATTGCACATAAGTCTGCATTGTACTTTATGTTTAATTATAGTCTTGAAGACTGGATACAGTTGCAGTTTTGCGCCTTTTGTGGTTTCCATGGTTGTATCCTTGATACCCTTTGACCCGTGTATTTTGGCGTTCTAGTTTTCACATTCTTAGAATTGTTTTCTACACAATGTTTCTGTTTTAGGAAGATGATGAGCACACAATTGAGGAAGATGAGGCCCTTATAACTGAAGAAGAAAGAAAAGAAGAATTGGCAGCTCTACACAACGAAATGGATCTTCCACTTGAGGAGTTACTCAAACATTATGCTATGAGGAAAGGTGAATTATCATAATGACCACAATTTTCATTTTGCTTAATAGTCTGCTTGGGTTTGCTGATAGAGAGAGTGCCAGTTTTAAGCAGACCTTACTAACATTATCTGACTTGCCTTCCCACTGCCTCCCTTCTCCTAATCTTCCCAAGCCCTAGATAAGACATTATCTTGTGTGTCAAGATGGACCACCGTACATGCTTTAGGCACCCTGGAGTGCTAAAGTTTTCAGACATTTGAACCTTTGTGTTGGTTGGCTGGCTTTTAGGTTTTGTCACCCAAATTCTTGGGCTCGGTGTTTGCATAGCACTAGCATTTTGCTCTGTTCTACATGTTATATATGTTTCACACCATGCAAATCATTGAGATATACTGCGTAAGAGAGCTTATATTTATAAGCTGTGGTAGGATATCTATCTCTATCTTGTGTTGGTTATGTGGAAATAATTCATTTTGGATTTAGCTTGCAATTAGTTTTAATCAATATGAGCATGCTCAGTGAGCAGAGAAAGTAGTCCAGAAAATGGTGAAGATGGGGCCGAACCACTTAGCAAAGAAAGTAGTTCAGAAAATGGTGAAGATGGGGCTGAACCACTTAGCAGAGAAAGTACTCCAGAAATGAATGGGGATGGTGGTAAACTAACATTCATGGGGGAGGACCATGAAAAGGGTAAGGAGTTAAATTTCCCTGCTGTCTTTCTGAAATATATGTTTGTCTCTAATGTGGTCGTGGGGTTTGAATATGCTGCAGGCAAAGGAAATGATCTTTCTGTTGTCAATGATAGTGACACAAGCAACTCAATCATAGCCACTGGCCGTTGTTGTGTAAGTTGTATGTGTTTTTTGTTGTGATTGGTGAATTGTGGAGCAAGATAAGACCTCAATATAACACTTATTTTCTGATTACAGGCTGAAAGTAACGGTGACTTATCTGTTGCTGATAACTCTGTGTTGGAAATTGAGAAACTTCAAGCTAGTGATCTACCATTAGTTTCTAGGGAGTCTGCCAAAGCTCATGTTCTATATGATTTTAGTGATGAGCAGGTATGAGAATTATTTTTTCTATCTCAAAATTTTCCTTTTCTTTTTAAATTGTTTGCAATCAGAATTCATTAGATTTTGCTGACCTTGAAGTTTGCACATGATTCACTGGAATTCACAATTCTAGATCTGATTATCATTACCTTGCAGGAGCTTGCTAATTGAATATATATGTTTAATGCAATATTTTATTGTGTATTTTGCATTTTCACTTGCGTTTATTCATGGTGATAGACAGTACTTGTTTCTGCACCCTTTCGTTTTATTTCCTATGTTTTTTTCCTATGTTTTTTGTTTGTTCTTTTGTTATTTCAATACGAATCTTTCTTAAATCAGTAATGCCTTTTTATGCAAGCCATTTTACTGACCCGTGTCTCAAATTATGTAGGAAGATGGTGACTTTGTCCTTGCTGCTGGGGAAGAAAAGGTATCTTATAAGTAAAAACCATTCTTCTGTTCTTTCCTATTTTTGGTTTCCGTTTCTGTTGTCTTTTATTATCCAGGAGGTATGCTCTTTTTGTTACTTGGATTTCAAAAACGGGTATCAAATAAAGTCAAGCATGAAGATGCCAGGAATGCTTTAAAGAATACTTTATTCATTGTAGACCTAATGTCTTTTTCTTCTATTCATGTTGGGATGATAGAATCCGTAAACTTGAGCTGGTGTTGTAGTATATTATTTGATCAGAGGCACATTTTTAAGCTTAAATAACATGAGATCAAGCAACTTAAAGCGTTCTCGTAATAATGCACAATATGGTTTTCTAATTCGGCGGGGGAAAGGAGCACTTGAGTGAAGTGCCTCAATAGCATTGCTGCGCCGATGTGAATTAGCCACTTATGAACTTTCTACATTTATCACCTTCTTTTAGCCAAAGGGCCCTAGATTTTTGTTGCCATGAAGTCTCTACCGACAACAGTATCCTCTCCATATTAGCCACAACCAAACTTTTTCTCAATAATGCCACCTCTGAGGTGTTTCTCATCAAATCCCTTCCTTCTAATCCTGCAACTCCTCCAAAAGGATAGTCTTCTGGCTGTCATGTTACTAAGATTTCCAAGTTCCAATTCTTTAGGTCGTGCTTCAAAGCCTTAAAACTTACCTGCAAGAATGTAATTGGGAGTGCTTGTAAACTGATACGAAGACCATCAAACACGCACTATCTCTACAAAACCATTAGCTTAAATCACTTTCCTATTTTGCTAGATTGTGAAGGTATTAATAAGGATTGCAGGTACTTTAAGTTTGGAAATATGTGGTTAGGGGTAGCTGCTTTTGACATAACTCCAGATAATGGGCCTCCCACGAAGGTGAGACGAGGAATGAATCCAATTTCGACCAACCCAGGCTATTTGATCAAGTGCACTCACCCCCAACAAGGGGAAGATCCATGAGATCCAAGTAAAAAATGAACTCAAAAAACTCTTCCATAGCCATAGAATTATGATAGTTCCCCAATCGCTCACTGGGATGTGAGTACTATTAAAATCCCCATACATACACCACGGCAATCCCTTCATATAATTCCAAATATAAATTTTGCTCAACCACATCCCCTCTAGAGGAATACTTCTACAGTAAATCTTCAAAAAACACCAAAACTGAGCTATTGTTCATCTCAAGATGTAGATTTTGAATTGGATGAAGAGGCTTTAATAACAGAGGAATGAAGTCAAACAAATGCACTTCATTAACCAGAGGTGCCAAAGACACGAACGGATTAAAAAACTACTTCACTTACCACATCCTTTTCGGCATCCTATACCACTATTTCGCCCTCTTCCACCTCTAGTGACAGTAACATTTCGTCACACTACTAGAGGAGTTGCCTGTGATCGGCAAAATAGTTTGTGCAATCTCCCAGACCATCGGATCAAGTAGTGGCACCGTCGTGCTAGACTCACCCAAGACTCCCAATACACCCGATACCATCATATTGACTCATCGAGGCTCAGCCTTCCACACCCGTTTCGAGCTTTTAACCAAGCCTGACATATTTACCATATTTTTACCCTTCAAACCATCATCCCTCTTTTGGCCCAAACCCGAAGCCTGCCCACCCTTCCAAACACCCTTCTGAGAATCCAATCCCTTATTATTGTCAGAGCCCACAGGGGCCAATCCCATCTCAACTCACTCTAGCATAAGATCCACATTTGATTTCATATCCGTTAATACATTATGGCGTTCAGTGAGAATTCCTTCCCAACTCCTGATGAGCCTAATGAGAATTCAGACCGTCACCCTTGACAATATGAACGTACTCCTGCAACGACTGCCCTCCTAAATGCAAGATCTTCCCACTAGACTTCCCCCCGACCTCCTTACTTTCTTCCATACACGGCTGCTGCATCTTCAAAGCCTCTACAAAAGTCCCCTTTTGTCCCTCATCAACGTAAGGCTGTGATGCTACCTTCACAGATACTCTTTCAGCTCCTCACACTTTGCTGAAAAAGTAATCCCATATGGCCTGAGCAAACTCATGTAGGAGTAAATGATCCACTTTTTTACCACTACTTTTGTACAAACAAAACTAGTCAATGATTATAAGTCAGCGTTTTCTAAGATTATTAATTTTTTTTTGATAGGTAATCAAAAAGATTTTATTAATAGAAAAAGGCTAAGCTCAGGTACATCGGAAGTATACCTGATAAAACTTAGCTAGAGGTTATAATAGAAAGAAGAAAATCATGGACACTAAGTCCATTACAAATAGAACCCGCCCAAGATAACAAGGTCCTATAGAAGAAGATCTTTAGTCCCTCCAAAGATCTCTCACAATTTTCAAAGTTCCTTGCATTTCTCTCTTCCCAAATGCACCAACACATACAAATAGGAACCATATGCCAAAAAGCTGCCACTTGAGAGTTACCCTTAAGTCTTCTCCAACTAGCTAGGAAATCCACTACTCAAAGAGGCATAACCCACGAGAGGCCAAGCCTTGTGAAAAAATCATCCCATATATACCTAGCCACCCGCAGTGAAGGAAAAGATGATTTACTGATTCTTCATGTTTTTTACACATACTACACTAGTTTAACACAATAATATGGCGTTTCCTCAAATTATTTGTAGTTAGAATTTTGTCCAAAACTGCTGTCCACACAAAAAAAAATTGCTCTCAAAGGAGCTTTCGTCTGCCAAATACTTTTCCACGAGAACCTAAGAACTCCAAGGCTAGAAATGATTCGATAGAATGAGCTAACAGAGAATATACATTTCTTAAGAGTGTTTCCATTGCAATTTATCCCCAATGCCAACCGGAAAAATAAACGAGTACAAAGTCACAAAGAAATCTAGAAAAATCTCCATCTCCTAGTCTTGAGCATCCCTCCCAAAATCTATATTCCATTGAGGAGTGCCATTAGAGAGGACCACTAGATCTGCTATAGTTGCATCCTTATCTCTTGCTAAATAAAAAATAGCGGGAAAAGAGTATTTGAGGCTATTGTGACCACCACACCAACTATCATGCCAGAATCTGACCTGTGAACCATCCCCTACCACAAGTTGTTCATGATCTCTAAAAATCTCCTAATGTCTCCTTATAAACTTCTACAAACCCACTCCATGTGTGCCTTGCACCTCATTCGAACACTAACCTCCCCAAGACAAACCATATTTTGAGTCTATAACAGACTTCCAAAGCGTCTCCCTTTCGTTTTGGTACCTCCACAACCATTTACCCAACAAAGCCTGATTGAATTTCACCAAGTGTCGAATCCCCAAACCTCCCCCCGTTATTGGAGTGCACACTCAATTAACCAAATGAAATTTGAACTCATCCCCCAAGCCGCTCCACAAGAAATCTCTTTGTAGCTTTTCAATGCGCTTAGCTACCTTAGAGGGAAACGGGAACAAAGACAAAAAGTATGTAGGTAGGTTAGAGAGAGTGCTTTTAATCAAAGATTATTAATGGTTATAAGCTTCTTGAGGCTGCTGTTCAGACAAAGAATGCAGCTTTAGTAGTTGCTTTACTCCTCCATATGTTCTTGTAAGGAAAATTATGCCTAGCTTGAGCCGTAAGTATATCATAGAATACCTAAAATTTTCCTTTGATAGAAGGTCTCCATTCCATTTTATCCACCACTGTAACAGCAAGAGTAATGTTATATGACTTCCTGTGTACAAGGGCTGGACCTATTTCATCCTTATCAATAAAATTTCTCTCTTACTTATCAAAAAAAAAATGTTATATGAATTCCACCAGAGCACCTACTTCCCAATCATGTGCCTCCCTCGTGAAGCTAACATTCCATTCCCAAACATCATGCCAAAAACTGAGTCTGCTGCCATCCCTGATGCACAACCTAGTGTTTGCTAAAGAAGACCACCAACCTTTCTGGATATACTTCCATATGCCCCTCTAACTTCATTAGAACCCCCCCCCCCCCCTTTTTTTTTACTCCCATACTTCATATCAATAACCACCTTCTATAAGGCATCCCTCTCATAATTATATCGTCACAACCATTTCCTAAGAAGAGCCTTGTTAGAAGCCCTCACATTGCGAGCCCCAAATCCACCATCCCTCAAAGGAGTACACACCTTATCCCACCAACCAGATGAAATTTAAAGTCATCACCTAGTCCACTCCATAGAAGAAAATCACTTTGAAGTTTCTCAATCCGAGATGCAACACTAGCTGATAGAAGAAATAATGACAAGAAATATGTGGGAAGATTTGATAGAGTACTCTTAATTAGTGTGATAAGACCCTCATAAGAAAGATACAACATTTTCCATTCGGCCAGCTTATGCTCTATTTTCTCTAACACCTCCTCCCAAATGGTCTTTAGCTTTGAACGATGCTCCCAACAGAAGGCCAAGGTACTTCATCAGCAGCGAAGAGACCACCCAAGCCAGTATGTTAGCCAGCCCCCAAATATTGGTCACAGCACCCACCACAACCATCTCTGTCTTAGAGAGATTTATTTTTAACCCGGATGCTGCTTCAAAACAAAGTAAGATAGACTTCAAAGATTGAATATGACCTGGATTTTCCTCACAAAATAGCAGCGTGTTCATTTGATAAAAGATGTGAAATAATGGGAGAGCCATGATGATTATATTTTACCGAAAAAAATCCGCCCTCTACAGAAGCTGATACCATTTTGCTTAGGGCCTCCATTACAAGAACAAGTATGAGAGACTACCTTGTCGCAACCCCCACGAACTATTAAAGAAACCCACGGGATCACCATTTACCAAGACTGAGAAGCAAACCGTTGATTTACAATGCCTCATCCACCCACTCCTACTTTGCCCAAATCCACATCGATTCAACAAATAAAACAGAAATTCTCAATTCATGTGATCATAGGCCTTCTCTATTTCTAGTTTGCATAAAATACCCATGACTCCCGACTTAATCCTGCTGTCCAAACAATCGTTAGCGATGAGAACCAAGTGAGTCTAATATTTGTCTACCTCTCACAAATGCATTTTGAGACTAGAGATAATTTTATCCATACTTGTGCTCATCCTCTTAGCAAGAACTTCTGAGAGTATCTTGTACATGCTGCCCACAAGACTAATAGGCCTGAAATTTTGCACTTCTATTGCACCAGCATTTTGGGGACAAGTGCAATAAAAGTCGCATTTATGCTCTTCTCAAATTTATAGGCATTATTTCTAATGGTCATGCCAATCTTCTAATTTGATTTCAATGTACAGGATGATGAGACAACCTTAGCTGAGGAGGAGGAATTGGCAAAAGCTGATTCAAGCAATCCCGTGGATGAGGTAAAGCGCAGCAAGTCAAGATATTCTTTATCTGAAACTCTCAATATCAGAAGTTCAAAATTGCAGGGTTCTTTACTTGTTAACCACTAAAATGTTTGACTAGCTTGCTGATTTTACTGGTTTTTATTTTTTCTTGTAATTTATCCCTTTTGAATGAAGCTGATGTTTCACAGATTGCATTACTACAAAAAGAGAGTGAAATACCTGTAGAAGAATTGCTTGCTAGGTATAAAAAGGTAGGTTAAATGTTTGCTTCTTCTTATTGCTTGACTCGTTTGCATTATGTTTTGATTTTTGTTTCATTTTCAACATCTGTTTACAGGGCTTCGATGACAATGCAGTTACAGATGACGAATCCGACTATGCATCTGCTTTATCAGACAATCTCATGGATTCTTCGGCTCATGTAGATGTTGAACTTAAACAACATGCTATTTCTATGGATGAAGATGTTGAAAGTGGTGATTGTCAGCCGCATTCTCCTTCAAAAGAGCAGCAAGCGGGAGCCCTTGAAAAAATAGAAGAGAGAGATAGTGAGGATATAATTGCTGATGCAGCTGCAGCTGCAAGATCAGCACAACCAACAGGGAATACTTTTTCCACGACCAAAGTGCGCACCAAGTTCCCATTTCTCCTGAAGCTTCCTCTTCGTGAGTATCAACATATTGGCTTGGATTGGCTTGTTACAATGTATGAGAAAAGACTGAATGGGATTCTAGCTGATGAAATGGGGCTTGGAAAAACAATTATGACAATCTCCTTGCTTGCACACGTTGCTTGTGAAAAGGGTATATGGGGCCCTCATCTCATTGTTGTCCCCACAAGTGTCATGCTCAATTGGGAGACTGAGTTTCTGAAATGGTGTCCTGCTTTTAAAATTTTGACTTATTTTGGAAGTGCAAAAGAGAGAAAATATAAGAGGCAAGGCTGGTTGAAACCAAACTCATTTCATGTATGCATAACCACTTACAGACTGGTCATTCAAGATTCGAAAGTTTTCAAGCGGAAGAAATGGAAATACTTGATCTTAGATGAAGCGCATCTGATTAAAAATTGGAAATCACAAAGATGGCAAACTCTTTTGAACTTCAATTCCAAACGGCGTATTTTATTAACTGGGACACCGTTGCAGAATGATCTCATGGAACTCTGGTCTCTAATGCATTTTTTGATGCCACACATCTTTCAATCTCATCAGGAATTCAAGGATTGGTTTAGCAATCCTATATCAGGAATGGTTGAGGGACAAGAGAAAGTAAATAAAGAAGTTGTTGACCGTCTTCATAATGTCCTCCGTCCTTTTATACTCCGTCGGTTGAAACGAGATGTGGAGAAGCAGCTGCCTATGAAGCATGAACATGTCATTTTCTGTAGACTGTCAAAGAGGCAACGTAACTTGTATGAAGATTTTATTGCTAGCTCAGAAACACAAGCTACTCTTGCCAATGCCAACTTTTTTGGGATGATTAGTGTTATCATGCAACTCCGCAAAGTATGCAATCATCCGGACTTATTTGAGGGTCGTCCAATTGTCAGTTCTTTTGATATGGGTGGTATTGACTTCCAATTGAGTTCTTCCATTTGTTCAATGCTTCCAGCAGGGCCATTTGCTAATGTGGACCTTACAGGTTTGGGATTGTTATTTACTCATCTTGATTTTAGCATGACTTCTTGGGAGAGTGATGAAGTGAAAGCCATTGCTACCCCCTCAAGTTTAATCAAGGAGCGCCCTCACTTGTATAACATAGAAGAAACTGGGTCTGGATTTAAACATCGGAAAAAGTTACATGGAACCAATATTTTTGAAGAGATACATAAAGCAATCATGGAGGAGAGACTAAGAGAAGCGAAGGAACGGGCTGCTGCTATTGCATGGTGGAATTCCTTGAGGTGCGAGAAGAAACCCATTTACTCAACAACATTAAGGAAAATTGTAACAATAGAGCATCCCGTTTATGATATTCATCGTCTGAAGGCCAACCCTTTGTCCTACTTGTACTCCTCGAAGCTTGCAGACATTGTCCTGTCACCAGTGGAACGCTTCCAGAGAATGTTGGACCTTGTTGAAAGTTTCATGTTTGCAATACCAGCTGCACGAGCCCCACAACCTGTGTTTTGGTGCAGTAAATCTGGGACTTCTGTGTTTCTGCACCCAACTTACAAGCAGAAATGTTCTGAAATGTTATCACCACTTCTATCACCTATCAGACATGCAATCGTCCGGAGGCAAGTATATTTCCCAGACAGGCGACTTATACAGTTTGACTGTGGTAAATTGCAGGAGCTTGCACTTTTGCTCAGAAAATTAAAATCAGAAGGTCATCGAGCATTAATCTTCACCCAAATGACGAAGATGCTCGATGTCTTGGAGGCTTTCATTAATTTGTATGGTTACACTTACATGCGTTTAGATGGATCCACTCAGCCAGAGGAGAGACAGACCCTAATGCAACGCTTTAATACAAATCCAAAAATATTTCTTTTCATCTTGTCAACTCGTAGTGGGGGTGTTGGTATCAACCTAGTTGGAGCAGATACAGTTATCTTTTATGATAGTGACTGGAATCCTGCAATGGATCAGCAGGCTCAGGATCGATGCCACCGGATAGGACAGACACGTGAAGTTCATATTTATCGATTAATCAGTGAGAGCACAATTGAAGAGAATATTTTAAAAAAAGCAAATCAAAAGCGTGCGCTGGATGATCTAGTTATTCAAAGTGGAAGCTACAACACTGAATTCTTCAAAAAGCTTGATCCCGTGGAATTGTTCTCTGGTCACAGATCACTTCCAGTCAAGAATTTACATAAGGAAAAGAATAACAACAATGGAAATGAGGTTTCTGTATCTAATGCTGACGTTGAAGCTGCTTTGAAATATGCAGAGGATGAAGCAGATTACATGGCATTGAAGAAAGTTGAACAAGAAGAAGCTGTGGAAAACCAGGAGTTTACAGAAGAAGCCATTGGGAGGTTGGAAGATGATGATTTTGTAAATGAAGATGATCTGAAGGTGGATGATCCTATAGATCAGGGTGCCTGGATCTCATCGTCAAATAAAGAAACTGTGGTGATGTTAAATGGGAGTAATACAAGTGAAGAGAGAGCTCCTGCTGTTGCTAGCAAAGAAGATGATGTTGACATGCTGGCTGATGTCAAACAAATGGCTGCAGCAGCAGCAGCTGCTGGACAAGCAATCTCCTCCTTTGAGAATCAGTTACGTCCAATAGATCGATATGCAATTCGTTTTCTGGAAACCTGGGACCCCATTATAAACAAGGCTGCAGTGGAATCTCAAGTTAGGTTTGAGGAGACAGAATGGGAACTGGACCGTCTTGAGAGGTATAAGGAAGAAATGGAAGCTGAGATTGATGAAGATGAGGAACCCCTCATATATGAGAGTAAGTGCCTTTTTATTTTTTCCCCTCTATTGGCTTCACAGTGACTTTTATTTTTCCCTCACTCTTGCAGGGGTTATTTTTTAGTTTAATTTCAAATAATGCCACTTCATGGGATATTCAATCGAAACTGTAAGAAATCTAAAAAGCATGTAATGGTGTAAAATAATCTGAACAGTGTCCGAAGAATTTCATATCTATGTTGAACTGTTTCTATACGATGGCATGCCATTTTTGTCAACTCAGTCATTGCTTCCAAATTTGCATGGCTTGTATGATGAGACTAAACTCAAGGATTCTCTACTTCTGATAGGATGGGATGCTGATTTTGCAACTGAGGCTTACCGACAGCAAGTTGAGGCCTTGGCTCAACACCAGGTTCTTATTACAGACTTTATGTTGCCTTCTGTTCTGTGGAATATAATCTCTTTGCTAATATGTAATCTTTCATAGCTAATGGAAGAACTGGAATGCGAAGCTAAGGAGAAGGAAGACGCAGAGGATGATAATTGTGATTCTATGAAGTAAGAAAACACTATTTCTGACCGACAACAATTTCATGATTACTTATTTTTGGGTGATAGGGGGATAAATTGCTTCTTTTTTTGCTTAAAAATTTCTTTTAAGTTCTATAGATATCTGCAAAATCGTGATGGGAAGATAGTTTTTGTTATATATATATATATTAAGATGGTTATGTCCCTGATGACATGATGAAAATGTATTGGAAATTTGGAGCTTGACTGTAGTATTGCTTGTTCTTAACCAGACATTTGGGACTAATTAGGGGTCTCACAAGCCAGCTTAGCATTAAATGTCATTTTGGTATCAGATAGTTCATTACCATGTATTGTTTCATGGCAATAGACAGTTATCTTTATCTTACAGATGTGGACAAAGGTCTTAGTGTTGGACACTATGGCAAGTCATATGACATAATGACGTTAACTTAAAACTCATTTTATGAGCATAAACTAATCCATGACCCAAACACAATAAAAATGCTGAAATGAAGTGTTTTTCTTAAGTTACTAAGGCCCCGTTTGGATACAAGAAGTGTTTTATCTCATCTCATTATTATAACCTTTTCAAATTCTCAAAAAATATAATAAACAATTTAATTTTTTCAAATTTTAAAACAATAATAATATATAAAAAATATTATTTTAACAATATTTTATTCAACTTTCTTCTAAACTCATTATCCAAACCGCACCTAAGTTGTTGAAAATAACGTGGAATTTTCGTTTTTAGTCGATGTCTCTAGAAAATGTGAATGCTAATGAACGCTGGCTCAAATACCTATAAAAAAAAATTAGCTAGAGCTCAATACCCATTGGGTATGTGTGTAACTTATCAAAGCATAAGGGGGGAAAAAGATGCCACTAGGAGACTGGTGTGTAGCTCAGTGTTTTCCGTGATAAATGATACTGCTTGATAAAAGTATATTTCTGACATGGATGACCATATTAGAATAAAGCAGGAAAGTTGGATCTTTTTTATATCTTGCAGTATCGGGAATCTGGGAATGAAAGTTGGGATTCAATATTCAGTGACTAATCTAGTTCTGTTGGCAGGAATGGAATGCCAAGTGATCCTAAACCCAAGTCTAAAAAGAAGGCTAAGAAAGCCAAGTTCAAATCTCTGAAGAAAAGATCCTTAGCTTCTGAACTGAAGCCTGTTAAAGAAGAGCCATCGGCAGAACCTATGTCAGTAGATGATGAGATTATTAGTCATGAGGTGGTCACCTCTTCAGAAATTGTTTCACCAATTTCAAGTGTGCAGAAAAAACGTAAGAAGGCTGCATCTGCACTGGATGTTGAGGAAGGAAAGTCCTTGAAAAGGAAGTTAAAGAAACTGAAGAAGCCTTCCACTGAACAATGTTCTTTAGATTTAGATTCCAACCTGTCAGGTATGCAGCATGATGAACCTGTATATTCCAGACCATGCGATAGTGTAATTGATATTGAACAAAAAACAGCAAGCAGGAGCAGAATGGGAGGTAAAGTATCCATTACTACCATGCCACTAAAGCGGGTTTTAATGATAAAACCGGAGAAGCTAAAGAAGGCAAATATTTGGTCGAGAGAGTGTGTTCCATCTCCTGATTTTTGGTTGCCGCAAGAGGATGCAATATTATGTGCTGTGGTTCATGAATATGGCCCTCATTGGAGCTTGGTTGGTGATACTCTTTATGGGATGACTGCTGGTGGGCATTATAGGGGAAGATATCGCCATCCTGTTCATTGCTGTGAGAGGTTTAGAGAACTCATCCAAAAATATGTTTTGTCTGCACCTGACAATCTTACAACAGAAAAGGTTGGCAATACAGGCTCGGGAAAGGCTCTTCTTAAAGTAACAGAGGTAAGAGTAGTAATTTAACATCTTGCCAACTAAACTGATTTGTACATCTGCATCTTGTAGTGTTTTCTATTGTTCATACACTATGTACTTGGGTAGCCCCGAATGTGCATTTTAATAAAAGTTGACTGACTTGTCAAAAACTAAAAATAAAAACACTAAACTGCTTTGCACATATGCATGTTGCAGTATTTTCTATTGTTCTTTTACAGGTGGGTCCCATATGTAAATTTAAACGTAGAAGAAGTTTTACTAATTCTAATTATAAATTTAGCACGATAAAGATTGAACAAGGAAACCTTGCTCATTAACTTTCTTCTGCGGCAGGATAATATTCGAATGCTTTTAGACTTTGCTGCGGAGCAGCCAGATAGAGAGTTCCTCCTCCAAAAGCACTTTACCGCTCTTATTTCTTCGGTCTGGAAGGTGACATCTCGTGTTGATTGCAGACCAAGTCTCCCATCATCCCGAAACGGTCTCTATTTTGGTGGAAGGTTTTTAACTTCGGTCAGGCAGATTTCTAAGAATTCGCGAGAATTTTTAGAAAGGATGAAGTTCACTAATTTAGGCCAGAGTAGAAAGATGTTAGCAGCTGCTCTCCATGATGCCTACTATATACAGCCGGATGACACAGTTTCCCTTTGCAACCGTGGGGATGGCACGTCAGCCACTACTGAACAACTGGAGGTAACAATAGAATTCCAGAAGGAAATGGGGGACTCCGCAGTCGATTTTCCATCTGTTATAAGTTTGTCAATATCTGGGGAAGATGCTCCACCATCTATAAGCGAGGTTACTTGGGATGATCAACATCTTAAAGCTTTTCAAAATATGGCTGAGAACCGTTTCAGGTAATGGTCTGATGCAAACATGCAGTTTTCTTGTTTCATGACTTGGATTTATCAACTACCAGTTATGGGCAATTTTTTTTATTTGTCACATGATTTCACCAGAGTTTATTCCTTGGCGACAAAATCTGTTCTTTAAAATGAAATGGTTACCTTTCTTTTATCAATCAATATATAATATTTTTGTAGTAGCTAACATGGTAGAAGTTTGTTTGGTTCTTTTGGAGAATTAATTGTTGATATTTGGCATTTGCTGGTCTGACCTTTGATCATGGTAGTGTCTCTGCATGACCACCTCATTTTGTGCGTGTTAGTAATTTTTGTCTTTTTCAGGCGGGTATCTGAGTCACGAGTCACTAATATTTTTGTTGTGATTTTTGTCTGTGCCATTTGGAGATACAAATCCATTGTTGAGAAGCTGGTTTAAGTCATCAAGACAAATGATGATTGATTATCGACTGTTATATGCATGACGCAAATTAGTTCATGTCAAGGTCATTGAAAAATATATTGCAGATTGCTTACAGTTTAATGTCACCTTCTCAGGGTTTCTGCGAAAGCTTGTGTTGAAGATAGTCTGGGATGGGCATCCTCTGTATTCCCAATAAATGACGTCAGGGCTAGATCGGCTTCAAAGTTACCATCACTGGGAAAGCACAAGTTGTCTCTCTCTGACTCAATGAAGCATTCTAAATCAAAGTTCAAAAGAACTCCAATGGACCATTGTGAGATGCCCCTCCTTGTTGCCAAGCCACCATTGGAACCATTGCCGGCATGTGCATTGATTGATCCTAATATGGGGTTTGACCTGTCTCAGCCTTTCATCGAGGCTGTTGGGAATGACAATGTGGGAAGTAATTTACTTTCTGGCAGGGATACGGAGCTCTCAATGGAAATGGAGAGTTTGGAAGCAGTTCAACATCACTATGTTCCTGGCTTAATCTCTGGACTCGATGATTGTCCATTATTGCCTGAATATACTGACATTGGTTAATACTGAAATTGAGGGTTGAATCTCACTATTTCTGGCGACCAGGGATCTCTTAGGGAACAAGTCCCTGTTGGCAAATCCCCATACTTAAGATCCGAGCATTTGCTGCACTCTTGGGGACGGGGCACACCGGAGGCATCTCTCTCGCTGTGACTCAGTCGAGATTTGGATGTGTGCCCGTTTACACGCAGAGAAGTCATCTTTTTGCAAGATGGGTCTAAGTGGCAGTCCGGAGGATCTTGGATAAGGAATACATAATGTGACAGTTTTGTTTTCTAGTCTTAATTCATGTTGAGGAACTTGTGCAAATTATGAGCAAGCCTGCAATTTATTCGTTTGGGTGCTCATTTTCCCCAAAAAATAGATAATTAATGAGAATGGGAAGGTAACACAGCTCTGTCTCTCTCTCTCTCTCTCTCTCTCTCTCCAATGTTCATTCATGGCCAGTTCAGGCTTATCAAAATAATGGCTGTACGATTTTTGTGATTGATGAGAGAATGATTAATAATATGCCTAATCTTTTAGAGCATTTTTATTATATTGTTTAAAGTTATTCAAGTATAAATTTATACATTTATCAAAAAAATTTAGTCATATTTGATCAAAAAGTAGAGAAATAGAAGTGAGAAAAGGGAATAAAAACACTTTTAGGAATGGTAAAATTGAAATTTTATTCAATAAAAGTCAAATTGATCAACTGTGACCAATTTTTTTTTTATATAAATATGTAAATTTGTATTTTTTTTTAACGTTAATTTTAGACAATTTGATGAGAATATTCTTAAAAATAGTATAACAGTGAATGATTATCGGCTCAGCCCAAAAATATGACATGATAAGATAGATGTTCTCGAATGATTCTGTCTCAAGAAAAATAATGAAACTGATAAAACCCAAAATTTGATTACTAAACGTCCAAAAAAAAATCTTTTGTCCAAGCCATATAAACATGTTGAGTGAAAACGAAAACATCGTAGTCTTTGCTTTGATTGGATTGGGTCAACTGGTAAAATACTAAAAGCTTTGGGTTTGGAGTTATGTTCATATTAGGTGCTAATATTAAAATTGCGCAACGGATTGGAGAGAGAAAAAGAGTAATTTTTGGTTTATTATGACAATTGAGATCTTGATCGGTATAGTGTAGAGTTCCTAGTGGTAGTCTGGTGCGGTTTTAAGGTGTTCGTGGATACATCTATGATGATAAATAAGAAATGAATAATGCTATATACAGTCGTAAAATTGTAAATGGCATACAATCATTTTAAAAAAAAATCAATTTTTTTTTACGTGGGTCTCATATATATTCATTTTTTTTAAAGCGATTACATGTCGCTTACAATTCCATTATTACATCTATCATTTATCATAAAAAAATAAAAAAAGGCAAATGCCAATAAATTTAGGTAATTCATCATAACATCTTTTAAATTTACGAAAATTTGAAAAGAAGAAAATTCACTATAATATACTTCTTTTTATAGATTCTCAGTCTCTCATTTACACTATACAAAAGAGATCAAGTGCCTATATTCTAGAGAACATGTCCCAGTAGCTATTTAGAAGAAGATATGAAGAAGCTCTCCTGAAGTCATCTTGTTTCAAGTCATCTGGTTTGTTTATTTTATCATCTATCTACTCTTCTTATATATGTCATATCATCTCTTCATTATGTCATATTATCTCTCATCTCTGTCTTCTCTTTGTCTTTTTCTTCTGACTGCCTAATCCTACTTAACCTTCTCAGCCTTTTGTCATATTCTTCCCTCTCTTTTTCCCTTCTTGATCAGCACCCTATCCTTGGACTTGGAAAAACTACTTTAGGCCCAAGGTATTTTGTCTTCTCAATCAGCTTTAAGATTCAATCTCATTAAGTACAAATAATACTTAAGGCTTATTGGATTGAATATTTTCTTCTTGAACTCCTCGGAGTACTCTTACGAAAAACTCATTATCAAGGCTTGTGCACCTCTAAGATTAGTTAGGGCAGCGTCCGCAAAAACCCAGTGCCAATAAATAAATAAATAAAAAAGGATTAGCACTAAGACATATTTGAATTGTAATGTAGTCTCAATCCATAAAAAGAATTATATTAAGGTGACAACAAAAACAATGTTATCTATAGTTTCAATTTTACTTACATAAACATACATATTGATATGTTATTGTCGAAAATTGTTTAAAAAGAAAACAATGATAAATGAGGTTTGTTACTCAATAAATATAATATTGCAAGTATTAAAGCCCGTTTAGAATTGAGTTTTGAGATTTAAAAAATATTTTTAAACAGTTAAAAATATTTTTTTAAAATATTTTTTTAAAAAATGTCATGTTTAATGATTTTATAAAAAATGTTTTAGTCGGTAAAAAATGTTAAAACTCAATTTAAAAAAAATCAAATTGGATATTTTATTAAAAAGTTCCTGTAAATATTTATATATATTTTAAAAATATTGTAATTAATTCTAAAAACATTTTAGATATATGATTCTAATCAGTAAACAACTTTTTAATAGTTAAATTTATTATATTAAGTTTTAAGTTAAAAGTAATATTTTTCAATATAATTTTAAATAGACACTTACTCTAAAAAATAATAAGTCATCTCTTTGACTATAGAATTTATTGAACTTATGTGTGTGTGTATATATATATATATATATAAGACTGGATTTGAACCTAATTATCTCATTTGGAGATCCGACTTTATGCCATCTAAAACTTGGCAGAATTCATTGAACTTGATACATCATAAGCGAGTTCAAATCCAGCCTCATTTTTCATACTCACGAGTGACGAGATTAAATAAGATGAAAATTGAAATTAAATAAAAGATTGTTAGAGTATAAATTTTTAATGTAATTTTATTTTAAATTTGAAACTTTTAAATTATTTATTATATTTTATATAAAATTTAAAAAATTATAATAACTAAATACAATAAAATAAAGTAATTTGTATAAATAAAAGAGACAATAATTACAATAAACGCACGTAATAAATCATCTATTTCACGCCTATAATTTTTTGTAGGTGGTGCTATTTTGTCATTTGAGTATTACTGTCCAACTTTATTATCAGTTCAAAGTTTAGTTTTTATTTTTTCTCAAATTTTTTATTCAAATTTTTTTAATCTTCTTTAAAAATATAAAAAAATATAAAAATATTAATAATAATTTTCCTAATATTTAAAAATTTAAAATATAAAAGATGTTCAAATAATGTGTCAAAAAAAAAGTGAAAAAACTAATATTTATTTTTATCAGCGCACTTGACTTTGGGGGACTCTTTAGTCTTTTCACCAAAAAATCCCAGTCCGGAATCCATCCATTTGTGAATGTACGATAAAATTTTGTAATAATAGATTAAAAAATAATTATAAATAGTCTCTGTATTAAAAGGAAATTCCCTCTCTCGACCCTTCTCACCATCCACTTTCGAAGCCCACACTTCACCTCCAAAGCTGCCTCTCCGCCACAAAAACCCTCGACTAGGGTTAGGGTTTTTGCACGGGTAGTTAATCATTTTTTTCCGGGGTTTCCTTTGCTACTTGACTCTTGAGGCATATTCTTGAGGCTTTTCAGTGCCATACGCGTGTGTTTTTGAATTTAGATCTGGATCTGTAAGGTGAACTACCAGATGGATATTCGCAAGAGAGGGAGGCCTGAAGCTGGGTTGAACGCTAATGGCGGCTCCAAGAAGTTCAAACAAGGTTTTTAGAGCTCTTTTTCTTCTTTTTTTCTTAAACATATATATGTACTGGTTCTGCTTCGTATTTCTTTTGTACGTCATGCTCTGTTTGTTGCTGAGAAAGTGTGGGAAAAATGATATTTTGGGCGCAATTAACATTTACGTTTTATTTTGTCTTTGTTCGTCAACATCTTTTTGCTTTTTCTGATCCTGACTGTTCGCTTTTAATTTCGTTTTTTAATTCCAGTTACTTAGCTACGTGTACAGATAGTGGTAATTAAGATGTTGTCAACTAGATTGTGTGTGGTTTTATTTCATGAGGAATATTTATGCAAAACAAGGCGTAATTTAATCTTGCCCCGGCTGGTTTTTTAGTATATGGTGTGAATTCTTGCCCAAAAAAAAAAAAAATCTGTTGAAAACTCTCTTGGTTATCTTTTTTTAATATGAGGGGAAAACTATAATAGTAACCATGAGAGCAGTAGTTCTTTATCAACTGTTTACTCAATTGTTGGAAAGATTGTAAACATATTCTTACTCTTTGAATTATAAGAATTGCGTAGTTACTTATAAAAAAAAGTTTGCAGTACGTGCCACCCATGATATTTTGAGTTCACTTTTCTATGAGAGTTTTTGTAGAAGTTTAATGTTAGAAAAGTTAGGCATGTCCTCTTGGTTTTAGATAATTACTCAACTGTTTGCTGCAATGTTAAAGCCTTTTTCTTGGGCTAATTTATGCTACATGTCCATTGGTATGTGTTAGTGGTGTGGTTGTTTGGAATGGGGCGAAGAATTGATAATTTCGTTTAGGCTGCCTAAACTTTAAAGCATTCTCACCCTCTTTGCTGAGCGTTTGGGAAGTCTAAAGTACTCTCTCGCTTCGAAAAATAGTAAATAAGCTCATTAAATTCACTTATTGATTACACGTAGTTAACTCTAAGAAAGGAACTGTCTTTTGTGGATGTAATATTATGGAATTAAGATTTTAACGAGTTCGAAATATTTGGCGTAAGTGCATTAAGAATCCAGTGGAATATTAACTGAGAAAAGGTAATAATTTTTTGCAACAGAAATGGACTCAATTGGTGTAGGAAGCAAATCGAAGCCATGCACCAAGTTTTTCAGGTTCAAATCTATTCTTATCTAATAAACTTTTTGAGCTTGGTCTTACCTTTTCTAATGTTTATAAATTGTTATAAGAATTTAATTTACAATTGTAGAAGATAACTATTGTGAACCTGCACTAATGAACTGGATATTCAAAGCTTCTATACAGGTACAAACCACACGGTCTAAAGAAAATGCGGTGTAATGGAATAGTGCTGTTATTAATGAAGCCCAAACGATAACCATTTGCAAGAATAAAGTTGGCACTAAGGATGTTACATCGAGATACCTTTTCTTCTAATTGATTTATACTGTTACTAATAAAATATTGATTTATACTCTACCTTATAGTTAAATTGAAGCCCAAGCAGTTCCTCGCTAATCTAACAAGATATAACAGATGGCCTTTCCCTATTTTTAAGGGGATTCTACAGAAATTGAATCCACCATTCCCTCAGTAAGATATACGTTAATATGTTGGAGTCTGATAAATCGCATTCAGGTATGTCAAATTAATATGTCATTCCCTGCTTGTTGGCTATACAAGGGGGTGGGTGGGTTCTCTAAGGTCTTCTAGTGTGTCATTGCTGGCAGCATTGTATGCTATTAGTGCTTGCTTTTCTTTCTTTTCAGTCTGTCTTATGCCCCCTTTTTTATATGTTACAAGTTTTTTCTTATGAGTTGTAGGCCCCCCCCTCCCCCCCAAAAAAAAACCATGGTTGATTAGTGTAACTATGGAAACATATCATGTCTGAAAAAGTAGTCTAATATATATCATAATTAGTGTGTGCTTTGAGTTAGAAGCTATTTTCTTATGTTAATTGCTGAGTATGCCGTGTAAGTTCTCTCTAGACTCTATTGCATTATGTGGGCCTTTTTCATGCATTTTCATTAATTATCACTAGATTTGGATAATTTCTTGATGAGGAAAAATGTTATATATATAAATAGGAGTAACCTAGTATACTAGACGTATACAAGAAAAGGCCTAGCCCATACTAGCTAGCCCCAAATAATCCAAAAAGCCCGTGAAAATTAGAAATCTATCCAAAATACATCAAGCGAACACATCCCCACCCCACTCCTTGTAAGAGAAATGCTCTACCTGACACTCCCTTTATGAGGACGTCTTCATAATGCCCTCCCTTTTGTCTTCTCTTGAATTGAGCTACTTCTCTAAGTGTCGTAGTTGATTGCCCAATAAAGACGCTTTTACTCCTTGCTTTTGTTAAAACTTGATTTGGTTTCAAGTGAGTGGCCTGCCTTCATCATAGTGAATAGTTCTTTAAATTGGTCTTCATATCTTTAGTATGAAAGCCCCACTAGGTTTGAATAATTACTAGAACCAATACGTTTTGTGTTATTAGTTTCTTTTTGTGTGTCAATTCTTTGAAATATGCATAAAACAAAGTGATAAGGAATGGATTCCTTAGAAGAAGACACATAATTTCTTGTTTTGCACCTTTTTGAGATGGGAAAATCTTATCAAAGGAAAGACAACTGCTAGTTAGAAGGGAGTAGAGAATAAAACTGCGATTAGATGTCGAAGTGAGCTGAATTCTTTATGAATAGTACTATAGTAGTGAGTTGAGATGGTTAAGTGAGTTTTGTGGGACTCACTTAGATGAGTTTAAAATGTGTTTAGTTGTTAAGATGAGTTTAGATATATTTTAATGGGAAATTGTAAAGTTTATGAGACCCAATTGACTGGCTTGTCGGTAGGAAAAAAAAATTCTTGGTTGTCAACTGGTACAGGTAGAGAGAGAGAGAGGAGCATGTGGGGCTGGCCATTAATGTGTCCACATTTAAAGTGAAATCTGAGTAATAAATGCATTCACACTTTGAGTTCTCTTGAACTCCATTTGATCTTCCGTTTGGATGTCAAACCAAGTCTAAAGTAAGGTTGGGCAGCAGGAGATCTGTACCCTGCCACCCACGTCGATTGCCCCACCCCTGCTTGGGCGGGGTGGATCCACCGCCCCGCACGGCGAGGGACGAGGCACCCCGCCCCGCTCTGAGAGATTGTGCTGAGGTGGGGGGCGGATGGGGGTCACCCCCGCCCCCATTTTCTCCTGCCCGCTAGGGTTGATATATATATCTATAATATGCATATATGATAGATGTATGTATAAGATGAAGAAATAAGCTTTGCTTACCTCGCGCCATCACCCATTGCCCAATGCCCACGACGAGTTAAACCCCCCAGACAAAACAACGCCGTTTGGTTTGGGGTTTTATTCCCCCCTCCCCCTTCTTCTTCTTCCTTGAGCCCCTGTTTTTTCCCTTTTCTGAAACGCATTTGAGACTTAAATAATGATAGTTGCCGACTTGCAGTTCGTCGCTTCTTGTGTTTGTTGCCGTCACTGAAGGTAAGATTTCTCACTTCCTTAGTTCAAGTTTTTTCAATTTTGTTTTGTTTTTCTCCGTTTGGTAGCCGAGAAAACTAGGAAAAATGGAAAAAATCTCTTTTTCAACAGGGGGCGGATGGATTCCCCCCCACCCCCCCCCCCCTCTTCCCCACGGCCCGAATTCCACACCCCTCTAGTGGGGCTGGGTAGCACACGGGGGGAGAAGGGGTGACCCCGCCTCCGTATATGTAGGTATCACCCCTAGTCTAAAGTGAGATCAACTTAGCTGGGTTTGACATCCAAACCCAGCAAGATTAGAATGGGAGAACTAAGACAAAATTCCCTGTGGTCAAGCCCTCTTGGCATCTGAGGAAGTGTGTAGTTGCTCTCTAAGGTTGGTCAATATTTTCCTTTTATGATGGATCTCCGCGAAGTTGATGCTATCAGTATAAAGCCCTCCTCATCAACTCAGCAGATTTATGGAAGATCCAGACAATTCTGACAACCTACTCACCATGTCAAGGGCTACGAATAGTGGATCTTGGAATTGAGGATTTGAGTGTGAGGCATGTATTGGGGGAATGAATGGCTGTGTGCTTAGGAGCACATTCACGGAGGAGTGGCAGTAGCGTGTTGCAGAAGGAGAGCTTTAGGGTGGTTAGGGTTCGGACCAGCTATGGGAAATGAGATACTTGAAGTGTTAAAGATTTGTGAGAAATAAGAGGTATTTCTAAGGGGAGGAGGGGTTAGCAACTTAGCATGGGTCAGATTTTTTTACTCGCACTACTAATCTTGTGAGAAAGAGGGGAGGTATTCTGTAGTTCCACCGACTCATTCCATGTTGACTGTCATCTCATATGGGTTCTTTTTTTTTTTTGTGATGTTCCAAGTGTGTAATTGTTGGCCTCATTTGCTTCATTATCCATAAATTCAATTATATATGCAGAGTGTAGCGGTGATCTTTAATTTTTGTATTGCTTCAGATGCTTATCTTGTTATCAGTTTAGTATTGTCTGACATGTCATATTTTGGATTGTAGCACTGCTGGCTGTCCCTTTGGTGAGAGCTGCCACTTCCTGCACTATGTTCCTGGTGGATATAACGCTGTGGCACAGATGATGAATCTAGCACCTGCTGTTCCTGCAGCATCGAGAAACATGGCTGGGCCACCAACCATCCAAAATGGCTCTACAACTGCCGTTAAAACCCGCATGTGCAACAAGTATAATACTGCTGAAGGCTGCAAATTTGGTGACAAATGCCATTTCGCTCATAATGACTGGGAACTTGGTAAGCCTATTGCTCCATCTCATGAAGATCAACGTGCAATGGGACCTATCCCTAGCCGAATGGGTTCTCGGATGGAGCTTCCCTCACCAGGCCCTGCTGCTAGCTTTGGTGCTTCGGCCACTGCAAAAATCAGTGTCGATGCTTCCCTTGCTGGAGCCATCATTGGGAAGGGTGGCGTGAATTCCAAGCAGATATGTCGCCAGACGGGAGCCAAGCTATCAATCCGAGATCACGAGTCTGATCCTAATCTCAGAAACATTGAACTTGAGGGGACTTTTGAACAGATTACGGAAGCAAGTGCTATGGTGAGGCAGCTAATCGTGACTGTCTCGGTGGCCGGCCCTCCAAAAACCCATGGAATGCCAGGGGCCGCAGCTCCACCTGGAAGCAACTATAAGACTAAGCTGTGTGAGAACTTTACCAAGGGATCATGCACCTTTGGAGAAAGATGTCACTTTGCTCATGGTGCTGCTGAGTTGCGCAAATCAGTAGTGTGAAATTTAGTGGATTGTCGCTATGCATTCTTGTATTAGTGAGGGGTCTGTTTTGGGTGTCGCTATGCAATGAAAACGGAGTGAATTGATGAGATTGATATCTTAAAGAGTTTTTGGGATTCTTGTTTGTTTCAAAATCATTCGGTGTTAACCATAATTAGCTTTCCTAATGGTAGACGTATTTGTACTGCTGCTATCGCCTCACAATCTACAATTCTCGTGTCCGGTGCATAGAAATTTTGGCAGAAAACGCATATGGGAAAGTTTCAAGCTTCCCATTTAGAAACAAGGGTTATAATCCCATTTAGAAATTTTGGGGTATGTTTTGTACTGCTGCTAATCTGAAGGATGAATACGAGGGTTTCTAAAAGAAAAGGAACTCTTGTCATTCACTTTGTGCTTTTAGCTTTGATATATCGTTAAGCGCTGGCGTACCATTCTCTATAAACATTTGTCATCTAGCTAGCATTATTTTAGCCTTTGCAGCCAGCTCTATTTATTAACTGGTGTGTGCATCGAAGTAGCAATCATTTGTTTAAAATGAAAGGAAACAATATTTTAATAATATAGAGAAAAGTAAAACAATAACTAATCCGATTGGGAGGTATGTTCTTTTAATTCAATGCAATGTGCTCGGCCTTCTCTTTATGAAAAAATTATTCAAAATGCTCCGTCATTCAACGCCTCCACAATGATGAGGAGCATCTTTACCATCCCACGTAGAGTTCATAAAGCAATGATCTTTCAAATGCAATATCTAAAATTATGTTAAAATATGTTGTTGATATTTGATGAGAATATAATAAAAAATGGTAAAAGGAGCAATAACATGTTTTAATTTAGTGGAAAGCTGATTAGTTTGGAGTGCGGGGGCATTGCCTCCGCAGTACGATATAGAGGTATTTTTATAATTTTTCTTAAATACGTCCATATATTTAAGATTAATGATGGATTGTTAATCTCGTAGCACGTTCGAGATAAGCAGGTCGGTTGGGCATCACATACAAATTGCCAACACATCCCATAGTTTTGAAGGGAGAGACGCCCGGTTCTCGATCTAAACAGGAGAGGAGAGATTCGCTATTGGATAGCTTGAAGAGGCTACACTTTCAACGCTCGAACTCTTGAACTACTGGAATAGACAGACCACAAGGTTTTTCTTACTAGCTTGGTCTTCAATCCCGCTATGGCCTCTGACCGTTCATCCCCTTGTCGGTGGATAACTTATTTCTGACCAGTCAATCGGAGGTTCGAGCGTGGATTGGTTGGTTTATCCTCGGCGATAAGCCTACCTTTGAAAGGAGCCAGGAAAGCAAGCCTTTAAGCCAGAAGTGCCGTTGTGCCAGTTTCTTACTCTGTATGAGCTGCATACGAATTACGGCTTTCCCTCTGAAAAATGAGGTTAAATAAAAAATCCAAAGGAGGTTCATGGCCAAGGGTAAAGATGTTCGAGTAACTAAAAATGGAGATCAAGGGACTTGAAGTAGAGAAGATAAAGAGATAAGAGACGAAAGGTAGCATTGTTAACCCACTCTCCTCTCCAAGAGTGTGGAATCCACTCTCTTCCTTTCTCTCTTGAACCACCTGACCGGAGCCCCCCAACTCAGATAACTGAAGTAGCAGAAAGTAGTCTCAGTTGTTATTGTTGCAGTAGTAGTCTCTCATCTGAGGGGAGACGAGCGAAGCGAAGAGGGAAAAACGTTCCTTTCTCATCTAATAAACAAAGAAGATCCACTCCTACGGCCTGGGTTGGATACTCTTCCTTTATCCAAGAAAAAAGAGTATTTATAGTTTGCATGGTCCAATCATTGGTATTGAAAATTTATACAATAAAATTAGGTAGGTCCCTAGTCTAGTATAGTTCCCTATCTATGATTCTGCTATTTACTAAAAAAATATTAATGGAATATAGGAAGAATTCCTTGTAGGAGTAGAAAGAATAAGTACAATTTTGAATGTTGTCTATGTACAAAGTAACAACCATTATAATTTGATCAGTGAATCATTTTTCAGTCATTCATTGAATGATAAATCACTACAAGTGAGGGAGATACATGATTTAAATAACGGAAGATCATATATTTTAAAATTGTATCTAGAATGACCGGAAAAGTGGAAACAAGACCAGATATAATTTGATCGTTATGAGCAAATCCAAAATATTTGTATAAAGAGCCATTCATTAGTTCCCAACCGTGGGGCGAATGGAATCCTATACATAAATCTGTTTGAATTCACAACTAAATGTGTCTTTGTTCCAACCACCGCGTAAGCCCCATAGAGAGGATAGGCTAGTTCACTTGAAGAGAATCTTTTCTATGATCAGACTTGATTATGTGGTGCGTGAACAGGCTCCGTAAGATCCAATAGAATAAGTGATGTGGCATAATACAGATTTTGTTTTATTTATTTCACTTAATAGTATGGAAATGCACTCATTTCTTTTGCATTGACCCGATTTATGATATATGATACTATCGGAGTGCAACAAGGGATCTAAAGAAGAACAGAGGCTAGACTCTATTAGTAACAAGTAAATACTTTGTATGTAAAAACCTCTTAACCATCCCATCAAATAAGTGGAAGATTCATTAAACTGTGAAACGTTACCCTGCCATAATGTGATGTGTTTCCAATGCCAATAAAAAGTAACTCATCCAATGGTATTTAACATCCAGAAAACTGCCAAATAAAATGCGTCCCAAGCCGAAATATCACAAGTACCCGCCTCGTCCCGGACCATCGCAAGGAAAACTATAACCAAAATCCTTTTTATCTAGCATTAACTTGGAGCCACGTGCATCTAAAGCACCTTTTACCAAAATCCATTTTATGCCTATTGGTCTTCCAAAAGTACCTTTTCGAAGCCCTGGAGAGGAAGATGCATCCTGGGTTGACGTATAGTGCGACTTGTCAGATATATTGGGTCACATGGGATTTCCCCATTCTCTCCCCCGATCGAGATATCCTCTCTTTTGCCCAAGAAAGATTGATTGACTTATCAAAAATTTGGAGCGTGAAATGCAATTATATTTATTTTGTTTTTTTGGAGGGGGAGGTATCCAGATTAATAATGGTCCTAATGATGATTCTGCACGTATTTCGTGTGTATCTCACCGGTGGCTTTAAAAAACCTCATGAATTGACTTGGGTTACAGGTGTGGTTCTGGCTATATTGACCGCATCTTTTGGTATGACTGCTTATTCCTTACCTTGGGATCAAATTGGTTATTGGGCAGTAAAAATTGTAACAGGTGTACCGGAAGTGATTCCTGTAATAGGATCGATCGCCTTTGGTAGAGTTATTACGTGGCATCTACAGCTTGGGTCAACCACTCTTTTTCGTTTACGGTTTCATATCTCAACAAGTGCAAGGAAAGCCATGAGGCCTCATATTCTGAACTAGAGCATGGAAACTAAAATTTAAACGATAAAGATGTTGACTCTCCTTTTGGTGATTTCAAAACTATTCCTACACCACCTTCTTCCTTGGCTGTGGATGATTCATCAAAGTATAAGGTCCATTGCCAAGACAAGTCTTTCTGAATTTTTAGAGCAAGAAGCGGAAGTAAGGTATTTTATCCAAATAGACACGGAAACAGCAGTACGGTAAAGGAACGGAGGAAAGATCTACTCTTAACTTAATGGGTGAACTACTGAACGAGCCGGGTTGTTGGTAAGGAGCGTGTGCGGGTGGGGGCTCACACAAGTAAGTGAAGGACCCCAGTAGGCCCTTTCTGAAGTGTGGCCCGCACACACGGCCAGGGGAGGCATTCAGTATAAAAAAAAGTATAAGTTCAGTATAAGTTCAAGACACAAGGGCTCTAACCATATTTCGACTTGTGATCAATCCATAAATACCGATAGAAAATAAATAGGCACTCACAACAAGTACATGTTCGAGCATCATTGACCAACTCCTTATCAATTTTGATTCATTTCAAGATGAAAAACAATTTAATGAGTTCAAGTGACTAGAATAAAAAAAAGTACTGAATAAGAGAATCTATTGCCAATAGATCAAATAAAAGAATTTCTATTTTAGACATAAACAATTTTCAAATAAGATTGAAGTGAGGGGAAATGGATGTGATAACACTGAATGACTGTTTCTATGTTGTATGACTGGATGTGCATTTACCTACTGACTCCATCAAAGAGTTATTTCCAAGTTTCAAGCATATGGATGTGGAAAATGGGGCCAATGAGGTTGAAAATCTGGAATATGTGCCATTGGTATGGTTTTTATACGCTCTACTTTCCTATGGTTTGTTATCGACTGAAGTTCCTTTTATTTATTTATTTTGATTCGTATTGTATAGTTGTCGGTCCCTTCCTTACGTCCTGATTCCCGTACCGAATCAATTCTTGAAGAGGAGTTCCCTGTGTCAGTGTTGTTCAAAGTTTCCCTTTCTTTCCCTTCAATCTAAGTAAGGAGTTGTTCAACTCTATTCTTTCAATGGATAAAAGTTGTAGGTGCAAAAGCAAGTTCTACTCCCTTTTATTTATTTATTAGGTAGTAATGTGGTTGTTTATGTAATGTAGGAAAAAACTCTATTTTGCTAAATCGCATATCAGAAATGGAAGTTCTAAGTGAAATGATAAAACTCCTACGGGATACTAGAGGTCATTATTATTAATAAGATAGGTTGTTTGAGCGCATTTTTCCCCTTTCTATTAGTAAGGTTGTGAAAAGGCAAAACTTGAGTGCATGGGCGCGCGTTAGCGCTTTACTAATAAGATAGAAATGGCTTTTCTTGCTTGTTTAGTAAAGTCACGCTTTTCATTTTAATAGGAGTAGGTGCTTAATATAATATAAATATATATTTTATAATCCTAAATCTAATGATAAAAATTTAACCACTCATACTTATAAATTTAAGTATATCATCGAACAACGTAAATTTTTAAAATATAACTCATATTTGATGAAAATATAATGACATGTGACAAAACAAGTAACGATATCTATTTTTTAATTTAGTGAGAAGCTGATTAGTTGAATTTTTAAAATATAACTCATATTTGATGAAAATATAATGACATGTGACAAAACAAGTAACGATATCTATTTTTTAATTTAGTGAGAAGCTGATTAGTTGGAGTGTGGGGGCATTGCCTACAGTACGATATGGTGGTATTTTTATATTTTTTTTAAATACATCCATACATTTAGGATTAATATAAATACATATGTTTTAATCATAATTCAAATAATAATATAACTTTAACCACTTACATTTATGAATTTAAATATATTGCCAACTAACGTAAATCCTTATATTATTTTTTTCTTCTTTTCTTTTCGATTTTTTCGATGCTTCCGTATTGTTCCGCACGATCACAACAAACAATAACTAAACCGCTACGCTTTTCAACTTTACATAATCTGCATGGTGTTTTTATTCAAATATGCAAACGGCAAGCTGCTAACCACATAATTAGAGATCGATGACATGTAAATCCATCGAGAAACCAAACTGGCCTACACGCCGCGTGCGGACAAACAAAAGGAGATAACAACAAACACAGAAATCACAAACATAAAACTAGCTAAGACTATATAGTAGAGTCCTAAACTATCACATCTATACGTAATACGACAATACTTGATCCCCCCATGCCCACACCACACAAAACGACCCCTCTAAAACAACGTATAAATGTCAACATTTCAGCGGTAGGTACCACCAGTTCCATAGGTGGGGCCGGTCCCTTCAACACGGGGATTCTGGGGCGCAGTGGTCCTCCCGGTGCCCGTGTTTATACCAACTGGATGTGACTGATCCACCACACCCTCCGTCCTTGTTGGGGGGTACTCCGTTGTCCCTGTCGTCGTATATGTTGTAGTGGTCCCAGTCCCTGTCGTACCATATCCTCCACCAAGCGCTCCACCCCCAGTCCCTGTTGTACCATATCCTCCACCAAGCGCTCCATGAGTATTCTTCTCCCCCTGTTTGCTTGCAGCGTTGTGCATACGTGCCTCGTGCTTCTCCAGTTCAGCCTGTTGTTTTCTCGCCTCTTTCTTTTCGGTTGCCATTTCTCTCTCCATTGGATCATGAGCTGTCATCTTTTCTACCTGTTACACCTATTACATTAGTTTCTAAACTCAACGATCAGATCAACACTTCGATTGCAACTGATCATAAAAGTAATAATTTTCTTCCAACAATTTTTTCTTTTTAGCATTACTATCCTATCCTATATTATTCTACGAAGTACATTTAAGTAACAACGAAATTGACAACGCTATTCATCGCTACAAACAATGGACCACCTCGCTACTGTCAAGAGCACTTACTTAGTACACAACCAAGTTGATGGGTGAATTAATGCCTGCAAGTTGCTTTAGAAGTTCATGATCTTTGTACAAGATCTTTTTTAGACAATGTCGTCTACCACATGTTACGTGTGGGGAAAAACAAAGCAAACGACAAAAGTAATTACCTTCTCCTGAGCGCTGGCCTTGACCTTCTCCATGCCAGATTTGGCGGAGGCCGCAACGTTGGCCGCCGTTTCCTTCGCCGAAGCCGCTGTGTTCTTCCCTGTCTGCATTTTTCACTCTTACTATTTTCTCGTTTGATTGTTTTTTTTTTTTAATTTTAAACTCGAAATGATTTGTGCTTAACAATGTAGTAATGGGAAAGAAAGTTACTAGAGTCAACTTATATAGGCGTAGAAGGCGGTCCGGAATAAATACACGTGGCAACTTCCCGGGATTTTTTATTCTTATTTCGACACGTCCCTGCCATGTGTTCTCTTGTAATGACTCTCTGCAAGGCCTGACAGTTGTGGAAGTTTTTCATGTACGTGGCGACTTGGTGAGACCTGTGGCGACACGAAGCGACCGGTTGCTACTAGTGACGTGTTTGACGTTGTATGGTCGTAGTTCTCAGCCTTTATCTTGTTTGAAGTTTGAACCTCGGCATTTTTCGATATCTATTTTGGATAAATCTTTAATAATTATAATAAGAATCACCAAAAATAGTTGTAAGAGCACGCCATCATGATCTTAATATCTTTATAATATAATTGAGTTAAAAAGAGCCTTTCATCAGATTATAGTATAAGGATGTTAATCGTTATAAATATAATAAAAAATCATATAAAAGTAAATAGGTTTATATCATCCGTTAAATTTCTGTAAAAAATAATAATTTAACAATCTAATATGATCAACTTTATATCCTCCGAAAAAAGCTCCCGAACATTTTTTCCGAATTTAAAAATGTATTTTTATATTTTTTTGCTTAATGATTAAAAAATATTTTTTTAATAATGTTGTAGTTTTTTTTTTCTTTTTTATAAAATATTTAAGAATATATAAAAAATTAATGAAAACAAAATATTTTTATATTATTTGGTATAAATTCAGGCTACATGTCTTGAGAGATAAAATACTGCTCATCTAATATATCATATCAAATTATTAATCTAACCTATCATATTAAATTTGTTATTCTGTATTTTTCCATTATGATAGGCTTTTTATGTGCTTTTAGCTTTACTTAATTAGATGATCAAAAAGATATAAAACTTTACTAAACTGCTATAAATGCACAGAGTATAAGGTTGCTATCATTTTGTAAAGTTTGATACCTAAAAACTATGTCGAGAAATATATGTATTAAAAAAAAAGAGAGAAATAACGCGAGCAGGGTGATGCAACTTCAATCAAGAAAATAGATGATCGAAGAAGGAATAAAGTAAAGTGTATTTCTGATTTTATTTAACTTGAATAATACAACGAGCTGTTACCTTTTATTTAAATACAATGAAGCAAACTAACTCTACTAAAAACATAAGGTAACTAAACTATATGATAAGGACTAAAATGTAACTTTACAAAATGAATCTCACAATTTACACATATTTATAATAATTTCCCTCAAGATAAATGATATATATAATGAACATTCATCTTGGATTTTCAAGAAATTAATGAATCATCAAGAAAAATGAAATAACCAAATATGGATCTTTTTGTATTAGGACAATTTTTCCAATTCGAATAAACAAATGCTTTTAAATGAACTTGAGATGAAGATGAAAAAAAATACCTTGCCTTGGTGCCATCTTGACGTATCTGATTATTCTGAGAGCATCTTGCATATGAGAAACTTGAAGTGATTCTAAGAACTGACTCAGGTAGTGAATTGAGTAGATAATATCTTGTCTAGTGTGAGTGAGATACAACAACCTGCCTATAAGTTTTCTATAGGCAATTGTGTCTTCAAGCAATTGTCCATTAGACCTAGAGAGTTTACAATAACATAGGAAAATTAATTGGCTTAGAAACCAATAACCCAACATTAGAAATTAATTCTAGTGCATATTTTCTTTGGCAAGCAAAAATACCTTTTTTGGATTGAGCAATTTCCATCTCTAAGATATACTTCGCAGGACCTAAATCCTTGATTTTAAAATGAGCAATTAGAGACTCCTTAATATTCTGAACAACAGAGAGGTCAATACTAGCTAATAGTATATTATTTACATACGCCAAAAGAGCCACAAAACAGTCATTTGTTTGCTTTGTAAACAATGAGTAATTTGGTTTGGATTGTATAAATCCTAAATCAACCAATGCTGCAATGAACTTGGAGTTCCACTGCCTAAAAGCTTGTTTTAATCCATACAAGTATTTTTATGGCTGTACAAAATAGTCGGGACCCGACCCGACCCGACCCGATATATCGTTTGGATTCCGACCCATTATTCCGGCTCGATATCTCGATTGGTTCCGACCCGAATCCCTGAATACCCGATTTCAATCCTTTAAAACACGCGAGCTGATATTCCATCCCCATTTCCCTTTTCTCTTCTCTGCTTTCTCCTCTCGTGATTCACCAATCTCTGTTATCTCTTCAGCAACAACGGAGTCTCTCTCTCTCTCTCTTTGGGTTGTCAGTTTTCTATGAAACCCAAATGGCAGATTCGAGCAGAGTTGGATCTTGGTCTTTTTAGCAAACTAAATCTGGCTTGAAAGTCGGATTCCGGTGGAGGAGCTGACGTTTTTCGGAGACTAATTCGACAGAAGAGTTGTGGAGGCGATGTCGGTAACAGAGTCAAAAATGGAGGAGAAGAGCAGGATCGGCACCGAGGTGAATCTAGTATTCTAGATTCTTCTTGTTTTGAGTTTTTGTTGCGAATCTAGTGTTGCAAATAAACTTTTGCTTCCTGTTGAGTGATATTTCGAATAAGATATTTGGGTAGATGTTTTGTTTTCTGCGAATGAGCTTTTGTTTTGAACTTTTGTTTTGAACTTTTGTTGCGAATCTAGGTAGAAATCTCATCTTCATCTTCAAAAAAGAAGAAAAAGAAAAAGAAGAAGAAGAAGAAGAAGAAGAAGAAACGGCTAATCGGTTAATCGGAAATTGGTTATCGATAGCGGAATATTGTCGAGTCGAGTCGAGTCGGAAAGTGAGATTTCGGGTCAGGTCAGGTCAGATGTACAGCCCTAAGTATTTTTACAACTTGCAAACTTGAGTGACACCCTTTCTTAGATAACCGGGTGATGATTTCATATAAATTATTTCATCTAAATCACCATAAATAAATACATTATTTACAACTAAATGCATTAGATGTCAGTCATGAATTATTGTCAGAGATAGAAAATCTTTACTGTCACTATTTTTGTAACTGAAAAAAAAGTTTCTAAATCATCAAGTTCTTATTTTTGAGTAAAATTTTGGGAACTAATCTTGCTTTATAACTCTTAATGAAGCTATCGGCATTAAATTTAGTCTTATAAACCCACTTATAACTAATGAAATTTTTATTTAATGAAAGGTCAGTGAGAGTCCAGATATTATTGGATTCTAGGATAACTAATCCAATGGACGTAACATATCTCCAATGAAAAATATTTCACAATTTGATGATAAAATTCAGCTTCTTGATAATATGAAATAAAAATGTTAAAAGCTTGATGAAAAGGAGACAAATCATGCTTATATGATAAAAATTCAGAAATGTTGTATTTGTTACCGGAAGTTGTATTAATTGAGCCAAGAGATTTTGTGCTAGAGGTAGAGGTTGCTGGAGATACCAAATTGCAATGATAAGGTTGCTTGAAGTTGTATCAGCGTTTTTCTTGTCGCTATTCAAGTCGTTCACATCCATGGCAGAAAGGAAGACCCTGTACACAAAGGAATAGAATTTATGATATGGCTGCGATCGGTTTTTTGAGATTTTGTGTGTAGCGACGGAAGTGATGAGTTCACTTTAGGAAATAATTAAAAAAAAAAATCTTACTAAAATTAATATTTAATATATTACGTGTATTTGTAATATTAAAAAAATAATATATTGATTACCAAAAATAATATTTAATATATTAAGTGTATTTGCAAAATTAAAAATATATAAAAATATATTATTATTTAAACTTTAATTAAATTAAATTAACGTGACCTCCTTAATTAAATCATATAAATTATAATCAAAAAAATAAATTTAGATTTTAATTTAAATTTAACAATAATTAAATCATTATTAGTGCTCTTAGATATTAATGAAACTCTTCAAATATCTGAAGTACTGCACATGATGATCCTTCTGAACGTGCATAAACCTTTTCAAAGTGGAAAGCCGTACGTTAAGACTCGAGGCTCTCAATTTGAATTAAAATATTAGATAAATTAAAAATATTACATAAATTAAAATAAGTTTAATTTATTTTTTAATATTATTATTATTTTAAAAATTAAAAAAATTATGTTAAGATTTATATTTTATATAAAAATTTTAAAAAATATAATAATAAAATTAAAATAAATTAAGACGAATTTATCTAGTCAAAACCGACCCCAATATCTCTAGTGAAGCACAGATTTTATTGTTCCACCGTAGGGCGCAATGTACTGGCAACTTGCTTCAGCCTTCAGGTCATCTTACGTCGCGCTTACTATATACTATGTCATACTTGATAAAAATCTTCTTCTTAATCCTTTGCAACTTGCACGCTGACATTAATTAAATATATATATATATATATAACCGTCAAGTAGAGTACTCTATACAAATATATATATTATTGATCACCAATATTTAATTAGTACTCTTCTTATTACAAACACTGAACACACAAATAATTATAAATATTATGAAATAATATACAGCTTTATATTTATATCGTTTCCACTCTAGACATAAACTATAATTCTATTAACTATAACTATATTATATTATATAAAGAATTTAAGATCCTGTTTAGATGTTAAGTTAAGTTGAATTGAATTAAATTAAATTAAATATTATTAAAATATTATTTTTTAATATTATGAGTGTTTTAGAATGTGAAAAAATTGAATTATTTATTATATTTTATATAAAATTTTAAAAACTTAAAGAAATTTTAAAAAATTATAAAAATAAAATTAAATAAATTAAAGAAAATTAAATATTCAAACGAGACCTAAATAAAGGGTACTGGACGTTAGACTAGCTGCATGCATACAGGCAATCGATTAATTAATGCATGAACAACTTTGTCAAATAAATTGACCTTGTGACTTACGTACTTCCACGGCTGCGAAAAGTTGGAGGTGGCCATAAAAACAACAAACAACATTAATAATTTTAATTGACCTTGCATATGCAGGCAGCCGCCGGATATGACCTCGTCCGTCATGACCTGCGCGCATGAGATGCGTCGTACGTGTCTCTCATCCAAACCGTCTCTCGATCTGATCTTTAATTATGATTAATGATCGTTACCATTCACCGCCCAACTCCTCCGTTGCTTTGTCTTTGCCACTGTTCTCCTAGTAGTACTGCTGTGTCTCCTCCTCTTTCGGTTTAATTTATGATTTCTAAAAATATTTTAATATTTTTATTGAATTAATTAAAAATTATCTTTTGAAAAGTATAATTTTTTATAAATATCAAAAAATAATTTAATAATTGTTAAATAAAATTTTAATTTTACTATTTATAAAAAATATTTTTAAATCTTTTTTCATAAATTTTATTGTCATATTTAATTAATTGTAGCACTTATTTTTTAATATTTATATAAAATTATATTTTTCAAAAAATAATTTTTAATCAATCCAATAAAAATACTCTAAATTTCTAACTAACTCATGTGATCCTATCCAACTTTGCTACTTTGTTTGACAACAATTTTGTTTATATTTAAAATCTATTTCAATTTATTTTTATTTTATTATTATATTTTTATAATTTTTTATATAAAATATAAATTTTTATATACCTTTTTCAAATTTCAATATATTTTTTTAAAATTCTAATATATATTTTTAAAATTTTTAAATAATAATAATATTAAAAAATAAATTACACTCACATCAACTTATATTAAATTTAAACGGTGCCTACTTCAAACTTCAAACATCAAACTCCGTTATGCGTACGTTAAACCTGTGCAGCACTGTTTAGGCCAGAGATATTTTCCTAGGGATCAGCATGCATTTTCCTGCTGATGCATGCAAATCGTGTCAGGGCTGAGAGAGAGAGAGAGAGAATTAGGCGCTGCTTGGATTCGAAACTGAGTCCACTTGGTTAGAAATGAGTTTGTACGGTCAGCTTATTTTGAACCCAAACGAGGCTAGAGCTGAGTTTACCCATAAATACAGTATTTAATATATTTATTAAAGTTACTTTTTTATTTACGGTCAAATACCCTTATAGAAACCAGCGGCATCTCATCTAATATCAGCTGAGTCATAGCCCCTGGTTTTGCCCTTCGAAAACGGATTCTCGTGAAGAACTTCAGCTGAGTCATACGGTGTGGAAGAACAACGTCGAAGCAAGCCAATCTTCCGTTTCTGCAGATTGTTGAAAGCTCCACATTTCCACCGTTTCAATGCCTCTCTGCACCGTTTTGGAGTCATTCAAAGGCATCCCGTGAAGAACAAAAATACTGAAGGGACCTGGAACTCGAGGAGAGGCATTTCGGCGTACTGTGATCCCATCTCAGAAGGTAAATCTCTTCCCCCTGCCCCGTTTTGAGTGTTGTTTAACTTTAAGTACCCTGATCCCATCTCAGAAGGCAGAGATTCCCCTGCCCCCTTGACCCATCTTACATATCATGTCTGGTATAGGGTTCGGGAGTGCGATCAATCAGTTCGAGAAATAGTGGAGAAATTTCCACTATTTCTTCACCATGCCGAGGCAGTGCAAACCCAGGAATTCACCTTGTTGCAAACACTGCCCGTTGCTTCCCAAAGCTATCCATAGAGTCCGGCGGTCTCATTCAACCACCACCACGGCTCCACGGACGCGATCTTTCCAAGTATGTGGCGTTAATTTCACCATTGTGAAGCTAATTGTTAGTGTAGCTAGACTTATACAAATTTGTACATTACATGTCTGCATAAGGGGTTTGGGTGTATATTAGCCCTCCTTCTGGTAAGCAAGATTAAATGAACTTTCAATTCCCTTGAATCTCCTGGGCAGCTGTAAATGCAGGCAGCCATAGCCAACAGAAATGAAGTTCCTCCAGCTTCATAATTTTATTTATGTTTTGTTATCTTCTACGTCATTTACATTGAATTTACTTTGCTACTCTGAACTTATATGTTTCTGATTGGACCAAGCATGAACACCTCCATGCTGATATTGTTCCTGAGATTGTTCTTACTCAGTGTAGTCGATTGTTCTTACTTTTCTGGTCTGGATTGAACAGAAATGAAGTTCCTGAGCTTCATGTTGTAGTTACTTTGTATCTGCTTCATTCATTCATACTGAATGTACTCTGGCTTGTAATGTGATATTTTTTTCTTACTCTTTCGTATTTTGGAATGTATGTTTTTACCATTTCATACTTTGAAGGATTTATGTTGTTATTCAGCAAAACAGAAAAGGATTTCTGATTGGACCAATTGAAATTTGTCATTCCTCCATGTTCCAGTCAGTCATGATTGGACCAAGTGTGAACCCATACCAGACTCATGTTGGACTAATTAGCAGAGCATCTGATGAGTCTTTTTCTTTTCCCCACAGCAAAATAGCTCCTGATTTTGCATCTTCAAACTTCTAGGTTGTAATTTGTTCTTAGAAATTCAGATCCAGGGTCAAACCAAACAACCGTCCAGGAAATTCTATTTATGTACAGTAGGAGTAATAGTTCCGACCAAGTCTTCTATACATTTATGCTCTGAAAGTGGTTTTAAAATCAACCGAGAATTGCCATGGCCAAATCTCAAGTCTTGAAAAATAAATAGCAACTTTTACCTGCAAGTTTATTTTTTACATTTTTATGTTCTCTAAAATCAACGTTCTTACCTTTGTTTTGATGCAACTATTTGTAGGAGTTTTCATTGGTTTTGGTTTTTTGGAGTGAATCCAAATGGCATAACAAAGACACATTAAGGAGATAAGATTCTTAGTTGAATGCTTAGTGACAAAAGTACTACTGATCCATATTATTTCAGAAAGTTTGAAAATAGGCAATATCAATGCCAGACAATACATGCCAAATTTGGTTCTTCCTGGCACCTTTCGCTCAGTCCTTAAGGATTCGGCCACTGTAATCCGGATCTTGCTTCCCTCAATTTTAGCATGTGTTGCACACAACATCTGTCACTATGTCCGTATTCCTTCCCACACAAGTATTAGATCCACAGACTCAAGCCATCCCCCCATATGCCTTGGTACTACCAGAGAGAATGAATAGTTTTTAAACCAATGTACAAAAATTAGGGGGTGCCGTATATGATATGATCGTGAGTCCCACAAAAGATATGGTTGCAATCCGTGTTCAAATTTTATTAATTTCTCATTGTTCTCATTATTAATTTCTCATTTTATTAATTTATCCAACTATATTATCATTGATTTTCATAAAGACGCATAATTTTTATCTTATGCTTTGTTGGACATTTGAAGCCTAATACTGCATAGTCTCTTCTCATTTGATAGCGGTACTACTTGCGTTCCTCACGTAGATATCCGGCCTCTCAACATGTATGTGCCCTTTAACTCCATAACCATTACATTATATACTTAGTTGTATTAAATTTATATAGTCTTTCTATGTGTTTTGTATATATTAATTGTTTCTTTGTTTAGCCTATATGTGTGGAGGTTGTTTGGTTATATTTGAAACGATAGACTCTTTTTCATTTTCTATAATCTACACTACATGCTCCGATGACAAAAATTTGCCCTCTAATATACCATTTTTGCACATGGACAATTATTAATTTTGCATACTTCGCACAATTACATGCATTGCCATATTATCCTCTCACAGCTATTTGTGATGGATGATTTGGAAAACACGCGACGTGACCGTGACGTATGGGGCAATGATATGGAGGAGATATTTATTGACATGCTATATGACGATTCCATACATGGTAGATTAAAGCCTGGCAAGATCACGGGTGCTCAGCATACTGCTTATGCTGAGCGGCTTACCGCTCTCAATGTGAGGGTGTTTGATGCTCATCAGGTAGGTGGTAAAATCACAAGGTTGAAGAGTCAACTACGTCTATTTCTCGATCTGATGGGTCAGACTGGGATGGGTTGGGATAGGGTCACCAATACGGTAGATGCGAGCGACGAGGCATGGGAAAATGCCATAAAGGTATGATATATTGGTGAATTTATTCAATTATGCTTCATTTTCAAGCAAGTGTCTACACTTAGCTAACTGGCGTGCGTTTTCTACGTTGAAAACAGGTTAAACCAAAATGGGGGAGGTTTCGTACATCAGGCCTACCTAGGTACGAGGACTTATGCACCATATTCGGTGCATCAATTGCATATGGGACCCTGCAACACGCCTCGACGCAAGCACCACTAGATAGTGATGAGGAGCAGTGGCTTGATTCTGAGATGCGAGCTCGACGTGGTCCCATAGATGGCAGTCGACATAGACCCCATCACCCTACTAATGATGTGGGCTTGGGGAAAGGGTCTACACCTTCATCATCAAATAGGCGCAAAGGGAAGATGAGCCAAAAAGAAGCAATCATAACGACATGTGAGGAAATTTCAGCAACTATGTCCGCACGTCGTAAGCGATGGGGGGAGAGGGTCGATAGTGGGAGCGGGAAGCGAAGCAAAGGATCAGACCCAAGCCTGGGCAGCAATGCAGGGTACAATCCACTACAAGAGTGCATGACATTTTTGAATGAAATGTCCCCGAGACTTGAAGGGCCAATGTGGTATCGTGCTGTAAAAGAGTTATGTGACCCTATAGTGCAGCAAGCCTTCCTGATGATGGATCCTGCCGGGCGAGAGTTGTGGGCTCGAAACTGTTGATGCACCTGACAACATATTTAAATTGTTGTATAATTTATTTATGTCACGTTGGTCGTTGTTTATTTTCGAGACAATTTTTTTTTTTTGCATGTTTAGTTACTGAATGCTAGACGACTGCTACGACTGTTATTCTATTTGTGATATGAGTTGAATATCAGATATTTTCCAGACTTGATTGATTATTAAGGATATGTATTTATGATCTACATGTTATTTTTTTTTTTATGTAGTGAGAAAGCAATTTGCAGTCAACAGTTGTTAATGATATAGAAGACATACATTTTGACATTAACATGGATGGTGCGAATTGGGAAGCAGGAACCTCGTCGAATGGTGTGAACAATGATGAGTATGTGATCCAATTTTCTGATAGGGGTGAAAATGATGGGGGTGAAACTGATAGTAGTGAAGAGTTTATGGAAGACGCCTTACTCATCACGAAGTGGCTTGGGATGTTGCCAGATGGGCAAGGCCAGCCATTACATAATATTGGATTGCGCGGAAATCAATATACCATTGAAGTTTTGCAGGGAAATCCGACAAATTGTCGAGAGTTATTCCGAATGGAGGTTGAGGCTTTTCGTGCATTATGTTCAAATTTACGAAACAATCACTTTTTGAAGGATACTAGAAAAGGGGTAACAGTCGAGGAACAAGTAGGCATATTCGTTTCAGTCGTGGGCCTTGGAGAAAAACAACGCATCGTGGCTCAACGGTTTCAACGTTCAACAGAAATCGTTAATCGACACGTAAGGAGAGTAAGGCGGGCGCTTTGTACACTTGGAACACATCTTATTAACCCAACACACACAGCCGGGCCACACCCAACAATTGAGGCCAATCCGAAAAATTATCCTTGGTTTCAGGTATGTTTCGGTTTTTCGTACATAATAAATCCAAATAATTAAATATGTTGAAAGTTTGATTAAATTATTTATTTCAATCTAAATTGTTTAATGTTGTGGGTAACATTGTTTTGGAGGGATGCATTGGTGCGATTGATGGAACCATGATCAATGCCATCGTACCTAGTGAGGTACGCGAGGCATTTCGCAACCGCCATGGCCAAATTGCCCAAAACGTGTTGAGCGTATGTGATTTGGATATGAAGTTCACATTTGTGTACACTGGTTGGGAGGGAAGTGCCCATGATGCACGCATATTCCTTGACGCCTTGCGTCAAGTCGATAACCACTTTCCATGGCCTTTGGACGGTAAAAAATTAATCTTTATATTTTTATGCTAATTAAAAAATGTATTGAAATTAATATGTATTTTGTTCAATCTCTATGATTAGTTATCTACGAATAACCATTGTGGTGTTAATTCATTTAGCAGGTCATTACTATCTAGTCGATTCAGCGTATCCATGTACTCGAGGATTTATGCCCCCATATCCAAGAGAAAGATATCATAGAAGTGACTATGCTGGTCAGCGGGGATTTAGGGGCTACAAAGATTATTTTAATTACCGTCATTCATCAATCCGTAATGTCATAGAACGTGCGTTTGGGGTCTTAAAATCACGTTTTCGAATTTTAAGAAATATGCCTGCATATTCAATTACGAAACAAGGTCAACTGATTACCGCATGTTGTACATTACATAATTTTATTAGAATGACGACACCAGACGACTTTATATTTGAGGAATGGGCCAACAAGAAGCTTGATCCGAATGGCCGTGCAGTTAGTGAAAATGCAGATGCAGCACGTCATCCTAACATGACGTTGGAATCAGCACAATATATGGTTGCAATTCGGGATGATATTGCCAGAAATATGTGGGCGGCCAGGTGCAGTTTGTGAATGGAGTATTAGACATTTCTTAATTTGTGCTTGTCATCCTTGCACAGGGACCATGCTAATCTTCTCTCTGTCCTTTCAAATTTTTGGATTGTCTTCGAATGGACAATGGACAATTAGACATCATGACATGTAATATAAGTGAAATATATAAACTGTTTTATAAGAGTGTTGTTTGATTATTCGAACTTATTGAATTTGGCATGTATATTTTCAACGTTGTAGAAATTATAAGTTTCTTTACTGTCAAAATTTGATGACTTAGTAATACGGAAGTGTGTTTTTACTATAGTTGTTGTGATATGTATTTTTTTAAATTTTATATATATATGTTTCAAAATTAATTTTATTGATCAAAACGTAATTCTTATAATAATACAAATATTAACATAGAATTACATAAAATAATTTATCAAATTTTAACATGGTCTAACTAAAATATAATTTAATTTGATTTTTTTTATATAATTTTACGAAGTCAAAAAATTTATAAATTGATAATTATTATTGTGTAATTGGATAAAATGATTATTATTTATTTATATACGAATTCATAAATAAAAAAAGTTATGGGACCTACTTATATTAATTTTCTAACAACCTAAACTCATCTCATCTCACTTTCAAACCAAACACACAAAAACTCATCTCAACTCATCTCAACTCACTCATCTCACTACTATTCATAACTCATCTCATCTTATCTCCGAATCCAAGCGGGGCCTTAGTGTTTTATAATTAGACAGAACCTGGGGCAGATGGGCTACCCCCTCCTTAAAAGCAGCCCCGTCACCTCCGGTGGCGGTGGGCGACACCGCCCCCGCCATCGGGATCGGTGGACTCAGACGAGTTCATCCCTACGACGGCGAGCTCCGGTGTGCCCCCGGCAGCCTTCAACCCGTTTCGGACCCGTACCTGAGTCCTCCAGTTCCGATGGCAGGGGCGGTGTCGCCCACCGCCACCGGCGGCGGCGGGACTGGCTCCATGGCCGAATCCCTCATAAATTCATCTTCATTTTATTTTTTTATTATGTTTTTTATTATGTTTTTATTGTGTTTTTTATTATGTTTTGTTCATTTTATTTGTTTTATATATTTTTAATTTTTAATTTAATTATATTTTTTATTTTATTTTTATATATTTTTCATCATCAAGCAGCCCAACTAACGTTGGGCTGCTTTGGACGCTGGGGACAGCCGAACCGGTCCCCAACGTCACTGTTATAATTAATGTCCATGGCCGCCCCTGCGATTGTGCAAACCTTTTTTAAGTCGATAATAGCATTAATAATGGAATTGTTAAAATTTTATTTTAAATTATTTATATTTTTTTTCTTTATAATTGATTAAATTTGACAATTATTATTTTTAAATGTATAAAAATATACAATTTTAAAAAAATTATAATAAAATCATTACTAGTGTTCTAAGAAAATTCTCATCTCATTTTTTTATATAATTTTTTTTAGAATTTAGCTAAAAATATATTTTTAAATTTTACTTATTTTTTAAAAATATCCTGCATCTCATTTCTTAACCTTTCTTTTTCTATTAAAATAATATTTCTCTATTATTTTTTTATTACTTTTTTCTCCCACTTTCATTTACAAATTTAACTACTCTATTATGTTTTAAATTATTACTCTAGCAGATATTTTAAATAAAGTTTTAAGTTTGTTTTTGCCATATTAATATTTTTAAAATGATTTTTTTTTATTTTGTAATTATATGTATTATTTTTAAAATTATTATTTAAAATTATAATAAATATAAGTATGAGAGAAAGTATAGATGATTGATTTTTTTTTATCTTATTTATTAAAATAAAATATTGATAAAAAAATTATCTAAAGGATGAATAGTGATTATTTATATTTAGAGAATGATCATTGTCCATTTTCTAAAACTTTTTCTTAAAATAAAAATCAGAATAAAGGAAAGTTTTGGATGAAATATTATTCCTTAGATATTTCTCTAAAATATAGGGATATAAAATAAAGGAATCGTGATGATGAATGATGATGGATTTATATTAATATAAGAAAAAAGTCATAACATCAACATGAGGGGGAAAGTATATTAATTGGTCCTCACTGCCATCCGTAATTTGTTATTTTCTCGTCCACAAAATCCAAATCCTTCGAATTCCGATGGTAACAGATCATCGTTAATAGATAAATACTTATACCCCACCATACACCTTAATTAGCTTTCAATCGTACGAATTTAATTTGTTAGGCGAAAAAATCCAAAGGTTGGCGCACATCATGAGCCGGTACATGATGCAATGAATTGAAAACAAACACAACTAGTTCCCGAATTATAACGGACACAAACGGGGAAATGTGTACGACGGTATGCCATTAAAAATTAATTCGACGAGCAGCCACTATAAAATGAATGAATATATATAATCAATTAATTATAATTATAAATAACTTTTTTAATTGTAGTTAATTTATTATATATACGGCCTATTTGTCTTATAGTCAGTCATATGTTGCAATACTATCAGAATCGACTTAATAGATTAGGGCCTTAAAACTAAAATTTTAATTGAAATTTAAAAAATAAAAAATAAATAAATATTTTTCTTTTTAATTTTTTTATATTATATTTTTATTTAAAAATAATTCCTATAATTTATCAAGTAAATTGCTACTTAAGATTTTCTACTACATTTTCAATTAAGGACAGTGCTACAAGTACCGTCATTTAGGACTCGTTCTGGTCTTGTTAGGCCATTTTATTCTCTTTTTTTTTTCATTTTTTATATCATTTTTAAATATACTTAAATATTTAAAAAAAATAAAAAATATCAACATATTATTAAATAATATTTACTTAATCTTTAAATTTCAAAAAAATAATAAAAAAATAAATAATGATGCACACCAACAGTGTATAAAACATTTCCCTTTCAACTAATGTTTTTAATTAATAATAATATATATAATATTTGATGTTTTCTTATTGTGTTAATTAATATTTTTAATTAGATATATATTTTAAAAAATCTACTTTTGACTCTTTTTGAGAGTCCTTTTATTAGAGAATCTTAGATAATTGCTTAAGTGACCTAATGAAAAGCCGCTGAGTACTATTAAAATATAAATTATTTAATTAATTAGGTCGATTTGAAAAAATTAAGATGCAGCAACAGGAACGATCCAAGTTGGGAAAATAAATAACTCAATTTAAATAGATTATTGTGTCTATTAATTCCTTAAATATATGTATATATATTAATATGTCTAATTATTGTCGCATCAAAACACAACTCCGGAATCTCACGCATCCTCAAATTTCAGATCATGATGATTGAATTATTCGCATTCCGGTTAATTTCTTGATGCAAAATGTTTGATTCATGCCCGCGGAACCATAAAAATGACAGGTAAAAGCCTTAGGTATTATTTATTCACCGTCCATACTTTTCTTTTATTTACTAAAAGAAAAATAAACATTTATAATATTCTAATGTCAATCAAAATAATTATTTGTCATAAATAATTCTAATTACAATAGTATTTTTTAATTACAAATAATATTTTTAATTATAATTAAAATATTATAAATATTTACTTTTCTTGTAATAATTAAGATAAAAGAGTGGTTGTACACACAATTTATAAAAATAAATTGCATCAAGTATTATAAACTGATACAATTTTATATAATTTATTAAATTTATGTTATAATTGATATCCTATCAAATTATATAAATTCATGATAAATTTATTTTTATATAGTTAGTTTTTTACTAAAATATTTCTTTTTCTTAATAAATAAAAGAGAATGTCAAGGTGCATATGTGATAAGATAGTTTTGTCCGCTCAAAAAAATAAAAAATAAAAAAAAGATAGTTTTGTCCAACGAGGTTTGGATCGATTGTATTCTTGTTAAACTGATTCCTCAAAACACAATCAATTAAAATACCGTATACATGTTCATGTCCCATAACAAAAAGTAAATTAGAAACATCCAGACAAATTACTTAATTGTACTGTAGTGTTGGTAGGTTAACATTTTTAAGCAGATTATCAGATCAAAGAAACCAGATTAAGATTAATACAATATTAATTTATTAAGATTAATGCAATATTAATTTATTAAACCCACCTTCACCAGCGCGCTAAACTCGCATGCAACAGCACGCACCAGCCAGTAATCGATGGTGACACGGCCTCGTCATAGGAGCCCCGGCCCCGGCCCCCACCCCCACCCCCACCCCCAGCGGATTTAATTTAGGATTTGTTTGTTTTCATAAATCAATTTTATTATTTATAATTTATTTTAATTATTTATTTTATTATTATTTATAATTTATTTTTATTTTATTATTATTTATACTTCATCTCGTTTCACCCTTAACCTAAACGAGGCCTAATTTATTTTTTCGTAGGGGATTTAATTATCAATGTACTCGAGTCTCGGAGCGCTTTTTTTCGTAGCCATTAAAAAAAAGGTGGAAAATATGGCCCAATGTCTGCCAGTCACGTGAGTCCTGACCCAGATATTCTTGATTCGGTCAGTGGACCAGCAATAAACCACTCAGAGATTGCCGCGTATGCAAAAATAAATGCTGGCAGACTCTATAAAATTACGTAAAAGGACAAACAACATGTTGTGGAGTCGAACGTCTAGAGGAGGGAAAGGCAGGCTTAAATACAAGTGCCTAGCGAGAGGTCCGAAGAGAGGCCGGCTTTTTATCGGCCAGCGTCTCCATTCAGAGAGAGAGAGAGAGAGAGAGAGGAACGGAGGGGTAGAGATTCATTGAAGTTCAAGGGCTGGGCTTCTCTATTTTCTCAGGTATTTCTTTTGTGCATTCCCTGATGTTAATTAGTTTTTCTATGTGGTCTGGTTCGTGAAAGCTCGATTTGGTGTATTCGCATTCTGTGCTTTGTAATTGAATATGAAAAGGTTCTTCGAATCGAAGCTCCATATCCTCCTTTCGTGGTGTGATTCGGTTAGATCTAGTCAGAAATGATCGGTTTTTGTTCCTAACTCGTCTCCAAGTTCGAGATCTTAGTATTTAATTTCCATCTTAAACTTGTGATTCCTGAGCCAAGAAATGCTATGGTTTCGAGCTTAATCTAAGGATGCATACATTATCATATTATAAGCGGAGACTGGAAATTTCTTCTTCATCTCGATTTTGTTTGGTGAGGAGAATCCTAAGATGACGAGGTAGGAACAATTCTGTTCCTAGGTTCTTTCTTCTTCCTTTAAACGCTTTGAACTGTCGTAGATTAGATCTAAACATAAGACCTCATCCCACGTAGACTCGTTGTTCCCAGCCTATTATGGCCATAGGTTTTGATTTTGATTTTCGATCCAACTGTTAATCTTTTTGTCCGTTGTTTGTACAGTTTTTCCTCTCATTTTATAATTACTATTTTTTTAAAAAAATTTCAAACAAAATTAGTAAACCATTCAAGATTCTCAAATTTTATTATAATAATAATATTTTATCAAATTTCATGTCAATTCATCTCAAGAAGGCACCTTTCTGGAATGGTTCAATTCTTCATTTCTCGAGCTTACTGCTTTATCAAATCTGAATGTTAGCATTAGAAATTGTCGGTTAGAAAAATTATATTGTGTGATTATAACCTGCAATACTGTAAAATCTTAATATCTGCTTTCTTTACGTATGCTTTTTGATTTGTTAGATTTTTTTTAGTGCATGAAAACGCGTTGCATTCACTCAGTCCTTCCAACGAGCTTTACTCTGGCCCATTTATCTTCGAGTAAGGCCCCGCTTGTATTGGGAAGTGAGTTGAGCTCATCTCAACTCACTTCCATTTCATCATTATATTTTTATAATTTTTTATACAAAACACAAATTTCTATACACCTTTTTCAAATCCCAATACACCTTTTTCAAATTCCAACACACCTTTTTCAAATCCCAAAATAATAATAATATTAAAAAATAAACCAAACTCATCTCAACTCATCTCATCTCCGAATTCAAGCGGGGCCTAAGTCTATTTTTGCCTGTTCTCTAGGGTGGTAGGAAAATTGTCAACAAAGACGGCTTCTTCAACAGAAAAGCGTCGTGACATAAAAATAGCATAATCGTTGTTATTTATACGCACTTCTTTGCTCTTATAACGAATATTCCGAAATTCTAGTGCAATTATACGAATAAAAGGCTCGCAGCCACATAACTGCTTTCCTGGATATATTAATGGCCAACAATGGATTACCACAAGGTGGGAAATGATCCTAACTATTTAGGTAAAGAAGGAAAAATCAAAGTTCGTAATGACGGCTGCACCCCCTTTTTTTTTCTTGTTGAAATATCTATATATGTTTGATTTGTTTTTTTTTTTTAAAAAGGTTTTGGTAGGAAGAGTCTTTTTCAAACTTCAAGGAGCAAAAAATTAACATGGTCCTAAGACTCATCAATATTTAAGACCTACCAACAATATGATGAATAATAGTGGAAGTAATAGCAAAAGAATAGAATAGTAGTTAATGGAGAAGACAACACTCACTGTTTAATTATATGTTTAGATCTGTCGGCGTATGGGATCAAAACTTTCCACTAAGTCAGTTGGTGTTTGTGAATTGTGAGTCACGATGTACACAATCAACTTGTGCTTGGCCCAGGCACCCACACCGCACACGTTATTGTACCACAGTGGTCTGTCGTATGCTAATATTCCTGTTGGAAGAGTCGCTTTCCTCACTTGCGTTTCAATTGCACTAATGACATTCTTGACCAAGTGTTGTTTTAGGCGTATGTACTCGTTTATTCCCTTTGTTTTTTATTTCACGCGCTAGTTTGGTAGGTCAAATTATTCGGAGTATAAAAACTGAATTATTTTTATATCTAGATTTTTTAGGCACGTTGAATGTTGGGTGCAATTAGGATTTTAGGTTAGGCGAGCAGGCTAAAGATGGCACTGTCAATCGTTGTTGCTATGATTTAATATTTGGTAGAATTGTATTTGTATTTGTATTTTTTTTTAAATCACAATTCATTTCATTAAACGAAATTTACAGCTAAGACCAGTAAATATGAGAAAATTCGTATTACAAATCTAACTAATACACTGATCTATAGAATCTTTGCACACAACAGTGACGAATTTTATCTAAACTTATCTCTCACAAGACAAACCAATACTGAAATGTAATTTGTTTGAGAGGACACAAAGGTCACCCAAACCTCTACCCTCAAAGAGGGAGAGGAGAAGCCAAACAAGGAATATATCGTTCTTTTTATTATTACAAAACAAAAGCACGAAACAATATTAAAACAACAACACAAAAGCCGTAATCCGACTCAACAGGAAGTGGGCTTGGGACAAAAATAGATAAAATAGAACGGTGGTAGGATGTGCGTAAGCGACACGCGCCATCTGGGAATGTCCGACCATCCTTTCGAACACTATCGAGGTCCTTGGATCTAACGCCATCCCGCATGGTAGACGTAGAACTCTCCATGTGTGGTGTTAAGCTGAGTCGCGCGTGTGTTGGAATTTCGTCTCTTCCGGATGGGAGCTTTGACAGATGGGAGGATTGGCGGCTAAGGAGTCGCCTTGTGGGCCGCGTGTTGGTGGCCAACCAGCGAAAGACCCGTAACCACCACCTCTGAGAAATGCGTGAGGGAGGCATGCTTTGTGTTGCTCACGCATGATGAAAACGCATCGGCTCTAGCGGCGAAAATTCTAGCAGACTTGAAGATTGGTGGCTGGGAAGGCCCTTTGCGGGGTGCGTGGTGGAAGTCAGCCACTAGAAAAAGACGTGAAACCACCCACAACGGCGTTGCTCTGCTGTGAAGGATAAAAGAGAAATAAAAACAAATCAAACAAAACAAAATAAAAATAGAGAAAGATTAGAGTGGAGGAAGGGAGGGTGGGGGGAGCCAAGTTCCCACCCCCGACCAAAGAAATCTGCTAGGATTTATTTAGAGGGAAGACTCTCTTTCAAGGTAAGGGACCAATTCTACCGATTTCTGCTTCAGAATTGTATTTGTATTTACTTTCTCATACGTCTTGGAAGCATAACCTGTCTTTTACTGTTTTTGGTGCTTGCTGACTCTAAAGCGACATAACTTTTGTGTACTATATGTACTTAGAAAAATTCTGAAGAGACACCTTACACACTTATTGAAAAATGTGATTTTATATTTTTATATTTTATTTATTTATTTATTTTACACTTAAAAATTTTAGTGTGCAGATTTCTATATAGTATTTATATACTTATCATTTTATACTATATATTTTACATATTCAAATTTTTTATTTTATTTTATTTTTGTTAAAGTAATTGAATTATTCTACTTATCATTCATATATCATATATTTATTAAAGAAAAAATGAATAAAAAATTAAAGTAAATATGATGTGTGATGTATAGAAATAATAAATAGAATTATACTATGTTAAAACCTTTTCCTTTTAAGGATGGAATCACTTCTCTAGGGGTGAAGTAAACCCCTTTGAAAAAAAGAAAAAGAAAAGGAGTAAACCCCTTTGGAATGGGACTACAAAAAGAAAGAAGTGATTCCAATTTCGCTTACTTTCTCATACTTTTGGACCCTACAATTCGGCTTTCTTTGTGGCAGTTGAAAGGAAGTCCACTACTGTTGGTATTTTCATCTTCCACTCAACTTTGCTTTCTCGGTTTGTTAAAAGTAAGTCGTCCGGATGGCTATTTCGTAGTGCATTGAGGCTCAATAATTGAGCTGGTTTCAACCATGAAAAGATTGCAAAAGCCTTTTTATTACTATAAAGATTTTTTTTTTTTTAATTGCAATGAAATGAATGGAATTTCTCGTTGACCCTACATAACTATTTGAAAGTTGGATTTTTTTGGAGATTGTTGTAGGAACATGGTCCAAGGTCCATACACTTTAAGTAGCATCTCGTTTTTTGCAGGTTGGAAAAGCAATGGGTGCCGGTGGCCGAATGGTAGCTCCCCCAACTCTCAGTAAGTCTGAATCTGGCAGTCAGAAGCGAGTTCCACACTCAAAGCCCCCATTTACTCTCGGCCAGATCAAGAAAGCCATCCCACCTCATTGTTTCCAGCGTTCTGTACTCCACTCATTCTCCTATGTTGTTTACGACTTCGCTATAATCTCTATCTGCTATTACATGGCTACCAATTATTTCCTCCACCTTCCTCAACCACTCTCTTACCTTGCTTGGCCAATTTACTGGATTATTCAAGGTTGTGTCCTGACAGGCGTTTGGGTCATAGCTCATGAGTGTGGACACCATGCCTTCAGTGACTACCAGTTACTTGATGACATGGTTGGTCTAATCCTCCACTCCTTTCTTCTTGTCCCTTACTTCTCCTGGAAGTATAGCCATGGCCGCCATCATTCTAACACGGGTTCCCTTGAGCGTGATGAGGTCTTCGTCCCTAAGAAAAAATCTAGCATCGCATGGTATTCCAAATACCTCAACAATCCACCTGGCCGGGTCATCACACTAGCAATCACACTGACTCTAGGCTGGCCTCTCTACCTAACTTTTAATGTTTCAGGCAGGCCATATGATCGGTTTGCAAGCCACTATGACCCTTATGGCCCCATCTACACGGATCGCCAGAGATACCAAATATACATTTCTGATGCTGGTGTTCTTGCCGTCTCTTATGCGCTCTACCGAGTTGCCATGGTGAAAGGACTTATGTGGGTTATATGCATTTATGGAGTACCATTGTTGATCGTGAATGGGTTTTTGGTGTTGATCACGTTTTTGCAGCACACTCACGCATCATTGCCCCATTATGATTCCTCCGAGTGGGACTGGTTGAGAGGAGCTTTGGCAACCGTTGACAGAGATTATGGAATTTTGAACAAGATTTTCCACAACATCACAGATACTCATGTGGCACACCATTTGTTCTCGACCATGCCGCATTATCATGCAATGGAGGCTACAAAGGTGATCAAGCCAATTTTGGGAGACTATTATCAGTTTGATGGCACACCGGTTTATAAGGCAATGTGGAGGGAGGCAAAGGAGTGTCTTTATGTTGAACAAGATGATGGTGGACAGAGCAAAGGTGTCTTCTGGTACAACAACAAGCTGTGATGATTGAAACTGCCAAAATGTTGGTTCGAGATTTTCAGATTCTTGTTAGAATATTATTTAGCATTCCTGGCAGGGTAATTTTAAGTTGTTTGCTCACTCCGAATTGGACCTCCAGTTCTACTTGTGCTTTTCAATAATTTTCTTGAGCCCTTGTCAGGGTAGAAACTGAAGACATTTTATGTTCTGATAATATGAGTATTGTTTCTCGATAAAAATTAGCACATAATTAAATTTGGTATGAATCAGGAGGAATTAGGGTTGGCATGCTAAAGGAACATAAAAAGTTTAATTGATATTTTGCTTATTCGCCGCCGAAAGTGGTAGATGGGCCTTGTAGCGGCCTTACATTTCAGCTATATATAAAAGCCCAATTTCGGAAAGGAAAGCAACGCCGCTCCCCCGGTCTTGTTGTGGTGGTCTCCTTAGTCGTGACGTTAATTTTTACAATTGGTGCTAATTAATTAGAGGTCATGGTACCAAGCTGGCCTGATTTTTTACTGTTATCGCTAACATTCATAAGATTTTAAAGCCGGCCAGTTTGTGATATTATAAATGGAGTACATAAACTTGGTGAATATATAGCATCGGCATGCATCATCTTGTATAATATTGTTTGAAGTTCCTCTTCTCAAGGACTGATGATTAGGTTTTCCCATGTCGTAAGAGTAGTAGTAGTTCTGAATCATTAGGTATGTTTGTTTTTAAGAGTTTAATTTATTTCCCCTCAACTGATGATGATGATAAACATTAACATCACGAAATTATTGTAATATATAATCTATTAATTCATAATTCAGGTTATTTTGTTTGGATTGAGAAGTGATCTCAACTCATCTTATCTTATTATTATAATTTTATCAAATTTTCACAAGAATTATAATAAATAATTCATTTTTTTAAATCTTTATTTGATTTTTTCAAATCTAAAAAAATAACAATAATAATAAATAATTTTTTAATAATATTTTCTTCAACCTTCAAATTTCATATAAAATTATCTCATGTTATCTCATTAACCAAATAAGCTCTTAGTCGTGGTGACATCATGTAATGATGTACTATTGATCTTATAATTAAGCCTCATTTAAAGTTATACAAATTATTTTATCTCATCTAATTATTATAATTTAAAATTTTCATATAAAATATAATAGATAATTCAATTTTTTCAATTCTCAAAATAAAAATTATTTTAAAAAAAAATTATATCTTAATAATATTTTATTTAATTTTTATCTCATTTCAACTATAACAAACGAGCCCCTAAGTCTTGCTTATCATTTAGATTATTAGACAAATTGGAGATGGTTCAACCCATATTTTAAAACACGAAAAGCAATATCGATCTCTTGTCAATTCATGTGATTTAGTTTAGTACCAAATGAAAACTCCAGTACTGGTTGTTTTTATTGTGCAATATATATATGCTTTCACTTATATATATCAAATTAAAAGGGTCGAACGTCTAGTACTGATGAAGACACTCAATTTGACGGCTAATGAATTAAAGAAATGATAATATAGACAATCATGTTGATAATCAACCTCTCAACTATCATCTACTTTAAATAATTAGACTGATCATACTTGCTTCATTATGCAAACATTTCTTTAGAACAATTATTGAGGCTCGGATTTTCCCCGTCTTTTTTTTTTTTTCAATATCATGTTTGTTGGGGAATATATGGTAATTAGTAACGTAACATATTGGAGAACTGCTTGACCATACACACATACACATATGTATATATATATATATATATGCAGGGGTGTAATCAGAATTTAGTGTTTGAAGGGATATCGATAAAGTGTATGATGTGTATGAATATAAGTAATGTGTATTTTTTATATTTGATTATATATAGAAACAATGATCATGTCATAAAACTGTATACAAAAAATATATGTCTATAAACCAACTTCTCTAAACATACATTACCCTCTGACTTATCCACGTCTTTCTTTTTAAGAAAAGAATAAATTATTCTTGGTTTGTTCATATTTTTCTATACTTTAATAAAAATTTATAGACCAAGAATAAATATGAGAATTACCTACTAATAATGATATAAAATTGTTATATATTTTTTTTAATAGTTTGTCAATTAACGAATATTCTCAAAATTTCAACTAATTTGCAAACCTACAATATATTGATCTATTTAATTCATTAGAAACCAAACACGATATATTAATCTATATAATTAATTATAAATCAAACACAGTATATTGGTCTATATAAACCAAACACTTAAGTTCATATAATATATATAAAAAAATATAAATCAACATATAAATTTAAGTTATTAACAGTAATTCCAAGCAAAAAACAGATTGAAATTGGAATATTCTAATCTAAAATATAAATCAGACTTTTACTTTGAGTCACATCCTATTAAATTACTAAATCAGCATACACATATAATTGTTTCAAAAAAATAAAAAAAACATACGATTTAATATATATAAATCAACATATAATATAATTATATAACTATATAAATCAACTTTTAGTCTCTTCCCAAGCATTGAGACTAGAATATTCTAGGAAAAAAGATAAAGTTAAACTTAAAGTGTTACGTGACCTATTGAAAGCTTAAGACTAGGACCAAGCCCAACTCCGAAACGGCTAACACGCCACTCGACAGTGAGGCAACACAAGTCTACAAGACTACAGGCTACAAGCTACAGTCCACTGGCCCAGGAAAGCTCCAAATAACTCCAAGTCTCCAATGGACCAAGGCTCAAGCCGACGATGCAAGTTAAAATCCGGCAATTTTTGAGAGTTCTGCAAATAGCAAGTTCGGCAATCGGCAATTTCGCACCAATAAGCAACACATAAGTTTGCAAATTCGCAAATCAACTGTTTGGAAATTTGGAAAGACGAAACATTGCAATGAGAGAATGAAAGCCTATATCAGTATATGTATATGACAACATGCCAACGCGGCAACATCCAAGGAACAAGGGCCAACAGTCATGCAATATTCAACAGTACAAAACTGGTTCCTACTATACAAGTTTAATCAGGTAGAGTGTAGTCTCAAGCATGTCTCATGTGATGGTTGCGGGAATGTTCTCTAATAATTTATATACTAAATTGTATTTTTTTTATTTGGGAGGCGGTATATAGCCCCCCAATGATATGCATGGTTCCGCCCTTGTATATATGCATGATGTCTTGGATGGATTAATACATATTATTTCACTGTTGCAATAAATTTGAAGGTACTTGCTATAAGTATTTTATACATGTAAGAATTGCTTAACTAATGCATGATCGCTCTTGACTTGTAATGTCAAGGTCCAATTCCCTTCTTCAACATCTCTAGCCATATATAGTATTTGGATAAGTATGATCCATATGTTTGACATGAGATTCTGCAAAAGCTTGTTTAGTACTAGTTTATAAGTACATATGAATATTAAGGACCACAATGATATTGATTATGAAAACTATTGGCTACCAAAAAATAATTAATGGTCTAATTAGCTTAGAGCGTAACTCTTAATAAAATTAAGATAGCGATGGTTCCAAAAACATGTTGAATATTTATAAAATTCAAAAAAGTTAAATATCTTCATCATGATGTAATTCCGTCGGTATAAGGAAATTACAGCTTGTAACTTTGAGATCATATTGTTTTGCATATGGGCAATGCTACTATGTTCAATCTATTTGAATTTTTTTTTGATATTTTATATATTTTGATATATTTTTTTAATTTTTAATTTTATCTAATGATTAAGGAAGTGATTATTAGTGTATTAATATTTTTTTTTATATAATTTTTTAAAATGATAAAAAAAAATGATGATAAAAAAATAGATTTTCTTTTCTTTTCATATTTTTTTAAAATTTTTTAATATTTTTAAAAAATATAAAAAAATATCAAATATAAGAAATGTTAAAAAAATGTGTCAAATAGAATAGACATAGTAACATTGCTCCTACTTATACACGATCAACGCATGATCATAAGTACATATATATATATATATAATTGATATGTAGAGAAGTTTTTTTTTTTTTTAAAAATTTTTCTTAAATATAATTAATATTTTTCTAATTTATTTTTATCATATCAAATATAAAAAATTATTTACAATTATTTTTACATATTCGTTTATGCATTTTATTAATATAATTGCTGCATTATTTTTTGTAATATAAAATAATCATTTTGATTAATAGAATAAAATGATAATATTTAATAAAACTCATCGAACATAACTACGAAGTGCTTGAAGTCAATGTGCGGATCACTACAAAGATATTTTTCAATAAAGATGCATAAGATTTGTTCATCTTAAAACAAATAAATATGTAAAGGGAATGATGAAGTTGGAGACAGACTATAAAAGTTGGATGCGAGTAAAACCCAGGCAAGATCCAGCTCATGGAAATATATGAGAGAGAGAGAGAGAGAGAGAGAGAGAGAGAAAGAGGAGTGGGTGGAGGATCTGCAGCGATGCGGCCCACAAAAGAACTTAGAGCCACGTCAATGGCAGCGTCTCCTCCCGCAACAGCAAGAACTTAGCTAGCATAAGTTAAAGCGTACGCACGCGCACGTCTCCACGTGGCGGTTACGATTCTCCTACGTAGTGGTACAGTACTGAAGAAATTTCATTTTTTTTTAAAAAAAAAATTAAAAATAATAAAGTGGGCCGGCACGAGGGTCTCGTGTGGGTGTGATGTATTGGTTTTGCTGAGGCAAACAGAGAATAACCAATATTAATACATGCGTGTGGTGTGGTTTGTGGGCCGGCGTCACATTATCTTTCTTGCATATGCCTTCACGTGGGCTTCCCCACCCCAACTACGGTTATAACACGATCAGAACCGTACGATCATATACGAAACATCCAACCATATAAATTATGTGATTCTTAATGTTTAATTTATTAATAAAAATCTAGTATTAGTCACTTATCATATATAAAATTATTATTATTATTCTCCTAAATTGCATAAGATTGGTTTGTTATGAAATACTTAGAAATTAACGTGCATAAGATAATTCTGAGTCTACAAAACAAAAAGAAAAAATTTGATTTATTATCATTTTTATTATCATCCTCCCACGTCTTTTGATAAAATATTAAATGATAGCTTCATAACTAAAATATAATAAATAATATTTAATTATTTAATACTATATCATGATTAATTAATGATGAAAATATAATAATAATTAAAGGGATGGATATAAATCCCCAACTTTGTATATAATTAATATAACTTAAATAATAAAGAAATAGTCTAGAATATCTTTGTTCATTTATTTATTTATTGAATAAATCAAATTCTCATCAAACGAGAGTACATGATTGGGATTATGATCATCGGCTAGCAGGATTTACCAATATTAAGGCTGAGAGGGAAAATTAAAAAAAAATGGTAATTAAATTAGGCTTTATAAATATATATTGGTGATCTTGGCCATTTTAATTTGTTTGATGATAAATGATATTTGCATATAAATTTTAAGTACTGTATATTCTCTTTTAAAAAGTGGATAAATTTTAATATCTACATTAAAAAAATTATTATTTTTTAAATTAGATTCTACTTTTTTTTAATTGGTTGAAAAATACACAAAATTTATATACCTTTAAAAATGTATATATTTGTTTGGTTTGTACCTCCCAACCTCCCTTTCTCCACCTCTCTCCATTCAGAAAGTCATTGTTTCTGCACAGCCCATGAAGATTTTTTTTTTCCTACCTCCCCCTTGAGAATCATGACCAATTGGCAAGTACACATTCTTTTGCAATATCACTAATATAATATTTTATTTTTCATAATATTACAAAAAAAAATATTATTTATAATATTTTAATCACAATTAAAAAGATTATTTAAGATAAAAATAATCCATTTTTTTTTAATTATAAATAGTCATTTTGATTGCAATCAAAATATTATAAATGTTCATTTTTCTTGTAGTATAAGTAACGATCCTCTCTCTCTCTATATATATATATATAGATGTCATGAACAGTTGTGATACTAATTTATTCCCAAATCAAATTAATGATAATAATGCCGATCACAATTAAATTGCTAACATTAATTTGCCTTCATCTAAAATTTATAAGACGCGAAACATGATATTGAGTTTTTTATATATAGAGTTAATTTATTGATTAATCTCTCGAATAATATTAAAATCCTCATGAGAAAATATTCTTAAGATGATCATGAGGAGGAATAGAGCCTAGAATATCAACAATTAATTAATTAATTAATTAATTAGTTGGACTTAAATTACATTAATAAATTACATAAAAACGATTTAATTACTATGAATGATTTGTCCGTTGAAAGCTGGGAGAATCTTTAGTACTAACTTAAAATATATATGAAACAGGGCGGATAAGGGTTAGGGTTAGGACTCGTGCAGGTTGGGTCTGCAACCGTCGACGGGGATTACGTACGGCTGTCGTTTTGTTGAAGCCATTATTTCGATTTGCATTCCAACCGGCCACGTACTAGCTCGCATGATTCGCATATAGTTTGATAAAAGGACGTACCAGCTAGTACTAAATAATATACAAAATATTTTCGATTTAGTTAATTAGGAAACAGAAGAAGTAGTGATCAATCATATATATAATATAGTTCTTTATTATTTATTTTTATTTTTATAAAAATAAATAACCAGCTGATCACAACTTATCATGTAATAATTGTTTTACGGCATATTAATTGTACAAAGAATTAACTAGAAGTCTAGAATTACCATGATGATCATTATTATATATATATATTATCGCTCAAATTTTGAGTAATGGTTGTTGAAGGGTCTAAACAAAATTAAAGAGGAAAGAAGGAAGGAAGGAAGGAAGAAAGAGAGAGAGAAAGATAAAGATCAAAAGAAAGAGACACCAATAATTAAGGACCTCTCAATTGAGCCCAAATTAACAGATTGTACCGAACTTTTAGCTAGAGAGATGATCTAGACAAAAAAAAAAAGGGCCTTTTGGTCATTACAGAAAAATGATATGCATTATTATGTTCATATATCCCCATCTAGGGTCTCTCGATGATCTCTAGCTAATTAAACTGCATATTCATAGACAAAACACACATTATAATTAGTATTTAATTCACAATTTGGGAATTGGGGGACCATTGAGTTCTGTTTACTTTATTGACTTACTTGCAATCTGCCAGACAAGAATTCATCCACTACTTGTTCCCAACAACAGATCAGAGCTCTCCTTTTTTTTCCTTATTTATTTATTGTCTCCATCTTTTTAAAATTATCTCTATATATTGTCCTTCTACTCAAACAACCTCAAACATTTCTTGATCTCTACCCATATATATATATATATATATAAAACCATTCCCTTCAAACAAACACACCAACTTCTCCACACGGCCTCTCTCTCTCTCTCTCTCTCTCTCTCTCTCTCTGTGATCAGAATTTTCTATGGATTTGAAGGCAAAGGAACAAACTTGGACACCCTCTTCAACTTCACCTCCCCTAGCTTTGCGCCATGATTCAAAGAAAATATCCAAACCCAAGCCAAAGATACGCATAATTCACATATTCGCACCTGAAATAATCAAAACCGACGCAGCAAACTTCCGCGAGTTGGTGCAACGACTCACCGGAAAACCAACGGAAAAGGGCTGCAATAAGATACCGATAACTGCCCTGAGAGAAGAGTCAAGAAATGAATCATCCGACAAGACAGTGGCCAAACTGGCCGAGCTCCGAGCTGGGTTTCGTGGTTTGGAGTCGAGGGAGAGAGTTAAGGATGAGGAAGGTGGGATGTGGAATGGTGAGAATTCAGGTGGGTTCTTGGGCGGCTTTGCAGATTTGGAGGGTTTTATTCAAGAGCTTGGTGAATTCCCATTTCTTCCTTTGGATGCTTCACACATGCATGGTTTTGGAGAAGCTCAACTTGCCTAGATAGTGAAACAAATCAAATGGTTTTTCTTCTTTTTCATTTGTTTATGATTTATGTTTGATCGTCAGAACTTTGTTTTGATGGTTTTAGCTAGAATATGGTTTAACAGTTTTAATCATCTTTTATATTGTATCTCTTTTTCTACTTGATCTTCTGAATCTCTGATACTCCAAGATCTGACGTCTATGCTGTAAATAGAAGAGCTATACTTTCAGGATTAATCTCCTTTTGCAGAGAAATTGCACTTAATTCTACATGATTACATGATTTGTATGCAGTAATCGAAAGCATTTTCTCGACTTCCTTTCTTTTTTTAATGACTCCTTCGAAATTTGAGTTTCATGTACTAGGGTTTTGTTTCTTTCTTTTGGATGTGGCACTGCCTCGATCTTGTCTTGTCTTGCTGGGCCTCTCTCTCTCTCTCTCTCTCTCTCTGAGTATTTTCTGGTGAACAGCATAACAACGTGCAGAGTTTTATATAGATAAATACATTACCTTTCTTGCAGGACTTGCTAAAATTTTCATTTTTATGAATTTATTACTAAAGTCGTCTCTGTGGAGTCTTATATATATATATATATATCCTGTCAAGACACAGACATCAAACTGAAACAAAATTCATATATATGATTAACAAATTTCAGGCACATCTGCCAAGTTTAGCAAGCCTGGCCGCCTATTCATGAAAATTTCCCATCTATGATCAGCTAAATGAGGTTTAAGTTGTCATACGCAATCAGAACCACAAGCACATGATGCAGTACTACTGAGAATAGTTTTTTCACTGCCATATATTACAATCAGTTTAATCATGATCAGTTCACCTGATACTGTTGGTACTATTGCAACTATACATATATACAATTGGAGAAATGGAGTCTTCATGGAAAATAATAGATCTGGAAATTAGGAGATCGTGTTCATGAACGTCCCCGTACATGATTCTCATGAGCATGCTATATTGGCAAACTGCAAATACTTTTTCCTCGTTTATTTTCACTGCATAGGTGCCTAAACAATCTTAACATACTACTGGAAAATATTGAAAATATTTTAGATATAAAGAATTATACAAAAGTAAACTTATAAGATTTATGTAGTTTGATGCAGTATGTCATATTATAAAGTTAACTTTAACATTGTAAGACAGAACTAATGAATTCTATGAATTAAATCACATTAGTTTAAAAATTTATTTTGTAGAATCATTTTACTGCAGTACATAATATTCTAATGCAGGACCAAAGTCTGTGCAGTTCCTTTAACTACTAATTAAGCAGTAGTGACGGAACCACGTTTAGCTTAAGGGGCCCTGCCCCCTCCAAATTTATGGAAAATTTAAAATAGTCTTATGATTTTAAAATTTTATTTAATATAATTTTATAAATATAGAAAATGGCCTCCCAAAAAGTTTATGATTCCCATATACTTTTTAAAATTTTCTAGAATTTCAATATATTTAGAAATGTCTCAGCTCTCCATTTTTTTTCTTATAGTTCTTAAATTTCATATAATTTCTATATAATATCTGTTTTCAAGGATGTGGTCTCACCAAAATTAAATTAAAATTAAGAAGAGAAATAATAAACTTATTAATATAGATTCCAAATTTTTTTGTTATACAATAATAGGCTTCTTAAACGTATGGAGTTCAAATTGAAATGAATATTACAAGATCAAAAAATCATTTAAAAGTGATAATTTAGTATCTAGACTTCATTAAGCAAGAAAAAAAATTATTTAGGTCTCAATTATATATAACATTAATGTATGTTTAATGTGACATGAAATATCTAAATTTTACATAAAACTTAATAAACTAGCTTTCATATTAGAATAAAAGATGATCTAAAAAATCATTTGTTAGTTTTTATGAAAAAATTAAATTTTAAATATTTCATTATACAATACTAATGGGTTATGTACGTATATCATTTTATGAAACATTATCGTTAGAAATTTGAAATATATATTAAGTTATATTTTTAAAATATTATTTCTATGTGTATAGTAAATTATAGAGATCCTATTTTATATATAATAGTAATGTTTTTATGATTCTTTAATTTATATTTATTATACATAAATATGTCATACGGTAAATAAATTAAAAAAGTCAGCTCGTTCATAAAGAAATTGTTGGTTCCGTCACTGCTGCTAAAAGGCTAAAAGTAGTAATTTTTCGTAACACTTGCTCGCTCTTTGTGTACATATATTGTTAGCGTGTACAAATCAACAAGAACAGATGGAGCTCGGATTTGATTTTTACAACTAATCTGCAGGTTTCCCAGCTTTGATCTCTATCTTTTGGTTCATGTAGTCATATACGAATAGTAATCTCCTGTTTTTTTAGAAGAAAAACCCTAGCTTGCCACCAAGCTGTTTAATATTAATAATATATATATATATATATATATTGATCACTTGAAAACATGGGCAAATTTTATCCAAAAAAAAAGAAAAAAAAAACATGATGGGCAAATCATGATCATGATCAAGTCAACGAGTTTTGGTAAAACTTTTAATCACAAATTGCAATATTGATTCCTTGGGCGGCGTTTGAATGGGATTAATTTGGCCATTACGTATACAATTAAAACTAATATATTAAGATGACATAATATTTTACAACTTTGGTGGCGTAATACTGTTGATTTCTCCAAAAACAAAACTTCAGCTTCACTTGGAATTAAGCTCTCAAGGGATCAGAAAATGAAAAATAATGAACTCCAGTTATTACTTGTTATATATATATATATATATGTCCTAATTACTCCTAAATAAAATAAAATAAAATAAAATAGTCCCACAAGTCGGATACTTGTATGATCATGAACGAATTGTGAGTGGGCGCAGTAACAGATTATAAACTTTTAGAGAGATGATCACTTTCATTTCACTCTTATATTTTTTTAGTGTACTGTTCATTAGTTTGCACTATTTATCAATCATTGAATTTGTAGTTTAAAAATACGGTTGATCTAACAGTTAAAATAGTACATCAACACAATACGATGGACATCATGAGATGAGTGTTTTGTTCGTACATGGTACTACAACTCCTATAAAAATATATATATATATATATATTATCGGATCAAACTGACAAATTCGCCGTACTCTTGCTGACCCATGGGAATGGGGTTTTGTTCTTAAGAGGTTAAAAAAGAGGCATAGAAGAACAAGACCAAAACAAGCAACAAACAAATATTAAAATTGCCAAAATAGAGCAATTTGTCTTCCGGGTTGAGGTGGGTAACCCGTCTACTACATGCAAATTGCAAACATTATTTTTGTCAAAGCAGCACGGCACTTGTTAGTCAAGCAAGTTCACACCCCACACAAGCTGCAAGTTTGTTCACATTTACAAGGCACTAAAATGTTCGAAGAATGTAATTCTAAACTCATATATATATAGCTAGGGTGATTGAAGTAGATGAAAAATTTTCAGTTTTCATACATGCATGTAGAAATTCCTTAACTCTCATACTCCATAATGGATTCTGCCAAGGGAGACGGCGGCGCAACCAATCTTGTTAAAACTTGAGGCACTCCAGCTGTATCCCTAATTATCTGTGCAAAATGAATTTAGATGGTCACAAAAATCAACACGTCTGGTACTAGTTGCAACTTGCAATTCCTACAAATCAGGTTTTTGACCAAACTCACAAAGTCTTTATTATCATCCTTACAAATGACAGTAAGATAACAGGATATTGTGATTATATATGCATGTTATTTCACTTGCCTATCATCTCGGTCACCCCCTCTTCCCAACTACATCTAAAGGTTATGCACAGAGCCAAAAGTCTAAACAATCTTTTAGTTTTCATACCATTTCATACTGGGAAGTCATGTTTGCAACCACTCTATGATGCAAGTTTGTACAAGAAGAAATGTTAAAAAGTGAAATAGTTTAATGATGCTAATAGGATAGGGAATCAGCAATATGAAAGGTATCAATTCGTGAAAATGGAAAAAACAATAACTAAAGACATTTTTTTTAGAATTGACTTTTCCCTATCCTGCCAAAACAAAAGGGGCCCTCCACTTTTCCTTCAGAATTGGTTCCTTAAAAAGGGTAACTTGGTGCTTCCAAATACAACAAAAAACAACTGGACCAGTTTTACCAAAACTTTCCCCTGAAAAACATTTCCAGCTCGAGATCACCAATAAAAGCAAAGGTTATTTATAGATTATAACTTTAATCGCATTGATCAGTTTGCATGGGGATGCTTGGGGAAAGAGATGAGATGAGGTGATAATTTTGTAAATAGTAATAAAATGATTTATGAATAGTAATGAAATAGTTTGAATTAAATATTTTTTGGGTTTTGGAAAAGGAGAGAAAAAAAATTGAATAACATATATTATAAAATTAATCTATTTCTAGAATATAAATTTTTAATATTATTTTTGTTTTAGAATTTAAAAAAAATTGAGTTCATGCTTTTTATTTTTTGTTTAGAAATTTTGAAAATTTGTAATGATTAGTTTGAAAAAGTTGTAATGATTAAATTGAAAGCATTTGTATTTGAGAATGAACTGAGATTAAATGAGATGAGATCATAAAATGAAACTCATTCCCAAACATCCCCTTAAGAGTTCATACTGCAATTGAATATGGCAGAGATTGATTTTGTATACATCATTATATACTTCTGCAGCAGTATCGGTGAGACAAAATTTCAAGGACAACACATATAAATATTATTCAAACTTGTTGAAGGTCAATGAATCATCGAGACAAGAAATCATAAATAGTCTCTGGAAAGATCCACCTGTACACATGAAATGAAGAGCTCAACATCCAACTGAAAAAATACAGGTAAAATATGATAACTTTTTTTGTTTTTTATAGGTAAAATCGTTTAGGTAAAATATGATAACTCTCATTGGATTCCATAAAAGTTTTTACTGTTACTTGTCAAATTAACCAAAAGAGGAATTTGAACCATTATTTTCCATATATAACTCGTTTATGAATTTATATTTTTCCAATAAGGCATTTGCAGGGAGTACTTGCCCACTACAACAAAGAACGGCAAAGAAATTGGAACAGCATCGCTCAATAGGCCCAAATCCTGAAGAAAATTGTTAAGAAGTTTTGGGTGGGGAGGGGGAGGGGTTTCAAGGATGTATAACATTTCTACATGAAAAACTCTGTGGCCCTCTGCAGGTTCTGACACCTCAGGCAGGTTTGCATGGTCAGTTGAACTCTTTATTTACAGCACCACGCGAGGTTACGCACAATGATGGGAAGTTCTAAAAAATCAACGACACTTTCTTGTCGTTGTCCTGGGTCATCAGCTGCTTCAGTTTCCAATTAAAATGATATAATTTATACATAATAGAACCAAATTAAGTTGATTTCCCAAGACAGATCTACCATGGATTAATTGGTAGAAATCTATGATTTGGAGGTTCATTTGTTCAACTCCAGTTAGAAAAGAAATTACTAAAACAGACTTACTAAGAGGAATTGTTAGTCCAGTGGCAACAACATCTCGAATAGGAACAGGCAATTGTTGCATCTTATTAACTGCCTGACCAAAAGTACCTCTTAGCTGTTCTGGTACTGTTTCTTCAATAACTGTCGGAGATTCCAGGATCCCTTCAACATATTCCTCTTTCATACGAAGCGGTCCCTCCATGGATCATGACCTGGTGGATAGAATAAATTTGCTTTCTATCTGCATCTCGCCAAAAAGCACTCCTGAATAAAAGTGAAAATGAGAAAACTAAAACGGGATGTAAAAGTCCACTGCGGCAAGCAATAATATGCCCACATTAACTCCCGTACACAAAGCTCTGTCCACCGTGGCAGAGATCATCACTTGGAACAACAATCTGAAAAACACTGATTTCAATCAATAATAGACAACTTTGTACCACTAAGCATATGATTATTTCTCTGCATCAAGGGAAGCGGCATTCCAATTGGGAAACTCCCATGCTCTCCAGACCAACCTTTCAACCCAAGAACAGAATAGATCTTTTTAGACATTTTCTGGATGCTGAATCGCAAATAAACTTCCATGCAAGAATACTATATTTATGCAATCATCTACAGTGTGGACATATAAATAGACATTTAAGTTACTACCGAGTTAAGTAATTTCATGTTCACTGTAATTTTTGCATATCCTTCCTTGATCGTCACATCCATTTTTGACAAATTAGCCAAAGTTGAAGGAAAACTCCTACAACAATACAGACATCAAACCAAGGCCATTAGCCACCATTCAATTCGACCAAATTTAAATGAATAATGGAAGGCTTTTACCATCACTTCCAAAAAGGGGGTAACGGTTGAAAATACTAGCAAACTGAATAATAAACAAAGTACTCACTCAAATACAAATCTAGCATCAGATAATCCAGGACTTCCAGACCCGAACCACACAAATTCCATCTACCTTCTAGAAAGGGTGATCTGGATAGCTGAGGAAACAAGTTAGTATCTCATACTAAGTACTTAGATATGCAAATTCTTTGCATGAATAGGCACCTATGTAGTTGGTCTGGGCATCGGATTGAGCCGCTCCAAGCCAGTTATCCTCTCATTCACATCGATGCGCTGTATATCCGTTGTCTTACCAGTTATTAAACCCTCAAAACCACCAGAATCTTTAAACTGGAAGCATGGCCCCATAAACAAATGCCAAACGAGATTGAGCTCGAGAGTTTACAAAATGCCATAATTTTCTGTATGAATCAAATCAGAAAATTATAAAATTATAACTATCAAAAGCGCGGAGACGGACATATATGAATACACACTAAGCTACTAACTCTTGCTCTTGCACATATGTTTGACTTAAAGCAAGAAGAAAGGACTAATAAACGGTTTAAGCTCGATATGTATCAGGTCAAATGAATGAAACTAAGGACCAAGACAACCGAAGAAATGAAAATTACAACTTAATTAGTACTTCTCATTTCAAATATTTTCCAAGCAAGCTTGCCTCTACTGGGTGAATTAAAAATAGAACTTACAATAATTGACTTAAGAATCGGATAGAAGAACTGAAGTAAACTACAGCAAATAAGGGAACCAATTTGAACAAGCAAAATCATGCGAAAATAGAGTACAATATAAAATAAGACGTTCTGCTTCTACATTTATAATTAGGAAAAAAAAAAAAAAAACGACACTCACAGGGAGAAGAAGGGATTCTTTAGCGGAAAGCATCCATTTCCTTAGCGTAAGCTGCCGGAGTTCCCTGTACGGCCTCCTGAATCATTGCTCTGAAGGACTTCCTGCCAATGCTCCGGAAAACGTACAATTTCCGATGAGACCCCGGGGCCGTAGCGAGGGAGACAAGTGGAGTACCTGTGGCTGGGTAGAGAAAAACTGAGACGAGCATTGGTGACTCGAGCGGATTGCGGAGATTGAGCCTTGAACGGACGCCATTGAAGGATGAGAGCTACAGCGGGAACCCAAGGTCCGGAGAGTGAACTCAGTGGAGACTAGTAAAGAGAAAAATGGTAACCGGTGGGTGAAGGAAGGTGGAGAGAGAGAGAGCGGGGTCGACGTCGGTCCGAAGGTATTCTTCGTTTAGCTAAAACAATAGTAGGTCAGAAGAGAAACAATGGAGATGCGGGGTATCGAACCCCGTGCCTCTCGCATGCAAAGCGAGCGCTCTACCGTTTGAGCTACATCCCCAACCTACAAGAAATGGCTTTAGTTTTGATAAATATTATTTTAGTTTAATTGGGAACAAAATCCTATTACTGGTAAGTGAAATTCAGGGGTGCTTCCCTTTTCCCGCCATGGAAGTCGAATATGAGAAGAATCTCCAGAGAGAACAATCTACCTCCTATACCTCCCTGGTAACTACTCTCTTTCTCTTCCGTATTCATTAATTTTTAACTCTTGCATCTCACTAGCACTTTCCCCTTTCATTCCTTTCGGTTTCCGAGAAACCATGGGGAAATAGAAAGAAATTATCAACAAATTTGTTCTCTTGCCATTTTCCAACTCTCAATAAATTCTTAGATCTCCTGATGCATGTGGAGGTTTTTTATGTCTCTCAGATTCTTTTTTTAATGATTTTGACTTCGGCATTCTTGACTGCAGGGTAAGAACTTTGAGATTTAGGAGACGTACAGGGGCCAGCAGTAGAGCCAGATTTACTTTTCTCGTCTCCATTCCACAGAGAGGTAGAAGAATTTTATATATTTGAACACACATTACATGTACGGATGGTTAGATTTATAAACTATAAAGTTGCTGCAATACTTTTTTTTTTTAGGTCTGCAATACACTTATTTCTTTTCAATATGTTCATTTGGCATGCTTCTTAGTACAAAGTATACCTTTTTTTTTTTTTAATTTCAAAACTTTTTAGATATTTAAAAAATAAATAAATAAACCAATAAATAGTCATTTTTTTTAACTATTAAGCAATTTTTTTTAAAAGTAATAGTAGTTAAAATAGTTAAAATGATGGAAAAATTGAAGCAAAATAGTAGCAATATTCGGATGCTTGATCTACATGATTCTCAGTCATGACCGAGGTGTTGACTCAAGCCAGATTCTGTTATCTCTGTAGACGGTTGCTTGATTTACGTTTTTACTCCAGCCCCTCTTTTTTTATTTTTTTTGAGCAAATGATAAGTACCATTACATGAAGCAAATACATAGCTCATGATAGTGTAGTAGACCTAGGCGAAGAAAATAAACAGAAAATTACAGCTAACATTTACACATTAACGGGGAATCTTTCCCACTGTAAAATTGCAACAGACTATGAGGAATTTGGATAAGGGGAATACAACAAAGGGCTTGAGTAGAAGTTGTCTATTGCGCTACATTGTCCACGCATCGATTGAAAGATCGATGAATTTTCTTTGTTTTCCAAGACGTGAAGTTGCTTAGTAGATACTTGATATCTTGTGTGATGGGATCCAAAATCCAATCTTGGGTAGCTGAGGAAGTAAGAATTGCTTGAATGACCACCTCAAAATCTCTTTCTTGGACAATGCACTCCAAATTCCTATCTATGGCTTCACCAGCATTGGGATGTAAGCTGTGGATGAAGTCCGTCTTTATGAAGAGGAAGGATCCTTGGTGATCTCTACAAATTGCTGAAATATAACTGCCTCTATCTCTAGCCGCAACATTAAAAGAAATGATCTTCTCTTTTGAATGAACTTGAGTAACGGAGACCTCATCAATTTGGGAATGATTCTTCTCAAACCAAGCTTACATGTGTCATGTGTTCATGATACATTTTCATGACATAGTCAACAAAGGAGATGGGAGTGGTTTTGACCTAATCATGGATGAATTTGTTTCTAATAAACCAAATGGAGTACATGATTGATTAGAACAGCAAAGATTTGGAAACTATGATGCACAGAATCAAGAATCTTAAAAGTGAGTCAGGATTAACGATATTGTTGACCCAGGCTTTGACGGAGAGACTTTTAAAGACAGAAATATTGAGAGACCAATTTAAACTTCTCCAGGCTATTTTAGAGTAGGTGGAATTAAGAAATAGATGATTGAGATTTTCAGGTTTAGAAAGACAAAAGGGGCATATGGAATGCTCCTCAGCCAAATGAAATATTTTTTCGAGAAGAGATTTAGTGAGAAGAATATCATTGAAATTTTCTAGAGAAAGAGCTTGAGCCTATCTTGCATCTTAAATTTCCAAAGCCTCTTCCAATAAGTGCTGCTAATAGATGAGGTAGGTTGACTCTGAGAAATAGCCAAAGTAGCATAAGCATATTTGATCGAGAAATTGCCAGAAGAGTGGCGAAGCCATTTGACCTTGTCAAGAATGGATGAGAATTTGAGAATGGCCAAAGAGATTTTCTAGATCTCATTTACCAAAGATGGAGAGAAAAATAAATTTAGAAGTAAAATATTCCATCTTCTAGGTTTTTCAAGAATGAGTTCTAAGACAGTAATATTCTCATTAATAAAAGGGTAATCTTGATTTGGTTGGGGTTTGAGCATTAGAAAAGTAGGAATCTAAGGATCGTTCTAGACTTTAGTGTTGGTGCCATTATTAATCTGAAAACAATGATTGGAATTAAGATTATCCTTTTGCTTGATAATGGACTTCTAGAACCAAGAGTCAATGGATTTTGGAATTACATTGGTAAAAGAGGATGATGAAAGGCACTTTTTGGTCATAACTTCTATCTAGAGGATGTGAGTATCTTTGATAAAAGACCAAGTGTATTTAGATAGAAGTGCAGAGTTAAAAAGGTGTATTTGTTTCGATCCAAGACCTCCCATGGACTTTGGAAGACAAATATTTTTCCAAAATCTTGGAGTAGATTTTTTCTTACTAGCCTCATCAATATCCCACCAAAATCTGCAGAAGAGAGAGTCTAGTGGTCATAGCATAACTAGGAATTGCACTAACAACATATCTAATAAGAACAATCCTGACAGCTTGAGAAAGAAGTTTAGCTTTTCAACCTTGGAGTTTGGATTGAATTTTTTCAACAATATCTTTAAAAAAGATGTTTGTATCACTTCCTCTAGAGAGAGGAAGACCAAGATATTTATCAGCTGGAGAAGAGATCTTGAAGTTGAAAATTGAGTTAATATTGGCTTTGATCCCAGGAAGAGTATTGTTGTTGAAGTGAATGGAGGATTTGTGGTTATTAAAGTTTTGACCTGACCAAGAATTATAGACTTCAAGACACTCCGAGAAGGCCTGAGCAGTACCTTGAGTGATGGATCCAAAGGGGAAAATGTCATCCGCAAAAAAAAAAAAGATGGGAGATAGAAGGGCAACCTCTAGAAATCTTTAGACCCTTGATGTTGTTGAGATTTTCTTGTTTAAGAATAAAACGAAAAAAAACCTCACTGCCCAAAATGAAGAGAAAATTGGAGAGGATTTCCTTGCCTCATACCACGAGAGGGTTTGGAGAAACCATGCGGGGATCCATTAATAACAATGGAATAGGAAATCATAATGATACACTCTTTGATCCAAGAAATCCATTTGGAGTTGAAACCAACATGCTGAAGGATAAAGAGTAAAAAAGGCCACTCTATAAAATCAAAAGTTTTAATTATATCAATCTTAATGGCCATGTATCCAAGTGAACCTTTCCTTTTCCTCATGTGATAAAAGAATTCTTGAGCCAGAATAGTATTGTCTTGAATTGATCTCTCTAGGACAAAAGCAGATTGATAGAAGGAGATAAAACTAGGAAAAATAGCTTTGAGACGATTGGCCAGGATTTTTGCAATTATTTTGTAACAAACATTAGAAAGGCTGATAGGACGGAAATGATGAACTTTATTAGGGTTATCAATCTTGGGGAGAAGGATAAGATTGGTGTGATTAAGTTCCTTCAGAAGCTTCCCATTGATGAAAAAAATATGAATTGTAGCGATGAGATCCTTTTTTATAATATCCCAATAGGTTTTATAGAAAAGACCAGTAAAACTTTTGGGATTTGGGGTTTTAGAGGAAGGGAGCTACTTAAAAATCAAAGCAATGTCTGATTTAGTAGGAATGGAACAAAGAAATTCACTGTCAGCATTTGAGATTTTGGTGGGAAACAAGTCATTCAGATTGTTAGGAGTGAGAGGATTTGTGGTGGTGAAAATATGCTTGAAGTGCTCTTGGATTTTGGAGATGATGACACCAGGCTCAAAGGTCCAATGATTCCTGTCAATCTTGAGACATTCAATAAAGTTCCTTCTCCGTTTAATAGTTAGAGGCATGGAAAAATTTTATATTAAGATCAGGAGTAGTGAGCCAGGAAATACGAGATTTTTGCATCCAAAAGAATTCTTTACAAAGTAGAAATTCATTGATGTTTTCTTGCAAGTTAGATGTCCAGAGCTTTAGAAGAAGGATGATGTTGGGATTGGAAAGAGTTGAGTTTGGCTTGAAGAAGTTTAAGATTGATTTGAATATTTCCAAACGATTCAACATTCCAACGTTTGAGAGCTTTCTTGGTGGCTTTGAGTTTATTAGCAAGAATAAAAGAAGGAGAACCCTCCAAAAAAGATTGCCAAGCTTGCTTAACCACTTCAAAATTGGAAAAGTCATTGATCCAAAATTCTTCAAATTTGAAGGATTTTGGACGGCTATGAGTATTAGAATGCTAAATAGGATAGGGGTATGATCAGAGGTAATTCTAGAAAGGGTGGTGATCGAAGCCTGGGGAAAAAGATTAAACCCTAATCTAATCTCTCCCTTGTGAGGTTGGAACCAGACCTATTATTACTCCAAGTAAAACGAGGACCATTAGAGCCTAGGTCAACAAGACTATTATTATCCATAAAGAGACGGAGACCTTTAGGATTAGAGGATTGAGCAACAAATTTACCTCCTAATTTCTCATTTTGAGTAAGAATAGTATTAAGATCACCAAGAAAGAACAATATTAAGATCACCAAGAACCAATGAAAGACCCGAGTGGGCTTAAACAATCTTATTAAGACTATCCTAAAAGGATTGCTTAAAATTAAAATTAGCTAGACAATAAACAAGATTTAAAAGCCAAGGAAAATGACAAGGATCGGAATAGACTAGAAAAGACAATATATTACTAGACATATGTACAATATCAAAATTAACACTTGGGCGATACAAAAGTAGCAGCCCACCCCATTTCTTCGGAGGTGGAATATTTGCAAACAAGTTAAAACTAAGTCTATTTACAATAGAATTAGAGGCTTGCAAGGATAATAAAGTCTCAGAAAGAAATATAATATCAGGGTTGTGGACCCTTATAGCTGTTCTAAGGGATCTTTGATTGCACAAGGCCGAGCAATGCCTCTACAATTCCAAGAAATCACTCTAATGGTTCCTTTGGGGACAAGTTAGGCCCTGTTGCCTCGACCATTGAATATATAGGAGAAAAAAACGTGGATTGTTACTAGATTTTGTTACCAGAAACGCAAAATTCCCGAGCCTGTCTCTTGGTGGATCTTTGAAGGGCTTTTCCTTTTGATTTCCTCCATGTCGTCTTGGTAGTCTCGGATTGAACCTGAGATTGCTAGAGCGAATAGATGTTCCCTTCTTTCCTTTGAGAACTTGCATCTTTGATCACAAGAAGTGAGTTGGAAAATAATTTCTTTTTCAAAGGGTAAGAACAACCATCACTCTCTTCGGGTTGAAGTTTTCTCTTTCCCAATGGGTCAACAAGACTAGCCATGTTATTCCTTTGAGGGCCTCCATCCCCTCATTCTTAATTGGAAACCTCATTTACTAGGTAACTTTTGCTTTTAAATCTTTGGAATCAAATTTGGTCCCTGAAATCTTCATTCATTTTGATATTCTCTTTGGTATTCTCTATTCCACTATTATTCAATAAAATTCTTCACTATTATTTACAATAAAAATATTAACTCAACTATTTTGTAATTATTCACCAACCATCTTATTACTATTAACAATTTTCTCATCTTATCACATCTTACCATCCAAACGAGACCTCAATTTCACCGGTTTACAGTAACTATATTTTATTGTTTGAGAATTGAGGCCATGGCTTCCCCTACATTTTGTGGGGCATCTCGAATGCCTAGTTTAGTTTAGGTTTTTATCGTAAATTTCACAATCTAAGAATTGCTTGTTTGTTTGTTAGGTCTAAGCAATGTACTACTAATTAGATAAATAGAGTTCGGTGGAGTAATTTAGAGATTTGTAAAGGTTTGCAGTTTGCACTGTTTGCAATTGGATTGGAAGAAGGCAAGGAATGCATCCCAGCTAAAACCCTGTACAAGCACATGAAACTCAAGCCTTGTGTCCTAGATGAATAGTTGAGTACTCCGAGGAGGTATTGTCAATTGTGATTGACTATGAATGAGTTTATTTATCTGTCCTATTCTTTAGTCATATTTGGTTTTCATGATTGAGATTGGAGTTTTAGAAGGAATAGCTTTTCATTGCAATCTACATAGATGCTAGGGGCACATTCCCAGCAAACTTAACTCTTTCACTATTTTCTTCTAAAACCAGCTTTTCATCTTGGTGCATAATTAAATTATGAGGCTTGACAAGTCAAGTCGCAGATTCGGAACCCAACTGCGATAACATCAATACTCCTTATTCAAATTAGGGGGGTGGGGGGGCTTAATCTATTAAGTTTATTACTCCTTTTAAATGATCCTTATTTCTAGCATGATTAATGCAGCTTTTGTTGTGCTGTTCTTTTCTTACTTTTTTTTTTTTTATAATATAGGAGGTGGGGGTTTCGAACCTAGTTCTCTCATTTGGATACTAGATCAGATCTTATGCCATCTGGTCCAAAGGACCTTGGCTTGTTGAGCTGTTCTTTCAAATAATAAATAGGTCTATTTGGTCTTTGTAATACAATTGATTAGATAATATTCATCAAAGTATGTGAAATTTATGTGCGGAATTAGCAGTGAATGATCAACTCTCTCATTTATTCTTCTCAGCTTTGCCTAAAATTTGAGTTGTAATTGGTCTGTCTTGTCTTTTTTTTTTTTTTTTTCCAGAAGTACAACTTGGTATAAACCATTATCTGTATAAAGCATGTTTATTGGCATTGACATGGTGCGCATGATAGGCATTGTCGTTGCTTTGCATGGAAAGGAAACTGACGCTGGCGACATTTTGGTTCAAGATGTACGAGAGGCTGGCCTACCACCTCAGATGGAGACTCGAAGGGAGCCGGCGAGTGGTTCTCTGAAGTTTAAACCTGAGGAGATAACCATGGTTGAAACATAGGCTACATCGATGCTTTTTGTCCCCAATTATATTATAAATTAATGTTCAAGAACTCTTAATCATGTTGATATTAGGTGCGGATGCATACGTTTTCCTTAACAATTCTTAATACTTAAAGCATTGGACTCTCATTGTGCTGAAAACCGAGCTTCCATTGTTCAACCTCGATTGATATCCCCCCTTTTCTTTCTTTTTTAAATAAAAACAGTAGCTTTCAAGCTCAGTTTATTAGGTATAATTAAATGTTTATACATGAAATTATAGACCATATAGCTTTCAAACAATAAATTAAAAATGATATCCCAAACCCATATAAAGAATATATCGTGGGCCCGTGGCCCAGATTCGAACCAGATCCAAATTTTATGCCACTTACCGGTAGGCGGCGCCAGCATGTGTAATCAATCAATAATATTGGGTGCCAATTTGCCCATCTTATCTAATTGGAATAGGTTTGTAGTCTTAGTGTCTATCGGCGTCTGACGTGCCTAACATTATTGACCTATTTAGGCACCTTGGCTTTCTCCAACGGCTATATTTTTGCCTTGACATTATTCAAATCATTATTTGCCTTCCCCAACGGTCCATTTTTCATGAAATAAGACACAAACCCAACGTATTATTGGCCCTCCCCCATATATTTGTGCATTTCAATTTCACATCCCTGTCTGAACTCATACAAACTAGCATATTTTTCCTTCTTTTTCGATAATGGACTCCTCTAGCCCTGCCAAGGTTCAACATGTGAACAAGAAGTCCTCCGATGAACTGCTCAGAAAGTTTGCCGAACTGGAATCGGATTCCGCCGGAGAGGCACCGGGAAGGAAAGAGTTGAGGGTGTCAAAGCCCCGGAAAAGGAGCCGGAGAAGGAGAGAAGGTGATCAGTGTGAGAGCCCATCAAATGGTAGTACGAGCTTACTAGAGAGGAGGTCGCTTCTTCCTCTGGCAGTGAAAAGGAGGTCGGCATTGCTTCGGCAACTTGGGATTGGGACTGGGAGGTCACCCTTCAGGGCAAGGGATAACCAATATTCTATCTTGGGAAGAATTGAGAAGGTGAGCTTATTAATTGTTTGAGTACTTCTATATCCATAAAGAAATTATATAAAGTGATTATACTTACTTCATTTCATCTATTAGATTTATTTTACAATAAAAATAATTTCAAAATCTAATAAATCATTTCAAGTTGCATTCTTTTGAAGTGAGAGTATTTTCCTGTTTGTATTACACTTTAAATGCGTTGTTTTTTATTTATTTTTTAAATACTGCTATGTTTCCAATCTTACATATACGCTTGTATGTATATACATTTCTGATGATACGATACGTATATTTGTTCTTCATTTTTGCTCTTCTCTAATGGGTTACCTATGGAAAAATATGTGCAGACATGGCATAAAACCGTAGAAGGAGCTTCAAAAGTTTTTATGGAGAAGCATTACCACCGGCATAAGCGTTTGATAAACGACAATATTGTTTAGATTGGGCTTGAACTCTCTCTTAATTGGGATTTTAAAGCTTTTCGATGTGCCATCAATGTCTTTAGATGGGAAGGGGAAATGCTAATGTACGCCATTTATACACTGGCATTAAATTTCAAATCTTGTTTTGTAAGTATATCAGTATTCATTTCACCAAACCAATAAGGAATAAAATCAAGATCATTCAGCTCCTTCACCCTCTCTTTCTCTCTCTAACACGCCTGTGAATATTGAGATGATAAATGGGCCTCCATCTTTAAAGTATGTTGTCCAGTTGTACTCAGAGCTCTAAAGTCAACAAAAAAAAAAAAAGTCCTTGGATTTGTTGGCATGGACCACAGTTGCATATATAGTTGAAAGATTTGCAGAATAAGCCAATAATTCACAAGCAAGAAGTAGTCTTTTTCCCCGGAGACCAAGGTGAATTGAAACACAGAGTAACAAAAACTGAAGTATGGATATAAAGTATGAACTTATGCACAAGATATCACGTGTTATGGATTCTTTAAGTAGTTGCGTAGCGTAATTGTCTTGAAAAAAATTAGTGTCTATTATTAAATAATTTTTTTTTATGTAAATTTTATATATATTTTTTTTAACGTAATTATGCGATATTTAAATACTTTAAAATTATAAATATCATTTATTTATTTTTATTGTATCAAACTGGTCATAACAAACAAGATGAGAGCCGTCGAAGTTAATGGGTTGACAGAAACAAAAATGATAAATGCTAACTGTACAATTTGGTACTCTCCTTGCAATGAGATGAGAAGATGTAGGTAAGCTGAAGGGGGTGAATACAATAAATGGGGGAGCTTTTGTGAATGTGAAAAACACGAAAAAGTTGCTTTTCACAGGTCGCATGTGTGTTTCGCCCGTTGGACGAAAACAACATACCTCTAACTTAACTACTAATCATCCTGCTTTTTCCTTCTCTAGAAAAACAGGTGTGTGTCAATTGAGATGCCACACTTACTCAACTCACACGTGTCCTAGTTCTTCTTCCAACACCTTGTCCTGTCCCTTGGGTTGCAGCTGCATTGCAGCAACATATATAATCTGGCAAGCATATGCACCAGAGATGCATTGCAAAATGCTCTCTTTTTTACATAATTGCATATGCATCTTCCTTTTCTTTTAAATAAAGTAATAGCTTTTATTTAAAATATTTCACATATTGGGTCCATAGCTCAGTGGTAGAGCATTTGACTGCAGATCAAGAGGTCACCGGTTCGAACCCGGTTGGGCCCTCTAAGCAGAGGTAAATAGTTTATTTATTTTTTTAAATATTTGTGGGGCCCTGATGAATGGAAGTGGGACCTACGTCCACTAATCTCGGCTGAATTTAACAAATAAGAATTGTGAATAATAAAAAAAATGATTTTAGAACCAAAAGGTGCAATGAAATACTCCCTGTTGGCTGATGTTTACAAACGGATTCTCCCAAGAAAAATTAATTTAATATACTCTGCTAATTAGCATCTCTCCTTACACGGTTTTTGTCAACTTTCCCTTCTCCTCCAGCCCACCTATCATTTCCTCTCTTATTATTTCCTTTCCCCTCTCTGTAAAACCCCTCTCTCTAGTCGGAAACCAGAATTTCCCACTTTTTCCTCTCACAAAGACACCCTGCACACGCAGATTCCTTCACCCATTACCATACGCACTCTTTCTCTTCACTCTGATCCCCAACCCAACCTCTTTCCTCTCGCGTGCGACCCATCATCACATTTGCTATCTTTGATTTCACTGCCTCTCTCTCTCTCTCTCTCTCTCTCTCTCTACTTTGATCCATCACTCACTCTTCAGTAACCTCCTCCATAATTTTTTTTTAAAGAAGAAAAAGGGGGAGATAAATTTATACTGGGTCTCTCGCATCTTCCTAAAATTTCTAACTTTTTTTTTTATAAAAACTACACAAAGTCATACCCTTCTGGTTCTTCTGCAAAACGATTTGTTGCTTTTCACTTCTGAATTCTCCGCGCCTTGCTGGTGAGGGAAATGAGGGATGTTCTCGTGGCTGGCAAGGATGGCGTCGGCGTGTTGGAAGCCAGTAAGGCGATATGCCCGTATGAACAAGGATGATATTAATGACGTTGATTCTATGCTCGGTGACTCGCTCCTCTGGTGTCGGGACCTCGAGAAACACTTCTTAGGCGAGTTCTCCTTCGCCGTGGTCCAGGCCAATGAGGTCATCGAGGATCATAGCCAGGTTGAGACCGGCCAAAACGCTACCTTTGTCGGCGTTTACGACGGCCATGGCGGCCCCGAAGCGTCCCGCTTTATCCGCGACCATCTTTTTCTTCATCTAGTCAGTGAGTTTTTGAGTTCCTCCTGAGTTTCATTCTTTTGTTTGGTTTATTGGTCTGTTTCGGTGACAGTATATCTTTACTTTCTTCTTATGCTGGGTGGTATGTTGATATCTGAGTAAGTTATTTAACCTTGAACGAATTTGCAGGATGAATCTTCATGTTTGTTATTTTCTATATATTCTATTTTTTTTTTGGCAGATCAATGAGTTTTCTATTGGGGTAAATGGTTTTGGTAGTAATTTCTATTAAAGCTAATGTATGTAACGGCGAATTTGTTGTGTTTGTTTCTCTTCCTGCTTGGTTTGTGATTCATGGTGGTTGAGTTTGTCAAAGATTGGGTTTCGTTGTATCAATGTTGACAAGAGTTGAATATTTAGGTTTTGGGGTTTCGTATGATTTGTGCATAAATTTTTGAAAAAATCACATAAGCCTACACTACACGCACCATATATTTTTTTAAATTTCTTTCTTTTGTAAAATAACTAATCTATAAATAATGAGTAGAGAATTCAATTAGTTTAAAAAGAATAAATTCAGAAAAAAATTTGCATGAAATAAAAAAAAAAAAAAAACTGTATGTGTGTGGTGTGGGCTTATGTGTAGCAAAGCTCGTTTGATTCAAAAGTTTTTGAAAATTCATAAATCACCTATTGATGAATCTGGAAAATAGGGCTGTGACTCCAGTAGGGAATTCCAACTTCCATTCAAAATAATGCAGTTATAGATTTGGAAAAATGGGTTGAATGCAGAAAATGATGAATACAGCAGTTTCCAACCCCTTGTGAACATTTCTCTTTGTTGTTTGGTACATATGAGAACCAAAAGAACTGGAGAGAATTAAAGGAACCAAAAGTAAAATCTTTTACTGATAAAGGAACGAAAAGAAAATGTTTAGCAAACATGTTATTCTATCTTCCCAGACTTTTCGAGGGAAAAACTGGCAGTGTGTGCACTTTTTTCTTATCCGAATAATCATTCTAGCATGTGTATCTATGCTTCTAGTCAAGAGTTTCAATGTTATTGAGGGCTTTGATTTTTCCTATTTGACAATCATTGGTTTTCCAAATAACAGGCTGTTTATATTAGGATAGGGTTACACTTGACTCTTGCTTTGGGAGCAATAAAATGAATTTTTTGACTTCAAGGAATATGAGATCTACATCATGCTTTTATATTTGTTTGACTATTTGATCTGGAGTCTTATGGTTTACAAAGTTGTAAGTGCTGGATTTTCATCTTGTTCTTGGTATAGTTGTACTGATGATGGTAACCACTATTTTCCTCCACCTGGTATTATTTTCGTTGAAAAAAAAAGATATGAAGTGGATTTCATGTAAATTAAGTCAGAAGTTATGTCAAAGCAGGCAGTTAGATGTGTTCTTATGTTCTCTAGGTTGCATTATTGCTTATTTCTTTCGTACTTCATGGGTGTCACCCTTTGTTTCTTTATTGATTTTGGGTAGTTTTGAATCTCAAGTGGTGAATCTGATCTTTTGTTCCACAGGACTTGCTCAAGAAAATGGAACCATATCTGAAGATGTCCTCCGGAGTGCCTTCTCTGCAACTGAGGATGGGTTCCTTGGTCTTGTTCGTAGGACATGGGGAATAAAACCACTAATTGCTGCAATTGGTTCTTGTTGCTTGGTTGGGGTGATCTGGAAAGGAACATTATATGTTGCCAATTTGGGGGATTCTCGAGCTGTTATTGGTTCTTTAGGTAGATCTAATAAGATAATTGCTGAGCAATTGACCAGGGATCACAATGCAAGTATGGAGGAAGTTAGACAAGAACTCAGGTCCAGGCATCCAGATGATTCACATGTTGTAGTCATGAAGCATGGAGTCTGGCGTATCAAAGGCATCATTCAGGTTGGCTCTTACTTTAGTGGTTACCTTCTTCTGTGATTTCTTTTTGCCCCAAATAGTGTATATTCGTGATTGTTTTTGAAGATATGTTTCTTGAAAAGATTCCCGTTTCTCTAAAGTGATTGCACTTCTAAATTTTTAAGTAATTAGATATGCTTTTGTACCCAAATACATTCATATGCCTCCACTGCACACATATATGTGCTGTGGATGAACATTTACACAAACCCCCCACAGAATTAAGACTTTTTATTGACTGGGGAACATGGCCTCATCATGGGGTACACATGGTATATATATTTCATCTCTGGTGATGCAGTTTTATGGAAACCTTCAGCACTTAAGTGATGACTTCAAATTGATTGCAAATTGAACGGCCTTACAGAAAAGTTCTTACCCAATTATAGTTTTCTGTTTTCCAAGGGTTTTAGAAAGCTTATTGGTAGGTTTGTATTGCTATGGTTAGTCTCTTTATTTTTGAATAAATAATTCATGTTATTAATATATTTTCTGAGACAGTTGTACATACTTGGATAGTTTTTAGGATTTTCTGAATTTGAAGGTTAGTCCAAATGGATCCTGTGGTTATTGGAGACTTGAACAAATTCAAGAGCTAGTGGGAGTAGGTTGATTTTTGTGTGCTCTATAACCTAATTTTAATTGCATGTAAGATTATTATTATTATTATTATTATTGTTGTTGTTGTTGTTGTTGTTATTCTTCTTCTTTTATCTTGTTTAAAATGTCACAGAAGCTATGTGACTTTTTTCTTGAATGGTCAAGTCCATGCATAGGGATATTTTTACCAACTTATGTCTTTTGATTAGTCCTCACTTTTGAAATTTTGTGCCTGCTACACTGATCAGCGACAATTACTTTGCTTGTAACTATGTAACTTGCATTGGTCTCAGGTATCTAGATCTATAGGTGATGCATACTTGAAGATGCCAGAGTTTTCTCTCGATCCTTCATTTCCGCGATTCCACCTTACTGAACCTATCCGTCGACCTGTGCTGACATCAGAACCATCTGTATGTACAAGAGTTTTACAACCCAATGACAAATTTCTCATATTTGCATCCGATGGACTTTGGGAACACATAACAAATCAGGAAGCTGCTGATATTGTGCATAATAACCCTCGATCCGTATGTTTTTTCTTTTATTGCACCTCGTTCATCATACCTAACCCTTTTTATTTGAGACGGTAATTTTCCCCCCTTTTTTTGTTTTCCTGCAATATCAGGGAATCGCAAGGAGACTTCTCAAAGCAGCTTTAAACGCAGCAGCTAGGAAAAGGGAGATGAGATATGATGATCTCAAAAGGGTCGAAAAGGGTGTCAGGCGGTTCTTTCACGATGATATTACTATTGTCGTTATCTTCATAGACCATGAGTTGCTGGGTAAGAAAATATCTGTACCGGAGCTGTCAGTAAGAGGCTTCATTGACACGGTTGGTCCATCAAATTTCAATATTCTTCAAGGATTGATGTGAGTGCTTGATCCATTATCTTAAATAAATACCAGGCAACTTGAATGGCTCAGTCTGGTACAAGAAGATGGGTTGTAAAGCCTATTAATTGTTCGTTCAACGTTTTTTGCAACTCCATAGTCATTTCTGCGAGTCTTCACTTTGTCCTTTCCAGGTTTCTTCTACAAGATATTTACCCTTTCGATGGTCCTTTTTCCTCTTATTTTTGGAGGTTCTTATGTTGGGGGGTCTGTATACACTCAGACATTGTGCAATTATACAGTTTGTTTGAATAAATTTTTTGTTGTTGAACATTGCATTAGTTGAATGAGTTTTTGGTAAATGTTGTACATGTCTTGATATTGGAGAGAACTAGGATGTCGTTTTGCATTACTCAAACCTGTTTTGTTTTTAGAAACACAACCGTTTATTAGAACATATATGTCATTAAACTTGAGATAGTTGGTTTTTCGTCTTTGAATTTTATCATTCTCGAATCATATAAATTGATATATTAATATGACTGGAGATGACAAAATTTTAAAATGAATAATTGTATTGCTCAGTGCTCGGCCAATCCTGTCTATTACCTAGAAAATTATTATAAAAAATAAAATAAAATAATAGCACTCGTGATGGACAAAAAAACCCCCACTCCTTCTCTCGTTTGCTAGTGTTATCTTTTCCCCTCTAAACATCTTCAAACATCGCAAAAAAGTTTCACACTTGTGAGTTGTGATTTGTGAGGCGAGGCGCACCTGAACTCTCACCGTTGCGAAAGTGACCATAAAGGCAAAATCATCGAGTGTACGGTGTCGTTTAGCTCGTGATAACGCTTTTTAAGTGCTATTTCCCCAACCGCCACAATGCCCTGGCGATAAAGAAACGAAACTTAAAACAACACTTTCTCAATCAATTTATCCCCGTGAGCTCTCTTCTTCTCAGGACTTTTTCCTTAGCAAAGTTTCTAATTAAGTACATCTTCGTTCTTCTTGCAATTCTCTCCTTATATCTTTCGTCAATATGCAACTCTACCATGATTGTTCATGAATCATGACGCTTTGATGCCATACAACATGAAGACACCTACTCCCGGTTGGCGTTATGCTCTTCCCATTAGGTAAAAATATTAAAGTTCTTGTGTTTGTTGCAGTAGATATCCATCTATTGTAGTAGGCTACAACTACGCCAATATATAAACACCAATCGTTCATTCGAGTTGCAGAAAACAGTGCACAAAAAGAAAAGGATGATCTTATAATTAATCAAAATAACCTTCAAATAAATGATAACCAAAAAAAAGAATTTCTGCTTCACCCCAAACCAGATCAGTAACATTACACAACCCTTCTACCACGAAGTAGTTACGAAAGAAATTGAATCTTTAACTTAATTTGCTTGTCTCCATGTTCACCGCCCCAGGATAACAAAAGAAAAAACTTAAGAGAAACAAACATGAATGGGAAATAGGAAAAAATAAAAATAGGGAAGTCTGCAACCACTTGATTGGAAGCCTCTCTGTAACCCAACATGTATCGTAGAATTTCTTTGCCCACCTCTTTCTTTGCATATTTAAAAGCATTTCCTGTGAACAATTGATGGCCCAGATTCGTCATATTCTGCCTTTGCAATCCACATCTGCACCAAGAAGGGATTTTTTTTCAGTTAGAAATGCTCGAATTACCATCTAAACAATATATCTTTTTTTTTTCTTTAAAAAGAAAATGACCATCCGAATGATATAATGCTGGTTGGATGGGCAACCTTGCTTTTTTTGAAACATCAAAGCCTAATACGTTTTTTATTATTATATTACCACTAATACAATTTTTCGTTATGGATCTTTTTTCATGCATACATTGGTCATATTGGTACGCAAAGCAAACACAGTACCTGTTGGAAGGTGCTGAGGGAAGCCAAGATGGAGCCTCCAATCCAGACACTGTACTTCCTCTCTGGTGGTGCCACCACTTTAATTTTCATGCTACTTGGAGCTAATGCTGTAATCTCCTTGCTCATCCTATCAGCAATGCCCGGGAACATGGTGGAACCACCACTGAGGACAATATTACCATAGAGATCCTTCCTAATATCGACGTCACACTTCATGATAGAATTGTATGTGGTTTCATGGATGCCAGCAGCCTCCATTCCGATCATAGATGGCTGGAAGAGTACTTCAGGACAGCGGAATCTTTCAGCACCGATTGTGATCACCTGCCCATCAGGTAGCTCATAGCTCTTCTCCACTGCTGAGCTGGTCTTTGCTGTCTCAAGCTCTTGTTCATAGTCAAGAGCAATATAGGCTAGCTTCTCCTTCATGTCCCTTACAATTTCCCGCTCGGCAGTAGTGGTGAAAGAGTAACCACGCTCGGTCAAAATTTTCATAAGGGCATCTGTGAGATCACGGCCTGCCAGGTCTAACCGCAGGATGGCATGTGGGAGGGCATAGCCCTCATAGATAGGAACTGTGTGACTCACACCATCCCCTGAGTCTAGGACAATACCTAAAAGACAACAAGCACAATGTAAAATTAATGAACCATAGTATCACTTACAGCTTAAGTTATGCATAGTTTGTAATTTTTGTTAAATAAATTATTTTGACAAGCACATAAGACTATAGTTTTTTTTTTTTTTAAATAAATGCTTCCGTGGACTCTCTTTTGGATTTTGAGTATTTATTAAAAATTGTTTTATTTATTTATGAAAACTTTTGTATTTGGAATGTTATTAGTAAGAAAATTTTTAATAGCACACTAGCTCTCCAATAATTTTTAAAAATGACTATCTTGGGAGCGGGGTCTTACACTATCACATGGTTCCCTAGAATTTTCACACATTTGATTGATTTGTGTGAAAGTAATATAACCTCGCCCAAAATTAACTGGCTTAGTAAAAAGCCAGAAGAGCAACTTCTGACATAGAAGTGCTGATGATCAGAAATTATGCCCCAACATTGCGATGAATATAACTTGTTTCTCAAATCAATTCCAGCAACCTGTTTCACGTATGAAGGGCAAACTCTTGTGTGTATTGAATTTGTGAGACATTAGAATCTAATGAAAGCCATGATAATATTGCCTGTACCAAGAGTTTCTTGAGACTTTGTTTCTAAACTTTCAGTGTCATGTATCAAATCAAACAAATGAACAGAACATATGAATAACTAATAATTACTCACCGGTTGTACGACCGCTAGCATAAAGGGAAAGGACAGCCTGAATAGCAACATACATTGCTGGAGTATTGAAGGTCTCAAACATAATCTGAGTCATTTTCTCGCGATTGGCCTTGGGGTTGAGAGGCGCTTCTGTGAGGAGAACAGGATGCTCTTCTGGAGCCACACGAAGCTCGTTGTAGAAGGTGTGATGCCAAATCTTCTCCATGTCATCCCAATTGCTAACAATCCCATGCTCAATTGGGTATTTCAAAGTCAGAATACCTCTCTTAGACTGAGCCTCATCCCCGACATAGGCATCCTTTTGGCCCATACCAACCATCACACCAGTGTGACGTGGGCGACCTACAATACTAGGGAAAACAGCCCTTGGAGCATCATCTCCAGCAAATCCAGCCTGAAAATATCAGATCCATCAGTGCAATTAGAATCTAGGTCTGAAACTAGATAGAAATTAAAACAAATGGTGAACCCTACGGTAGATATTGGATTAGTACCTTGACCATTCCAGTTCCATTGTCACAGACAAGAGGCTGAATATCCTCAGTTTCTGCCATTTCCTATTTCCTGTTCCATAAAAGACCGACCATTACAAATTATAACAACAAACTACGCATAGCACAGCATCTCACGAACAATTTGATTCACAATCTTATGTCATCCATATTATTCGACCCACGCAAAATTCATGCAAATGTTTGATGCCAATTCATGGTAATAGCCTGTTTCTCTAATCCTCTATAATCCTTGATTCCCAGATTCTCAATTCAAAACAATATATACATATGACATTTAGACAACATAAGCCTATCCATTGCTCACCACTATAACTTAGTTATACCAGAAAGCAACCGCTCTCGCACGCATATTTGAAAGTGTACAAGGACATCTACAATCTTTACAACTGCCAATTTGCGAAAAGAGAGAAAACTTAACTTATGATCTAAAATAAACTAGCTAAAAATGGTAACTGTTGCATAATGTAAACAACTTTTCGATACGATCAAAGCATCTACGAAAATTAGAACGTTGAGAGGAAGACAACAAAATCCAATGCCCTCAATAATCAAAACCCATCATGGATCCAACGCACGCACATTAATATATGAAGGGAATTTCAATTAATCCATGATCTGAATCTAGCCATCACTTCTTAGTTCAAAGAATAAACAAAAATGCAGCAACATTGTCAGGAATCATGCACAAAATTAGATCACACAAGCAGAGTATCTGGAATATCAAACGATCGTCACTCGTCAGCGTTCTCTAAGAACATCTGAAAATGCTAATCAGATGCGAGAAAGTAGGCACCTTTGAGATGAAATTCTCTCCTTGTTTTGGTTTCTTTTTGCGTCTCTCCGTTCAAGGGCCTGTTGTTTTGAGAGGCTCAGGTACCCGCCCTCTTGTTTAAAAACGAATAAAGCTCGTGCAAATGAAATTCAGCTTAAATGAACCTCAAATGCGCTATCGCAAGATCCTGGCCATTGTTTTGGAATATCTGATCGGACGGACCCCAGTACGAGTCACGTTCGTAGTGGAAACAGCTGTCTCGCTTTCGGTTGCTTTGTGAAGACGAATATACCCACCTGGCATTCGTGGAAATGGCCCCCCACTCCCTCCGTCTGACCAAAGGGCAAATCAGTAAAGCATTTGCCTAGTCCTCCTCCTAAAAAGTAAAAACCTTTGAAACGTCTGTTATTTGATATTTTATTTATTTTTTTAGCCAGTTTTTTTAAGCAGTTTGCCTAACTGTTGGTATCTGTATATTTATTATTATTATTATTATTATATATCATGATAGAAAATTTATTTATCTAATTATTAATTTATAATAGTATAAAAGTTTTTATTTAATGAAAATACAATGCTTCCTTATTTTGAAAATTTTAGTGTTTTTTTTTTTCAATTTTTTATTAGTATATCGCATTTATTATAGCAGAAGTTGAAAATGGAACGACAGATTCTTCATGTAAGAGTATAATTAAATTTTATTTATTGAACTTATTGGTTGAATAATATATCATTTGGTTTATTATTAGAAAGCTGTACGATACGTTCATAATAAATTTCCACAAATACCACTTGCATTCATGAGATTATACATTTGGGTTACCGTCGGTAAATGATACAAAGAAAGTGACAGATCCGTCTAGATGGTGGGCCCCGCCGAAAAATTATCGTTTATTTTTTGGCTGGCTTTTTAGCGTAAAAGGAATGGAATGGCAGGGCGTTGGGTGGGAGTAATGATACAGAGGTCGTTTGGGTTGCAACAAACGTAGCAAATGCCAACTATGCATTCCGTTTCCAACCGTCCAGAGTTGATGTCGGGTGTGTTTGTTCAGGACCCCAGGGTGCAGTAACATGCACTGACATCTGTCCATTTCAACTAGCCTTTCGACGCCTATATCGCTTCATTGTTGACCGATAGAACTGGTCAATTATGTACCGGTGCTTCCGCGAGGAGTCATAGCGTGTCATGCATAACTGCCAATAAGCATGCAACGTGGTCACCCATAGAATCTTGTTTAAATTAATTTTACCCCCTTTCAAAAAAGAATAATAATAATAATAATTTTACCAATTGATATATAATAACAAATCAAGGCATTGTCAGAAAAACTATATATATAATGGGGAAATTCCACATTTGTCCTATTTTAACTATATATAAAGAGGTTTACTTAAAAAAAACTAGGAAGAGTTTTGGTTTTGATTGAATTGAACTCAAATCTTAAAATTATTATTCTTAATTCGATATTTTATTTTTAATAATTTGTTATATATAATGACAACCTATTATGTGTTTGTTAGATTAGATACTTATACGTATGTCTAATTAAGGATATTATATTAATTCAATACTTAAAAACGAGAATATTATATATAGATACCTATATATAATTCACAATATGAAAATAAAACGTTAAAAAAAAGGGTCGTGTTGACCTATAAGATATCGTGCTTGCATAATTTTATGACCTACCACTGTCTTTTTAGGACGTTGCACGATCACAACTCCATCTTCTGCTTTCCATTTTTTTAAAGTTGGCAATTAGCACAAGATTTATTAATAGGTCTTAGCTAGATTTACAAATTTTGCACGTTCATTTAAAAAAAATATGGAGTGTGTTATTAAAAATTGCATTTTTTTCATGTATCTTTTAGATAGATAAATTTTTTTTAACAGTAATCACTTTTGCATAATTGTCTTATATTCTATTAATGTGGTTAACTGCATCATTTTTTAATATAAAATAAATATTTAATCAATCACATTAATAAAATGTATAAAAAATATGCAAATAATATATATATCTTTATATTTAAAAAGAGTCTATGCCGAATTGAACAGTATTAATTGTTTAACATTTAATAATTCAAAATTGCCTCTTTAGCTATGCACAGCAATATCCATTTGTCCCGTAAATGTCTTTTTGATCCTTTTCGGCTACACACACAGCTACCCACGCACACAACTTCGACACCTCCATTGTGCTCCAGCAAACCATCTCTCGCTGTCAAAACCCATGGCCTTCAACCACCTTCAACTCACGCACAATCCAAGAAACCAGCAAACTCACATCCCCGATTGCGTTGAAATTGAGATAGAGTAAAATCAAGCCTTACTGCCATCTTCCACGAGTATCCTCTACTCTGGCTAACAACCTCCCGCCGTCAAAACCCACAGCCTTCAACCACAACCTACAAAACTCATATTTCTAATTGACTTAACATTGAAATGAAGTGAATCCAAACCACCGTTAGAGCAGCCCAAAAGAGAGAGAGAGAGAGAGATGGACAACTTGCTATCAACCTCATGTGTGATCAAGGAAAGAACTGATGCGTGATCGAGGATGAGAATCGGGGATGAGAATTGATGAGTGATCGAGTAATGCAGTGCGTTTTTAGATAAGTCTGGTATATGTCATCAATCTGCGAAACACACCATTTTAGGTGAGTCTGGTAGATGCGGTGAGTTTAATGTTTCTTTGATTTCTCTCTATGCACTGTTTTATTTATTCCTTATCACATAATATCTTATTTATCTTATCTGCTTTTGAGTTCGTACTATAGAATTTTCGTCCCTTAACAAATGTTAATTTGTATTTCCAGTCTCTTTTATTCATTCTGGAATTCATTTTGTTGTAATCATTTTGATTCTTTTTAGTTTGGTCTCGTTCATCTGACTATATTTACTATTTTGTGGTATGACGTTGTTGGCCGAAATGATGTCTGTTGATGGGAGCGATGGACGACAGAATATTGTCTTCTACTTTTTGATTATCTGTTACAGTGCAAGAAAGAGGAAGAAAATTATCTCGTACATCGCAATGGTTTGAGACAAGGCTGGAAGAGAGAAAGACAAATTTCTTACTGTGGTTGAAGCATTCGCTAGTATGTTTTTTATGTTTTTGTACTTATGCATTTGTTTCATTTATGTATTTTTTTTACTTATACGTCTGTTTATATTTTTTAGTGAATGGTATGGCTGTTAGGTGCAATTTTCTTAGTTGAATCTCATTCGTTTGGTTGCATTTACTGTTTTGTGGTGTAACGACGTTAGTCGAGATGATGTTTTGGCTTGTTGATGGGAGCGTTGGAGGGTAGAATATTATTTTCTAGTTTTTGGTTATCTGTTGCCGTGCTTTGAGGCTCCAAGAGAGGAAAGAACATTTCTTTACCGTCTGTTGCAATGGTTTTTGCGGTCTTCAATTTTTATTTTATGAATTTGTTTATTTTTGAGTCATAAATATTTATTTATGCATTTATGGTCTTCATGTTTTTGTGATAAATATTTATTTCTTGCAATTTTTTTTCAAAACTGGTAATTTTGTTTTTTTGTTTCACTGGTATGTAAATGGATAGATGCAACATAACCTAAACATTTACCGTTTGTTGCAATGGTTTGAGACAGGGCTAGAAGAGACAAAGAAAATTTTCTTTACTATATGTTTTTGTGGTCTTCATTTTTTTTTTGTTTATGCATTTGTTTATTTTTAGATCATAAATATTTATCTATGTATTTGTGGTCGTCATGTTTTTGGGATAAATATTTATTTCTTGCCATTTTTTTTCAAAACTAGTACGTTTATTTTTTTGTTTCACTGATATGTAAATGGATAGTTGCAACATCGCCTAAACATTACAATAATGAACGTTTGAGGTATTAAGTAAAAATGTTAAGCCTTTTTGATCAGTTTTGAACTTTTTACATACATATATACATTTGTGGTTGTCTTTCACTGATGCTTCTTGCTTAGTTTCAAATTACTTTATATTTTTATTACTGGTTTCATTGATGCTTTTTGAACATTAGTTTTTTTTTATTATTAGATTTGTGTGAAAGAAAGAAAAGTTTGATATCTATAATTCCACAAACCAAGACTTTCTGATCCATACATTTCCAATATATTGTTGTATCTTTGTTTTTTTGGATTCATATGAAAGAAATAAAAGTTTGATGTGTATATGCGACTTTTATCATATATTTGCCATATTGAAATTGTCAAACCATACTTTTTTATACAGTGCTTTGAGACTGGGCTGCGAGGGAGAAGAAAATTGCTTCCCATGCGTTAAGGGTTCTTTGTTTGCATATTTTTGCGGTCTTCATTCTCATTTCTTTTTTTACTTCTGCATTTATTTATATTTTTTGATAATTGGTATGTTTGTTGGGTGTATTTACTATATTCCTACATTTTTTTTTTGTTAGGATTCATTTGAAAGAAATAAAAGTTTGATGTGTATATGCGACTTTTATCATATATTTGCTATATTGAAATACTAAAGCCATTCTTTTTTATGGAATGCTTTGAGACTGAATGTGAGGGAGAGTTATATTTCTTCCCATGTGTTGAGGATTATTCGTTAGTATGTTTTTGTACTCTTCATTTTCATTTTTTTTAATTATGCATTTGTTTATTTATTTTTTGATAAATGGTATGGTTGTTGGGTGTATTTATAGAATTTTGAATATTTAATGAATCAATGAAACAATTTTTTTTTTACTTATACATTTGTTTATATTTTTTGTTGAATGCTATGGCTGTTGGGTGAGTTTTGGTATTAAGTAAAAAGATTTGTCATTATTTACTTATGCATTTTTTTTTGTTATATTTATATTTCTTCTCGTGTGTTAAGGATTTTTCGTTGGTATGTTTTTATACTCTTCATTCTCATTTCTTTTTTATTTATGCATTTGTTTATACTTTTGATAAATGATATGGTTGTTGGGTGTATTTACAAAACTTTGAATATTTAATAAATCAACGAAACAATTTCTTTTTTTACTTATGCATCTGTTTATATTTTTTGTTGAATGTTATGGCTATTGGGTGAGTTTTGGTATTAAGTAAAAAGATTTATCAATTTTTACTTATGCATTTGTTTATTTATTTTTATATATTTTTGTGCTTTGAAACTTTTTTATAGCTGTCAACTAAATGAAATAAGTATTTTGTTTATGCATTTGTTTATTTTTATTTGTCTTTATGCTTTGACACTCTTTTACACAATACTTTGAGTTAGGCTGCAAGAGAGAAAGACTCATTATTTTATGGGCAATAAAAGACAATGTCGAGATGGTGTTACCCAGATGACTAACACAAGAGAGGGGGTGAATTGAGTTGTATTAAAAAAAATTAACAATTATAAAGCAAGTATACAATATAAAATATAAACAAAATATAAAACAGTAATAAATATAAAGAGTAAAGGTAAGAGAGAAGCAAACTCAGTATGTTAACGAGGTTCGGCCCCACTGCCTACGTCCTCGCCTCAAGCTACCCCTTGAAGATCCTCAAATCCACTATTCAATCTCCTTTAGGTGGAGATAGAAACTTATTACACCTTTGAGCAGCACCGCTCCAAAGAATCTGTGTAGAACACCCTCTACACTTCCAATCACCTCACACTTGATGATTTAACTATTTCCCGTATAGAACACCTTCTACACTTTCAATCGCCTCACACTTGGTGATTTAACTATTTCCCGTGTAGAACACTTTCTACACACACAAGGATTATACACACCCTTTTACTGATACAAGAATTGATAGTGGGTAGGCTATCAGAAAACACTCCTCAATAAGTGAAATAAGAATAATACAACACAAATTATATCTCTCAAAATGAATAAGGGTTAAGATTCAATACTTAGAGAAGAGAGAATGAAAACTTTGAATGAATGTTGTATGCTCTTGGTATTGTGAATGTGAAGCTCTCAAATGATCTATTTATAGACATATGAGACTTCATATTCAAATTTAAAAAGATTCACATGTCAAAGACATCATCATTCACTTTTCAAAAATTTCAAATCAAATCTTTTTACTTTTTACATGTGACAAAAGGAGCACACTTTACTTTTCAAAATTTTCAAACAAAAACATCTACATTTTGCATAAGTCAAGAAAAGCATCCATCACTTTTGAAAATATTCAAATAAAACATGCACATGTGAAAGATGACAATTAATCATTTTTTAAAATTTTCAAAGTTCAAACATTTAATCATGTCATGCACATGTAAAAGATGACAATCAATCATCTTTCAAAATTTTTAATTTTCAAAAAATTCATGCACATGTGGAAAATGTATTTTAATGTTTTATGATAAAATATTAATTTTGAGCCTTAATCCTAATTTTGAATTTTTAAGAGATTTACAATATTATTCTATGATTTTAATGTGAACTTGTTTCCTTCTTGCTCATACTTGCTTCATTGATATGCTTGATTTTATTGTGTGGACAACTTGAGTTTGAGACTCCTTTATTCTTTGAATTCATTTGTTATCATCAAAATCCATGTGTAGATTTACACGAAATTTGAAATCTTGAGTTCAACAGATGGAATGATCTCAAATGGTGTTGGGATTTTTAGATGCCTGCACCCTTTTATTTCATCGGTAATAAAAGACCTAACATTAATTGCATAAAAAACTCCATGTATACCTGGACTATGTCTTAGCATCTTTAATAAAATCTTTGATTACTTATGAAATATTGAAGGTTAGAAAATGCTTTGTTAAGGTAGTTTTGATTTTGTTTGGTACTTCTTGTATTTGCTTGCTTCTGACTATGAACAATTTGGTGCTGCTTTATTTGATTGCATAAATTACTATAAGTTATTCTTTGTCATTAATTAATACTTCAAATGGATGATAAGAATTGGTTTCTTCGATATGGTAAGTCCTCCAGAGGATCTCATATTGGATATGTTCTTTTGTCAATAGCCAGTGGATTCTGGATTATGTATCTTGATATTTTTTATCAATTTAGTTAGACATTGTTCCTTAATTATTCTAGTTTGTAATTCTAATTTTCTACGCACTTGCTTTCCTTATTTCTCCCTTCATACTCATCTATAATTTGGAACATACTGATTTTTGTTTGCCACACTTGGCTGTTTAGACTATAGTTATATGAGTGTTGCATGAGGATTTATTCATTTGAAAATTTTTATTTCTTTGTAATCATGATTAAAGCACCTGCATGATTAGCTCAAAGTTTCAACTTTCATGACTTTTTAGCTTTTCTCTTTTATTGTTACAGAGCAAGAATACAAGAGTCCTTAATTCTACAAGGAAAACGATGGCAGAGATGTTATAAAATAATGAATCTGTTGTTTAGAGTGCTCCTGGTCAAGTTTCGATAGTTGATGCCAAGGTTGGTAATACTCCCACACTATATTATTTGCTACTTTTTTATGAGGTGTTGAGTCCATGTTTATTGAACCTTCCAATTAAATAGTGCTTTTGTATGTTATCATTGATTCACTATGGATGACGATTTGAAAGAAAGTACCTCTGTTATTTTACCTGCCATTTCTCTATTTTTTCTTTTACTTATTTGTCTTTTTGGTTGGGTTGATAATCTAAAATTGTGCTTATGTATTTTTTTTCCCGTTAATGCTTAGAAGATGCAAACAACCATTTTTTCATGTAGTTTTTGTCTTTCATGAGAATACTAAAATGTCTTTCCATTTTTTTTCCTCAATGCTTAGAAGATGCAAACAACCACTATTAAATATGTGGACAGGAGCAAGAGAAACCATTAGGAAAAATGTTGTTATTAATTTTAGAGGTTTTAATGTTTCAGACAACCTTCTATTGGATTGATCTTTGAAATAACATTCTAAGCATGTGGGTGTTTGTCATTGCTTGCATGCAAGTGTGTGCTTGCATTTTTATGACAATTGTTCTTGAAGTTTTTATTATCAAATGGAGGTAATTAGGCATCTGACTTATGCAGATTGATATCAACTTATGCCACCATTCTATTTTATTGGGGGGGTTAAATTCCAGATTACCATATATTTGTTTTCATTCATCATATGGTTGTTTTCACTCATCATATCTTCTCTCTGTGATAGATATAATGTATCATTTTTAGTAATTATGTTCAGTATTCAAAACCTTAAGTCATAAAGTGGGATAGTAAAGATTTTTTTTTTTTGTGTTTTCAAAATGAGTTAAGGAGGGAGTCACCCAATAAGGATAGAATGAGAAGATGAGAAAGTTTTAAGCCTATTGCCATTATTATTGGTGGTACTGTTGAGTGTGTTTATTTGAGAAAGAAAGTATCAATGGACAGAAAAAAGATGTAAGATCGGTGGTTGTTAGTCAGATTGGAGACCTTTCTATTTGTATTATGGTTAGCAAAAGACTCTGTCTTTATTGATTTGCATTTTCTTCTCATCAACGTTATTTTATTGGGAATGTGCACATATTCAGAATGAACCTCTTTCAATTTTTTTGTTTTTATTCTTTTATTTAAACATAATAAGTAAATATATATATTTAAATAGAAGGGTAAAATTAAAATATTAGATATTAGTATATAATATGAAATCATGCAAGCATATCTCTCAAAATGCTTTCATATCAGATTGACGGTATGTGAGAAAAAGATATTCAACGAGTGTATGCAACTGGATGATAATTTCAATTTGATCAAGATGTCAACATTGAAATCAAATATGGGCATTCTCTTTAGTACTAGATATATTTCTCTCATGACCAAAAACTAAAAATAGCTCCCACATAAACTAAATATGATATGCTACTTAGGTCATTATAGTCTATTCCTCTGTTTTTTTTTTTGTAGCCAAAAATAGTAATGCTATGTATACTGTACATACTTGGCATGCTTATGTCCAAAAAAAAATGAAGATCAATAATCACAATGTAGGTATTCTTTGTTTTCAGGTAAATTACGAGCTTTTCACTATTTATGGACATATATATATATGTAGAGTTATTATTGTTTATATAGTTGTTAGTGAACATTTTTAATAATTAAAAGGGAATTGGGATAACTTTTCTCTTGTTCTTTCCATTCGTTATTTTAGCTTTCAAAGTAAAGCTATAGTGAACCGTTATAACATTTATACATAGACTTTCATAGAATTTAAAGTTAATTCACTAAACTTCTTTGATATCATGAGAAGGGCAATTACTATTATATAATATTTCTTAATCTCTTTTCATCCAGATTTTTCTATTTGAGCTTATTGTATGGAATACTATGAAAGCTTATCATTTTTGAATAGGAAATAGGTGAGTCTTACCTTATTATGTAGATTCTCTCTGTGTTTTCTTTTTAAGTTATCTATATTTTTGGTTGGGTTAATGATCTAAAATTGTGGCCATGTTTGTATTTGGATTACTTTTCGTCACTTAAAAATCTTATACATAGTGATATTCAATTATATACAATGATATCAAAACTCTTTATGGTATTGTTTCCAAATTTTGTATACTAATTAGTAAATTGTCAAGTTATTGATGTTTTACATTCTGTATGTCTTCAGTTAAAAAAATTTATGGGTTTTATTTTTCCAATTTGTATGACATTGTTTTATTCACTTTGTTATTTTTTAATTTAGTTGGTTTCACTTGGTTCTTTTCTTTTTCCAGAGACTTTGGACTGGTTTATTTTTGTGCATAATTTTTTTTAGTTTAATTGGTCAAGTTTGGTCATTTCTTTTCTGAAATGTCCATGACTTCCACTTAACTTTGCTTTAAAGTTGTATGTTGCAACTAGGAAATGTTTGGTTTTAATTTGTTTTTATTAAATAAACAAGTTGCTATGTTTTTTAATGTATATTTGGTTGCATCTGTGTATTAAATTGAAGTTTCTATGTTATTTTTCTTTTATATATTTTGTTAAAATTGCATATTTTGTTAAAGATGCTTCGCGCTGGAAGTGTGTTTTTCAGCTTCAAATCTCTGACCATTTCTGGCGTGTGAGGATTGTATATTGTATATGCCAGCAGAATCTTTTTGTCAATTTACCCAGCATAAGTTCTCAGCTTGTAAACCACTACTAAGTTACTAACACCAAGTTGGGTAGCTTCTCAAATAAATACTATTTGCTTAATTTAATTGATCTGATTTCACTGGATTTTTTTCTTGGTACAACAACTTTGCATTGTAGTTTGGTTCTTGTTCATGTTTTTATGTGATTGTTACTTCTCCACAATTTTTTTGAAAAAAACAGGTCATTCTATTTTTTTTTAAGTTGGAATGTTTAGGTTTATGCCTTTATTTTTTATTTCTAAGTTTGTCACTTCAACTTATTTGTCTTCTTCTAATATTAAGTTGGTAGTTTAGAAATACAATCTATTTTGGTTGAAAGCAAGGTATAATTTAGAAATGTAATCTATATTAGTTTAAGCAATGTATAATTTTCTATCCAGAGTTGAGCTTCAATTGAGAAAATTTGTATTTCTCACTTTGTGTGCCAATAGACAAAGTTTGGCATGTGAGACTAATGTAATTTTGTGTATAAATTAAAAAATAAAATTATGAAATAGGTTTTTTTTTCTTTGAAATAATTTATGGTAAGTTTCAAGAAACAACTTGAATGTCAAACAATCTCTCATGATTATGATTGTGCTTAGATTATTATAAAAGGTAATTAAAACACACTCATATAGCAATATAAAGAAATTTCTTTTTCCTTTTTCTATACTAGATACCATCACGATGTTTTAGGTAGTAAGGAGTACACTTAAATGTTTCAATTTTTTTATTATTATGGTTTAAAAAGCAAACAAAGAAGCAAATAAAATGAGAATTCTTCCTTTCAAATGAGTATAACCTCATGATGCCCTTAGTTAATAACACAAGAGATTAATATAAAATAAATTAAAGATCAACAATGAATAAATCCACTTTGAAATGCCATTATTTGTTAGCACAATTAATAGTTTTTACTTCTTTTTCTTTTTCCCATGGTTCATTTTTGCCTTTTGCGATTCTTTTCTTTTCTTATGTTTTTTTATTTGTCTCTATATTTCTTTCTGCTTTAATGAACTGTTAATAGTTGTTTTGATTTATGGGCTGCTGTGGTAGGGTTAATATATTGATTATTAGGGTTTGACATTAGTTATTGTGTATTTATGGGTAATATTGAAGTCTCTTTTCTTAATAGAACTATATTAGTAATTGTCTTTTTTTTTTTAACTCGTTTTGGGTTTCATTGTATTGCTTCTTTTCCATCTTTCCTTTATTGTTAATTTCTGCTATGTAATTACTCCTAATTGAAAATAAAATTGATAATTACTGTTTCGTTCCTTACCAACTGATTATGAATAAAATTGTAATTTCACAAATTTGAGATGAATTTCTATTTTTTTGATCATTTTTTTAATTATGTTTTATTCTCTTCAACTATTTATTATCATTGGCATCTCTTGGAAATCTTGCAAACGTATTCTCTTTTTTATTTCATTTTATTTTTCTTATGTCTACTATCTTAATCTAACTATGTAGTTAGGGTTTTACTTTTCCTTTTTCTCTCAATCCTAACAAGCAATTTATAGCGATTGGGAGTAGCAACTTGCCACCACCGACATACTTCTTCAAAATAATAATACATTCCACTCAAGCCAACAAAAGATTGGTAAATAATGCATATATCCATTAAATATTTTCGATTAATTAGTTTTATAACTTCTATTCTTTTAAATTAATTCTATTATGTTTAAACAAAAAAAACTATAAAATGAGTTCTATTTATATGTGTGGAATCAATGTTATTCCAATTACCGACATATTTTTGTACAAACATCTATTTACAATGTCATTATAAAATCATAACTTCATTTGATTTTTGTAGAGCATCTCTAAAAAATTTATAAGACTGGTTGGTTCTCGGTTTGGAACTACTATTACACTCACTCCTCCTAATAGTGATAGTTGGCAAGTGAGATTAGAAATGACTGACAATAAAATATGGTTTTTTTAAGGAAAAAACTTGGAATCGGATGGGTGTAAAACTGAGTTTTATACCCACCAGTGAAATTATGCCACTTAGGCATTTTATGGAGAAAAACAATGGACATGACTGCACTAGATCATCCAACTTGTGTACATCGTTTACCCTCCTCTCTTCTCTCTCGTCTCACTCTCTCTATTTCGGATCATCCAGTCAGTTTTTTATGGTTTGCATAAATATAATAAACATGTTCTCTTCCTCTCCTCTGATTCTCACACTTCTTTAATCTCTACTTTCTTTTGTTGATGCTTTGATAGCCAAGGAGAGAGGCTAATAGCAGAAAAAAAAAATATGGATTTCTACTATTTTGATAGCTAAGGGGAAACACTTGATTTGCCATTAACGCTAAAATTAATATGATGGATAGATGAATTTTGGCCGGAAACAATATAAGTAGAAATAAAATCAAACTGTTATAAAAAAATAAAAAATAAAATAAAACCAAACAGATAAAGAAAAGGGAAATAATAGCTTTCCATCAAGCTTGCAATAGAAAAGTTTAGCAACTGAAATTATAGAGTAGAACTCCAATTCAAAAATCTGAAAATTATGCACCAAACATGTAAACAAAAGGAAAAGAATCTTGTGGGAGAGGTAAAGGAAAAGGACATGGGAGAGGAGGTGGGAGACGAAATAAAAGAGAGGAAGAATAAAGAGATGAACGAAGTGAGAATCGAATCATCTAGCATTTTTCTGTATTTTTCATTTCCATTTAATGCTCTTTGTGTTTCCCATTTTCATTTAATGCTCTCGATCTTGATTATAGGGGAGTATGTATCTAGAATAGAGAGAGGGAGAGAGAGCAAAGGAGACGAGATAGAAGATCTGGTGCACACAGGCTAGATGATCCGGTGCGATTACGTCCATTTTTTTTCTCTATAAAATGTCTACGTGGCACAATTTTATTGGTGAGTTTTACACCCATCCGGCTCCAAGCGCCTCTCTTTTTTGAAGGTTGACATAATTTTGTACAACATCATGCCATAAATATTGAGTATCTTTTAGTTTTTAAATATGAAGGAAATTCTACCTTTCATGTCCTTATATTTGATAAGACTGCTGTAGAGATACAATATCCAGCAATGAATATTACTGATGAAATGGCAAGGGTTGTTTGTTTATCAGATGATGAGAAAAAATCAAGTGAAGATAATCCACCAGCTTCTGAAACATCTGAACGAGAAATACTGAGAATTATTAATGCAAGAGCGAGAGAGCATTTCAAACAGCCAACAGACTGGAGCTTATAAATCTTTCATTTGTGCATTCCTTACGGCTTCATAATATATAAAAATATTATATAATGAGTCTAAACTTGTAATCAATGCAAGCTATTATTCAAAAATATGTATTTGATTTTAACTTTTCCTTTGTTGTGTATTATGTGCTTGCTGAATTTGCTGTAAAATATTTACCAAAAAACCAAAATGTCAAACTTCAAACTTTTGATAATACAAGATAATGGCATGTTATTTGCTCTTACAATAACAACGATTGTTCATTAATGAGAATGATAAAGGAATGAAATGTATTTGTTAGAGAAAACAATTTGAACGAATGAGATACCTTTGTTTTTGAACTCATCAAAAGGAAGTATGTTGTATTAAAAGATTATCTGTTTCGCGTAGCTGATTATGCATGAAACATTTTTTTGGTAAGTTCTTTTCTTTCAATTTCAGGTAACTTTATTTTTAATCTAAACTAATTAGTAATATCCTTCTTTCTTTTTGTGGACACTTCATTTATTTCTCATATTTTGCGCAATTTAGTAATTTAGAAAACTTAGATAATTTAGTATTTTTGGCAATTCCATAATTTATACATAGCATATCTGATGATAAATATTTGGGATATAAATTTTATTCACCATCACAATAAATATTCTCAATCTTGTTTTGTGTTATTCTCAAAATATTATTCAGTATGCATTCCTAAATGGTTTAATGTGATTCAATATTTGTGGAGAACAATTTAATATAATGCATTATTGTGGGAGTTGTTAGAGTTCGATATTTCTTATATAATTCCTATATTTCTCATTATATCTTGGAGAATTTGAAAATATAGAAATCTTACATTGATTGAAGATACAAATAGCTAACTTTTGATCCAAGTTTTAAAGCTGATAAAAATAAATTATTATTCATTATTCTGTATTTATTTATTTATTTTTATCTTTGTAACTATCACTACACTTTGGTTTGTATTTATCATTTGAATTTATTTTATATTAACTTTTTAATGCCGATTAGCTCATATATGATGAGATTATTTTATTATGAGGGTTATATTATGGTCTCTTTAAACATATTTTTATATTGTTCTTATCAACTTCTAATGATCAATCATTTTTACCACTGATTTTTCCTCCTCTCTTTGTTCTCCCTTTATTTTTCTCCATATATTTTATTTTTCTCCATCTTTCTTGTTTCTCTTTGTTCTAAAAGTCATTGATTAACTCTTTTATTTTACTCTTAAAGTATACTTTTCTATGTAGTGTTTGGGTTGGATGAAGATCACCATAAAGATGCAGAGGATACAATCCATAAATTAGATGATATGGTTGACCATTTAAAACTGATTCCCATGGTTGTGTCTTTTCTACTTTTTAATGCAACTCTTGGTACTTATAAGAAGCTCTTTCACTAGAGAACCATTGCCAAAAAGATGTACTTGTTTGGTACAACTTTTATCATTTTGTTTTTTTTTTCTTCTATCATTTGTGATAAGATGTTTTTAGACCCATGGTTTGTCTAAACTTATTATTGTTTTAATTAGTAGCTTATAACTTGAATGAATTATGTTATTTCTATTCATTCTAAGTTTTTTTTTTACACTAAATGTTTATATTTTTTAAATTTATTTTATAGTAATATAAGGCAACGCGTCACGCACGTAGCATCACTACTAGTATATATATATATATATATATACTAGGTGAATGCAACGTGCAAAGCACATTAGCTTAATTTACTTAATTAATTTTTATTGGAATAATTTTTATTAATAACGATGTATTGATGATTTTGGTTTAAGTAAAAATAATTTGTGACCTAAAATTAGGAAACACTCATATATTATAAAAGAAGAATATTAATAAAAACAATAATATAGTAAGATAAATAAACATAATTTTATGAAATATGATTTAGCTAATATTAATTCTAGGATGATTTATCTAGGATGACGATCCAGCATTTTCCTCATCTTGCATTTTCTCAATAACGAGAATATTAAAGTACCTATATTTATGCTCCTTCATTTTCTCTGGATCTCTATAAACGTGTATTTTCCACTTTATTTTTGCTAATTTGCCCACAATATTTTTGATGTATGGTCGATGTTCTTACAGGAAAAAAAATAATAATGTATTTAAATAAATTTTAAAAACCCAATATTTTTTATTAACTCATTATTACGAAACTAAAAATATAAATTTAAAATTTTGAAATTACCTCTCCAGCATGTTCCATCAGCTCAAGTACTGAACAACCAAATGCCTTTTTTGCCACTTCACCAAACAAAGAAGCAGCTAACTTTCCAGTAGTATCGTCCAGTTCAACATATGCCCGTGCACTATAAATTAGATGATAATATTATTTATAATTAAAATAGTATTAAATTAATCATCAATTAGAAATTAACATTGGAAGATACATACCGTGGTTTGCAGACGCCTTGATTTCTGCAATATATGCAAATAAAATTTTCATTATATTTATATCCATTTCTTTTATTACAGCCAATACATGACATGTAATAAGATCCTTGAGTCAAGTCAATAACATTTATGTTCGCCTCTATCCAAAATTTTGCTTTCTAAAATAAATGAAATATAATAGTTATGGGGTAATATTGTAAAACCAATTTGAAGAAATATAAAATATGAATAAAATTAAATTTACCGCCATTGGTTGCAAACACTTCATCAACTGTGCAATATCGTAATTCTTGACAATTTCTCGAATACCAATAGATGATAACGGAGTAGATGGGTATGTCAAATATCTTGCAATGATACTTTTAATTGTCGAATCATTATTCTCCTTCCTTAAAATACAAAAATGAAGAAGAATATAAGAAAATGAAATATATATTTTAAATATATAAATAACAGAATTAACTACAATATAAATGCAAGAATATGTATTTGATAAATTCTCAAAATTACCATTGTTTTATTGTAGCTGCCTGTGGAAGAAGATGATTGATTGTAAAAGTGCTTGACGGACGTGACAACAAAGATAATCCTTAGTTGAAATTGAAAACATTATTAATGCAAGTATAATAGAAAATGAGAAAATATGTAAGCAACTTAATTATTAAACATACCATTATATGATCCAACTGAAATTTCTGTTCCAAGAATTATTGGTATATCTTCAATCATTTATGATATTTTTTGACATTCGTCTTGGACAAATTTACCCCCACATATTCAAACGTATAGGGTTCAAACTACAAAATTGGAATAAGTAAAATAATTAATAGAATTTCCATAAATTAATATTGGAATTGTATTTTTAAAAAATTAGAACTTGTAAGATAATCGTACATTTCATCAATAACATATATCTCTTAGATTGTTGTTGGTCCGAATGCTGACGTTACCTCTTTAATTGGCTTAATTTTGATTGCAACAGCTAAAATATCTCATTATTGAAATATGAATTGTTAATTTTTTTATGATTATTTAATTAAAAAAATAAAAGTAAATTACCTATTTCTGCAATCGACTTTTTATAGCCTCTACTCGTTGAACGGGATGATCTTATATTTTGGTGCATCTATTTTCTCTTCATTTGGAACAACATTTTCTATTATGGTTCTTGAATTGAGAATCCACTGGTATTAATATTCTCCACTTCTGTATTTTGGATCCAGTGGTTTGACATATGCATTGTTGATGTAATAGGAGTGTAAAATATTTAAAGTGTCATCTCCGCTGTCAATATCAATTCCAAAAATTGTTGCCTGCACTCGATTTCCCTGGAGAATATAAATAATCCTGATTAATAGCGTATTATATAAAAATATGAGGAGAAAATTTTTATTATATAATATGATAGGATTTAAGAACAAGAATTTGTAAGAATTAAAATATTTGTTAACGTAATGTATGGTAAAAAATATTATACCTCTTGATCAATAAGTGTCAAATTTTGGTATTTGACTGTTGTGCGTTGGCTTATTCGCTTGGGTGACTTCTCTGCGACGATCATCTTAATTTTCCAGTTAATTGTATTTTGAGTGATATCCTTTATTGATGTATAGACCATCCGCATTTTATTCCTTTTTGAAATACAAGAATATAATATGCATAAGTATAACAAATATCATTTACATGTATGAATCTTAAAAACAATTGAAATAGACATTTTATTAAATAATAGAATATTAGACATAGAGAGATTTATATTATAAAATAGGAAATAAATGAAAGCTATACAATTGAATCCAGTTACCTGTATAACGTTAATTCAAACATGATAAAGTTAGTAATTCTGTGAATATAATATTTTTTGTGCAGTTCTTCTCACGCTGTTCAGTGGACACTGGTCGTATCAGAATCTTTACTGCAGATGCTTTCTCTGCTCTTGATAAAGCAACATATAATTAATCATGTGAAAAAACTGGTTGAGGTAAATAAATTCCAATAAAGTCTAATGTTTGTCCCTGTGACTTATTTATAGTCATTGCGAAACTCAACCTTATAGGAAATTGAGTTCGTTTGAATGGGAAACCACTATTTTCATCAACATTTGGTAAGAATGGTATCCTTGGAATGAAAATTCTTTTTTTGAGATGGTGTCCAACTGCTATTTCTGCATCTATGACATTTCGATCAAATGCCCGACAAATTAAACGAGTTCCGTTGCAAAGCCCTTCTGAAGGATTAATGTTTCTAAGCAGCATGATGAGACAATTTTTTCTTCAGCAACAGTTCATGAGGCGGGAGTCCATTTGGAGTTAGAGTATTTAAGAAATCTTCCATAACTGATTGTTCAGATGCATTTATTGTCTCATCAAAGCTGTAATATCATTGAACCTCACCTGGGAATCTCTAAATTAACATTGAATTTATTTCATCAACATAACTGTTCTTTGGTGTTAATATCGCCCGATTCATCATAGTCGTAATATTTATTGAATATTAATGAATATTGTGGAAAACATTATCTATTAAATGATCTAAAGATTTGATGTTTTCATCATAGGGAACAAGCATGCCATCCGGAATTTTTATAGTTTCATCAACTGTGTTTGGTGGCATTCTATTGCCTAATTGTAACACATAATCTGAAAAAAATGGATCCAATCTTGCTCGCATATTTTCAGTTAATCGAAACTTGGTCAATATTAGTCACAAATAGGAATAAACCAAACTTGCATTAACTTGTTCTTGTCTTGTTCCTTTACGAACTACTGGTAGAACCTATCTAAAATCTCTGCCAAAAACAACAATTTTTCCCCCAAATGCTACATCTGAATCATTTATGTCTCTTAGCATTTTATCTAATGCTTCTATGTATTGTTTTCTTGTCATTGGAGCCTCGTCCCATATTATTAATTTTGTTGCACGTAGTAGGTTTGCCAAGGCACTTTGTTTGCTTATACAACATGTGTTTCTTTCGTCAGTATCAAGTGGAAGTTTAAAACGTGAGTGTGCTATTCGTCCTCCCGGAAGAATAGATGCAGCAACACCTAATGAAGCAGTTGCAAGTGCTATTAATTTTCTTGATCGTACTGTTGCAAGAAGTGCCTTGTACAAGAATGTTTTCTCTGTCCCACCTAGGCCATCGACAAAGAATGCAGCACTTTCGTTTGTAAAAACTTTTTATAGCACTGCATTATAGACATGTTGTTGTTCATTATTAAAGGACCCTGATGCAGCAAGATCTTCTTCTGGAATTTCAACAGCCAATTCATCATCGATATCTCTAGATTGAAATTCTTCATCAAAGCATATGTCTTCATCAACAAGATAGTAGGAATTAATGTCTCTTTCCATTAATTCTATTGTAAAGGAGATTGAGCGCAATAATTTTGTTCTTTACGATATAGAATCTTCTGTTGAATTGAAATCAACTGACATATCTTGCTCAAAACGTTCATAAAGCTCTCTAGGATTGGTTGGATTACAATAAACTAATATTGTTGCAAATAATCGTCTCAAACTGGATGGCATTTGATATAGAGATGCTTCATGCATACAATCTTCTAAGCTATTGTCTCTCTGAAGCAAACCATGCATTGTTGCTGCCTCACGGAATGTTGTTGCCACAACACCATCAACTGTCTTAAGATTCTCAAACGACAAAGGCCCTCTTACATGGTAATTCATCGAATTTCTTAGATCTAAAATAATAAGATCCACTTCTTATGATTCCCTATAGATATCTACATATGGATACATTTACTTTACATTTCAGACATTCGCCCCAAATATCCGAAGATAATACCTCTCACCTTCAAATAGATTTTCTGTAACAATCCGACCTATAACAGTTTTTTTTCTAGGGGTCCACTCTTTGTATTGTTGGCTCCAAACATAATACTCTGGAAATTCTTTATACAATAATGTTCTTGCATTCTCATCTACTCGATTTAATGCAAAAAATTCTGTTAACATCGATTTTGTAGACCGATCTGAATTGACAACATTGATTAGATCTTCATTTGCTCGAAACGTCACTGGGTATTGATCCTCCATATGTAAATGTAAACTGTAAACTGTTGGGTACATTTCATTGATAATGAATCCATATATCCTCCACATAGCTTCAGGTGAAGCAATCCATCAGGCTGATTGTAATTGTTGAATTTCATCAATTACTTGATTGCTTTATTCAGAAATCAAGTTGAAAGCAAACACGATCATGTCCTTTATAAATGTACTTACATAGATATTTCACTACTTTTATTGTAAAGCAAATCTCGACATTAATATAACAGTCAAATGTTGCAAGCAGATATGGATTATATGGAACAACCCAACGATTATCTAGATCTTTGCCTCTGACTTTGACAATTATTCCATTGTTTGAATGCTTATATATTGGAATGCAATCATTTCCAACTGTTGTAAAAGTTGCATAATTTTTTGGATAATTACTTTTGCAACAACCATTTTTTTTTCATGCAAACATTGGATGGATTCAACATTCCACACGGTCCATGCATCATATGTTTGAGAATAGCATTATGCAAGTGAAAATTTGTATCTTTATCAGGTATCTCTGCTGATATGATCTCATCAAAATATTTAGGCTCATAGACTTTCCAATCCTTCTGTAAGATGATTAAAAAATGCGCATGTGGTAGACCTTTTTTTTGTGCTCAATAACATAGACATATGCTGATACTTTACCGAATATTTGCCTCTTGAATAATTGATCCTTTAGTTCTTCTAATTTTGCACGAAAGACTCGAGCAACCAAATCAGGTCGATTATGGGTGTCCTCATGCAGACTGAGTTCCTCTGTAATTTCTTGCCAGTTTGGATTGCACATCATTGTTAAAAAGATGTCTGCTTTGCCATAACGTTGAACCAAAGCCATTGTTTCCATATATATTTTTCTCATATCTCTTGAGACTCCAATAAATGATGCCGGCAGTATAATCCATTTTTCAACATTAGAAGCGTTTGTTTCTCCAAGTGTAATGGTATCAACAATACCTTGATATAACTCAAATCGAATATGTTGTTGGTGGTTTCTAAAATAATCTAATCTTGACGTCTCTATATTAACATACATATCTACTACAAATTGTTACAATAGTCGACCAGAAAGTTGCAGAATTGATCTGACATTTTTTCTTATTTGTAATTTGTAGCAATAATATTCACGGCATGAAACATTTGGATCCTTTCTTTTTCTGTTTAATGCTACAAAAGTTGAATGTGAATGAAATGTTACTAAAGTTGATGTAATTAGTAAATGAATTTTTTAATATTAATACTACAATCTAACTTCGTTGTTCTCTTGCAAGTAATTCTTCTATAGTCATTGATTGTTGAGGATTTATTGATCGAGTTGTTTCGTTACATGTATATTTGCTCCCTCTATTAACCCTTTGAATCCCTTGATGCCAACTGATATCGCCAAGAGGAAATAACAACAGATATTGCAATGGATCGTAGCACCCAAAATAGTACTGAACTATATGACTTCCACCAGAATGGTTAAAGACATAAATGTCACGTCCTTTCAGTTGATCTTCATTATCATTTTCTACCCATATTGCTACAACTTGTGTGGATGTCGGTCTATTGAATACACGTTGATCTAGGCCAGCATCTGATCTTATATGAATTATTTGATTTTCCAAATCTGACAAATCGCCAAGATAACGAAAAAACACAGAATACGGATTGATGTGAAGAATATCGATGAGTTAGGTTACAATTGATAGATCCATTCTGTTTGAATCAGAAATGCGATTTTGTATTTCATGCTCTGTATCATAGAAATACAGTTGTAGATAAGAAGGACGGCCATTTGAAGGAAGCAAGTCATTGATATAGTGATAGATTTGTCCTTGAGTCCTGAATGTATAAATTCTCCTATTTCTCCTGCAGAGATCTTTATTGAATTTCACTCCAAATGATGTAAAAACGAACTTGTTATTATAAGTTCAAATATAGATTCTGAAATTTATAGAATCATCCGTGTTGGAGGTAAATAACTTATAAAGCTGATCAGGAACGTCATTTGTGACTAAAGAAATTGTGCCATTCGCACAACAAAAGTCAGTTATTTCATGGTGGAATCGCTTTACTTTACAATATGTGCAGCACGGAACTAATGGTAAATAATATGCTTCATACAGCACTACTTTCAACAACTGTCTAAATCCAATAGAGTGATGATGCAGCTGGACTATTTTGTTAAAAATTGAAAATAAGGCAACAATCACAAACTTGTCATATTTTTTGAATTATCTAACTAAGGAACTATTGCTACAATAGTAATATTTTTGTTTCTTACCCCCACAAGGTGTCGTTATATTTGTTTCATAGCTTGACTGCTCTCGAACAACACATATTTGAAGAGACGAGGCTTCTTCAATGATATCACCATGAAGATCAGAATTCCGTTGTTTCTTTGATACTTTTTGAATAAGAATGGAGTTTTGAACGTTGTCTATATGTTGGACATCATTGTTTGGATATTGATGAAGAGATGTATTGAAATCATCATCCCCTAATGATGTGGATTCATTTATATGAATCAAATTTTTGTTGGATGTTTTTTCTTTAGCATATCTTTCCCTTTATTTTCTACGGATCTCTTCCTTTCTCTATTCTAATAAATCTCTATATAGGACTCTTTTTGCAAGTTGTTTTCCACGATCTTCAAAAAAAATGTTAAAAACTTAAATTTTATATAAATTTTTCTTAATTTTTTAAAATTAATTAAGGAATCTTACCATTTATCATTCTATTAAAGAAGGGAATGATTGTTTCAATTGATGGATAATGTTCTACACAAGCAAAATAAAATAAGTAAATAACAACTACTTAATATGAAATACACACACTGTACATCTTAAATGTTATATATAATTCAATTAATTGAAACGTTTAATTAAATTAATAATAACATTATAAAATACTACGAAAATGGAATCTAACAAAAGCAAATTTGTGAAACTTATTTCCCTATTATAATTAAATACCAACTTAAATTTAAAAGCAGGCACCAAGTAATATAGATATTTATAATATAATATAAAATAAAATAAATGCACTTACAAGTATTTGAATTGAGATTGGTGTGTCTTATATATATTGAGATATTTTGATGTAGAGAATAATCCTTATTTAGACGAAAATAATCCAAAATAATAACAACAATGATTATTAGTAACAGACGGATATTATGTAAATAAAAAAAAGTTAAAATTCAATATTGCGTTGCTACCTAACAATAAATACAATTACCAACATTGTATATTTAGTAAGAATTAATAAAATATTGATAGGTAGCAATATTTAAATTTATATATAATGTATACACAAAAGATAAATAAACATATACAAATATCACTTTCTTTAAATGAGGTTTATCACAAAAAATTTCTACCTCTTAATTTTAGAGTTTATGGTTTATTTCTTTTTGAAATTTATATTTCATTGGTGGATTTTTTTTTTTTTTTTGTAGATTTGTTTTGGAGTGAATTGTTTTGGGGCTTCATTTTCCCTTTCCCTGTCAATAGCCTTACTCTCACAATTTTTTTTTTTGTCAATTTTTATATGGGAGTAAAATAATTATTTTATATGTATATTTTAATCTTCATTATTTAACTCAGATTTATTTGTTATTTTTAATACCTTTTATTTTACTTGTTGATTTACTAAGAATGAATAAAAACTCTATTAACATTTTAAATTTTTTTAAAGAAATATATAATAATATTTATATCATGTATAAATTTATATTTAATATAAATCTTAATTATATAAGATGGCGTTATATTTCAATCTACATTCCTAATTAATATATGTAGATTTATCCTTCTATGTAGATTTATATTTTATTTAATATAGGTAGATTTCGGACATTGTTTTTCTATTCTATTTAATATATGTAGATTTCGGACATTTATATTTCAATCTTAATTATAAATCTTTATATTTCGGAAATTTTTATTTAATATAAATCTTAATTATATAAGATGACTTATATTTCAATCTACAAACTATTTCGGACACCGAAGCCCCTTCTCGATTTTTCTTCAGACTTCCAGCCCTCCACCAAAACCTAAATCCGTTTCGATCATTTTCTCTTCACATCTCGATTCTTCTTCTTTAGCCATGTCTAAAATCTCGTCTTCCCCCCCACCCTGTGCCTGGTCAACACCGACCTCCATCTCTCTCTCTCTCTCTCTCTCTTCAGAAATCTTAGCATTTCTTAACGATCTAGCCTCTGCTAGATTTGGGTTTACTTTTTTTCCTTCCTAATCAAACCCTAGATTTCTGATCATGACCATCATCGTCGACCCCATCCTCGATCAAACTCTAGATTCCTGAGCAGACTTCTTCTTTTCATCTCTCTGCTTCTGTTCTCATCTGACCTGCCGAAACCCTACCTCTGTTTCGTTCATTTGGGTATATGTAAATAGTTTTGCATTTAGGGTGTTTGCATTTAATTTCTAAGGGTTTTGTTTACTTTTTGTTTGTGATTCATTTTCTTGATATTTATGTGTTAAAATATGCAAGCTTGTGTTAATGTTTTTCGCATCTCGTACTTCGATTTTTTTATTTTTGCGGGTTTGCTGGACGTCTGTTTCGTGCATTTGGGTATGTGTAAATAGTTTTGCATTTAGGGTTTATGCATTTAATTTCTAAGGTTTTGTTTACTTTTTGTTTGTCGTTCATTTTCTTAATGTTTATGCGTTCAAATATGCAAGTTTTTGATGGGTTTGTACGTATTTTGGTTCCCGTTGATATTTAGCTTGTAGAATAGAGAAGTTGTTTTCTGAACTTTTGTTTCTGTTTATTTTTTATTTTTCATGGCTATTTTTAGTTTAGCACTGGGGAAGTCTTCTTAGATATAACCCCCTGATTTTGGTTTTGTTGAGGGACAAATGTTTATGGAGTTTTGATATTAAATAAATGGTATTTTTTAAAAAAACTTTGATTAATAATTATACATAACAATCAGGGCATACCAATATATAAAGGTATTGGATGGTTCCAACAACAATGGTTGGTTCTTTCTGTAACTTGAAAGTACTTCTTTCTAGGATTTTAGCTGCCAATTGATAATTATGTTTTGTACAACCCGGACTGCTGCAAATCTCTTGGCTGCTATGACAAAAATTGACAAAAGTTACCATCCTGATGTATTAGAGTTTTCCCAATGATATTTGGTTTTCAAATATTGTTTTGCTTATATATAATCGTTTCAATACATCCACAGACGTTACATCAAATGTGCATTGTCAATGCTGGTCCTGGCTTCAAAAAAATTGCTTTCGCTTGCTGCACAGAAGTTTTTTGATGCAAAGATCATGGCAAAGATATAGGTATGTGATATGTTTAAGTCTATTATTTAGCAAATTTAAATTTATCTGTTGGTATTGTTAATTAGTTTTCATCCTCATTACTGCTAGGTATTAATTTATTTATTGTTATTTCTTTTATTAATTTATTGTTTTGGGTATAAATTTATCTGTGGGATATGTTTTGATAGTGTTTCATTTTGTTTTTTACTTTTTTTTAATGTCTCTGTTTCAATCCATTTATTTATGTAAACAAAATGCAACAAAAATTGGAATAGACTTTATTTAAATGTTAAAATTTGGAAATAGAGACTTTTTATCAAAATGTTAAAATTTGTGGTCTGTTTTCATAGTGTCTCATAATTTTGTTTATTAAAATGAATATAAAAAAATATATGATCTATATGCAGCATACACATAAAAAAAAGTGTATTTTAGCAAATTGAAATTGATCTGCGGGTGTTGTTAATTAGTTTTCATCCTCATGACGGCTAGGTATTAATTTATTTATTGTTATTTCTTTTATTAATTTATTGTTTTGGGTATAAATTTATCTGTGGGTGTTGTTATTTCTTTTAGTTTTCATCCTCATGACTGCTAGGTACTATTTCTTTTATTAATTTATTGTTTTGGGTATAAATTGAAATTTATCCTCATGTTAAAATTTGGAGTCTGTTTTGATAGTGTTTCATATTGTTTTTTAAATATTTTTTTCCAATTCCTCTGTTTTTTAGGTATTTCTTATGTTTCTTCCCCTGTCAACTCTACAGTTAAATTAAAACTGCTTTTTTTTTTGGTTGTTTGAATTTATTTTCTTCTAGATAATACAAGAATGTTATTTTATAAGATTTACGATACATATTTAAAGAGTAAAAAGAAAAAAATATTTAAATAGCAAAATAATAACAAAAAAAATATAAGCCTACCATTATCCATATAAATCAAATAACATTGAGTTCTCTATTATGACAAAGTGAACCTAGCCCGGGCATGATCTCTTTCAACAAGTTCACGAGCAGCAAAACAAAGCAAAGAGAATACATGTAGCTAAGCTAATTGCTATTTTTTAGAGTTTTTGATCGAATTTTAAGACTAAGAGCAATCCTAATGGATTACGTAAAATACATATTCCTTCAAAATATAAAGGAAATTCGCCTAAAACTACTTCTAATGGACACTATAAAATGAAAAAATTATACATGTAGCTATAATGATTCTACTACATGTAGAGAAATCTTATTCATCCTCTATGAACAAGAAAAATATAATATTTATACACTTTGATTCGAATTATATTTAATATTATCTCTGTTTTGGTTTGGGTTGCAATACAGTATAATTGCTACAAGTTTGAGCATCCAGACTCGTTTGATGCTTTTGATGAATACCACTCTCAAGACCTTTCCTTGGGACAATATGAAAGGGAGATGTCAGCTAAAAGAAGCAATCTGGTAAGTTAGTGACTTTAGAACTAGATGTAGCATGAATTTTTTCAGTTACAATATATACACTTCTGTTTCTTCTTTGGTAAGTTTCAAATCTTATTTTGCATATTAACCATTGTTAAAACAAAGAAAAAATGAAAAGAAACTGAAAATGAGTGCATTATGATGTAAAAGAAGCAATCTGGGAGAAGAAAGAATTATTAGTATAGATGAATACCTTCAATCAGAGTAAATGATTATTTGTGAGTCTGAATACTGCTGCACGTGAATGACCTGGGCTTAAGAGATTGTCAGGATTTTCTTCTATTTTGGTTCTTCTTTTTTGATGTATTATCAGCAAATGACACCTTTAAATCTGTAATTGTAAATTTAATGTGTAATTGTCAATTTAATGGAGTCTTTTAACATTACTCGAATGTTATTAGTATGTAATATAGTAAATATTATAAATGAGAGCATGCATCCATGGCAGATGGATGGACACAATTTAAATTGCATATTAAACGGATTTAAACGGTAATTATGAATTTAATGTGTAATTTTCAATTTAGTGGAACCTTTTAATATTATTTTACAGATATTAGTGTCAAATAGAGTAAATACAATGAAGTACAGCATGCATATTAAATTCAGACGTTGTATTTAAAAGAATTCTAATAGGGAGGAGAATTAGGCAGAATTCCATATTAAATTCCATATTACTGTCTAATAATTCGGATGTTGTATTTAGAAGAATTCCAATGGGGAGGAAAATGCGGCAGAAATATTTAAATTCCATATTAAATAGACGTAAAGCAGTCGGCATACATATATTTAACAGACGTTATAAACAAGAAATATTTAAATTCTATATTAAATGGACGTAAAGCAGTTAACACACATATATTTAACAGACGTTATAAACAAGAAATTATACACTCAGTTAAAATAACAACAATATTTAACAGATCCATTAAAATAAGAAATTCTGTTAGATAGACTCTTTATATAAATATATATATATATATACGTATATAAATATCAAAACTCTTCTTTACATTCTAAAATCTAAAACGAATAAATCCAATATCACAATTTTTTTATGGCCCATGATTTAAGGCCGAAATAGTTTGGTTTGTGGCATAAAAAATGGGTTTGGTTTGCAATATCGTCTTCCATGGCCCCCCACTCATCAATTCTAAACATGAGTTAATGATGCAATTCGGTATACATAAATTTAATCAAATCAAAAACATAAATGAAATTCTGGAACAAAAAACCATATACATAAATTTAATTAATAAAACCGTATACATAAATTTAATCAAACATATACATAAATGCAATTCTGTAAGTGTTGAACACATAAAACCGTATACATAAATTTAATCAAGTAAAATGTTCTATATGCGTAATTATATTTTTACAATCACAAGCAGTTAAATTCTTATTCTACGTTTCTTTTTTACAATCACAAGCGTAATTATATTTTTGGATGTTTGGATATAGTTGAGTTCAGTAGATGTTTGGATATTTGGTGAAAGTTGTTTTCTTTGATTGTCTATTGAACTAATCTTGCCATGTTAATGATGAGTACATTAAGAGGTCACGTTGAGATTTTGAATAGTTCTAATTCTAATGGCGATGGTTTTGGATAGTTCTAATTCTAATTTTGGATAATTCTAATTCTAGTACATCAAGAGGTCACGTTGAGATTTTGGATCATTTGTTATGATGTTTAATGTATTCATTTCTTTTCTTAAACATAAATACGTTATTTGCGTCTTACTTTTACAGATAAGACCGTCTTAGAAAAAGCTTTTGACATGGTTCAAAAATTTGAAAAGAATTACCTATATAAATGTGATCATGTCTTCTACAAAGGAATATAAGAATATAACATTACAAACATTGATCATGTCAAAACAAAGTCTTCTACAACCTACTCCAATAAGCCAAATATATCTTAATTAGCATTAAATTATTTACAGTGGATGAAGACTCAATACAATTTCAAACTAAGAAACAACAAAACAAATAAAATCCAAGATGCAATGTCGGCACATTTGTACTTCTTTTTCAAGGACTGGAGATTTGAAACTTGGTGCAAGTGAACATGATGCTTTATGAACACAACATGCATAGTTGAGACATTGTTTGAAACTTTATCTTTAAGCAATCGTATTTTCTTAGTAGCCTCTTGATCCCTTTTCGACTGTTGTGCCCCTCATTAGAACTGACCTGTCCTGCATCTGTATCATAGATACAAGGTGAGTGTCTGAGGTCTCAAACCACTTCAATTCTAATTTAAGAAGTTTGCTTAGGAAATATTTTAGTAGGCAAAAGAAGAAAGCAAAAAAAAAAAACTGTTATTACTAATTCTAATTGCAAGTGCACACGTTCACAAATCTGATTTCTTAAGAGCAGAGTTGCGAGTAGACATAGGATTTAGTATGACTGAGAAAAAGTTTTGAAGGTCAGCTTGGCTGCTCCTGGAGTTTCCACCTTCAGAATCAATGCTTCAAATTCCACTTGCAACCCTCTCCACCTCATACAGATTACATCACATCCAACTATTTATCATATTCCATCCTTATTCCAATATTATAAATTAAATAAGAAATTAAATGAAAATACCCATCATCTTCCCTAAAGCGAAATTGTAGGTACTTCATATCTCCTAAACAAATAATTAATGGAGTGGAGTTCACAAAGTTTTATTTACCTAAAAAATATTATGTTTTAGAAGAACACATCTAAATTATTTGCTCTGTTTTAGTTTTGGGGGAGGTTTTGATATGTGATTAGGCCAAAAAATGTATGCCATTTTTTTATTTACCTAACAAATAATGTTCCCATCATGCACACCACCAGATTTGAATCTTCAATAGCAACAAAAATAAACCAAGTCTTGCAGAAAACAATAACGAAAATAGCCAATAATACCAAATCTAGTACAATAACAACAATAACACCAAAAATACCTAACAAAAATACTCGATAACTACAAAAGTACACAAAATACGCCAAACATTTACAACAAAAGCTTCTCCCAAAATGAAAAATCTGTGAATAAAAACCCTAAAAATCGCAACTGATGAATAAGTTTCAGGTGTTTACCTTCTGCCAGAGTCAAGGTGGGTTTGTCAGAATGGGTTCCGTCCGTCGGCATCATAATGGAAGAGGAACGAATGATTTGTCGGCGTCAAGATTTTTTTGTCTATCAGACTGGAGTAATCGAAATAGCAGAGGGAGAAAGGGAGGGAGATGCATCGCGATGGGAGATGAATGAATGAGAGAAGGAGAGGGAGAGATATGTGTTCGAGAGAGGGAGATGGGAAAGAAGGTAAATATGGAGAGAGAGAAAGAGAGAGAGAGAGGAAGGCATTGTTATCGAACGGATTCAGTGTGGCCGGTTCTATAATTTGCCTTCTCAAAATAATGACGTGTCTTCCTATCATTGGATAGGTGTAACAGGACTGTTACACTCATCCTGTTCTTAACTTTTTTTTTTTTCTTTTAACAATTTTCATGCTGATCTCTCAGACATATTGACATCGATCCTGCATCATTCGTAACAGTATTTTTTTAATTTTTAAAATAGACAATTTTATAGAAAGTACTATGCATGGGTTGGCCAGCCGGCTTTAACTAATTAGAGAACAATAACTAAATGGAATCTTGTCGAAACATCTTTAATTTGCTGATTGGACGGTGGGAATATTTCCCTTTTGGCTCGCTCGTGGTTATCACATCAACTAATTTGGTCCCGCACGAACGCAGAAAAGGCAACTTTCTTTCTTAGTTATATGCATGTATGTATATGATCATGTCCCTCGGCGGGGATTCATGATTTACTTTAATTCTTAACTACAGTAAGTTTCATATATGTCGATTTACTCGACCAGCAAGAAATTGGGGATAAAAAGATATTCATAGCACCTATTTATTTAAAAAATGAACTCATCAGGTGTGTTCGGATAAGTAAAAAATATGTAAGAAAATATCAAATTTATGTATTAAGATTCTGGATGAATTTTCAAAATTAAGGCTCGGTTTGTTTATAAAACACAATCTTCTTATCTCATTTTATTTTATCTAATCATTATACAATTTTCAAATTATAATACAAAATAATATAAATAATTTAATCTTTTTAAATTCTAATACAAAAATTATATTAAAAAATATATTATAATAAAATTTTATTTAACTTTTTACTTTACTCTCAACTTATTTCATCTCATCTCATTTATGAAAATAAACCAAGTTGAGGCATCGTTTGTTTTGGAGAAAATTACATCTCATCTCAAATTCATCATTAATTTTTTTTTAATTACCATATAAAATAAAATAAACAATTCAACATGTTCAAATCCCAAAATAACTTTTCAAATTTTAAAATAAAATAAATATATTATAATAATATTTTATTTAATTTTTAACTTTTATCTCATTTTATCTCTCAAAATAAATAATGCCTAAGTTGCACAGTATATATAATTCACGTATTAAGCCTAGGCTAAAAGTAACAACATGATACTAAAGTAGCCTTATTTGTTTTGGAGAATATGACTAAAAATTTAAAATTCATTTAAAATTTATCATTATATTTTTTCAAATTTACATACAAAATATAATAAAAAATTTAGTTTTTTCAAATTCTCATACTATTTTTTCAAATATCCATATAAAATTAATATTAAAAAAATATCTTATAATAATATTTTATTTTATTTATTTATTTTTATTTTATCTCATTTCTAAAAATAAATAGAGATCTCCAACTAGTAAGGCTACGGGCCAAAGTCCTCTTTCTATTACAATCAAAATGAAGTAAAGGTAAAAGAATAAAAACAAGTAATAGGCCCAAACTGGCCCAAGGTTCATGGCCCGTGTACTCCGTCCATAAATTATTTATTTCATTTGGGCTGTGAGCTAAACTTACCGGCCACATTCAGGGTGTCATCTGTTGGGCTTTCAGTTCCAATATTGAAGATAGTTACAAGACTATTTATCAGACCTCATCCGCTGCAAACATTTGATCGGGGGGTAAGAAAAAAATTAGAAAACGAAAATCAGATTCCACCGGTTCAAATCGGTAGAATTGATCCAGTTTTAAGAATATTGTTTCCGTAATATTAAAAGTGCTGGGTGTCGGTTCAGTTTCAATTCTAAGCTTTTTAGAATTGGATTAATTCTGACCGATTCAATACAATATGTATTTTAAATTAATTTTTTTAATATTATATGTAATATAAAATAATATATTTTTATATTATACAGAATATTTTATACATTAATATATAATGTAAATTTGTTACAATTTATAATTTATGGCCTACTACTATTAATTTAATACTATATTACTATTAATAATATATTTTAAGTCTATATATCAATTATTATAGTAAATAATTATATATGAAATAATGATATAATAACATTAATACTAATTATTAGTATTAGTATATTAATATTATTACTATCAATAATATAGTTATAAAAAATTAAACTTACTATAAAAAATACTAATATATAATTATTCTAATCATTATATCTAATATTAATATATACACTAATAGTTTAATAGATTGATTTAAAATTGAACAAAACCTGACTGAAATCAGTAAAATCAATTTTATCAATTTTAGAAGATAATCGATACGTAATTGATTTTAAGAAATACAAAATTAATAATATCGATTCGATTCTAAATTTTATTTAAAATTGATTTGAATTTAACGGATTACACCCCTAATATAAGTTTCAAAATCATCTAGTAGAGACTTGCGGCATTGTAATTTGTAATCAATATTTTTGTAATTTCAACTTTTTTTTTCATAGGGTAATTTCAACTTTTGAAGAAAGAAATTCGTACAATTAAATTTCCAGTAATTTCGACGTTTCGTTGACCAATTAAATTATAATGTATTCTCTCAAAAAATATATATATATATAATGTATAGTGCCGATTATGTATGCTGAGGTGGAGGGACTTGATTGGGTCACGAAAATTACCTAAATTAGAGAGGATCAATCGAATGGTGTAGAACTCAAAATTTGGTGCCAAGATCACATCGAATCATTATTTGTTTCTCATCCAATTTTTCTAGAGATCAAAAGCAGCCTTTTAAGCAAGCATTCAGATAAAGAACCAGTCCGTACAAACACAACCCACCGGACGATAACTCGTCTAGAGTTGTCTGAGTTAACACGGGATTCCATTTCCCCTGTATTATCAATTTATGTGGAGCATCGGTTTAGGAGTATCGTCTACCACTATCCAAACCCGGCATCGTTCTCAAAGCTCCGAATCTTTTTGTTTTCTTTTCTCTCTGTTTCATTTTTCGGTTCAATCTTTGGAGAAATTTTCTGGGGAGATAGAATAATATGCTCAAAGCTACACAGATACTGGGTTCTTGTGCATCTGGGTTAGTTTGGAAACCCCGTTGCAGTGGCGGGCTCTCCTTCATTTCCGTCTCCACTAAACCATTATCGTATTCTTCATCTTCAAGAAGAGTAACCGGCACAAATTCCTCGTTTTTGCCCAAGTTTCCAGCTCGCGGGACTCGTTGTCTGCGGCCATTTCATGTGCCCCCAGCTCGTTCCGAGTCAAACCCAGATGGCGGTTCCGCTTCATCGATCGCGGTTCAGCCTTCAGCAGTGAGTTTTTCTGGTAGCACGTTTCTTTCTATTTTAAGGGCTCGATTGAGTTTTTGTTTTCTCCGTGCTCCTTGATTTAATTGGCTTTGAGTCTTATCGGGAATGCTAATTTTTTGGTTAAGGAGATTTGAGTAGCATAATGATTCTTTTTACTGATTTACATGATCAATTTCTTTCGTTTTTCTGTTTCCACCGTCGAATATACTGATGTAATGTTTGTCTTTTCGATTTCTGTATAAAAAGAAAGGACTGGTGATGAAGTCGAATATTCGTGGTTAAGTTTTATGGTTTTGTCTCATTTTGCTAGCATGTATGGGGGAGTAAAAATCTCATGCATGTAGGAAAAGGTGGCTCCCACGGTTTTCATCTCTCCTTAGCTTTGATAGAGGGAGATGGAGGTAAGAAGTGAAATTCTTTTGCTTGTTGGTAGGAACTTTTCTGGTTAGTTCTCGATGGCATAGTCTTCAAAATGTCTGATGATTGCGGGTGAGTTTTTCCTTTTTACTCTTGAACTCAGGAATGAGTTCTGTGGCCAAACTATCTAAATTTTTAGTTTTTCTTCTTTGACACATCATCTACAGATATATATTAAGCTTTTTCTATGGCAGTTGTGCTGTAAAAGTTCTCAAAATATGAAAAACCAAAATCTCAAATTTTTCTCGCAATATGTCTATTGAATTCCCTTTCAGATAGTCATTCTCAACCATTCTCAACCATTCTCATTCAATTTGTTTGAATTTTGCAGGTACATGTTCGCAAGATCAACTTCTGTCAGTGGTGTGGTGGCCCAACAAAGCATGAGATACCTGATGGAGAGGAGAAGATGAGAGCTATCTGCACAGTTTGTGGGAAAATTGCCTATCAGAACCCAAAAATGGTAATACTCTACAAATATGGTTTGTATGGGGATGAAATTTTCTTTTGATTTGTGTAAGTCAAAATCTAGAGATAGACGGTGTAAGGTGGCAGCCCCCTCACCCACCCTGCACTCACATTGCATGCCTCATCATAAGGGGTGGAGGTGAGGGTTCCTCTCTCCACACTGCATCTGCATTACCTCCATAACATAGGGTAGATGGGGAACCCTCTCCTCTCCACCCCTTGCCCTCCCATAGGACCAGGGGAGGGGTCCCCCTTCCATCCCACACCTCCATTGTGCGAGGTGGAGGGACCTAGAGCAGGAGGGAGGTGAGAACCCGCTCCTCCACCCCATATCCTCGTGTTAATCACTACTTGGTTGCATGCTGTGTGTCTCTATCATGAGGTAAGTTGCTTACCCGGCAATGCTTCATCTAAGACTTTTTTTACAGAAATATGACGTAATGGCCAATTATAAAAATGGAAGGAACCGAGGAAGCGTTCTTTGGGTTATTATTATTATTATTTAGAATTAAGGTATTGACTTTTATTTCATGAAAATCCAGGATCTAATTTTCTACTATCCTTAATGTCAGTATATCTGATGTGAGAAAAAAAGATTACTGATAGTTGAGTTTGAAATTGGAATAAGAACTGCTTAAGTATGCATGGAATTTATGGTTCGCAAAGTTTAGCTGCTAATGCATTTGTCATCTGTTTGGTGTTTTTTTTATTCGTGCTAAAAATGCAAAAATTAAATTACCTTGTTGATATGTGATCATTTTGCTTAATAATTGGTCCAATCGATACTTGTAGGTCGTGGGCTGCCTCATTGAGCATGACAATAAGGTCCTACTTTGCAAGCGGAAGATTCAACCATCTTATGGTCTTTGGTATTTATGTAAACATATTTTTTCTTCTTCATCACAATCATTTCCTGAATGAAAGAAAAAAATATGCAAAACACAATTGGGGCCCCCCACTTTTATTTTTTGATTCTGATGAAGGTTGCTTCAAGTATTGTTTTTAATTCACCATAATCTTAATGTGGTCATTGGGTGTTTTTTAATAGGACCCTTCCAGCTGGTTACATGGAAATTGGGGAGTCTGGTGCAGAAGGGGCAATCAGGGAAACCTGGGAAGAAGCAAATGCTGAAGTGGAAGTGCTTGCTCCTTTTGCCCAACTGGATATTCCTCTTATTGGCCAAGTGAGAGAGTAACTTTTTTATCTACTTTATTTTTATTTTCTGTCCACTTGCTGAACATGCTTGCATAATTCATTATGCCTGGTTTTTGGCAGATTTACATAATCTTCTTAGCGAAGCTCAAGAAACTGCAGTTCTCACCAGGTCCAGAATCATCCGAATGTCAGCTTTTTGCCCTTGATGATATACCTTTTGATTCCTTGGCATTTTCATCGATGTTTGTAACCTTGAATTTGGTATGGATCAGTTTTGAACCAAAAACTGTATCATTGTTGTCAGATTCTGTACAGACATGAATTCTATGTTGTGGGGTCACATTCATCTTTTGGCTGCAGTATATTGAAGATGTCAAGACTGGAAAACCAAGGTTTCACTATGGTACAATCAACAAGAGGTATGTTCATCTTATAGTGGGGAGACATCTAGATTTTGGGAAAATATTAACTCTCATACCTTAACTGCCTAATATGGTCCCAAAGATAATGTTATAATGTTATGTTTGGTGAAGTGAAACATAAAATGCAATTCATTTAAGTGCTATTAGCTCATGCCTATACTGAGCATTATCACGGGAACTTCTTTGTTTAAAATCAAGTTTAAGGCTCTCCTATCCATTTTTAGTTGCATTTTCTCTTGCCTTTGGCAGAGCAGAAACATTACATTGTTGAAGTAAAGATTTCACGCTCCCAGAAACAGCTCTAGTCATATCCACAAGGATTAGGATCAGAGTTATTTTGGTTGCTTCCTTAGTCTTTATAAATAGGGTTGTACAATCAGCTTCTTATAGTGGCAATGGAAATAACCTAGTATCTGTGATATATCATTTCTTCCTACACACCAACTACTAAAATAGTTTAAACTAATGTATATGAATTCAGGTCAAGGTCTCGAATGATGTTTTATATAAAGATTACATTGTTGAAGTAAAGATTTCACGCTCCCAGAAACAGCTCTAGTCATATCCACAAGGATTAGGAGCAGAGTTGTTTTGGTTGCTTCCTTAGTCTTTATAAATAGGTTGTACAATCAGCTTCTTATAGTGGCAATGGAAATAACCTAGTATCTGTGATATATCATTTCTTCCTACACACCAACTACTAAAATAGTTTAAACTAATGTATATGAATTCAGGTCAAGGTCTCGAATGATGTTTTATATATTTTACATGATTGCTGATCACATTTTTTCCAACCCCTTTTCTCTCTCCCAAGTTATTTTACTGGAATATCATTCTTTGTTAATGGATGTTCTCAGGCCTGGCACAAGTCCTTCTGATATTCATGCCTTTACTCTTGATTACCATCTTCAGTGCTGACAATATGGTGAGCACCTTGTGATCTCATGAAGTGGAAAAACAAATGAACATAACACGTTCAACAGCGGGATTTGAAATGCTTTTAGTTTCTAGACATTGCTTCCTGTATGCCATGACTGATGTTTGTGGTCATTGACCAATGCATCAATGTGTTCTTTATAATGAATTTGCAGGTGGGGGCCTTAAGAGAGTTTTGCATTTAACAAGGTAACAAAAATTATGATATATTGCACTTTCCTACCCAAAATATTAGATTTGTTCTCTCTCTGAATGGTTCGAGTGATAATGATGACGGTCTTTATATCTTGTCAAAATTTATTTTTTACATTACATACTTAGCCTGTGATAATAGAAAAAAGAGATCTTTTGGCCACAAAGAAATTTGATAAAAATAAATTCACAAATTGACGTGACTTGAATATATATGTTAGATTGTAATGTTAGTTTATTGTAAAGTAGATTTAACATATCATATCAAGTCCCATCAGCTTGTGAATGAAATTTTTTTTACGAAATTTCTTTGTATCTGTAGCAAGTCTCTAAAAAAGATGACAGGAAAAAAAGAATGAATGTGAGAATTTTAAGATTAGTGTTTCATTGAGGTTGCATGAGGCATCAAGAGAAGTTATGGGCGATGATTGGAATGTTTTACAGCAACATCAAACTGTTATTTTACCTCACTCTGGATATTTGAATTAATATCAGAGATTATTCTATGTGCCTCGCTGTGGATTTTTTTTTTCTTTCTTTCATTTCATTTTTTTTTTCAATTCTCCTATAATCAATCTTTCATTTGTCGGGACTTCTATGATTTTGATGTTTTGCTGGTTGCAGGAGCAGGTAAGTTAGCAGAAGAGGTTGCCCCGCCAGCTTAGTTGAAAATGGGAATCAAGTTGGGAAATGTTTCTACCTAAAAGCCCATAGAGCACCACTGTTTCTTCGGATACTCTGAAATCCATGCATCTCATCCGAATTCAGAAACAGACCCAGAAACCCCTTGTACTCTTTGTACTACATCTGTGTCATCTAGGTTGATCTGCCTTGCAATTTGAGGTGGTGAAAATCTAAGATGTTTCTGAGAGAACGCAAATCTACATGATTGAGCTGGCTGATTGCCTTTTGTTTCCGTGGAAGATTCAAATTATTATTGGAATAGCCTCTAATGGGAATTCGAAGAGAAAAATGGAAAATACTCCTTTTCTAGGCAAGTAATCAATTGAATGTTTTACAGCAACATCAAACTGTTATTTTCGTCCTGATATTTTACGAATGAGTCAAGTCAGTTTTTGTTCTTAGGGGAGTGGATTTTTGCTATCACTCTGTTCTCTCTCTCTGAATTTTAATCCGGTGGTCGTTACCTTGTTCCTGACGATCCGACCAAATTTAGGTTTGGCAAACAAAATATTCTCAGATATTTTTCAGAATATTTAATTACTATTTATTACTTTTCACTTATTCTTTATTACCATTCATTACTTTTTATTACCATTTAACATTTTATTATTATTTTTTCACTACTATTTACAAATATTTTTAACATTATTTTAACATTTCTCACTATCCGAACGCAACTCTTCTCTGTCTGATTGCAGGAACTGAAAATCGTTTAAAGGGTGATGGAATAATGAGTTCACGTCAAGGGATACGTGGTTCCTTTATGTTCGAAACCATATTCGTTATTTTAGATTTTATCTTCTTCATTCGCATACCATACTTTGATATGTAAATGATTACCAAAAAAGAAAAGGTGAAGGACGGATGGTTCAAAAGCCAGAAGCAGCCAAATGTAAAAGCCTTATATTTAAACCTTGTATCCTGTTCCAAATCGAAGGCTACTTCTAATTTTCGAACAAGTGTGATGGGAAAATACATGACTAGATTTACGGATCTACAACAGACGTAGGAGGCGCACAAATATTCTAAAAGTACAACCAACTTACCAACAACAAGAACATATCTGTCTGGCATTCTCCAATGACAAGTCAAAGGTTACTAAACTGTTTTTTGAGTAAGGTTCCACAAACAATCATCCCATACGTGGATGTTGAATTTGCATTGAGTGCATTCTATGGCCAGTCCATCGAAAGGTAAATCACAAGCGTCACACGGAGGAAAGTATTTACTCCTCTTGACAATAGTTAGAGGATGTGGGTGTTGTTCATTTGTATAACTGCTTCCAAATTTGACATGTGGGTATTCTCCAAGAACGCACTGGGGATGAACAGCAAAGTCACAATCTTTACAGTAATAGTACCAGTGATTTGGGTCTCTTTCTTCTTCACAAATGTGACAATAATATTCTCCAGAGTCATCTTCAGCTGTGTAGGTGAGCTTGAGTGGATGCTTATCGTATTCATATGTAACTTGGAGCGGAAGAGTTGCACATTTAAAACCCAAGGCAAAGCTGCAATCCGTGCATACATATACGCGGTGGGCATCATTATAATCACAAGCATTGCATTCTTCATCAGAATTTATAGCGAGGAAGAGTGGATGTTGGTGACCTTCATGTTCAAGGCGTTCTGGCATTGAACCACACTGAAGATCAAGATGGTACTGACATTCATCACATCTGTAAGTAAAGCCATGGCGATAATGCTTGCAAGCATTACAATTGAAGATGCCATCAATGGAAGGTGCACTTGAGTGAAGGGTGAGCACGTGCCGATGGAGGAGGTGCCGCTTCTTTTTGGGTAACTCAGCACATCTTTTATGGATAAAGAACTTACATTGTTGGCAACAGTAAAATGGTGCCGAGATTAATTGCCTGCATCCCTCACAAACCTCATCATAATCATCCTTGAGTTGTTCCTCATCATTTAAGATCAAGCTGTGTTGATGGCTGAAATGTTGGATCTCTCTAGCTCCTTCGTCATCTGATCTTAGGTTGACCAAATCAATGGAACTGTTCAAGAAAGAGTTGAAACCTGCACTACTTGAGGAGTAGTCGGCGATTCTATCTTCAAACAAAGTGTCGGTTGCACAATTCAAGTGGGCAAGATAACTGCATCTTTGACAATAATAAGCTGCAAACTTTGTGTTCACCTTTTTGTAACAAAGTTTACAGAATATGTTGTGGTCCTCCTCGACATGATGAAGAGAATAAGTTAGAGTGAGAGAGTGGTCATGTCCTGTAATTTTTAAGGTACGAGGGAATTCAGAACATTCATAGTGAACCAAGAGTCGACAGATGTTGCAGAGGTAAGCAATATCCTTGCGTTCAACTCCACAAGCTTGACAGGCGAATTGGATTTGGTTCAAAATGGGGACGAATGCGTGTTGATGACAATTGTCAGGACAAGTTTGCCAACGAGAGGCACACTTAATGTCGAGATCGAAATTGCACCAGTCACAACGATAATAGAAGCATCTGCTGCAAAATCTCCGGCAAGCATCACAACGGCTACTCGCCGAAGGTGGTTGGAGGAAAAGGGCATCGTTTGGATGCAAGGGATGTTGTATCTCGCGGGGTAGCTGGGTGCAGGATTGATGCAGAAGGAAATTGCATTTAGAGCATTTGTAGGCGGGACCCAATATCGGTTCATTACAACCCGAGCAGATAATATCCCTCTTACCTTCATTTTTCACTTCTTCTATGAAGATCAGTGGATGCATGTGACTGAAATGTTTGAGATCCATCTCCTTCAAGATCTCTCTCTCTCTCTCTCTTTACTCGTTCACAACTGATCAGAGATGTTTGGTAATCGATCGGTTTCCAGATTGCGGTTAGTTTTTCATTAGTAAAAAAAAAAAAATATATATATATATATGTAATTATTGGTAAAAATATAAAATGATTTTTTTAGTTCTACGATCAATTAAAAAATGGGGAAAAGGCCAAACAAATCTGAAAGACCAAAGCGCACGCTCGCTTTGGGAGGACCAAGACCTCATTTAAATAAACGCGTTCGCGTGAACACAAAGGAAAGAAATTGCCTTTAGAAGTGAACCAATAACAATTGTTGCTAAGAGATAATAGAAATAAAAGAAATAAAAATAAACTTTGAAAATAAAAACAAAAACAAACTTTTCAACAATTCATTACATTTCATCTCAATATTTAAATATTATTCAAACACCAACATTTTTAAATTTTCAATCTTTTCATCTATCAGCATTACAATTTTACCAAACTTCCAAACAAAAATATAAAAAATAATTCAAGTTTCTCAAATTACAAAAATAAACAAATTATATTAAAAAATTACATTCTTACTATCTTATTTTACTCTAAACTTTTTAGTCAACTTCTTTTTCTCTTATTTTTCAAAATTTTATAAGAATCTTAATTCAAATAATTTTACTACTATTATTAACAAGTCATCTCATCCATGTAACTAAGCGAGGCTTAAGTCATTCCTTTGATTTTTATTTCAAATTTAATAATGTATTTAGATATATTTGTTATTCCTACACTTTCTTCATAATTAGAAACAACGAGCTTATAACTCACATAATATATGAATTGTTGTGTATGAGAGAGAGTTTTAGAGAGACAAGATTTTATAATGAAAAAATTGAAAACGATTTATAAGATGAAATAATATAAATATTGAAATAGTATATTTAAATGGAGTTTTGAATCAATTTATATATTTATATATAAAAAAAATAAAACTTAAAAATTACAACAGTTCCTTATAAAATATTATTTTTAAAAAGATTATCATTACATAAATATAACACTTCAAGATTTTATTTTTTATTTCAATTATTATCAACAATAACTTACTTTTTGGATAATAGTTACGTCGGAATCATTCGACTCTACTTTTATATACATATCATAAAAAATTAAATTTTCTTATTTTTTTAACGCGAGGGAGTTTATATTTTTCAATAATATTAAATAATCATTTTTGCTAAAACATTTAACTAATTTTTATTAACAAACACATATCTTAGTGCTATGTACGATTTAATTCCCTAATAAGTATACATTTCTAATTTTTTTTTTATTCCGAACTTAATTTAATGTATAAATTTTATACTTAATTTTTAAAATTTACTTTTGTAAAATGCGAGATATGACAAAAAATAAAAGGTATATTATTCTTAAAAAGAAATAATTTTGAAAATATAATTTAAATTTTTATTTAAAATATTTGTTAGAGATTAATAATTTAAAATAGAGGAAAAATATAAAATAGTGAATGAAGATTGTAAAGGAAAATGAGAAAAAAAAAATTAAAAATAGAAAACTATTATTTTAATAAAATCAATAAAAAAAAATAGAGTGAGGTGTATGAGATTCTGAAAATAATCGATGAATAAAATTTAACAAAAAATTAAAGAAAATAAAATATTTACTCGGATGTGGATGCCCTGCCTAGTAGATGCAATCTTCTCTCGGATGCGTAATTCGCAGATAATTAATTAGCAATAATCTCATAGATACTTTCGTTGATGAGATGAATAAAAGAGAAGACACGTGGCATCTGCTAACAAATTTAAAAGTATATGAAAAGAGTACCTGTGTGGTATTATCTATGAGCGGCTGAGGTAGTAGCGAGTCTGCTGCGGAGAAAGGGAGAGGGAGAGGGCGACGTTCCCGGCGAGCAAGCTGCAGGGATGCACCGTCGATTTGCAGAAGTATTTTTTCCTTTCTCTCTCTCTCTCTCTCTCTCTTTGGCAATTGTGCAACTAGCACGACAACATCCTTAATGACGAGCAATCTTTAATTTATATTACCCTTTGCTTGACTTGCGAAGTCATTGCAAAGTATAAATCAAGAGTTCTTCCACGGACAAACACTTGCTAGAGCACTTTCATTGCAGGTGCTAAGAGTCAATTTTTAAAAAGTATATTTTTATATAAATATTAAAAAATAAATATTATATTTAATTAAATATGATAATAAAATATATAAAAAAATGTTTAAAAAATATTTTTTATAAATAATAAAATCAAAATAATTATCAAAAAGTTAAAATAATTATCAAATTTTGATACTTATTTTAACTTTTTGATAATTATTCTAGCTTTATTATTTATAAAAATACTTTTTAGACATTTTTCCATATATTTCGTTGCCATATTTGATTAAATAGGACACTTACTTTTTAGTATTTGTGTAAAAATATATTTTTTAAAGGATGAATTTTAATCAATTCAATAAGAATGTTCTTATAAGTATTATGCAAACAAATAATGTAGCTAGGCCCACTTCTGGCCATTCCTTAAAACAAATACAAAAAATAGGTGAATTGATAAATCAAATGAAAACAACAAAAATTCAGCTATTTTAATTCTTTATTGATCTTCGTGTGGGAGTAAACTCATGGAGGAGAAATTCGTCGTTGTCTTCGATCAACCCAACAACAACATTCTCCATTTCACCAACCCAACATCAATCTTCAATCTCCCTTTTTAACAACATAAATGAATGGTAATGGATTTGGAAGAGAAGCTACTAGTGAATTTTCGACATCGCATATTTTCTTCTTCATTTTTTTTTTCTGTCCCATACCTCTTTCTCATTTTCTCCTTATTATTATTTACTTTTCTAGAACAAAATCAACTCTGTAAATGATATATCTTATGTGCTTGTCGCTATTGGCATTCTCATATCAATGTTTCCTTTTTTTTTTTTTAAGAACAATTGATCATTGGCATAACTGCAAAACAGAAAGGCTTATTATTGTTTAAATCATTTTCTCACACTTTCTCAAAAAAAAAGAAAAGAAAAGAAAGAGATGAAAAAAAAAACCAAACCCATTAGGTAGAATTGGAACCCAAAAAAAAAAAAAGAAAGAGAAAGAGAAAGAGATCTCTTAAAAGGGAAGAATTTGAGACCTTTGATCCTATCTGGTGTATTACAATCTCTGGATCTCTTACTGAATAAAGACGAATTTGTAAAGGAAGAGTTGGAACACTTAAAGTATTAGTATTGGATTCATCAAATGATTCATCAAATATAATTTTGATAGTTTTACTAAAAAATCTTTACATTAGATCTATCAAACCTCTTAATGTGTAATTTTGATTTACAATAAATTTTCACAATCATTCATATTTGAAAAATTACTATTCACACTCTAAACACATATTTTAATATATTTTATTCTCTTACTTTATTTTCCTCATTTTCTCTTTCTTATTTTTTTATTTGGTTGAAAAATAATTATTTAAGTAATTATTTGGTTGACAATTTTGGTTGAAAAAAAATAATTTTTTAACAAGGAGTTAAAAAATATTTTTTCAAAATCTGGTTGAAAAATAATTATTTTAGGTATTAGACTATATTATTAATATACATATGATTAGTATAATTAAAAAATATAAAAAAAATATTTAAATATATTTTTCTTAAAAAAATATTGTTATATTATTATTTTGATGAATCTAATGATGAATCCAATGTCGAGTTATAGACTTAGAAGTTTGATGGATCCATCAAAATTATACTTTTTTTTTTCAGATTTTGAATTATATTTAGTGTATCTAATGCTAGTACTCTTAGAGCAATGATATTAGATTAGTTAAATGTCAGTGTTTTTCAAATTTTGAAAAAAACTAATGAAAATGTTCCTATATTGAATTTTGGTTATCTACTTTTCAAATTTTGAAAATATTGCCCAGATGACTAACACAAGAGGGGGGTGAATTGAGTTGTATTAAAAAATTAACAATTATAAATCAAATATATAATATAAAATATAAACAAAATATGAAATAATAATAAATATAAAGAGTAAAGGTAAGAGAGAAGCAAACTCAGTATGTTAACGAGGTTCGGCCCCACTGCCTACGTCCTCGCCTCAAGCTACCCCTTGAGGATCCCCAAATCCACTATTCAATCTCTTTTAGGTGGAGATAAAAATCTATTACACCTTTGAGCAGCATTGCTCCAAAGAATCCGTGTAGAACACTTTCTACACTTCCAATCACCTCACACTTGGTGATTTAACTATTCTCCGTGTAGAATACCTTCTACACACCCAAGGGTTATACGCACCCTCTTAGAAATACAAGAGTTGATAGTAGGTAGACTATCAAAGTATACTCCTCAATGAGTGAGATAAAAACAATACAGCGCAACCTATATCTCTCTCAACAAGAACAAGAATTAAGACTCAAAACTTTAGAAAAGAGAGAATGAGAGCTTTGAAGGAATGATGCAAAACTTAGCAATAGATGTGTAAGCTCTTGTTATATGTTTTGCAAAACTCAAGTGAGCTATTTATAGACAAATGAATTTTCAATTTCAAATTTGAAAAGATTCCCATGTCAAAAACATCATCATTCACTTTTCAAAAATTTCAAATCTAATCTTTTTACTTTTTGCATGTGATAAAAGGAGCACACGTTACTTTTCAAAAATTTCAAACATAATCTTTTACTTTTTGCATATGACAAAATGAACACACTTTACTTTTCAAAATTTTCAAATAAAGATATCTACCTTTTGCATAAGTCAAGAAAAGCATCTACCACTTTTGAAAATATTCAAATAAAACATGCACATGTGAAAGATGACAATTAATCATCTTAATATTTTCAAAGTTCAAACTTTTAATCATGTCATGCACATGTGAAAGATGACAATCAATCATCTTTCAAACTTTTCAAATTTAATTTTCAAAATATTCATGCATATGTGGAAAATGTATTTTAATGCTTTATGATAAAATATTAATTTTGAACCTTAATCCTAATTTTGAATTTTTAAGAGATTTACAACATTACTATATGATTTAATGTGAACTTGTTCCCTTCTTGCTCATACTTGCTTCCTTGATGTGCTTGATTCTATTGTGTGGACAACTTGAGCTTGAGACTCCTTTATTCTTTGAATTCATTTGTTATCATCAAAATTTATGTGTAGATTTATACGAAACTTGAAACCTTGGGTTCAACAATCTTCCCCTTTTTTATGATGACAAATATTTGATAGAACCTGAAACCTGTATTAATACTTAAGCTCCCCCTGAGAATGTGCGTTAGTTTTTCAAGCAAAAATATAAATATAATTCCAAGTATATATAACAAGTTTAGCAATTTAAACAATGTTAATATTATATTCTAAAACTTCTCCCCCTTTTGGCATCATTAAAAAGGATCGACAGCAAGTAAATAGACTGAAGAAAATGGTGCATTAATAGACACTATAGATAGTTGAAAAAATGGAGCTATCCATGACCCGACAAGTGCTGCAAAGCCTCGATACCTAACTCTATGAATTTAGTGCGGCTGAAGATTTAAACAATCGCCTGATGTTGTTGACAAACGGGATTGAAGGCTCTGAATTTCTATAAAAAAAATCATTTTCACCTATCGGATACCAAAAAAAAAACATCGCTTCTTGACCTAAGTTCTGTTTTTCAATAACGATAGAATGGCCGAACAATTCTCTTCCACTAATATTCTAGACTTGAATCAGGAACTCTTGATGCATCAACCATCAATCTTCTCTCCTAAGGCCGTCAATGCCATGATAGGAACAGAGAACCGTTTTTCTAGTAAGAAAACTTTTGACAATGTGTGTCCAGCATATATTATATTTCTTTTGACTAATAAGATTTGAAGAGACAATAGTTTGTCTTGTTTTTTATGCTATCTCTATAAAATCAGTTTTAAAGTTCATCCGATTTGCATCAAATCTTATTCTCATCTCTATAACTCATCTGCATTCCTTCAATATTCTCGTTTTAAGTTTTCAATTCTTTTCTCAATGGCTCATTTTTCTAACATTCCTCTAGATGCATCCATGAGGTATTCTATATCTCAATCTTATGTCCTTTCTGCAGCTACCATTGGCGCCATGTTGCAGCAAGAGAACAATAGTTTGGCTAATAAGCCAGACTCCGATGCTATCTACGACTTGGTGAGTCTCGGGACTCGCTACTCATCCTCTATTGTTGCTTTTTCCCAGCGGCTACAAGTCAAAAATCATGAGGTTGAAAAACTTAAAGAACAAATTGTTGTACTTCAACGAATTGTTCAAGAGTCTCACACAAGGGAAGGATTCCTTCGGCAGAAGAATAAAAAGTTGAAATTTCTATTGAATTCTTCATTCCGCTTGCCAGTTCCCATGGATAGGGATGACATGATATTGTATGAAGAGAATGAGTGTCTCAAACATGAAGTTAAGAACCTCAAGTTTATGTAAAAGTATTTAAAAAAATATCTCTCTATTTTTATGAACTCTGATCTATCTTTCAAAAAATATTCATAACATGTATCATACCTATTTCTCTTCTAATCATACATAATCTATCTTCTGGTAAAGATTTTGTAAATATATCTGCTTACTGATCGTGTGTGTTTGTGAACTCCAGTACTATATCACCTTTCTGCACATGATCTCGAAGAAAATGATATCTTATTTCAATATGCTTAATTTTAGAATGTTGTATTGGGTTTTTTTTGAAAGATTTATAGCACTTGTATTATCACATTTGATTGGAATGTGATTATACATAAGTTTAAAATTCTCAAGTTGTTGCTTCATGTAAAGAACTTGAGCAGAACAACTACCCGCAGCAACATATTCTAACTCAGTAGTAGATAGTGCAACAGAATTTTGTTTTTTTGTTACTAAACCAGGAAACTAGTGCACGATCAAAGAAATGAAATGTTCTACTAAAACTTTTTCGATCATCTTTGCAACCAGTATAATCAGTACCTGAATAACTAATAAGATCGAAAGAAGTGTGTTTAGGATACCATAACTCTAAGTCAATGGTACTGGTAAAATATCTAAAAATCCGCTTGACTGCAATCAAATGAGATTATTTTGGAAATGATTGAAAACGTGCACATAAACATACACTGAACATAATATCAGGTCTACTAGTTATCAAATATAATAAACTACTAATCATACCTCGATATACATCTGAGTTAACTGGCTTACCGCTTTCATCTTTATCAAATTTAGTGGTTGGATTCATTGATGTTCCAATTACCTTCGCACGTTCCATCTCAAATTTTGAGTAACTCTTTGATATATTTTGACTGATTAATAAATGTTCCACTTTTTGCTCGCTTGATTTGCAATCCGAGAAAGAAATTAAGTTCTCCCATCATGCTCATTTCAAATTCTTCCTGCATATTCTTAACAAAATCTTGACACATATTCATTAGTAGCACCAAATATTATATCATCTACATAAATTTGAATTAGAAGAATATCATTCTATTCATACTTAATGAAAAGAATTATATCGATCTTTCCTCTTGAAAAACATTTTTCAATAAAAAAAAATATTTAAAAAAACACTTTTAACATCCATTTGAAAAAATTTGAAATCTTTATAACAATCATATGTAAGTAGCATTCGAATAGCTTCTAATCTTGCGATTGGTGCATATGTCTCATCATAATCGATTCCTTCTTCTTGATTGAAATCTTGGGCCACTAGTCGAGCCTTATTTCTAGTAATGACTCCGGACTCATCTTTCTTGTTTCTAAAAACCCATTTTGTTCCAATAATAGTATGATTTTTGGGTTTAGAAACAAGTGTCCAAACATCATTTCTTTCAAATTGATTAAGCTCTTCTTGCATAGCTAGAATCCAAAATTCATTAAGAAGTGTTTCATCAATATTTTTAGGTTTAATCTGAGATAGAAAAGCAGTATGATTGCAAATATTTCTAAGAAATGATCGGATGCTTACATCTCGTGAAGGTTTTCCCAGAATTTGTTCTATTGGATGATATTTCACATATTTTCACTGTTTGGTTGCATCTTGTACTAAGTCTTGATGATCTTTCCTTTTATTTCCGTGATCTTCCTTTTTGAATTGTCTCTAAATATCACACATTCTTCTTCTTTAGAAATGAAGTCAATGAATTTAATTTTGTCTCATGTCACGTATCTTGAGCATCCGTTGTTTAAAAACCATTTACTTTTACCTGTAGAAGACTTCATGCATACCTACAAAAACAATTAAAAAAAATTCTTGGTACCCAAGTTCTTTGGGTCTTTTATTTATTATTATTAGAAGAAACAAGATTTTTAGGTACCCATATGGCCCTAATAGTCATTGTATGTTTTCTTCTAATAGGATAAATAAGATAATTATGACCATTTCTATTACAAAAATTGCAAATAGCATGTGACATATATGAAAAACTTGAGCGATTATAATAGTATCCTTTTTTAACAAAATTATTTTTATAAAAAAATTTTGAATATTGGACTTTGATGTAGAAGGATTATCAAAGAAGTTTTTATAAGATTTGTATTTTTGTTTTGGCATATGTCCCAAGTCTGCCTTGTCAAAAACACATCTTTGACTACCAAGAAATTTTTCAAAATTTCTTTTTCCATTCGTAAAGTTTTCAATAATATTTTCTAAATCAGTTTTCTTTTTCTTCAACTCAAAATTTTCATCTTTCAAATCAATATTTTCTTTTCTTAAAATATCAATTTCGTTTGTTAAAGAAGAATTTTTCTTTTTCAAAACAGTATACTTGATACCCAATTTTTCAAATTCCTCATATAAATCTTCTAAAACATTTTACAATTCTTCATATGAAGGATCTTCAATATTATCAAGATTTGTTACCTCAATATCATCTTTAGCCATAAGACAAAGATTTGCTGATTCTCCATTGCTTGCTTCACTATCTGAGTTACTTGAATCATCATCCCATATAGCTTTCATTGCTTTTTTGCCTTTGTTTCGATCTTTCTTTAGCAGAGGACAATCTGACTTGATATGACCAGGTTTATTGCATTTATAACAAATTAAAGTGTCATTTTTACCTGAATTTTTCTTGAAAAACTTTTTGAAAGATTTCTTTAGAGGAGTTTTATTTTTCTTTAAGAGCCTCTGAATTTTTCTTGTTATCATCGCAACTTTTTCATCATTGTCGTCATTTTCCTCATCTTCATCACTTTCACTTTCATGTGGAACAGCTTTAAGTGCCAAATTCTTCTTTGACTTTCCTTCTTCTTCTCCTCTTTTCAATGTGTACTCATGGGTGATAAGGGACCCGATGAGTTTATTCACTTCGAGCTTCTTGAGGTCTCTAACTTCAAGAATCGCTGTCACTTTTGATTCCCAACGTTTTGGTAGAGAGTTGAGAATTCTTCTTACTATCTCCACTTTGGAATAAATTTTGTCAAGAGCTGTCAAACTGTTTATGATGTTAGTAAAACGAGTGTACATACTATAAATAGATTCATCATCATTCATCTTAAACATTTCATATTCATGAGTAAGAATATAAATTTTTGATTCCTTGACTTGAGAAGTTCCTTCATAAGTAACTTCTAAATTATCCCAAATTTTCTTTGCTGTAGTATAAGTCATTACTCTATTAAATTCATTACCATTGAGAGCATTATATAATAAATTCATAACAGTTAAATTCAAAGTATAAAGTCTATCGTCTTCACGATCAAACTCTTCTTCTTCCTTTTTGACCTTTACTCCATCAACTACTTTTGTTGGAATATAAGGTCCATTTACAATGCATTTCCAGATTTCTCGACCTTGAGCCTAAAGGAATATTCTCATTCTAACTTTCCAGAATGAGTAATTGTCTCCGCAAAAGAGTGGAGGCCGACTGCTAGATTGACTTTCACTAAATGAAACTGCAATGTTAGTCATAAGATCTTAATTCAAAAGATAGTTAATCTTATAACAGAGCTCTAGCTCTGATACCAATTGCTGTCCAGATGACTAACACAAGAGGGAGGGTGAATTGAGTTGTATTAAAAAATTAACAATTATAAATCAAATATATAATATAAAATATAAACAAAATATGAAATAGTAATAAATATAAAGAGTAAAGGTAAGAGAGAAGCAAACTCAGTATGTTAACGAGGTTCGGCCCCATTGCCTACGTTCTCGCCTCAAGCTACCCTTTGAGGATCCCCAAATCCACTATTCAATCTCCTTTACGTGGAGATAGAAACCTATTATACTTTTGAGCAGCACCGCTCCAAAGAATCCGTGTAGAACACCCTTTACACTTCCAATCACCTCACACTTGGTGATTTAACTATTCCCCGTGTAGAACACCTTCTGCACTTCCAATCACCTCACACTTGGTGATTTAACTATTCTCCGTGTAGAATACCTTCTACACACCCAAGGGTTATACGCACCCTCTTACAAATACAAGAGTTGATAGTAGGTAGACTATCAAAGTACACTCCTCAATGAGTGAGATAAAAACAATACAGCGCAACCTATATCTCTCTCAACAAGAATAAGAATTAAGACTCAAAACTTTAGAAAAGAGAGAATGAGAGTTTTGAAGGAATGATGCAAAACTTAGTAATAGATGTGTAAACTCTTGTTATATGTTTTTCAAAACTCAAGTGAGCTATTTATAGGCAAATGAGTTTTCAATTTCAAATTTGAAAAGATTCCCATGTCAAAAATATCATCATTCACTTTTCAAAAATTTCAAATCTAATCTTTTTACTTTTTAAATATGACAAAAGGAGCACACTTTACTTTTCAAAAATTTCAAACATAATCTTTTACTTTTTGCATATGACAAAAGGAGCACACTTTACTTTTCAAATTTTTCAAATAAAGACATCTACCTTTTGCATAAGTCAAGAAAAGCATCCACCACTTTTGAAAATATTTAAATAAAACATGCACATGTGAAAGATGACAATCAATCATCTTTCAAACTTTTTAAATTTAATTTTCAAAATATTCATGCATATGTGGAAAATGTATTTTAATGCTTTATGATAAAATATTAATTTTGAGTCTTAATCCTAATTTTGAATTTTTAAGAGATTTACAACATTACTCTATGATTTTAATGTGAATTTGTTCCCTTCTTGCTCATGCTTGCTTCCTTGATGTGCTTGATTCTATTGTGTGGACAACTTGAGTTTGAGACTCCTTTATTCTTTAAATTCATTTGTTATCATCAAAATTTATGTGTAGATTTATACGAAACTTGAAATCTTGGGTTCAACAGAAAAGTCTATAATTCCTTAATTTTACGTTTCATATATGAAAAGAACTATTCACATTTCCATCTATTGAAAATAATTATATAAGTAATTACTTGGTTGAAAAAAATAATTTTTTAATAAAGAATTGAAAAATAATTTTTCAAAATTTGGTTGAAAGATGATTATTTAAGTATCAAATTAAATCATTAAAATACATATGGTTAGTATAATTACAAAATATGAAAATATATTTAAATATATTCTTATTAAAAAAATGAATATGAATATGATTCTTGAAAATTATTGAGGATTACGAAAATAAAATAATAAAATAAATAAAAATAATAAAAATAAAAAGATTTTATTATTATAAAGAATGTAATAGCTAATCCAATGTAGATTTCATGCTTTAATTGATTAGTTAAAAAAAATTGTATATTCTTTAAATTTTGAAGATGAAGATGGTCAATCTAATGCTAATATTCATAGAATTGATTAAAAAACAAAATTGATAGTGATAGGGAGAGAGAACGAATGAGAGATGAAAAAAAAAATAGTGCCATTTGTATCTAGCATTTTTCTATATTAAAAGAGTTAGGGGAGATTTGGATTGATAGCTCATCTCATCTCATCTTAATCTCATTAATATATTTTTTTTAAATTTTCATATAAAATATAAATCTTAATACAATTTTTTAAAATTTCAATACAGATTTTTTAAATTTTAATTTTTTTAAATTCTAAAATAATAATAATAATATGTTATAAAACTAAAAAGAAAACGATTACTATTGCAAGAGAAATATAAAAGAAACTCTCTAAAATTTTTTTCTCTCTATATTTTCTTATAAATTTCATAACAACTGAATCTTATATTTATAGGCGTTGAAATTACTATGCAAGTTACTGTGTAAGACTTAAAATAATGGTGGTGGGGTCATTCATAAAATAATTAAGGGGGCGGAGACTACTCCTAATAATTCATAACATAATAATAATATTTTATTTAATTTTTAAAATTCATCTCAATTCATTTCATCTCAACTACAAATTCAACCGAGGTCTTAATTTTACTGTGAAATAGAATTTGGAGAGATCCATTTCAAATCCAACAGCTACTACAGTCCACAGAATGGGACACTAATCAATAACCAGAGTTCGATGTTAGAGACAATTGCCTCATTGCTACTGAATGTGAAACTGAATCAATTTCTACCTTGCGACTGTGCTTTGCCACAGAGTTTGAGGTGGTGAAAATTTTTCCATGTAAAGAAAGCATTTCTTTGAGATTCACTGAACTCGTCGATTGCCTTTCTTTTTCTTAGCAAGGTTGAAATTTGTCAATACGAACAACAGTTGGGAAGTGATTGATGCATATTAAATTAAGTTGGGAACGACAGTTATAGTCGTGTGCTTTGAAAAAAAAAGTCATAAATAAGAGATTTCCAAAGCCCACTTTCTACGATATACACTTGCACCATTTGATCAAGCAACTAGACAGATGTTTTGTCTCGTTTATTTTTGTAGATGAGTTAAGAAGAAATGGTATATGTTGAAATAAAAAAAATATTATAAGAATAATTTTTTAATATTTATTCTTTTTCTAAATTTAAAAAAGTTAAATTATTTTTTTTATTATATAAAAATTAAAAAAAATTTAATGATGAAATGAGAGGAAAATAATTGTGAAAACAAAGAAGATCTTACTCATTACAATCTAATATAATATGGGCTCCTCTTTAGACAAGGCAGTATGTTACATAAAGATAAATGGATACCAATATGAAATTGACATATCAACATCTATACACCTTCACATACCATAACATTAGACTTACCCCCCCACCCCCTCCTCTTTGTGTGTGTTTGCCCGTTTGTCCAGTAAACTGAAACAATCGGTAGCATCGTAGTCCAAGTGTGTCCCAACCCATTAACCATCACTTCATCGAAAACTGACTCAGAATTTGCCGACTAGGCACCACCCACCATCCTGGGCGTCTTCCAGTGAGTTCCTGACGGGATATCTATCTCCCCTGATATTTTTACATTCTCAGTTTCTCTAACTCTTTGTCTCTCTTCCCCTTCACACGACTGCCAGAGGACTCAGTTGGACTCGGACCACCTCTCAGCCACTAGACTGGCATCGTAGTTGTTAGTGACTGCTATCTCGCTGAGATTAGGGTTTGGTTGAAAAGAATAGGGATTCAAATTAGGAAAAAATAGAAGCATGGATGGTTTAGGTGTGCGTCCAGCAACGTCCAACATGCATCGTCTGGCATTTGGCGTGCAACGTCAGGCAACTTTCTTCGGAGAGAGAGAGAGAGAGAGAGAGAGAAAAGGGTGAAACGAAAATGAATTCATGCTATCTTTTGGAATGCATCGTATGGGTGGCCTCATGTGGTTTTTACATGGCATTATTTTATTGATGTTTGTTATTTGTTATTTGAAGATAAATTGATTGGTACGGTTAGAGATTTTTGCATATAATATATCAATCAAGTCAATTTATGAATTTACTAATTTTTGTGCTAAAATATTTCTCCAAGAGATATAATAAGATCTATAAATGTTTTAAAAAAAACGCATAACAAATTTTTCTGATATTCTCTCTGTACCAGGCGAATTTTGACGAAAAATCCCGACCATATTTCGACCGTTTCTAGGCAGGGGTGAGTTGAAACTTTGACTCCGCTCACCTCTTCCCTATCCTTTACCCTTTTCGACCATTTCCTTTATGCTTTCTGTTCCTTCTTCGTCTGTTTTTCTATCGGTTTTCCTACCGGAGCTTTAGTTCACCGATCTTCTATCTACTGGCCCATTTTAACCCTCACACGCCACCCCGCAAGCCTCTACAACTGCTGATATACTAGTTAATGAAGGGACTTTGTGCTTCCAATGGACGTGTGTGTCGCACACACGTCAAGGTGGTTGGAAGCGGCTTTGTGGCCCATGCACCCCCCCCGGTGGTCTTTGCCGCACCTGGTCTTCTGATCCTTGCCGCCTGCACTCATTCTCCCTCGGCGCATGTTGTACACACATCATTGCTGTCATGGGTTGTCCGTCGGCGATCTGGTGGTCTTCAGCTTCGCTATGTTCCTGCTTCTCCTAACCGAAGACCAAGCAAAAGTGGAAGTGAAAGTCTCTCATAGTCTACCTAAACTAACATAATGTAGCACACACCTCACCGTTACAGTCTTGAACCGTCTTTTGACGGTTCCTCCCTTCTAGAGACTATGGGTTGGCACTATTCTATGGTGCCACTGTCCCTCTCTCGGAAGTTATTCTTTTAACTTCTTTTTTCATGCAGCATTTTGTGTTAGTTTTTTGGAAAGACTGTATGAGACTCCCACTCTACTAGAATTAATATGCTAGTTTATCTATGCATATCTACTAAACTTGCTGAGAAAAAAAAAAGATATGTAAATGTTGTCATTCATTACTATTACAATATGAGCAATGAGCAATGATAACAACAATAATGTAATGCGCTCGGACTCGTCCAATCTACACACGTACGATCTTCACCCACTCAATAAGGCAAAACCAAATGCAGAATAAGCACCAATCCCACAAGTACAAAATCATCATACTCGACCATTTTCTCGTTGGAAAAATCTTGTTGCAAGTAATTTTGCGCAACAATACACGTACCCTTATGATATAATTGGTTAGATTGATTTACAAATTGAAGGCAACCAATAAGAATGCATTGGTGCACCGAATTACTTATATGTAACATTACTCTCTGTCGTTTCTTATATTAAAACAATAGGATAATTGCATTTAGAACATCAAATTGACCTACTATGACCTTGTTTTTCTTACAAGTAAACTTGGCAACTTATTTACAAGACGGAAATAACAAAGGGGCCAGGGTTGGGACGGTAGGTGGGTGTTCGTTGGATGATAGTGCCTTAATAGTAGAGAAGAAGGGGATTCCATAAATTCAGGATAAGTATGAGCAAGAAAGAGAGATGAATTATGGTGGCCATTGAGGCATGCCAAGACCCAAAGTCATGATAAAGAAAAAGATATATTTATAATTATAAATTGTACAATCGTCTCATATTCACTTTAAAAATAAATAAATAAAATATAGAATCTACAAGAAAAACTTAATTTTTTAATAGTGTTATGAAGCAATTATGGAGGGGGGCAATAAATGACCCCCTCTCACAAATGTTCACGCGATTCCTCCCCTACTATTATTGGATTTTATGAATTTGTATAGTAATTTGTATAATAATTTATGCTTATAAATACGAATGTTTTCTTTTAGTTTTGTACAACGAAGCAAAAGAAAGAAGAAAAGAAAAGAATGAAAGAAAGAGGAGATAAAGAATGAAAGAAAGAAAACAAGGAAGAGGGAGAATTCAATCATTGAAAAATAAAAAATTTCAAATATTTTTTTTTATAATAATAATTTTTATTCTAATTTTATAATAAATAGCATATTTTACTTGTTTTTAAAATAATTATATGATGTTTATGTAGCTCTCAATTATTAGTAGAATTACACGACAAATTGAGAATGAGTGTGTGGAGATTGTTGAAAGAAGTTTGGTGAGTCATCTCCCAGCAAGTTGTGAGAATGGACTGAGTTGGCTTCCAATAAGAGAGGCATCTTCCGCCTCCTCTTTGAATGATGGGGGCATGGCAGGCCAAACAAAAGCAGGTCTTTCATTAGGCACTGGTGGCAGAGGCGCTTCCCCTATGACTACCTGCAAAACTGTTTTCATGGAGGGTCTGTGATGTGGATTTGGATGGCAACAAGCCAAACCCAATATAAGCATCCGCTTCATTCCTTCCTCCTCAAATTTCCCGTCCAATCTGGGATCAACTGCATCAAGAATCCCTCCTCTCCTATGAAGTTCCCATAACCAATACACGATGCCATTGTTGTAATCGTTCTGCTCACTCTGTTTTCCAGGCTTTCTTCCACAGACAACTTCTAGAACAAGAACACCAAATGCATAGATATCTGTTTCAACAGTTGCTCTACCCTCAAGAAAAGTTTCTGGAGCCATATAACCCGGCGTTCCTGCGATTTCTTTTGTTGTGTGGTGAGTATTCCCGCTTTGTTGAACGGTTCGGGCGAGTCCGAAATCTCCCAGCCTTGCATTGAAGTCCGAGTCCAACATTATGTTGCTGGGTTTAATGTCGCGATGCAGCACCCTCTTTGCACATCCATTATGAAGATAATCCAGCGCTTGAGCTACTCCATGTATTATGATGTGCCTCTTCTCCCAACTGAGATTTTGTTCCTCCATGCTTAAATTCTCATCGCCATAGATGAACTTGTCCAGGCTACCATTTGGCATGAACTCGTACACAAGGAGAAGCTCACGCCTTTCATAGCACCATCCAATCAATTTCACAAGATTTTTGTGATGGAGGCTACCGATTGTTGTGACTTCTGCTACAAATTCTTGCTTACCTTGCCTTGAATCCTTCGATACTCTCTTGACCGCAACCTCAAGCTTATTTGCCATGAATCCTTTGTACACTGTTCCAAAACCTCCTTTTCCGAGCTTGTTTCTCGGGTTGAAGTTGCCTGTTGCTTTTCTCAGATCTTTCAGTTTGAATTTTCGTGGAGCCACAGAGGACCCTTCGATCTGGTCTTCGATCCTTGGATATGCATCTTCTGGTCTTTCTCGGCGTTTTCTTTGCAAATACAAGTAAATTACCACAATCCCAAGCAAGAGCAGTACTGCCGGAACTGTGATCCAGATCCATAACCGGTCTGGATTTTCATCGCCGATATCTTCAACTGAGAATTCCCATGATCTTATGCAGTTCAGTTCAGTGTAAATACCTGTTGAAGCAGAGAACCCCACATAAACACGCTCGGGAAGATGGTCGGAGACATTAAGAGGCTGAGAAATTACAGGCATGAGCTCTCCCGTCGCATTACTGATGGAAACGACGGCGGTTTTGGTTTTGCCATCATACTCAACCCGTGCCCGTACATCAGAATTTGAAGAAAGATTGACTCCATAGCCCGTTAAAGATACTTGTTTGATGGAGTAGATGCTGTTGACATCCAACCCAACGTGGTTTTCATCGACATCTTCTGGATAGCTCTTTCTGGTGTCAAATTCAATGGCGACAACACCAGCTTGAGATGATCCATTTGTAGCCGCGTTTACGATCCCAAGCCATTGAGCTTGGCTTGCCTCCGGAAGAGTGGTATCTGCAGTTAATATAAAGGCCAAGCCTTCGCCGCCCGGAGACGTTACTGGATTTATTCTGAGCACAAACGTGGTGTTGAAAGATGCCGTCACACCTTTGCTCTTGCTCCACAATCTGAATGGCTTCTTGTAAAAGACACGTCCAGAAAAATTTGCGAGATTCGCTCCAATAACATCAGGTGTAACTTGGATAGAATCAAAGAAAAGACGTGAATGATTGCTCAGAATGAGTTCATTGTCGGTTTCAACAGGAAAGCTTGGAAAACTAAAGCACCCAACTTGTGTAAGAGCTCCACACAGGAGGATTAATGCTAGAAAAAGGGACTCTACTACCTGAGAAAACTGGTTTCTACCCATATATGATAAATCAGTACAGAATGAATGCTCTTAGCTCTCGACAGATCGGTTAATGTGGTTTTGCAATTTCTGCCAAGGTTGGACACGTACGTATGGATTGATCAGAGAAACGAAAGCAAAGTCTTATATTTTATGGAAGACATTCTAAACAGAACTTTCCCAGTAAATTCTGCAATTTGAATATAATATTTCCATTCAACGGCGGCTTATCCGAAGCAGTCAATCGCTGGTGCTTTTGTACGTGGGGTTTTTTTTTTTTTTTTTTTACGCGGGTAGCATGCAGTATATATAATTTTTTTTTACATTAATGTTCAATAAATAGCTTCATCTTTGATATAGTCGATTAAAAATAATCAATCTTCATCGTTGATATAACCTTTTTTTTTGGATAAAATAGAAAAAGTTCAAGAAGAACAAGTCTTGATACTTTTTTTTTTTTTTAGTTGTTATTTTCCTCTCAACATATGTACTAGGCTAGTGTTATTATATAGAATAATGTTAGGATACATTCAATATTTATAGCACATATTCACATGAATAGTATTATTCAAGAAGAACAAGTCTTGATACTTTTTTTTTTATTTGTTATTTTCCTCTACGTAAATCAATAGTTCAAACTGCACTCAAAGGTAGGGCATTTCCCATTTTTATAGGAACTTCTGTACCAGAAATAATGGTAACCCGAAATGGCTGGGGAGAGGAAAGGTTCTTTTTGGGTTATTTTTCAAGTGTGCGACTAAATACTCCTACCTATTATCTGGATATACCAAGAAAGGGAAAATATTATTTAAATTAAAAGGCAAAAAGATTATGAGATCGATGAGATTGATATTCAAATATTTGTTCGAATTGTATAATCGTCAATTACTGACATATCGATTGCTTGTTGAACCCTGTGAATTGCGTGAAAGTAAGATCTTCTCTCCATCGGAACAATAGAATAATGTGGGCTAGTGTTATTATATAGAATAATGTTAGGGAGCATCAAACACTTATAGCATCCAATATTTTCTTGATTATATATAACTGCATAGTATGTATTATTCTGTTTAGAATTTTACATATAAAAACAACTAAAAAGACAGTAATTAGCCAGATTACGTAGAAATTTTGTGATTGGTCATATATATATATATATATAGGTGATCATGTCTGGTCTGACGGAATCAACTTATAGGAAACATATATCAAAGGGACAGAAAATTTAATTCTAATGAAATAATTCTAATTTGAAGGGGGAATTAAGGTATAAAAAGAGCAAAGTTTTGGAGAGGGACAAAAATAAATTTTACATAATTTAACTATATGATAAAAAAACACTAAAAAATTAATTTTTAAGAAATATGAAAATTTATCCTAAAGACTCCGGCCGGATGCCTCAACTAGACAATTATCTCTGATTAAAAAATATTGTTTTATATATACATGATTAAATCGCGGCCTATCATTCATGACTGCATGTTGATTAATATTATCCAATATGCATCTAGATTAATGGGGGAATGGAGATATCAATTACGACTCAATGCTTGCAACTTGCAAGTTTGCCGCGCGCCATCAATCAAGAACTAACAAACAGCTAGCAGTGGCATGGTATGTACGTAATCTAATTCCAACCCATTTGGGAGTCAATTGAAGACCAATGTGATGTTAGAAATAGTCTTGGATCATATATCCATTTGTAAATTATGGTTTCCAGTAATAATATATATCATGATCACTTGCCCAGATCAGTGGTTATAAACATTTTCACAGATCCTCTAATTTTATTTTATTTTTGTCCATTCTGTATGAGATAATTACCATAATTATTCTTATTTTTTAGTTTAGCGTAAAAGGCAAAAAGGCTTTATTGATATACCTTTATTCGCTAGCTGTCACCAATAAGGGTGTGCGTAACCAATTTGATTTGATCCGATTTTAGACAAATTTTAGTTTTGTATTTTCAATTATCTATCTAAACTGATATTTTTGATTTCATTAATTTTGGTCTGATTATCTTTATCAATAGAATATCGAATCTATTATTTATTTTTATTCTCATCGTATAAAATATCACATAAAAATTAAATGAGAATATAATGCATGTAATATAATGCATGTATAACATGATTAATACTCATTTTGAAATCATATGTTTTGCATCCGATATTATATATACGTATATAAACAATATAACGCGGTTTGGAACCATTACATTGGTTGCAGTTGACAAATGAAAATAAATGTAACAATTGCTGAGGACGAGATTCGAAATGGGTTTAAGATTGTTGGGAGCACATCGAAAGTCGTCGGGGCTCACCGTTGTAAAAGTGGGATCGCCGACTCCCTTCGGTCCCGATGGGTTGGGCGGTGTCGACCACCGCCAATAAACGACGACGAGCTGGATGAGACCGAATTTACTATAAAAATTTATTTTAATTTTAATTTTAATTTTAATTTTTTTAATTATTTTTTTTAATTTTATTATTTACTTGTATTTTTTATTGTATTTTTTAAATTTTATTATTTTTATTGTATTTTTTTATTGTATTTTTTAAATTTTATTATTTTTATTGTATTTTTTATTATACTTTTTATTATATTTTTATAAAAAATTAAAACAGACTATAAAAATAATAGAATGCAGCCCGACCCCACCCAGAACACCCTTATAATAAAGGTAACAGTTGCACATACCATATATATTGTTTGTTAAACGTTCAACATCAACGGCGACACGTGATGCAACTAAAAAGAAAGCGAGAATTATAATTATATTGGGCGATTTAATACCATTACACTACCAGAGTTTCCACTCCACATATTTCAACGTGCGTCCAGCTAAAGTTTCATTCATTCCTATTTTATAATAAATTAATAACACATAAATAAGGCTCGCTCGCTCTACCTGCACGCTCCCACTTCAGTACTTGCCTCACAGTAAGTTGAGGCCAGAAAGCCAACGCATCTTCCAAGTTTCAATTTCCCCTCAAATTGATATTAAAAAAAAAAAAAAAAGAGTAAGAACCATCCATGCATGGATTAATTTCTATGTATTTGGAATCCGTAGTCCGTAGTCCGTACGCACTGCAAAAAAAAAAAATAGATATATATATATATAGGTAATTAATTATAATCAAAAGAATTGTTTTTATTACAGATAGTCTATTTTTATTATAATTAATTATTTTGATTATAATTAATTAATTATATATACCTATTTTTTTTTTGTATTAAGGTAATTAGATCACAACGGTAATGGATAAAACCGTCCATTCCACCCTTGAGGTTAATTGCATGTAGCCTAGCTTGTAGGTGATGTTACGGTTTTTGGTAGGGGTGGCAATTTCTTACACGACCCGTTAACCCAACACGAACACGACACGATAATAGCGGGTTAGGGTTTAGTCTTAACGGGTTTAGGGTCAAAACGGGTTGACCCGTTATGACACGATTGCTTAATGGGTTGATAGCGGGTTGACCTGCTTTAACCCGTTATGACACGTTATGACACGCTAAGAAAGTTAAAATTACAATTATATTCTTATACTTAAAAGTAAGATTGTTAGAATTTTAATTTTGATATTTTATTGTTTAGAATGTAATTTAGACTTATAATTAGTGTTATTAGTTTTATAGATTTGTGATTTTAATATTTATATAAAATTATACTAAATTTAATTAAGTCAAACGGGTTAATTTTGGACATATTCAACTCATTTATATAAACAGGTTAAAACGAATCATATTATGTCGTATTAATATATTTTGTAATATTTACTAACGGGTCATAACGGGTTGACACGATACGACACGTTATGTTAACGGGTCGGGTTAGGGTTTGAGATTTTGACACGATAAGCTTAACGGGTCGGGTTAGGGTTGACCTATATAGTATAATATATATGTCTTGACACGACACGAACACGACCCGTTAACACGATTTGACACCCCTAATTTTTGGTTTAATGATCGACTCAAACTCACATGATATTTCATTGGTGGATAAAATGGCATGCATGCTCCAAGCAATTAAGGATCACCCACTTATAACTCTTATACCAAGTGTAATACAAATAAATGAAGTACTGGACTCTAAAATTAAAAAAAAAAAAAATACCAGTCAGAAAACAGAAATTAGCAAAAAAAAAAAAAAAAACTCTTGGAAACAAGCTAATTTCTGAACTAATTTGGGGGTTTAGGGTTTAGGCATGTTTTCTTGTTGTGGAATGGAACAAAGCGGCCAAAGCCTCAGTAGTACTGTAGCGATAAAATTATGGATGAGGATGTCACATATTTTAATTATATTGTATGCATGCAGGCCTTAATTAAGCTTAATTATGTAAAACTTTAACTACTTCGATGACATGACTTCTTTCATAAATTAATTAATTAAAAGACAAAGCTAGCTTCACACAATCACACCTCCAACTAGCTAGGTAGGTCATGAGAATCAAAGATAAACAAAATGAATAATGCTAATTGCTAGGTAGAAGTCTCCACAATATACAAATATTCTTGTGCAAGCCGTTTGCAATAATGTAGAAAAAAAGTAACTTTTTCACACTTTTTGATTTTTATGGTGACATTCATTTTTTTTTTAATAATAAAAAATAGTGTCATATCCTGAAGAAGACCGGTGACTTTGGCTGCTTAAACATAGGAGGGTAGAAAGGGATATTTGTGGTTCATCAAAGCGGCAATGGTGATAATAACCGGTTGAGTTGGGCCAGAATAAATCGCTACCCTTGTCCCCACCATCCGAGCAACTTGCTAGGCCTAGGGTTACACTCATACTAATGGGCTAGGATCTCATCCCCTTTTACTGGCCCAGAATGGTAACTTGTTGTAATTGGGCTGGCAAAAAATACATTAGCACATATATTCGTGAAAATATTTAAATTATATTTAAATGTTGAGATAACTTAAATGACCTATGAATAGTAATGAAAAAATATGGTAAATAATTTATGAATGCTAGTAAAAGGAAGTGAAGTACCAAACAGCCTTAACAGACATTTATATATGAAAAAATCTACAGATAAGCTCACACACCACACATTATATATATATTTTTTAATTTTTAATTTTTTTTTCTTTCATAAAATATTTAATATATAAATAATAAATAGATAATTAAATTAATTTACAAAGAATAAATTCTTAAAAATTTGTAAAAAATAAAAAAAATTATATGATATGTAGTGTGTAGGCTTATGTGTAGCATTTCTCCTTATATATATAATATATATATATATATATAATTGAAGACAATAGACCTCTTGTTTTGGTTTACCTCATTTATTATCGTTTAATGAAAACTAGTCTTAACCCTAAAGTTAAGATAAAATATGCAAGAGACCATACCCTTCTGATGCAGAGTTCTACTTCTAGTGCTCACATCAGAATACCCAAAATGATATACTGGAGAGATATTTCTCTCCCAGATGAGTGGATCCTTTAAAAGGAACTACCACCTGTAAAGATCGTATCTCAGGATAAAGATCTCGACTTGATTTAGCAGTACCTTAACGACACTGTAAAAATTTTATTTGATGGACCATTCTTAACCAATGAAAGAAGGCATTCTTTCGTCGGCTTTAGATCGTTTTGTTTTTCGGATCCAAAAATTAGTAGAGATGCAAATCTCAAAACATTTTTGGTGGATTCTGCCAAAATAACAAATCTTACTTGTTCGGTGTTTATTCAGGAAATTCCCAAGGGAAAATCCTCTGATTTAAAGTTGAAAGGTGTTTCTTCTAATTCACAAGTTACTTCAACTTATTACACGACCAAGGATAACATTCCATCATCCAAGGGAAAAGCTAAAAAAGAAGAAATTGAGGTGGAAGATGATTCTTCTACATTACCGACACCCATGTCGCCGACAGTTTCGAATTTAGCTATGAACACGCCACCATTACACGCACAATTAATGATGATGTGTGACCTGTTTTTGTTTGACCCGTTTCTTTTCAGTTTTTTGCCTATTTCGCTTTAAAATGGTTTCCTTGAAAATCATTATGATTTAAAAAATTATTCTTTAAATGTTTTAAAGACCAATTTTACAAAAGCTGAAGACAAAACTATTGTAAAATGCAGTCATCCCCCACTTGAAACCATTTTAATTTCAGTATAGGGAGTTGAGGTTAAAGTTTCACCTGTTAAAATTCTAGCTGCCGAAGATTCTAATTTTTCTCAGATTCCCTTAGAAACAAGAAAGATCATTGAACAAAAATATTTTGTCAACACTGCCCTCCATATAATAAGTCAACAATTGGACCGTATTGAGGACAAAATTGAAAAACCCATTTCTGAAAAAACTTCAGCTAGTTTTTGAAAACCTCTTGAAAAACGTTTGATTATTTTACCAGAAAATAGGCAAAAAACTGATAATGCCAGTATTTTGGATAAAATTGATCAAATGGTAGCCCAAATTAAGCTAGAAAAATCATCCACTAATATTCTTGACAAAAGTGGCCAAGGGGTTGATTCTGATTTATGAATCTTCGATAGATGATTCTGTCATTAATGATGATTTTAAAGAGTTTTCATTGGAGAAACCTAAAATAGCCAGGCTTACTTCTACCAGACCTACAGATTTTATGAAGAACTGGTTCACTCGGCCTACTCCACCAGATTTACAAATTGAAGAACGAATGTTTCATAATCAGTTTTCAATTAGTGTTGACAGGATATATGAGTGGAATATTGATAGATAATCTGAACAAGAAGTCCTCAATACTCTGCAAAAAATGTCCATGGTCGCCGATGCTTATGTTAATAATAATATCTTGCAACCAGATATTGTCAAGATGCTAGTATCTGGTTTTATAGGCATGCTTCATTCTTAGTGGGACAAATCACTGAAGAAGCGAGATAAATGATTCAATTTGCTGTTAAGCAAAATGATGATGGAACCTATGTTTTTGATACTACTATAAGACGAGAAATTTCTGATGGCGTTGATACTTTGATTTATACGATTATTAAACATTTTATTGGAACTCCTTCCAATATTACTAATCGTGTTTCTGATTATTTAAATAATTTAAGATGTCCAAACATGTCAGATTATAATTGGTATGAAAGTGTTTTCATGTCTCGTGTTTTACAACGAAATGATTCTGATAAGCCTTATTGGAAAGAGAAATTTATTGATGATCTTCCTCATTTGTTTGCTTTAAAGATTAAGGACTCACTACTTGATTCTACCAGCAAACTTAATTACGATAATTACACCTATGGGGATATTACTAGCGCAATAAAGAAACTCGGAATTAGTATGTACAATGATCAAAAACTTATCAATTAACAGATGAAAGATAGAAAGAGAGCCAAATATGTGATGGGAAATTTCTGTCAACATTTTGGCCTTTCTCCTATCGCCCTATCTTGAGAAAAGAGAAAGCATTTTAAAAAAAATTTTCAAAAAACCTCATGGAAAAAACAGGAGAAAAACCCGTGATGAAATTTACAAAAAACATTTTTCATAAAAAAATTTTGCATAAAAAATCTCTGAAAAACCCCTCTAAAGGGACATGTTTTAACTACGGCAAAAAAGGATACTATGCAAATAAATGTCCTAATCCAAAAAAGCCCAGTAAATTAAAAAATAAGCTTAATGTCCTAAATATTGGTGAAGATGACCAGCAAGAACTGTTTCATCTCCTGGAAAACAGTACTTCATCTTCTGACCAAGATGAACTCAGCTCTAATGATTCAGAATATAACTCAGAAGTTGAACCATTTAATTCAGCAATGATTAAGCTTGGCTGCAATTGCAGTGGTTCTTGTTGCAACTCCAGAGTTAAAATAATTAATGTTTTAACTAAAAAGGAAGAACAAGAGAACCTCCTTTTAACTTTGATTTCTGAAGTTGAGAATATTGAACTAAAAGAGAAATATCTCAATCAGTTCAAGAAGACTATGACTCGTAGAGAGCCTTCAACTTCTCAAGACAAAATCAGTTTTCAAGAAACATTAAGACGTTTCAATAAGAAACCGAAAAATGTTTTAACAAATGATTTACAGTATGAAATTTCTTTAATCAAGAATGAGATTGTTCAACTCAAGACTGAGATTAACTCCCTCAAACTTGAAAATTCATGTTTTAAACAAGATTTGATTTCTTTTAAAATTGAACAACATTTTGATCAAGTATGTCCTTTCGATAATGAGGAAACAAAAGTCCCAAACCATGGGGAATCCTTTGAACCTCCCAAGGCCATTTGTTTGCTTAAACAACCTATGCCTGCCAAATGGTATTCTAAGGTTGAAATTGTTGTTTGCCATGAATTCTTTTTTTCTGTTATTGCTTTAATTTATTCGGGCTCGGATCTTAATTACATCCGTGAAAGCTTAGTTCCTACTAAGTACTTCGAAAAATCCTCTAAGAAACTCTCAGCAGCAAATGGCTCCAAGATGAAAATCAATTACGAGCTCAATAATACCCATATTTGTCAAGATAATATTTGTTTTAGAATTCCGTCTATTTTGGTTAAAAATATGACTTGGAATGTTATTTTAGGCATGTCTTTCATTAATTCCATTTGTCCCTTTCTGACTGAAAAAAATGGGATTACTATTGATCCCTTCGAACAAAAAGTAAAGTTTAAGTTTGCTTCCAAATTTGACGCCGATACGTCAAAAAGGAAAATATATTTAATTTCTACAAAAGCTAATCATTTGAATTTTCTCCAACAGGAAGTGAAATTTAAAAAGATTTCTAAACATTTATCTGATCCATTACTCTAATAAAAAATCGATGATTTTCATAAAAAATTGTTTTTTAATATTTGCTCCGACCTTCCAAATGCTTTTTGGAATCGGAAGAAACATGAGGTTTCTTTACCTTATGTTAAAAGTGTTTGTGAAAAAAATATTCCAACAAAAACTCGACCTATTCAAATGATTAGTGAGACTTTAGAATTTTGCAAAAGAGAAATTGTTGATCTTCCAGAAAAGTCTTATCATGCATAATAAGTCATTATGATTATGTGTTGCATTCTATATTCAGAAAAATGCTGAGATAGAGCGTGAGACACCCCGTCTAGTCATAAATTACAAACATTTGAACAAAGTGTTGGAATGGATTAGATACCCTATTTCTAACAAAAAATGACTTAGTTCATAGGCTTAGTAATGCAGTCATTTTTTCTAAATTTGACCTTAAATCTGGATTTTGGCAAATCCAAATTAAGGAACTTGATCGATACAAGACTGCTTTTAATACTCCTTTTGGTCACTATGAGTGGAATGTGATGCCATTTGAGCTCAAAAATGCTCCTAGTGAATTTCAAAACATCATGAATGATATTTTCAATAGTTTCACTCATTTTACTATTGTTTATATTGATGATGTTCTAATATTTTCAAAATCCATTGATGATCACTGGAAACATTTGTCGACTTTTCTTGATATCATTCGACATAATGGTCTGGTGGTTTCTATTAAAAAGATTAAATTATTCCAAACCAAGATTAGATTCCTTGGTTATGATATTTCTGAAGGAAAAATCAAGCCAATTCAAAGAGCTATTGAATTTGCTGATAAATTCCCTGATACCATTATTGATAAAACTCAGCTTCAAAGATTTCTTGATTCGCTGAATTATATTCCAGATTTTTACAAGGACATGAAAAAACAGTGTCGTTCTCTCTTTGAGAGACTTCAACTCAATCCTCCTCTGTGGACCGATATCCACACCAATTTAATTAGGCAAATCAAGACATATTTCAAAACTCTTCTATGCCTTGGAATACGTAATTCTAATTCTTTTAAAATTGTCGAAACCGATGACTCTGACATTGGTTATGGTAGCATTCTGAAACAAATTATTTCGCCAAGTTCTTCTGAACAAATTATTTGCTATATATATAGATATATAAGGGGTGGAGGTTTTCAAATTCAGATTTTCTATCTGGAACAAGAGCATTTGCCATCAAACAATGGTCTTGGTAATATGAATGTAATAAATTAACTAGGTTTGTGAAGAATATTTAGACTTGCAATACTATTTATAGAATACTTTAAGAAAAAGAAAAGGATTGTAATGCGAGAGGCTAGGTTCTCCCTAATTGGCTGCAACATCGATCGATTTGATCGAGAATATTGGACCAAATTCCCATTATACTTAACAATTTTGCAAACTTATTGACGTTGTAAATTGTAATATTTTTTGGTAATTAATAATCCAAATATAAATTAATCATCACTACTATAAAATTATGTGGTTCTACTACTAGGCCATATGCATTGTGAGGATATGACAAGATTATTAGATTCCTGGAGTCCAACCAGACTGTCATCAAAGCTCAGCACAAAACAGACAACTCGAAAAGCAGCTTGTGACAGTGAATCATATGCTGGATAAAAATACTAGATGGTCAGATATTGACATGGTGCAAATTCTCTTCAATCCAAATGTTGCTGAGAAAATTCTAAGAAGTCCTGTCTGTCTCAGGGATCAATCTGATAAATTGATTTGGGGAGAGGATAGAAGTGGCATGTTTATAGTGAAATCAGCATATAGATGGCTCGGGTTGAATATGCATCAGTCAAGAGGGGAGTCTTCTGAGTCTCAAACTCACCAAAACCTGTGGAAACCAATATGGGGCTTAAAAGTGCAGAACATAATTTGTATATTTGCGTGGCACACTTGTTTGGACTGTTTACCAATTGAGTAGAACATGAAGAAGAAAATATTGAATAATAGTAAAGGTTGCTGTTTGTGTGATGCAGCAACTGAAGATTTGCCACGTGTTTGAAGGTTGGGAGGTTTGAAGGGCCCTGGAGGTGTTCTTTACTAGAGAATCCAGTCTATATATGATTTCGAAGGAACAATAAGTTGCACAAGAATAACATACTGGATGGCAGGACACTGATTGAACATGCTTTAGCCATGTACAGAATGTACTGAGAGGTGAGGACTCAACCTGATCATCCTTGAAAAGATTTTGTGGCTAGCAGGCTCCACTAGAGGGTTTCTTCAAGTTGAATGTAGATATGGGACCCCATTTTCACGTCTTCACAAGGCTGGTATTGGGGTTATATTGCGTAATTCCCAGGGGAAAGTACTGATGACAGCAACCAAAGGGAAATGGGAAGTTGAACAACCAAAGCTCATTGAATTGATGGCAGCGCTTAGAGGACTTCAGTTGGTTCTGCATATGGGCATCACACATCTGATACTGGAAACCGATTATTTTCTAGTGGTAAAAGAATTGACTGAAGGAAGTTTGGACCAATCTCCTTGAGGTGCTTTAATATACGAGATTTGGTTATCGTTGGCTTACTTTAGTGATGTACAATTTTCCCATTTAAACAGGTTAGGGAATCAGGCTGCTCATGGTCTAGCTAGACATGCTTGAAAAGTTGATCAGTCCATTAAGATCTGGTGTGTTGGTTTTCTAGATTTTATACTTCAAGTCATTTGGCTTGATAATCGTATGTAACTATGGTTTATTCATTGAATGGAGTCTGCTTGTTATCAAAGAAAAACAAATCACATTTTAAATCCTTGCTTGAACTTTTCTAACATTGACTAGTCCTTGATGATGATCACCATCACTTATGGCGGCCGGTTTAACCAACTTAATTATAAATGACCGAACAAGTTTAATATATATTTAATTTCTCTTCTCTCTAGTTTCTGAGCAGTGGATTAAAGAAATTAGAAAGGAAAAGAAAAAGAGATGATGCTTTAGAATTTTGTAAAGAAAAAAGACATGCATGTGAAAGATTATATATAGATAATGATCAGAACTCAATGAAACTGCACGCATATATAAACCATATATATATAATATATAATATATATATATATGCATGTGGGCCAGAAAGGACGGCAAGATCGAATTTATCTTACAACATACGAGTAATTAAATGAATGTTTGCTGTGAGCCAAAAAGAAACAAACAGCTAATGGACAATGAAAGCACCACTTATTCTAATCATGCATACTTTAATGTTACCCTTTTGGCATTTGCAATGTCTGACTAAAATAGGCTAGCTCTTGGTATATTGCTCTCACACTAGATTTCGATCTGTCATGCGTACAAAACTCTCTAGACTACAAGAAAAGGGGGTTTCTGCGGTCAAAATCTTTCGCATAAAAATAAAAAATAAAAAAATAAAAAATTGGTCACAGAAAAAGGAATCTTTTAATTATAGCCACATTTTCGCTACCACGATTGATTGATGAAATAGCCACAAATGAGATTTTAATTCCTATAATAATTGGCATGAGATGCAGTAATTACGCGCGCATAATAATTTTGATGATCATGAGTCGACAATGGCGGCCGCCTTAAGCTAGTAGCGCCTAGCTAGCTATTACATCACGTATATTCTAAATTCTATATGATAAACCTATCACTATATATATATATATAGGCCATATTATAATTACGTACGTTCCGTACTAGACCGGAGAACGCGTACTGGACTTGAATATATATATATATATATATTGGCATGCTGCCCTTAGAATATCGATGATAACAAAACTTCAAATTATTCTCTCAAAGATCATCAGGCTCATCAGCGAATTGGAAATATATATATATATATATATAGTAAATGACGGCGCGCATTATATGTCGATATAAATAAACATGCGAGTTGCTCAAAACCTTAACGGCATGAAAATACATGTACAGGAAATGTAGATCAATCATCGATCGAGTCCATATGATATATATATATATATATAGATAGATATCGGCCTATTATACATTGATCAAGCTAAAATATTGTATATCCGCCTGGATTTCATGTAGACCATTGAATCCGAAGCCAATATTTGTTAGTTGTTACCAATGGTTTCCTCTGTCATCTTCGTTTTCGCTGACAATTAATATTAGCACTTAATTATGTTTTGATTTTAAAAGAAAGAAAAAGAATTACCAGAAACATTTTATACACATGATCAATATCTGACCAATCTATATATAGAAAGGACGATTTCACTAAACGGTCAAAATACCAAATGATAATTAAAAGTGTACTATCTCGAACCAGTCCAAGCTGGAGTCTCAAAGGATGATCCCCCACCCTTTTCCCAACCCCCCATCTTATAAAACTTCATATGATAATGAAACTTCATATGATCCTTACTGGAACCCACCCTGCATACACGCAATTAATAAGACAGCTTTTCAGCCCCATGAGACTCCATATAGGGCCACAACTGAATATTCAATTATCAAATGATCATCGTGGTTTTCATCATCATCATCCTAACAGGTTTCATGGATGTCATATGCTTGTGCAGTGCATGCATGACCAGCCTGTAAGATAGTCTTTCTCTCTACCGGCCGCGGATAATATTGCTTTAGCTCTAATATATATATATATCAAATTGCACAGGCGTAAAAGTAGTGTAAAAGAAGGTGGTCTTTATTTAAAGAGGAAAAGAGAACCTAGGAACCTAAAACCTATGATTCAGCCTTGTATTAACCGTCTTAAAACTAAAACAAAACAAAAAAAAGTTTTCATTTTTTATTTTTATTTTTTATCGGTTGGTTCAATACCCGTTTGGCATGAGGCCGTCTAGCCCCACGATCGAGATAGAAATTAATTACATATTGATCTGAGTGGGGGCAAGGTTGGACAGGATAACGAACTGTACTCGGGCCCTTTGGTCTTTGCATATACGCCACGAAGACAATGGCCTTGCGACCCCGCACGTCGGCAAGCCTACCCAACCAGAACATAGCTTGGTGAATCGAATGATCATCAAGAACAAGATATTAATACATATGCTTTATAGATACCTCCATGCCTAACTATGTGTATTATATATATATACACCATTGTTGAGAATCTGAATCTTAAATTCTTTTTATCAAGATTTATTTTTGATAGAGTACCAAAAAAAAATAAAAAAGTAAACACAATATAAGAATTTACGTAAAAAACTTTCAAACCAAGAAAAAAACTATCAGACCTAGAAAAGAAAATGTACTATATAAAAAATTGTTACAATCACACAATTTTTCTTTTCATTCTAATGACATTCACAAAAACTTGTCTCACTAGTAAAACTCTAACTTTCACCTCTTTTTATTTTACATATAAAAAAGACAATAGAAAAATTTTATTAGAGTAAAAAATTATTAGATAAGTTTCTGACTGGTATAATAAATTAAAGAGATTAGGCTCTCCTTTTATAGTTCATGGGTCTTATCCCTCTCCTATTTCTTTTCTATACGAGATTCAAAGAGCAAAAAATCCAACAACAATACATATATATTTAAACCATAAAAATTGAACACCGTTTTTTTAGCCATATGGAAGCTAGCTACCAGAGGGAACAGGGACAAATGAAGTGGTTAAGAGGATGTACGGACTCATTTATACGTACGTACCCCAAGATAAGCTCCAATTGTATTTGTGGTTCATGTATTTTCCTTCTTGACCAGACATCACGAACTTACAAATTTGGTTGATCAGTATATCATGATCCACATATCACTATAATATACAATTAATGCTAGTGTCCAAAACTAAGAAGCACGTTAATTAGCAATTAGCAAACATTTACTTCACGCGCGGGTGTGCGTGTGTGGATATGTGTGTGTGAGATGGTCAAAATTAACTGCTGCTTGTGCAGATCCTACTATAATGAAAGTGATTTCCACCTGACTGAGGTTTGGAAATCGCCTTGGGGGTAGGGTGCAGGACGTGTTTCACAACAATTTGCACTCGATCACCTGCAATCGAATGGTAAAGAAATTTGGTAGTTTGAGGGAATGCCTCTGCCTAAGTGAAAAATAGTATAATTTCTCCAGCCGAAATCTAAATTAGATAGTCATTAGGGGCGGACCCACGTTGGACCCCTCCAAATTCTCCAAAAATTTCATCTATTATATATAAGTATATATATTTACATATATAAAATATAAAATTATAAAAAAAATTAAACATTACCTCCCAAATTTTTATTAAAATTATTCTTCAAAATCTCAATATACATATAATTTTATTCTAACTTTTAACTTCATTAAAATTCAAATTTTAACTCATATAGTTTCATAATTACTTTTACAATCTCTAAAAAAAATAGTTATAAATTTATATAATTATCAAAATTGATTGATTATATTTACTTATATAATCTCACTTTAACTTAATTGTATGATTATGAGATATAATTCATTAAAAATCTAACAGCAGTATATCATTAGTTATTAAAAATTTCTTATATTTATTATTGATCTATAATTTTTTTTAAATAATAAAAATATATGAGCAAATCAAGAACAAATGATTCTTTTTTTTTTCAAACGTGGATAATTCAAAAAATAGTACGTTTAGAGAGTTTGATAACGATAATAGAATGTGATACTTCTATCACTAATGGGCGTTCTTTTAAAATTTACATATAACACATACTTTATTGATCGCCCCCCTTTCTCCAAATATAAGATTCTAATTTCGCTCCTGATAGTCATCATACTTGAATCTTAAAGATAAGACTTCTGGCTTCCTTGAATGATACGGAATAAGCATCCCAACCGTCTTTTGAAATCCAAGTTTAGGGATATAAGGGCTATCAATTTATCTTAAATGAGTGGATAGTCAAATTATCCCAAAAATACTTGAACGGTTAGCATTTCCATGCTAGGTCAGGCTCATATGGGATAGAGTCTTGGACTTACCAGCTTATCGGACTACATATAGCCCAGAGCCATCTATTATTATATAAAAACGGAGTCATATGGCTTGACATGACATTCTCCTTATAAAAAGTAGGCAATTCTTTACAATAATTAAAATAAAATAAAAAATAAAATATTAAAGTGTTATGTTTATAGAGGTTAATCATTCTAAAATTAATATTTCATTATGAATTATTAAAACTTTTCTTTTATTATATATAAAGATATAAATCGGTTTAAAACTCCAACATTTATATTATTTCATCAAATTAAATTACCACTAGATAAACTGTTTCAAATTTATCCACTATAAAATCATTTCTCTCCCTAAATCTCTTTCTTATACACAACATACACAACAATCCGAACATTACCTAGGTTATTGGCTCCTAATAATACTACACGGTCCTAGCTAAGAGAGGATTAAACCCCTAACAGGGAAAAGCACGGTCTCCTAATATGTGGATGAGATTTTGGCCATTGTCTCCATCGGGTCTCCATCCCGAACGAATCTGATCATTTTCATATTTAATTATTCAGAGGAATCAAACCACAAAAAAGAGAGAAAATTCTGCAAAAATAGAGACTTCATTAATTATCACATTGACTTCATTATACAATTAATAGTCGTTCTAAACTGGGAATTAGATCAAGAGATCAGCAAAATATATAAATATACTTTGTCAAAAAATTATTATCTAATTAAGAAAAGACTCATGTAGGACATGAAAGTCATTGTTGTGGGTCAAGGAGGCAGGCGCGCGCATGTACAGCTGCATGCTGCATATACAGGCCGGCCATGCCTGTGACCTGCATATTATATATGATCCGGCCGTCTGCTTGCTAGCCGGAGCCTAACATCGATCCATCAGTACTGCAATTGCAGCAGTGACTTTTACGCATTGGCACATACGTACAAATATTCGAGGAATGAAAGCAATTAAACAATGCCTAATCATGCATATATAAATTAAAAGCCAAAGGGCTATATATTTTCCACAAATTAATTAAACCCGAACAGACCCCAAACATTTAAAACTACCCAGCTTAGTACTCCTCGCTAGCTGGTCTTGAACCAAAACAAAGCAGCTATAAGCCTAATACCAAGAATCCTATCTCATGCAGGTTTATATTATAATTATATTTCTGGTCGCAACGCCAACCGATCAATAGGGTCAGTTTTTTTCAACGAAAAATCCACTAATATAATTGGTACAACAGAAGACATGATATATGACGAAGTAATAGATCAATATCAAGCCTAAAAATATACTTAGAGTGGCACTATTACGTGTACTTTTTCTCTTTTTAATTTTCTTTTTCCCCCCCTCGAGAAAAGGTACATGGACTTTCCTCAATGCATGTTGGGCGATCGAACCAAAAAACAACGGCAATTACATATCTTTGAATTTGTGATATTCAAAAAGAAAATAAATAAATAAATAAATAAAGAACTTTTAGCGGTCAAATCCCCAATGCCTACCCCATCACTACCTGTAGTGTTCCAACATATTGCGCTCCATGACAACCTTTGTTGACATTTACCGAGGGTGGCTTTAGGGCGGACAGTTAGACAACAGGTGGGGTTAAAAGTAAGAAGCTGTTAATGAAGCTATTACTTACTATCGATAACCATTCATGGAAAATTAAGAATTAAAAAAAAGAAAATTGAAAGGCATAAAACACCGCATTGTTCAAATTTGGATAATAGATTTTCTTAGCCCTTACTCCACTCCACATTATGATTATGAAGGGACGACAATCTCATATAGTGGTCAAACTTAATTGACGCTTAATTATTATATCAAATTGCGTCAGAAGCAATGCAGGTAGCTAGCTAGCTAGGGCAGGGCATTATTATTGTTATTATTATTATTATTATTCCTTAAACCAAACTGCGATAACATGATATATATATATATACATACATATAACATACGTATTCGATTGGGCTTTTGGTAATTAATTATGTCATTTGCCAAATTGGTCAACCTTAACCAAGGTTGATAATTAGACCAGATTATTTTGGTGCTTTTTAGTAGTTAGTGCCATACCTGCTGCATGCATGGGGTCTACATGCACTCGCTTTTCTGACGTCGTTGGGTCTGCTTATTGGAGCTGAACTTGCGATTGGTTATGCGCCGATTCATTAGATTAAAAAATCTTTATTTTCACTTAATACAACTAATTACTTTTCGAAGAAACTTCAAATGCCACAAACTAGTTATGATCCACTTTTATTAATTTCCGGTATTTACGCAATATTAATTCTCCAATATGGAATTACATGTGCTGAAACTTTGGAGCATTAGTCTTACGAAAAATCAAAACATCCATTAATTCTACGTAGAGGTCCTAACTCTGACAAATAAGGCATCTTTCAACTAAACATGAGGTGTACTCCGATTCAAAATTGGTGAGCAAATCATGAACGTCTCGCTAGCCAGCTGTTAGCAAGCAGCTTCTATATATGACAATTCCAAGTGGTCGGTCGTGAAGATAATGGATATATTGAAGATCAACTTAACATTAGCTAGCAATTAAAATAAAGCTGATTGATTTGACGAGTCTTAATAATACATCTTAGCTGATTAATTGATTAATTTCACGGAATTGTGTTTAAAGTTTTTAACTGATTTTGAGTAAACATAGATTCTAAATTAAAGGTACGTACTACAGTACCGTGGTCCTAAATATACTTTTCGTGCAAACTTGGAGGCATGAGAGCAGAGGAATTTAACGACGTCAAACAGCTGGAACCATATAATATATATATATATATATATATATATATATATATATAAGCAAGTCGAATATCATTGCTAGAGAGACTGAGAGAGAGAGGAAAAATTAACTGGTTTCATTCATTTTTTTCCCTAAAGTACCATTTTGTCCATGATTTGATCATTTCCTTAAATTGGGCAATGATTTGATCAGTTGTCTAAGTCTGTCTAATCTATTTACGATTATTATTATTATTATTATTATTATTACATATACACACAATTAGTAGAAAAAGAATATGTATAATTTGAAAGTTTTTACTACGTACACACATTATCTACGTCTCATAATATTATATTAATTGAGATGAATTAATATTTGATCATTTTACCCAGAATTATGGACGAAGTTTAATATTAAATGGACGTCAACCCAATATTAATCATATTGCAGTTCATACCCCACTCAACCTATATATGGACAAAGGGGAAACCAACTTTTTTGCCAACTGTCGGCCTCAAGGTGCTCTCTGTTTTCTTCTTAAAAATGGCTCCAGTTCATTTGTAGTTTTTACCCGTCCCATTAGAAAAAAGGAAGAAGAAGAGGAGATCATCATGAAAATATATATATAACCCAAAAATTCTACGAATTAATTCAAACTGGAACAAATTAAAGTGATTAATAAATATTGGAGCTAGCCCGGCCTACTTATTTTCTATGGGATTAATAGGATGATCCTTAATTTCATATATATACTTTCTATATATATATATATGATCTAAAGCCTACTGATGATTGTTCTATAATCATAAAACCTTTGAAATTAAACTTCTAACCTTCGACTACATTATTCAAAGAAACAAAATTCAATGTATATACTTATATATATAAGTATGATCATCATGATCATAATATATATATATATGATATTGCGCCAGGTAGCTGCTAGCTTATTAAAAGACATATAATTAGATGAGTTTATAAGAACCATTTCTTGGATCGAAAGAATGTTAAAAAGTAGTACTGAAGGAAATTATAAGTTCCCACGTACGTATAACGAATTATCCAGAAATTGACAAATTAATATAAATTAACTACTCGATCAGTCAAAAGAAGTACAGTAAGCATCTAAACTAGTGTCTACTGGGGAGGCCGCCACTCGAGATAATAATTAGATAAGTGGAAAGCATATCTGTGAACAGATGCAAGAAAATCTAGGAGGACACTAATAAGCTGCAAAATAAATAAATTCCCATTTACTTCTTTCTTAACTTGATATATATTAAAATCTAAAAGTACCAATATCCCTCACAAACAAAAGATCATCGAACTAATTAACGAAAAGATTTCAAAAGCAATTAATAATATTAATGTTCGTTATTTCATTAAAAACTATCAAACGCAAACGGATGTTAATGAAAGCAGTTGCACCAGTTGCGTAACATAACGTCAAACCTGAAGTACCTCCATTGTCATGTTTTTATGGCTTTCCACACGCAATAATCCTCCCAGGTTTTGCCTTCAGAGTACTACGTAGTACTTTGGCTTAATACAGATCATGATTATCAGCCATAACATTAATATTCCCGTTGTTTGTTTCGCCAAGCAAGCTGCTTATGGAACGCGCTTTCACCATTCCAAGCTTCATCCTTTTCTTCGTGACCATCAATGGTTTCTTTTCATCTTCATGACCGTCATCGTCTCCATCATTAATATCTGACACATGAGAATCTTTTGGTTTGTTTTCCTGTAACAACGAAGTCGATGAAGGTGCCGAAAGTGGCTGATCAGACTCATGATCATCTATTTTCAGAGCAGTAGTACTAGTATTATTCCCAGCCAAGGACCGGCTTCGAACGCTTGCCATGCTCCTTAGCCTGCCCTTTCCCAAGTGATGCTCACATAGAGAGTATCCGACAAGGGTCTGTTGGCAGCATCTCCATCCTCTCCCATTAACACGACTGCACCTCGATCCCTCCATAAGTGCACCACCTCTACCCCTCTTTTTTGCACTGGTATTATTCTCAGAAGCGGCCTCCTTTGTCTCCTTCTCTTGATCTCCTTCGTCGTATTGTTGTGCACATTTCTTGTTCATCTTCGTCTTCATCTTAGTCTTGATCATCTTCTTGTCTTTCTCCTTTATCGTGTCTTCGTTCGCTCTTCTTTCAAAGGTACTTCTTCTCTTCTTCGGTGGGAATGCTTTCTCTCCTTCACACCATCTTCCAGATGCTATAGTATTACAGCCAAACAAGCCCCAACAATATTACACTCATGAAATACCTTTTAACGGTACAAATTCTATGGCTAATTTGATTTAGTAAATACCCTTTACCTTGATGGGAAGTAGTTGATTGTGGAAGAACCCCAGTAACAGTTTCTGCACCCAGGATGCCTCCCCTCCTAAAAGCAAACCAGACCCAGGAGTTGCACAAACCACATACATAAAATTTACAGCCCAAGGAAGAACCAAACAAACCCCCCCCAAAAAAAAAGTGCAATATGGAGCAAGATGTATTGTAGCTGGGACCAGCAAACCCATGCTAACGTGCACCGCATGGGTATTTTAGCCAGCCGAGATAGAGATAAAAAAGAGCTAGCTAGATTAGATTAGATGGGAAGGTATGGTGGCTAGCCAAAGCTGATAACAAAACACCTTAAAACAGTATTTCCACTTACAGTATTTTCTTTTTCCTTTTTTTTCCCTAAAAAATTTCTTATGGGTAAAATCGAGTTATGGGTCTCCGTCTTTTCACCTTTTTTACTACAAGATTTCATGAAAGATGGGAAGAACATGGGTTAGCTTTTTCCGCTTCCTTTCTTACCTGATATCATTACCCTTCTCTCGCTCGCCCCTTCTCTCATCTTCCCCGAGCAATAACGCCTGCAAAATCACAACAAATATATAATCCACTCACACATGCTTGTCCCTAATGTGCCCCCCTCTATGTATATAAATCTGGCATCTGAAAAATTCATACACTTGCGGCCTCTTTAGGGCACATTGAACCAAAGTGCACCCCACAAACACACAAAAAACCAACAGCAGTAAAAATTAATGATACGAGATTGTTTAACTGACCCAGAAATCTTTCTTCTTATTCCTCTGATGTGTCCCACCAGCATCATCCGAGAAATCCAGGCCACTGCTTCCACCTCCGATCGGTGAGAGGAGTTGATTGGGTTGATCGGACGGCGGTTGATCAAAGTGGGCATCTCTATCGCCTTGTGGGGTGAGATTTCCAAGTGGGTATGAGGCTTTTGGGTGCGTGGCATCGTGGAGTTGGAGTTGCACCACAGGAGACCGGTTGAGGAGGGGATCTGAGAGAGGAACCGGAGAGAGCGACGAGAGAGGCAAAGGCACCGGCCTTTTACGGATCCTCATCGGTGCAAAGATAAGATTTTGATATCTCTATCTCTAACCAAGAGATTTTTTGGCTGGCTAAGAAAGAAAGACTACTCACGCACTCAGACCCAGAAGTGATCTTTCAGGTCAGATTTCACAGATGCGAAAGAGAGAAAGAGAGAAAGAGAGAGAAAGAAAGAGAGTGCAAGACCATATACTACTACTACAACCCCAAAGACCAAGAAAAATTTTGGTGCTTTTTAATAATCTGTGGTTATCTTTCTCTCTCTAACTTTTTTTTGTTGCACCAATTGCACCACAGAAAGGGGGAAGCATACGTTTCTAGAGAGAGAGAAAGAGAGATATAAGGGAGGAGCTTGCACGTGTGAAGGGTGGGGTTTTAGAGGCAGGATGGCACGTGTGAGGGGGACTGGGGTATAGGTGACTGGTTCAGTAGGTAGCAGGTGAGAGAGGGGGAAGAAGGAATCGGGACGAAGAAGGGGACAGGGTACGGACGAGGATGCCAGGGTGGAAGGTGGGGAAGGGAATACAAAATGATGGGGGCGTTGGGTAGTTTTATCGTTTCTACTTTTAAGAAGGGGTCCCATCCACCACTCTCCCCGCCCCCCTTCCAGCTTCTGGCTCTCTTTGTTACATCGATCCATATAAATATGAAAAATACATTAAACTATAAATAAATTATATTAAAATAAATTATAAATTAATATGATTTAATATAGTATATATAATATCAAACAATGCCTAGTGTTTATTCCAGAATGTTTGTTCCAGTGATAAAGATGGTTTTGCAGATCATTTCTTAACCCAATTTTTGGTCTGATCTATAGCTAATTGATCATGATCAACGGAAAAAGAACATCTCAAAATTGTTGGATGCTTTCAAGTAGAATAGAGATAAATATATTAAGTGGATTCCACAACAATATTTACTGATATTCTTGGGAATTTTTTAAATAAAATTAAATTGTAAGATTCATTAATCTATACAGTTTTTTCAAATTAAAAAAAAAAAGGATCATATATAGCTCCACATAATTACTTGTCATTTTAAAATATCACGCCTAAATAATGGATATTACATGATCGATCTATTCCATTTAAGAGGATCTGGAATTTAACCATCTTTACATGGTATAATATTAAAGAATTATAGAAGACTTATGTACAATTTTTTGTGTTTATGTGATAAATGGAATGGAGATTATTATACCAGTGAATGTCTTTGAAATACCTTGGTTTTTATGTTATGAGAAAATGGGAATATTTACTACTATTTTCCGGATTAAATAAAAGTGTATTCTAATGAAGGTTAGCATAAAAATTAAATTATTTAGGTCAATTGTAAGTCAAAAATCTTGAAAAATATTAATAAGGAGATCAGTAAGACTCCAACCGGCCCACACTGAAAATGATAAATTACTCGCACTAAAACAGGATTTGTTTTCGAGATACAAAAGGCCCAAGTTCAAAGTCCAACTACCTTATTTGGAGATTTATCTGAGCCCAATTTTATGGCCGGCCTCCATGACCATATATATCAACAACTATTAACGAGCTAGCCTTTCTATTTCGATGACAAGCTGTATTCGGCTTCTGGGCGGTTGCTATCAACATATTCATATTCCCAAATTGAAAAGGAACATAATGGGCAGAGCTTTTCCTAGGAATCGTTTAAATTTAAAGGTGAAATGAGATGAATTGAATTTATATAGATTTATTTTTTAATATAATTCTTATTTTGAGATTTAAAAAAATTATCTTAAAAATTTTTTTAAAAATTGTATTAAATTTTAAAAAAATTGTATTAAAAATTATATTTTATTTAAAAATATATATATATATATAACGATAAATTTAAAATAAGATAAACTCACTTATAAATACAAATGAGACCTTATTTTGCTGAAAAAACCGAAAAACAAAAAGAATTTCTGCAGCAATCTAATTTGAAATCCAACCGACGTAGAACTATATATAAAGGGGTGCTGGGTAGCTGTTGCAGCAGCCTCTCATATATAAACAGTAATTTTATTGTTGATATAAATAATAAAATTACTGTTTATATATGCCCAAATTTTTTCATATATATATATATATATATATATGGTGCAGGATTCTGTCGAGAACAGACATACTGCATTGCCAGAGTGTCACCAACAATTTGATTGATGGATTTCTAGCCAGGAGTAGTACTAATCAATCAGTCAATAAGGTATCGAGAATCTGATTATACTCCAGTGAGCGATCGAGGAGTTGTTTCTCGCCTTATTTGCTCAATCGCGCGTCCTCCGATCGATCACGTGTTCTGAGCCCTAACGAAGATGATAAAAAGCAGCAGCTTATGCCATTTGTTATCCTGCTCGTGTCGTTGGAAGAACTTAAGCAGGCATTATGTCTCAGAGACCCAGTTGTTCAAGACAAAATGACACTATTAAATGACTCTTATGTGGTACAATCTAAGTTTATTATGAGAGGCATGCGGTGCTGTTTATAAAATGCAATATCTATGTGTCTAATTCCCACGAGTTGTAGATGAAACTATTCGGTGATTATGCTGTTGTGAATAGACTTTTGAAGTACTCTTATTTTATGCCTCTTACATTCCTTCACAGTAGCCAAGGTTGCTTTAGTGTTTTTTGACCATATTTTTAAATTACATTGAATGCCTCTTAATATGATTTCAAATAGAAGGCTACTTTTACTCGTTCTTTTTTAAAATAGCTCTTCAGATTTTAAGAAGTTACTCTTTTATACTTCTTGTTATTATCGTACTACAATTACGATAAATATGTAAAATAATTATAAAAAAAAAGGTACGGGAGAAATAATATAAAAATTTATGTAATTTAATAGTATGTCTATGTCTATAAGAACAAGCGACAAAAATTTTACTATTATCTAAATTATGATTACATCATATATATTTATACTAATACGAACGTATTTAAAAAAATTTACAAAAATATTCTCGTACCGTACCGCAGGACATTACCTCCACACCCCCGACCTAATCAACATCCCAAATAAAATAAAACACGCAATGTTCCTAATCTTACGCTATATACATGTCAAATATGAAGCACATACTTCAACAATACTCCTCTGCTTATCACCCCTAAGCCCAAATTGAGTTAGTAAATAAATACTTAAAAGAATTTCTAAAGCAATTTTTTAGTTAATAAACCAAGGCTGTGGGCAGATTGATTAACCCTAGCTAAATAGTAGTATAACACCTCATTTCATACCTACCTAAACTGACTCCTTATGAGGTGATTTATGGCAGACCTCCTACCAAATTGTAGTTTTTTGTTCATGGTCTCACTGCTAATCAAGCTGTAGAAGAATTTTGAAGACAATAGAAGAAATTATGTCTACACTCAAGTTGAATTTGAATGCTGCACAAGAGAGAATGAAGCACCATGTTGACAAACACCAAATTGAGAGACAATTCCAAGTGAGGGATTGGGTTTTCTTTAAACTCCAACCAAATAGACAGTAGTCATTAGTGGCAAGAAAAAATTTCAAGTTGGCCCCTAAGTTTTATGGCCATTTCAAGTCCTTACAAAATATGACAAGTTGCATATAAGCTAGATTTATCCCTAGATTCAATAATACACCCAGTTTTTCATGTCTCTCGCCTAAAAAAGAAATTGGATCAGTTCATAGCTTCATAGTCAACTTTACCCTCACATCAAAGTGAGTTAATGACTGAACCAAAAACCAGTTTGCCAAGTAGAGTAAAGAAGGTCAATAACAAACCATTGTCAGAATTATTATTCAGTGGAAATGGGCAGCTGTTGAAGATGCAACTTGGGTGGCTTATTGGACGCTTAGAAACAAAATTCTCTACCTTGTGGACAAGGTTTCTTAAAGCGATGAGTATGTTATGAGCCTATAAAAGATGATTAAAAGTAATAATTATGGCCATGGAAGTGCATTAGCAGAAGTAAAGAGAAATGATGTCTCTGTTCGTCGAATAGAAAATTTTGCTAGTTAAATGTACACGACGTTGTTTCATTAAGTCAACAATATAATAAGTTGAGGTCATTGTGTTACGGCGTCGTTCTAATAAATGAACTTTAATAAAGGCTAAACTATAAGTAGTTAAGCCATTCTTGTAAGAGACGACATGGTCGTATAAGTGGAGAAGTGGAGGATGATTAAGCACATTCTTTAATCATCTCCCTTCAAAGCTAATTGAGGAAGTCTAGTATAAAAGCACATAGGTAGTTGGCATTGAGGCCAATTATAAAATTTTTTTGCTAATCCCTTCTCTTACCACTCTCTTTCTATCTCTCTATCTCTCTCTTACTCCTTTTTTGTATTTCTTTCTTCATCACAACACTTCTTCTTTTGGAGTTGAGTTTCTTCGTAGGAAGCAATTCTCTCATTCCTCTTACGGATTCGAGACTCCACAACATCATGCACGTGTGCATGTCCAATTATGGATTTTCTTATTGATCTCTTGACATTGCAACACTTGCTTGACGATCGCAGCTCACAAAGTTGCGACACTACCACTCAACAATGGTGGAACTCGAGTTTTGCAAATGTTTTGGCATTTGAACTTGACGTACGTTAACAAGGTCAGATCATAATTATGGGGTAGGAGTTGACCTAGCTAGCTGATGATCTCTACTTTTTAGTTCGTCGGGTTGAGATCAGCCTAGTAATATACATGGTTTGCAATCAATTTTTTAGGTTTTTACTTGAGAATTAGTACATATTTAAGACTGTGGTGAAAAATATAACTTATAACTTTAGAGTTATAATTTAAATAATAAGCTCTAACTTTAAAAGATGTTTAATGTTTGCACAATTCCAAACGAGCAATGATGTATTTTAAGAAAGGGCATTTCGGGATGTGAATGGTCCTGCTTCGGTTGTCATCATGTATTTGTAAGAAGTATTTACTAAATGAATGTTAGTCCTGAAGCGGAACGTTGCATTTATTGGTGGTTGTTAATTTGTACCTATATTTATCGTTCCGTTTGCCACTATTTATCACAACAAAGAATTAAGCCCACACAAATGTGAACTGAAAATTTTTTGCTAAAAGAGTTTGTCCATAATTACTCAAAATTCTGCCCCAACTCCATTAAAGTGTTAATGTCAAAACTCATATAATTCTAAATTAATATGAGAGAAAGAATCATTCCAAAGTCACGAAAGTGGTCCACAAGCTCAATAAATCGATCTTACGCCCATGATAGTGGTTTGGGGGTATGACACAGTGCCCGTACATACATCAGTTGCAATTAATAGGATAACACTTACGAAAATGTAAATGTAGAATGAGACACATACTTACAGAATTCGACACAAAGCTTACATCTACAGGTTATTTAGAGGGCAAATTTACTATAACATAAATTTCATAATCTCTAATTGTATCTCATTTATCTCTTTACGATGGAGGACGGTGACCCTTTTCTCTTGAGAAGATAATCTCTCCATACTCTCAACGTGAGGTTGAATATGATCAATTTTCTAATCTGATCAAATCCTCTTTTATTGAGGTTGTGGAGTGGCTCGACAAAAATTCAACTTTATGTCTCTTTTTTACTTGTGTGTCTACTTATTTTTTTCTCATTTATTATATTTCTTATTAGTAGACATGTTCATCCAGGTTAGGTACAATCTGGCCTAGTTTAAAATTTTATTTAATTATTAATATTTTTGAATTTTTTTTAAATAAAATATTTAAAGAAATTTTGAATCAGGATTTCGAATTTCCAAATCTGAAATCCGAGTGAAGATCCCTACTTATTAGTACTCTCTTTTTCTCTAATACTAAACTTTTTCATTATTGTCTTATCCCATTTCACTATTTTCTCACACTTGCCTCTTGATGATGGTTCTTTGATGGGCTGGGCCAGTACATCTTGGACCATAATATTTTTACCCCCAACAAAAAGTAACAAAACAAGCTGCAAGCACACTTAAAATGATCACTGATGTTAGACTTGAGGGATTGGAAAATGTTTGTTTTTAAAAACGAGTTTTACTTAAAGAAGTTTATAAATTGATTTGGTTAGGTACAGTAGATCTTTTTTTATTATTATAATTTTGTTTAATCTAGTTATTAAACACATTAATTCATAGACTTTTTATTGTGATTAACTATTGTTGTAAACAAAGTAGTAGGTCTAAAAATAATAGCTTTTCATTAATAATCACTTATTTAATTATTAAAAAAAATTAAAATATTCATACTGAGTCAAATTAATATCAACAAGCCAATAATCAGAGGACTAGAAAGTACCAAAGTCGAGTAGCAGTGACGTTGGCTGGAGAACAAGGTAAGCTACACATGCAAGATCCCTTCCAATTCATTATTTTTTTATGTTATTTCTAGTCATGACAACTCTCCTTCCACTAAATGCCTGACCTGGTCATACCTCCACTTAATTAGTAGCATCATATTCTATTTTGCAAGATAATATTGTTCGTAACAAGTAAAAGTCTAGTGTGTCAAAGACTTTATGGCCTGATTAGCATGCATGAACTTTCGTCTTTAAAATGGAAGTTTGAAGTTCAAAACCTCCCTCTCCCAAATATATAAATAAATAAATAAATAAAAGCCTAACAATGCATACATCATACATGATCCATGAAGATTAGTCTACGGATCATTGCATAACAATCCTAAATTAAATAGTACTTAACGTAGAAGTTTAGAACGTAATCGGGCGTATTAATATTACTTTAGAATGCATTTTTGTGGGACTATCCTATTTATTGCATATCAGTCTAATAATATTTATCATTTAGATAATCTCAATCGTTTTAAAAAAGTAATTATGCATCCATCATTTAAATTAATATCGATCAACCTACGTCTGCAGATCAGCTCTAGATCATCATGAGCAAGCTAGAGCAAGATTTTCTTATAACATCTTTTTTGAGGTTCTCATCCTACAGTACGGCTTATGTTAATTTAAGAATTAAAAGCAATCACACATGATGTTGTTTATAAAAGCAATCACACTCGATCGAATTTATGATATCTATATATATATATATGACTTTTATATCATTAATATTAATATACATTATCGATTTTTCTCTCTATCTTTTTCTTTCAAAACATAAAGGTCAACATTAAGGCCGAAAAATACATTATCAAAAGGCCCCGGAGACAGCTGGAGTACTTGTGCTTAAATTAATGCTCTTATAAATTTATTATCCGGGTGGCCTCCATGAACTGGTCGACGTCAACCCACTTGGCCAAATCGGTGGCCGTCGGACTTTATAATATGAATAATATTATATATATAATCGTAAAATATATAAATTATAAATATCGTTATATAATCTCATATTTACTTCTTTTCTTTTTTTTTAAATGATCGTGCGAGCGATGCTTGCACACTCACAACTACAACTGTAATTATCATCTCTTACAATATAAGTAAATCACAAGCATTAGGTGTTTCTGAAATCAGTGTACTTTAAAAAACAAGAAAAATTAGACAGTATTCAAATTTTATTAATTGCCCTTGATCATTTATGATAGAGAAAAATCGTAATTACAATCAAATACCATGAGAGTACAATTGAGCAAGAAAGACCAAACCAAGTATCAAAATTATTAAAAATCAACCACTTCCAAAAAGCGTTCAGTACATTTTCAAAATAAAAATAAATAAGAAGCAAGCGGTGTACTTAAAATTGGTAATCTGGTTTAAAAGTGAACTCCAAATTTTTTTTCAGCGATGTATGTATGAGGTGGTTGTATCTGTCAGTCTTGATGATCATTTAATGGGTCCTCTCCTAGGCCAGTGATGATCATTATAATTTTAACAAAAATAATTAAAAATAATTAGATACGAAATTCCGATAGATATTTTCGGTAGAAATAGTGTTTTACAAATTAATATTAATAGTGCTCCCAGTACTGGTTTAGACATGCACTAGGAAAACTCGTCCCAATTTTGGTGCTTTCAGCAGTGCTCTAGACTCAATACTTAAGGATTTTTCCAACTCAGAACGCTTTTCTTTATCACGCCACCTCGACATGATAGATCTTCATCAAACTCAAGCTCAAGCTCAAGCTCAAAAACATGTGCCTGAGCTTTCTTGCACCCATTTCTGGGGTCAACCGGGCGGGTGTAGTACTGGAGAATCAGAAGGATTATGGGGTAGAGGATTGTACCATGCATGCAGCATGCCAGGGTGGAGACTCGAATGCGGAACTAAATAGCTGGCCGGCCGGGTCTGGGATTGTATCATGTTTATGTGCTGCTTTTGCCGTTTGCTTAACTTTCTAGAATGCATGGGACGTCGGTCAGTACTACTAAACGCGTTTTGAGCTTTGTACTATATATTTAGCATATGCTTGAAAAAAATACATATGTAGCTTGTCTTGTCAAAAACATATAATTTGTCTCCCTAAATATTGCCTCGGTTTATGCATCACAGACAATAGTTTGGCTGCTTCCTGCTGAAATTCTTGTCTTCTGGTAAAGAAAGTATTGTCAGTTACTGGGAAAATATCATGGTAGGGGGACGAAAACGATGAACAATCAAATTTAACGTTTAGCATGCCAATTAATGCTCATCTTCAGTTGAAAGTAGCACTAAAAAACGGACGTTCATGCTGATAGCTGTTTGGCACATAGCTAGCTTGCGATCGAGATGATATTCATCGGCCAGTTTTTGGTCAAACCAGCCTAACGATGATCTAATCAAAGTTTGATCATGTAGAGCATCAACCACTCTCACCAAACCCATGTGTTAACTCTTTAAAGTGATAGCGATTACTATATATCTCGAGCATACTGTGAGAGATGTTGACTCCTAGTATATATAGAGATCAGATCGTTATCTTTTCGGTAAAAATATTAATTTTTTCTTCCAAATTTCATTTTTACCTTGGTCTGGATAATATACTAGGACTCCACCGACTGCCCCTTGTCAAGACATTGTACGTAGCTATGATTGCCTTGGGGACAAATGTAAGTTTGGTAATAACGACTTGTTAGTTGTAATAATGTTACGAGCAACGTCGTTAGTACTACGACAAAAGACAATACCCTTTACCTAATTAACCTAGCTAATCAAGGCACTCAGTATAACTATTGCCGGGAATCTCTGATTTAATGTATATGGACCCACAATTAATAGGCTGCCCCCCTCTGATTGCGGAAAAGATATTCGAGAATTATCAAACGTCGGTGGTGTAGTATAATTATACTACTAGTGCCACTTCTAGTTAATAATATTCATATGTTACATCTATTTTATAATTAAATATAATAATTAAATATAATATATTAAATTATTTTAATTTATAAAAAATATTTTTATGAGATTTATTTATGATTAAAATATTTTTCCTTCACAAATATTAATTCATGGAAGTAAAAGTTTTCACACTTGGAAATTCTAAATTAAGATCGGTGATAATTACTTCCACAATACTCCCTTGATGTTTTAATGAAAAATATGGGATATTCTGATTATTTCTCTCGATTCCTGTAATATGTTAGAAAAACTAGTTTCTACACGGTGGCGGGGCCCCCCCCGGGAGGGGGGGGGCGGCCGGAGGAGGGGGATGGTGATAATAATATGATCATGGTCTCCTATATAAAATTTAATCTAATTTAAAAATAAAATATATGTCATATAAAATAAAATGATATAATAATATGATAACATGTTTTTATTATAGATAAAATAAAAATAAAAAAGAATTTGGTTGATTTCTAACATATTTTGAATATTTTTTTATTATAACGATATGTTCTTGACATATTATATATTTTTTAATATGAAAGTTATATTAAACATAATTTATTTTTATTATAGATTTTAATATTATATTGTTCTATACTGCATAAAAAAACTATAGAAATAAAATAAAAAAATATTTTATATATTTTGTATTAATTTTGTTTGACCGCCCTAAAACAAATCTCTAACTCCACTACTGTAAATTCTATATACCCCTAGCTAGATCAGCTACTAGCTAATTCTTTTTGTTGTAAATAATATTTTTAATTACAACTAATTAATAATATATACTTATTTTTCATATAGTGACTCTTGTTAGTCGTCACTCGAGGAATGTAAAAATCGATATATCTAGGTGACTCATGGATAAATTAGTCTAATTACATGCAAAAGTTGCATTATGCATCGCAAAAATTTTTACTTTAGCCCTGGTATATATATATATATATATAGTGACTGTTATTCGAACAATAATAATTTCAATTCGCTCTTTCTTTTTCCCTTCTCCGTTAAGCATTTAAAGTTGATCTCAAGCATTTCCACTTTGCATCTAATGCCTTAACATAATTAAAAGCTTCAATCTTTTTCCAAAGGCCCATAGAAGAGGGACTAGACATAGAGACCCCATTAATGCGAAAAATCAGTGACGCTGAAAAAATCAAACTTTAATAAATTAATTACTTTGTTGACAATTATGTTCTACTAGTCACAAGCTCGGGATCGCTCGGAGACAAACGCTGTGTCCGTGAGTGAAACGGGAATAAAGAGGCCTACATATTTCTATATAAAGTGGTTCTACTAGTCACCAAAGCCACACATCAGAAAATTAGACCCCCCTTTTTTTTCTCTCACTTACAATATTTTAGAGGAAAAAAAAAAGAAAGAAAAATGAGTTCTTCTTTCATTGCTTCCTTTGTAGTGGCAACCATTTTGGTAACACTAATGCTCCGTGAATCAAATGCTCAATTGAGTGCCACCTTTTATGCTAACACGTGTCCAAACGTGTCTAGCATTGTCAGTAATGCGGTTCAGAATGCTTTGCAGTCTGATTCCAGGATTGGGGCCAGTCTCATCCGACTCCATTTTCACGACTGCTTCGTTGATGTAAACTCGATCTAGCTCTTTTAATTTGTCAACCTCGTTTCCACCGTTCACAAGCTAACACTTTGCGTACTTGGTACTTGGTTTTTGGTTTTTTGTTCAAGGGATGTGATGCTTCAGTCTTGTTAGACAACAGTGCAAACATTCAGAGTGAGAAAGACGCTGCTCCCAATTCCAACTCTCTCAGGGGCTTTGACATTGTTGACAACATCAAGACTGCTCTTGAAAATTCTTGCCCGGGTGTTGTTTCCTGTGCTGACCTTCTCGCCCTTGCTGCTGAATCCTCTGTCAATTTGGTAAGTCTCTATCGACTATTCCTAGATAGGAAGTTGTAATTTTCTTCCTTCTTTGATTTTCTAACATGAGAAATATTCTAATCATTATATAAAAATAATTTCATAAATTGATATGGATCGATCCGATTTTTCAAATTATAAATTTATTTTTATTATAAAACAAATTTGACTAAGGACAAAAAATCTATCAACTTATGAAATTAGTTTTGTATTATCACTTTGTAGTTCTAGCAGTACTCTTTAATGGAGATAGAACTAATCATCGTATGCATGCACAGTCAGGAGGCCCTACATGGAGTGTATTGTTAGGGAGAAGGGACAGTCTAACTGCAAACCAGGGTGGAGCCAATACCTCTATTCCCTCACCTTTCGAAGGCTTGACAAACATTACTTCCAAGTTCTCTGCAGTTGGCCTAGACACTAATGATCTTGTTACGTTATCTGGTAAGAGGATTGCAACAGATCACGCAAATATATTATACAAAATAAATTTACAAAGGCTTGATACCTTTCGTTAGATTTATTTTATAATAAAAAATAATTTTATAATCTAACAAATAAGATTAATTCAACTCAATTTATAAGTTTATTTTTATCTAATTGCTTTGTTTCTAAAGTACGTATTTTCAATAAGGTAATAATTATTCTTCTAGCATCCTAAAAGTTCATTTCTTTGCAGTTATATTCACCACGTTTAATCAATTTTTTCACAGGCGCTCACACTTTTGGACGTGCTCAGTGTCGAACATTCAGCAACCGGCTATACAATTTCAACGGCACCGGCAACCCTGACCCAACGCTAAGCTCATCATACTTAACTACTCTCCAGCAAACATGTCCACAAAACGGGAGTGGAACTGCTCTTGCCAATCTTGATCTCACAACCCCAGATAATTTTGATAACAGTTATTTCACCAACCTTCAAAACAATCAAGGCCTTCTCCAATCGGACCAAGAGTTATTCTCCACCACTGGTGCTTCTACAGTCTCCATTGTCAATAACTTTAGCAGCAACCAAACTGCTTTCTTTCAGAGCTTTGCTCAGTCCATGATAAATATGGCAAATATAAGCCCACTTACGGGAAGCAATGGAGAGATCAGGTCGGATTGCAAGAAGGTTAATGGAAGTTAACGGGATATCTTATCTGCACGGTGTTAGATGATCAGTTGGAGCTAGCACGCTATGCAAATTAAGTTTAATGAGAAACGCATAAAAATATATATAGTTCTTAATTACTTAAATAGTTGAAAGCTCGTTTTTGCGAGTCCTGCGTGAAAGAATAAACAGTTTTGGATTGAAAGTTCAAAGCTGACTGAAACGCAGTATTTTTATATTAATGTTTGGTGCTACAATCATTTCAGTAATATATATGGGAAGTACTCATTAATCGTACCAACTTTCTACAGTAGTTATGTTTACATTATCTTATAATTAATTGCCTTTAGCCTTAACGTGTAATGTAACTTTAGTGGTTAATTACACCAATGAATTTAATACAAAGGAATCTCTTTATAATGAGCACGCGGTACCTGTTTGACTTCACGTATTGAATCTTGATGTCGCAAGATGGCCGCATATTATATTATATATAATTGTGTTATTCCTTGGATTGTAAGAATTAAGTGGAACTAAAGTCATGCATGCCATGATCTTCATGCACTCATGATTAATATTACTTCCCCTGTTTACAACATTCTGATTTCTGTAAATTATTGCGTAAATCATTTATTTTGAGAGAAATGCTTGGGGTCGTATTATGGGTCCCGAGCATTCTTATCCCGAGCATTCTGGATTATTTTATTTTATTTAATAATTAAGTAATATTATAAAATTAAAGAAAAAACTACTATTATAAGAGAAAACTATATTGTTGAACCCAAGGTTTCAAGTCTCGTATTTACGTATAAATTTTGATGATAACAAATAATATTGAAAACTCAAGCTCAAGTTGTCTATGCATGAAGGGAGCTAAACACATCAAGAAATCAAGCATGAGCAAGAAAGATATCAAGTCTACAAATGAAGCTCATAGATTATTTTTGTACATCTCTTGATAAAATTAGAAATTGGATTAAGGCTCCAAATTACTCTTTTTTCTCATAAAACATCAAATTACTTTTTCCACATATGCAAGACATTTTTAAATGTCTTAGTTTTGAAAATTATGTTTTTCACATGTGCATAACACCATCAAACAAAATAATTTCGAAAATTATATTTTTTTTATAAAAACTTGATTTTATAAGATGATTGATTATCATATTTGACATGTGCATATTTTGTTTGAAAGTCTTGAAGGGAGGTGGTGTGTTTTTTTGACTAATGCAAAAGGTAGATGATTTTGTTTGAGAATCTTAAAGGGTGGTTGTGTGTTTTTTTGACAAATATAAAAGATAGATGATTTGTTTGAAAATCTTAAAGGGTGGTTGTGTGTTTTTTTGACATATGCAAAAAGAAGATGATTTGGTTTGACAAATAAATCATGCTTATTTTGTCTTGTATGAAAAGTAAAAGATTAGGTTTGATTTCTTTGAAAAATGAATGGAGTTGTCTTTGACAAATGCAAAAAGGAAATGTTTTTTATTTGAATTTTTTGAAAAGTGAATAGTGCTCTTATTTGACATGGGAATCTTTTCAAATTTGAAATTGAAGACTCATTTACCTATAAATAGCTCACTTGAGTTTTGCAAAAATCACAACAAGAGCTTACACATCTATTGCTAAATTTTGCATCATTCTTTCAAAGCTCTCATTCTCTCTTTTCTAAAGTTTTGAGCCTTAATTCTTGTTCTTGTTGAGAGAGATATAGTTTGTGCTGTATTGTTCTTATTTCACTCATTGAGGAGTGTTTTCTGATAGCCTACCCACTATCAATTCTTGTATCAGTAAGAGGGTGTGTATAACCCTTGTGTGTGTAGAAGGTGTTCTACACGGGGAATAGTTAAATCACCAAGTGTGAGGTGATTGGAAGTAAGAGGGTGTGTATAACCCTTGTGTGTGTAGAAGGTGTTCTACACAGGGAATAGTTGAATCACCAAGTGTGAGGTGATTGGAAGTGTAGAGGGTGTTCTACACGGAATCTTTGGAGCGATGCTGCTCAAAGGTGTAATAGGTTTCTATCTCCACCTAAAGGAGATTGAATAGTGGATTTGGGAATCGTCAAGGGGTAGCTTGAGGCGAGGACGTAGGCAGTGGGGCTGAACCTCGTAAAAATACTGAGTTTGCTTTCTCTTACCCTACTCTTTATATTTCCTACTGCTTTATATTTTGGTTATATTTTATATTGTATATTTAGTTTATAAGTATTAATTTTTTAATATAACCCAATTCACCCCCCCTCTTGTGTTAGTCATCTGGGCAACAAGTGGTATCAGAGCTAGTTGACCTGTACTGTTCATACAGGCAGATCACTCATGGGAACTCTCGCTTGTGACTGTGTCACCGAAGCAAGACTCTCCGACCATGGGTGACGGTGCACCGGTAGAGACGGTGGCCGGCTAGTCTGGTAGGTACAGTTGTTAGGTGACATAGGTGCGGCCTATGGTCAGTAACAAGTGGTATCAGAGCTAGAGCTCTATTATAAGATTAACTATCTTTTGAGTTAAGATCTTATGGCTAACATTGCAGCTTCATTTGGTGAAGGTCAATCTAGCAGTCGGCCTCCACTCTTTTGTGGAGACAATTACTCATTCTGGAAAGTTAGAATGAGAATATTCCTTCAGGCTCAAGGTCGAGAAATCTGGAAATGTATTGTAAATGGACCTTATATTCCAACAAAAGTAGTTGATGGAGTAAAGGTCAAAAAGGAAGAAGAAGAGTTTAATCGTGAAGACGATAGACTTTATACTTTGAATTTAACTGCTATGAATTTATTATATAATGCTCTCAATGGTAATGAATTTAATAGAGTAATGACTTGTGCTACAGCAAAGGAAATTTGGGATAACTTGGAAGTTACTTATGAAGGAACTTCTCAAGTCAAGGAATCAAAAATTTATATTCTTACTCATGAATATGAAATGTTTAAGATGAATGATGATGAATCTATTTCTAGTATGTACACTCGTTTTACTAACATCATAAATAGCTTGACAGCTCTTGGCAAAGTTTATTCCAAAGTGGAGATAGTAAGAAAAATTCTCAACTCTCTACCAAAACGTTGGGAATCAAAAGTGACAGCGATTCTTGAAGCTAGAGACCTCAAGAAGCTCGAAGTGAATGAACTCATCGGGTCACTTATCACCCATGAGTACACATTGAAAAGAGGAGAAGAAGAAGGAAAGTCAAAGAAGAGTTTGGCACTTAAAGCTGTTCCACATGAAAGTGAAAGTGATGAAGATGAGGAAAATGATGACAAAGATGAAGAAGTTGCGATGATAACAAGAAGAATTCAGAGGTTCTTAAAGAAAAATAAAACTCCTCCAAGGAAATCCTTCAATAAGTTTTCCAAGAAAGATTCAGGTAAAAATGACACTTTAATTTGTTATAAATGCAATAAACCCGGTCATATCAAGCCAGATTGTCCTCTGCTAAAGAAAGATCGAAACAAAGGCAAAAAAGCAATGAAAGCTACGTGGAATGATGATTCAAGTAGCTCAGATAGTGAAGCAAGTAATGGAGAATCAGGAAATCTTTGTCTTATGGCTAAAGATGACATTGAGGTAACAAATTTTGATAATATTGAAGATCCTTCATATGAAGAATTGCAAAATGTTTTAGAAGAAGTATATGAGGAATTTGAAAAATTGGGTATCAAGTATACTGTTTTGAAAAAGAAAAATTCTTCTTTAACAAACGAAATTGATATTTTAAGAAAAGAAAATATTGTTTTGAAAGATGAAAATTTTGAGTTGAAGAAAAAGAAAACTGATTTAGAAAATATTATTGAAAACTTTACGAATGGAAAAAGAAATTTTGAAAAACTTCTTGGTAGTCAAAGATGTGTTTTTGATAAGGCAGGCTTGGGATATATGCCAAAACAAAAATACAAACCTTATAAAAACTTCTTTGATAATCCTTCTACATCAAAGTCCAATATTCAAAATTCTTTTCATAAAAATAATTTTGTTAAAAAAAGATACTATTATAATCACTCAAGTTCTTCATATATGTCACATGCTATTTGCAATTTTTGTAATAGAAATGGTCATAATTATTTTGCTTGTCCTATTAGAAGAAAACATACAATGACTATTAGGGCCATATGGGTACCTAAAAATCTTATTTCTTCTAATACTAATAAATAAAGGACCCAAAGAACTTGGGTACCAGGAATTGTTTTTAATTGCTTTTGTAGGTATACATGAAGTATTCTACAGGTAAAAATAAATGATTTTTAGATAACGGATGCTCAAGATACGTGACAGAAGACAAAACTAAATTCATTGACTTCACTTCTAAAGAAAAAGGATGTGTGATATTTGGAGACAATTCAAAAGGGAAGATCATGGAAATAGAAGGAAAGATCATCAAGACTTAGTACAAGATGCAACCAAATAGTGGAAACATGTGAAAGATCATCCAGCGGAATAAATTCTAGGAGAACCTTCACGAGATGTAAGTACTCGATCATCTTTTAGAAATATTTGCAATCATACTGCTTTTCTATCTTAGATTGAACCTAAAAATATTGATGAAGCACTTCTTGATGAATCTTAGATTCTAGCTATGTAAGAAGAGCTTAATCAATTTGAAAGAAATGATGTTTGAACACTTGTTCCTAAACCCAAAAATCATACTATTATTGGAACAAAATGGGTTTTTAGAAACAAGAAACATGAGTCCGGAGTCATTACTAGAAATGAGGCTCGACTAGTGGTCCAAGGTTTCAATCAAGAAGAATGAATCAATTATGATGAGACATATGCACCAGTCGCAAGATTAGAAGCTATTCGAATGCTACTTACATATGCTTGTTATAAAGACTTCAAACTTTTTCAAATGGATGTTAAAAGTGCTTTCTCAAACGGTTTTATAAATGAAGAAGTATATGCTGAGCAACCTCCAGGTTTTGAAAATCATATTTCTCTAAATCATGTTTTCAAACTCACAAAAGTACTATTTGGACTCAAACAAGCTCCTAAAGCGCGGTACGAGAGATTCAATAGTTTCTTGATTGAAAAAGGCTTTTTAAGAGGAAAAATTGATACAACTCTTTTCATTATATACGAAAATGATGATATTCTTTTGATTCAAATTTATGTTGATGATATAATATTCGGTGCTACTAATGAAAATATGTGCCAAGTTTTTGCTAAGACTATGCAGGAAGAATTTGAAATGAGCATGATGGGAGAGCTTATATTCTTTCTCGGATTGCAAATTAAGCAAGCAAAAAGTGGGATATTCATCAATCAAAATATATTAAAAAATTGCTGAAGAAGTTTGGGATGGAAGGTGCTAAGGAAACTGGAACACCAATGAGCTCATCCACTAAACTTGATAAAGATGAATCCGGTAAACTAGTTGATTCGAAAGTATATCGAGGTATGATTGGTAGCTTATTATATTTGACAACCGGTAGACTAGATATTATGTTTAGTGTATGTTTATGTGCACGTTTTCAATCATTTCCAAAATAATCTCATTTGATTGCAGTCAAGCGGATTTTTAGATATTTTGCCAATACCATTGACTTAAAGTTATGGTATCCTAAACACATTATTTCGATCTTATTAGTTATTCAGGTACCGATTATACTGGTTCTTTGAAATAAGATATCATTTTTTTGAGATCATGTGCAGAAAAGGTGATATAGTACTGGAGTTCACAAACACACACGATCAGTTAGCAAATATATTCACAAAAACTTACCAGAAGATAGATTATTTATGATTAGAAGAGAAATAGGTATGATGCATGTTATGAATATCTCTTGAAAGATAGATCAGAATTCATAAAAATAGAGAGATATTTTTTTAAATACTTTTACATAAACTTGAGGTTCTTAGCCTCATGTTTGAGACGCTCATTCTCTTCATACAATATCATGCCATCCCTATCCATGGGAACTGGCAAGCGGAATGAAGAATCCAATAGAGATTTCAACTTTTTATTCTTCTGCCGAAGGATTCCTTCCCTTGTGTGAGACTCTTGAACAATTCGTTGAAGTACAACAATTTGTTCTTTAAGCTTTTCAACCTCATGATTTTTGACTTGTAGCCGCTGGGAAAAAGCGACAATAGAGGATGAGTAGCGAGTCCCGAGACTCACCAAGTCGTAGATAGCATCGGAGTCTGGCTTATTAGCCAAACTGTTGTTCTCTTGCTGCAACATGGCGCCAATGGTAGCTGCAGAAAGGACATGAGATTGAGATGTAGAATACCTCATGGATGCATCTAGAGGAATGTTAGAAGAATAAGCCATTGAGAAAAGAATTGAAAACTTAAAGCGAGAATATTGAAGGAATGCAGATGAGTTATAGAGATGAGAATAAGATTTGATGCAAATCGGATGAACTTTAAAACTGATTTTATAGAGATAGCATAAAGAACAAGACAAACTATTGTCTCTTCAAATCTTATTAGTCAAAAGAAATATAAGATATGCTGGACACACATTGTCAAAAGTTTTCTTACTAGAAAAACGGTTCTCTGCTCCTATCATGGCATTGACGGCCTTAGGAGAGAAGATTGATGGTTGATGCGTCAAGGGTTCCTGATTCAAGTCTGGAACATTAGTGGAAGAGAATTGTTCGGCCATTCTATCGTTATGGACAAACAGAACTTAGGTCAAGAAGCAATGTTTTTTTTTTTGGTATTCGATTGGTGAAAATGATTTTTTTTTTTATAGAAACTCAGAGCCTTCAAACCCGTTTGTCAACAACATCAGGCGATTGATCTGCTTTCGCACCGACTGCTAGAGCTAAGCCTCCAACCTTTACAGGTTTTGTCAGATACGCGTGGCTCCGCACCGAATTGCCAGAGTTAGACTTCCAACATTTGCAGGTTTTGTCGGACATGCATGGCTCCGCACCGCATTGCCAAAGCTAGGCCTGCAGCTTGTGCTGTCTTTGTCGGACACGAATAATTTTAATTATTCATCTTCAAATCTCCGAAACATCTAATTCGTCAATAACATCAAGCAGATTTAAATCTTCTTCCGCACCGAGATGATAAAATTCGGCTTCAACATTTGCAACTTTTGTCGGACACGGGTGGTTCTAATTTCTACAGTCTCTACTAACGCAGCGTTTTATTTATCTATTGGTTATTGCAGGAATATATCTTATTGATCTAATTATGATTCCTTTTTAATGATGCCAAAAGGGGGAGAAGTCTTATACTAGTATTATACTACCCTGTTATATATGCTAGAATCATGTTTATATTTTTCTTGAAATACTAACGCATATTTTCAGGGGGAGCTTAAGTATTACTGCAGGTCGCAGATTTCTACTAAGTATTTGTCATCATCAAAAAGGGGGAGATTGTTGAACCCAAGGTTTCAAGTCTCGTATTTACGTATAAATTTTGATGATAACAAATAATATTGAAAACTCAAGCTCAAGTTGTCTATGCATGAAGGGAGCTAAACACATCAAGAAATCAAGCATGAGCAAGAAAGATATCAAGTCTACAAATGAAGCTCATAGATTATTTTTGTACATCTCTTGATAAAATTAGAAATTGGATTAAGGCTCCAAATTACTCTTTTTTCTCATAAAACATCAAATTACTTTTTCCACATATGCAAGACATTTTTAAATGTCTTAGTTTTGAAAATTATGTTTTTCACATGTGCATAACACCATCAAACAAAATAATTTCGAAAATTATATTTTTTTTATAAAAACTTGATTTTATAAGATGATTGATTATCATATTTGACATGTGCATATTTTGTTTGAAAGTCTTGAAGGGAGGTGGTGTGTTTTTTTGACTAATGCAAAAGGTAGATGATTTTGTTTGAGAATCTTAAAGGGTGGTTGTGTGTTTTTTTGACAAATATAAAAGATAGATGATTTGTTTGAAAATCTTAAAGGGTGGTTGTGTGTTTTTTTGACATATGCAAAAAGAAGATGATTTGGTTTGACAAATAAATCATGCTTATTTTGTCTTGTATGAAAAGCAAAAGATTAGGTTTGATTTCTTTGAAAAATGAATGGAGTTGTCTTTGACAAATGCAAAAAGGAAATGTTTTTTATTTGAATTTTTTGAAAAGTGAATAGTGCTCTTATTTGACATGGGAATCTTTTCAAATTTGAAATTGAAGACTCATTTACCTATAAATAGCTCACTTGAGTTTTGCAAAAATCACAACAAGAGCTTACACATCTATTGCTAAATTTTGCATCATTCTTTCAAAGCTCTCATTCTCTCTTTTCTAAAGTTTTGAGCCTTAATTCTTGTTCTTGTTGAGAGAGATATAGTTTGTGCTGTATTGTTCTTATTTCACTCATTGAGGAGTGTTTTCTGATAGCCTACCCACTATCAATTCTTGTATCAGTAAGAGGGTGTGTATAACCCTTGTGTGTGTAGAAGGTGTTCTACACGGGGAATAGTTAAATCACCAAGTGTGAGGTGATTGGAAGTAAGAGGGTGTGTATAACCCTTGTGTGTGTAGAAGGTGTTCTACACAGGGAATAGTTGAATCACCAAGTGTGAGGTGATTGGAAGTGTAGAGGGTGTTCTACACGGAATCTTTGGAGCGATGCTGCTCAAAGGTGTAATAGGTTTCTATCTCCACCTAAAGGAGATTGAATAGTGGATTTGGGAATCGTCAAGGGGTAGCTTGAGGCGAGGACGTAGGCAGTGGGGCTGAACCTCGTAAAAATACTGAGTTTGCTTTCTCTTACCCTACTCTTTATATTTCCTACTGCTTTATATTTTGGTTATATTTTATATTGTATATTTAGTTTATAAGTATTAATTTTTTAATATAACCCAATTCACCCCCCCTCTTGTGTTAGTCATCTGGGCAACATATATAAAAAAACTTTTTAAGAATTCTTAATAACTGAAATTTTCTTTTCTCTTTATATTTTTTAATGAATTTCATAATAACTAAAATCCAACCATAAAATTACTATACAAAATTTAAAATAATAGTTGTGAAATCATTCACATAATTTTAATAGTAAAACAGGAGACGATAGCCATCATTCTAATCGATCTTCGTTCCATTACAAGTAAGTATTTTTTTAATAATAATATGAATTTTTTAATTTTTAAAGATATAAAAATTATATGAAATAAAGAAATTAGTTTTATCGGGACCCATCCCTGTACTAGCATGAATCCTTTTATTAGACGGAACCCAATTCAGATGGGCCGGGGTAGAAATGTAAATACCCCTCCCACATAAGTTGAAGTTCATTCAATAAGCACGTTTAGGTTGTACTTGAAATCAAAACCATGCATGAAGTTTAAAAAGTTTTTCAGTTTGACATAATCACTTATGGTTGTTGAAGGATTAATCCTCAAGTTGCTCCACAAAAAGGCTTCTAAAACATTTTAAGTTGAGAAATGAAATTTCTCTAAGATTTTTTCTATACAACCTTATTTTTATAATTTTTTAACTTAATGATTAAGAAAATGCTTTTTAATAATGTTGTGAATTTTTTTTAAAAATTTTATTAAAAAATATTAAATAAGTAAATAATAAATGAAGAAAAATTGCACTGAATCGGGTGATCTCAAGAGTCCAACTTCGGGTGAAGTAGCACTACTCTTTTAATTTTCCGAGGTGGTAATCAATGAATGGTGCTTTTACACTTATAGCCATTGTTTACTTTTCCAGAACTTTTCATCTTATTTCAATTAATCACTATAATTTTTTTAAATTTTTCTACAAATTTTTCAATTAATCACTACAAAATTTTCAAATATTTAAATATATTTTTATAATATTTTATTTAATTTTTAACTTCTATCTCATAAAAAAAATCCTTAATTTGAGATCAGAGATGCTTTATTAGTCAAAACTGTTTAAGATGTTTGAAGTTTTGAAAAAAAGCCTCCGCTCTTTCTCTCTGGCATGATGTTGATACCAAAGCAAGGCAGAGCTGGTGTCTAGGAAGTATAATACATTAATACAATACTCCTTAAAATTCACATGACCCATCCATGACCTCTGCAGTTGAGCTAATTGCCCTGCTGAATCTGCCGTGAATAGTGCCTTCAAAACTTCTCTATAATATGATCCTCAGAAGACAACTGCTCAACCAAAAGAAATACCAAACCGCAGTAGAAATTAAAGCTTGATCTGGAAGCCTTGGGACAGTTGCAGATATACTTGTTTCTCGGGTCCTGTTCCCAGAGGATCATCCGTTTGCTTGATTTCCTTTCCATTTTCGCCTAGTCGAGCATCCACCATGCATGGTATTTAAAACAACCAATTTTACCATTGTACTAAGAATGCCATTTGAAAATTTTCGCTTTTAAATTTTAATTAACCAAGAAAAGCCGTTGGGAGACCAATAGACCGTGTTAATAATGGGCGGGTCGGTCCAATTATTATCTGAGCTCCAAATAGAGTAATAACCTGATTTCCACTCTAGCCTCCTGTTTTCTTACTTATGTTCGTATTTGTGGGAGAGGGAGGGGTTTCTCTTGTGGCTTTAATTCATCATTATTGAGCCTGAAAAGAGGACAATAAGGGAACACAACTCAGGCAAGCTGCCCTGATTCATTCGACCCTTCAAATTTGTTGGGATCCTCTCCCCCCCCCCCCCCCCCCCCCATATATACTTTACTCCATATATATATATATATATATATATATATATATATCTCCCACTAATCTAGCTGATGAGATCGAGACATGATGATTGCGACGATCCATGATGATGATATATATAGAGTAAAGGTTTTCCTTCCCTTCAATTAGTATTTTTTTTTTTATTAATTATTATTAGAATACGATAATAAACAGATCGGTCTCCAAAACCTGAGTAAATGGAAATGGGACGATATGATAGCATTGATAGGCATAGGCGGGGAATATGATTGAGCACACGGGACTCATGTCTATTTCATGCCCATGTCGTGCATTCTCACTGTCCTCCAAAGTTACAAACCTCATCATTACTCCAATTCCATCTCAATTCTCAAGTGTTTTGAGTTATTTTATGAAGATTAATTTTTTATAAAAGAAAGTATTACATAAAAATAGATTTATAAATTACATATCATGAACTTAGAATGACGCTCTTGTAATAGAATTTTGATTATAATAAATCTTTCAACACAAATCATATATAATCTTGAAACGAGTTTGACCCAAGAATCAGTATTAAAATAGGATTTGTAAACAGACAGCCAACCTCACTTTTGTCAAATAATAATATTATATACATTTGTAAAATACGTAAATATTACTGTTTATTTCTGATGGTAAATATCAAATTTTCATTTTAACAAAATGGAGCTGAAATGGTCGAGATTTCACCCATTGTGAGTAAAGTCGAGATCATTTACAGCCCGGCCTATGCTTCTTCCTGCCAGGCCCAATGGCATGATCCCAACAAATTAAATGAGCCAGAAAATAATCGTGGCCCCAGTTACTGCAACCTATATCATTAAATGGGCCATCTTCTAGCAAATACAGCCCAGGTTTGAGATGGGTTGGGTCAACGGTTGCTAAATCAGTTCCATGCATGTACATGACGCGAATAGTGGGTACAAAGAGAAAATTATTAGATTAGATTGGGGGAGAATAAACAATTGAGTAATAATTACTGAAAATGTATCAGTAAACAGTACATAAATAAAAGCAGATGCAGGTTTTGAGGATGGAGTGTTTTTTTTTTTTTTTTTTTTTTTTTTTTTAAATGAGGGTCTAGTGTCCCCATTATGTCCCAGCATTCCAGGATAGCAAAAAGGGAGAGTACTGGAATTGTGATGATGATAGGGTGATGATTATGACTATGATAATAATGAAACAAAAGCTTGACAAAGGCCTAATAATGATGTCTACGGAGGGAGCAAAAGATGCTTCCATTTCCAGGTTTGCATGTCTTCATCTCTATCTCCACTCATCTTGGTAATCACAAAAGTGCAATTATTTGTTTATTAAAGTTGTTTTAAGTCTTCCATTATGAGTGCTGCACTCTGCAATCATTTACATGATTAATGTTATATCATGCAATGCAATGCTCACAAAAACCCTTTTAAAAGTCCTTTTGATTTTTGAATTTCCACATTAGCGTCTGATTTCCCATTCCCATCACCCTCTGTTATGATCATGACACTGTTAATTACAACAATGCCATATATTATAAGAAAATTAATTTTTTTTTTTATTAAAATAGGTTATTTTTCATAATAATAATATTCATCTTCACTATAAATAACAGATCACAAATATTAATTTTTTATTCTAATGATTACTCATTTCCTCTAATCTCTTTCCTCCTTTTGTGCTGGGAATAGTCAACAAAATAATGACTAATATTTGCATTGCCATTATTGGGATTCTCTTTTCATTTCATTTCGTTGAAAAACAATTCTCACGGTGTTATTGATATCATTACAAAGAAGTAAATCTGGTGAACAAAAACTATATGCACCAACTATGTATGAAAAACTCATTAAGCTGGTTATTAAAAGAAAATTATTTATTTATAATTATTTATTAATCACAAATAATTTATTTTAGTCGTTAATAATTTGTTTTAATTATAAATAATTCTTTTTTATTGTAAATATTTATTTATAAATGTTCGATTTTTTTATGGTGCGTACGATACGTGTGAAGAAGGATATTATATTGTCAACTGAGGATAATGATCTGAAATCTCTGGAAAATACCATACGCCATCATCAAACCGGGAACGATCCTTCAGTATATATAGGTGGCATTGAATTTAAATAGGTGGTGCTGCTTCCGACACCACAACAGATTTTAATTAGTTTGGCTGGGGTTTAAATTTCGCTGGCAGTGTGTCCAGGTTTTCAGTAACTATGGTCGTTGTCTCAAACCGAACAAACTCTAAACTGTTTAACAACTGAGTCCCATTCATTTCCAACTAATTGTTAAGGGAAATGTCCAAAGACTCTGAGAGAGAGAGAGAGAGAGAGAGAGAGAGATAACAGGTAAGAGTAGTAATAGAAGAAGATGGGATGATAAGTTTGGGGACGAAGTCTGATCAAAAGGCAGGAAATTAGAGGTCAATTACAATTAGAGATAAAAGTTAAATAAAATATTATTATTATTTTAAAATTAAAAAAAAATGAATTAAAATTTTAAAATTTTAAAATATTTATTAAATTTTATATTAAAAAAATTTTTAAAAATATAATAATAAATTTAAGATGAATTCTGAATATAAATAGAATAAATTTAATTTGTTTTTTATTTTTATAAATAAAAAGAGATAAAAATAAATTTTATATTAAATAAAATATTATTAAAATATTTTTTTAATATTGATTTTATTTTAAATTTTGAAAATTTTATTTTGAGATTTTGAAAAAATTAAATCATTTATTTTATTTTATATAAAAAGGTAAAATAATTAAATTAAATTATATCTTAGTTAAAGGGATATTTTTAAAGAGTTATTATTTAAAAATTAAATTTTAAAAAATGATTTATTTTAATTTTTAATTAAATATGATCAAAAAAATTTATATGTATATGAAATTATATTTAAAAAAAAAAACAAAAATTGATAAATTCATTACTCATCGACTCATCACACATTCAGATAAGATGACAGAAGGGGCCCAGAAACAAGTCATCATTGCAAAAAAATTAAAAAAAATAAAAATTGACAGTAGTCCAGCAGCAGCTGCACAGAGAGCACTGCTGCAGACTTGAATCTGTCTATATACATTTTTTGTTTTTGTTTCTAGACATAGCTAGTTTTTACTGTTACTAGGCCCATCTCTAGCAGCCTCCTTTGTCAAAGCCGAATCTGTTGCTTACCCCGAGTATCTACCCTCTGATCGCTCTCAGTCAGGAAAAAAAAACTACGTTCTCCTGATATTTCACATCATTCTTAGCTCGTACCACACCTTTTACACCCAGCCAGCCCATACATCCTTGAGCATGCTATAGTTTCGGAAGAAAAATTATACAGTATTTCTCACGACATATCTTCGTATAAACATATTATTATAAAAATATTTTATAAAACTAACACAACTCTAAAAAATGCGCACACTTTTACATCATTTATATGTGAAAATATATTATAGAATTTTGTGTAATTATCTTATATTTACCTACTCTTTAATCAGTGCCTTTCATTAACAATTCTCAATAAACGAATTGAGATAAAATATTAGATTATTAGTATTAGTTTTATTAAAATAAATTATTAAAATTTGATAAAAAATATAAATCTGATGAGAAGTCAACATTAAAATAATTTTATATTAAACTCATCAAAAATACTTTCATCATATTTAATAAAAAATGAGAATAAAAAAATATAGAGAATAAAATAAAAGTACTTTTAGCTTAGATTTTGAATAATAAATTATTGACTTTAATGATTTATTATTCAAAAGTCAAATCAAAAATACTTTTATTTTATTTTCTTCACTTTTTTCCTCATTTTTAATCAAATATAACGAAATAATTTTTTATGAGTCTAATGTGAAATAATTTCGATATTGGCTTCTCATCAAATTTGTATTTTTTTTATCAAATTTTGATAATTTATTTTGATGAAACACTAATATTATTACATTTCCCCGCACATTGAATTATTTTCATAAAAGTATTGATATTAGCTACACTAAAATTTTATGTAAAAGTTGATTGAAATATATAAGTTTGGTAGAAAATAATACCTCCATATTGGATTTATCATTAGATTCATCAAAATAATAATATAATATACAATTTATGAAACTAACAAACATATTAAAAGGCAAAATAAATATTTTGATGGATGAATAATAACTCTTCAAATATGAAAAATGATGTTCAAGTATTGTAGTTTATAATTTGAATTTGTAGGTTTTGACGAGTACAACATAAGATTATTTAAGTAAAATCATCAAATTTACATTTGACGAGTCCAATGATAGATTTAATGACAATGCTCTAAGGCCAACCATACAAGAGGTAGCTCAAAATCATTCTTATTCCACCTAAGAAAATACACAATTAATCTACATAAAGTCTTGAAAAAGTACATGGCTAGTTGTGGTTGAAGTAAGTGACTCATATATGATGAGTATATAGTGGCAAGTATGTGACTCGTAGATGGCAAATGGTGGAACGAGCGGATGAGTGACCATTGGCACATTTTAGGTGATTCTTAGAATGGAGATTCTTAAACACAAAACTTTCAAGAGATTATGGCTATCTCAATATAACTATGTTAAGAGGGTATTGGACAGATTCAGTATGGGTAATGCAAAATCAATGAATACACCATTGATGCATCACTTCAAAATATCTATTGTACAATGTTCGAAGTTAGATAATGATATTCAAGACATGTGAAAGTTTCATATGCAAGTAGAGTGGAGTATTTCATGTATGCTATGGTTTGTATGAGACTAGATTTGGCACAAGTTGTCAATGTGGTAAGTAAGTTTCTATCAAATTCAAGTCGATAATATTGGGATACGATTCAGTGGATTTTCAGATATTTGAGTGATACTACAGACTATGGCATTATGTTCAATAGACAGTACAGTGATCTTTCAGTTAATGGATATGTGAATATAGATTATGTAGGAGACTTGGATGATAAGAGGTCTACCAGAAAATATGTATTCACTCTTGTGGGAAGGTCTATTAGTTGGAGATTCATGGTACAATTTCTAGTTACACTATCTACTATTGAGTTGAAGTATATGACAGTGGTTGCCAATGAAACTCTGTGACTTATCAGGTTGGTCAAGGAGCTGAATGTCTAGTAAGGTAGAGTTCAGTTGCATTGTGATAGTTAGGACGCCATTTATTTGGCAAAGAACTAGATGTATCATGCGAGAATTAAGTACATAGATGTGAGATTTCACAGGATCAGGGAGTTGGTTTATTTGGATGAATTACTATTTGAGAAAGTTCACAATTCTAAGAATGTATAAAATATGTTGACAAAACCTGTTATTACAGATAAGTTCAAGCACTGCTTATACTTAATTAATATCTTTAATTGCTGGATGGGAGGCATTCCAACCAGTATCCCAAGTGGAGTTTATGGTTATGTTGTATTTTTTTTTTCTTAAGGGATGGATACTTGTTAAGGTGGAAATTGTTGAAGTATGTGACTCATATATAATGAGTATACAGTGGCAAGTGACAATTAAGGTTAGTATAAATATTTTGGATGATAGTGAAATTATTGTTGCACACTCTTATAGATGTAAATACATTATCAAATTACGTAAATTTTTGTATTATTTTTCTCTTATTTTATTCTCAATTATTTTGTATATTAATCATATTTATCGCATAATCACGATGCTAAGATTTCTTAAAACATTGGTATTAAAAATTTAAAACAAAGTTTTTATTAAATATATATATATAGTAAATAGTATGTACAAATTGTGATAGACTATAATTGGATTGACACAAAACAGTCCTTTCATAAAAAAAAATGGTGAAAAATGAAAGATATAGATGGACCCATCATGAATATTCTTTAATTTAGCTTCATTCACGCTGTGATATATGTCATGAATGGAATATTATTTCATAATTAGGACTAATCAAACCTCAGACTCTTAACGTGGAAGAAATCAAATTGAGTACGAAAGTTAGGGTCCCTCAAAAACATTAAAAAAAAAATATATATATATATATATATATATATAAAGAGTGCATGTTTGAACTAAATAAAATATAAAAGCTGGAGGGCAAAACGACGAAGGATGGTAAAGACTACACAAAAAAACAAATCAACAAATAATTAAGAGGAGGTGGGAGGGTGGGTGGGGTTCATTAAATAATAATTCAAAAAAAGAATGAGGAAAGCCCAAATACATAAACATCCGACTCACAAATGATTGCTGTTGTATAAATTGTCTCCTTAGGATACTGCATCTTGTCCCCTCTCCCCTTTGGGTCCCACTCGATCCATACCCTCCATCCTCCACTCTGCTATCATTCATTATTGATCATTCGTCTCGATGTACTGTAAAAAAATTTCTACCCCTGCAGCATCAGCATCTGCAACTGCAACCTACTGCTGCAATCTGCATAGCCTAAGCTCTCCCTCGCGCCCATAACCCATCTCTCAAATCTCACTGTCTCACTCACGTCATTCCTCTGACTCCTCCAACCATGCCCATCATTGCTTTGCTCACGGGTCTTTCACGTGACTTTTATCTTTTTACCACCTAGGGCTAGCTTGCTTAGCCTCTCACTCTCTCTCTATCTCTCTCTCTCTCTCTCTATATATATAAATATATATAATCAAATGTAAAATGATATATACATAATATATTTTATAACAATATATTAAATAAAAGATAATTTTATAAAATATTATGTGTATAAAATATTTTTATAGAATTATTCTTTATTTAAAATTTATTATAAAATATATTATAAAATTATGTTATATATATGACTTCCTTATATTTGTAGTATGTTCAGCATTTTTTTTTTCATCTCACGTCCCATCCTATCATATATGCTCCTGCACTGCACATTATACGTATATATACGTCCAGATCGTAGGCTTTGATGCTTGGCTGAGCATGTATACTGTCTTTCATTTTACTGATTTAAGTTTTAGTAAATTTCATCTGTTTCGAAGAATAATCTATAATTTGTATTCCTGTGCGTAGGGGGAAAAAAAATTGGTTCTAATTGGATGTTTGGAAAGTTAATAATTTTACGTTAGGATTTTGTTTTGGAATGCAGATTTTACAACTGAGAGCGGCATTTGTCCATTACAATACGAACATGACCTGTTTCTTTCCTATATCGTGTCATCCGAATCCTTTAGATCCTTACCTGAACAGTGAGTAGGAGGATAGGATATTTGCGGTATTTGGAGATCAATGAATCCTGACGTTCATGATTAATATAGGACCACCGTGAAAATCCAAACAACGTACGAATCTCCTAATTTACTCATGTACTCGTATACGTAGTAAATATGCGGCCATGCATGCCTCACCTCCGATAAAAAAATTTGGCACGTGGCATTAAAAAGAAATAGGTTTTAGTTTTTATTTTTATTTTTAGAGAACTAGGTTTTAGATCTTAGTTCACTATTTTTATTTATTTATTTATGATTAGTAATTTGCTGTTAAACTGTTTATTTTTTATTAAAATAAATTTATTTTTATTATAAATAATTTTTATTATAAATAATCATTATTATCACAAATAATTTATTATAGATACTTAATTTTTTTATATTAATTGTAAGAATCTCCTGACTGAACTCATGACTGCTAAATTGAGCGCATACATCAGTGACTTGCATCAAAGGAAGTACTTGAATTTATAACTTTTCCCTAGCTTGATGGTACTATTCGTTTTCCCCGAGCTTAATTTGCTGTGGGTGTTTCAGTTTTATGCACGTGAGGGAAAGATATATTTAAAAGATTCAAGAAATTTCTGATCTAAAATTCAAGTTTTTAAATTCGAAATTCGAATAATTAAACCTAATCCTTAATATACGAGCCAAAAAGAATAGGTAGAAAATAGTCTCAAAGCCAAGTTAGCCAATGCAAAAGACTTTTTTAGTTTTTAATGCCACACTAAGGTTGAAAATGTCAGTAATGTAAAACTTCAACGAAGGCAACGATATTCTAATTCTGATGTCGGATCAAACTACATCAACAATAATGTCAGTAATGCGACTGCTCATAATGCTTAAGAAATAAATTACTGAGAGCTCCCCTTCGTTAGATTATGCCCGGTTTTAGGGCAGATCAAGGATCCTTTTCAAAGCTTTTTAATGAGGAAAAAGGACGCAGGGTGTGAGCTGCAACATTGCATACATGGATGCTCGAAATGATTGGCTTTTGTGATATTCCAAGATGGGGACCATCCACCTAACATGACGAGGTGGGAAATATGTCAGAAACACATGTGAATGCCCATCCATATCATCAAGTTAGGCCCTCGACTACGTTTCCAGCAAATGATTGGTAGTTTTCTTTCTTTTGAGCAAGTTGATGATCGACTACGTTTCCAGCAAATTATAAACCGTTGGATTTTTTTGGGTATCCAATATTATTAGTCATGAATGTCATTTGATTATATCCTTGACTTTTCATGCCCAGATTCGGCCTCTGGAGAAGTCAATTGCAGGATTGAAATTTTAGACTCGACAAACCATCATTTCAAAGAAAACTAATACGAAATTCCATTTTTTCTCCATTAATCATAAGATTCAGTACCTAAACAAGATATTAATTAACGTCTTTTGTCTTAATTGAGAAAAGAGGCCAGTGAGCCTGATATCATGCATATTTTTTAGGCTTGGGATATCAGAATTATCATATAATTTTTATAATTTTTTATATCAAATATAATAAATAATTTAATTTTTTTTATAATTTTAAAAAATTAATAATTACAAAAAATAATATTCTAATAATATTTTATTCAACTATTTATTTTATTTAAAATCATCCTACCTTACTATTTAAACCGTCACGATCTCTTACTGCGAGCTGCTAACTTGAAGCAAGTGTAATCGAAGATTATATAATATATAATATATAATATATAATATATAGGACACGATGTCCATGCCCAATGAGTTGCCTTGACCAAATCACTATTACAAATTTCATATGTATGATTAATCATTGCAAAAAAAAAAATGTTGATTAGGAATGTTGGAAGTAGTAGTTGGTGTGGCTTTTCGATGGGGTCACCTTTATCCCACGGTTCCCAGGGTCCCACCCAATAATTCACCCATATCTCTCTCTCAACCTATCATTAAAGCCTGCATGACTTCAATAATTGCAATGATCCCAAAAGCATGACATATCTGACCTGGTCACATCCTCTAGATGTCTTTTTTAATCACGACTTTGTTTAAAAAGCTAACCCACGCGTGTGGGACCACCACCCTTCTCATTTATATCAAACATCACCCAACCCTAAAACAATAAAAACTAAAACCATAAATGAAAATTGAAAACCCTATATATGGATGGGACCCACTTGTCCTCATGTCCACAACTCATTGGATACCTACATGCATGTCGACCGGACTTTGGCTTTTCAGGTGGTAGTTCGGGAATTTCATTGCTCTGAGCTATTAAAAATGAAAAACGACAGACACAAATTAGAAAGCTAGCCACCTTCAATTATATGCCATTAAAATTGTTTCTCTCAAAAACAGAACTTTCCTTCACGTAGGAAAAGATGGTCCTTTTGTCTGCCCGAGTGAACACACATTATTATGGTCAAATTCTCGTGCCAATCCGACTAAATCCTCACCATGACGTTCTTTTTGTTTTTTTTTTTCTTCATCCCTGTCCATGCATCACGCTTAGCATCTTTGGTTGTGACCCATGCAATTAGTGCCCGACACGTGTGCGATACTAGTAAAAGGTTCACTGTCGGATTAGTAAGTTGGCGGACCGAGCCATCAGTCCTTTCGTATCGAATTACGTCACAGTTTATAACTATTTTAACTCGGAAAACTGCAAAGGCTCAAGAGTAAAAAAAAGGGACGGGGGGGCCTAATTGCTTTTCATCATTCCAAAAAAAAAAGAAGCCAACAGTACTGCGCTATATAATTTAATAATTGCCATGAGTTAATTGGTAAGAAATCATTATTCATTTCCTCTAATTATCAATTTAATGATGATAATAATATATCCATTTAGTCAATGAAACAACAGCGCCGCGGCAGCCGTTGGATGACTTATCATTTTCTCGTTGTTATGATGTGGCCCTTGTTGGTTAGAACACAATAATTTGGTGACACTGAGGAGTAATAATCACTTTAATTACTAAACAGTTTTTGTTTTTCGTTTTTCTCTCTCCATCTGCACAAATATTGTATTCGATCCTTGCTGGCAAAAATCCGAGTGTTCACTTATTAAAGGAGTTCAAGAAGCATCAAATCCAGCATAAGTTGGGTAGCCTGGTATATATGTTTCCTATAGTTAAAACAGAAGGTTCTCTTGTGCGCTTCGTTCGTGATTTAAAAAAAAAAAAAAGATATCTAAAATAAAACATTCTCTTCTCTTGATAAAAGGAAATTCTCAATTTTTGTTTTCTTTTTCTTCTTTTCACCACAAAAAAAGTGTAAAATATTCGATTTTTCTACTCTTTCTATAACCCAACTGGCTATAGGCTAATCTTGAATATTATTAGACAAAAGCTGTCTTTCTTGCCTTAGGGTGTGAACCGCTGTATAATTTAATAGAATCACGTGCGCTTGTCAACCTGAATTTGTCGGTCAATCTTTACTCGCGCAACGCAAAAAGAAATAAAAAGGCAATTGTTAGGGTTTTCTGTCTGTGTTTATAATTTTTTATTTTTATTTTTTTATATTTTTAGAAAAGTATCGGATAGAGTCTCTTTTTAAACTCCTAGTTGTTCCTCCACAATCCAAAGCCATCCTTTGTGGTTCGTTTTGTCATTTGGTTCTTCAACATGGAGCTAGCTTTGAGTCTTGGTGATGCGCCGAAGCCATTTGCTTTTCTTGACAAAACTACGAAGATGTCGAACAATGGTACTACTACTCTAGGGTTCTGCATGGGCGTTGGAAGTGGTTTCAGTGGAAGATCAGACGAGAAAAGAGACACCGGCCGTGAGATCGGTGATAGGAGAGAAGGGATGATCAGAGGCGAGGGTGACAAAAAAATCTCTTCAGATCCACCTGTCCAACTTGATCTTCTACCTTTCTCACCTGTTCCTCGCAGCCAGCCTCCAGCACAGCTCCGATTTCCATGGCTCACCGATAACTGTAATGCCCACTTTGCCCTATACGCGTACGTTTGTTTATAACTCTGTTTAGTTTCTAAGAAAAGCGTTGACCGGAAAACCAAAAGTAAAGTAACCCTGATTCCGGTTTTGGATCCTTCTTCTCTTCAAAGTTTCTCAGCACGCTGCCAATAATGCTTATTTTCTTGATTTAACATTTACTTGCTTCTAACAGTGGTGACTGAACCGGGTTCGTCAGATGGCATGGCCGGAAGAGGTTTATTGGATGTAAATCGCTTCCCGATGGCGATAGCGATGGAAGAGGTTGACGATGGGGCGGATCTGTCCTCTCCGAACAGTACAGTTTCATCGTTTCAGATGGATTTCAGTGTAAGGAACGGTGGACGAGCTAAGAGAGATTTGGACGTTGAGACTGAAAGAGCTAGTTCGCGAGCTAGTGATGATGACGAAAACGGATCTACACGAAAAAAACTCAGACTTTCCAAAGAGCAATCTGCCTTCCTGGAAGAGAGTTTCAAAGAGCACAGTACTCTCAATCCTGTAAGTCCAGTTTCGAAACCCAGTTATTTTACGCATATCAAGAAACAGTTCATTCATCCATTTGTTGTTTCATGTGCAGAAGCAAAAGCTTGCTTTGGCAAAACAATTAAATCTTCGTCCTCGGCAGGTAGAAGTGTGGTTTCAGAACAGAAGAGCAAGGTATATTATATTCTAGGTTTTGTTTTTTTTGTATCCAGTTTTTTATTTGCTTTTATTTCCAGTTCAGTTTTTATATACGAAAGTTTACGATTTGGGAAAAATTATATGAAAATCACAGGACGAAGCTAAAGCAAACAGAGGTAGATTGCGAGTATTTAAAGAGATGTTGTGAGACGTTGACACAGGAGAATAGGAGGTTACAGAAGGAACTGCAAGAATTAAGAGCTTTGAAAACATCTCAACCTTTCTACATGCAGCTGCCTGCGACCACTCTCACCATGTGCCCCTCGTGTGAGCGAGTAGCCACCACCACAACCTCGTCCAATGCCACTGGTGCGAACACCACCACCACAAACTCGGCTGCAGCCGCCTTGTCTCTTTCAAAGGGTCGAGCATATCAAGTACAACCTCACATGCACCATACCCAACAGCCTACTTCTTAAGATCATCGATGTTACTACTCCTATATGTACGGATCCACTTTTCCAGTTGTATATACTTTTTGGGTTTGGAACCATTTTCCTTTTTCCTGTTTCCCCGTTGCGACCAATTTGTCCCTCGTGGTTAGTTTCTTCTTTTATGGAGTTTTTCGTTGGGGAATACAGAAAAGCCGGTGGGTGGATATTTGTTGATTGATCATATGAGAAAAATACAAAGGATTTTGTTAACAAAGTTCTCTATTTAATTGTTGCTTTAGTTTTTGTTAAAGATTGCATTGTGTTTTCTTCTTAGAATGCATGACAAAGGACTTGGATCAATATTGAACTTTGGATGCCATTTTTGCTGTGAAGTTAAATCTGCATGCTAGTAGACCCCTATTATACAGTTTTTGTGATCCTAATTTTGGCGCATTTAATTCTTTGCTAGCATAATAAATCATGAATAGCGCCCTGGAGGAGTAGCTAGGTTCAGTTACTTGCCAAACTAGGGAAAAGATTTCGATCTTGCAATCTAATCTGCAGCCTTGCAGGAACTGGTCTCCTGCTGTCGGCAGCGATGTAACCTTTAGTTAAATTAGCATCACACGCGTCCATGGTGCAGATTTGATGTACTTAACTTGAAGCTCTCGTGATTCCTTTTAACGAGTTATGAGATATCAATATATTATATATTATCACGTTAAATATTATCATGTTAAATACACATCACATGCATATATGAAGAAATTTTCCCACTCTACTATTTGGTGAGTGTCTGACAAATGACTTTTACTTTGACAACTACACTAATTTCAGCAGGAATCGCTGTTTTTTAATTGATCAAAATTCTTTGAAAAGCAGTGGAAATGCAATTCTTGCCAAATTGGATTGATTCAGTTACACATTATCAAGGAGAAAATTGGAAGAGAATTCACATGATTTACATATTGTCACTATAGCCCAATCATTTGAATGAGAGACATCCCTTATAGTTAAAGACAAAATGCATTCAGGCATTTGTCAGTGGAGGTACAATTAATTGAATTTGTACAAAGCGACTATACAAAAGGCTGATAACGACTAAACTGTGCATGGTATAGTGCAATTCAGTATGGTATGCAACGAAAACCAGTCTTAGCCCGAAACCATTTTTCACCATTTTCTAGTTATCCACAGGCAAGGGAGGTGGGGGAATTTGAATATATTTGAAATGAGGATTGAGAAGGGGATTGAACTGAAAAAAATTCAAGGGGAAAAGGAGCAAAAATTTGATGTTAGGTAGTAAAAGTTAAAATGCTGTGTATGCCTGTCTCAGATTGATTTCTGCATGGAACAGCTAAATATAGGTGCATTCAAACACGAGGTCCCACATCAGGACCTAGAAACTCTAGGAGAAATGATTTTCCAACGACTGTTATTGGACGTTTGAGGCTTAGCAGTTTAAAAACTTGAACTGCGCTTTTCTGCATCAGTTTAAATATGCCCACAATTAGTCCAGACCCGTTTGCGTCTCTTGTTTTTTTCACTAAGCAAGTTAAGTTTATTAGAAATAAAAACTAACGGATTTACATGATATAAGTTTAAGAGGCAGTCATCTATAATCTTTTTGAAAAACTAACACAATGCATCATAAGAAAAGAAGCCCAATAAGTAGATTCTAAAAAGAGTAATAGATCGAAGTCAAATAAATAACTTCCGTTCAAAATTCTCAATAACAGAATGGACTGTTTGAAAACGATTTTAGACTACGGTTAAAAGTTATAGTTGTGGAATGTGTTGCATTGCGTTAGTTTAGACTAAATGATAGAAATTTTTACATCCGCTTTCGCTTAATCCTCGAGTTGAGAAAGCAATTGTTTGGATATATTCGTATTTTGGAAAACTAAAATGGTTTGACGCTGAGCAGTGAATTAGTTCATATTTACGAAGTGAGGCCCGAGTTTCACATGGCAATAATTTTTTTATTCATAATTATAGCATATTTCTGGAAGAAAAAATATTATGGACGAGGAAACTAGCAAAAGTGAGCGTGAGCCTTTTGCAAAATGAATATGATGGGCTTTAAACACTATTGGATCTTACAGTGGAGCAAACGATGATCCGAAAAGGGCCCCCATATCATTGAAAACACAGCTTCAATTATATCCATCCACGACTAATTTTGTCGTGTGATTTAATTTTTGTCGTGAATTCACGACTAAAGTATAACAATAAATTGCAAGGAACAAAAAACACTTAAATCTAAAGAATATCAACACAATCCCAACAATTCATAATTACTACAAATGATTTTATCATTTGAAATTTGAAAATTGAAACTATCACCAGAAGCCTCTTGAGATGTGTTATTCAATTCTTCTTCTTCTTCTCTCTCTTAATATTGAAATGAAGAACGTTTCCAAGATAGGGCCCTTCGAACCCACCCGTTGCAGAGTAAATCTCGAACCCTTCCAAAGTTATAAAACTTACCATCCAGATTTAATTTATTATATTGAAATTTTAAAAATTATTTTTTAAATCAAATTATATTGGAAGTAATTTACTAGGTTCTTACTCACCAACTTAAGACAATATCGATTCCGTCATCTTTTGTAATTTCCCCCCAAATTTCAATTGATCAAATACATTTGTATCATGTCCCTGGTTGAACATAATTGGTCCCCCCCCCCCCCCCCCCAAAAAAAAAAAAAATAATGGCTCTTTTCCGATGGCAGTAGGAAGAAGACGTTACAACAGGAAGAAGCACCAACAGACAAAGCCAGCTTCATACAATAATTTTCTCACGTTATGTTAACATTCTAACTTCGCATGTGACAATCGGGAAAAAATCGGTGTGCATTTAAATTCCCTCTCCGATACTTGTATTATTGTCTCTTGGTAGTGAGTTGGAAAAAGAAAAAGAAAAAGAAAGAGGGAGATGGGATAGCAGAGAAAGGAGGAAGGGGCTTATTCCTCTTCCTCCGAGTCCCGCTGGGTTTTTTCGTTGAAGATGATTGATTAGAGAGTTTCAACAAAAACAAAATGACCTGAAACAACCACGTAATCGACGTAATTGCCGGGACACCGTAAGGATCCCGTGCACAAGGCATGAAAGGGTTAAAACCATCACTGCTTTAACGAATACAGCATGAAGACAACAAGGAAAATAGGATTAGAAAGTAATGGTGAAGGGATAGAGAAGAATAATTACAGAAGGGATTTACTTTAGAAAACAAAACAACAACAAAACAAAAACAAAAAACAATCTAAACAACAGGGCATTTACAATCTTCAAGGCCTTTGAGGCTCTATTTAAAAGAATATGAAGTGGATGCAGGTAGATAGTTTTCCAACAAGAAGTTAAACCTTAAGTTGGAACCTCTACTCTTAACCTTCCCTTCCTTCGTTCATATAAACAGAAATTTTATTACAGAACAGAATTGACATCATCTTCCAAGAATATTCAATCTTTTTTCCCTATCTCTCACTCTCCTTCATAATTTATGAGATAAACCACTCTTTCTCGAGTCATATCTCTCATATCTTGTTTGATACTATAATTCTAGGGACAACAAAAACTATACTTCACATTGGTATATGATTGCAACTTAATGGTTCAAAAAAATGAAGATGCAGCCCAAAGTTTGTGTAGTTTTACCTAAGATCTCTTATGCTGTTGTTGCTTCTTGTGCTGTTCAACGAGAAGCTCGGCAAAGAGAATCTCATTCCATGCATCAGGTACACCGGGAAGGCACCAATGGCTGCAGTCCTGAAACCTAAGTGGCGATCTCCTTTCCACCTCCGACAACGTCTGCTTCCGATATATTGATGGGTGGCCATCCTTCCTGAAATCTGTCATTCTTGTAATATTCATGTAGGTGACATGATTTTTCATCCCTTTGAAAATTTTCTCCAAAACCATCATCTTATCTGGATATGGCCTCAGATATGTTTCATTCTTAATTGGCTGAGTCTCCTGGTCGCATTGCCCACCAGAATTCCACTGTCCACCACTGAAGAAGAAAGACAAAAGCCAATCATTTTCTCGATGCGACTTCAATGATGCTGAATTACAAACACATTCAGAGGAAAAAAGGTGGCTCATTGAGATATGGAGTCTTTTTCATTAATATACTGCTATCGTTTACAGCTTTGAATGCTGTTAATCTAAGAAGACTTACAAGCGGGAGAAAAAACAATGTTGTACAAATACTTCTTTTTCAAATGATCAAAAGTGTATTTAGGGGAAAATAAACCAAAATGATATTGCCTGAACTTATTCATCCAAAAAAATAGGCATCACCAACTTTGAATTGATGTTTCTCTTAGATTACCTAAAATGGGATTCAGAATAACCTCTGAAAAAGACCAGAGACTTTGATGGATTTATATTGGCATCAACCCATCTGGCCCATGTAGTTAAAGCTTTCCTAAATGCCTCAAGAACATTCAGTTCACCGTAGACATGGCTTCCTTCTTGATAATAGTCTTTCCTGCAATTTTCCATAGTTAATATCAGTTGACTCCAACAGGTTTCCAAATTAATACATCATCCTTCCCACAAACAAGAACAAATTTCAGCAAGTATCAACATAAAAGTGAAGTTGAACATACCCTTTGGAAGTTTTTTCATGAGTCCACCAGTGTCCAGTGTTGAAGACAATGAAATCGGCGTGTTTATATTGAAAAGAAGATCTCCCCACCAAATCAAGCCGAAGTGTTTCCTTCTTCGTTCCATTTTTGTCTGGCATTTCCCATTCTTGAACTAAGAAAGGAGTTACAAAGAACTCTACAGAGCACTTATAATCCTACACATCCATCCATTCCCAAACCCGAAACCGATAGTAAGAAAACAATGCAGATGCTAAATAAAATAGCGAAATTAATGCAGTAGATGAGTAACAAGGTCTGTCATTAAACCTACTTTGAATATGAAAGAGTATGAAGCTTCCCCACGAAAATGGTGTCTCCCATTTGCTTCATAAACCTTACTCTGATCTTTTACCGAGTTCCTCAAGATACAAACCAGAGACTCCCACATATTCCTATTAAGAGAATCACCTACAAAGACTAGCCGCTTGCCTCTCAACATATTCAACAAGCGACTTCCGTCCAACCTACATATGAAAATCCATCAAAATCAGTCTCATCAAAGAAACGAACTCAAAAACTAAATTCATGGATTGTTTCCAATAGATGTTCAAGGATTAATAAAACAAAGCCCATAAATATTCTATTTTTATAGAAGCAATATCAATAACTGGAAAGGCTGGAACTATCTAGCTAATTTGATCAAACCAGAACAAGCCTCGGATACTAAACTCAATTATTAGTTTAAATGATATATATTAAATTATATAAATTCAAAGTTTAGTAGAATAATCTAACAGTAAAAACAAGGTTTATCTATTTATAACACGCCAATCTCAGGATAACAGAACCTGAATCTCAATCGAAAGTCAATACTTTTAAGGTTAAAAATATCGTAATAACGGTAAAAACTAAATTGTCTTAGAAAAATATAAATATACAATTACGCCACATACCTTGGGAGATTGCATCCCCTGGGTTTCCATTTCATTTTCTGGTAATCTTTATCGGGCCTGCCGTTAAGAATACAATTGAATTGCTCATCGATAAATGAGCAAGAACCGGGTTTGTAAAGCGGATACGAATCGTCTCTCACCCATTCCCCATCAAATAAATCGCAATTCATCAAAGGCGCCACCAAACTATCGTGCCCCTGCTTTGCCGACACTCCCGGTTTAGTCTCGTTTCTCTGTTTCTTCGATAGCGAAGCCGTACTATTCGACATCTCACCCTTCCCTAAAACATCTTTCACTTCTTTTCCAGAATTGCTCTTCTCAGAAGAATCTGATTTCACCGGCAGAATCGCACTCTGATTTGGAGCCACCGGAGCTTCAAGGGCGGGTACAGTAGTCTGATTTGGTTTCAAAACTTTCAGTTTATCAGAATTCTCTGAGCTTTGAGATTGATTTCTCACAAGTGATTCATTATCCACATTTGGAGCCGAATTCACCGGCCAACTTGCACTGTGATTGCCAGCCACGGGAGCCGCTGGAGCAACAATTTTAGTTTGATTTGAGTTTGGGAGTTTAACCTTACCAGAATTTACTGAACCTTGAGTATTGTTTTTCAAAGTGGAAGGTTCTTCAGTGAAATTAGAAGATTGGGATGTGGTATTACTAGATCTAGAGGTACTGTTTTGTGGAGGAGGGGGAAAAAAGTTATCAACTTGCTGTTGTGCGGATGAATTGTCGGGGAACAAGTTTGAGAAAATAGAAGAGAATTGAGATCTGTAAGAGTCACTTGCTGAAACCGTACTACTATTGGTACTACTACCACCGAAAATGTTGATGAACCAAGGAGAGGCAGAGTTGGATGAGGGACTGAAGGCTAAAAAAACAGTGAAAGCAACAAAAGCAAACACGAACCCATATACTAAAACAGCGGTTCTTCTGGTTCTGAGGATTGGGAAGAGGCTCTTGGCGTCGGAGATCAAGCTCCCGCCGGCGATGGGAATGTACTTTTTAGCCTCAGCCATGGAGGAGGGTTTTTCTTGTTTCTGCCTATTTTGCCCAAGACCTTAAAGTGGAAGAGAGTGGTTAGAGAAAGTGACAGAGTTGTGCCGAATTCGGAGAAAGAGAAGTAGAATTATGGCGAGTTTGAATAAACTGCACCGAGAGAGAGAGAGAAGCTAGGGGTTGAGTTTGAGTCTGAGTGGACGATGACTCTTGTCACTTGGGAAAGTGAGGGGTTAGCATTTTTTTCTCTTATCTTATTATTATTATTATTATTATTATTTTTTAAGGGATCTTTATCTTTTTAATTCCACAACTGCCACTCTTGAAGTGGGGCCGTTCACCTTGAATGACTGTACACGTGTCATCTAGCGAAAATGAAAGTACACATGTTTCACCCAGAACTGTTCCTGAAATAAATGGATAAATTATATTTCAGTATATATTAAGCAAATTTCTGTTTATAATTTAATTATCCCTTATTTATCTCTTTTTTTATGTATTATTAATGATTGATATATAAATAAAAGTTTGAGTAATGTTAGATATATAATAATAAAGTCTCATCCTACTAATAGATAATAATTTTTTAGAGTACAGTTTACTTTTTTATTTAGAATTTATATCAGATTTATTTATTTGAGATTTATATGAATTAATTCTTTAATAATTTTTTTAAGATAAACTATTTTTCCAAAATATTAAATTATCGAAGACGTTAGCGATAGATAAACATTGACAATATTATCGAAAAATATCATATATCTCTAATTGATTGACATAAAATTTATTTAAATGGCAACTGACGGTGAAATTGGAAGATATTTTACCAAACAGAAAAAAAAAAATTATTATAAAATATTTTTTTAATATTAATATTTTTTTAAAATTTAAAAATTTTATTTAAAAATTTGAAATATTTATTTTATTTTATATAAAAATTTAAAAAATATAATAATAATTTTAAAATGAGATAAGATGAAATATTTTTTAAAAACAAACCCAATCTATTCACATGAAGAATTGGTAAATCGGCTTAGAATCTCATCTCAGTCATCTGTGGTCTGGGACTTCCGGGAATTTTAAAAATAATTGATAAGTTGTAAATAAATTTTATAAAATAAATTTATAAATTGATATAATTTTATATAATCTATTTTATAATAAAATTAATTATATAATCAGATACAGCATATCAAATAACTTTAATTTTATAAATATAATTTTAGAAAAATCTTCAATAACAAAAGTTTTCTTCTTAATAATTATCACGAGTACTACTTAAGATAATCGACCATGCTTATAATAAAATAAAATCGACCATGAAAAAAATTGCAAAGGATAGGCTGTGGACCGCCTGGGATGGAAATGGAATCCTGTACAAACCATAATTCTTTACTATTACTAATTCCTCACGTGAAGGACTCCTATTATGGGATCCAGCCTGTGATAAGTGTTCAAAACGACTTACCGTGTTGGTGATCTGAGTCCTGACTCTTCCAGCGCTCCCATGATCCGACCGTTACTGAATTAATACTCTGATCTCCAGTCTCTCATCTCCGTTCCCAAAACTCAGCAACAAAACAAAAAGTTCAGAGATCGGACGCTGCAACCAATTAAAGCACTATTCATGTATCAAAATTACGTTAATTTAAATTTTATAAAATTATATATATATTAATGTTTTTTCATTTGGAAGCACCGCCTATTATTTTTTGCATTTTTCATTTTTTTTAATGTTTTTTCTTGTGAAAAGCACAACCGAATGTCGCAATGAATGACATCCCCTGCTTGTCTTCGGCGATTCTCGCATTCGTTTTTACTTTTATTTTTGTGGTTTTGGATGGTGACAGATGGATCCGATGAGTCTATAAAGGAAATTATAAAATTAATCTGTTTGGAGTACTTACTTGATTAGTCGGAATCATTAATAATTATATAGTGAGGACATTAAGGTGGTTGATGGTTTACAAATTGTCTAAAATTATTATTTTTTAAATATAAATTTATATATTTATCAAAAAAATTTAGTCATATTTAATCAAAAAAATTGATTTTTATTAGATAAAATCTAGATTTACTATTCACAAAAAATACTTTTATTTTTGTATTCACTTTTAATAAAAAATAATGTTTTTTTTTTATAAATGTAAAAAATTATACTTTTTAAATAATAATTTTAAACAATCCAATAAAAATATTTTTAAGTACTCAAATTTGGAAGTCGGTAATAAAACATTGTTATAAAAAGAGGTGTACGTGTGATTACTCAATAATTAATAAAAAAATATTTTACTAATGGAGAAATTAGCAAGAGACATTGCAAATCTAAATAAATAAATAAATAATATACCATGTTCACTAATGGAGAAAGACATTACATATAATTATTACTAAGAAGAATAAAAAAAAACATTATTTCATTACATCGTACAAAAAGATGCTACGGGCTAAAGAATTTGCAAATTGCAAGCTATAAAGATTCACATTTCGGAAAGATTGATATTCATCATATTCTTTCTTTTAATTTAGATTTTGTTATTCTTAATTATATTTATTATATGTAGTACATTTTAAGTAATTAGTAGAAACAATTATTTAAAATAATATTTCTGTTTATTAAATAAAGTCAATTAGAAAATAAAAAATTACATATTACTGCTTTGGGATAAATGGTGAAGAGTTGAGGAGGATGAGTTGGTATATATTTTATTGAATAAAGTTTAGATTCATGCAAAATGGCTTCGTTCTCAATCAACCACCCATCTTTTTCAGAGATTGTAAAGAATTTATTACTTCATTAAAATATGAAAAACAGTTACAAAGCACGTGATCACAACATCACTTGAAATAATCGTAAATTATTGACTGCCGCTGATATATTTACTCTTTTATTAATCCTCTTTTGACAAAGAAAAATGAGGAGAGAAGCGACATTCACACTCCTCTTCATATAAACAGTATTATAAACAGTAATAATACTGTTAATACGAGGGGAGTGCCGGAGACAAAATATCAACAATATAACGACTGATGTGATTTTAATAAGAAACTATTTAATTAATAAATTAAATTGACAGGACGGCTCAATATTAGCGACGAGCTTTCGTACGACTCAGCGTGGACCTCGCTGGACTTCTTCTGGGCATACGCGTCAGCTTGCAAAATAATTGCTGGATTCTCTGTCGGTGGGTTTTTTTTTTTTGTTTTTTTTCAAAGCAAGTTAATTAATTAGATAAAATTATCAGGATATAAATTTGAATGATGTGAACCTATAATCTTTTTTAAAAAGCTAATATATGATATAATATTAAAGAGAAAGTCAAATAAATAACTCTCAAAAGACGCGATTATTCAGCACAAAATAAATAGTTTCAATTCTTTTCACGCTAATAAGAGAGGTCGTTTAGAAACTTTGAATTTGAAAATAAGTTGAATGGGGTGAATTTAATTTATTTTTTAATATTATTATAATTTAAAATTTTAAAAAAATATATTGAGATTTAAAAAATGTATATTAAAATTTGAAAAATGTATATAGAAATTTATTTTTTGTATAAAAAATTATAAAAATGTAATAATGAAATGAAAGTGAGTTGAAATGAGTTCAATTTACTTCTGAATCCAAACAAGACTTGAATGTTGTAGTGGTAGGGTGTATATTATACCATATTAGTTTAGAGTAATTGTGAGAAACTTATACATCAACTTTCACTTGATCATTGGTTATTATAAGTATAAACATAAGTGAGTAGCCTAAAGTCGAACCAGAGTCGAATAGAGAGACGTCGTCGGCAGTGGCACGTAAAGGTCATGCACCACCAAGAGAGATGAACGAGTGGCAGATCTGGAAGATCTGTGACCTCCAAGGACAGTGAAGGCACACTTGTCCTCAAACTTCGCATCAGAACACAGCGGCGTGTTGAATAAGCGCAAGATACATGCGACTAACGCATCAGTTGAAAACAGTCTTCTTCTACGAGAGTGTAGATTGACAGCTAGGGAGGTTGAGGGAGGCACGCGTGTTTGTCGAAGGTGACTGGAAAACAATGGCTCAATTGTGTAGATTGATGCTACAAAAGAAAGAAAAACCAAAAGACAACTTATAAAAAATACAGTAGATGAAAAATGGGGTAGAAACTAATGGAGGAGGTGGTCGAAATTGAAACTCCGACTTCCCTCCACCCATATAAAGGTCTGGAATGATGAAAAGATTGCAAGAAAATAAATCGAGCTCGAGAAAATTAAGAGAAGACAGAGAACTCTCAATGGCGTATTTCTTCTATCGATATTTCATCCTCTCATATTATTTTTTATTTTATTTTTATTAAATGATAATTGTGATTTAATTTTTCAGACAACGAAAGAAGTGTGTATATATATAATTATAGGTTTATCATTAGTTCATTATATGGTATATTTATTATTATTTTATTTTAAATATTTATTAACATCTTTAATCAAAATTTTTAAAATATACAATTTTATTAATAAACACTTTCTTAACTATAAAATAGATATTTAGATAATAATAAGTATATCGTTATTTTTTATATAAAGACTTATATAAATTTTATATTGTAGCCACTTTTGGAAAATCCAAGTTAGTAATGCTAACTACATTTACTTTTAGTGAGTAAATTTTGAAAATAAATAAATAGTGAGATTGAATGTTAAAACATTTCTTTTTTTAACGCAAATTAATTTATGAAATTTATATATTAAATTGAATTATGCCACGTGAAGTGAGTGGTGTAAAATATAAAAGCTTTCAAATAGAATTATTCATAATTAAGAGAACATGAGAAATAGTTTTTATAATTATAGAATTCACAAACGTTACATAATTACTTAAAATAAATAAATATAATATTTATATAATAAAAAAATAAAATTTTAATAACATAATACTCGACCGTATATAGCATTGATTATATTTATCCCTCCAACTTAATTTTCTATTTTCATGCCATTAAAATAAAATAAATGGATATTTATGGGAAAGGAAAAATGACAACGATGGAAGGTCTTTTCTTCATCTCTAGAGGAAAATTGCTATCTCTCCCTTACCCTCCATCTCCATTCCTTTTTGTATTTATTTTTAAAATTTTAAAATTTTTAAATTTTTTTCAGTTTTTTTTTTCTATTTTTAAAAAATATTTAAAAAATCATATAAAAAAAACATATTTTTTATATAATTTATTTAACATCTTAAAATATTTTTTAAAAATATAAAAAAAATTATAATATTATTGAAAAACATTTATTTAAAAATTATGTAAAAAAAAATTAAAAAAAAAATAAAACAGAATACGATCGAGATAGATGAAAACGGAGTATGTAGCACTTCCCTGTAGAGTCTAAACATTCGAAGGGGTCGGGTTCATTTAAGTCCTATACGACTCATCCACCAACAATTATCCACCGACATGAATATTATATGCACACCTTTACAACTATATTCACACTAGCCTGGAGACAAAGTCCCACATCTCTAAAATGGAGGTTCGACTATGGAAAACGACAAAACTGCAAAAAACCACCCCCCCTCCTCATTTTGGTCCGTTGGGCACTTTCTCAAACAGAACAGGTCACTCTTAGTTATGTTTGGGGGATGAAATTTTTTTAAATATTCTTAAAATATATTATTATTATTATTTTATTATTATTCACTTATTTTTATTATGATTCATTATTTTTTTACTATTATTTAATATTTTATTATTATTTTTTATCTACTTTTTATTATTATTCATAATTCTTTTCAAAACTTCTTAAAGATAATAAATTATTTATTTACTAGCTTGCATTAAAGATAAGAAATTAATTTTAAAGCTTAGGTACAAGCTTTTTTACAAAAAAAAAAAAAAAAAAAATTATAGTTATTCCCATTTTTAAAAAAAATGATAAGAGGCTTAGAACCCACCACAAATTAGTTATATTATTCGTACAGCTTGTAACAGCGCAAAGAAAATCTAATGTTTCACGGCAGACAAAAGTGTTTTTCAGTTATATATTATATACAGCAAGGATTCCACTCCATTTCCTTGCGAGGGGATTGTGGGTGAATGGACTTTCACTTCACCTTTTGCTCGGCCTGGCCTGCATGCTCGAGATCCGAAACGTAAGGAAGAAGGAATTTGAGAAACCATTTCGGCTCAACACAACACCTTCACGTCTTGCATGGACGGTCAAAAGGCATGCAATATGTATCTCGACATTAGATTATTATAAAGAAGAACGGTCATCATGTGAGACCTAAGTACCACAAAAGTTGAGCTAAAGTAAGTAACCAGGTATGGTTATAATTAGTGCTAATATCTTATTTTGCACGCCTTTCGACTAAGGCTATGCAATTTAAATCTTAGGAATTGCATTTACATAATAAGAAAAAATACGGAATTGAAAATCTTGGTGAGGCCACAGAGTCTCTGATGCCCTAAAGTTAGTATATTGTTTTAGGATTTATGCTTGAGCTTACAGAATTTAGAGAGCTTTCATCATACCTAAAAATTAGTTTTTATATGAAAATTATGGGTGAAACAATCTCTGTCTCTCTCATGAAACCATGTTCTTTAAGTCATTCACTTTAGTTAGACTTTTGTTATGGCATGACTTTTGTGACGAAAAATGAGAAGAGAATACGGATAAATTATTAATAACGTTTGCAGAATAAAGTAAGTCAATAAACTACACTGTATTAATAACATCATTGCCTGTTCAGGCAAGGGCATAGTGCCGTCAATAGAGTATCAGAGTGGCGAGTCTCATTTCTCCCATATCGTCTATTTCCCCACATGATCGAGTTCACATCACGAGACGTCTCTCTTATGGGCCATGGGCCTTTCAGGTGGTTGGTGCCCATCAGCACTTATATAAATAGAGCCAGTGGGTTTGACCATGCTGGGTTGGACTTTACCGCCTTGCTCCTTGGTAATTTCTCGCAGACTTGCCATCTGGGCCGATAGGAAAAAAGTCCCCTTACAATTAGATTAAGCAGCAGCCTCATGATCATGTGAGATGTTGCTCTGGGTACCGGCAAAAAAAAAAAAAAAAAAACTATATATAATTCTCTGTACATGCTAATGTGCGCCTTTGCTTTGATCACGTACACCTGCCTCTGAGTATCGTCCATGATCATGAAAATCACAAACCACAGTCCCACTCTTTTCTTCACGAAGTAATAATCATATCGTCGGCTGCCTCAAGAGATCATCACTCCACTAGTGATCTTTTACATGCTCCAACAGGCCACCATTAACCGGCCTAGTCATCATCATCCCGATATTCATGCCCTGCCCGCACTTGCAAATAATAAACTATGGAGGCCTGTATACAGACATTATATGCCGCGTACATATAGGGATGGAACATCACTAGTGTGAATGAAGACTCGACCGGAATTATTTGTCCAGAATACAGATCATAGAAAGGAGGCCCCTTACCACTCAGTATATAACAATCAGACGTATTAGTACCTTTGAAGAGTAACAAGTAAACAAGATGAACAACAATGAAGTACTGTCATTTATGCATTTGTCATAATTATTACCTGAATGAATTATTGTACACATTTGATTCGGTAGTAAACAAAAGCTAGAACGTAGTTAATTTCTTTGATTAAGAATATCGTTATTAGTATTGCTACAAGAAAAATAAATATTTATAATATTTTAATTATAATAAAAAAAATTATTTGTGATAAAAATAGTCACTCATTTTTCATGAAATGTATATACCGACGTGTTAAGTTTGATCTCCATAATTCGTTTAAAAATAAAAATAAAAACTCATGTAAAGAGTAGTGGAATTAATAATATTGTTAAGTGACCATCCTAGCTAGCTAGCTAGCTGTGAGCAAGCAAGCAGTACTGGTTTGAATATCTCTAATCTCTATCATGAGTCAAAGAAGAAAACAGCATTATGCGCGTGCAGGCCGATCTGCCCCACTACTAATTAATGAAGAAGTTGGCGCTTTTTCTTCTAATAATTCTTCGTAATCTAATTATGATTAATTTATATATGTGTATATATATATATATATATGTGCATCATTAAGCTGGAAACATGCAACTTAAAAATATCAACTTTAATTAATTGCATGATCATTATCTTAGAACCGCGGGTTCCCTCATGAACTTCCAAAATATATAGCGCTATGATAAGTAGTTTAACAAATAAAAAGGCAGCTAGATTGACCAATCTATATATGAAAAAGGCAGTAGTACTGGTGACAAAAAGAGGATAAATTTGTAAGTTCCAGAAGCAGAATTATAAAAGTGGCACTTTTGGAGTGGATTAAAGTATCAGAATAGATTGAAATCCACGCTAGCTAGCTAATCAAACTGCATGCGTGATGCACATGACCTCCTGTTAATTGCACAGTTAATTAAGGATGTGAACTCTTCAATTGCCTGATAATAATTTTTGGGTTTCCATTCCCTAACACCAAGCAGGGCCGGCACCAATTTTTAAACAAAATAAGAGATTGCAATTCAGAAGGAAAGTGCGATTCGTTACTGCCCATGAAGTGGTACTAATATCACCATAAATGGGCCTTTTGTCTACTTTGTGAGTAAGGTCTCGATTAGTTGAAATGGGCCTTTTATGTACCTACTTTCTGATAACATGATTAGGTGTATTGGGCTTTGGGTTCTGGGTGCGATCTGATTTTGTGGCGGAAATAAGAAATTGGTTGAAATGTCCATGCGAAATATGTTCTTCGATAGAGTGCTTGTAAGGAAAAATAAAATTTAAACCAATAGGCTTTCAAGTTTCAACATGGTGATATTGTGTGCCCACTGGCCCACAAGATATCGTTTAGAAGGTCATGATCTGAGGTACCACGTACTGGACTCAATTTGATTTGATTAACCGCAGCAGTGTTTAATAAATAGCTAGATTAAGAAACCCGTTTGTAACAAGTAATTTAAATAGCTTAACAGTTAAAACTCTTAAATACATTATATAATAAGAGGGCTATATCAATAAAATAATAATAAACTAACAAGGGAGAATTTATTTTAATTTTTTCTTTAACCATGCAATAAAACCCAGCACTCCAACCCCCAATCAGAAATGTTACGGTCAACCGTGAATGCGTTCCCACCGCTATCTCGGCTCCTACCTGGCTTTATATGTACACGACGTCGTTCTAAAATTTTCCCACTTCCTCTTCGATTTCCCTTGGTCTTCATCCTCCAAACTTTGAAACCCATTTCGTCTTTGGGGCCGCTGCGGGTACGCATTCGCGGTTGTCCGTAGCATTTCTGATCCACCTGAATTCGCCAAATCGTTAGAGAAGTGAAGGTCGTTTACCCTCATGTGTATTGAATTTTGAAACGGCAATCATCTCAATGCCGTTTACGCCCCCACAAAGACGAATAAATATCAAATAAATATCTTGGCCATCAGTAAACGTGGTCCCCACACGTGCTTTGCGTTCCCAAATCCCAATCCCCAACCCACCTTACGGATAAGCTTTCCATTCAGCCATTTCTCGCATTTTCCGAAGCAACCAAAGCATTAAAAAAAAGTATCTGTAAAATACAAACTTGTACTCCATCCATCCATCCATCCATCCATCCCAGTTCTATAGCCCAATAAGTCCAAACTTCACATTACCACTGACCAGAGAATGATTTTCCGAGTCAAGCTTTCTTCCATCCCATCAGCCTAAATTTCACCTTAATTCCCTCTCCAATTTCTCTTCTTCTTAATATTTTCGTTTTCAAAAAGGGTTGCAGAGAGATCATAATGTCTGTATTAGCTGCGAATTCTCATGTTTTGTACAGGGAATTCTACCACCGAGACCAACAACAGCAATTTTTATCAAGCAGTGGGAGCTTTTCGTATCCGCAAAGAAGTTCCGGCCATTGGGTTGATCGTCGAAACAGAGATTGCAAGAAGATATTGAGAAGAGATATAAGAGGGGACGCTTTTTGGCCAAATTTGTCAAGACCCACTACGGTCGAGATGGAACCCATCAACGATTGTGATCATCTTGATCAGATTCTACTCCATGCAAAACAGCTCTCCCAACCCATTCTCATCGACTGGTTTGTCTCTTTTCCCCTTCCCTGTCTCTATCTCTGGCTCTAAGCATGACACTGTTTTCTGCAAAACGGTGTTGTTTTGATGCGAATCAATTTTATTGTTTTACTGTTTAGTTCTTGAATTGTATGCTTCTCCCAAAATTGTTGTTTGAAAAGTTTGGTTTCCTAATGTTTCCAATTCGCGCGCAGGATGGCTGCTTGGTGCCGCAAATGCATATACTTGAAGCCTAAATTGGAGAAACTGGCTGCTGAGTATGACACCAAGTAAGCCTATGCTTGTTATGAGAGTAGCTTGGTAGTGAAATCACGTGCTGCTCTGCGATCTGAAAATACGTTTTAGTAATGCCATATATAGTCCTAAGTGCTCAAGTACGTACAATAACTCTATTATTAAAAAATTAGTTTTTTTTTTTTCTCTTGAGTCCTATATTTACTAACTTTTTTCAAAAAGATTGTATTACGTTTGTGTATTCCATGAGGGCAAATATTTTATCTCTAGTACAAAATTATTTCTTGCGATATTAGCTTACATTTGGTTGGGTTCTCTGAGCTTGGTCTAGCCATTGCTACTTTATTTGGTAACCCTTGCTTGAGCTCATATTGACTTGAAAGTCAAGTGGTGCCTTTGGTTTAGTAGTAGTCATTGTGAAATAACCACTTATCTTAAAAGTTTAAACAGATAAAAATAGATCAATTTTATTATTTTATATTTTAAGACTTCCTCTTTAGGCCAAACTTTTCCTCAATTAATAGGTCTAACAAGTGAAATATTTAATTAAATGTGATATAGTATAGAGTCAAGATTCGAATTCAGAATCTCTGCTCTGATATCATAGAAAATCATCATTTATCCCTAAAGCTTAAACTGATAAAAAGAGATAAATTTTATTATTTTAAATCTTAACAGTCATGGTCAAGTTTTCGATCTCTTTCTTGATTTATTAGATCACCATACAGTTTAGACTTGTAATCAACAAACTTACTAGGCTTGAATAGCCTTAGCTCCCAGCACAAATGTTTCGTTCCCTTTTTTCTGCAAAGACGGGCTGAGGCATGGGCTAATGTGGCAGCTCCTTTCTTGGGTTAACCAGTATTGAAATTCTAAGATCTGTATGATACCCTTTCTAATGTTGTTGTTTGCGATTATTATTCCAATTAGTTGATTGTTTGTTTTTCACCTGATTGTAATAGGATCACATTTTATTACGTCGATGTCAATAAAGTACCTCAAGCTTTAGTGAAGCGTGGAAACATCTCTGTATGTATAATTGCAAAGCATTTCAATATATTGTTTTATACATCTATATGAATATATATTCATGTACATATACGATTTTAATAATGGTTTCTTGTAATCTCTTTCCTCAGAAGATGCCAACACTTCAGGTATGTTAGTCTAGTTTTTTGCTTTGCCGATTAACTTGATTGTTGTGGGGAGAGAGAGATCTCAAGGAAAACTTATAAACGACTTGAATATATGTGAATTTCAGGTATGGAAAGATGGAGAGATGAAAGAAGAAGTGATTGGAGGGCATAAGGCCTGGCTTGTGGTTGATGAAGTGAGAGAAATGATCAAAAAGTATGTCTAATATGGTTGTTCTATTGGCAATCATTGTCTCCCTCCCTCCAAATTCTTGTATACAGTCTTCAAAAAATAAAAATAAAAATTCCTGCAATTGTCATGTATTGCATACATCATATAGTACTACACTAATATTTCATTCCATCTTGTCTGTAACGGGTGCGTAATTTTGAGGGAAGATATCTTTTTTTTTTTTAACCCTCTATTCACAGCAGCAAACCATTTTTATGGAACATTTTGCTGCTTTCAGATTTGGTATGTTACGGTAATTAAGGAAAAAAGTTCATATTAGGAAGTTTAAGAAAGGAAGAAAGAAGGGCGTGGATGTAATTTTTCATAATTTTGTGACTTATCCATTCGGAGACTCAGCAGCAAAAATCCTAAAACGGTATATGATTTGACATATCAAGTGAACCATATTTCGATTGTCTTAGAATATATATATATATATATTTGCTCTGTTCTTAGAGAAATTTAGAACGGTAGTCTTTGTGCCAAGATCTAACTTCCGAGTGGTTCAGGAGCTAATATTTTTGCTCTTTTTATATTGCAAAACAAACCCATAGCGCAGGAGAGGCATGAGATATTATAGAAAGAGGGAGGCAATGTTACCAAGTCGTCGCTTTGGCCGAGTGGTTAAGGCGTGTGCCTGCTAAGTACATGGGGTTTCCCCGCGAGAGTTCGAATCTCTCAGGCGACGTTTCCTAACTTTTGTTTTGGATTTTGGACTACCTTTCCCCATCGTTCTAACTTACAAACTTGGATTTGCACTCCACCTGTTTTGTTTATTGTTTTGTTTTTAACTAAATTTACGAAAGTGCCTTGTAGCTCTTTTAACTAAGAGCTCTGGACTGAATGAAATCAAACCAATAAACCACAACATGGTATGGTCAATTCTCCATAAATCGTCCACAACAATTCTAATTAATTGATGGAAAAATGAAATAAAAATCTCTCTTAAAGGGTATCTTATTTAATTTTCAATTAATTTCGGATTCCGTTACATAAAAACAGAAATTTGAGGGTTCTATTTTATTTATAAAAAAAATCATGATGTCTTGACATGAGTATTTCAAATCTAATCGTCAGGTAATCACTCTTTGATAACTTCTTCTATTATCCACAAATATTCTATCATTTAATTCATGTATAAAAGGATTTAAAGTTGACCGTTGAAATGCCTCAAGAGACATATGAAAGCACCAGAAATGCTACATCGTAGAAAGAAACAAAGAGTCATACACGAAACGAATGGCAGTTCTCATCACTACAGCAAAACAGGTAAAAGGTCAATCAGGCAGGACTAGGACTAGGAGGGCAGAAGGATTAACTGGATAACAATAACATCATCAATCTTTGTTGCTAATTAAACGATGCTCAACCGGTCCTTCTTCTGGCTCTTTGAAGGAGCTAATACAATTGTATCAGAACAAGATGAACTTTGGCATCTTCTTTTACGAACCTATTTATCCTAATCAACAGGTTCATAAAACATATGAAGCACATAGCTACTCTCTCGCTGATCACCTCCATTCTCAATTTCTCAGCATCAGCGGCCTTTATGAATTCTTCAGTCTTATTCAACATGCCATACAAGCATGTACTCCCTCACTTTACATGCACCCCCAACGTTTCCCTCATACCTAATCTAGTCACAACTTATCCATCTTCCAAGTTGCAACCGACCTCAGAAAATGCTCTTCCACCCCCAACATCTAAAATTCTAGACTCAATGACCTCTTTACCTACAATAAAAAACAATCATCACATACAAGTTATATTTAACTCATAGCCCAAAAAGAAAAAGCAAAGCACCCCCCAAACGCCAAAAATCAGACTATGCACCTAAAAAAATCCCAAATTCCTTTATTTTATTAGCACCAAGTGTCCAGAATGGCATGCTGACTAATCCTAGAGGTGCACAGGCCCTCGGCAAGAAATTTCCCACAATTGCACCTCAGTTAACTCAAGTGGAAAACCTCCAAGTCCAATGGCCCCTATAGATTGTTTGCACCCAATGAGATTTGAACCTTAAGACCTTAGGGGAGCATACTCCAAAGCCCAAAACCTTTACCACTTGAGCCAACCCCTAGGGGTTAAAATAATCCCAAATTCTAACATACCATTAAAGACAAATTGGACATATCAGTCACTATATTGCCAATCCTTACCATATTCAACATTTCCCTATGGCTTAGCCCATCCTCATACTGCCAAAACTAGGTATAAAATTAGTATCCGATAGTAAAATTTATCAATAACAAGTTTTTACCAACTTCTAAAACGGCTCATTTACAGTATCAGTGATGGCAAACAACAACAGTCATTCATATGTAGCGGAATCGAATATATAAGAAGCAAATACATAAGTTTCAGCAATGGTTTTCTCTCCCCAAATGAGGCAGAAAGTCACTAATGAGTTCCAATATCTTGAATGCAGCATAAGATGAGGCAGCATGGAAGATATCCAATGTTGACAGAAGCATAATCTTAACAAGACACATCATTCTCAGTAACACAAATTCCTAAGTTTAGGGACATTTTTTAATTGAAAACATGGAACTGATGATAGTTCAGATCAAAGGGCAGTTATTAAAAGACTCAAACCCCCCAATCAAGAGATTCCACGACTTGAGACAATCTCTATATAATCCACAGTTTTTCAGTGACACTAGATACCGAAGAAAGAGAGTTGATTGAAAATTCTACACTTGAGATGGATTTTATCTCAAAAGTCTCAAATACCGAAACCAAAAACAGCCCTTATCTTGTTGAAAATAAGATCCCGCCATCCCCTCTCGGTGTTCTCCACCACAGTCGCATTCCCATATCTACAAACAAAAACAATCCAGAACAAAGGAAATCATCTGACCATCCGAGAAAAGAATAAATCCCCACATATTTTATGAACCAAAGAGGGGAAAAAAAACCTTATAAACTAAATCTCACCTGTCTTCCTCAGGAACATCAGCATGCGTCAGGTTGATAACTGTAACACCGGGTTCCGGCTCATCAAGAGAAAGTCTCACCTGCAACATTCATCCAAAAGAACAGTCACTACACCGACTGACTCACATCAACCACAATCTAATCAAACCAGAAAACAACAGAACTCACCGTCGAATGAATACCATCAGGCCAGTTGCCGAACCTCCACTTCTGCACAATTAATTTCGCTTCCTGCAATTCCACATTGGTCCCAGTCACCGACCCATCAAATATGGTGAACTCCCCACCCACCTCTTTGCTAATCCTCGCATTGCTCTGCGTAAAACCCTTCCACCTATTCTCGTCCATTAGTATCTCAAACATATCCCTCGCCCTACAACTAAACTTCTCCGTCAAAGTTATCGTCTTGAGCCCCTTCTTCGCCTTCTTCTTCTCCACCACCGACTCCCTCGGATTTGTTGCAGCTGCAGCCGGCGCCGGCGCCGAAGTGGTGGCCGACTGGGCCTTCGGCGCAACCTTCTTGACCTCCAATTCGTCCTTGGCAGGGCCACCTTTAGCCATGCTCTGCACGTAGACCCTGACCTTCTCGAGAATCAAGGGTTTTCCTTTAGACAGCATGGCATCCTTGAGTCTCCGACCAATAGGGCCCTCGTCCTTTACAGAGACCCTCAATTCGGGGTCCTCGTCGGCGTTCTCATCGGAAATGTATGGGATCTCGACGAGACCTTCAGCTTTAAGCAAGGATTTACCCTCAGGGTCCTTGGCCTCACCCTCCCAGGAGAGCGTGAGGCTGATCTCGTAGCCGGGTATAATCTTACCCTTGCGGATGTTGACGTAGGCCTCGCCCTCGACCTTGTCGACCTTCTTGGTCTTGATGAAAAGGTCGCCTTCGCCGTCGAGGACGGTGAGATCAGAAAGGAGCTTGGAGAAGAGGTTACGGGACCAAAGGAGGCAGTCGGTCTCGGCCCAGTGCCAGTTGTGGACGTTGGCGCCGTCGGGTCTGTCCTCCACGATCCAACGCTTGTCGCCCTCTCCGTATTTAGCCATTGCCCAGTACAAAGCTTGCTCTCTCTTTATCGTGTTCTTAAACAAAGACAGAGATGGAATTGGGGAGGCGAGGGAAAGTGGGAGAACGGAACTAAAAGCTTGGAACTTTGGCGCAGGAGGGATTGAGGGTGCGGCGTCTGGAGGGTTCCTAACTTCCTAGACTAGAAGACTCTAGAATTGCTATTACTTTTAGTTTTTTTCTTTTAAGTACGTATTTAACTAATTAAGTTGGGGAAATTGTTTGGAAGGGTCTAGAGAGACTAGAGATCTCTGGCGAGTCACGACCCCTTTAAAAACACCAATTTCAAATAAAGTGATTGTGGCTCCTAAGTATGGCCTTATGAACAACCCAAAATGAAAGAATGAAGAGTATGCTACAAAATTGAGGACATGGTGGCCGATATGATGATGAAGGTCTCCAAAGCTCGGAAGGGGAGCCATTGCAGATGTCTATATATTGGTGTTGGGATACCTATTGTTAAGTTAAAGGTGCTCTGTTTTCGGATCTTTCTAAGTGGGCCAAGCTGGTCTTTTTAGGTATGTTAATTGAACATCAACGACAGTAGTTTTTAATATCAAAGCCCATGTGGCGATGACGGATTGACTAGAAACGTTGATGATATTTTTACTGCGGCCTTTTTCAGCCCACCATAAATCGGGTGCTAACTTCATTGCGGTATAAGGAAAAAACAAAAAAGTTGAAACTTTTGGTAAATTGCGATGTTTGGAATATTGTATTAGGATCTAGATCAGAATAAAATATTTTGATATTAATAATGTTTTGTGTATCGTTTTAAAATAATTTATACATAAATAAATTAAATATATAAATATATTTATAAATTATATTTCAAAATAATAATTAATATATGAATAAATTATATATAAATATATATGTAGCTAATTTAGTTTGAAATGAAGTTAAAAAATAGTAAAAAATGAAAAAAAAAAGTGAGAAACCGAAATCCAGTACAACTGAAACACGAATACCGGCTAGTACAGGCCGATACGACTGGAAAATTACCCGAAACGAAACACACATTTTTTTATACCGGATGAAGGGCGGTACGGCGTATTTCGGTCGATACGGCCAACACCGATACAAAAGTTAAAATCTTGATAAATTGTAGTTTTGGAATGTGGAGCTGAAATATTTTTTAATGTATAACAAAATTCATCTTATATTATCATCTCATTTCATCTTAATATTCAAATTCATTTAAATATAAATACTTTTAATTCAAATTGTAACGTTTATATCTAATCATTATCTAATTATTACAAAAATTTTAAATAAAATATTAAAAATAATTAAACTTTTTCAAAACTCAAAAGAAATATTATATTAAAAATTTATATTTTAACCCTCTTTTAACTTGGTATTTTTTTCCAATTTCTTTGTTCAAAATTTTCTTACTCATTTCTTAAAATTTCATAAAAATCTTAACTCAAATCATTTCAATAATATTAACAAAATGTCTTAATACTATTCACATATTTTTCATCTTATATGTGTAGGCAAATGAGAGCTTAATATGACTAATTTAGAATCTACATTTTATTTTATTTGTAAATTTATTTAATATTTTACATGTTAAGCACTTCAAGATTAAAAAAGTACTTATAAATTTGTTTATTTTATATAAGAATACTATCACGTTAATTAGTATATGAAGCGAATATTATAATTTATTTATAAAGATGTTAAACCCAAAATTTCAAGTTTCGTGTAATTATAAATCTACACATGGATTTTGATGATAACAAATGAATTCAAAGAATAAAGGAGTCTCAAGCTCAAGTTGTCCACACAATAGAATCAAGCACATCAAGGAACCAAGCATGAACAAGAAGGGAACAAGTTCACATTAAAATCATAGAGTAATGTTGTAAATCTCTTAAAAATTCGAAATTAGGATTAAGACTCAAAATTAATATTTTATCATAAAGTATTAAAATACATTTTCCATATGTGCATGAATTTTTTGAAAATTAAATTTGAAAATTTTGAAAGATGATTGATTGTCATCTTTCATATATGCATGATATGATTAAAGGTTTGAACTTTAAAAATATTAAGATGATTGATTGTCATCTTTCACATGTGCATGTTTTGTTTGAATATTTTCAAAAGTGGTGGATGTTTTTCTTGACTTATGCAAAAGATAGATGTCTTTATTTGAAATTTTGAAAAGTAAAGTATGCTCCTTTTGTCATATACAAAAAATAAAATATTAGGTTTGAAATTTTTGAAAAGTAAAGTGTGCTCCTTTTGTCACATGCAAAAAGTAAAAAGATTATATTTGAAATTTTTGAAAAGTGAATGATGATATCTTTGACATGTGAATCTTTTTAAATTTGAATATGAAGTTTCATATGCCTATAAATAGATCATTTGAGAGCTTCACATTCATAACACCAAGAGCATACAACATTCATTCAAAGCTTTCATTCTCTCTTCTCTAAGTATTGAGCATTAACCCTTATTCATTTTGAGAGATATAATTTATGCTGTATTGTTCTTATTTCACTCATTGAGGAGTGTTTTCTGATAGCCTACCCACTATCAATTCTTGTATCAGTAAAAGGGTGTGTATAACCCTTATGCGTGTAGAAAGTATTCTACACAGGGAATAGTTTAATCACCACGTGTAAGGTGATTGCAAGTGTAGAGGGTGTTCTACACGGATCCTTTGTAGCGGTGTTGTTCAAAGGTGTAATAGGTTTCTATCTCCGCCTGAAAGAGATTGAATAGTGAATTCATGGATTCTCAAGAGGTAGCTTGAAGCGAGAACGTAGGCAGTGGGGCCGAACCTCGTTAACATACTAAGTTTGCTTCTCTCTTACCCTTACTTTTTATATTTATTGCTGTTTCATATTTTGTTTATATTTTATATTGTGTATTTGATTAATAAGTGTTAATATTTAGAATATAACCCAATTCACCCCCCTCTTGTGTTAGTCATCTGGGCAACAATTGGTATCAGAGCTAGAGTTCTATTATAATATTAACTATCTTTTGAGTTAAGATCTTATGGCTAACATTGCAGCTTCATTTGGTGAAGGTCAATCTAGCAGTCGGCCTCCACTCTTTTGCGGAGACAATTACTCATTCTGGAAAGTTAGAATGAAAATATTTTTTCAGGCTCAAGGTCGAGAAATTTGGAAATGCATTGTAAATGGACCTTATATTCCAACAAAAGTGGTTGATGGAGTAAAGGTCAAAGAGGAAGAAGAAGAGTTTGATCGTGAAGACGATAGACTTTATACTTTGAATTTAACTGCTATGAATTTATTATATAATACTCTCAATGGTAATGAATGTAATAGAGTAATGACTTACGCTACAGTAAAGAAAATTTGAGATAACTTGGAAGTTACTTATGAAAGAACTTCTCAAGTCAATGAATCAAAAATTTATATTCTTATTCGTGAATATGAAATGTTTAAGATGAATGATGATGAATCTATTTCTAGTATGCACACTCGTTTTACTAACATCATAAACAGTTTGACAGCTCTTGGCAAAATTTATTCCAAAGTGGAAATAGTAAGAAAAATTCTCAACTCTCTACCAAAACGTTGGGAATCAAAAGTGACAGCGATTCTTGAAACTAGAGACCTTAAGAAGTTTGAAGTGAATGAACTCATCGGGTCACTTATCACCCATGAGTACACATTGAAAAGAGGAGAAGAAGAAGGAAAGCCAAAAAAGAGCTTGGCACTTAAAGCTGTTCCATATGAAAGTGAAAAATGATGAAAATGAGGAAAATGACGACAAAGATGAAGAAGTTGCGATGATAATAAGAAGAATTCAGAAGATCTTAAAGAAAAATAAAACTCCTCCAAGGAAATTTTTTAAAAAGTTTTCCAAGAAAAATTCAGGTAAAAATAACACTTTAATTTGTTATAAATGCAATAAACCTGGTTATATCAAGTCAGATTGTCCTCTGCTAAAGAAAGATCGAAACAAAGGCAAAAAAACAATGAAAGCTACATGAGATGATGATTCAAGTAGCTCAGATAGTGAAGCAAGTAATGGAGAATCAGCAAATCTTTGTCTTATGGCTAAAGATAACATTGAGGTAACAAATATTAATAATATTGAAGATCTTTCATATGAAGAATTGTAAAATGTTTTAGAAGAGGTATATGAGGAATTTGAAAAATTAGGTATCAAGTATACTGCTTTGAAAAAGAAAAATTCTTCTTTAACAAACGAAATTGATATTTTAAGAAAAGAAAATATTGTTTTGAAAGATGAAAATCTTGAGTTGAAGAAAAAGAAAACTGATTTAGAAAATATTATTGAAAACTTTACGAATGGAAAAAGAAATTTTGAAAAACTTCTTGGTAGTCAAAAATGTGTTTTTAACAAGGCAGGTTTGGGATATATGCCAAAACAAAAATACAAACCTTATAAAAACTTCTTTGATAATCCTTCTATATCAAAATCCAATATTCAAAATTCTTTTCATAAAAATAATTTTGTTAAAAAATGATACTATTATAATCACTCAAGTTCTTCATATATGTCACGTGCTATTTGTAATCTTTGTAATAGAAATGGTCATAATTATCTTACTTGTCCTATTAGAAGAAAACATACAATGACTATCAGGGTCATATGGGTACCTAAAAATATTGTTTCTTTTAATACTAATAAATAAATGACCCAAAGAACTTGGGTACCAAGAAAAATCATTTTAATTGTTTTTATAGGTGTGCGTGAAGTCTTCCACAAACAAAAATAAATGGTTTTTAGATAGTGGATGTTCAAGACACATGACGGGAGGCAAAACTAAGTTCTTTGATCTTAGATTTAAAGAAGAAGAACACGTAACATTTGGAAACAACTCGAAAGGGAAGATCGTGGGAATAGGTAAAATTGGTAATGAGTTTTCTCTTATAATTGAAGATGTTCTACTTGTTGAAGGTCTAAAACATAATCTTTTGAGTATAAGTCAATTATGTGATAAAAGATTTACAGTTACTTTCAAAATGGATAAATGCATTATTTTGAATGATCATGATTGTAATATTTGTTTTATTACTTTTAGAAGCAACAATGTTTATACAATTGATTTTGAAGAAATTACCTCACAAGATGCTATTTGTTTTTCAGCTCAAAATGAAACTAATTGGTTATGGCATAGAAGACTAGGTCATGCCAACATGGAACTTATTTCCAAACTTTTAAAAAATGATCTTGTGAGAGGTTTACCAAAAACAAATTTTCTTAAAGACAAAATTTATGATGCATGCCAATTTGGTAAACAAACAAAACTTCTTTTAAAATCAAGAAACATATTTCCACTACTAAACCACTGCAACTGATACACATGGATCTTTTTGGACCAAATAGAGTTGCAAGTTTAAGAGGAAAATATTATAAATTTGTTATTGTTGATAATTTCTCTAGATATACTTGGGTCATCTTTCTTGCTCATAAAGATGAGGCACATAATACCTTTACCTAGTTATGCAAGAGAATTCAAAATAAAAAGGGTTATACTATTTCAAGTATCCGAAGTGACAGGGGAAAAGAGTTTGTTAATAAAAAGTATTGAAACATTTTGTGATGAAAATGGTTTTGTGCATAATTTTTCTGCTCCTCGAACTCCTCAACAAAATGGGGTAGTAGAGAGGAAAAATAGATCTCTTCAAGAGATGGCAAGAACAATAATCAATGAGAATAACTTACCTAGTTACTTTTTGGCCGAAGCGGTAAGTACTGCATGTTATGTTATAAATAGAGTTATGCTAAGGTCCAAATTAGATAAAACCCCCTATGAGCTTTAGAATGAGAAAAAGCCCAACATTGGTTATTTTCATGTATTTGGATGCAAATGTTTTATTTTAAATGACAAGGATAATTTAGGCAAGTTTGATGCAAAATCTGATGAATGTATCTTTCTCGGGTATTCTACTAATAGTAAAACTTATAGAGTATTCAATAAAAAGATTTTGACTGTACAAGAATCTATGCATGTAGTATTTGATGAATCTAATTATCTACTCTCCAAAAAATCTATTGATGAAGAAACAGGAGGTATAAATAATACGGAAAGTCTCAATCTCAACAAAGAGAACACAATAGAGGAAGTCCAATATGGAGACATCAGGAAAGATCATTAAAATTTAATACAAGATGCAACCAAACAGTGGAAATTTGTGAAAGATCATCCAGTGGAACAAATTATGGGAGAACCTTCACGAGGTGTAAACACTCGATCATTTCTTAGAAATATTTGCAATGATATTGCTTTTCTATCTCAGATTGAACCTAAAAATATTGATGAAGCACTTCTTGATGAATTTTAGATTCTAGTTATGCAAGAAGAGTTTAATCAATTTGAAAGAAATGATATTTGGACACTTGTTCCTAGACCCAAAAATCATACTATTATTGGAACAAAATGGGTTTTTAGAAACAAGAAAGATGAGTCCGGAGTCATTACTAGAAATAAGGCTCGACTTGTAGCACAAAGTTTCAATCAAGAAGAAGAAATCGATTATGATGAGACATATGCACCAATCGCAATATTAGAAGCTATTCAAATGCTACTTGCACATGCTTGTTATAAAAATTTCAAACTTTTTCAAATGGATGTTAAAAGTACTTTTTTAAACGGTTTTATAAATGAAGAGGTATATGTTGAGCAACCTCCAGGTTTTGAAATTCATATTTCTCCAAATCATGTTTTCAAACTCACAAAAGTACTATATGGACTTAAACAAGCTCCTAGAGCGTGGTACGAGAGACTCAGTGGTTTTTTGAGTGAAAAATGCTTTTCAAGATGAAAAATTGATACAACTCTTTTCATTAAATATGAAAATGATGATATTCTTTTAATTCAGATTTATATTGATGATATAATATTCGGTGCTATTAATGAAAATATGTGTCAAGTTTTTGCTAAGACTATGCAGGAAGAATTTGAAATGAGTATAATGGGAGAGCTTACATTCTTTCTTGGATTGCAAATTAAGCAAGTGAAAAGTGGGACATTCATCAATCAATCAAAATATATTAAGGAATTGCTGAAAAAGTTTGGGATGGAAGGTGCTAAGAAAACTGGAACACCAATGAGCCCATCCACTAAACTTGATAAAGATGAATTCGGTAAATCAGTTGACTCGAAAGTATATCGAGGTATGATTGATAGCTTATTATATTTGACAGACAGTAGACCAGATATTATGTTTAGTGTGTGCTTATGTGCACGCTTTCAATCATCTCCAAAAGAATCACATTTAATTACAGTTAAGCGCATTCTTATATATATTAGTGGTACAATTAACTTAGGGTTATGGTACCCTAAGTACATATTTTTCGATCTAATCAGCTACACAGATGCAAATTATGTTGGCTGTAAAATAGATCGTAAAAGCACTAGTGGAGCATGTCACTTCTTAGGTCATGCACTAGTTTCCTGGTTTAGTAAAAAACAAAATTCTGTTGTACTATCTACTACTGAGGCAGAATATATTGCTGCAGGTAGTTGTTGTGCTCAAGCTCTTTACATGAAGCAACAACTTGAGGATTTTAAACTTATGTACAATCACATTTCAATCAAATGTGATAATACAAGTGCTATAAATCTTTCAATGAATCCAATACAACATTCTCGGACCAAATATATTGAAATTAGATATCATTTTCTTAGAGATCATGTGCAGAAGGGCGATATAATATTAGAATTCACTAGTACACATGATTAATTGGCAGACATTTTCACAAAACCCCTACCAGAAGATAGACTATGCATGATTAGAAGAGAAATAGGAATGGTGCATGCCATGAATATCTGCTAGATATTTTTATTTCATTATCTTAAATAACCTACAGAAACTTGAGACGTTTAGCTTCATCATTCAAATGCATTTGCTCCTCATAAATCATCATGACATCCTTGTCTAAATGATTATGCAATCGAAATGAAGAGACAAGCAAGAATTTCAAATCCTTATTCTATTGTTTTAACTCTACTATTTTTTTATTTAACTCATAAATAAGTCGTTAAAGTACAGAGACAGTCTCGCTAAGCTTCTCAATTTCGCGAGTTTTGGACTGCAACCAAGTAGAAAACGCGACGATGGATGATGTGTATCGAGTTTCGAGACCCACAAGTTCGTAAATGGCATCATGATCTGATTTATTAGCCAAATCAGTCTCTTGTTGCTTCATGGCACCCACGACAGATGCAGAAATAGATTGAGACTGAGGTGAAAAATACCTCAAATCTTGATCAAGAGAACTACTGAAGAGAAATCGACGAGCCATTGAAAATTTGTAGAATGAGAATGCAAGCAAATTGTAAAGATGAGAAGAAAATTTGATGCGAAATAGATAAAGCTAAATATTGCTCTTATAGAAACGAAAATAAGAACAAGACAAGCTTACAAATCCTGATAATATCTTATTTTTCAGCAACATCAAGCGGATCAAATCTCTGCACCGAATTGCCAGAGCTACACCTCCAACCTTTGCAGATTTTGTCGGGCACGGGTGGTTTCAATTATTCAGTTCTTTACAAAATCTCATTCCGCACCAAATTGCCAGAACTAGGCCTCCAGCTTTTACAGGTTTTGTCAAACACGTGTGGTTATGCACCGAATTTTCTACAGTCTCTACTAACGTAGCGTTTTATTTGTTTATTGGTTATTGTAGGAATATATCTTATTGAGCTAATTATGATTCCTTTTTAATGATGCCAAAAGGGGGAGAAGTTTTAAACTAGAACATTAACATTATTTAAATTGCTAAACTTGTTATATATACTTGGAATTATATTTATATTTTTGCTTGAAAAACTAACGCACATTCTCAGGGGGAGTTTAAGTATTAATACAGATTTCAGGTTCTATCAAGTATTTGTCATCATCAAAAAGGGGGAGATTGTTGAACTCAAGGTTTCAAGTTTCGTGTAATTATAAATCTACATATGGATTTTGATGATAACAAATTAATTCAAAGAATAAATGAGTCTCAAGCTCAAGTTGTCCACACAATAGAATCAAGCACATCAAGAAACCAAGCATGAGCAAGAAGAGAACAAGTTTACATTAAAGTCATAGAGTAATGTTGTAAATCTCTTAAAAATTCAAAATTAGGATTAAGACTCAAAATTAATATTTTATCATAAAGTATTAAAATACATTTTCCACATGTGCATGAATTTTTTGAAAATTAAATTTGAAAATTTTGAAAGGTGATTGATTGTCATCTTTCACATGTGCATGACATGATTAAAAGCTTGAATTTTGAAAATATTAATATGATTGATTGTCATCTTTCACATGTGCATGTTTTATTTGAATATTTTCAAAAGTGGTGGATGCTTTTCTTAACTTATGCAAAAGGTAGATGTCTTTATTTAAAAATTTTGAAAAGTAAAGTGTGCTTCTTTTATCACATGTAAAAAGTAAAAGACTAGGTTTGAAATTTTTGAAAAGTAAAGTTTGCTCCTTTTGTCACATGCAAAAAGTAAAAAGATTATATTTGAAATTTTTGAAAAGTGAATGATTATGTCTTTGACATGTGAATCTTTTTAAATTTGAATATGAAATCTCGTATGCCTATAAATAGATCATTTGAGAGCTTCACATTCACAACACCAAGAGTATACAACATTCATTCAAAACATTCATTCTCTCTTCTCTAAGGATTGAGCCTTAACTCTTGTTCATTTTGAGAGATATAGTTTGTGCTGTATTGTTCTTATTTTACTCATTGAGAAGTGTTTTCTGATAGCCTACCCACTATCAATTCTTGTATCAGTAAAAGGGTGTGTATAACTTTTGTGCGTATAAAAAGTATTCTACACATGGAATAGTTTAATCACCACGTGTAAGGTGATTGCAACTGTAAAGGGTGTTCTACACGGATCCTTTGTAGCGGTGTTGTTCAAAAGTGTAATAAGTTTTTATCTCTACCTGAAGGAGATTGAATAGTGAATTCGGGGATCCTCAAGGGGTAGCTTGAGGCGAGGACGTAGGCAGTGATGCCGAACCTCGTTAACATACTGAGTTTGCTTTTCTTTTACCCTTACTTTTTATATTTATTGTTGTTTCATATTTTGTTTATATTTTATATTGTGTATTTGATTAATAAATGTTAATATTTATAATATAACCTAATTCACCCCTCCTCTTGTGTTAGTCATCTGGGTAACAAAATAACTTAATTATTCGTTAAAGAGTATATTTACACACTAAGAGAATCATTTAATATAAGAAATACTTTAACTATAATAAGATTACAAAAAAAAATAGATTCATAAGGTAATATGGTTTGATGTATAAAGTTAAATTATAAATTTATTTTTATTGCAAAATATATCTAACGGATTAATATAAAATAATATCATTTTATAATTTATTTTTATAAAATTATCTTATCTGTTTAAACTTGGAAACATGATTTTGGAGCTTGTTTGAAGAAAAAAAATTCCATTCCAAAATTATCATCTCCTCCTCAATCATAACTCAAATACAAATATTTTTAAATTAATCATTATAACTTTTCGAAACTTTTAAATAAAAAATAATTTAATTTTTTCCAATTTTAAAATAAAGATAATATTAAAAAATTATATTATAATATTTTAACTTTATAATACTTTGTTATTCAAAATTTCTCTCTTTATTTTTTAAAGAGTAATTCTATATACAATCGTGAGATGTGTAATTATTGTATAATCACATTAAAAAATAGTGAAGTTTACTATTAAAAAATTAATTTTTTTCATGTAAGTGTCATATTTTATTCATATTTTTAAAATAATTACGTAACAATTATTCAATCTATGATTAGGATTGTATAAATATTTTTTTAAAATATCTAAGAAATACTTAAGTTAAAACTATTTAATTTACTATTATTTTATTATTATTTACAAAATTTTATTCTCATCTCCTTTTTCAAATAATGTGTTGGGAACTTGGGATCGTAGAAATTAGAAAGCGTATGGGTCCATGGGAGCAATTACCCGCCAAATATTACCCCTCGAACGCCTGATCAGATGCCCATTCCTCTCCCCATCGATCTTCTTTCATCTACAGCTCCGCTCTGCTTCCACACCCACGCGATGAACAAAACCCAGCGTTTCAAACGAGTCGCCAAACCCAAACTACCGGTTTCGGCTACCCAACCGATGATCACGAGAATCGGCCGAGAAACCGCTCCAAGACGCTGACCGTTAGGGTCAAACCCAAACCCAACCCCAAATTGAATGCGGTTCCAATCCCAGATGTCTCTTTTGACAGAATGTCGATCCTGTCCCCTGATTTCTATCAGATTGACGCTCTAGATCTCGCCCCACGTTTGCTTGGCAAGCTTCTTAGGAGGGACGACGTTGTCCTTCAGATTACCGAGGTAATTCTCTTTCCTGGCCGCCTCCGTTTGTTTCCCGAGAAACATATAGGTAAACTATTAGCGAAAGAACAAAGCTTTGTTTCAAATAGAGATGTGATACAAATTTATAGCCTTACTACAACTATATATGACAGGTTGAAGCTTACAGACCGAACGATTCCGCTTGTCATGGTCGATTTGGAATTACAGCAAGAACCGCCCCAGTTGTAAGACACTTGACAGAATTTGGATTTAGGAGTTACATTGTGCAGTCAAAAAATTTAAAGCTCATATTTTTGGTAAAATTCTTTGTAAAATGATGATGATATTTGTTCACACATTGGTTGTAGTTTGGACGAGGTGGTCATGCGTATGTTTATCTATGCTATGGTCTCCATACAATGCTAAATATTGTGGCTGACAAGGAAGGAGTTGGTGCTGCTGTGTTAATACGTTCTTGTGCTCCCATTGCCGGTATTTCTTTTTCCAAATTTTCAAAAGCTATTTTCTATTAACTTTATTGTGATTGGTTTATGTTTAATTTTGTGTTATTTCATCATTCTATCAATCATGACTTCCAATCCAATAAGGAAATTGATTAAATATATTGACAAATACTCATCTGAATAATGTGGAGATGGCTATCCAAATATTTGAGTTATTTGCATTGCTAAATCTACTAACTGTGTGCATAAATAAACACACGAAAAAAGATATTTTTTGAAGAGTTGGTTTGGTTGCTTAATAGCCTAGTTGATTTAGTTATATGAGCAGGTTACCTTGTAGGAGAAGTGACCAAACAGCTCATACTAGTGATGTCCTAAACAAAATTTACATGAGGCCAAGAAAATGTTACCACCTGAAAGTCAATAACAAAGCTTGAACATTTTGGAGTAAAACATGTGCAGCATTTTATTGCAACAATATGAGGAATCATAATTTTAGTAATTTTTACATATTAAATCATCATCCCACTCAATTGATGTGGTAGTGTTTTATAGTCCTTGAATTTATATATATATTTTTAACCAGGATTGATCTAAAGGTTACTAAACAATGTTACATCAATGATGAATTAACAGTATATTCCGTAGAATCTTGTGGATGAGGAGAGAACAAAACAATTAATTACTGATCTTGTGTTCCTTAGCTGTACATTACATAAAGTCATAAACTTGTACAAGGATCCTTGTTAGAATGATCTTGTGTGGTACTTTTACCAATCATCGTTAAGAACATCACAGGATTGGGCACCATTCAGCAGCGTCGAGGCGAGGAAACTGACAAGCCTGTTCTTCTTACTGGGCCTGGAAAGGTCAGTTCTTTTTCCCCTCTTTTAGTCAATTTTCTGTTGTATTTACAGCTTTACAGGTACCGAGCTTGAAACAATTGCCGATCCTTGTTTGAACAACGCGTTCTTGAAGCCTCAAGGGAACTGAATTAGTTTCGATCATCGGATTTCTGGCTTTTTCCACTGCTTAATAACGTTCTATATTTTCCCATATTTAGATCGGTCAAGCACTGGGGCTTTCCACAGAATGGTCTAACCATTGCCTCTACACTCCTGGTGAGCACATGGATCTTAATTTTGTGAGTTTTACTTTCTGATTAATGGACTTCTTGAGGCTCTGAAATGACGAATAAAATGGTGTGGCGCAGGTGGTTTAGAACTCTTAGATGCTCCAGAGCCCGAAAAGATACTAATCGGTCCACGTGTTGGCATTGAATATGCTTTACCTGAGCATGTCAATGCATTATGGAGATTTGCTGTTGCGGATACCGCGTGGATAAGTGCCCCTAAAAACACCCTGAGGCCGCCCTGATCTTTTTTATATAATGTGGAATTGGATTGAATTGAAGGGTAATATAGAAGTATCGTCCTTAACTTTTTTGCAATATTTGGAGGAAAGGAAGATGTAAATATTGCTATCCGTGGAACAAATTGAAAAGGGCAGAACCTGTTTCCAATTGTGACCAACTAATGGCCAGGTTGGCCTTCAAACAAAAATAGAGCTCAAGCTTCGAATATGTTAGCCAGATTTTTAGCCAAAAAAAAAACTAATGATTGGATAATGTCTCAACAACTAGGCCAAGAAACGAGCTTCAGTCCATTAAAATTTGCACACTTTTTGATCGCACTTACCATCATTTTCTCCATATAATTTTGACTTAATACATCTAGGTGCAGGGCGAGAACAGATCCGACATTCCATCAGGCACAAAGATTTTCAAAATTCACATTTCATTGTATGGCACAACTCAAAAATAAAGGAACAGAATGGAGAGGAATTAATTGAATAAATATGAAGGATGATACAAAACATGGGATGACACACATTTCTTATCAGTTGACGAATGTCTAAATTATGGTACAAGTGCCCAAGCTCTGGATGGACAGCCTGTGAAAGCCGCAAGAAATATTCCAAAAAAAAAACCATTCAGATATCCGAAAGAAAACGCGTAGACTACCACAATTTACCCTGATGTATATACCTTCAAGTCAATTAAACTTCCACACCAAATCATCTGGAAAAGCGACCACCATCTGAAAATTAAGATATTTCAATGTCAGACCTGAGAAAAAACCGTAAACCATACACACAATTACATAAAAAGAAAGGAGCCAAGAGTTCCCTTACCTAAATTTGAGCACTAAAATATAAACTGGTATGTCCAAAGGTCAGCCAGCCCCAGGTTCAGGCACATGGCAGGAGCAGTTAGCATATTGCAGCTAATTTTTTGGTGCCTTGATCGCACAAATAGCTCAAATACATCGAATTCTTCCCTATAAACTAGGAACCGAACTGCTATAAAATTCAGTGAAGTCAAGTCGGAACAGGAGGAACTTTAGATCAACATGTTGCTGCACAGGCAACTGAGAAAGGAAGCCCTCAAGCAGTGACGAATATTCCTTTGCTATTGCATCCAAATCTTGTCCCATATTTCGAAAAAATTCACCGGCACGTTGTGTGAGGGCCTTCCTGCCATCACCTATCCAGGACCCAGGTTTTGAAGCTTTATCACTTAATTGCCTCCGTGATTTGCTCTTGTCCTGAGAGGGTAGAGAGGATTCTGGGGTTCTGTAGTCAACATGCAATTGGGCATATAAAAGTTTCACCAAATGTAATTCCTGCGATATTTAATAATTCATGTGCAGAAATATAGCAATGACAATACAGAAAGATCATTACCTTGCTTGCAGCTCACATATCCCTTCATATAATCGATCAGTATGAATTCGGAACCGCAATATAAGATCAAACAGGACAAATAGTGACTTACAAAGGGTCCGGGAACGTTCTCCAAGGAGGGATTTCTCAACAATTGAATGGAGATACTTATCATGTGCAGCCAGTAGATCATCAAGATCCTTTGCTACCTCCATTTCACTTGAAAAATGGGACCATGACACCTCCAAGACTTCAAACATAATATAGTACTGCAAGTTTGTAACAAAATGATTCATGCCATCCCAAAGAACCTGACATCGCCTCAATGTTGAGAGCAACTGGAACTTCACTGCACGTTGCAGCTTAGTGAAGGAATGAGAGGTAATACAATTTGGTTTCATAATCTTCCAGGCACCAATAAGCGCATGCTCCACCCGCCTAAGCTTCCAAAGGAAATTAAAGATTATTAAATACATTGCCATAACAGACTCTGTAAACACTGTATCCAGTGGCACTGTTGCATCATATTCCAATGAGAAAACATCCCAGCCAATATCTCCAGTTTCATGTGGCATCATCTTGACTCTCAACCTATCCAATATGTCACGATCATCGTACTGAGCATTAGAAGACCGAATTGCAGTTTCCAGCAAGCCTGCTAGTTTGAAAGTGCTAATGGTGTTAGCAGGCTCCGAAAGCTCTGGCCCAACAATATCCATTAGGTACTGAACAAAATCACCTTGTCCAAGCAGTAAGTACCGCTTAATTGCAAGACAATGCTCTTTAAACTTATACTGCTTGAATATAACTTCCAACAAGTGCTTATCAATCCTCTTCGCCGCTTCATCAACCAAGGTCTCAAGGGAATCAGTTTCACCGTACCCCAGGCCCCCTCTTCTTGTTGTCATCCCAGCAGCTGTGGCAGCTTCTGTTGCAGCATCAGCCCAACCACGATCCGCACAACAAACACGAAGAAAATTTATCGACTTGCCAGTCCTTAAAATGCGCTGAGCAAGAGATTGAGAGATAAATGAAGGAAGCATCCCAGAATGGAGCCTATAACCATCTCTCCATAGAGACTCGACTTTCACAGGCTGACCCACAATGAAATATTCAGCAAAAATATCTTCCAACTCCCCTTCCAAAATCCAACTCCTCACCATCTCAAAAAGAGGAGAACAAGCCCGCTGAAGTAAACGCTTCATGAACTCATGCACCAACGGATCACCATGCTGGGCATGCAAATGAATTGCCCCAGCCATTGCCCCACCCCTCAAAACCCTACACTTGTCAACCAGAACAGCCATTAACCTCATTTTGACAGTTGGCTCTGCAAACCATACCGACAATCTTCTCAATGATAGATAATTCTCCGAGCACACCTTCTCCAAAACCAATGGAATAGAGTTCATAGATTGTCCTTCGAGCACTGCCAGCAACTTATAGTACTCTGAAAGCTCATCTTGCAAAGCAGCACAAAAGGCCTGCCCAACCGTTCCGACATCCTCGACTGGAAATCGATCCATACTCACAGTAATATACCCTTTAACCTTTCTGAACAACCATCCCAATTCACAAAGCTTCCGGACCATAACACGGGTTGCTCTTGGAACCTTAACTGAATCCGGTAAAATATAGCCATCGGCATTATTATCAAATTTGACATACTTCCCGTCAATTCCTTGACAAGCATACAGCACATCTCTCACCAAAACCTCTTCACACACCTCATTTTCTTCCTTAATCAAATTCGCGAACTGCCTAAATGCAATTTCACGCCGATTTCCCGGGTCTTTTGAGAGCAACAAAACCCCATTTCTCCAACCCTTCTCTTTAGTTCCCAAACTCCGCAAAACCCTAGAGCTGTTACCCAATTCGGTGTCCCTCAGAGCCAAGTTGGGCAACAAAAGCGAAGAATCCAACTGGGCTTTCGACGCTTTTCTATCCTCGGCTATGATTTTGAGCAAATAAAGGACAGCCCATTTGTTATTTACGCTACCGGGGCCGGATTTGGAGGCGAATTTGGTGAATAGTTCGGCGAAAGTGAGGGCTTCGCAGGACTTACCTAGGGTGGCCAGGCGACGCTTGATGGACTCGGCGATGGCGGCGGCGTCGGGGGCAATGGAGGGCGTCATTCGGCTGGAGAGGATGCGAACCGCGTAGCGGAGAGAGTTTCGAAAATCGGAGGAGTTAGGGTCTATGGGGTGCGAATCGGACGTGGGTTTTGGGGAGAGCAAGCGCAGAACTAGCTCTTTGATCAGATCTGAGACCTTTTGGTCGTCCTCTTCTTCCATTGCCCTTCACAGTTCCCGCACTTGGTACAGTGATAAAGAGGGCTTGTGAATTCGGAGTAGGTGTGGCGAGTGGGAGTGAAGAAAGTTTTCCGAAATCAATAAGCGCGGGGAAAGGAGAAGCAACTTTTTCGAAATGGTGTCTGATAAATTGCATTCTTTCTGCATTCGTAAGATCACCAGGTTGCTGCATTCAATAATGACAGCATTACTATTATTTTATTTATTTTTATTTATTTATTATTTATTTTTTTTTATTTTTTTATTTTTTTAATTTTTTTAATTTTATTTATTTTTAATTTTAATTAATAATTTAAAAAATAAATATTAATAAAATTATTTTTTAATTTTTCTTAATAAATAAAAATTTTAAAAAAATACTTCAAAAAAAGATATTAAAAAATAAATTTAAAAATAAAATTAAAATTAAAAATACTAATAAATTATAAAATGTTTATCACTACTCTTCTGCATTTGATAAGCTCTTCACATTTGTTGCATTTTTTTAATAACAAATTTATAAAAATATAATAATTTTAATTATCATCCTCGCATGAGCCACACACCATATTTCATATTTATTTAATTCTTTATAATAATAATATAATATAGAGATGATAAATTAAAAATAAGATATAATATGAAAATAATTTCAATTATCATTGAATTTTATTTTTATTTAATAATTAAATAAGTGATTATTAATATATTAATATTTTATATATTTTTTTAAAATATTTTAATATGATAAAAAAATATAAAAAAATAAATAAAATATATATTTTTACCTAGAATCAGAATGAGCGATATTACTTAAGTAGCAAAATAGCACTACTCTTAAAATATGATAATTGTAATCCTGCAGTCAATATTATATTATTTAAATTTTAAGTTTCGTATTTATAGATAGGATCGTGTTGAACGAGAGAAGCCACCAAAATCTTTAACCGAATGTGTAATTTTTTTTAAAAGATAATTTTTTAAATTCTTCAAACATATATATTTTTAAAAACTAAAAAAAATTATAAACTTATCAAAAAAACATTTCCTTATATTGGGTAAAATAGTATATATATATATATATGTGTGTGGGTTTTCATTCGGGCTTGACCCGATTATGAAATTTTATATATTTTTTAATAATTTTAATAATTTTATTTAAAGAAAATTTTAGATTCAAAGGATTTTTGAATTCAGAATTTGAATTAGCACCCTTATTAATATATATAATATATAAATTGATGAAAAAAGTCGATAGTATCTGGGAGTAGAATTTTCCATATAGTTGATCATTAACATATAAACAATTATTATTATTTTCAATATCCATTTTAAAAGTTTTATTATCTACAAATTTGATGTGTCGACTCATTATTTCTTGTGGAACCAATGATCTATAATAAGAGTAGCAGCATTCCTCTGCTAGAGAATTGCTATTTTACTGAAATAATATCTTAAAATTTTGTCTCGAATGCAATTTTTTTTATTGAGTGATTAAGAAATAATTTTTTGATAAAGTTGTGAATTTTTTTGTTTTTAAAAAATACTTAAAGACACTAAAAAAATGAATGAAAATAAATCTAAAAATATAAAAATAAAAAATCATAGCTACAAAATAGGGTCATAATAGCTAGACGATGATCTACTAAAAATATTGACATTGCTATCTACTTTGAATTTAGAATTAGATTTGTTTACCATAAGTGCTACGCTCGCATAAAGAAATATTTCAAAAGTAAATTTATAAATTAATGTGATTTTATGTTATTAACATTATATTTTGTATACTTTTAGGTCGAATTCTAACAATTTGAGTCTTAAGCTTTTCACCTACACACTTAAAAAAAAATACAAAGAGTGGAAGCCTTGGTAGAGGTCGAGAAGTTTTTGATGTTTAAGTAAACATATCTCCTTAGTAGTTTGTGCGTGACCTTGGCAGAATCAAATAGAGTTCTTTGTATCTAGAGTTGGTTTTTATACTAAGTTTTTGGATGGAGACAACCTTTTGGGGAGTCCATGTCACTTTCTCTACTTGCTTGGTTATAATCATTTAACGTTGCATAGCTCTCTCTTGGTTATAATAATTTAACTTTGTACGAAGTTCTCTGACTCACTTTATCTTGCAAACATCTCTTGTTAAGCTCCTCTTAAAGATTTTCATATTTCCTATCCACCTGGCAGAGGTTCTTGATAGTAGGGTGTCATCGGAGAGGTGTTAGGGTGGTGAGTCTCATTTGCCTTTACCGTTCGCTTTCCCTAAGCATGGATTGCTTTATAAATCACGGACGAGTTTTGCTCATGGGTAGAGTATTTTGTAGAGGCTTACAAACTCCTTTTATAGGAGAGTCATGGGATTTGTCTAGATTCTCTAACTTACTTTTCTATTAATCCCTCGTGGACTTATTATACAAGCCAATATAAGGGAAAATCTTGTTATGCGTATGATACGTTTATATATTTTATAATAAAAATAACTTTAGAGTTTGATTTAACACGTCAACTATCATCAATTTATGAATTTATTTTCTTTAAAATTTTGTTGTGATTAAAGCATTTATCATTGTTAAATAGAGATCTTGTGATATTTTGAGTTCATAATTTAACTCCATATTTTCAAAACGCAAAGCTTGACGCAACATCTAGCAACTAAACTTGACACCAGGAGTGAGCACCGATTTAGAATGAGTCATATTCCTCCAAAGTCAACTTTGACTCCGACTTATCAGAGTGGAGTAAGATTTGAGCTTTATTTGGCAACTTTGAGCTTCATATATAGCATTCTTTTTTTTTTTCAAATTTGGGCTTTCAAATCTCAAATTTTCCAAAAAATCAAAGATTAAGACTAAATCATTCGCTACTAATTAGTTTTATACTAAGATCTAAACTTATTTTACGAGATCTATACTATAATGTCTAATTACATGTTATCATATTATTGTATTACATATTATTTTCAGTGTTTAATTACATGTTATTATACTATATAGTATTGTATGTGATTATATTATACTAGTGTCTAACTTATTTATAACTTATTTCTACACTAGATTGATTAGTTCTTTCTATACCAGTGTCTAATTTATTTATATACAAGACTTATTATATAATATTTAATTAGTCTTATTATACCAATATCTAACTTATTTCTAACTTAATTATATATTAGTTTTTCTAGTGTCTAATTGCATGTTATTATATTTTAGTAAATTAGTATATGGGTTATTAACTTATTATACTAAATTTATTAAAATACTAGTGTCCAACTTATTTATATAGTTGATTATATAGTAGTAACACTATGATATTTACATATATTAAACTATCATTAGTTTATTTATATTATAGTATAAATATATTATTCTATACTAATTAACTCATATTAGCATATTATTGAATTTGACTATATAAGTTATAAACTATTCTAGTATATATGATAAATATATAAATAAATACATATACATATATATATATATATATATATATATAATTATGGAATTAGATTTTGAGCCGGAGGCTAAAGTCAGAGTCGGTCCACTGACACCTCAAACTTTGATTGAAAAATTGAAAAAAAAGATTTCTATTCCGACGAAATTATAATAGACCCACGTGCAATTATGGGCCTACATATGTTCTGCTGGATTTAAATACGATGGCATAAGAGGGCAGAGCGAGCAAAGGGGATGGTAGATAAGAGCGTGACAAACAAGATTCCCATGCATGGGACACCATATATATATGGCTAGCTGGTTGGGATAAGGTTTGATTCATAATGTTGATAACTACGAAACAATCATGTATATACTATAATTTCTTATACGCATGAGATAATTCTAAGTGGCTTTCAATTTTGTTAATATTTTGTTGATTTTTGTAATAGGAGACTTTTGGAACTTGGTTTTATGGTATCCGATGGAACGAGTGGGTAGAGTTAGTTTGTATTTAATCATAATGATCGGATCATAATTCATATTACCAGTGTTTTGTCTTTTGTCGTGTATATGGTTAGGAATGTACTTAAAATCCATACATTATTCATTGCCATTTGTCATTCTATATTCAACGACAAAGTTTGGAGCTTGACAATGCGCTGCCAAATGAAGAAAATTTTCATTCCATTATAAATTTGAGGAAGTTATGGCGTTGACGTGGAAGGAAAAAAAATGGCGCTGAAATGGACACTTTCCAAATGGGTATTGATGCCTTATGCCTCGATATATGTTGAAGTTACGCAAATTTTGTGAAGGTTGTTTGAAAAAACGAGACACATGTAAGAAATTGTTTGTTCGTGTTTTATTTTTTAATTTTTTGAAATTAAATAAGGAAATAAAATAATCCAATATTTCAAACGTTGCGTGCGGGTACAGTCACTAGTCCGCGGTCAGGAACCGAGTCCGGATGCTATAAAGACGAAACAAAACTGGGGAAAAGTTTATTTCAAGAAAAAAAAAAAAAATTGGGGAAAAGTTTTGCAGAGAAAAAAAAAAAAAACCTGAGAAAATATTTTCTAAACCACATTTCGCAAGTGTGATTCGTGGAAACTGGAAGCATTGAGGCAGCCTGCAGGGGCCGTTCGTGACCCGCACCGATAGAAACAAGATTTCCTTTATTTTGTTCTGCAATTTCCACACCAGGGTAATACGCGTAAGTCCTGGAGCTCGTGGCACTATATTGTTTTGTTTTTTTCTGATTATTTATTTATTTATTTTTAATTTATGTTTCTGATTTTAAATGAAACCCATAGTTTATGGATTTAATTTGATCGTGTGCAGAGACATTTGGTTTGGAAATCTCAACAGGGTATTTGTTGTTTTCTTCTTTTTTGTTTGTTCTTTGGTTGTATATTTTGTGGGTTTGTTTTTTCTTTTGATGGGCGATGACGGATTTGTTTTTTCTTTTGACGGGTGATGATCTTTGGATAGTTCAAATGGGTCTTCTTTTGGTTGTTCTCATGGTAGGTTTTACTGCATTCTTGATTTGTTTAAGTGGAAAAATGCAGTTTTTGGCGAGACCGAGTTTTGCGTGTGATTGATTGGTTGAGTGGGTGGAAGTTTGAAATTGGATTTTGCATTGTATTAGTGTTCTTATACCTATTTTGATTTATTTGATGGATGGTTCAAGTGGGAAAGGAAGTTTTGGCACATAAGTTTTTAAGTTCGTTGAATTTTACTTATTATTATTATTTTATTTTTTTTGGGAATTTTGAAATGTTTCTCTGTTCTGATTTGTTCTCACGACTGAATTAATGACTGATTTGAAAAGATAGGGATCGTTTTTGGACGAGTTCTTCTTGGAACTTGGCCGAATATCCGTTTGTGGGAATCACGATCCTATTGTTTTGTGCCTGGGTTTTGATTGCTTCACGGTTTATGTAAATGGAAATGGTTGTTTTGTCAAAATCCACTTGGAATTTGTCTCTATGCATTGAATATGCTTCAGTTGTAGGCGATTTGGTTTACTGAGTTATGGTGGAGGAATTTATGTGAAACTTCTGGGTTATGGGATATAAATTTGTGTTTAGCTCTATTGATTCCATTTTGTATAATGTTTGAAGTTCAATCATTCTTTAGCTTTGTATTTCATTTGCTTCAAAACATTTTTAATATGTTTTTTTCTCCTATTCTTGCTCCTGTCAAGTGTGTATACAAGGTGAAGTTTTGAAACTTATATCCATCTGCTTAGCAGTTAACACTGCTTTTCATTTCCTGAATACTTTAAATTGCCTTTAAATGCGAAGAGTTTTATTAATGTTATTTCACTGTGGAATACAAATGATCCATGAATGTCGAATTACAATCTTTAGTAATTAGAGTAACCGACTAGTTCTTATGATTTGGGATTTGTAGTATAGAACGCTCTTGAGATACAATTTAATTAGGATGGACGTGCTATGGGTTCCACCAATAAGCCTATATCACTTTAGGTCCACAAAACCCCTTACAGTGGTGGGAGTTGCTGCAGGAGTAACATATTGACACCATCTTCTATACATAATGCTCAGTTCATTGCTAGGTTTATCTTTTATATATGGTTGTTCAGTGGAAGTTGAATTCAATATTTTGTATTAGGTGTGCGTGATGTTCTTTTGCACTCTTATCCTTTATATTTCTAACAGACCAATATCATTATAGGGGACTAGAAGAGGAACATTTGGAGAGTCAATCAAAGTTCAGAATCTTGGTGATTGAGCTAGAAATATTATTAGATTTGTATTACAATGGCTCCTGGAGGCAGTGCTTGCAAAGAAGTCCTTGAATCTTATCCTACAGTTTCGGATTATGAAATAGCAACAGCAGAGCTGGAGACTAATAGCAAACCTACAAGAGCTTCCAATGGTTTGGGTGGACAACAAGCGATTTATTCAACTAATGGCGTGATGAACTGCTCGAGTGTCCCGTCTGTACATGTTTGATGTACCCTCCCATACACCAGGTTTGCAAATTCTCATATGTTCCATTCCTGAACTTGTCTATGATCTGTTTCAGATAGGAATCACATTTCTAGTTTTGGGACGTTCATTTGGAATGATTTGTTACAGTACTATAGAGTTTAAATTGCTATGTGTAGTGCATTTGGTGATGTCTCCCATATATGTACTATGTACACGCTTTTAATTTTTGTTTTCTACTACATTTTTTAAAGGTTGTATTGAAGCATCAAATGCTGTTGCAAACCAAATTACATGTACAAGTAACTTTCCCAACATTTTCAAAGATAACTGTAATGTAGGACTGTTTAAGCTAAAAAGAGAGGAGTATAGAGTTGTTAGTAAAGACTCTGTCGGGTTGCAGAACATGCTAGTATCGTTATAGTAGACTCACCTTGGTACTTTTATTTAGAATAATTCTACCAATCATCCCTCTTGGATTCCTTTATTGTAAGTTACCCTGCGGCAGGCTTGAGTTCTTACTGCTCCCATTAAATATGAAATCCAAGGTTGTAGGTGCAACTTGAATAACGGATTAAAAGAGATCTTAAAAGGAATCCAATTATAACTTTATGTTAATATATGTATGAATTGTAAAAGAGTTTTAAGCATGTGGTAGCTACTAGAATTTTTTATTTTCAAGAACATGTGCTATTTTTATGAATCTGTGGGGTGGAAGAATTTGTTAAAAGGATGGATGTCTATCCTGTTTATTGGCACTGTATTCAGTCTACACATTTATAATATATGTAAATGTTTTTCCCAATCAGATTCTAAGCTGAAACCATGTTAGAGAAGTTTCTGGCCCTCTGGTGGAGGGTTTAGATTGACATGTTATTGTCTTTTGAAATTTATTTTTCAAATGATGGATGTGGTATACACCCTCCAAAAGAAAGGACGGTTTTGGTAAAACTTTGGGCAATGAATTATAAAGTGAATAGGAAGCTTTAATATTCACAAGGGTAGTAGTGTGCTATTTAGTTTAAGCGATTTAACTTTTGTTCTCATGGGTGGGGGCTATAGTTTGTAACAGACTAAATGTCCATGACTTTTTATTTTCGGTTGTAAACTCTAGTTAGGTATTTCTTATGTATACTCCCTGTATACTTGGACTTTGCCTACTTTTATGAATAAAATACTTTGATTACTGATAAGGAAAAATGATTTTAACGTGATTTTGGAAGGCTTTGCATAAATAGCTTGCTAATTCCTTCTGATTACGGTGAATTGTAATTGCTTCCTTTGTCAAGCTGGTTTGGATGTTAGGTTATAAAATATCAAAACTGGAAAGAGCTGCTATTTGCATGACCATTCATTAGGAATGAAGGTTGGGAAGATCTTATAGGAAGCTTAGCTACTAATATGGGGGAGGTGGTTCATTTTTGGGTGGAATCTAAGGCTTTTGAGTTTTTACCAGAAGCATGGAGATCCTTGTTAAAAATTGTAGAGAGGAGTAGAAGGGTTTGAAGTTGGGGCAAGCTTCGGTGACTCAGTGTGAGTGGAATTGTGTAAGTGGTATGCAGATCACGCAATCTCAGAACTAGCTTGTTGGGATGCATAAAACATTAAAGGAGATGGAAAACCAGCTTGTTGAGGTAGGGCTGAGCACCGACTAAGTCGGAGTCGGAAATGGAATCCTCCGACTCCGATTCCGACTTTGTCGGTAATGAAATCCGACCTTCGACTCCGACTCCGACTTCTATACACTCCGATCCGACTTCGACTCCGACTTTGTCGGAGCGGAGTCGGGATTGGACTTTTTTGTTGGACTTTTGTATTGGAATTTTTCTTAACCCATTTGACATTTCAATTTTACAATTTCAAACTATAATAAATCAAAGTTGGGTTTCAATATCATTACATAACGAAATACAAAGTCAAAAGTCCAAAATTACAAATTCCAACCAATTAAAATTACAAAATCAAAGTCAAATGTCAATAATAAAATAAAATCATTATTACAAATTAACAATACAATATACATAATCAAAACCAAATATTGGGAATTACAAAATAAAAATATTATTACAAATTAACTAAATACATAACTTGATGGTAGTAACCATACTATTTTTTCATTTCAAGAAAAAATAAAAGCAAACAATACCCATTCTATCATATATCATGGTTAATCATTGAATTCATGTTTCATCATCCTGGATATGCAAACAACACCCATCACGTACCATCATTGAATCTATATTCTGTCATCTATCACATCATATAGATGATTCATCCACATTCCACAATCATCTACATTCCACAATTTATTTTCCCAAATTTCAAATTATCATCCAACAACAAAAGATAAATAATAGAAAACTAACAAACAAACAATAGTTTCCATATTTCAACAAAATAACTAATACAAATTATAAATTACATATCATTTCAAATTTCCCACTTGTGCGGCTGTGCCTGAAGAAAAAAAAACAAAATTAGTAAGGAAATAAGATACGACATAAATTTCTACAAATAAGAAATTAAAATTAAACAAATAAAAAAGTACACAAATTCAACAATAACAAAGCACCTCAAACCTCAATCATCTTCATTCTTCATGTAGTAAGTTTGCCATATTAGTAACCAATTCTACATTAACATATTAAAATATAAGCTATTAGTATTAAAAAAAAAGACAAATCAAGTGATTTAACATATTTAATTAAATTTGAATATGTTACCTTAGTCTAATTTATAACTCTCTGCATCATCAATTAAAGCGAAATGATTTTGTCTCAAGCACATGTGAGTAGACTTCAACCAGTTTTGCGTACACACAAGGGCCTCCACAGTTCTTGGAGCCAAAGAACTTTGGAATGGATCCAAAATACGACCTTCCGTGCTAAATGCAGACTCCGAAGCAACAATGGTAATTGGAATGGCCAAGATTTCTCTCTCCATCATTGAAAGAATTGGATATTTGGTAGAGTTGACCCTCTACTAAATTAAAATAATAAAACTCTGTGAGGGGATCTCAACAGCTTCCAACAAATACCGTTCTAACTCGGACTTAGTATCCAACATACTTGAACTCTTGTCTTTATGGAGATCCGTGTATATGTCGTCATCAATAACGCTATTGCTATCCCTTTTTAAGATACTAGTATCACTCTGAGTACTAGAAGTATCATCTCTAGGACCAATTATGCTAGTGTACTCACCATTGAACTCTGCATATTGTTCATATAGTCGGGTAAAATCATGCTTAAGGATTTCAACAAATTCCTCACATTTATCCTCACCCAATGCTTTTTTGAACCAATATTCTTGAATTTCCAATTTGCATCGTGGATCAAGAATCGCAGCAATAAACAATAACCTGTTTATTTTTTCAATATTACCCCAGTATTTATTATATTTTTCTTTCATTCTCAAGGCCATTGAACTGAAGCGTCGATTGTTACTCCTGCAAAAACCAATCAAGTTTTTATGAATGCCAGCGAGCTCTTTAAAAAACAGATTCGAAGTGACATATAATGTACCAGAAAGACGCATTGTGACATTATAAAATACTCCCAAGAACTTCGAAAAGTTCTCTATTGCCTCCTAATCATCATGCACGGGAGCTCCCAATCCTTTTCTCCCATGCCCATCTTCAGACAAATAAACCCTTGAGTACGGGTTATCATCAAGCAAAAGTTGTAAGGCTTTTTTATACTTGCTAGCCACATCCAACATAAGAAAAGTCGAGTTCCATCTAGTGGGTACGTCAAGACATAAGAAACTATGACATGAAACTTTTGACCTTTCAACACAAGTCTTGAAAGTGGCAAGTCTTTGAGGAGAAGACTTCACATACCTAATCAAATTACGGATCTTGTTGATTGACTCATCAACTTCGCTTAAACCTTCTCGGACAATAAGGTTTAAAATATGCACAGTACACCTCATGTGGATATACGCATGATTCTCAACACACTCCAATATTCCAACTTCAACTGTTTTCAACCAATCAATAGCGGAATCATTAGTGGAAGCATTGTTTACAGTTATTGTAAGCAATTTGTCAATCCCCCAATCAAGCATACACTCCTCCAATGCCCTACCAATTGTTGACCCTTTGTGATCACCAATACGAGAAAATGAAATTATCCGCTTATGCAACTTCCAACTACTATTAATAAAATGAGCCGTAACACACATGTAATTGATGTTTTGGATAGACGTCCAAGTGTCAGTAGTCAAGCTCACTCTTTACTTAGTAGTTAAAAACATTTTCTTCAAACTATCATTTTCTCTCAAGAACAGTCTTATGCAATCCCTCATTACCGTAAAACGAGAAGGAATAGGATACCTAGGATCAAGAGATCTAACAAATTCTCGAAAGCCTTCACCTTCCACAATTGAAAAAGGCAACTCATCAATAATCACCATCCTAGTTAGGGCAGCCCTAATTTTTTTCTCATTGTACTTGGTCATCCCTAATTTCTTTTCTTCTTCCCCTCCATCAGTTCTTGCCTCTGGGATCAAGAATTGTTGATTTTTTTCGTTTCTTAGGTCCTTTAGGGCAAAGATCATCGTGAGTTTTCAATGCTGAGGTACCTTGCCTCTTAGGATGACATTTAAATTGTTTCCCACAATGGTTACAAGTGCATGTGGGTTCATCAGGATCGCAATCCGTATCTTTTGTGAAGTTATCCCAGACAATAGATCTATTTTTTGGGGAATTTCTTTGAAGAGTAGAGCAGGTTGTTTTAGAAGTGGGCTGAGTGGCCGTCGCAGAGTCTAATTGTTCATTAGACTCTGCAATCATGGGAGATGGAGGTTCTTCCATAGGGGGAGGTAGTGGTCCTGCTGGACATGATGCAGAGGTGGATGTAGGAGTGCTTCCAGAGTCTTGAATATTCATGATTTAAAACTTCAAAAAAAAAAAAAATAGAGGAAATATAAATATCTGATATCATAATGTTAAATATAAAGTATATTTAATTACAAATATAGATTTTTTTAATATATTTTTATGATGAGATTTTCTGATCATGAATCATGATTTACAAAATCTCTCCTCCCCCCTTGACCTCAAAGACAAAGACTAGAAGTACTTGGTGTATAAATTAGTCTTCCATTATGTTCATAATTTTTTATAACAAAATAAAAAAGACAAATAGTAATCTCTCTCTCTCTGTTTTTATCAATCTCACCATCTCGTCAATCATCTCAATTTTATCGGTGCTAGAATTACAACTATCTAAAATCTCAATGTGATTTTTTGATGTACTCGTCATTCACTCAACCTGATATGATTTACAGGGTTAAGATAGTTCAATAGACAATCAAGTTTAGTAAATATAAATCAATACAAAACTCTAAAGTAGAATTTAAAGGTTTCAAGCAAAATTTGTAAGAAAATCACACGAAATTCCAATATATTTATATGCTGCTGCTGTATGTGGTGCACCACACAAGTTGAAAGGAAGTTATAGAAAAGAAAAGTAAACAAAGACCAAGATATTGATGGACACGTCAGACCAAGTATAAAGAAAAGAGAAATATTATATGGCAGATTATATTAGCTGATAGAGAATATCTTATAAATCTTTGGATTGAAGCAACAAAGAATATCTTACTCTACAACAATAATATATTTGATGATTGGAGGTTATAGTTACCAATTAATACTAATAATTTATATACATATATAGCATTTGTGGAGAAGAGTTTTGAGTTTTATAGAAGGAAAAATTAGGTTGTAAGCAATTCTGTGTACTAATATTATTTGATAAATTATTTGGAGTTCGCCTAAAGAGTAAAGAGTCTCATTTGGACCCCCCATCCGCCTGGCGCCAGCCTTTTATTGGGACCCTTAACAGCTACTTCTCCAATCTTCTCAAATCAAATGCCTATAATGTTACTTCTTTTATTTATTTATTTTATGTTATTTATTTTGTTTTCTGGACTGGAAAAAGTAATATCTTCTTGTTAAAATATGTGGTTCTTCCATAAAAAGAGAACAAAGAAGAGATAAAAATCCGTAGCAGTAGACCACAAAAGTATTTTTAATACTAGTATTAATTCTTTAAATTCATCACATGATCATCAGTTTAATATTATTATTTATTTCTAGATTGGAGGAGTTGCATTTAAATAGAGAAGATTATTGAGATTCTTTGGAGAAGTCTAACAATTTTATATTCTCCACTTAAATCCAATTAATTAAAGTTACTTAAAGTGTTGGGAAATCTCTGTACTATATATATTATAAGTTTAATTGGTTCATTCAAATTAGAACAGCCAGAAAATGGATACTGCTTTTTTATTGGGGATGGTTTGATCATGAGTGGAATATGAGATATAGAGATGTGGCTAGCCTTAATCAATGAATATTGATCTTGCAAGAAAAAATAAACGCAGATTAATGAATATATCAGGAAAAACTTTATATTTGAAGTTAATGATCGAAAATTACTTGCATTAAAAAAAATATGATAATTTCATGACATGATTAATAGAAAGAGGTGTGCTTTAAGGCATCTCTACAGATAACACTACTTATGGGTGATCTTTTTTTTATGCCTTTTGAGTCTAAATAATCAACTACCATATGTATCATAATACACACAGCACTCGATCGAAAAAAAGGTTGAGAACAAATCAAACATATCCGGGCAAAAGCTCCATTTATGAAATATCCCAGAAAATTTCAGAGCATCATGATTGGGGTTGAAACCAACAGGTAGCATTAATTAATTAATTAATTAACGAAGCATGATAGATGATAGTTGCAGTATTGATCAGAGGACCCATGAAATATTTATATAAAATGTAAAAATGACTACTGGTGAATAATAATAAACAATTACCCCCCAATCATGGAATAATTTAGGCCAAATATAAAAATGAAGCAAAAATAGGGGAGATGAGGACGGTGCTTATAGGAATGTAGCTGGAAACAACAATTTTTCAATACTCAAGCTGAAATTGAAATCGAGACACCGAGACTAAGGACGGAGTATGAACATGAAAACCCACAGAAATCAATTAGACCAAACTCAACGCAGATTAAACGAAATCCAAAACCCACAATAAATTAGACCAAAGTCACGAATAACGGAATAAGCATGTGGGTTATACGAACTAATTTCTTTCGATAAGCGGTATTGATCTGGAGGAGAGCAACAGTAGCTCCCGGCATCAACTCTTGAACAGTTGAAGCAGGCGCTGGGGAATGGGCTATCTTTGAGGACCTGAGGTGCGCAGGGGAGCTCCGTTAAAATGAAGAGAGCATGAGAAGGAGGTGAGGGGCGCGGGGGCAATGGGCATTGGGGATAGCGGTAGCGACGATAATAGGATCCGATATATATGTATTTAATGTATACCGTTACATCTAGGTTAAACCTAGATCTAACGGTATATATTAAATTTATTAATAAGTTTATAAATAAATTAAATAAAAATAGATAATTAAAAGTAAAAATATAATATAATTAATTCAAAATAAATACTAGAACTAATATTATTTTATTATAAAATTAAATAAGAAAGTTTATTAAATATTTTTAAAGAAACAAATTATGTTAGTAAATGGAATTTAAAAGTAATTTTAAATAATTATAAGTTTTTTAAATAAAACAAATTTCTTAAATTTTATGCAATAGTATTATGATACATTATGATATTTTATTATTCATTAACTTATAATATATCACTACTTATATGTTAGTCTTTAAAAACACATTAGTGTTTATATATTAATATTGCTATTATATTATTAAGAAATTATTTTGAATAAGCTTGTGCTTATAAAATTATACAATAGTAATTATTAACATTATGATATTTTATTATTTATTAACTTATAATACATCACTACTTATATGTTAGTTTTTAAAAACACATTGGTATTAATATATAAATATTACTATTAATGTACATTGGCTCATACATTGATATTTATACATTATCCAACATACTATTATTTCATTTAATTATCAATCTATGGTTGTAATAGTCTAGGATTTAAGATTAAGGGTTTAGAATTTAAAGTTTGAACTTTGGTCTTAATAAATGTCTATTATATTATTAAGAAATTATTTTGAATAAGTTTATGCTTATAAAATTATATAATAGTAATTATCAACATTATGATATTTTACTATTTATTAGTTTATAATACATCACTACTTATATGCTAGTCTTTAATTTTGTATATATTAATATTACAAATTATTACATTAGTAATTCTTAATCTATTAGTGTTTATAATTATATATGTCTGTTATATTATGAGTAAATTATTTGGAAACAATAATTAATATGACTTATTATGAGTAAATTATTTGGAAACAATAATTAATTTAATTATCTATTTATAATATTTATATATGAAAAATAGATATATATATATAATTTTTTTACAAATTATATGCAAAATGTCGGAGTCGGAGTCGGATATATAATCGGAATCGGAGTCGGAATCGTAGTCGGAGTTGGAGTCGGAGTCAGGTTACAAATCAGAGTCGGATGTCGGAGTCGGAGTCGGTAGGACTTCTTTACCGAATCCGTCTCCGACTCCGATTAAAGTCGGAGTTTTTTCTCCGACTCTGATTTAGGAGCGGAGTCGGAATCAGATTTCGGATTTTTGCTCAGCCCTATGTTGAGGTGAATGCAATGATTGCTCTTTTGTCTACGAAGATAGATTTGCTTTTAGTTGGAGGCAATATGGTTGTAAGAAACAATTATAAGATAGGCCCGAATCCTTTAAACTTAGATAAAGGAAAACGGAAAATTGGATTCGACCCTATCCCTATAACCAGATTCAGGAAAGTGTGGCAGGTTAAGAGGAAAAGCGGGTTATTTGAACTGTGTTCGACGTTGGGTATTGGTGTTGAGACATCCGTAATGGAATGCTCTTCGCCACAAGTAATTCAGGAAAGACTGATAGTTGGTGTTACACCTTTGGTTAGCTCCGAAAAAACTATGGTTTCCATGTTAGAGTTGAAAGATAATGGTGTAATCTTGAGGTATGAACGAGCTGTTGGAGTTGCTCATATAGGGTCGCAAGAGGTGAAGGGACTTGCTGCCAACTCAGAATCTTCAATGGAGAGTACCATTGGAGTTGTTGAGGAGGCTTGGGATTTGATCAAGGGTTTGTCATTGGTGCCTTGCGAGGATGAAGACTCGGGACCCAATTTCTCGGGAGAAGATGTTGTCCCCCTTGTATCTCTTCCTCCCTTAAATAATATAGTTGGATCATCATTGGATTGGGTTTTGCCAAAAGTTAATGAGATTTAGCATGTCGTGGAAATCTCACATGGAGAATATGAAGACCGATTCAAAGCACTACTCATTGTGATTGAGGCGAGTCACTCGTGCGACTCGAAATCAAAGTTTAAGAAAAGTAGGGAGTTGGAGCATCTTTCTTGAGGAATCAACTACGACGCTTTGGGTGATAGCTCAAGTCAGGGGAAGACTAAAGGGAGGGTATTATGAAGATGTTCTTATAGAGGGTGTTTCAAGTGAAGTTTTAGTCTATGGGAAACATTGGGTTGGGGAGGTGTATTATGGGTTGGGGTTGGGGAGTTTTAGTCTCAGGTTTGATGTATTTTGGATAGTTTTTTGGAATCATTAGGAGCTCTCTAGTATGTGATATGTGTTTTCTTGTATATATCCAGTGTATTCGGTTACTCTTATTGATATATATAATATTTTTATTTATAAAAAAAATTATTTTATTTCTATGCATTTTCATTCTGCATATTTTAGGTTTTCCGAACTCTCTTATATGTGTCAGGATTCTCATTTTGTAGTATCCAAATGGCCACACACTGTGTTCAAACTGCAAGATAAGAGTGCACTAGTGTTGCCCAACTTGCCGCCACGATCTCAGGAATATAAGGTGATTGGCTTTGGAGAAAGTGGCTGAATCATTGGAGCTCCAATGCACATACCAGGCTTTGGGTTGTAATGATATTTTCACATACTACAGCAAGCTTAACCATGAGCAACATTGTCGATTTCGTCCATACAATTGCCCTTATGCTGGATCTGAGCGCTCTGTCACATGTGACATCCCAACTCTTGTTGAACATCTCAAGGACAACCACAAGGTTGGCATGCATGATGGTTGTACCTTCAATGATCGATATGCTAAATCAAATCCATATGAAGTTGAGAATGCCACATGGATGTTAACTGTAAGTATTTCATGCCATGCTCCTAATGTCTAGGATTCTAGATGGCTTGACTTATCAAAAAAAGAAAAATATCTTGATGCCTGGCTTTCCCATTTCCATCTTCACCGAGTATGATTCCATTTGGTATACCGATTGATGTTTTGATCTCCATTTTGGTGCAGGTGTTAAATTGTTTTGGAAGACAATTTTGTTTGCACTTTGAGGCTTTCCAGCTTAGCATGGCGCCAGTCTACATGGCCTTCTTACGATTCATGGGTGATGATAATGAAGCAAAGAAATTCAGCTATAGTTTGGAAGTCGGCGCAAATGGTCGGAAGCTCATATGGCAAGGAATTCCATGGAGCATCCGCGAGAGTCATAAGAAAGTTTGTGACAGTTAGGATGGACTCGTTATTCAGAGGAACATGGTGCTCTACTTTTCTGGCGGGGAGAGGCAGAGCTGAATTTGGGGTTACCGGCCGTATATGGAAAGAAGAATAACATAGAGAGAGATGATGGATGTTTAGTTGAGTGTACAATAAGTCATTGGGGTTGCTTCATGTGGCAGCTAGTGAAGCTTTAGTTGTTCTGATTATGTCTCCTTTTGTGTTTACATGATGTTTCTGTAATTGGGGGTCTTAGTGCATTCTGCAAACTTGTTTATCAGCGGCCTGACTTTCCACAAACTCTGGTTGAAAATTTGTGTAAAAATTCGAAACAACTATTGGCGAAATTGTAACGCCGAAAGATTCATTTGGTATCATGAATGGAGTTTTACATATTTATCATTGTCATCAAACTGTAGGCTTTGACCCTCGAGATTTAAATCTTTGCTTGTGAATTGTCATCAACTTCTTTTCCTTCTCATGAGATATTATAAGTTGAATATTTGCAGTCATATGCCTCAGTGAACGTGTAAGTATTGTGTAATTTTTTTAAAAGAAATGAATAAATATGAAATTTATATAAGAAAAAAAATTAATTTTTTAATAATAAATTTTGCAAAATGATTGTACAATACTTGTACATTTATACTCTAGATAACATTATTCTTATGGGCAGTGCTAGTTACCCCAATCCCAAACGTCCCAATTCCATCCTGTTTTCAATTATATAATATTTTTTTTCAGTTTTTTTTTTTACATGAGTTTTAAATAAATATTTTTAAATAGTATTATGATTTTTTTATATTTGTAAAAAATATTTTAAGATGTTAAAAAAATTATGTAAAAAAAATATTTATTTAAAACTCATATAAAAAAACTGAAAAATAAAATAAAATTGAAAAATGGGATAAGATCGGGACATTTGAAAACGGGGTAAATAACATTTTCCTTATTCTTATAAGTTATGTGAAAGTAAATTAATAAAAAAAGAAAAGAGTAATTGTTCATGGAACGTGAGAGCATTGCCACGGTGCCGTAGGAATTAGGAGTGCACAAGACGTCCATCAATGGTCGTGAATTATTTGTTTGGAAAGGTCGCGTTTGCACAATCGAACCCCTGTTGAGATGTTTGGATATTAAAGGAATAGTAATGCTGTTATGTTCACTTCATTTGATATATTTTTTTGATATTTTTGATATTTTAATTTTTTTAAGTTTTAATTTTATTTAATAATTAAAAAAGTAATTATCAGTATATTGATATTTTTTTTTTCATATATTTATAAAAATATTAAAAAATATGAAAAGAAAAAAAAAGTGTTTTCTAATTTTTTTAATTTTTTTTAATTTTAAAATAATTTTAAAAATTATAAAAAATATCAATACACTAATAATTACTTTTTTTATTATTAAATAAATAAAAATCAAAATATATAAAGTGTTAAAAAAAGATGTTAAATATAGTAAACATAGTAACATTACCCTTAAAGCAATGTTAATAATTACGGAACAAGTTTAGTAACGTAACATCGTTGAGCTTTAACTTCGGTGAGAATTCAGACAAGCCCACGAAAGGTTCAACACAGCCTACTTGTTCTATTTTTTCGGCCTTACGGATATTGGATGGGCTTTCTTTGTCCCCTGATGGAGAAATTACCCTGCTAAAATTAGAACCGGAATAGTAATTTTTTAATTTTTTTAAAAATAATCATCATTACATCATATTTTAATATGATATTAAAATTATTTGTATTTAAAATAAAAATTAAATAATCTAATCCCATGTCCTGAAATTATAAAAAAAAAATGATTAAAAAAGTCTATAAATAGCATTTCTCGTGGCAGCCGATTCATTGCCTAATTTTCTAACTTCCAGGTCGAGATTGGACTGTACCGTCTTACAGTTATTAGGGTATTTTTATTATATCATTTAAAGTTATTATTCAAAAATTATAAATTTAAATATTTATTAAAAAAATTTAGTGATATTTAATAAAAGTTAACTTTAGATATATATGATTAATTTTTTTTTAATAAATATATAAATTTTTATTTTTTAAATAATAATTTTAGAAAATTCAATAAAAATCTCCTAAAAAATAAAAATTAAATTGACTATTCTAACGATGGATCCGTCTAAAAAGAGCAAGAAACTCATGGCAAATTAACGATTATAAATACCTGAAAGCAGGGGTAGACCCAGCTTAATGGGTGAGGGCTATCGCCCCAAAGTTTTTAAAAAATTAATTTATAATATAAATATATATAATTATATATATATAATTAAAGTTCTCTCTCAAATTAAAAATAAATAAAAATTATTCTCAAAATTTTTTTACTAAAATTATTCATCTAAATTTTAATATATATCTATTTATATTATAACATTTAATTTTACTTAAACTCAAATTTTAATTCACATAATCTCACAGTTATTCAACTAACAGTCTAATTTTATTAAAAAAATTAATTATAAATTTATATGATTGTAAAATTGATCGATTATACTCACTTATTCAGTTTCAGTCTAACTTATATGATTATGAAATATAATTTGTTAAAAATTTAACAGTGTTACATTATTACTTATTAGAAAATTTTTTAAATTTATTTTTAATCTATAAATTTTTCTTAAATCATAAAAAAATATGAACAAGTATTTAAAGATAATTGATTTAAAAAAATATATAAATAATTTAAAGATTAATATATATTTAAAGAGTTCGATAATAATAAAATATGATATTTTTATCTAATAATTATTTTTATAAAATTTATATTCATTATATATTTTTTTAAACACAAAATTCTGACCAGACCATCTTTCAACACCTCATCTTTCAACACCATGACAACACCACAAACTTCTCCAACCATACGACACATAGAATGACAACATTATTACTACAGTCGCCAACGTAAACAACACATACACATGTATATACAATTTCGACATCCCATCTGGATAATACGTGGCAAACAGTGATTCGGTATTCAGGATCTCTTGTGAGCATTTACCATCGGATTTATTAAAAATATCATTAAAATCTAATAAAAAATACAAATTCAATAAAAAGACAATACGAAAATAATTTTATATTTGACCGATCAAAAATAGTTTTGTTAAATTTGATCCAAAAAAAAAAATTGAAAGAATAAAATAAAAATATTTTTGATTTGGTTTTTAAATAGTAATTTATTAAATTAGTAATATGATAAAAGTATTTTTGATGAGTCTAATATAAAATTAGTTTATTATTAACTTTTTATTAAATTTATATTTTTTTATTAAATTTTAATAATTTTTTTAATGAGTTCAATACTACCGTTCTAACATCTTGTCTACGAAGACTTTTTTTTTTTGTTTTTTTGAAAAAATCACGTGCACGAATAATGGGTGGAATTTTGAGTTCCGTTCAATAAGAAAGGGCCAAGGACACAATGCAAACTACAAACTCGACCTGTTGAGGTCACTTTTACCTTTTGGAAACGACCCCTCGTTCAGTGCCTTCGCCATTTTCACTTAACTTGTTTTCGCAGATAAGAGAGGATGAGAGAAGATAAATCAAAATAAAATTAGAAATTAAATAAAATATTATTAAATTTTTTTTTTTTTTTATTTCAAAATTAAAAAATATTTTTTATATTACTTCATATTAAATTTGACAAAATTATAATAATATGATGAGATAAGTAGTAATAGAACTATAAATTTGTTTTGGGAGTCCAATAAAGTTAAAACTATAATAAAATATTTTTATTTTATTTTTATATAATTTTTATTGTAGTATAGAACAATCTAATAGTAAATTTTAAAATAAAAATTAAACAGGTTTAATACGACTTAAATATTTTATTTTTTAAATTAGATTAAAATTTTTAATTTATACTTACAAGTAATTAGTCTCTCAAATCAAAATAATATTGTAAGAGGGGTGAATATAATTTTTAGATGGGTTAATATAAGATGAAATTAATATCATCTTATTAAATTATAGAATGGTAATATATATTATTAAATTAATATAATGGCCTCTGCTCTCATGTTGCTCTGCTATTGGAGATAATATAAGATAAGTTGATTTTTTTAAATAAGTTTATTTTTATAAATAAAATGAAATGAAATTAATGAATAAAATAAATGAGACGAGATTGAATGAAAAAAATTGTGAAATTGAACAAGGACTTCGAAATAATGTTTTGAATATTGTATCGATGAGCATATTGCTTAAGGCACTGGAACGAAATATTTCAATATCAATATTTTTTTTTGTACAGTTTCGAAATAGTTTATATATAAAAAAATTATATATGTAAATATATATAAATTATATTTCAAAATAATAGTCAATATATAAATAAATTAAATATAAATATATATAATTAGTCTAATATGAACTAAAGTAAAAAAAAAAAAGAATGAAAGGTTGGAATTCAATATAATTGAAATACGAATATCAGTCGATACAAGCCGATACTCATCAAAATAACGTGATATTTTGGCCTGTGTGAAACACAATCTTATTTTATGAACAACTGGCTGATATGATATATTTTAATTATAACGATTCAAAATTTAAAATAATATCGAAAACCAAAACCAAAGATATCAAAGATGAAACCAAAACCAAAGATGACAAAGATGAAGCCAAAACTCAATAGTAAATACCCGGTGTCTTACGGAAAACAGCATAATAAATACGAACGACATTCGGGGAAATGTACATATAACATAACTATGGCCTTAAATAATGACATGCTACTCGAGCATACCAGGTTCCTTAATTTTAGCATATAGCAAAAAAGTTGTGTTATTCAAAATTTATGTACTAATTATAAATAAAATCATTTTTATTTTTAAACTAATTATTTAATTAATGTCGCATTATAAAATTAGAGGAAGAATAATAATAAATGAGAACAAGATGAACAACGTATTTGTAGCTTGCAAAATGAGGAAATGATGAGAATATGAGATCTTTATGAAATTTAACCCGCACGTAAAATTGAAATGTAACAGTAACCTCAACATCCCGTTTAACGGTGCCCCCAAATAGCTCCCATTAGCAATCTAGAAAAATATATAGACGGGCGGAACACCAAATCTCCATCGTCTTTTCGACCAAAACCCCTACGTCATTCTTTCTAAATCTCTTCCAATTCTCGCCGCACCAATCCAATCCAATCCATAGATTCAGCTCCAAGCTCCAAGCCGTACCGTTTTGATCCGGGGACTCGTCGATCTGTAATTTACAATTAATTCGATTTTTTCTAATCAAATTGCGTGTTCAACAATCCGATTCGATTCAATTTTCAGTTTATCGATCGGATTCGGTTCTTATCGAACCGAGAACGCGGCAGTAATCAAGGGACAGGAATGGAATCATCGGTGAACGATTCTACAAGCGCCTGAAAAAGAAAATGCCAGGTCTAGCGCACAGGAATGACCAATTAAGTAATGGTTCAACGGCGTCGTACTCGCTACCGGCCAACGTGTTTTGGTCCAGACATGGCGACGATGTTAGCTACAACCAGCTCCAGAAGGTACTAGAATTAGAATCCCTCTCTCGTTTTAAGAATAATAAAAATTAATTTAGATCATTGGTTTGTATGAAATTTATATGGATTCCGATGGGCGGGTCGAGTTTGTATGGGATCTTGGAGTGCTAAGCGTTTAGACAAGGAGTTTTTGTGGGGCTCAGATTGTGATTTATAGCTAGAGGCTTTGTTTTGACTGGATTATGCGTATTTGATTCATCCGATCTATTCTGGACAGATTAGCTCGTGGTTTATTTATTTGGAAACGCTGCACTTGATATATTACTTGTTTTGTTAACTTTAACTGGAAATCAGGATTTATGTTTCCAGTTTGATGATAAACACACTGGCGCCGATTTCGTAGTAAATAACTCTGTAGCTAGAGAATGAGATATTAGAGCTGTGGTTATCCGGTCTCTCATAATCCTGGATTCTTAAAAACTGGAATAAAAGGACGTAATTCATGGTGGGATTTTATGTGCCTCTTTATCTACAAAAAGGAAACCAAAATACATGAACTGAAATATGCACATGCAAACTGGGGATAGAAGAGTTCGGCGTTTCATCTTGGAGTATGAGCCATTTTTCAATCCATTGATGAAGTGAGGTTCTGGGTTTTCTTGATTGTATCATTGATTGCCGTTAAGCTAATAAGTTTCCAGGGACAATCATATATTCTGATTCACTAAGCCATGTTGCATGAGTATGTGGTTGTTTAAGTTTGTGTGCAACTTACAAGATGGTGTGATTTTTCATTTACGAAATGTCTTTTACTTTTGACTAGTTCTGGAGTGAGTTGTCGCTGCAAGCTCGGCAGGAGCTTCTGAGGATCGACAAGCAAACCCTCTTTGAGCAAGCTCGTAAAAATATGTACTGTTCTCGATGCAATGGATTACTGCTTGAAGGTTTTTTGCAGATTGTCATGTATGGAAAGTCTTTGCAGCAGGAGGGAGCAGGTGGGCACCTTCTCTGTAACAGACAGGGGGCCTCAAAAACTCAAAGCAATGGTGGATCAATTATCACTCAAGGTTGCCAAGATGACATGCAAGATCCATCTGTCCATCCTTGGGGAGGTCTAACCACGACACGTGATGGGTCACTGACACTTATGGATTGCTATCTATATGCAAAGTCTCTCAAGGGACTTCAAAATGTAATTTCCAATAATATTTTATTTTGCAATCAGATTGTTAAGCTATACTCGAACAATTTAGCAGCTGACTTTTTGCTTGAATCAGGTCTTTGATAGTGCACGTGTTAGGGAACGGGAACGTGAATTGCTTTATCCTGATGCTTGTGGTGGGAGTGGTCGGGGTTGGATAAGTCAAGGAATTACGAGTTATGGCAGAGGACATGGAATTAGGGAAACATGTGCACTGCACACTGCCAGGCTTTCTTGTGACACTTTGCTGGATTTCTGGTCAGCTCTTGGAGAAGAAACTCGACAGTCTCTTCTAAGGATGAAGGAAGAGGATTTTATTGAAAGGCTTATGTACAGGTGTTTTACCTATATGCTTATTCCTTATACACAACATTTAGGCCTTGTTTGGATAGTGAGATGAGATAGGATGATCTATGAATAATGGTGAAATAGTTTGTGAATAGTAGTAAAATTGTTTGAGTTGAGATGGTTTTATGGGGTTTTGGGAAATGAAAAAAATTGAATAAAAAAATTGTTAGAATATAACTTTTTATTCTAATTTTTGTTTTGAGATTTGAAAAAGTTGAATTGTTTTTTGTATTTTGTTTGGAAGTGTGGAAAGATTGTAATGATTAAATGAAAAAATTGAAGATTTGAAATTGAAAAGTGTTTGTGATGTTTGGATATTGAAATTAGATGGGATGAGATGCTTTTGCTATCCAAAACAGGCCTTAGTTTTTACTGGCAGAAAAATTCATGATCATTAATGGTAAATAGGGCCCTGTTTTGATAGTGAGATAAGATGAAATGGTTTTAAATGAAAGTTGAATAAAATATTGTTAAAATATAATTTTTTAATGATATTATTGTTTTGGGATTTGAAATAGTTGAATTGTTTATTATATTTTGTATGGAAATTTCGAAAAATTGTAATGATGAGATTAAACTGTTTTTGTATCCAAATGGGGCCTAAGTGTATTATTGGAACTGTCAGATAAATGCATTGGAGGTGGTCATTCATGGTAAAACTGATGCAGAAGAAAAAAAATGTTAATTAGGCTGCATCTATGATGTTTAGTTGTCACATTTAGTGTGGCTTAGGGGTTTAAGCCTTCTTAAACTATTCTGGTTTTTTCAAAGATTGTCTTCTGGTTCTGATGCCTTTAAAGTCTGTCAAGTTATTGAAACATTTGATAGTCCCAGCACAAATATGCATGCTGATTAATTTTATTTTATTTTTATCTTTCATATGGACAACTTTATTGTAAGGCTCCAATGGAAGGCTCAAGCTACACGACTTCTACTCTAAAAGAACTAGTAAATAATACAATTGGAGTATCATTGGAATATTATTAAGAGCAATCACTTCTCCTTCCCAAGTAATGTTTGATCACATACACCACATACTCTTATCATTTATCAGAATGTGGTATCACAATCTCTCTCCTTATATTCTCAATGTCCTCATTGAATTAGTCCTTCGTAAATGACACAATTCAAGTCTCACATTTCTGATTGGGATAAGTTTTAGTACCAATTATAATGCCTCAATGGAAGGCCTAAGTAATATGGCCTATACTACAATGATACAATTTGAGCCCCATTTGAATATTATAAAGAACATTGTCCGACCATAGTTCTTGTGTCTTTCCTTAGAAAAATATTTGGAAAGTGAAAGTTTCTCCCAAAGTTGCTTTTTTCTATTGGGTGGTATATTTGGAAAGTGAAAGTTTCTCCCATTTGAATATTATAAAGAACACTGTCCAACCATAGTTCTTGTGTCTTTCCTTAGAAAAAAAATTTTTATGAAGGACCAGGTGTTGACAACTGATAACCTTAGGAGGAGAAGTATGTTCATCGTTGATTGGTATGTTATGTGCAAAAGAAATAGGGAATTTGTTAATCATTTCTTCCTTCATTGTGAAGTGGCAAGATTCTTGTGGAATGAAGCTTTGAGCTGGACAGGTTTTCAGTGGGTTATGCCCAAAGAAGTGACGGATTTATTGGCTGAGTGGAAATGTTTTAAGAATTGCAAGAAGGCGAAAACTATTTGGAATATGATTCCTCATTGTCTTATGTGGTGCATATGGCTCGAAAGAAAGGGGAAATGCTTCAAAGATAAAGAGCGCTCTTTAGGTGATCTTAGGGGCTTCTTCTTGAGCCCCTTGAGTTTTTGGGTCTGATCTTTTGTATTGGTTAATGATTTTCAGATTCTGTTTTAGAGTCTTGGGGTTGTTTCTTTTTGTTGTTTCGAGGAAGTAGGTATTTCTTTTAGTATACATCCTGTGTACTAAGGCTTATATCTATTTATTTGGAATAAAATCTTTTATTACTTATAAAAAAGAATATTATAAAGAGTAAGAACTTCTCATTCACAAGTAATGTGAGATCTTATATATCACCTACTTTTATCATTTATTAGAATGAGGTATCACAATCTGAATGAGATATCACAATCTCCCCCTTATATTCCCAACGAGGACGTTGGGTCAGTCTGTTTGAGGTGACATGACTGAAGTCTTACATTTTTTTATTGAAATAGGTTCTGAACAATTTGTAAAACCCTAATGGAAGACTCAAGCCACATGACTTATATTATAAAAAGACTAGTCAATGATACATTGGAGTCCTATTGGAACATTATAAAGAATAAAAACTTCTTATTCTCAAGTAATGTGAGATCTCATATACCACATATCCTTATTTCTTATTAGAATAAGGTATCACATATACAAGTAAATATCTGATAGGCATGCAGTTAGGATGTTGATAAGTTTAGGCTTCAAGAGTGGTTGAGAGATGTGCTGTAGGTGACAAAGTTTGTGTCATTTTTTTCTTTTATATATCTCCACTGGGAAAAAGGAAATGCTATTAGATCATGAGAATACAAGAGTCGCAATCAGGGAGCATACTACATGTTTGTTTCTGGGGCCAAGTGATGCTCCAAATTCATCTCCACTGCACCTGCTTTTAGTTTGTCTATTTGGTTGTATCTTGGTGTGATGTTGATGGTGGGTGTTACATAGATGATGGGGAATCCAGGAGGGCCTTTTGCTGATACCAGAGGAGTCCAGTAACTAACTAGCAGACGTCTTTATCCTTGACTTCTGCTTGGGAAGTTTGAGACTCAGTGAGATAAATGCAAAGTATTCAGGACTTGCGCTCTGTTTGGATGCAAATAGAGAAAGAAGAAAAAACAAGAGAAAGAAAAGTGAGCAAAGGCAGGGCAATTAAGTATGTATGGTTTGACTGAGATGCTAGGGAAGGAATCTATGCTTTTATGATTGGTTATCTGGTGAAGAGGAAAGGAAATATATACTCATATAGTAATTCTAGCATCATAATACTGCTACGAATGGTATATGGGTGCTTGGTGACTTGCTAAATTAAAGAGGAGAAATTTTGAAAAATGCATCACGCAAGCCATTTCTACCGCAGTTCTGCGGTTGACTAGAGGAGTCAAATGGTAGGCCCTCGAGAACACATTCTCTCCCCTTTCTTTGTTTCTTTCAATGGGACATGAAAAATTGCTTGTCTTCAACCATTTTCCCTATTATTTTCTTTTCTCACCCATCTCCTTCAAACCAAATGAAGGATTAATCTCTGTTAAGTTGCTGATTAGTGTATCTAACCATTAAGGAGCAGAATGATTTGGCACAGTTAGATGCATCAGCTGTAAACGCCATTGTTAATTAGAAACGTTTCAAGATCACTGGTGCAGGTTTCGTTATAGGACTGTTGTCTTCTATCAAAGTATACTACTATGTGATGCTTCTTGTCAGGGTTTGCCATAGGAGGGAAGGTTTCTAAAACGTGTAGCATTCATTGGAAGAGGATTGGCAAGCTAAATATTTACACTCTTTCTGGGGTACCCTTGGCTCCATCCATGATTAAGATTATATTGAAAACCATTAGGAAAAAAATACCACCATGAGTGTAAATTGATACTTTAAAGAAGGACATGGTGATATCATCATTAGAAGATTTAGAAAATACAATCTTGTTGATGAGTGCATGTGTTTGAAGGCTTTGAAGGGTGGGAGCTGGCAAGAGGCAGTCAAAGGAAGGAAAAAATAAAGTCACATTCTTATAACTAGAGGCATTCCTTGAAAATTGCATACAGTTATTCACTTGTTTTGTCCCACTTGTTGCACATCGATTACTTGAATATCTGGCATATTCATCCAACACTCTTGCCCATTTAGATTTATGCCAATGCTACATATTGTTTCATTAGGATCTTATGTCACATTATTCTGTTTGCTTATAAGCATATGACATGCATGCACAGATTCGACAGCAAGAGATTTTGCAGAGATTGCAGAAGGAATGTCATTCGCGAGTTCAAGGAGCTAAAGGAGCTGAAGCGCTTGCGGAGAGAACCCCGCTGCACTAGTTGGTTTTGTGTTGCAGATACGGTCTTTCAATGCGAGGTGTGGCTTTGCCCATTACTTCAAGCACCCCCCCCCCCTTCCCTTTTTTTGAACCCCGTCATTACAAATTCTAGTAAATTTCAACTTAATTGTTCAAAGAAAAATGCTGAGATGATGGTTTTGATACTTTGATAACATGTTTTGGTACTTTCTATGTGGATTCAGTATGGATGTTGTGCCTAATATGAAAAAAAGGTTCTTTTTAATTTTTTCAGGTATCAGATGACACAATTCAAGCTGATTGGCGACAAACTTTCTCAGACACTGTGGGAACATACCATCACTTTGAGTGGGCGGTTGGAACGGGAGAAGGGAAATCTGATATTCTGGAATTTGAAAATGTTGGAATGGATGGAAGTATCCAAGTCAGTGGCCTAGATCTTGGCGGTTTAAATTCATGCTTTATCACTCTGAAAGCTTGGAAGTTAGATGGACGCTGCACTGAGCTCTCCGTAAAAGCTCATGCATTAAAGGGTCATCAATGTGTGCATTGCAGGCTTGTTGTTGGGGATGGTTTTGTGACAATCACAAAAGGGGAGAGTATCAGAAGGTTTTTTGAGCATGCTGAAGAGGCTGAGGAAGAAGAGGTAGGGTAGCTCTATCTCCATAGGTCTAGTTAACTTTAATTCTTTTGATGCATTCAGAATTTCTTACATTCTTATTTACAAATATCCATGAAGGTAAATGCTTTGTGAGATTTGGATTAATCTTTTATTTTGTCTAATACTTTCAGGATGATGATTCCATGGACAAGGATGGAAACGAGCTGGATGGAGAATGCTCCCGTCCCCAAAAACATGCGAAGAGTCCTGAGCTTGCCCGAGAGTTTCTTCTAGATGCTGCAACTGTTATTTTTAAGGAACAGGCATGTTCAGTTTGGTAACCATTTTTGTGTGTTTTTTTTTTTTCAAAATATAACAGGTTTTAGGAAAGTAGGACTAGAAACACAAGGATTTCTAAGTTCGGTCACTAGTCTGGTAGTTGGTCTAAGGGGAGATTATAATTGCATGGAGATCCCTTGTACTATTTATGACTGGTTCTCCACAGAGAGTGATTGAAGAGATGTTTGTCACAGTTTTTGCAAGTTTTTTTCCCAGAAGAAAAGAAAGAGTTACAGCAAGAATGTAGAGGTGGAAGAGTCCAACTGGCCCATTGTTTGATCACTAAACCCAAAATAAAATAATGGACATAGGATTTATGTTTATCACACATGTTGCTAATCAAGAAAGGGGAACCCCCGCCCCCCCAGTGTGAACACGCTGAGATGGTTAGTGTGTAATACTAGTATTCGGCAGCCAACAGGTGTAGAGTGGTTGTAGGGATAATAATGATGAAAAAACACAGTAAATGATGATTCAATGGAAGATTTTCATTCCAACCTTAAGATCTTGGGATATGAGGATTTGTTGGGTGGGTTCAATTTCTGTGGTCTAGATCATTATGCTACCTCATATGCCTGATCAACTGCTCAATTCTTTTGTTATTGCTAAGATTTACAAGTATAAACAAAATTCTTTCCAACGAAATAGCTGGCCCATGTAAAATCTCTCAATTTTCTTAAAGTCAACTCCAAATGGCTTAGCAGCTGTCAAGTACTCTTGAATTCAGTTTCAAGTATTGTTGCGTCTCTAAAAGCATGCTGAAGTGGAGCTTGTCTGTGTCCGTAGATGCATTTATAACACGTTTTTCACCTGACTCTTGTGAATGCCATCTTTCAGGTTGAAAAGGCTTTCAGAGAAGGAACAGCACGCCAAAATGCACACAGCATCTTTGTCTGCCTTGCACTGAAACTGCTGGAAGAACGTGTTCACGTTGCATGCAAAGAAATTATCACATTAGAAAAGCAGGTATTGATATTCCCCCCCCCCCCCCTTTCCTCCCTTTCTCTCTTAAAAATAGATAGAGCAAACCATTTCTTGGTAAAAATTTGTCTCACTAATGTGTTCATTCCCTATAGATGAAACTTCTTGAAGAAGAAGAAAAGGAAAAACGTGAAGAAGAAGAACGCAAAGAGAGGAGAAGAATGAAAGAAAGAGAGAAAAAGCTCCGACGAAAGGAAAGATTAAAAGAGAAAGAAAAGGATAAGGAACAAAAATGCTCCGAGTCAAATCAAACTATTTTTCATCCTGATGTCGCAAAGGAAGAATCATCACATGAGGATCCAAACAATCCCCTCAGCTGCCGGGATTCAGTTAGTGAAGGTGATACAATTCTATCTAGACCTGGATCTCCTGATATTCAAGAAGATTTTTCAAATGGGTATAGTAGTTCGAGAATGCAAGACCACTCCGATGATAGTCCTGACGGGGAACTCACCTATGAAAAGGATTGGAATGGTTCTTTTACAGTTGAGCAATTGAATTTTTCTCGCCGGAGACCAAAATCTCAGAAAGAAGTTCCACTGGATCCATCTTTGAAGTGGTCTGACAGACGCCGATATGTAGCTGCAGAATGTAGACCTATGGTTAATAGATCTGAGCCAAGATATTATGGTGATAACATTGAGACTCCTTCCAGGGGCATCAATGGATCCAATAGGCAGTTGAGGATGAATGTTCCAAAGTCAAATGGTCGACATTCTGGCCCTAAGTTCAATGATAAGTTTTCAAGTAACAGGTTGAGTGATAGATATGACCCCCATTCTTGCAGCTGTAACCAGAACAATGATTATAGAGCAAGGGTTGATACTCACATTTCTACAATCAGAATAAGTCGAGAGACCAAAGCTGCAAGTAAGTTAGAACCTGCATTGGATATGTCCAAGCAATTTTATCGTGGTAACAAGTATAATCAAATAGAATACTTGCGTGATGGTTGTGGAAGACCCAAAAACAAGATCATCTCTGGGAACAATCCTCCTGGAAAAGAGGTACTTCATCCCAAGAAAGTATGGGAGCCCCTGGAATCACAGAAAAAGTATCCACGAAGTAACTCAGATTCTGAAATTACCTTGAGGTCCACCACTCTCAAGGTTGAAGGGGCAAAACCTGATAATAACCTTGCCAAGTCATCTGGTGACATGTGTTGTCATGAACACAGTGAAGATTCAGCTGATATTGATCAGGAGGAAACTAATTCGAAGGAATCAGGGCACTCTAACATAGAAAACGACGGGCCCCGTGAGAATGGATTTATTGTGGGAGCAAAGGGCCAATGCTTAACCGAAGTGGATTCTGAGGAAATTGGATTATGTCCCAGTTCTGCAGGGAGTTCTGATAAAACTGCATCTAATAGGATCTTGGATTCGATTGTGAGTACGGTGTTGAGTTCTGATAACTTCTCAGCATGCTTGAGTGAGGGTGACAGCAATACAGCCTCTTCAAACCATGGAAATCTGGAATCCTCTTCCACATCTGATTCAGAAGATGCCAGCCAGCAATCAGAAGGAAGAGAATCATGCATCCAAAATGGCATGTCAGAGTGTCACATAGATACGATGGTGAAAAACCAGAATTCAGATGGTGGGAAGGTTATGGGAAGCAGTGCATCAGTTGGTCTTTCATCAGATGGAGCAGCAAATGTTACTCTGGGGAAACCAACAACAAGAATTTCACAAAATTTTGATAGCGGGTTGTCTGCCGTTAGCATTGGTTCTCAACATCAAGGCATGCTTCCTCCAATGCATAACCAAAACATACACTATCCAGTGTTTCAAGCCTCTTCAACAATGGGTTTTTACCATCAAAACCCAGTTTCATGGCCTGCAGCTCAAGCTAATGGATTAATGCCCTATCCCCATACCAACCCCTATGTGTATGCTGGCCCTCACGGGTACGGTATAAATGGAAACTCACGCTTCTGCATGCAGTATGGTCCTCTGCAACATGTAGGTGCCCCTGTATTTAAGCCCAGCACAGTCCCATTTTATCAACCAGTTGCCAAAGCAAATGGCAGAACTGCCGATGAGCGAGCTCAGATCTCTAAGTCAGGTGCAGGACAAGAAGCTTTTAGTAAAGCTAGTACAGAGAAGGTGGTTCCCGCCGGACCACATCCAAAAGAAGCACCGGGGATTGAAGGTGGGCAAAATGATAATTCTGCCAAATTGCATTTGGATAACCCTGGGTTTTCCTTATTCCATTTTGATGGCCCTTTTGCTCTTTCAAATGGATGTAAATCCCCTCTCGTGCCTCCGAAAGAAGGAATTATTGGGGATTTTTCTGAAGATTGTCCAACAGACCATGTTGAGAGTGATCATTCTTCAAATAAGAAAGAGAATACAGTGGAAGAATACAACTTGTTTGCAGCGAGCAACGGTATAAGGTTTTCATTCTTCCAGTATAGTAATGAGAAAGTGTAAGGTAGCTATTGGGTATTTTAGTCCCTATCTTCTAATTTGGCAATGGAGGTTTGAGTACTTTGTAATTCTGTTCACAATAATCTTCAGAAATGGTTTGATTGTTATGCCATTTCTCTCATTGTTTTCCTAATAGAGAGAGAGAGAGAGATGAAAAAAAAGAGGAAAAATGATTTCAAGAGTGCATAATGTGTGAAGAGTTTTCTGTATGAGGTCGGTTTTTATTTTTTATTTTCATAAATGAAGCATCCGTTGGCGGTTGGCACTAAATTATTTTCTTGGCTTGTTGGGATTGAAAGTCTGGAACGTTTGGATATTCAAGAGTATCTCAAAATATTTGTAAATAGTAGTGAACTAGTTTGTAAATAGTAATGAATAGTAATAAAATAGTCTAAGAAGAGAGAACGGTAATAAAATAGCCAGAGAATATCAAAACAATTCTGTTCTCAAACCTAGTTTAATCTTTAAGGCTATTAGCATCTTCAATGAATTCCTAAGAACGTTTTCTTGACCCACGATTATCGCTATTTTCTTATGGTGTTGAAGTATAAAATCTTGAAATCTAGTTGAAATCCCGAGTTTAAATTCTTTAGTTCAGACCTAACATATATGTAGCCATAAAGCATAGTCTTGTTTGAATTTGAAAATGAGATGAATTGAGATAAGTTGAATTTATTTTTTAATATTATTATTATTTTGAGATTTGAAAAATGTATATTAGAATTTGAAAAAAATTTATAAAAATTTGTGTTTTGTATAAAAAATTTTAAAAATATAATAATAAAATAAAAATAAATTAAAATGAGTTGAGATTGGTTTTGATTACAAATAAGACCATAATCTTTTACCATCGAATTACTCTCAAATGATGGTTAGCTTAAATTTTGATTACTATTTCTGGTGGAACGTTGGATATATATAGGATTAACCACCCCAACTGTAATGCAACAGAAAGTGTTTAACATAGGCTAACCTCGTTGGCTGTGCATGTTGCCTAGGCTGGACAATGATTACATTCTTGCACCCTAAGATTCTATTTCGAATGAGATATTATCTTAATTTATCCCATTATCATAATTTTTTCAAATTTTAACATAAAATATAATAAATATTTCAATTTTTTCTAATCTTAATTTAATTTTTTTCAAATTAAAAAAAAATAATATTTAACTAATATTTTATTCAACTTTTATATAAAATCATTTCATTTCATCTTACTATCCAAATATAACTTTAGACATAGGTGTGGACGGCATGAGTTCCGTATCTCACTTATGCAAGACGAATCCACCACCCCGCATGTCAAGGGACGAGGCACCCCGCCCCACTTTTGGGGGACAAGCGGAGGTGGGGGGCAAAAGGGGGTAACCCCTCTTGATTTTTCCGTCTCACACCCTATATATATATATTCAGTGTTCACTTCAGCCTTCGTCAACCTTCATTCGTCAATCATCTCTCTCATTTATCAACCATGGAGAATGCTTTTGAGCTTGCATATTGCAAGGGATGGGGGGAAGTTTCGGGAAAATAGTATTACGGTGCAATTTACACCAGATCAATCTAGAAGGGGGTGGCAGAGTTAGAAGTAATTTAAGACCCAACGAAGCCGTTTGCTTGGACAATTTTTTATATAAAAAAAAATCCTAAGTGGCCAAACGATTTTGTTTTGCGTAGGGTGTTTTTATGACTAACCCCAAACAAAAATGATGTCATTTTGCCTAGGGTCTTAAATACAACCCTTCCCCTTCTCTCCAATTCTATTTCTTCTGAAACTTTTTCCTGCACTCCTTACGATTTAAAAATCCAAAACCCTTTCCCATCAATTTCAGCTTTTTGTGACCGCCGTCTCTCACATTTAGTGAAAAAATGTCTACTTTCAACAATGACAAATCCACTCCGTTCTTTGGCTTCATCGACCCACGGCTGCCCTGGTTTTCTCATGGTGTAAAGTTCTCTACCCAGCGTTTGGTTGTCAAGAAAATCATGGGATAAAGTTCTTTTTAGTCTATACTACTCTCTTTTCGAATGTATTTTTTTCTTTTTTAAATTACGAATTTAAGGTTTTTGTAATATGTTATTTAAATAATAATTAAACTAATGCGGGGGTAGACAGATTCCCCCCACCCCGTATCCCAATAGATGTGTCGGATATCCACCTCTACACACCAGGGCAGGAGGCAAAGAAATATTCTCTACTCCCGTGATCAGGTAGGGGCATGGTTTTAAGATTCGTACTGTATCGGCTAGTATGTTGGAAATGTGCCGTACTGGCTGTCTGGCCAGTATAAAAAATACATAGTACCGTTTCGTTCCAAATTTTAGCCGTTTCGGTCGATATTAGTCGAAATATCAGATTTCAGCTGGTACTGGATTTCAGATTTCGACAGCAACTCTTTTTTTAAGTGATTTTGTTTTATATGAATTTATATTTTTTTCCTTTTTATATATATAAAAGGTATATTTTATTTGTATGAATCATAAAATGATTAATAATTTTATCTTTTTGTAATTTATGTGTGTATATATAATTTATTTTTATATAAACTATTTTAAAATAGTACACAAAATAATATCGATACTAAAATATTTTATTTCAATATCTCGATTAATATATTTATTAATACGATATTAAAACATTGAGTAGAGGTGCTCTCGTCTCGCATAATATGGATAGCATCCTTATTTAATCATGTGTTTGGATAATGAGGTAATATAAGAAAGAAAAATGTCTTTTTATCATTAAACATAACGTACTAAAAGCATACTATTAAAAGTCCACCCACGTGATGGTTGACTAGTTAAAAGCAAAAGTAAAAGTAAAGCAACATTAAAAAAAAAAAGGGAAAAGTGAAATAATAAATGCAAACATAAAAAAGTTATGGGAAATAGAGAGACAAAGAGTGTTTATGTCTTTGTGGCATGGGTGAAAAAATCTTGAAAGCCTTGCTGTGCAGACGACGAGATTGCATTCTAGAATGCATCCCTAGCTTTTTGTTCTCAGCGGGGGAGTTTTTGGAGTTGTATAAACTACCATTCATAGGTTCATCTTTGCACCAGGGTCACCATGGAGAAGGTGACAACTATGCTGTATCAATACCTCCTCCCCCTTCTATTTCATCTCTCTATTTGTTCTCCTGGAATTCTCTCGACCATCAGAGGAGACTCTTGTGAATGGACAGAATCTTTAGTTCCTTTTTCATCATGAAACTTTTGTGCCTTGAACTCACAGAAGTTAAACAAATTATTGTCATTAAACAAATTTGAAAGAGAGTTTTTATGCGTGAGATTTTTCCTTTGTAGACAAATTATAAACAAAATATAAATATCAGTAAATTGGATGCAAGAAATCTAATAACGTAGCTATCGAATTTGACCGCATTGTGGTTATCTAGCTAAAAACTGAATACCAAATCTAATAATTCCTACCTATTATTTTTTCTGATAAGAATATAACCAAATTTAATAATTCTATTTTTAACCCCATTTAAAAAAAAAAATCTGAAATAGGGTATGACATTTTTCTTTTTCTTTTTCTTTTTTTTCTTTATTATGCGTTATTACACGGTTTCCTCAATTCCGTTAACTTTAACTTACTATTTACTTTTCTTCTTTTTTCTTTTTTGAGCAACTAAAGTCTTGCTTGATTATGTTTTTCTCACGTTTCTCAAAAGTACACGTAGCGGCGCTTTATAAGAAATTCTCGTATCTTTTTATAATTTCTCCCTCAAATATAATTCAAATATAAAAATATTTAATTTCAAACTTCTAAACAAAATATAACAATTAATACCCTTTTTCCAAATTTCAAATATTAGTTAATTATATAACACTTTTTAATTTCAACTTCTAAACATAAACACAAAACTTAATACAAATTTTACCAATTTCTAAACAAAAGTAATATTCAAATAATTTTTTAACTTTATAATATTTTTGTTCACTTTTTTGTCTTTCGATTTTCAAAACTCAATAAAACATCTTTAACTCAAACTATGTCATTACTATTTACAAATAATTTCACTACCATTCTTAAAATTTTGAAATACTTTTAAAACTTTGTTTGTTTACAGAGATCATCTCATCTAATCATTACAATTTTTTCAAATCTCAATATATAATAATATAAACAATTTAACTTTTATAAATTCCAAAACAAAAATCATATTAAAAAAAATATTATAATAATATTTATTCAACTTTCAACTTTAATCTTTACTCATTTCATCTTATTTCAATCTCATCTCCGAAAACAATCCAGGCAGTGTCCTAACGAGCCCTAAACTATGTATCTGAAAGAGACGCCCCTCTAAGCAAGATGTGTGGTAAGCAATGGCACCACATGTAGTGTCTGTCAAACACCAAAGAAATAGAAACACAATAATCGATTACAAAATGAAACAGAAATTTAAGTTTTGTTTAGGTATAATTCTGTTTTCAATTTCTCGCCTAAGAGAACTTCAAAACAGCAAGATAAAAACCGGACTCATCTACAAATTCAACCATGTCAAACGAATGATTAGCTGCAACCATCTGTAAAGTCGTCTTATCGGGCAAATCTGAAATTATGACATCCGGATACTGTTGTTGCTGCTGCTTTAAGACTTCCCTTCCTTTGGGATGGCTGATAATCACCCTTGCACCTGTACAACCAATATAAAGAACTTATAACCTTGGGTAGTGACATAAAAAAGGAAGCAAGAGCAGAGTATAAGAACCATGCTATTCTTTCAGCATTCAGACAAAGCTATGCTAATGAGAAATGATATATACGAGTACCAAATGCACAAATCTCCTACAAGCCCTTTATAGAAAAGTGGACCTCATCATGAAAAAAAATATAAAAACTCACTTTTTCTTAATAAGGCCCCCAAATATATATATATATTTTTATCGGTAATCAGAGTATGTTATTCTTAAAAGGAGGCAAAATCCAAGTATACATGACATATACATGAGAAATACATAACTAGAGTTTACAACTGATAGTAAAAAGTCATGGACACTTAGTCCGTTACAAACAATGGCCCCCACCCAGGAGAACAATGTTTTAAAGAAAAAGACTTTCAGCTCCTCCATTGTCTTCCTGCAGTTTTCAAAACTTCTATCATTTTGTTCCCGTGATATGGCCCAAATTTTTACAGAAGGCTTGTACATTTGAGACTTACTACTAATGAGAAATGATATATATACTGGTACTCTATGGTAATACAGCTTCATCCGCACCATTTCATCATTTATTTATTTTGATTTGTAATTCACAACCACACCACCTCCATTGTTTATTACTACAAAAGCTGTTCCACATCAAAGTAGAGCAAGTTGAAGTAACCTATATAATTGTTTTTTGTCCTTGGCGAAGTAACATATACTGCAAGCAGAGAGTTGATCTTCTGAAAGTTATGCAAAGAATCGGGGTGTGTTCTACTTAGATGTATAGAGGAGATTTGCATGAGTCAAAATGGGATGGAGACTGGAGTCAAGGGAGAATGCTGCTTTAAAAAGAAACTATTAAGTTTAAGATAAATAATAGCACACGAAAATATCTGCTAAAAAGTTACCAGGTAAACAGCGTTTTGCAAGTGCTTCAAAGACCTGGTCAAGTTTAAAAGGCAGAGCAGGCAGAAAATAGAGGAACACAACATCTAGCGGCGCCCACTTCTCTGGTAAATATATAAGTTCTCCTTGCCAACACTTAACATTATCATATTTTTCTTTGATGCCAGCTAACAGGAAAAGTGAATCATGGACAACAAGCAAAAGATTGCATGGTGATGAATCAACCAATCGATCTATAAATCCTTCAGAACCAATTGAAACCAAAACCTTAGAAGTTTCTTCAATCTGTCCCGCAGTAATAATGCGTTCAATCTTTTTGTTAAGCTCATCTCCAGATATCAAATTATCTGAATCAAGAAATGACCAATCTTTTTCAACAAAGTCTTCGAAGTTAATCACAGAAACTGTTCCTTCATTTGAAGGAATTGTAGCACCAGTGGATAACTTATGTTTAAGTAGTGAATGGTGTGGAGTGGATAGAAATGAGAGAAAAGGTAGAAAGGACTGATGAACACGATAGTGATGAAAATTTTTGCATAAATTTTGTGGTTGCACTTGATGACATGATGTGAACCGCCATCTAGGTGACGGAAGGAGAAGAGAAGTAGGTGAACAGAGGGAATTCATGGTAAAAAATTAGTCTAGTCCCTTTTGGAGACACTCCTTGTATCAGAGGAGCAACTTCACAACTGGTGCCTATTTTATAGTGAAAACTGAACCGAAAGCAGCCACAAACAATCTTTTCAAAGATCCTCCGGTCAGTCTATGATTTATATCTCTTGCGTCTGTTCTTGTTTTGATCACCCGTATCCCTTCTTGTTCTATGTCTCTGCCAAGAGAAAGCCAATAACGTTGATGCAAAGTACTAATGTGAACAAAAATCCATATTCTAATAAAATAATTTTGAATGTCCATACCGCAAAATTGTTGTACACTCAATATAACTTGTTGAAAGTAAAATTTGATTTTAATATAAATTAATTATACATAGGCAATCTCAACTATCAGCCATCAACTTTTAACCTTCAACAATCAATCAAGAAATTACACGACATACACAATATCACATAAAGAAGAAAAAACAAAAGAGATAATTAACAAGTTTTGGAGATTATTCAAGTAAAGGCAGAACCATTCTACGATTGAATTGGTAGATGGACTCCCAAATTAACCAAACACCATTTTTCTAGAACCTCTTACAGACACCACGTATCTTATACGCATATATCGGACAGTAGATTTATCCCAAGACCCTAAACACGTAGAGGTGAGACAAAACAGACTCACTCCAGAGTAATTCTATCAATATGGCTTTATTTTGTCGTCACAAACGCGCGTTGAAACAAAAATTGGGGAAAAAAGAAGACATTGAAACACTGGGTCTAATTTGAAACCTGAGGAAACAAGAAAAAATAAAGCCATTTGACTTTGGAGCAACTTGATGAATTAGTCGAGTGAAGTCTTTTCACTTTGTAAGAAGCTAAAACAAGCACCCAAAAAAAAAAAAAATCAGAATTGCATTCTCTCGTGTATGCCCATGTCTGAAAAAACCTCAAGTTCAAGTTCAAGTTCACAAAGTAAGAACATTTATGCAGGAAAAGAACCAGAAATGATACCGGAGAACAGAATTCTAATCTTGAGCGCTGCAAATCAAGGCTCTTGGGACTATGCGAAGTTATTCTCGCGCTATCGCTAGAGATGATAGTTGAGACTTGAGAGTTGAGAGTCTGAGACACGCAGCTTGGAGCCTTGGTGTAAGTGACGTGCGACTGAAATGAAACCCTAGTTCTGGGCCTTGGCCCATCTTTTCGGTAGTGTCTTCGTCTGGTCCATTGACCATTATCTTTCAAAAAATTCTAAATATATGTATACACACCACATTTTTTTTTATAAAATATTTGATATATAAATAATGAGTACGAAGAATTTAATTAGTTTAAGAAAAATAAATTCAACAAATATTTAAATATATATATAATGTGTGATATATAAACTTATATGTAGTAAAGCTCTAATCTTTTGGATCACTTGTGACCGAAATGATTGCGCGAGAGAGCATCTTATGTTGGGTGTGTTTTTTTTTTCTTAGTTGTGTGTCGAGCTGGTTTTGTTTGTGGTGGCCCGATTGATGACCTAACTCAACAAGAATCTGTTGTCATCTTCTAGGAGATTTTCAATGAGGCTTGGCCCATGAAACGGTAGCTTGGGTCCATTTTGGATCTTCAATCCGACCTACCATTTATGATTTATTTATAGATCGTGTTATACTCTTGTACGGCCGCCACACCTCATTTTTGTGATCATGACGGTGTAATTTACTCGAGAGAGTGTGTGTATAAGAGTGTTGATGAGAAAATCTCACTTAGGATAAGAGTCATAAAAAAGAGTAAATTTAAAATTGTTGGACCAAAACCTAAATTGTATGTAGACATATAATATAAAGGTCACAATTCACAGAAAGTACACTACAAAATATATGCAACAAACCATCAAAATTCATTTTTGTAGGACAAAAAGTCAAAGAAGGAAGGAAACTCAAATTCAAGGCTGGTTGCTGGGGAGTCTACTAAGAACAGAGTGTTCTGGCTTATGATCACACTCAAAATTTAGATGAACAAAGGCCCGCTCTACTTCAGTGAGCTCCCAATCTTTTTCTGTAACAACTCTCTGATTGTGTGGCCTTTTTTAAAGGCAAATCCTCTTATAGTTCGATATAAACCTGATTTTGAAAGAACAAAATGGCAGTTAATTAGGTAATCAAGAACAGTTAAATGAAGGCGTAAAAAATCAGAGGTATTTCAAGATAACATTTAAATGAGTACAATTTTAACACAATAAGGAAGAACAGTCAACAAACCTCAACAAAATAAAGAGCACCAAAGCCAAACGTATAAGCACGAACTGTGTCAACACGTTAAATTTTTGGGTGGTGCCTTGGGACAAGATACGTGAGCTTCTGCAGGACTTCGGGAGGAGCAGATTCAGATTGTCCAACTAGAGAGACTACTTGAAGAAGAAACCAGTAAATAAGAGAAGCATAACTAACATGTAATAAAATAAAGCTTTGAGCATTAAAAAGGAACATCCAAGATAGTCCCCACAAAATCTATGTATCAGAAATTTTATTATTTAGGAATTATATCTTTAAATCATAATTCCTTGTCAGTTCTCATTGATGAAACAAAACAAGGAGAGAGAGTGAGAGAGAGAACCTGCAATTTCCTGTACAGTTCCAGACCAATTTGAAATTGTATAAAGTGCGAGGATATTTGCACCAATTGGGTCAATCCACCAATAGAATTGATTTCCAAGAACTGCAGCAACCAAACCAACTACATTTGTCACCACATCAAAGTAATGGTCCTGCAAAAATCATCATTAATTAATAGGTGAAACAATAAATTATGACTAGGGACTCAAACAAGCCAATTAGAACATTAATGTATCATGGAAAAATGACTTAATTGCTAAAACCCGCAAGCTCTCGTGTGTATATATATATATATATATATGTATCATTCAACCTTTGCATTGGCACAGAAAATTTTGTTTCCCGAGCTTCTACAGTAAAACCAAACGACAAGTTTCACTCCAGTAGCTGTCAGCATTATTGAATACAACCAGACCAACTGCTCCGAGCTCATTTTCTCAGAAGGTTGCCCTTTGATCAGTTGTTCTACAGCCTGGACAATCACTTGAAAGCCTGTATGGATGGGGCTAATCTTCTCATGAAACTATGTCAGAGTTCAGTAAGTTTTATATATATAATAAATAATATATACCAAGGGTAGCCATGACAGCAGCGAAGATGATAATGCATACTGGTAGTATTCTCAACTTTCCAATAGGATACTCGTAGATATTTATAGTTTTCATTGGAAAATGTGTGATCCAAAGTATACCACCAGCCATTAGATCTAGCAGGGAATCTAGTGTCGATGCTGCAATGGCTATGGATCCACTCGTCACCGTAACATATATCTGCTGTTCATGAAAATACAGTCATTCTAGACAAAACATGGACCCATTTTTTCAGAAAGAAAAATGACAACCGAAAAAGGATCACTATTGAGAGAAAGAATGAAACGAACAATTCATATTCATGCACAAGTCCATCACCATCCGATCATCATCCTAAGGTGGTATTAACTATAATTGTAAGAATTTTATTTAAATTCTGTGTTCCACATACCCATTTTATCAATTTGAAATAATTCAAAATCTTATTAAATAATATTTAAGTTATGAAGAAATAAGAATTACTCCTAAAAGATCAGATTAAATTCTATATCTCTAATTATAGTCGGACACAAACTCATAGATTTTTTGATGATCAGAAGTTTATAAATAGTACTTAGAGGTTCAAGGGTTTTCACCTATAACATTAGAGTGCCTCTAGCCATCAGGAGATATTTGTGAGACAAACGTTGTTAGGGCGATCATTCTCTCATAGTCAGTATAATTCTTTATTAGTCAGATAGAGAAATGTACGTTTCTCATATTATTGTTTTATTATTGTAAATTATAAGAAATCAAAAATCCATTTATTAATGTCATGTTAAAATATTTAAAATGTGATATTAGAACTTTAAGTTATAGATTTTTTATGATCTCGATAAATATATATAGTGATTAAATATTTTACATTTATATGTGACTTTATCATGATTACTGAGAGATTGAAAAATATTGCGATGGGGAAACATCCACTTTGTGTCACAAGAACCACAAAAGTGACGATATGTATATATTTTGGATTCATGAGTCTGCAGACTACGAGGAAGATAACTCCTTCACATTACCACGTATTGATGCATCTTCTTTGATTCTATTTTTTCTTCCTTTATATAATTTACATTATTGTCTATTAAGGATACTTTAAAGCAGCTATTGAGTAACCGAGTATTGTAAGCTATAGCCGCTAGTTGGGAACCATGTGGTGTGGAGGTGGATCCACATGTCGGCAGCGTAAAGGGGTTGAGAAGCCCACTCGCCGGCGTACCTGTAAACGGCGGCAGTGGGCAATCAAGCCCACTGGTCGTTGCTGTTATGGAAAGAATAGGAAAAAAAAAAAAAGGGAATGTGATCTAAAAGTCACCGGCGGAAGATGGAAGGTGCCCCCTCATCGCCAACGGGGCTCCTAGCCGCAACTAAAGGCTATGTGGCTACCCATGTTCTGAAAATAGTGGGCAGCAGCGCTGGAGGTTGAAAAAGGAAATCTTCTTCACTTAAGGTCAAGGCCTTGGGCCGGTTCTAGGGGCTCTAGCCCAGTTTGGCATAAACGAAAATAATGGACAGTGGGCCACTGCCCAGCCTAACAACAGAAGTATATCAAAAAAAGAGAAACGTTGTTGGGCTGGGCTATGAGCTCCGGCCTAGTCAGAAAGATAAGATGGCCTGTTATGGCCAGATCCTATAAAAGAACAAAAAAAAACCTAAGATGAACGTTCGGGCTTTTGTTGAAAGAAACCGGCCTGGTTAACTGAACTAATCCGGTTTAGATCCAGACTGTGATTAAGATGATAATATATTTTATTATTATAAACTTATTTTTTTTTAAAGTATATTTTGTTAGAATAATATTCTCTTTTATATTCATAGTTTAATGTTATATACATGCATTTAAATTATATACATGTTATTACGGTTATCTACATGTATGTATGAAATATTTATTTAATTTTCTATTCATGTTATTATTGATCTAAACATGTATTAAAGTTTATTTTCCATGCATATTTTATTGTTATGAACATGTATAAAATTTTATTAAAGTTATATACATGTTATTAAAGTTATGTACATGTATATATGAAAAGTTTATTAAATGTTATATACATGTTATTATTGTTACTTACATGTATGAAAAGTTTATTAAATTTTTTATATATGTTATTATTTTGATTTTCTTGTAAAACTAAAATTTGGTTTAAAATGAAAAATTTTATGGACTTTTGCTGTGGGAGTATGGATTTGTACAAACTAAGGCGGTTCTGTTTAGGAGATTGAAAATTCTAAGTGTATCCGCTGTGACCCTCCAATCTTTCTTGGGAACCTTAAAGTTCTGTTTAGGAAAGATTAATCTTTTATGGGAACTTATTTAGCGGTATTATTCATATATGTAGTAAAATTCATCAAGGCATTGAAAGATATTAATTAAAGTTCATTTTCTATGCATGTTTTATTGTTATTCAAATATATAAAAATTTTATTAAATTATATACATGTTATAATTGTAACCTACATGTATGAAGATTTCATTAAATTATATACATGTCATTATTTTCATCTACATGTATAAAAATTTTATTAAAGTTATATATATGTGATTATTGTTAAAAACTTAAACATGTATGAGTTGTTTATTTTAGCTCTTATTATCATATTATTTATCAAATATGGGACAAATGATTTATATCAAAATCAAGAAAAGATTAGTTGCCCAAATGTACAAAATTTTCTTAATTTTGGTAACAAATCATTAAACCTATAATAAGGTGGATATGATGAATGAAATACCTTGTGTGTCAAGACCTACTCCCAAAGGAGAGTTTTGACGATACTACTAGTTTATTTATCAAAAGTAAGGTTGGAGGGAACACCTTGTGTGTCAAGATCTACTCTCAAAGGAGGGTCTTGATGACACTACACGTTCATCCATAAAAGTACGGTTGGAGGGAACACTTTGTATGTTAGAGTTTACTCCCAAAGGGAATTCTGATGATACAGTTAGTTCATCCACAGAATTTAATACTAGAGGGAACACTTTGTGTGTTAAGATCTACTTCCAAATGAGGGTCTTGATAACACTACTAGTTCATCTATAATTATTTAAATTCTGATAATAGTATATAAGTGTCTAACTCAAAGCATTATATGATAAATATTATTGTCAGATTACAAACCTTGAAAATGAAAGTAGATAAGTCTTTCGTTGTTCAATTTATTCTGAACTCATTGCCATTTCAGTATGGTCCAATCTAGATACATTACAATGCTATTAAAGATTTATAGAATGTGAATAAGTTGGCAAGTAATGTAATTCAAGGAAGGCTAAGTTAGAACAACAAGAACATTACTCTGTTAATTGTGTGAATAAAGAAACTGAAAAGAAAATGCACCATTATGGTAAAAAAAAAAAATGAACTTGACTACTGAAAGGATAAAAACCTATGAAAATCAATCAGGTTTAACATAATAATAGCAAATGATAAATTTGTGGGAACTATTGGACACATGAAAGCTGAGTGTCATAAATGTAAGACTTGATTTGAAAAGAAGGGTAAGTCACTTACCTTTGTATGTTTTGAATCAAACCTTGTAAATGTTTTTGCTAATTCTTGGTGGTTAGATTCAAGTACTAATGTTCATGTTTTCATAATCATGAAAGATATCTTACAAATCAAACACTAAACTCCAATGAGTATTTATCTTTATCGAAAATAAAAATAAGGTTGAAATTTTAGCCATTAGAGATTTTCATTTAGTTTTGAGTATCGGTCAATTTTAGACCTTCATAAATGTGTTTTAATGAGACATGGTTTGATTTCTCTATCCAGATTAGAACTGATGGTTATTTATTTTCGTTCCATGATAGTAGTCTAAGTTTGTTTTAAAATAATTTTTCTATTGGTTCTGGGTTTTTCTCTGATGGTTTTTATCGATCTGTCTTGATAGTACGTTTATTAAAAATACTTACTCCCAGTACCATGAAACTTTTTTTGGAACTAAAAGAAATTTGATGACTTGTGGCATAAAAGATTGGAGTACATCTCCAAAGAAAAGTTATATAGATTAGTAAAATAATGGATTTTTCCGCATCTTGATTTTACTAATTTTAAAGTGTGTGTGGATTGTATAAAAGGAAAGCAGACCAAACATATTAAACAAGAAGCCACAAGATAAAAAGCTTCTTGAAATAATTTACACAGATATATGTGGACCATTCTCCATAGAATGTTTTGGTAGAGAAAAGTATTTCATCACCCTTATAGATGATTTTTCACATTTTGGATATATCTAAATGTTACGTGAGAAATCTTAAACTATATCGAAACTTGAGGTATTTCTCATGGAGGTGGAAAGATAATTAGATAGAAAGGTAAAAATCATCAAGTCGGATAGAGGTGGTGAATACTATAAAAAGTAGGATGAATCGGACCGTAATCCGGGCTCATTCGTCAAACTTCTTGAACAGCGTGACATTGTTGCACAATATACGATACCCAGAACGCCACAGCAGAACGGAGTGGCTGAAATGTATAATCGGATCTTATTGGATATGGTCAGAAATATGGTAAGTAAGTCTATCTTATCCAAATCATTGTAGGGTGAAGTATTTAAAACGATAATGTATATCTTAAACCGAGTTTCTAGTAAAGCAGATCCAAAAACTCATTTTAAGCTATGGACTGGCAGGAAACCAAGGTTGAGACATATGCATGTTTGGGGTTGCCCAGCCGAAGTGAGACTTTACAACCCACATGAAAAGAAATTGGATCTTAGAACAGTAAGAGGGTACTTCATTGATTTCCCAGAGAGATCCAAAGGGTAAAAGTTTTACTGTCCTAATCACAGTTCGAGAATGGTGGAAACAGGAAATGCCAAATTTATTGAACTTGGCGAGATCAGTGTGAGAATTGAACCCAGAGATGTGATCATTGAAGAAATACGGGTAGATGTCCCTATACCTACATCCTCAGAAAAGATAATGGTTCCTCTAATCGATCATCACGATGATATCATGGAATAAATAAATGATCACCCATCTCATAATGATAATACCATTGATAAACCAAATTCGAAATTACTAGAACAGATTGTCTTGTGCAGATCTCAGAGAGATCGATGACCTGTCTTTTCGAAAATGTGGTATATCTCTAGGAATCTGAATTTGACATTAGGACAAGTAAAGATCCACTAACGTTTTCACAAGCCATAGAAAGAAGTGATTTTAGTAAATAGATTGATGCCATAAAAGAAGAATTGAAATCCATAGATCAGAATCAAGTCTGGGATCTCGTTGAGTTGCCTAAATGAAATAAAAGAGTTGGGTGTAATTGAATCTTTACGACCAAACGCGACTCAAAATGCAACATTGAATGACATAAGGCCAGACTTGTTGCTAATGATTTTACTTAGAAAGAAGGTACTAATTACAAAAAAACATTTTCTCCAGTATCTAAAAATGACTCATTCAGAATCATTATGGCATTGGTGGCTCATTATGATTTAGAGTTACATCAGATGAATGTAAAAATAGCTTTTCTAAATAGAAGTTTGGATGAAGTGGTCTACATGGAGCAGCCAAAGGGCTTCTCAGAAAGGGGCAAAGATCACCTAGTATGTAGGCTTAAGAAATCGATATACGGGTTTAAGCAAGTTTCTCGACAATGGTACTTAAAGTTCAACGATACCATTACTACCTTTGGTTTTAAAGAGAACATCGTTGATCGATGTATATATCTAAAGATTAGTGGGAGTAAGTTCATAATTTTGATCCTGTATGTTGATGATATCTTATTGACTAGTAGTGATCTTGACTTACTTTATGAAACCAAGAGTTTTCTCTTTAAGAATTTTGAAAGGAAAGATATGTATGAGGTATCCTTTATGATCGGAATATCTACAAGACTGTAGGGATTGTCTAAGAAAAGTTACATAGAAAAAGTTCTTGAGAAATTTGGCATAAAATGTTGTTCATTGTTGGAAAGCAGTAAAGATAATATTACAATACCTGCAATGAACTAAGGATTACCAACTTACTTTCAGAAAAACTAATAGTTTGGAAGTAACTAGATACTCAGACTCTGAGTTTGTGGCGTGCTTTGAGGCCACATTGTATGGTTTATGGCTGAGGAAATTTATCTTAGGATTTGGAATTGTCGACTTATAGCCAAGTTGCTAAGAATGCATGTCCTTAGAATTTTTTTCTTCGAATGATAAGTATTTAATAAAATTTTAAATACCTAAATGTTAAGGAGAAAGTACAGAAACAAATATATCCATAACAATTATATGTTATTGATTACACTTTAAAAAGACATGTTGAAAAGATGAGTTGTATATTTATACCCATAATGTGAACATGATGAAGTGATAATTGATACACTGAGTATTTTGTTATTTGACATTAAAGGATATCTATTATAGTTGTTTATGTCTTCTTAACTTTCTACTTAATATGTATATTAAAAAGCGTGGATGAATGATGACAAACTAATGTCTGCAATAGACATGAATTGGAATCCAAAGGCATTGCTCTATTAGTCTTAATTATCCCAATTAAAAATTGTGTGTTAAATTTAGTTACTGGTGTTGTAGTACATAGAAGAGAATCTGTTGATTATATAATAAAGGACCGCCATGACTCAAATTGGTAATTGGTTTAACATTAATATTATGGAACTCATGAAATGTATTTTGAGCTATGAAAGGTTCAGAAAATAAATTTGTGTAGTATAGTTAATTTCCTGTGATAAGCCTATAAACGAAAAGTATTATTTTATGGGCACATGAGCCAAATGGAAGAATGTAAGAGTTTTATTTAAACTTTGTGTCTCACACACTCATCTTGTTAATTTGAATAGTTCAAAATCTTATTGGATAATATTTGAGTTATGAAGGGATTAGAATTACTCCTAAAAGATAAGATTAAACTCTATATCTCTAATTATAGTCAGATACAAACTCATAGATTTCTTGATGGTTGAAAGTCTATAAATAGCACTTGGAAGTTCAAGGGTTCTCACCTACAACATTAAAGTGCCTCTAACTACTGGGAGACACTTGTGAGACAAACGTTATTAGGGCGATCCTTCTCTCATAGTCAGTATAATTCTTTATCAGTCAGATAAAGAAATGTACGTTTCTCATATTATTGTTTTATTATTATAGATCATAAGAAATCGAAGATTCATTTATTAATATTATGTTAAAATATTTAACAATAATAACAAGAAGGTGATCATTCAGGGTCTATATTATGCAGACAAAAATGTCATTCACGATATATATTGAAATGAGATGAGATGAAATGAATTGAAATAGTTCGTAAATAATAGTGAGATTGTTAATTAAATTGAGATATTTTATCTCATTTATGCATCGGGCCCCAAAAAAATAAAATAAAATAAGAACGTTTTGAATGCTATAGCATGGAACAACATTTGCCGAACCCTTTCTTACGTCAGCAAACCATGCAATATTTAGTTTTTTTCTTTTTGATTAAAGGAGATAACCTTGAGAGCTAGCCAAAAAACATTTGCGCAGTTAGAAATGTTCATCGCTCTCTCGTGCTGGACTTCATGTTCTTCATGATAAACTTGCGCTTCATCATGATCACAAACATCGGGCGAATCTAGGGAGTCAACTTCCTCAAAAAAGACCTTAGGGTCGCAAACTGTTTTTCATAATATTCCTTCTCCCCTGAGATCAACAAAACTAATTGAATGAACATAGAAATGGCCAGATCATAAGATGATTAATCACTAGCTCTTATAGTTGAAATAATAGATCATAAGATTTTTAGCCAAACCAACTCATGACAACAATAATTTCTGTGAAGTTTGGGCTAGTCAGAAGGGTTTCACTTTTAACAAATTAATAACAAAGTTCAAACATTTTGGGGGTATATAGACCTTTGATTTCATTTAAGTCAGCGTTTTTAGAAACCCATCAGATCAATATTAATCTTTTTTATTGGCCGAACCAAAACAAACCCATCAGAACCATAACTTCGATCGAAGCAGACAACCCATAACTGAAGCAAGATGGGGGAGGGATGTCAATCTGCACCCGTGACTCGGACAAGCATGATATGGGGAGCAGAAGCATTGCCTGTTTTTTTTTTTTTTTTTAACATGCATGGACAGCACGTTTCAGGAAACTAAAGTCATGGCCTGCTTCTGCATGCGAGTTTGTTTAATGCCTTATTAAAATTAGAAAATACTCTAGTAAATTATATAAAAATAATTTTATAAATTGATATAATTTAATCTGATTTATCAGATCATAAATTTATTTTTATTATAAAATATATCTAATACATCTTGTTTGTGAATATAACAGTTCTATTTAAAATTTTAGAACATGATTTTCTTACAAAATTTTGAAAAAATAAATTAGTTAATGAAAATTTCAATTTTAATTAAAATAATCTCCTTTTTAATTACGTTAATTAATTAAATTTATTTTATTTTAAAAAAGAAATTTATTTATTATTAATTTTCTCACAATCTTATAGTGTAATATTAAATAATAAATAAAATATAAGAAATAATCTCTAATCATCTAATATTATACTATAAATTAATAAAAAAAATAATAATCAATAGCATTTTGAGATTTTTAATCTACAAATTCTAATAACAAAAGTGATAAAATAGCCGAGTAAAAATAGCTGAAGTTACGAAGTAGGATATGATTTCCTCTCCCGAAAACCACTACGAGTGAAAAGAAGTGCGAGTCACGGTAAAACTGAGTTCAAAGTCATCGAACCTCATAGCACTCCTGGAAAAGTACTTTCTCGCCCTTTCCTACCTGCCAAACAACCACCTATTCCCATGGCCACACCTCAGATCTTCTCCTCTTTCAAGTACTCCGACAGTCTCACCGTCGTGGCCATTTCGTTCTGCACCGCCATAGTCTGCGAGGCTATCTCATGGCTCCTCATCTACCGCACCAACTCCTATAAGTCCCTCCGTTCCTCAATTGACAAGGCTGCCAAGAAGCTGGAGACGATGAAAACCGAATCCTCCGCCAAGATCGCCAAGAAATCTAAGACCAAAAAGATGGACCGCGTTGAGACCAGTCTCAAGGAATCGAGCCGCGACCTCTCCCTCTTCAAGTTCAAGTCCGGCGCCGTCGTCGCCCTTGTCCTCTTCGTCGTCTTCGGTCTTCTTAACTCTCTTTTCGAAGGGAAGGTGGTCGCCAAATTACCGTTCAGTCCCGTCAGGATCGTTATGAAGATGAGCCACAGGGGTCTACAAGGCGACGATCCAACCGATTGTTCCATGGCCTTCTTGTACTTCCTCTGCTCGATTAGTATACGTACCAATCTGCAAAAGTTCCTAGGGTTTTCACCACCACGCGGCGCCAGCTCCGGCCTCTTCCCCATGCCAGATCCCAAAACCAATTGATCCGGTTCACTGCTACTCTTCCTCTCCTTTTCTTTTTGTTTTAATTTTTTAAATTATGATTGTCATGTTCTAGATCACGCGGAGCTGACCGTTTTTCTAATTTTAAGCTTCCTGAAAGTATAATTGTCCGACTCTCTAATGAGAAGTAGGATCGATATTAATGGTAATTGAGATGAATTTGAATTGGTTGAGCTTTTGTGCTGCTTCAGTTATGCAATTTCTTAATGTTTTCACCTTTAGATTTGGATTAATGTGTTTGTTATGGATAAGTTGCGAAAAATGTAGTGTCTTAAGCTGGATTATTTATGGTAATCTTATTCATGTGAGTTTCAAGTGTATTATTGTCAAAACTATTGCACATCGTAATCTTCTGCTGGCATTTGAACATTATTTATCAGGATCTTTCCATAAAAAATATTGTTGAAATAACTAATTTTTCCCTCGGATGTTTGGCTTTTATTATCTCGTTACAGTATACTATTTATTGATTATAGAAGTTGAGTTGAGCAAAGATGGTTACGGGCTGCAGTGCTAAACTTACTAATATTCTTACTCTTAAAACTTTCTACAAGAGATTCAACTTGTTCTGCAGATTGGATATATTTGTCGCAGAAGTTACAAGAATAGAAAGGATCATTGTCCTGCAATGGTAAAAGTCTTAGGCTGCAAAGTGCAATTGTGGGGATTGAGTGTTGAGAGCGAGACCTTACAGAACGCCACTTAGTGAGACCTGCATTAGGCAATAACTTTTTTATGGTTGATTAAAGTCGCCATGGGATATCTCATTGTTTTCTCCACACGTGGATGCCGTTGCTAAGTGCTTTCTGCAGATAAATTTTTTTGTGCATTCAGGAAATGCTATTAGTCAGATGCTTTACCTGAAACTCTTTCAAATCAATCATGTTTAGTTATTTTGAAACAACTCAAATGCATTAATATTGGTCCTTGGAGGTTCTAGTTGTTTGCACACCAGTGTTTCAACTCTGCCTAAGTTGGGGTGTGTGTCAAGCATTTGTGCGGGATCACAAAGAGCCATGGTTTTTTGTCAGTTTGTAATTTACTTGTGATAGTGGAGTATGTGAATAAAGAAATGGGCGGCTTTTTTAACCAACTCTAATTGAAATGTTGTTTTTAATTTATACTTTGTCCACTATATACGGAAATAAAACTTGGTCGTCTGAAAAAAAAGAAGAAGAAGCATTTTAAAGGTCCGGTAACAAATTCTGGTTTGATTTTTAGTTATGTATTGAGAATGAATTAGCATCCATAAATTTCAATTTGCATTATGAAAAAGGATATGAGTGTTGGTTCCTATTCCCACAGTAACCACATTTAGCAACTTATCTTGGTGCTTAGGAATGCGCATACTAAGTTATCATTGATTGTGATTGTACTTTTGCTTCTTATTGAATTACCCTTGTTCATGATGCTTGAAAAAGATTATACTTCACTGATCTATACCCTAAAGAATTTCCTTTTTTTCTTTAATTTCATTTGTGGTATATACTTGTATCCTACTTTCTATCGCCAGTGATATTGTTCAATAAAATTGGAACAGTAAAAAGTATTAGCATAAAATTCATTTATGCTTGCAGGATTGTTTTAACCAATATACCAAATTACCATTTGTTTTAACTCGAGACTTTATTTTTTGATTGGTTTTCAGTTATTTGGGCGAAAATTAACATCTACCCACAATTTATTTGGTTCTACTTTTATTTTTGGCATACAAGTGTGCTATGTTTGTACGGGATTCTCTTTATATTAAACCAACCACCTCTAAGTGGTGGCATTGCCATTTGGTCTTCCTTCTTCCCCCAGCTTTCAACGCCCAAATTTGGATGAATTAGAAGGACTATCTTAGTTTATCTTTGCTAGGCCTGTACAAAATGGCCGAAACCCGACCCCACCCGACCCGTTATGCCAAACAGTTCCGACCCGTTTGTGATAATCGGGTAATCGGGTATTACCCAATACCCGATTTAAGTATTCTTTTTTTCTCCCTCTCCTCACTTCAGAATCCTTACTTTCGTTTCTCATCATCTCTCTCTCTCTCTCAACACTCTCTCTCTTGGCATCCCGATCTAGTATGCTGGCACCATTGCTGTCGATTATGCAGATCGGGATCTTCAACTATGAGACTTGAGTTACGCTTGAACAACGTTGGATCTAGGTTCTCGTTTTCCTCGGTGTTTCTGGGTCTTCGTCGAAGTAGACAGTAGAGGATGAGCTCGCCGTTCTGTAAGGACCGAGTACGAATCGTACAAGTGCCTCTAGCGATGGACAATGGTTCAAATCGTGCTCCGTTGATTTGCTTGTCTTTTTTTTTTACCTGATATTTAGTTTCCTTGTCTTGATTAGATTTGGTTTTCTTGTCTTGATTAGAGGAGAAATATTCGAGAGGCCGCTTGAAGCTGGAGAAAACGAAACTTCTGAGAGGTTGGGGCTTTGAAGAGGGAACAGATGACATATTGGGTGGTTTGTGTCGTGACGATGGTTCAATCGACAATACTGGTATATTTTGGATCTCGAACAAGGAATATAACATGATTTTTTTTTGGGTCTCGAGCACGGAAGAGAACAAGATTGCTCTTCTGCTTCTATTCAGATTTGAAGAATATGATGAAATCGAGTAATTGGCCAAGCGGGTATCGTCAATTTGGAATGCGAAACTTGTCGGGTCGGGTCGGGTCGGGTCGGGTCGGAACTTCCATTATCGGGTTGGGTCGGTTGAACAGTCCTAGCCTTTGCAATCGCCTGGCTAATGTTGGCAGCCTTTCAGGTTTGGGATAGGCTACGGGTTGGGATGGGTTCAATCCAGACAAATGAGTTCGGGTTTAGAAGGAATTAGATATAGAACTTGTAAAAGAACGAATCATTATTATCCAACTTCTTTTGCTTGTGACATCAAAGCTTTTACGAAATTTAAAGTTTAAATAAACTTGAAATACGAATGTCTTCTCAGATATCATAACTGTGGAGTGTAGGACGGGAAAGTTCTAGTTTTTCCGATTAAATTGTCATTTTCGCAGATCATTTTAAGATTATAATAATGTGTCATGTGATTGAGATTTTATAAGGCTCACATTCTTCACGTCCATTATAAAGTGTGATTTTATTTTTTTATCCTCTTTTATTTTATACTAAAACTTTTAGTGCGTAGATTTTTATGTAGCATAACTCTTAACTTTAATACTTAAGTACAGTTTGATGGTTAAATACTTAAGTTGTAGTTGGAGGAAAAAATAATAATTTTGCAAAAATGGAGAGATAGAAATAATAATAATTTTGTTAGGGGTGTGGATTATATCAACACAGGCTTAAAGCCTAATGAGAGCTTGTCCAATTGGCAAATACTGGGATGGGCTTACTTAATTTGTATCTATGATTCGTTTCACAGACGAATGTGGAATATTTATCATTAAAAAGAGAAAATATGCAAGAAATCTGCAAACTTGTACATGATACATACTTTAAGAAAATGCATGAATATTAGATTAGTAAAATGTCGCTTTAAAATCACAGTTAACAGTCAAACGTCTCTTCCTATATATAGCACATGCGGGCGGATAAAATGTCCTTTACAGAGAAACGTCACATTAGATAAACAAACACGGGGACATCAATAAGCAAGAAGCTGTCATTTGTTATATACACAATCAGGAATTTCCTACCATGCACACCAAATCTCTAAAAACACACCTCTCCTCCCTCTCTCTCCCAACCAATTATCCCATCGATGGCCCAGTTAATCATGGAATCATTTTCTAAATCCCAAAACCGTTACCGTCAACTTGCTGAGTCACTCTTGTTGACTCAGAGACATCAGTTTCAGCACCATGGGAATTTTTCAACTTCGCCACAAGAACCCACATGTTGGCAAGTTCGTTTTCCAGATAAGCTTCTCTTTGCTTGGATTCCTCAACCTTTTTATGAAGCTCGCCCTCCCTATGATCCTTCTCTAATAGAGCGGCTTCATATGAAAGCTCTCTCTCGCGACTCACGGCCAGTTCTCTCTTCATGTCGGAGACTGAATCACCTTGATCATTTCTCTTGACATGACTCTCTCTCCGGCCATTTCTGACTGCAGGACTACTTCTACGCTGAGTAGGCGAGTTTTTAGAAGCCGCCAGCTCAGCAGCTAGTCTCTCATTATGAGTCATTAGCTTGGCAACTTCTTCTGATAATGCCTTGAGCTCAACGGCAGCTGCCGAGGCTAACCCTTTGGCATATGAACTCTCCTCCGCCAGTTTGTGGTTCCGAAGTTCTAGCTGTTCTTTTGATTCTCCAAGTTCTGCCACTCTCTGCTTCAGTTCTTCAATCTCCTTTTCCTTATTGACATATAAGTAAATATCAACCCACTTGACAAATCAAACTACAAAGAGCGCCATCAAACAATGATAGAAAATATGGGGAAAAAGAAACGCCTTCATCGGTACTGGTTTTTTTGTTGCTTTTGTTTGAGAAATGATATTTGCAGTCGTAAGTGCGAAAACATCGCGCAATCACTTTAAAAAGAAGTGAATAAATATGGCACCTACCTACATGAAAAAAAAAAAAATCATTTTGTAACAGTGGACCACATTTTTTTTTTCAAATCAACTTTTTTTTTTATAAGTCAAATATATTTTTTTTCAAAACAACTACACGACAGTTACACACTTTGTAATTGTATGTAGCATTATTCTTCAATTTTATAGCATGCATTGCAAAATAGAAAATTTCATTTTGAGATGGCTATCCTTCAGTTGCATCAGATAACGGAGAAAGTACAAACCTGTGCTTGTAAGAGCAATCCTTCGCTTATATCATTCAATGCTGCACTCCCTTTGTCTGAGCCATGCTCTCCATGGCAGTTCTTTGTTTCAGTATATTGTTGTGAATGATCTACAGGACTCAAATTTCTTAACTCTAGTGCATCGGCGAGCTTCTGCTTCAAGGACGCAATTGTGTCCTGCAATTCTTCACATTCACCGATCTGAAAGAAGTTAACAAGAAGTCAGGACTCTGAGTAATGGCATAACTAAAAAACCAAAAAGATAAAATCAGAGAATTTTGTTCGTGTGTTTCTTGCACCTTTTGGCTGAGCTGCTCTTGAATCACACGGTTATCTGCAACTTTAACCTGAAAAAATAAAATAAAAGCATTCTTGACAGCAGAAAATGAAATCATTTCATACAAATCATAACTTTGTTGGTGACTTGATTTCTTTGCAACACTCCACTCAGATTTGTTAAACAAACCTGAAACTAAAATATGGATGATTTTGTAACTAATCAAATAAAAATATTGGATCAAGATATACAGAGCTGATCACCTCGAGTTCAAAGGACTTCTCGTTCAGTTGCGCCATCAATTCAGCAACAGACTGCAGCCAAAAACAACAAACAGCATAAGTTTGACATGAGAAACCAGAAAGCTGCAAACACAGCAAGAAGGAAAACTAGACTTACGTGTGATAACTCCAAATTATCCATCCTATTGTGTGAGGCAATAATGGAATCGGCAATTTGTTTTTCCACCAAAGCTATTTGTTCATTCTTTGCCATGATTTCATCTTTCAAACTTTTGATCTCCTCCTAAATTGAAAGATAACCATAAGATTTGAGTTCTAAGGCAAAATACTCGCAGTTGAAGAAACATTCCAGGGTAGGGTAGCAAGATATTACATGAATCTGATCCTTCTGGGGGTTTCTTGCAGCCTCCTCAGACAACCGCTTCAAAGAACTTGAATGGAGTGCCACCTCTCCAGACAAAATCTTTTTCTGCTCCCTTAAAAGTTCAATCTGATCGATTGATTTTATGCTAGTCTGGAAAAAATTAACAAACAAATAAATGAATACATCGAGGTCTAACTCTGTTCGTATGCAGAATCTGAGGAAAGACATTGGAACCAATGTTTTGAATACCGTACCGGTGAGCGTACCGGTCAAGGCATTGGAACGAAATATTTCGGTACCGGTACCGTTTCGTGTACCGTTTCAGAATAGTCTATACATAAAAAAAAATTATATATATAAAAATATATAAAAATTATATTTCAAAATAATAGTTAATATATGAATTAATTATATATATTAATATATATGTAAATAATCTAGTCTAAATTAGGATAAAAAAATAGGAAGAAATGAAAAAAAAAAAAATTCTCAAATCCGGTACCGGCCGGTACACATGGCCGGTACGGTCGAAATACCAGCCGGTATGGCCGGTACGAAACAGACCCCATTTCTATACCGGTCACTGTTCTGGTACGGTATGTACCGGCCGTACCGGCCGATACGGTACGAAATTTCAAACATTGTTTCGAACTACAATGTTTAAAAATAATGTTTTGGGAAGAAGGTACGGCGCCCCCCCCCCCCCCCCCCCCTTCCTTCTTCCCCAAAAAAAAAAAAAATTGTGCCAAAGAGGCTAAGATGGTATATCTATGGGAGAACAAATTAAATTTTCACGCACTCAAAGCAGCATGGGACCTAAGGTATTAGTGGAGATAAAAAAGAAGGAAGTTGCAATGGAAATTGAGTGCAGAATTTGACTGAGCAAATAAAGTACCACATACAAACAATTTGTACTCTTATAATTATCAACTGGTTGTTTATAGGAGAACAATTGTTTTATTATTGAAGGCAAGGCAAAGCCCCAGTACACAGGTCATATACAAGAGAAACGCTTAGCTAGGCAAGGCAAGCATAGTTTCTTAGTTAACAACAACATTTGTTCACTGACATGCACTTCAAGGGTGACATAAAGAAAAACTAAAGTTTCATGTTTTTTTACAAGTTTTTGAATCAGAAAAATTAGAGTTTCATTAACACAATAGATTGGTAATGCTGAATTCTTGGGCTAGAGGTCTAGTGCTGGGACCTATCAAAAAAGGTATTCAACCGTCTTTGGTACCTTTTAATGATGGAAGTTTTTTTTGAAAATTTTCAAGCCAATATGCTGTAGCAAAGTATATTACAAAATTGAGAATATAACACTGAGGAAATGAATATGTCGGCTCATGTACAATTTTCAATTACATGTTAAAAAGCAATCAATCACATACCAGAGGTGTTTCTTGCCCCAGGAAATTATCCCCATGAACTTCACTGTCCTCTCTAGCCTCAGATAAAAGATCCGTAGATGGAGGGCTTTCTGCAAGCAGAGAATGGGAAAGTCCGGCTTCTATATGGAGGTTACTGCTTTCACCCTGAGGGGTTGAAGGTGTACTTATAGACTTTATTCCACTAGACTTGTCGCTGGTGCCTGTCGAAGTTCCGAAGCCACTATCTCGTTTCTGACAAAGCAAAAACAAAAAGTAACTGGCAGAAGCTCCAAAACTTGAAAATAAATTAGAGAAGGAATAAAGCAAAAGAGGAAAAAAAGGTGTGTTATTTAAATATGTCTGAGTCTATAAGCTTGCATAGACATTGACAACCATTGAGCTCACAGAAAATCAAGAACATGGAAAGAAGTAGAATGAAGATCATCATTGCATGCTCATAAAGTAACTCTTAATCTTTTCTTGGTATAATGTTTTCAACTAAGATTTAAGCTTTGTTTTCACTTCTGGAATTATTGGAAACAATATTTCAAAAAGTCTCATGGGAAACTAAATTTTATGTCTCCCGCTGTCTAGGAGTTTGCAATAGACTCCAATGGACTGCATCAATGGAAATGGAAAACTCAAAACAATGCCAACAACCTTCTCAGACATCACTCTCTCAAACCCAAGAACTTTAGAAAGAAAAAGATTGCCAGCAACAGAACAATGAAGTAAGAAGTGATCAACAGACTCGTCACTACACTTTTACATACAACACCAATCCACCTAGATAATTCTTTCTTGACTTTATCCCAAATAGAATTCTCTCCAGAGCAACTGTTCAGAGGAAGAAATCAACTTTCCTAGGCAGTTTAATACCCCAAATACCTCTTTGAGGAAATCACAAAAGGATTTGAGCTTCTAATAATATATTGGTAAAATTTAATCGCATGAACAAACACTTAAATGACCAATATTTAGAATAAGATGTTTTCTATTGATCATTGAATCCTAGAACCATGACTAGTAGTGCAGAGGGAAGAACAGAAAGAGTGAGAAATGAAAAGAAAAATTCAACTCCTAAGATGCTAACAGCATATGAAAGGGATGAAATACACGGCAACCTCCAAAAGTTACTATTAACTTTTTAATTAACAAACGTGGGATCTAAGCTGATGGGCATCTTTGTTTCTTTTTTTTTTTGGGGGGGGGGGGGGGGGTGACAAACCGATAATTAAAATTTAATCTAAAAGAAACATAGATCCATGAAATACATACCCGTAGCTTTAACCAGTTCAACAATCCATGTTTCCGAGTCTTTTTCTCCTCCTTCAATGTATCATCAGTGGTTTCAGCATTCCCCTCAAGAGAAACATACAATTCAAGGTTATCATCATCTAATACCAGGTCCCGCCTTTTGTGAGGTAAGTATGCAAGCTGTATGTTTTACATAACCAACCACGATCAAATCAAATAGATTGCTTACCATCAGATAAAATAGAAGTGAGGAATAAGAAGAAGAAAAAGCAGCATAAAACAAAAAACAAAGAGAAGTGAGAAAGAAACTTTTGGTACAACTCAGTCATACCTCCTCTTCACCAAAGGAATGTCTCCTTCTATTACCGGGTCGATGAGGAATTCTAGATGATTGTGATGCTTTTGTGGAGACCAAAATTAATTTAGTCAACCGTTGAATTCTGGCTAATAAAGCACCTTTAGCTTCTTCTTCTTGTTCCAATCGTGATTGCAGCTTGACTTGACCATCCTCTAGCTTTATACGCCATGTTGTACAAAAACAAAAAAAAGGATTCAAGTCAGTTGATATTTTATGTTAAGTAATAGTAAATGTGTTAGTAGCAATCTAGAGGAAACCGCCCACCATCTCTTGAATGTAACAAAAATATGGGCATAGGCAAAACTTGCAGTGGGACCAAATATCAAAATAAAAGATTGTATATTAATATTTAGAAGAAATGAATCCGTGGAAATAGCCCAAAATTAACCACATCAGTATGATCGTACCTTTTGTTTTAAGACCACAAGATCATCTTCCTCAGTATCTTTCAGTTGAGGAACTGTAACAATCCCCCTCTTCAACTGTTCTAATTCTTCCTTTAAAGAACGAATCTCATTTTGGTATTTTTTTATAAGTGATTTCTCATCGATAATCTGCAGGTTCCACGATTTCTTCATATAAGGGCCCAAAGAGGATACTTGCGAAATAGAGACAACTCAAAGAAATAACAAAATGAATGGACCTTGTTTTGTGCTGCTTGGATTTCAATGTGTTTGGCGCGGTGTGCAAATTTGAGAGTGTTATGTGTCTCTTCTGAACTGCTTGATGAAGGAGTGACTGTGCAAATAAGCTGTAATTTTTCAGATCAGAGAGATGAATGAGTAAATAAAAATCAGTAATTAGTCCCTTTTCATTAAAAACAAATTAGCTACCACAGGTATGTTCTAAAATTATCATATCATTCACCCAGATATATATATATATATATATCAAGCCCGTTTTAAAGAAAAATATCTATGAGAAGCCTTACAGATACACGTCCATGACCACTCAATGAAGACTGAAGAAGCCTGGTCAACTTAGAGTCTCTGTATGGTATATGAGCAGCCCGGGAATCTGTTAACTTGGATATAACCTATGACAACCACAAATTGTCAAATTTGCACATACTTATTTTTTTAATTTGCATTTGCACATAATTATATTTTGTACAATTGCACAATTATAAGAGAGTGTACACAAAGAACCAACAGATAACACGACAAAAAAATCTACATAAGCTGATAAGCACTTGCTAAAATAATATAGTAAGAAATATGCCACAAATCAAACCAAAAGGGAGAGTGTCTTAGAGAGAGAGCGAGAGAGAGGACAAGAATTGGTTCCATGCTCAACCAATCTGTTTAAATTGCATGTGGTTACTGTAAGCAAATCCAATATTTTGAATACCGTACCGGTAAGCGTACCGGTCAAGGCAATGAAATGAAATATTTCAGGGTACCAGTACCGTTTTGGAATAGTCTATACATAAAAAAATTATATAAATATATATAAATTATATTTCATTATAATAGTCAATATATGAATAAGTTATATATATAAATATATGTAAATAATCTAGTCTAAATTAGAATAAAAAAATAGCAAGAAATGAAAAAAAAAAAAGTGAAATCCCGAAATCCGGTACAAGCTAGTACGGCCAAAATTTGGACCGGTACGAAACAGACTCAATTTTTGTACCGGCTGATATGGTACGAAATTCAAAACTATGAGCAAACCTATTAAAAACATTCCGGGTTTGTGAGAGTTGAGTAACAAGGGAAGTGACCTTGCCTTGCCCTATGCAATGGATTTCAGATCCGAAGTGGATAAATTTTACATTCAAAATTGCTTAAGCTCTTTCTGAAGTTCCTCCTATATATGACTAGAAACAAGGACGTATTTTTTCTTCTAAAAAGGCAACTTTTAAATTGACTGTCTGTAAACAATTTCACAATATCACATGATATAAATTGACGTCTCAAAAAATATTTTAAGCATAGACAACATGTCTCATATTTCAGAAATAAACTTGAGTGAACTTTTACCAAAAAAGAAAAGGAATCAACTATACAAATTCAATTATAAATATCCACTAAGAAGGGAAAAACTTAAGATACGGATTTTACAAGTATTGCTAATGATAAGTTTTAGTTACATAATGTATTTGAAGTCCAGACCCCAAAAAAGAGTTACCGATATTTACTACAAGTTATTCCTGTAATCTCACTGGTGGTTGTGTTTAGTCCTTTGATGAGAAAGGCCATATTAAATATCCATCAAAACTGTAAAATTAGGAGCCACAAACATAATATACCAATTTACTGTCTCACACAAACATGACGTAATAGTAAAAGAAAAAAAAGTATAAACCAATAGCACGCTTTGGAAGAAACCAGATCCAGAAAGAAAAAAACTGATTTTATAAGGGAATCAAAAGGATAAGCAAACAAAAAGCACTCTGAATTCCACAAATGCTTGACCAACACAATGTTTGAGGCCTCACAGTTCCAAGCGTCAGGAGGCTCTTATTAATATAGGATCCTTCTTTCCGTCTCACACCCGTAGTTTCTGCTTTTGAGCTCTCAGAACCAGCCAGATCGATGAGGTTCTGCAGGTATAAGTAAAATATAAAATAGTTATATACATCAGGAATACACAACAATAGAATCATTTTTTAAGTGAAAATATGGAACTAAAGGAGATTAATATTCCTACTGGAGGCAGGACAACAAAGACTTAAGAGGAAAGCTTAAATAGATAAGAGAGAGCAGAAGCTAAGTAGAAGAAGTAACAAATAAGAGAAAAAGCCACCAGAAGCTAAAGAGGAAGAAAATGAAACAAGTCCAAGAAAAAGGGGAGAGAATAACAAGATCGAGAAGTCGGGGGAAGGGAAGAAAGAAAGTCACTTTTCCCAAAATCTTATTCCATTCCCAGAATAACTTGTCCCCCCATTAAGTATAAAATATCTTTAAACAAACTAGAGAATGTCTTAATACAATTATGGCTCTATTTCAGATAACTTCTAAGCAAATAAAATCCAAATAAGACACCTAAATCTAATCCAATTTGAACTAAACATCCTCATTGAACTCAATCTGTTCAAAATTGCAACTCATAAAATAAATAAAAGACAAAACCAAATATCAGTACTATAGACTAATTAGAACTCTTATTTTTTCAATTTTTTCGCCCCACATCACTAGTGAAACGTGGCAAAGGAAACAAGTAGTTTCAGCTATGTCAAACAATTACCAGTTGTGACAGGCTTACAGCTTCCCCTTCACTATTTTCACCATATGGGCTGCTCTCAACCGTCTGTCAACAAGGTAGTAAAAGAAAATTTTAAGTTCAAAGGAATAAAAATCCAAAATGAATATGTAAAAAAATTAAGTAATTGGAAGATGAGATGGTTTGTACTAAATTGAAAAGACCAAAAAAATGGAAAAAATATAATAGCATCTCATGCTTCAAAATGAGGGATCAACACCATTTTCTTATGATAATTGAGGGGGAAAAGAAGAGAGTTAATCACCTAATAACATTTTAGAACAAACAACCAATGGTCATATATGCACTTCCTCACTGGGAGGGCCAAACAAATAACTAGCACTAACGGCAAAGTCATACCAAAAGAGAGCAATAGAACTTTTTTATAATAATTTTTATAAAACTCATTAAGAAATTATATCAGATAACAATAGAATTAAAAACTTAAAGAACATGCATCATTTGAGGAAAACCGATAAGTAATTATGGAATTCACTGATTATTATACCGTCAAAAGAAAAATGCACAAGATTTCCATCAAAGTTAGGAATGATGAGATTATGCAAAAACATACCAAATAGGTTAAATTTAAGTCGATTCAGGACCTTCCCATTAATTGGATAAGAACAATAGAAATAATAAGAATTATTATAAACAAAAACTAATGCTGTGTGAATAGTTGAGTTGCAGAAAGAGAGCATTACAAATCCCCCATTTTTCTTTATTTATAGATGTGAAATCACAACTTATCCCAAAAGCTTAAGCTGATGGAAAGACTAAAGAGATAGATTCAAATATCTTATCACTCCTCTCACATGTGGGCCAAACTCCCCTTCAACAGATGGCCCAACACATGGAATATCTAACTAAATGGGGTAGAATGTAAAATTAGGATTCAAACTCAGAAGATTTGCATTGATACGATGTGAAATCACCACTTTTTCCAAAAGTTTAAGCTGATGCAAAGAGATAAATTCAATTATTTATTTCATATCTAACAAAAGGTATATATGGATGGAACAGAAGTGTTCAAAGCAATTCTGTAATGTAACTGATAAGTTGGTTGTTAACTTGTTGACCTAGATAGCAACGCCTTTTCAACTAGGAAAAGTACATTGCAAAGTTCAAACACGTCAAATAATAGATGGCTGCATCATCTAATGGCCAGTAAGCTGGTAGACCATATATATGAGAAACATTTTATGCTTAGTCAGTGTTATCATTTCACTGCAGGTTTCTGCACACAAAAAGATGGGCGTGCGTGTGCAAGAGCATGAATTTGTCTTTGTGTCTGTATTAGTCACATGAGTGTGGTGCTGGACAAGATAATCTCCAAACCTCAAAATGCCTCAGTTGGGGGTCGACAAATTTTGGATTCAATTTTGATAACAAATGAGTGCTTGGATAGCCGGTTGAGAGATGGAAGCCCTGGAGTTCTTTGCAAACTAGATATGGAAGGCCTACGATCACATGAGTTGAGATTTTTTGCTTTATATGCTAAAGAGATGTGGATTTGGAAAAAAGTGGTGTGGTTGGGTTAAACATTGTATTTCAATGGCCCGCTTTTCTGTGTTAGTCAATGGCAAATCATGTGGTTTCTTTCTGAGCACAAGGGGGTTGAGAGTGACCCACTTTCTCCTTTCCTATTTGTTCTAGTAATGGAGGCTGAGTTGCATGTTGGATGCCGCTGTCCGGAGTGGTTTTGTTGCAGGTTTTGCAGTGACCGGAGCAATGGGTTATCTATCTCTCATTTATTGTACGCGGATGATACACTAATTTTCTGTGATGCGTACAACGAGCAAATCAAGCTCTGAGGGCTGTACTTTCATGTTTTAAGGCTGTTTCAGGCCTCAAGGTCAACTTGGAAAAACCGGAATTGATTGGGTTTTTAGGGTAGGGTGGGGTGGGGGGGGGGGGGATATCAACCAACTAGCCGACTTGTTGGGTTGTAAGGTGGCTGCCCTTCCAATGAGATATCTCGGACTTCCTTTGGGAGCATCTTTTAAAGCAAAATTTTATTTGGGATGAGGTGATAGAGAATGTGGAAAAAAGATTGTCTGGATGGAAGCGTCTTTATCTTTCAAAGGGTGGGAGGCTAACACTCATCAAAAGCACTCTTTCCAATCTACCTACATACTATTTATCTCTTTTTCCTATACCGGCAGGGGTTGGTAAGCGGATTGAAAAAATCTTTAGAGAATTCTTATGGGGTGGCATGGGAGAAGAACACAAATTTCATTTAGTAGATTGGCCTAAAGCATGTACTCCAAAGGAGAAGAGTGGGTTGAGAGTATGTAATTTGACCACCTTCAATATAGCCTTACTAGGGAAGTGGTTGTGGAGATTCCCAACGGAAGATTAGGCGTTGTGGAGAATGGTTGTGGAGGGGAAGTATGGGTGCGAGCGAGGGGGTTGGTGTACTAAGGAGGTTAGAGGGACTTATGGAGTGAACCTTCAGAAATTTATTAGAAAGAGGTGGAATGTGTTTTCAACACATTATTTTTTAGGTTGACGACAGCACAAGAATTAGCTTTTGGCTTGACAAATGGTGTGGTGAGAGCCTTTTTTTCAGCATTCCTGAGGGTTTTCAGTTTAGTAGAAAATCAGCAAGCTACAATTTTCGATGTTCTGTGTCGAGTTAATGGCACGGTGTATTGGAACTTAACTTTTTCCAAGAATATTCAGCATTGGGAAGTTGAAGAAATGATAGATTTTTATAGTTTCCTTTATTCCAGGCAAATAGGAGGAGGGGGGAGAGATAGAATGTTGTGGAATCATCCCGGACACAAGAAGTTTACCGTCAAGTCATTCTACAAGGCCATGCAAGTATATCAACTGGTTGGCTTCCCATGGAAAGGCATATGGAAAGCTCCAGCACTACCTAAGATCGCTTTCTTCATATGGACAGTGGCACTAGATAAGATTTTGACGGCCGACAATTTAAGAAAACGAGAGCTGATAGTTGTCGAATGGTGCTATTTGTGTAAGAAAAATGGGAAGTCCATCGACCACATTTTTTTGCATTGCAACATAGCAAGAAAATTATAGGATGGTATCATTGGAAGGGTAGGGCTGCATTGCGTAATGCCTAAAGATGTGGCGGATCTCCTAGCTAGCTGGAATAGATATCGTCAGTGCAAGCTTTTGGCTGCGACGTGCAGGATGATTCCTTTGTGTCTACTGTGGTGTCTTTGGATGGAAAGAAATAAGAGATGCTTCAACAATAAGGAAAGGATAATGGGGGAAATTTGGGACTTTTTTGTATCCTCTTTGGTACATTGATTTTCTGCAATTGTACTAAAGGGAGGGGAGGTTTATGAGTTTTTGACTTATTTTCAGTTCAATAGAATGTAACTAGGTCTATCTTTTATATACTTCCTGTGTATTTGGGTTTTGCCTAGTTCCATTCAATCAATAAAGGTTATTATTTATAGATAAAAAATAAAAATAAAAATCTAGATCAAGAAAATGTGAAAAAGCAACCTAATCTAAAAATGCTTGAAAAAAGTTAGAATGACCAGTAAGAAAGTAATCAAAATGCAAGAATTAATTAAACCTACATTATCCTTCCATTAAGATAGGGAAAAAGTATCATTGAAATAGCACGCTAAGGCGATGCTCTTGTATATCTCCCGTATACATAGGCTTTGCCTATTCTTATGATCAATGAAATTTTGTTTACCGATTAAAAAAAAAAAAGATAGGGAAAAATACCAGTGTAAATATCGTATGGCTCCTGCTGCTGAGTAAATTAAAATTTGTTGACCCCACATGCCTATGCTCTGTCATTAACAACTAAAATCTTAGAAAAAACATGAATTTCGTGAATGGTGTCAGGAAAAGGGCATAATGTGGGATTAAACCCTCGATTGAAGACAAGCAATCTAGACATTTGGTTTCACAAACTACTCTGACATAAACAAAAGATATTGCCCTGCTTTTGACTTTGGGCATATGTATTGATTATCCTGTCACAAATATGTTTTGACAACGCAAGAAGTCTAAAGCACAAGTTCACGTGTGACAATAAGCTGTTCATAGATGACGGATCATTTACTAAGCCGACATCCCTACTTTTGATACATCCTTTTTCTTTTGGCTGTCATTGCATGACAAAACACAACAACGGATTTGTACCTTCTCCAGCAGCTATTAGGGAAAGCGCATGAGCAGGGGACAGTACAACTTCTTCCTTTATTCCTTCAACAAAGATGCCCTGCAGCCATCAGTCAATAGTTAAAATAGCCATACTTAACCGATAGAAAACAAAGTTTTAGATAAACTATCAAACCATGTAATAATCCAAAGCAGTGATTCAGAACTCAAGGCTCCAGCATACAAGAGTCAGAAAGGAGTGTACGTCATATCTTTCAATGTGTAACACTAATTGTCTAACAAAATAAAGTCCCGCTGAAGGTAAAACAGGTGCCATACTTGGCAACAAGGTCATTTGAAAAATGAGAGAATGAGAGAAGAATCGCTTCATGTTCAGAAATCAAAATTTATGTATACTAGGTATAGGTAAATAACTTCCTAGATGGAAAGTCACTTTCTCTATTGAGTGCAAAAAAATACTTGAGTAATTGTTTTAGAATGTAACTCGTGACTACCTGTGCATCCTCTCTAATTCTTAGATTCTGGCCTGCTGGGTTCAACAAGTCATTAATAACCTGCAACAAAAGAAATCTTAAAAAGATGGCAAAGAATCATGAGCCAAAAAAGCAATAAATAATGTGACGAAGCTCACCTCATTATAGATTTCCAAATATGATACACGAAGAAGAAACTCTCGATTTGGAGTCTAGAGCATATACACGTGTCAGATAGTAGTTTCTCTGATAAGAAAATTTAAGGCTGGAAGTTACAGAAAGGCTAATAGCCTAATATCCCTCATTTAGTACCTCTTGGATGATACTGAAAGCATCCTTCACTGCCAGTGGTATAATTCCCGGGGATCTCTGATCACCCTACAATTGTCATATGCACTATATAAATGCACATAGAAGTTATGTCACAAGTATATTAATCCATAAAATAATATAATACATGTTATAGTGCAGCGTATGCCAAATGCAAGTTCAAACAAAAGGAAGGGACTTCAAACTGAATTGGTTGAGTGTGACATCTAATATTTCTTGGTTCTTTTTTTTTTTTGATAAGTGACTTAAAATTTCTTAATGCACATGCAACATTGAATTGTGTAGTTAAGGAATTTGTAATGTACATGGATGTATGTGAAACATGATGGAATAATCTAACCTATGCATAAGACAACCCCAGAATGAAAAATTACCTTTTAGAAAAAGATGACACAAATATAGAGTGAAAAACATAACACAAGAACACAAGCTCCTGCTGAACGCACTTCAAATACAAAGATAGAGAAAATATACCACAAGTCCAAAACCCCCACCACTTGCTGGGTCTGTTGGAAGCACCAACAAGAGGTAATGGTAATAAGTTATCACTTATCTCTTTTTTCCATATGAAAAACAAAATATTGCTGCCCACACAAGCCATATCTATGGGTGTCCTGGAAGCATCATCAGCCTTAAGTAATTTCTTATGTCATATACGCAGAATTACAACTTTAAGGTGATAGTACAGATGCAATGTACATAGAATAGCACTTTTAAAAGTGAAGCTACTCAACGGGTCTCAAAATCACTTAAATATTTTTTAATAAGCATGTTAGGCTTTATTAATAATCAAGAAAATGAAGCTACCGTGGGAAAATAGATTTCTTACATAAACACCACCTATATAACATTGACCAAAACATGATGAAAGCATTTAGGAGTCAATTTCACTCCTGTTAGACAGAAATAGGCCATGAATCAGCTCTAACAAAAAAAATATGATGGCACACCAAGTCATAATTTCTAACTGTGCATAATATTGTGGAATAGCATGTATATATAGGAAAACTTAAGGAATATGCATTATCAAATGTATCTCAGATAAATAAGAAAGGATGGGCATAAATATATTATCTCACATGCATTGTGTGGGTCTTCCCACTGCTTGTCACCCCATATGCAAAAATTGTACCTGCAGTAAAAGGAAAGCACGTAATAAAAATGTAAACAGTACTCTTCATGGTATCTACAATTTAAAGAACAATACATATGATAATCCAGAGTGTATCAGTCCATTTCACTTTAATGCAAGAACTGCAAATAATTTTGATTCGAACAGTCAACTTGTCACCCCGCCTAAACAGAGCACCTAAAAGTACCATTCCAGCCGATCCTCTTCTGGATTACAATCATTACTTTGTCATTAAGTACCCAAGGATGATGTTGGGTTGTATTAGACAAATCGTGAAAGCTCAAAATAACGAATGAATGGATAAACTAATTTTTACCACTAATGCCTTCCATAGAGCCACTAACAACATGCTGAGCTGCAACATCATAGACATGGCGAGTTGTGGTTGTAGGGCCAAATACTCTATCTGGAAGCATGAAACAGAAAACCATAACTTAGAATGGAAAACCTAACAACTCCTTGAATTCTCTGGAGAATGAAAAGAAAAGAGACATGCATGCAACAACAGGATTAAAAAATCGTAGAAAAAGTTCCAACAGAAAGCGGGCTCTTACACAAATTTCAGAGTTTTATAAAGTTTACCGTAAGCATAAGCTATTGATGGGTTGTGCTCGTTTCGCACGACTGTATCACCATCTGCATACCATGCAATCTCCTCTCCTTGACGGATTTCCCTCGGACTGCTCCAAACATAGACCAAAAGCAACTTAAAGCAGTCACCAATAGATATTTTCAGAACGGTAGAGTTTGGAAATGTGAGATGCACCTTAGTGGACGAAACCGGACTGTCACTGTGACATTTTCTTTGGATCTCTCTGCATCCAAAGGTAAACTCTCTGAGTAAAAGTATCTAGGCTTACTTGGAGCCGATGAAGATGCAGGAGAGCTCTGACCATCAATAGATGTGTCCAGAAACGGTTTGGAAGACGATGTGGTTGAAGATGAAGGAGAATTAGGAGCTTTAGAGTTGCTCGAACCCAATTTCTTCGATTTAGATCTTTGTTTTGACGCCATTACGACTTTTAGTCAATCTTTCAACAGAACAAAAAACATTGGACTGCAGTTCAATCAGAAACAAGTTCAAATTATGAATTCTTCGAAATATTACGCTCTTTACATATCTTTATGAGTAATTTATTACCAGAATATGTGTCATTAAGTTTTTTCTCCAATTTAATCTGCCAACACATTGATAACTAAAAATGAGTTCATAATTAATGAAAAACATCTTCACAATTTGAGCTCATCAAGTATCTACGTTGCTGTTTGCTTGCCAAGAAAATGAAGCATAAAAGTTTAAAGAACAAATCAAGATTTTTAATTGTAAGTGTCATTTTTACAACTGAAGAAGAAAAAACATATTAACTGCTTGGATTATTTGAATTGACATTTTCCAATTCTCGGGCAGCATCACCGCCACTTGAAAACTTAAAACTGCAAAAACTGTATTCCTCCATTTTCTCAGCAATTAAACAGAAAGTAGGCAAACAATTATCGAATCAGGCAAGAAAACGAGAAGAATAAAACTGAGAAAAGGCGCATGAATTGAAACCAAAAAAGAAAGCAAGTGAAAACAAGGTTGAACTACGTCATTGCCGCGAAAGTGACGGGAAAATACATGCATTCCTCAGTCAAACTTTTCAACTGGCGAAACATGCAATGAATATAGAAGCTCGGAATTATCTTCTTCTTTTTCCCCCTCGTTTCGTCCATTTTCTTGGGAACCAAACGGAGCAAGATGTGACGGTTACCTTAAATAAGCAGACGAGCGTTAGCAGCAGAGCAAATCCAGCAATGTGTAGTGCAGAGAAAGTCAGTAATGAGGGAGATCTTCTTCGAGCTGAGAGAAACAGATCTAATAGCGAGAGTGCGGGCGGGCGAGCTAATCAGTCAGAGAGAGAGATTTGAGGCAATCATCTAATTCCATTTAGCTTTTCTTGCTTGCCTTGGAAGCGATGCCCTCCATTGAAGGGCAAAAGCACTTTACCACAGTTGCCTTTTTTCAGAAAGAGAAGAAGGGAAAAATAATTCTTGACTTCATCATTTAGTCCAATATATTCTCTCCCTATGCTACTAGCCTTTCTTTCTCTCCAGCTTTTTGTTGTAGAGGGCAGTCTCCCTTGGACGTGCGGCAAATAGGACTTTTCAACGTGCTTCTAACGGGATGATTTTTACTGAAACGTACAAATATTAAACAAAAATATTAATTGTATATTACGTATTTTTGTAGGTGGTATATAAACGTTATTTTTATATATATTTTTAATTTAATTATTGATATTTTTATTTTTATTTTTATTTTTTAATATATTTTTTTAATATTTTAACTGATATAACATTATTACCACACCGATTTAATAAAAAGTACGTAAAATTATGTATATGTAGCTCTACTCAATATTAAAAAGAGTTTGAGATACATTTTTTTTAAGAGAAATAATAATTATAGATATAAAATTACAAACGATATATAATTATTTTTTAAAATATATATATATATAAGGCAAAAACGATTATGTGATAGTTGCAATTTCAATACAGTAAGTAGCATTATTATTATTTTTTAAATTCTACTTACAATTTTCGCAAGAATTCCATGTCGGATTCGGTATAAGCAAAGAGGAAAGAGGACTCCGACCGACACGACAGAGATTAGCAGTAAAACATCCAGTTGTTCATTTTGGACAGCTTCCCGATCAACTCGTTTAGAGCAATGGCAACGGCACAAACGTTTTCGTACTATTTTTTTTTTTTGTGTATGCTTTTGGGCTTTACCGGATTTATTTATTTTTTACAATTCATAAAAAGTTACACACTAATGATGATGCGCACGCATGATCAAGTAACACACGTTTAAATAATAATAAAATACCTCTCGTGTACTCAGTTAAAAAATGTTTTTACTTTTAATTATTGTTTGAGAATATGAAAAACTTTTATTCTTTATGAAGAAGAGTCTAATGTGACTTGAACATACACAAATTATTACAATAAGGAATTCCTTCCTATCTACTCCCAACAGAGGAGAGAAAAAGGCGTCCGCCAACCACTCATAGTTTTTTTTTTTTTGGTTTTTTCTCTTCTCGGTTGGAATCTAATCACCAATCACCAAGGGGCTCGGCATCTCCGTTACTCTACTTTTTTCGAGGTTAGGGGCACCTACCTTTCTTTTTATTATTCCTGTAATTGGGATGAGGTCAACTCTACACATCCTCAACGCCCGAAACAGTATGAGAAAAAAAATATTGTTTTGAGATAATATAAAATATTTATTTATGAGGGATATATTATATGAGAATTATTATAGTTATAAATAAATTATATAAAAATAATTTTCTCAGTTAATGAAATTTTATAAGATTTGCTAGATATATTTTATAATAAAAATAATTTTATAATTTGACAAATTTAATAAAATTATATTTAATTGTAAAATTATTTTTTTATATAATTTATTTGTAATTAAAATATTTTTCAAGACAATAATGAGTGAGATTTATTTGATATATGATGTAATGAATGCCACTCTAACTCATACTAAATGTTACCAAAAGCAACTGGATTAATGGGTGAAACCGTGTCGACCAGTGGGAAGCAGAACAACGACTGCCACCTCATCATATAATAAGTGTTTAATTGCATATTTAGTGGAGATATATGTCGCGCCAACGATTGAGATGTAACTAGCAACGTCAACACCTCTAAAATTTAATCGGTAATATTAATCCTTTTATTTTATTTTTTATTAAGTCGTGGTTTGATAATATTATTCAATTTAAGGGTGGGAAGTAGATAGTTGTCTCTCGCTATCTAATAAATCTGTCCTGCATAATATTAGAACAAGGCCCTTGTGACCTGTGAGGCCTCTAAAGGAGTGATGAAAGCCTCACATGCACTCATGTATTTACGATCATATCAGATAATGGAATCAAGTATTATCTCAAGATAATACCAAGATCCGGATAGTTTAAATATAAAAATTAAGACTAACTCAGACTAACACTCAATTTTTGAAAACTTGTAAAAAAATTATTGTTGAAGAAAATAATATAGTCCCTAATTACATTACAAACTGAATTTAAATATTAGGATTTGACTAGTCATTTTTCAATAACAACTCTTTTAAGACTCAAAATCTTAAAACATATCAAACTCTTATAATTAAAGATAATAAATTCAAAACAATTCAAATTCCTAAAATAAAAGGTAAACAATTTTAAAATAATGCAAACTTCTAGAATAAAGGAAAACGCTCATAAAACATTTCAAACTCACTTAATTTGTCTCATCCCATAAATTTAAGAGACATACCTTAATTCGAACTCATCAAAGCAATTAGTCTTTTGTGGGGCTCCATCACGAAGGCGAGAGCCAAATGGGGCTAAGTCTCGCTCTGGTTTTCTCTTGTTTCATTCCATAATTATATAATATAATATATGTGTATATATATTAAAAAAATACAAATGCTTTATTTTTTGTTTTTTATAACTAACCAAGACAAAACGATCGATCTTAAGCCAACATTCCTCATTCAAATTCTCAAATCGATGACCCCCTATCCCCTTCTTAAAGTTGCCCTAGACTCTAGTGTCCTACCTTGACCCTTCATCTCTTGCATCTCTTATTGTCGCCGTTTTCATCACTAGCTGTCTGAGTTTCTATCAGCATTGTTGTCCTTCTTATATTTCTCGCTCGCCAAAGCCTATAAATATAAGTTAGTATTTGCATTAAAAGTTCAAATCCAACTGGGGAAGTAGAGACGAATGAATCCCTTCCACCCACCCCCATACCCCAGTAGTGGTGTGGGGTATCCGCCCTTGCACACAACAGGCAAGTGTTGGGGAGCAAAAAACAACCCATTGTCCCATGTAGGACGGGGTAGGAGTGCCCCTGCATCCGCACAAAGCACCCATAATTCAATGCATAAGGAAAATGAAACAATTGCAAATAATAAGAGATGTGGTGTAGTTATTATTTTTTATAGGGGTATACAATTTTTGGTCCAAATCAGAAAAAATCTATTAAACTGGACCGAACCGATAACTTGTTTGGTCAATTTCGACCCTTAATTTGTGAGATCGACTAGGTTTTGATTTCGATCCTCTATTTGTGATCAAATAAGTTTTGGTTTCGATCCTCTATTTATAACTTTGACAATATAAAATATATATTTATTAATTAAGTAAAATGTAATTATCAAATTATAAAATTTGAATAATTTTTAGAATATTTTTAAGTAAAAAATTGTGCAAATAAAGTTAAAATAATTGCATTGTTAAAAATCATAAACATTGTGAACTTTTTTTTATACTAGTGGCGGAAAATACACATTGCAAACTTTTTTATACACTTCAAGAACGATGCATTTTTTTGTATGATTGGATGGATCCCTATTTGAATCTGGTTTGAATCGACATGCATTGACTAGATCGATAACTAATAGCCTGGTCCAATATTTTAGGGTTGATCAGTATGAAGAGTGAGAGATCGAAATTATTCCTAGACTAATTTATACCCCTAATTTTTTGTTAAGACTACTATAGTTATAAAGAGATTCCACAAAATTAATCTCACAAATTGACATAATTTCGTATAATTCGTTATATTTACTTTACAATAAAATTAATTTCACAATTTGATAAATCATATAAAATCATATTAGTTTGTATAATTTATTTTTTAAAATCTATTTCTAGCTAAAGTATTTCTCATTTTTTTTAATCTATATATACCATTATAAAAACAAGAACAAATTCTTTGACTTTCTTTTCATTTTTATTATTTTTTTTGTAAATTATAAAATAATTGAGAAATGTATAACATTTTATATAATAGAATAAAAGTTTAGAAATTAGTGGTATTATTCTAATTAACCTAAAGAGATCATAATTGGTTTTTTTTAAATATTGGTGGCAACAATAAAATGGAATCCAATAATTAAATATTGATAGCGATATATCACCAGAGTCTGCGTTGGCACTGGCGAAGTGTTGGCTTAAAAATTAGTACTACAAAGAGGGTTGGAGCAGGCAGAAAACATCATTTCTAATGATAGGAGGGGGAGAGAGGGTCCCTATAATCTTTTGAGTTGAACAGGTAGTGACATTACAATAAACACGAGAATGAACAGCAAAAGGCTATCGAGATTAGAAGCAATGATACTTTTTTGTTTTTATTTGCTTTATGGTTTAAGTTAACACGATTACACGTGCTACAATTATGAGCATCCAATTTGATACAAGGGCCGAAGCCAGGTTGAAGTCTCACGAGCAAAAGTTATTCATTGTCCTTTATTTTATATTTTGTCACACCAATAAATTTAATACATTTTTAAGCTCTTTTTTTCCTATCTTTTTAAATTTTAATTTTATTCTTACTAAAATAATTGATTTCTTATAATTTTTTTTATTTATTACATCACATATTTGATAAGAAAGAAATAATTTTTTTTTTTTTGTATAAATGTAATGTCATTAAAAATAAATATTTATATAAAGATTTTGTGATGAAATGAAAAAAAGTAGTAAGGATAATATTTGATATGGGCCCTAGGCTCCAAGGACAACTTCTGGCCTAAACAAAAAGGCCCAACTTGAGTGGATCATTCTGTTGGTAGAAACTAATTAAGGGGGCGGGGATGAAAGGAGGGCCATTTGAAGCAAAGTCGGCCCTCGTTAAGAATAAGAGACAGAAGCCGATGCAGCGAGAGTTCCTTGAGCTCGAGCCATTTGCGTGTACACCAGCGGTGAATCAAACCCCCAAGTTCACAAGTTGCAGGCTTTGTGTCCGTCTACATTCCAAAAATCTTTGACGGTCATCAATTCACGAGGTATTTCTTTTACTTCCTCAAATCATACTTGCAGGATCGATGGTCTTTGACGGTCGTCAATTCAAGAGGTATTTAATTTGCTTCCTCAAATCATACTTGCAATAATTTCTCCTAGTCAATCATCAGAGCAAACGGATAGGAAATTTTGTTTAGATTCTACTTTCAATTACGGTTTCACTTTCCGTTTAACGAATTCGTTTTAAGATTTGAGTTCACCTGTTAAATTTCGTTAACGGTATCTTTGGGAATCCGAGATTTGCTCTGTTTTGACGAAATCATCAATAGTATAAACATTCACATTTTTATTGATCGGTATCAATAGGATAAATATTCACATTAATACGAGCTTGGGGTGGGAAAACAGTCGGCGTCGCATCGTGACATGATTTACCTCATTCTGACGTTCAAATGACTCTCAATCAATTTCAATTGACTGGTGATGCACTTAATGCAATTAACACTGGTTTATCATCAAGTTTCAAGTGACTGGTGCTCTTTTTTCGATTTATTTGTTACCCCTATGTACAATAATTTAGACATATTTGTCTCTAAGTTTCAAAGGATGACTTTTGATTGCGTTCAATGAAGGTCAAATCCTTTTTATAAACATTTGAAACTCGGTATTTTGAGTTGTTATGCATATTTTCTTATCATTGTCCCTTAAGCTACCTTTAACATCCAGGCGACAACGGCTACCATTACTATGTTCATTAACGTAGGTTTGACAGTACTCTGAGGATGAAAGAAAGGAACACTAGTACCACCCTCAAGCGAATTTTAGTGAATTGTGCAGCCCAGGTTTGTTGACGAGCTTTAACTCTTTGATTTGGAAATATGTATTCTTTATTTGAACTTGAGATTGTTCATGTAGGAAAATAGTGAGAACATAAAAACGAAATCCTTGTTAAGCTAACTTATAGGAAAGAGCACTGCGTGTAATACATCTAAATAATAGCTTCTGTGTTTATATTTCATATTTGTATTATTACCAAAAGCTGATTTATTTAAGTGTTTGAAATCTGCTTGATGTATTAGTGGAACATATTTCTTTTGATAGGCAAAAGACTATGGACGCTGTATTGCGGTCAAGGTTCCAAAAGTTGAGCATGATATGTGTTTGAAAGAATTTCTTGCACTAAAGACTTGCATGCAGAAAACGGTATTGTAATTTGTTATTGAGGAGAAAAACACTTTCTAGTGTAACAGGATGAAAAAAAACACGTTTGAAAGAAATCTGACTGTCTTCTTCCACCTCCTTGATTAGCTGCAAGGAAAGGTTTGACCGTGTGATCTGTTCTCTTCGCTATATTGAGACATATATTGAAGACTGCCAGCACCATGTGTAAAGTTTGGATCCAAGAAGCCTGCAGAAAAGAGGTGTTTCATTCATCTATTTCAAAAGACAGTATTATTTTCGCTTCTAGGCTGTTAAGCTCCATATGTATTGTTCTGTTCCCCTGATACCATCCTTTCCATTTTTTTACAGTGCACTTAGAGCATATAATTTCAGTTATGTAAGACTGTTCACACAAGTCCCTGCCATACTTTTCCGCCTTATCATGGTCAAAAGGTGACTAGGAGAGATGTCTGGGAAAGCATCAAGTTCACAGCCTAGCGTCTGTTTGAGTGGATCTGGTGGTCTGTCACATGTTTATATTCAATATCTACCCTTACGATGTAACATTTCTGGATCAAGGGGTTTATTCTATGATGATGGAAATAAGTTGCTACACTCCCCAACATCTGATCGGGTAACAAGAGATATTGTTATTTTTTAATAAGTGGGTACCTGCATCTGAAATTAAGATTTGAACCAAGTTGGGTCGTATTTGAACAGGATATATTTTTTTGTAATAGGTATTCTCATGGAAAACTGTTCCCTTTTCTCCTCTTGCTGACCCTATTTCTGATTTGATAAGTGAGGGGCCCATCTTATCTATATGGTATTCTTTAGATGCAAAGTTTATAGCAGTCCAGCGGTCTAATCACGATATACAGTTTTGGCATAGAGAGACTGGGGAAACTTTTAGCCAGAGGTGCAGGTCAGAGTCTGAGAGTATTCTGGGGTTTTTCTGGACAGGCTGTCCATTATGTGATATCGTATTTGTAAAGACCAGGTAAGGGAAACACCTGGATGCTCTACGTGAATATGTCCAATAAATACAGTACTTTGAAATTATTAACCCTTCTTATTGGCACTCAGTGTCCGATAACAGCATTCCGATTAATCTCATGGGTACTTTGAAAAGATTAACTACTACCATTTCTATCAGTTTGAATTGATATTTACTGGCTGCTCCTCCTCCATGCCTAGCCTCTATTCACATCCTGCATTTTCTTTCTTATTATTTCTTCTAGGAAAATGCTTTAGTCACAAAGAGATTACACAAAAGTAAACCTACAAACTAATGTGGTTTGATGTGGTACGTTAGATTGTAAATTTACTTTTATTATAAAGTAGATCTAACGGATTCTATGAAACCACATTAATTTGCTGGTTTTTCTTTGTCTTTGTGTTTGTAGCAGTTCTCTTTCTTTTATAATGTTTTTTAGAGATGGTTGGGGGGGGGGGTTGTTTCAATAAATTTTGGATTTTTTTGTTTTTATTCTCTCCTTCATGTCGCTAAGTAGAGTGATATGTAATATTACAGTGGGCTGGACTTCTTTGCATACAATTCTGAGTCAAAGCTGCTTCATTTGGTGGAGACAAGGAAATTGAACGTTAGTTGGTATGTTTACACGCATGAAAGTCGTTTGGTTCTACTTGCATCTGGAATGCAGTGCAAGTCCTTCAACGGATTTCAGGTATGTTCCACCATTGTCACTATTGGCTTACTCTCCTTTTTAGCCCTTGCTGAGGCATGGGTTGATAGCCGACATTATATTTATGTGTTTGGAAGCAGAAATTAAATTGACATAGAACTCATCATAATTTCATTTCCATTGAAAGTCGATTTTCCATTCCAAAATGCCTGATTCTTTTTTTATAGGTAAAAAGAAATTTATTAAACCACGTAATGAGGCATAGCCCAAGTACATAAGGAGTATACAAGAGAAAACACCTAATTACAAGCTAAGAACTAGATAAAGCAACATAGAAATCATGAAAACAGGTCCAATCCAATACAATTGCCAATGCCCAAACTAAAAACTATGTAGCCCTATTCCTAATATATTGACCCCAAAATAGCATATCCAAATTATAAGAAATCTCATATAATGTATGGAAGAAAAAATCTTTAGTCCCTACAATCGAGGGTCCTCTATCTTTGAAACAACGACCATTCCTCTCATTCCAAATACACCACATAAGATATAGAGGAACCATCTTCCAAACGGTTGCGTTCCTCTCCAACAAGACAGTAGATCCACCATCCTCCTAGGCATCACCCAGGCAATACCAATCCTATTAAAAATCTCGTCCCAAAGAAACTTTGCCACTTAGCAATGGAGTAGTAAATGATCCACCGATTCTCCAATCCATAATAACTAGACCAAAATGTCTAATTCTTATTGTGCTTCAGACCTGGGACTAGTGGGGGAATCCTTGAACCGTTCCTCTCCCTCAATGTGATGCACATGGCTGGTTTATGTTCGTTCCTTTCTCTCTCGGTGTGCAGCATCTGAGTTATCAATGAAGACGAGACACCAAATCCTAAACTAACATCGTCATTTTTGTTAGGGATGGGATATCTTATCCATTCTAACACTTTGTTCAGGGGTTTGTAATTTATGACAAGGCGGGGTGAACCTCGTTCTAACTCAGAATTTTTCTGGACATAGAAAGCAGCACACGACCAGGGTGACTTACTATGCCTGATTAATCCTTTCTGAAGAAGATCAGAAATTTCATTTTTACAGAATTCTAAAGTTTCAGCATTCATTTGAATGGGCCGAGCTTTAGTGGGAATATTTTTCTCTGAAAAGTCTTTAATATAAGGCAGAGAAACCTCATGTTTTTTCCGATTCCGAAAGGCATTGGGGAGATCGGAACAAATTTCAAAAACGAGTTTTTTATGAAAATCCTCAATCTTTGAATGCATTAATGGCTCAGTCAAATGCTCAGAAATTTTTCTAATTCTTACTTCTTGTTGAAGAGAGAGTAGATGGTGTTCCTTAGCAACGATCAAAGAAATTTTTCCTCTTGAAGTATCAGCTTGAAGTTTGGAAATAAAATTAAATTTGACTTTCTGTCCGAAGGGGTCAGTGGTGATCCCATCTTTTTCAGTCAAGAAAGGGCAAATAGAATTGATAAAAGGCATCCCTAAAATGACATCCCAAGTCATGTTTTTGACTAGGACGGACGGGATACGAAAACACACATTGTCTTGACAGACATGGGCGTCATTTAGCTCATAGTTGATTTTCATCTTTGAACCATTAGCCGCTGATAGACTTTCAGTAGACTTTTCAAAATACTTGGTTGGAACCAGGCCTTCACGGATACAATTAAGATCCGATCCAGAATCAATCAAAGCAATCACATAGAACTCAAATTCTCTACAAACAATAATTTTGACTTCCGCATACCATTTAATAGGCATGGATTGTCTTATTAAGCAAACAGCCTTAGGACTGTCTGAGGGCTCATCATGGTCAGAAACTTTTGTTTCTTCATTATCGGAAGGATCTTGATCAAGAGCATGCTCAATTTTAAGAGTAATAAAATGTTGTTTTAAACTTGAATTTTCAAGTTTAAGATTATTAACCTCAGATTTGAGTTCAACAATCTCTTGCTTGATAATTCCGATTTCATGCTGTAAATCAGAGGTAGAAACATTTTTCGGTTTCTTATCGAATCTTTTTAATGTTTCTTGAAAACTGACTTTCTCTTGAGAAGATGACGACTCTCTACGAGCCATAGTCTTCCTGAGCTGGGCGAGATACTTTTCTTTTAGCTCAGTATTCTCAAGCTGAGAAATTAAATCAAGAAGAAGGTTCTGCTGTTCCTCCTCTTTAGTTAAAACATTAATTGTTTTAACTCCAGAAGTTTTACAACAAGAACTACTGCAATTGCAGCCAAGCTTAACCATTGGTTGAACTGATGAATCCGATTCTGAATGAGATTTACTATCACTAGAACTGTATTCATCACGTTCTGAGGATGAAGAACCAGAATTGTCATCAAGTAATTGAAACAATTCCTGTTGCTCATCTTCACCAATATTTAAAGCATTAAGCTTATTCTTCAATTTGGTGGGTTTTTGAGGGTTTGGACAATTATTTGCATAATGTCCCCTCTTTCCACATTTAAAACATCTTTGATTTTTATCAAAGTTTTTCTTTGGAAAAGATTTTTTATGAGGAAATCTTTTATGATCAGAAGGTTTTCTAAAGAAATCAGCACGGGTTTGTCTTTTCTTTTGAAAATAATCGCCGTGAGGTTTTTGGGAAAACCTTTTCAAATGTTTTTTCTTTCTCTCTTTGGATGGAGCAATAGGAGGAAGGCCAAATTGTTGACAAAAATTTCCCATTTCATATTTGGCTCTCTTTCTATCTTTCATCTGCTGAGAGATGAGCTTTTGATCATTGCACATACTAATACCGAGTTTTTTAATTACGCTAGTAATATCACCATAGGTGTAACTATCGTAATCTATTCTACCGGTACTATCAAGTAGTGCCTCCTTAACCTTAATGGCAAACAGGCGAGGGAGACCATCAATGAATCTTTTTTTCCAGTAAGGCTTATCAGAATCATCACGCATTAAAACTCGAGAAATAAACACGGTTTCATACCAATTGTACTCTGACATGTTAGGACATCTCAGATTATTTAAGTAATCAGAAAAACGATTAGTCACATTTGAAGGCGTACCAATAAAATGTTTTATAATCGTATAAATCAAAGTATTAACACCATCAGAGACACCTCGTCCTATGGTGTTATCAAAAACAGGGATACCATCATCATTTTGCTTGACAACAAATTGAATCCTTTGTTTAGCTTCATCAGTAAGGTGTTTATCCCACCATGATCGAAGCATACCCGTAAAACCATAAACTAACATTAAAACAACATCAGGTTGTAAGATGTTTTTCTGAAGATAGGCATCGGCGATCATGGACATCTTTTGTAGAGTATTTAGGACTTCTTGTTCAGAGAGTTCATCAATATTCCATTCATATATCTTGTCAGCACTAGCCGAAAACTGATCTCTAAACATACGTTCTCCGATCGCTAAATCAGGTGGAGTTGGCTTTGAAAACCAGTTCTTCGTAAAACCTGAAGGTTTCATAGAAGTGAGTCTGGCTATCTCAGCTGGCTCCGATGAAAACTGTTTTAAAACAGAATTGATGACAGAATCATCCTCTGAGGATTCATCTGTAGAAAGAACAGAAATATAATTTGGATTAAAATCCTTTCTACTCCTGTCAAGGACACTTGTAGAAGGTTTTGACTTTTGTTTTTCTAGCTTTATTTCTGCTAGCATTTGATCAATTCTATCTAGAGTACTGACAAAATCTATTTTCTGTCTGTTCTCGGGTAGAATAATCAAAGGCTTTTCAATCAACTTAATTTTAGGTTTTGGAGGACTAGCAGTACGTCTTCCAGTATCAGATTTAAAAACAGGTTTTTCAATATTCTCCTCAATACGGTCTAATTGTTGACCTATAATGTGGAGAGCAGAGTTTGAAAAATTGTTTTGCTCAATAATCTTCTTTGTTTCAGAAGATAAAGGAAAATTTGAATCTTTAACAGTTGGGATTTTGAAGGAGAAGCTTCAACTTCGGCTCCATGTACTAAAATCAAAGTGGTCTCAAGTGGAGGATGGCTTTCCGTTACAACTGTTTTATCTTCTTTAACAAATGTAGTTTTTAAAACATTTAAAATTTTTTTCTTAAAATCACAATGCTTAAAATCATAATGATTTTCAAGAAAATCAAAGAAAAGAATATGCTTTTGCTGGGCACTCATCAATTCTTTCCATTTTCGTCTTACCCTTTGTTTTTGGGCTTGACTAAAATCACGAGCATAAGCTATTCGCTTAGGCCGGTTTTTTATGCTTTTAAATTCATCAACCAGTGAAATCATATCAATCTCAAAGGGTTTGCACATCATCATTAATTGTGGGTGCAAAACATTTGTGTTCATAACCAAATCTGAAGCTGTAGGGGACTCAGAAGAGTCTTCTTCAGTTTCTTCCTTTTTAGCTTTTCCCTTAGATGACGGAGAATCATCTTTGGTTGTGTAAAAAAGCTGAAGTTACTTGAGACTCCGAAGAGACTCCCTTCAACTTGGACTCAGAAGAATTTCCCTTGGGAATTTCTTGGATAATAATTGGACGTTTAGGTTCTGCCATTTTGACAGAATCTTCCAAGAATGTTTCGAGATTTTTATCTCTACTGATTCTCGGGTCCGAAGAAGTAGAAGATAGGGGACCAGTGAAAGAGTATCGTCTTTCTTTGGTCGTGGAGGGTCGGTCAAAAGAAATCTTTACAGTACCATCAAGATATTGTTGAATCAAGTCAACATCTTTATTATGAGGCATGACTTGTCTTGGGGGTAATTCTTGAGGAAGAACCCACTCATCATTATACTTAGGGTTTGGTGTCTCGTCTTCTTTCACGATGAAGTCTCATGGATTATTATAATTATTTATTTCAAATAGCTTCTTCTACTTGCAGATTCTACTTTTAGAAGTAAAATACTCTATTGATAGACCGTTTCCTGTTTTCTGTTCGTTTGGTGCAGTTATGTGCACTCAAGTTCTTTCAACAGAATATTTTCATTATTCATTGATACATATATCAATGAAGTTTCTTTGGTGTTCCTTGATGTGTGTATGTCATTTAACGGGGCTCCTGATAAGAGCTGCTTGGCTGTAATTTAGCATCTCCTATTGTCTGACGCAGTTACAATTTATTCTGCTTAGCTTTCATCTGCGGGGATTATTTGTTTACCAAGGTTCGAGATGGCAATGGCTAAACCTGAAGCTAACAGTAAGCCTGTCCTAGCTGCTGAAGATATCTTTATCATCACTGTGTAGGTGCCTGTTGTTTAGTTTCTCCTGCTAATATATTTAAATTGTTTCCAAAGTAATACATTTAATACCTGTCACTGTTTACAGTTATGGTAGAATATACTGCGTGCAAGTTGATAGAGTTGCAATGCTGCTCCACTTGTATAGGTTTTACTGTGATGCTGTTGTACAACAGGTAGCTTTTGCACAACATTTTTTCATTTTTTTTTTCCAATGTTTTGATTTGCTCAAAAATATCTGCTGGTGGCAGACTGGAGGATTAGTTCAAATAATTTGCATGCCTCTAGTCCACAAAATCAGGTAATATTAAATAGCTAGTTATGAAAACAAAACTTAGGATGATACTCTTTACTACAGTTTCGTCCTCTAACCTCTTTCTTCCTCAAATATCTGCAAATTCTCTCTCGTTTCCTTTAAATGGGTTTCTTTTTCGTTGATATGATATCAAATAAAGTTTGTTTCTTTTCTCTTTTATTGAAAAGAAAGAAGGCAATTAGTTTGCGTCCTTGATGCGCTTTAATCAACCAGATTGATAGATAGCATATTCAGCCCTTTTCGTTGCCAAAATCATTGTTTTGTGTGAGCAACCCATACTTGCACTTGCCGTTTTCTTCCTTCTCTATGGCTTTTGCATTCAGGTGCTTGTACATAATTTTCCTCTCTCTCTAAACCTTGTTATTGTTTAATACCCGCCGCCACCCTTCACCCAGCCCAGACTAGTGAGTGACACCTCACCACCGGCACAGACAAGGTTGATGGGCCCCGGCGATTTCATTGAGGGCCATCCAGCCTAGGTCCTTCGTCTGGAGACCTGGATTTTCTCAAGATTCGACCGTCGATTACTAAAAGGGTTGAATCGAAGCCTCCTATTGAGGACTTGGATTTTTTTTTTTAGTTAACGGCACATCGGCTGGTTTTTTTGAGAGTTCCAGGGGTTTGAGGTAAAGAGACCCTCTTCTCCTCTTTTATTTGTTATTGTCATGGAGGTTTTGAGTTGGATGGTGAAGGCTGCTGTTGGTGGCAGATTCCTATCTGGCTTTCAGGTGGGTAATGGCATTAGTGGTTTTGTTAATATCTCACACTTATTATTTACAGATGATACCCTAGTCTTTTGTGAAGCAGAGGAGAGCCAAATCCAAACCTTGTGAGCACTGTTACTTTGTTTTGAAACAGTGTCAGGGCTCAGAGTGAATCTTGGTAAGTTCGAGTTAGTGGCAGTGGGAGAGGTTCCTCATGTTTCCAGGTTAGCTAGTCTCCTAGACTGTACGGTTTCTTTACCAATGAAGTATTTAGGCCTTCCATTGGGCGCAATGTTTAAGGCTAGTCTCATTTGGGATGGAGTGGAAGAGAAGATAGAAAGAAGATTGTCTGAGTGGAAACGTGTGTATTTATCTAAAAGGGGGAGACTTACCCTTATCAAGAGCACGTTAACTAATCTACCCACCTATTTTCTGTCACTTTCTCCTTTGCCTGCAGGGGTGGCGTATAGGATGGAAAAACTTTTCAGGGCCTTCTTATGAGAAGGCATGGGGGAGGAGGAGAAGTACCATCTGGTTAATTGGAAAACAGCTTGTTTCCCAATTCCATACGGGGGATTGGGTGTTTGTAACTTGAGAACATTCAATACAACTTTATTGGGAAAATGATTATGGAGATATTATTTGGGAGGGGGGGCTTTGTGAAAGGAGATAATTGATTCGAGACATGGAGTTGCTTGGAGGGGTGGTGCTCTAACGAAGTAAGGGGGTTATGGTGTGGGTTTATGGAAGTTTATTAGGAGAGGGTGGCCAGTTCTTGAAAATCACGTTCGTTTTGTGGTTGGAGAGTGTCAGCATGATACGTTTATATGGAGATAATTAGGGAAGCAGATAATTAGGTGTAAATACTCGACTTTATTGTGTAAAAATATTTGACTAAACTTATGTGAAAATAGCTAGACGCAAAGGTTGAAAATAGCAGTCAATTAGGCGTAAGTAGGTTTAAATATTTTGAAATACTTTTCTTGATAGCATTTTAGGTGCCGCCAGTTATGGCAACAATTATGTACAATTCCTTTATATAAATGAAAGGAAACCTTACGGAAAGGGCATTCAGACCAATTGACATGGTATCAGAGCCTCTCTGATTGCCGTGGCCTTAGTCTGAATCACTTGGTGCGATCTTTTGATCGCAATTCTTGAAAGGAATAGCAGAGAGACTGAAAGGTGATCTTTGCTCTTGGTGAAAGCAAGTTCACTCTTGCTCGTTTGTGGGCCAGTCGACGTATTCTGAGGTCGTTGGTGCCTTCTGAAGTGATTCCCTTCATGGGTTTCTTCGTGGTGGCTGGGTGACCAGCGTCTCTTTTTGTTGTGGTTGGCTGCTACCAGTGCAGTTGACGAAGAGTTGTAAACTCTTCCTTCGGTGTGAACCACTTCTGGTGTGGCTTTGTTGTGGGTTATCGACACTCTCTATTTTCAGAGAAGTGTCTTATAACTTTGTTATGGTTTTCGGCACTATCGGTGCTTTCTGTGGGTGGCCTTGTGGTAGTTGACCAATTCTGGGGTGGCAGCCGACAGTGCTGGTAATCGACTTCCTTGGGATCGACATCTAGTTTATGGATGTACTGTGCTATGCGGGATATTGGCATTTCTATTTGCCGATTTTCTTTGTGCTGCTAAGGAAAGAATTTCCTTGTCGATTCCTTTGTGACGCTAAGGAAAGAATTTCCTTTGTAGGCCGTGTTTTGTTCTTTGGCCTCTTGTGGATCGAGTGCTTAATTTGTGGGGCCATGTGTTACACGACTAATTTGGGTATCTTTCCTTGAGTTGAATTTTGTGAGTTGAGTGCTTTATTAGTTGGAACTTGTGGGGCAGTGTGTTGGTTTGTCTTGCAGTGCAGTAAAAAAAAAAAATTTGATGAAGTTTGGTGAGGATTGAAGTAGCTAGGCCATGAAGTGGGACATGGGATTTGGTGGTAGACATACCACGTTTTGCATTGTTCGGTGCAGATCACGAATGTGTTTAGGAAGACTTTAACACGACAACATCATCAATTTTTTGTGGGCAAATTGATGCTTCTTAACCGATCAGCATCAATTTGAGGGGGGATGTCAGCATGATACGTTCATATGGAGATAATTAGGGAAGCAGATAATTAGGTGTAAATACTTGACTTTATTGTGTAAATATTTGACTAAACTTATGTGAAAATAGCTAGACGCAAAGGTTGAAAATAGTAGTCAATTAGGTATGAGTAGGTGTAAATATTTTGAAATACTTGTCTTGATAGCATTTTAGGTGCCACCAATTATGGCAACAATTATGTACAATTCCTCTATATAAATGAAAGGAAACCCTACGGAAAGGGCATTTAGACCAATTGACAGAGAGGGCACTGGAGTTAGATTTTGGAGGGATTTGAGGTGTGGTGACGTCGCATTGGATAGAGCTTTTCCAGCCTTGTATCGCATTGAAGCTAATAGGGAAGCTTCAGCGGCGGATATGCGGTTATTCTTTCATGGTTCTCATCGATGGAACATCCTCTTTAATCGGGATCTCCATGATTTGGAATTGTCTATGGTTACAGATTTTTTCAAATTACTATATGCCACAAGGCTTCCTATCCTACATGGAGATAGAATGAAGTGGAGATCCAATGACCAGAAGAGGTAAAGGCTTATTATAAACTTTTGTCAACACAAGATCATGTTCCCTTCCCATGGAAGAACATTTGGAGCTTTTGCGTGCCTTCTAAAGTAGCTTTTTTTTTGTGTGGACTTCCATTCTTGGTAAGATTTTAACCATAGACAATTTGAGGAAGAGGGGATGCATTGTGTTGGATTGGTGCTACATGTGCAAAAAGAGTGGAGAATTTGTGGATCACCTCTTATTGCATTGCGAGGTCGCAAGGATGCTGTGGGATGGGATCTTTCGAAGGGTTGATGTTGCTTGGGTTATGCCAGCAAAGGTGGTGGACCTGTTGGGGGGTTGGAGGAAGATGCAAGGCTGTCCTCAAGTGGCAGCAGCGTGGAAGATGGTCCCGTTGTACATTATGTAGTGTATGTGGTCGGAAAGGAACGAATGTTGTTTTGAAAATAAGGAGCGATCAAAGGCCGAGCTACAAAATTTCTTCTTTCACACTTTAATGTTGTGGTTTTCAAATATTGTATTAAATGGGAACAATGTTCTTGATTTCTTGTCTTTATTTTCTAGCTCTTAGAATGTCTTTAGGTATTTTGTTGTATACTTCATGTGCCCACAGGATAGACTTTTTTCGATCACATCAATAATAATTATCTCTTATCAAAATAAAAAAAAAAATTAGACCGTTGAACCTGTGATTCCACCACCACCACTGCCACAGACAAGACTGACGAGCTCCAACAACTCCATTAAGGGCCCTCCGACGTTGGTGCCCCTCCGACAATCGGGATTTTCACCAACATTTCATTTTCTGCAACACAGATTTGGTATACCGTTTCTGGTCTACTTTTTATTTTCGTTGAGATGATTTGGATTATTCCTGGGTTGAAATGATCTATTTTCGTTGAGATGAGCAGCTGTTTATTTTGATCAGGATTTTTCCTTGAGATGATCTTATGACTTGGGATCAGAGGATGATGATACACGACGTTGTTTTGTCTCAGATGGAAGGTGAGTGGTGGTTGAAGGTGGAATAAAAAACTTTCATTTTTACGAAAGAGGGAGGAAATAGTTTTCGCATATCTGAATGTAGTAAAATGATGGTTAAGTTTATGTGTCGAGGTAGGTGGGACGACATCTTCGTGGGTTGCTAATGGGATAGAGATTCTTTAGAGCTCAATTGTCATGGATTCTTCAGGGAGCTAAGGATGAGTATTGGAGTTCTCATAATTCAACATCATATTAATGCAAGGGACAACTATTTGCAACTCTTAGAATTCTGGAATGGAATGAGGAAAGGTTTGTTGGTGATTTTGGAAGGTGCAAATGGCATTAGATGGAAAAGTTTTCTGCAGTCTATTGAAGCATTACTGTATCCAAAGCCCCGCTATTTTGATGCATGCAAACAAATGGGAGTTTTGTTGGAAGACGGTGGGAAGGCCTTCCTCAGTCAAAGATGCTTCATACACATCGGTGTTGAGGTCTCTAGTGGGTAGTCCAGCCGAGAATAGCTCCACAGAGGAAGCGAAGGGTAAAGTACTAAAGATTGTCAGGTAACATTAGGAGAAGTGGAGGAGGGGGTCTTGTGGGCTATCATAGCTCAATTGACGTGAGTTATGGAGTATGTGAGTGATCTCATGATTGAAGTGGATAAAGGGTTAGACCTAGTCGTGGGTTTGGGTGGTGGGTCGAAAACAAATGAAGGGGGTTGGGGGTAGATCCTACGGTTTGAAGGCCTCAAGTGTGCCGGCAAAGGGTGTTTCGACATTGTCACAGGGTTCACTTTCAGTTGAGTACTTTGGAAGAAACCAATGAGCCTTTTTTAGAAGATGCAAATGGGTTAATTGAAGGTAGTGCTTCCCTTCTTGTTCTATGCCTCCTAAGGGAGCAGTAAGGTAGGACAAAGTGGCACAAAAACGATCGTTAAGGAGTGGAGTATGTAAAATCAATGACCTCGTTGATGGAGGGTTATTGGTGACAGCAATGATGGATAGAAACCATATAGCTGTTGAGGATGTTCGGGATTTGAATGTAGGAGATGGCAGGGAAGAAATTGGGTTTGTCGTTGGTGCCTTGTGAGGAGGAATGTCTAGGGTTGGGAGTGCAATTGGGTATTGTGTCTAGGGATAATGTTATTCCCTTTTTTTCTCTTCCTCCGATAACAATATAGCGGGTTCACCATCGAATTGGGTTCTGCATGAGATTAACAAGATTCAACATTTTGTGAGGCTCTCACATGGAGGTGAGCCACTTGCGTGAGACCAAATCAAGTTTTAAAAAAAGTAGGGAGTTAAACGTCGTTCTTGGGCAATCAATTACGACACTAAGAGCAGTAGCTCAAGTTGAGGGAAGACTAAAGGGAGGACATTATGAAGACGTTCTTGTAGTTGGAGTTTCGGGTTGAGTATTAGTATTACTGGAAACAAGGGGTTGGGGTTGGGGAGAACTTAGGCTTGATGTAGTTTGGATAGTTTTTCACTGGCTTTTTGGGTCATTAAGAGCTCTCTAGTATGGACTAAGTGTTTTCTTTTGTACATCTAGTGTACTTTTTTATTTATAAAAAAAAAAAAGGTTTCCAAATGATAAATATGAATATACCAAACTCACGAGTGTATCCTGCGATAGGATATATAGCTTTTGGCATCTTGAGAATATCCTTAACCTGATCTCAGCAAGATGAGAATAAATTGACAACCGCTCCACTTTTAAGGAACTTATCATTTTAAAATAAGAAAATAAGAAATTGGAAATTGGAAATTATTATTTTATTTATTTTATCTGTTAGATGCCTAGCTTATTTAAAATAAAAAGTGAAAAAGCTAGGGTGAAAGCCTTCCTCCAACCAAGAGAGATTTCTTTAATGGGTGAGGAAAAGGGACTGAAGATTGTTGCTCATAATCCTGTTGCTTTTCTCCGAAGTGAAGCAGAGAGCTTTCCTTTTTCTTCAGTGACTGGTGGGATCTTGTCTGTTGTATGCTGTTTTGATGTGCATGTTATATGTGTTGACTGCACACTCTAATTGCACTTAGTTTCTTCATTTACATTATGCCTTTTCATTTGCATTTTAGTTTCTTCTTGCCCTCTCTCTCTCTCTCTCTCTCTCTCTATATATATATATATATCAAATTCCGGTGGATTTCTCTTGTATACCACTAGTGTACTTCAGTCCCACCCCCCCCCCCCCCCCCCCCAAAAAAAAGCCAGGAATCTCAGCTTGGAGAGCACAAATTGTTATTTCTGGTTTTTCTGAATCTCTTATTGCAGCTTTTGATGTCATCATTGTCAGATCAAATGCAGATGTGGGAGAATTTTATTTGGTGCATGTATTATTACTTACAGATTTATGCGTCTTCTGTACCACAGATGATTTCGTAATTTGACATACTCTTAGTGTATTGTTGACTCTACTAACAAATTGATGTTGACTATCTGCAGGGTTCTTTACCTATTTATTTAAGCAGGATTTCTGTGAGTGTGGTTGATAATGTACTGCTTGTTCACCAAGTTGATGCAAAGGTCGTTATACTGTATGACATATTTGCAGATTCTCAGGCACCCATATCTGTCCCACTTCCTCTATTATTGAGGGGTCTCCGTAGATATAATTCTTCTGCTTCTCAATCTGGTAGGGAAGATTGCGAAAGTTCAGAGGCTAATATTGTAAGTGAAAATGAAGCTGCCATCCATGGAAATGACTGGACTTTCCTTGTTCCCAACCTCATCTGCGATGCCGCAAACAAGATTCTGTGGAAGATTCATTTAGATTTGGAGGTAAGTTGTCTATTCTATTTTCTTTTTAATCATTTCTTAATATTAAGATATTCTTCCTGTGATGAATGTGTAATATTCTATTTCCTTACAGGCAATTTCTGCCAGCAGCTCAGAAATGCCTTCAGTACTAGAATTCTTGCAGCGGCGGAAGTTGCAAGCCAATAAGGTATATATATACATATATACTTGCAAAGAGTTCTTCTACTTGCAAGCCCACACACAATTCACACTGTTGACATGGCAAGATTTGATTTGCAACATAAAATTTAAATTTTCTCGTCCAAATCAAATTATGCCATATCATAGGTGTGGAAGGTATGTCCACATTGGCTTGTAAATAGAATTTTTTTCATTGCAAAGAATTCATTCCTCCTCCAGTAACTATAAACACATACCTCATTTTGGACAATCTCCAACCCTCAGCAACATTCAATTTCTCAATTTGTTGCTCTTCTTATTAAACTATAAATGCATGGCTATCATTAGAAATGAAGCCAATAGCTCAACTAAAATGCAGTATGTAATAAAAGATAAATATGCCGTTGTCTGAAATTGTACAATTATCCTAATGCCCTTCAATTTTTCTCCCCATCTCTATTTAAGTTTACGTGATGAACTAGCTTAGCTGTAATTCTACTCCACTTCTGCTGTTTCAGGCTAAGCAATTGTGTTTGGCAATGGCACGCACTGTTATTCTAGAATGCAGACCTGTTGCAATGGTTGCCAGGGCTATGGATGTTTTAGTTACCTCTTACTCCCACTCTATCAAAATGGGAAGCTATATCAAGGGAATAAAATCTGAGAAGGCATTACCTTCTACAGCCACACATGTTAGTAGTCCTAGTTCTGTGGCTGACACAACTGCCAGTAGGATAGTTGTACTTGGGAAGTCTGCTAAGCTTGAATCTGCTGCTAGTGCAGATAGTGAGCATTTGAATAGAACTTCAACTTTTTTAACTTCAGACGCTGCGGAGAATGTCAGCTTTGAACCACCAAAGACCAATTCAAGTAATATTCAGTCTGTTGACAGTAGAGTGGATGTGGGCGCTAATGTTCAGACATCATTTTCCCACATCATCTTCTTGGCGCAAGTGACACCTCATTGGATGCTAACGTTTCCGAGCAGCAGGAGGAGCTTACTTCACCAGCAATTTCACCTGATGAGATGTATGGTTTTGTGTTTGCTCCTGTTGAGGTGGAGATGGTGGGGGACCCTTCATACTTGGTTGACATTGTTGTCGAGTTCCTCCGCAGGTATGCTTTATTCTAAGACTTTGTTCTAAAAGCAGAACCTTGATGGTTTTATTTTTGCAGTCTGAGCTGTTCTTCCTTGCATCATTGTGGTCATATGGGTTTGAGAACTCAACTTTTACCAGGAGTTAGTTGATCATTAATAAAGGGCTGATGCTGCTCTGTTGTAGTTTGTTGTGAGCCACTCACTGAGATATGACGGCCTCATCACTAACCAAATTTTACAAAAATGTGTGATAAGCTCAAGAAAAACTCCCATCGACAATTATTTAGGCATCATTTGTTTTCACAGATGAGAGGAGATGAGATAAGTTGAGTTGAGATTAAAGTTCAAAATTGAATAAAATATTGTGAGAATATATTTTTTTAATGTTATTTTTGTTTTGAAATTTGAAAAAGTTGATTTTTATTTTGTTTTATTTAGTATAGGAATTTAGGAAAGTTGTAATGATTATAGATGAGGTAAGATGAGTTGAGAGGAGTTATAAAAACAAACGAAGCCTTAGTCTGATAAAACCTAAATGATAAGAAGCTAATTTTGTAAGTTAAACCTTACAATAGTACCCAATTTATGGCAGAAAAGCTTGTGATTCATTTCTGGACCTCGCTGAAAATATAATCAAGCTATTATAAGCTGCCTTGCTTCCATCTGATGGGCTAGGAATCAGTCTAAGACCTGGATTTAGACTGATCTCTGTATTATTAGGCAACCTTGGCTGGGTGAGTGCCTGAAAGTGATAATCTAAATAAGGACTAAACGGTTGTACACACATGCTCGTGCAGGGACATGCACGTGTGCGCACGCACACACCTATTCTGTTACTCGTACTTATTTTCATTTCCCTCTTTTTTTTTGATAAGTACCTATTTCCATTTCCCTCTTCTTCGCCAATGAATCTTTATTGTATTTACTTTTGCAGTTCTAACTCAGAGAAGGTTAAAGTGCATCCAGATCTTTATATTTTGACCATACAACTCCCTGAGTCCGGTCGTCAGAATATCCAAACCAGGAAGCTGGGGCTGGATATGCTAAGGTAGCTTTCTTTGCATCATGACTATGTGTTGTATTCAGTGCAAGATGGTTATTATCTTGAAGCTTTACGCTATGCTAGGAAGTATAAGGTAAAACCTACTTTGCCAATTTCATTTGAAAAAAAGGAGAAAAAAGGGCACCGTTTAATGTTTTCATTTAAGTTTTTTCAATAGCTGATTTTTTTTTTGTCTCCTGTAAAATTATCAGTCTGTTGCTGAAAATCTGATCAGATGGATAGCCTGCGTTCGGTAATATAAAGAACTTGATTTCATAAAGCTCTTGTTGGGAGCTTTATAAAATCTGAAAAACAGAAGTGTCTTTATTGCCCAATTCCTTTCTTCAACTGTGATTTTGGTTTATAGAAATTGCATTTTGCCGTGCTTTGCTAAAATTTTTGGGATCTGCTATTTGTTGAGAAGATGGTTTTGATTTTCCTTCTTTTGAAGTTTTAAGGCCAACGAGATGCCTCATCCAAAGGGGGGTAGTTTTTTCACCTGCCCAATCCTTTTCCTGATGGAATTTCCGTGTATATAAAGGGTCTTCATTGTATTTAAAACTCTGCCCTTTCATTGGCTTCGTATTTTCAGGTCAATACTGTCCAGCCTTCATTGTTTCTTGAAGCAGCATATGCTTCCAATGACTCTCAACGTCTAGCTGCAGTTCTGAGGTTCTTTTTAGATTTAATTCCCAGCTTCCAAAACACTTCAGATCACAACACCTATTATCGCATTCTCAATGAGATGAGTTCGTCCATTGCTGGTCATTGTTTCTGAAGTGCTTTATGTGCTGGTAAGTGTTTAAGAACTCTTGGCAATAACATTTCAGATATGTGAACTTTACAACTGTTGAAAATATGAAAAGATACAATTTGGTCAACTAAGGTTTCTTTTTGAAAGGCCGTCCCATGCAAGTCACCGGGCCTTGAAAACATACAAGATAGTTCGCTTTCATGAGTGATTAACACTTTACTTTTTTCTGATGTTCGCTTAAACTCAGTTGAATGGTTCGTGACTGTCTGTCTTTCCTCCTAATCATATGTTAAAAGTGCGGTTTCTGGCAATGGCTTGTGGAGTACAGCGGATTCCAGCACCAGATAAAATAAATTCCTCATCAGTTATTTGCCATAGACACGGCACGATTTGTTGAGTAATGCTACACAGAAGCTGGTACACTTTGCACGCCAAAGTTTTTTAAAAGTGTAAAATAAAAGAGGATAAAAAAGTAAAATCACATTTTTAAGTAGATGTACAGGCTTCTGTTAAAAAAATTTGCATTAAATACCTTCAATTCCTGAAGACATTTTTGAATTTTTAAGGTGAATATTTACTTTTACGTAAGCACAACCTCACACTCTCATTTTTCCGACCTTTATAGTACAAATATAAGGTCCAAAGACAGCTTGTAACTATTTACTGTGTTTTTCTACCCTAGCAAAGTTTGGTGGATCCAGACGTAGGATTTAAATTCTGAAGGTACTTTACAGATATACAAGGAATCACTTTGTAAAGCCACCATCATGGCAATGAATTATAAATATTACAGCAGTCTTTTGTTAAGGAATTGACGTTGGTGATCACCCTGCGCCGAGCGATCCATTAGGGTGGTCTCGTCCAGCCTAAAGCCCCAAGAAACTCAGAGTCCTACTAATAGGGACAACTATAGTTTTAGCAATGCACGCGCGTGCACCGACACACAATGATAACAAAATATGTTGCAAATTCAGCCCTCCTGAACAAGAGGCAACTAACTCTATAGCCCTTTTTAGATCATGTATTATGTATACCACAAGAGATCAGCTTCTCCAATGAAACACTAGACTCTCTTGGCCCGGTTTATATAGTTAGCTTTAGTCACTAAGTTGTTAATCCACATAAAATCAATTGATATTAAGAAAGAATTACTCTTTTTAAGTGTTTTTAAGACATTTAAAGCTTTATCCTACATGCATATTTTTAGACGGCCGTGACTTATGGCTTATTGCCTTATTCCAATTGTCAAAGTATTCTCAGTTAATCATATCGTACCATGTAAGTTTTTTAGAACGATATCAAGAAGCCGTAAATATTGTGGATACTCTCTAACAACTTGCATCCTGACGTGCTGGTATGGATCAATTTCTAATTATCAACCTACCTAATTTTTCTGACTTCACAAGACTGCATCATAGCCAGAATTAGCGGAATTCCAGCTGTGAATATATACCAATTTTTTTTTCCTCTTTTGAAGCTATTATTACTAATTTCACTCTTCGCTTGAGACAGACATCCTTTCCCAAACAAAGTGCAATAATTTTTCTCTGGACCCATTACGGATATTTGTTGCAGGGTTTTTGTGACAACATGAACCAATGTTAATGTTTTGGTTAGGATTTCCAATCAAAATGACTTGAGATAGATCCTCTCAGGAAACTCCAAGCTGCCAATAATAGCTAATAATGATGGAATTGCCCAACTAAATTACATCAGCATCAAGAACCCGTAGCCTGGTCGGGAAAGAAAATGGGACCCCATCGGCCTTCTTGGTCTGGAGATATAATTGATAGGAGTGGTTCTTTAGGTAACGAACAGGCGGCATGCATGACATGATGGCAGTTGAGGTAATGAAACTTTGATATTTGCCCACGTTTGTACCCACGCTTTTCTTTTCTTAAAGACAACAAATAGGAAGTCTAGGAAACTGTTCTCGAACATGAGACTACTACTACTACGAGAAACAAAATTATTATGTTGGGGTTTCTATAACTAGTTACTATACTGTACTTGATTAGGTATTCTCATAACTCGTGTATATATATATATATAAATAAATATTGTGTGTCTGTCGTCCGTTTCCATCAGCTAGGCAGTGCCCACAAATGGGGCCCGGCAGTACAGTGCTAAACATTAGAGGAAAAGTCAAGAAAGTATATGTGTGGTGAAAGCAGTACAAAAGATGATAAAAACGCAAGACATGGGAGTAGTACTTGTTTAGGACCACCTTTGAGTATGCCAGACAGCATTGGCTATCAATTAAGGCAAGTACTATGGCCTACCAACTACCAAGTCATGAATACTCTCTCTCTCTCTCTCTCTCTTCTACATGTGCGGTTGCTCAAACAAAGTACCATCTCTTCTGCAAACATGGAAGAAATGACAAAGTTCCCGATGTTACATTGCCAAAGCAAAGAAGGGAGATCAGAGTAAATTTCATTCCCCGGAAACAAAATGCTTCTTCCTACTTACGGTAAATAGGCTCAGCAGAACAGATCAGAGAATATTTAAAAAAGAAATAAATAAAGGGTGGCGATATTGGCAACAATGATCTTTAGTCGTCCAAGAAAAGATTCTCATGTCGATGCACACATCTTTGAAGAAATCAATTTAACCACTGATCACTTCTGCATACGCGCTTACTCTGATTTTTATTTCAGGAACACGAATCCGGTCATAGTACAACTTCAAATTGATGCAAATAATTGAGTGTTACAGTCATTATACAAGTCATTATATATACGTACTAACATTAATTTCATACGATTCATTGAATTTATTTTATAATAAAAATAATTTATAATTTAATAAATTACATCAATTTATAACTAGAGCATTTCTCAATAATTATACAGCTACTTCAATTGCTTGCTTTTTTTTTTTTAAAGATTAATCAATTAAATTGACAATGAAACGCGTGCAGGAGATCATTTAGAATGGTCTTCCATATATCATGTCAACGTCTTGATTAAAGATGTGGACCAAATACCAGCGATTGAAGTAAATGTGGGGAACATTGTTCATGTGAACGTCGCTAACTTACAACTACCAAATTCAGATACTATATACGGCTGTGTAGCACTTTGATGTCCTTCTCGATCGAAGACCATATAAGCGTTAATGAATCCAAAAGCTCTGAACAACTTAAAGCAACGGTATAATTCTCAACAACATGGCACTGATAAGTGAATGCGATCGATAGAGATTCGAGTACTATTTGGTTTAATTAATTATCTCAAAGGCTTCAATTCAGTTTATGTATATATATATATATATAATTTTCTCATTTTTTATATTTATGACTGATATAAATTGTTATTTTTAATTCTCATTTGGATTTATAAATAAGATGAGTTTATATGAGTTTGATTTATTTTTTAATATTATTATTATTTTAAAATTAAAAAAAGTTGAATTAAGATTTAAAAAATATATATTGAACAAGTATATATTCTCAAATAACATTTAAGTCTTTTTTTAAATTCGAATATGAAATGAGTTGAGATGAATTTGATTTATTTATTTATATTATTATTATTTTGAAATTTGAAAAAGATGTATTAAAATTTGAAAAATATATATTAAAATTTTAAAAAAATGTATAAAAATTCATATTTTATATAAAAAAAATTATAAAAATTATAAAAATATAAATAAATAAATATAAATTTTGAATACAAACACACTTTAACCATGCATATCCACTTCGATATCAGTCGGTGCCGTACGGATCGGCAAGTCAAATATTTGTGCTTTTTCTTCAGTACTTGCATCGAAAATCTCAAAAAATAAATTGATCCAAACTCCGAAGTATGTGCGGAAAATGAAAAATGATAGTACGAATAGTTGTAAATAATAATAAAAAATAATAAAATAATATTAAATAATAATAAAATAATAATAAATAATAGTGAAATATTTTAAAAATATTTAAGAGTTGTTTTTCTCCAAATTTTCTACTTATCGTTTATTTTTTTAGTTTATTTTTTTATCAAAAATTTATATAATGATTAAAAAAATTATAGATTTTTAAAATTTTTTCTTAATAATTAAAGATATTAAGAAAATATTTTCTTACCCGCGGAAAATATATAGGACGCATTAATTAACTAATAATCATGACATCAATGGCTGCTGGTTTTTTCTTTTGTTTGGAAATTATCAGATCAGCTCTAATTTGATATAACGCACGCGTGCAACATAATTTCTGGATCATCGATCCAAGCGTTTCAAATCCTAAAAACTGATGCAATCCACATAATTCGCCAAACAACTAGTAAACTGAAAAACAATCCTAGCTAGCTTCGAGATCCAATCATTGCAAATGCAAATAAAATGTAAGGAAAGCGATGGGATGACCAGCTTTATCATGGAAAATTCGTGGAACTAAGTGATCAGATCCCAGAATATTATATCAACAGATTATATTTTATATATACTGATCATGCACGGTTTTGATATTCTATCTGCAGAATTTGAAATGAATTATATATTTTAGAAATCAGCAGTTGCTCGAAGACATGTACGACATCATTTATACAGTTGAGTGATCATAACATGATTTAATTTGTAAAATATTATAATTTTAATTTTTTTATAAATAAAATATTTGTCATACCAACAATTGGAAGTCGTCCCAATGGATTCTTTAAAATAATTATTTTTATAAAATAGAGCTAAAAACCATTATATTCATGTTCCAATAGAGCCTTCAAAATAATTTTTTTTACATACATCTACAGTAATTCATGTTCATGAATGTAAAAAAATTTTAATTGCTTTATTTTTCCATTGAGAGATTTGGAAATCACAAAATGGGTAACCTCGTCGTTCAACTCGTCATCTTCACGAAATTGAAGATCACAAAAATATCTCTGAAGCTTTCATCATAGATCATGTGGCCATTGGAGCTAGGGTTTGAATGATACCGAAAATTTGTGTTTGAGCCGGCCCCATCTTCATCTTCGAGGACTCGAGAGAGCAAGGAAGAAAATTGGGTTTCGACTTTCGGCTGGCTTCCACTTCTAGGATTGAGCGATTTGATGAGGAAGACGAAGTGGGCTTCCGACTGGCTTCCACTTCTAGGGTTGGGCGATTTGCTAGGGAAGACGGAGAATTTTCTGGGATTTTGGAGAAGATGAAGCGGGGCAAACAAAATGGGTTTCAGATTTATTGTAAATGAATATTTAAATGAATAAATAAGAATTAAATAAGAATATATAGATGATATAAAGAAAAAATAGATTAACTGATGAAAAGTAAAATATAAAAGTGAGTAGGTAAAATAGAAAAAGTAGGTTTTTGATAATGTATTTTGAAAAAAAAAAATAAAGTGTCCATTGAGAATGCTCTTAACAGAATGGCTGGTAAAATGGGATGTAAATAGTTATAATACCCTAACCATATGCACTATGTATCCCAAAATTTCCAAATTTTCATGACAGGTTACATATATAATGCTTAAAGTTTATGGCTAGTTTTGTTATATAAAACTAAATCACCTCATTTTACATAATCATTATAAGTTTCTCAAATTTGCATTTATATATATAAGATATAATAAATAATTTAATTATTTTAAATTTTAGAAAAAAAATATTAAAAAATAATAATCTAATAATAATTTATTCAATTTTTAATAAAATATTTCATGATCATCTCATTTTATCTGAACTACAACGTAACCATGTGATACAGCAATTTTGAGAGTTAGGTACTGGAGGTCAATGAAATGCCACTTTCAGAGATATATGATGTCGTGTTAGCTAGAAAGATCAAAGATGGATTCATTTTCTACCACAAGAAACTTCCTTCACATGTTGAATTGGTAAAATATATATTACCAATATTATTGATAAAAACTCGAACTATCTAGGTGCATGTGAGGTCTAGCTAGTTGATAAATAGCGACGATCGTCATTAATTGAAGTTAGATATATCACCAGGAAATAGATGCAAGTTCGTACTATTAACAATTAGTTCTTGAATATATAATTTTGAAATAAGGTGGTAATTAATATATCATGTAGAGGCATTCACAAAAATGCATGTGACGATCAAGTACTTCTAGGATGCTAAGTCCACTAAATAAAGGGCAATTCCATCAGTATATTTATTTATCTGTAACATAAAATTAAGTAGGAAAGGGACGAATTCGAAGCTGGATATATTATATATACATATATATATATATAAATAAATAAAATAAAATAAAATAAAAAAGATGTCCCCACTGCGTTAATGCAACATCTGAAAAGATGCTCTTTTGTGGTCCAAACCATCTAGTTTCAGACAACAATGATATCGTACCCATCAAGCTTTTAATTCAAGGAGTTCAAAGAGCCATCCTTACACATAAATTTGACAGTTCAGGTCATATATGCAGAGAAAAAAAGCTCAGCATCCATCATCATCATTAAGTTAGCCCCATATAATATATATATATATATATGCAGCATGTATGTATTGTTATATATGTGTTTGATTGATGGTGCTTCTCTGCTTTTTCTCCTTCAAACAAAATGGTGGGCACTCATGTTCTCATTACCACTTGCATTGGCTTGATTTCTTGCGTCCACATGATTTTTGCGTTTCTGCCGTTTTGTTCTGTTCTGCCAACAGCCAAAATATATATATCTACGATCTATCTATTTTGAAGCTTATAATTATGGGATGAAGTAGTACGTACTACCATACTATTACTCACATGTGAAAGTGCCAAAAAAGAGAGAATTAATGTTTCAGAATCCGTATCCATAATTTACTTCTGCATGCGGCTAGCAGCTTCTAGCTAGCCAGTAATAAGGTCAAATCACTTCTGGCCATCCAACTGCAGGATTCTAGATAAAAATACGATTCATGGCCGGTGTGGGACCATCATATATGTATCAATATTTAACACTTCAGCGCATATTATTATTATTATATAATTTAATTAATTCATGTAACTATAAATAATATATATACACTGCATTGATTATCTCCCATTTTTGAACTCAGTAAATTTGGTGGCCATCTCTGGTACTACTAAATGAGTCCAGTGAAAAGATGGATGACATGTAAAAATCAACATTTAACTTTTACCTTCTAATTTTAACATGCATGATGAACTTTCATGTTCAGATCAGATAGAATAACTTGTTTTATAATTAAATTTTTTGTCCATTAATTTATATAAATTTTATTTAAACTTGTGTACTGTAAACATATCATGAATATTGGCCTTTCAATTAGTTTATAAGCCTTTTCTTATAAAGGAATCTCCCTTTATCGATCGGCAAGATATAGAATATAAATTAAGCAACATTTAAATTATTTTATTCTGGAACGACCTATTATATATTTCAACAATATGCATGGGCACCTGATTTTAAAATGAATTATATATTAAAAAACCCCTTATAAATAGTAACTACCTGATCTGACACGATAAAAAGTTAAAAACTTGTGAAATGGAAGCTTCAATATTTTTAAAAAGTAATGGTGACAAAAAAGAAAAAGAATGTCGCATCCAAACATGAAACAAGGCTTTGGTTAGAGCTTTCAACCCATTCGGTCCACACATGATGAGAACACATGTTGCAAACTCGCAGGAGGAAGATCGATGGCTGTTGGTATCAAAGAGAAAAATGTGTGAAAGCTGAGAGATGATCTAGGCCCCAAAGATGAGTTCTCGGAGGCAATGTCGTGTTCAAGCCACCTAATGGGAAAGAGAGATGAGGAACAACAAGATAGTGACCTTTCCCCTTCACCCACAAAAGACAATTAACCAAGCGGCTAAGAAATCAGAGCAGAGAGTAGATATAAAGCTGGCACCGTGATCATGATCATCAGCCATGCAAAACCAAAACTAAACCTCATGATGATGTACTGCTGCTTTGAAAGAGAATTAGATCAGCGTAATTTGATCTCAAGATATTTTAATTTGTTTGTGGATGAGAAGCAGAGTAAATGGTAAATGCTTGGGTTTCCAACAAATTAATCAAACACCCGAAAAAGAATTATGATCTTGACATGCCCGCACCAGTCAGCCTCAATTTTTCTTTCCTTTTCTTTTTTTCAAAGACTAATTTATCAGTTAATATATATTATATATGGCCTTTGGGTATATGGGTGCGCGCAGTGCATGGCCTTATTAATATTTAGATCATTAATGTCTTCAGAAAGCAAGCATGGTACATAGCTAGCTATTCGTAATCAAAGCTCATTAGTCATTAATATTCAAGCCTGCTTTCATTAGCATTACAAGATTGATTAGGAGATCAAAAGCAAGATAGCTGTGCAAGATATGAATACCTATTAACGTACAGTATCCCTCCTATTCATGACTAGTATTAGTTACAAACGAGTTCATTAATATTGAACAAATTATTAAGGCTTAGGTCATCATGTCATGAGTTAAATAATTATGGAAAAGAGAATGACTTAAGGGCTAGTTTGGATTGAGATTAGTTGAGTTGAGATCATCTCAACCTCATCATTACAATTTTTTAAATTTTTACACAAAATATAATAGATAATTCAATTTTTTCAAATCCCTATCTAACTTTTTTAAATTTCAAAATAATAATATTAAAAAATAATATTCCAATAATATTTTATTCAATTTTTAAAACTCATTTCAATTCATCTCATCTCATCTCTCAATCCAAACGAGACCTAAATATTTATAAGGATATTATATATATACTATATACGTACTACAATTGAGAGAATGTACCTTCAGTTCCAGAAGCACTGAACTATGTGAATTCATAGGTGGGTTTCATAAACCTAGCTATGAGGCCAATTAAGACGGCTGGGAAGATATAATACATTAGTTAGTCATAAATAAACTAGATAAAAATAATCTCACAAATTTATATAATTTCATCATATAATTGTAAAGTTATATTTATTATAAAAGAAATCTAATAAATTGTATAAAATCACGTTAATTTATAAATTATTTTTTATGTACTAATCTCTTATATAGCATTAATCCTCTGATCTGATCTCTCTCTATATATAAACGTATAAGGTCATGCTTAAAAATTAGTGCCCGTGGGCCACATGCATGCAATGCCAATTGCAACAACATTAAAAAAGAAAGGAGGAGTACCGGGTACTGGGTACTATCTTTAGAGTCTTGAAACGTCGCGTGTGATGATGCCACATGATGAGGCAAAGGAGACTGGAAGCTGTGAGTGTGTGCCCAGGCTAGCTTCACATCAGATAATAATTTTCTACTTTATTAGGAGAGCATATTAATTACATGATAATATATATAAGTACTGGTGTAGTTGCGTTGAACCCAATACATACAAAATACATGCCTATGTACATATATAAAAATATGGTTCCCTCCCCCAATATTGTCAGTCACAGTCCTCTCTGGGAGTACAATGACTTTAATGGCAAATTGGCAAAGAAAGATTAGTGTTCGTAGTTGCATGAATGAAGGGCGGTGGGTTGTTGTCGTCGTTAGGGTTAAGGGAAATATGGGTTTTAAGGGGCATGTTGAGTTTGGGTAGGGGTCCAATATTTTTAGATGGGAGTGCATCCATCGAAAGGCTGTTGCTAATTTGATCGTCATGTATATATCCGAAAACGAAATCTATGTATATGTGCAAATGGCGGGGGCTCAGCCTAAGTGGTCTAAGATCGGCTCGTAATCTATATGACAAACCCCAATAAATTAAGAGAGAGAGAGAGAGAGAGAGAGAGAAGTCAGATAGCGACTTGTCTGCGATGGCGAATTAGAAAGGTAGAATTATGAAAGAAGTGAGAGGCAGTTGTGACTGGGAATAATTGCAAAACGAGTGAAGCATGCACGAATAAAGCAGACTGTTTGTGCAGAGACTCCAAAAGTATCATTAATTTACCCCTTACAACAACAACAACAACAACAACAACAACGATCTCTCTCTCTCTTTCTCTAAACTATACCTCAAATAGGTAGAACAACTTTTTAAAGCTAACAAACGGTTGATATACATAATATATATATATATGTCCCCCGTCTCTTCTGCTAGATCGACCGTGACAAAAATCCATGGATTTATCTTCCAAAAATGAAATTTACTGAGCATTTCCAAGATTTGTTTTTTCAAGTTTTCCATATATAAGATCATTCAGACATGCGTCCCTTTTCAAAAAAAAAGAAAAAAGGATCATTCAGCCGTGCGTGGCTTGTGGGTTTTAATTTGTTTGTTCTTATTATAAAACAGCCATTTGAGTTATCCTCTTGGCATGATGTAAGTACCTGAATCAGACGAAAAAAAGTGGAGGAGATGAAAGAGAGATCAGAGAAAAAAGAGAGATGAGGAGGGTAGTATTATATATGCTGCTCAGAGAAGGAAAAAGCTGAGAAGGGAGGGGATGATTACTTATTCTTTCCAATTTGTATTATCCTGATCTTAACATTTTTCAGGACCACTTTGCAGAATCCCTGCAACTGATATAAAACAGCCAACAAAGCTATAAAGAACCAACGCCAACTATTAGTACCCTGGTCCTGGAGAGAGAGTGAGAGAGAGAGAGAGAGATTTTTACCAACGAATTATGTCATGTCATTTCTTTATTGCTCAGTCTTTTACAACTTACAAACGAGTAGTGGTGACTGATGAATACACGTAAGTACATGCAAATTATAGAGGCGGCCAGGGGAGGAGACATATCTTGATGATCATGTGCAGCAGGCAAAAAAAGATGTCATGAAACCTGGCTATCCTCAGCACTTTCAAGCTGCAAATTATCATGATGATGCTAACGATACTTTTTGGATAGATAGATAACGTTGTTAATTTGCACAAGCATTGACATTAATTTCATAAAAAAAAAAAAATCTTTTAAATTTTGATCAAAAATACAAATTTGATAGAAAATTAAAAAATAATTATGTGTATTGATAAAAGCATTGTCGTTGACTCCATCAAAAGTTAAAAATTTAAACTTTGAGTTACAGTACTTTAACATTATTTTTCATATTTAAAAGATTATTATTCATAAGCCAAACTAATTATTTATTTTATTTTATTCTTCCCACTTTTTTTTTCCATCAAATATGAAGAAATGTTTTTGATGAGTTCAATATAGGATTTTTTTAGGTGTTGACTTTCCATCAAAGTTTTTTTTTTTCAAACTTTAAAGAAAATCTTGATGGAACTAATGTCAATACTTTTAGAGCACTCTTATTGGATTGACTAAAAGTCAATTCCAATGAGAATTTAGCCATTAGGAATTAAATAAAAGTCCACATTAAATTGTCTCAAAGTCATAAATTTTGACCTAAGTAAATAGTAAATTAGTAATGCTAAAAGAAGCTTCAAAGTTGAAAGCTTCAAGCCAATAACCAAATTCTAATTTTATAAGTTTCTCTCTCTCTTTCCTTCTTCATTACATAGAATATGTTTACTAATTAATTTTTTATTATCTTTCTCTTGCCAAACTTTTATTGATAATTTAATTCAAATATAATATGATTACTACTTAATTTTTAACTCATAATTTAATTAAAATATGATTATTAATTAACATATAATAGGTAGAATGATAAAATAAAATAATGATTAAAATTAATAATTTTTTTTTAATTAGTAATTACTCATTACTATATATTTTTATAAATGAATAATTCAATATGAAAATTTAATGTAAATAGTTAAAGTCAAATTATTATTATATTGTTTTATTGTTATATAATAAAAAAATAAGTATTCCAATATGAGAAGTTATACGAATAAAATAGTCAAAAAGCTAAATTACTGTTCATAATTATTAAAATTTTGGTTTAATTTTAGACAATCTAATAAAATACAATAAATATAATAGTACTTTTGCCTCACCTATCATTACATATATAATAATAATAATATTATGATTATTATTATTATTATTATTATATGACCACGTACGTACGTCGAGTACGAGCTTTGATCAAAAATCTATAAAATGATAATATATATATATATATGTATTTACATATATATATTTTTTTATTTTCAGATATTGTACTTAATTTTTACTAATCACACAAGCATATCTTTCATATATTTTATGATACGGATGGAGCTAGTCCACCCTCCGACAAGGCCAAATGACCTATACTCTAAATATTTATACTCTTATATAATTTTTTAATTAAAAAATTAAATCGATAAAATTTCTTGAGAGAATTGAAATGTAGACTAACCATGCATTGTCCTAATTTATGATACACCTAATAAATAGTACCGTGGGTGGTATATACTATATATAGTACCGTACGTGAAGCTGATAGTACTACTACTACTGATCTGATGGATGCAGGCAATTAGTTAATGATATATCGTACTATTCTCGATTCTTGTCCAATGAATTATTTATTATTACTTTCTTAATTAATTTTTCTTTGTGCAAGAGAAAGTTATCACATTGTGGCTCCATCAGTACGTACTATATCCTGTCATGACACCACCACTATAAATGTACGCGTATATATATGGTCTAGCTAGTCCGTAGGTGGTGATTTTAATTAATTTGACCCTCTGACGTATCAATGAGGTATATAATATATATATATATATCATTATTATTTCTTGAAAAAGCAAAACGCGAAGAAAACTGATTGATTAAAAATGAGAATAGAGTACGATGGTACGTTCTTTTTTTAAATTTATTTTGGTAATTGACTACTCGAGTGGGGTTACATAATTTATAACATTGTGGCGCGCGGTAATTGATGTTACACTCAAATCACATCACGTGATGGCCAAACCATGAGGGCTGTGGATTTTGGGAATCAACTCTCAATTATGACAATTATTAACTTTATGAGGAAAGCTTTTTCTATCGAAAATGTGAAATGAATTTGTCTCGAATTTAAAAAATATATATATTTATTTTTACTTAAAGATTAAGAATATAGTTTAATGATGATGTAATTTTTTAAAAATATTTAAAACTATAAAAAAAATGAATGAAAAAAAAATCAAAGAAAATGAAAAGAAAAAATTAACTCACGTTCGAGAGACTTCAGTACGACATTCAGGATATGTAACAGTATTCTTAACTTTATTAATGTGATATTTTTTGTAATAAGGATGTAGATAGGTGGTATACAGAATTTCACATTACTTAAAAATAAAAAGTTTGTATTCTTTATAAGGTTTTAATGTGACTCTAATTGTATTATTGATTAGTCCTTTTGAAATATAGATAATATAGTTTGGATCTTTCATTAGGACGTTACAAATGGTATCAGATTCTATTATAATCAGTAATGTAGGACTTAAACCATGCCACCTATAACGGATAAATCTGACAATGTTAAGAATTTGAGGTAAATTGTGATAATCGCATATGATGAAAACAATAATAAATGGTATATGAGATCCCATATTATTTATAGGAAATGAGACTTTATAAAGGTCTAATAGGCTGATTTTAATTGTATCATTGACTAGTCCTTTTAAAATATAAATAATATAATTTGGACCTTCTATTAAAACATTAATTACATTACAATATTTAATTATCAGTATTGATAAGTCCATTTCTAGCTAAGTAACATGTCATTCTATTCAATCCAACTCCAAGAATAACGTTCGCATATTAATTCATATTGATAATTTATAATATATATTAAAGCTAGGCATCGTGTTTTATATATGCACATGAGATAAGAAGTACTGAAAATTTTCTAATACCAATTTCTGGTGGACTAGCAAGCTAATACTAATAATTAGGCGTTAACATTAATTTCGCTAAATTATATGGTACGTACAGAAACTTTGGCACCAATCAATTAAAGCAATATTATCAAAGTTGGCACTATTTTTTTTCATTGATGCCTACATCTTTTGCCTTATTTCGTAGTACTACTCGATCTTCAATGGACATGCAGTTGTACTAGTGATTAGCTACAAAATCAAAACCTTTTCTAGTACTAATACTCAGGGGTGTAATTGATTTGATTTGATTTAGTTTTGACTGAAATATAGAATTAAACTGATAAAATTGATTACGTCTTGACTATCCTCCAAACCGATAGTATTGGTTTTATCAGTTCCGGTCTGATTTTTCAATTCTAATAAATTGTAGATTTTTAAAAATAAATCTATACTTTTTTTTTAAAAAAATGTGGTTTAAAATTTATTTTTTTATTACAAAAATATGTTAGACTAACAAAAAACTATTATATAAAAAAATTTGTAATATAAAATTGTTATATAAAAAAAATGTTATATAAAAACTGCGCACTTTAATTTCATGTTTAAAATTAAACTTTTATTTTATAAATATTATAGTATTATTTATATATGATTATGTTATTATGTATTATATATAAAAAATATATATATAATGTAAAAATATATTATATATAATATTAAAAAAATAATTTAAAATATATAATTACTATGATCAGTCCGGTTCGGTCCGATCCGATTTTAAAATGAAAGGAACCGGAACTGAAATCGGACTGGATCTTACTGGTTTTGTGTTTCTAAAAAACGGTGGAGCAAACTGGTTCAAACCCGGTCTAACCGGTCTGGTTTGGACCGGTTCGGGCCGGTTTACCGATTTTTTATTTATTTTTACACCCCTACTAATACTAGTAATTCCAATGAGTACTACCACGTACACACGTTAGTGTGTACATGATGGGTACATAGCAGTTACATTTTAGGACACATCAGCCTATATTTATAAAAAAAAAGTACATTTTTGTTCTACCAAATCTCTTGCTTGTCCAAAACCCCCCACCGATCTTTGGCTTCAGCTCAGTCCAGCTCCATCGCTGGCTACCACTGGTCACCGACAACCCCACCAATAACTCCTCATGCTGGTGTCCATATCCATACTGTCGAAAACCTCCATGTGCAACTCATTCTTCACCGCAGCTCCCTCAAACCCGAAATGGGTTTCTCACCCTTACACGGCCATAGAGTTGTTGTAAGGTATATCGCTGGCCACCACTGGTTACCGACCACCCCACCGACACCTCCTCACACCAGCGTCCATACTTGTACCATCGAAAGCTCCACATGCAACCCATTTTCCACCGCAGCTCCCTTAAATCCGAAATGGATTTCTTACCCTTACACGACCATAAAGTTATCATGAGTTACCCCTCTAGCCACACCTCCACCGACAACCTCCTAATAGCCTCTGGCGTCAACCTCGCTGAGCCTTAGACAACTGTGTTATTCGTGAGTAGACGATCTGAAGAAGAGGTGAGTCAAATTAGGGAGAGCGTACGCGGTGTGCTCTTAACGATGTGTGCAAATAGAGTTTTCCAATTCGAATATATAGAATATTTTGTTTTGTAGGCCATGATGTTGTATGTTTTTTTTAGTGAGTTATATGTAATTATATATCATTAATTCTAGTATTAATATAGCGATTGAGGACCAGAGCAGATGCATATGCTAGGTAGATTTGGATGCCATTATTAGAGCATTCATAGTAGCCTCAATAAAGTTAAATCTTGGCCAAAGAATAACTAAGAAGCATAAAAAAAGGATTGTAGTCAAGGACTCAACAATTAGCTACAGTAATTTTAATTTTTTATCAATTCTACTGGTCAAATCTGTTGAGTCCTAATCGTTGGCCAAATATTATTTTGGCATAAAAAATTCTCTCCCCCTCTCACTTTTTTATTCTTACCTGCTGCATTTCCTAGTTTATATTTCTTAAACATATTTAATCATCTGCGTAACTTTTTACTTTATACTTGAGAAAATATGACCGCCCGTTGAAAATATATATCAAGTGAAAAATATGATCGTTATAAAAAAAAAAAAACGTTGGAAATTTTTATCCGTTGGAATAATATGCATGTTAAGAAGTTAACGTGTAATTTTTTAATAACCAATAAATATTTAAATTAAAATTAGAACTGAAATAAATTAAAATGTCAAAATCAATATTTTAATATAATCCTGATAGATTTGAAAGCTCAATTTGTAAAAGTGAATTTTCTAATCAAAATTTTTCAAAACTTTATTAAGGCTAATGTGAATGCTCTTATTAAAGCATTCACAATAAACTAGTTATTGTTTAGCTAAATTTTTGCTAGAAATTTTACTTTTATAAATTTTAGTTAGTCACTTTTTATTACACTAAATAATAGACGCAACAAATTAATAATTATTTTATTAAAAAATTCATTTTTATTTTTTTATTTATTTTAATTCCAATTGTAACAAGATAGTGGCACACAAATAAAAAATAGAAAACATACCATGTTTGCATCTCTTGATCTTAAGAGTCACAGTCTATCATGAAGATATTTTCATATCTAAACATTTTAAACAAATTAGTAGTCGAGAGGTTGAATTTGTTACCTCTGTTTTATATATTCTATTTCTAATAATTACCATTACAGCAAAACAGTGAGACACAACAAAACATACTCTGTTTTATAATTTTTAATAATACAGAAAAATAAAACCGAAACTTTCACCATTGATCCAAAGAAAAGTCCAGAATAACAATAACACAAGAAAAAAATAATTAAAACTACAGAAACCTTAACACCTTAACAGTGAAGAAGAATACAATTTAGAATAGTGAATATTTTATTTTCAAAAAATTATTTAACTACAGCAAGAGACTAGCCACATTTAGCCAGCCAAACAACTAAAAGCTACTTTAACTATTCATCTGTTGTTGCTATTATAGCCTCTTATTTGTACTCACTAGTTATTATTTATCTAAATATTAGTTTTGTTGAGTATATTGTGAGTGCTCTTAGGGGTGATACCCACATTATGAGGGGTGAGAGCACCCCTACCCTGCCCCTCACTTTGCATGATGTGGGATTGAGAGTTTTCTTCTCATCCTTGTATGTGAAGGCCGGGTACCTTGCACCATTACCGGTGTGCACAATGGGGGGGGAGGGAATCTGTCCACCCCCATAATTTTGCCTTTGTTTTTTCAGTGACCAAACGGGAAAAGGCAAAAAAAAAAAAAACTTGAACTAAGGAAGCGAATGATGGTAGGAGTCTTACCTTCAGCGACGACGATACAAGTTGATGGGACTGGCAATGGCAATGGCAATGGACACAAAAAATGCAATGGTGAACAGCAACTTCCCATTGCCCACGAGTCACAATCCAAAGAGAGAGAGAGAGAAAGAGGGGGTCGGGAAGAAGAAGGGGGAATTAAAATCCTAGACAAAAAGCCCACAGCTAAAAATGACGAGATTTTTTTACATCCACCATTTTGTCTGGGGGATTTTAATTCTCCCATTCTTCTTTCCGATCTCCCGATTTATCCTCTCTCTCTCTCTCTACATCGTGGGCACTAGGCAATGGCGTGATGCGAACTGCGACGATAAGCAAATTCATTTTTTTAATAGATATATGCATATATTAATATATATCTTACACTAGGGGGGAGGGGGCAGTTAACCCCATCCACCCCCACCTCCACTTGATGCATTTGAACGGGGTAGGGTGACTCGTTTCCCAACGCCCTAGTGGGGGTCGGGATGAACCGGGCAAGTATGCGGGGCAAAAATACCTCGCGGTACACCCCTAACTCTTATACTACAAAATAGCTGGCCTTGATGATTATTAGGTTGAAAATTCTTTGTTTGTTTTTTTAAATTTTCTCGGCATGCATATAGATGCTACATCAGCATCACATGTATAGAGTGATGGCATTAACAGAAACTTCTAGTCACAGCAAGAATCACTAAAGGGAAATATATATATATATATATATATATATATATATAGCGTAAGTGGGCAAAGCTTCCCATTTTGCATTGATGCTCACACACACACACGTCACAAATGCAAACTGAATTAAATCCCTTAATTTATAATTATATGGATCAGAAAATTATTATCAGTTTGTAGGAAAATATAGTGACGAAATGCATGCATCCTCACTCAGTCAAGTTCCTATATATTATAATTCGCAAGAGGTGATATTGCTAGCTAGGTTGTCTAAATATGCTCCCCAAAAGTGTTCTAGAGTGCATTTTTTTTTTGTACTCTGAATCATGTTAAAAAACACACACATAAATTCATTAGTGGTAACTTTTTTAAATGTTCAGAAAAAATACGAAAAAAAAAAACAAAAACAAAATGCACAAGGAGACACTTTTGAAGACATTTTTAGAGGGCAAGTAAGCATTTTCCCTGGAGTACCGTTGGGTTTTCCAGCCTCGATATATTGTCTCTCTTTTATGTACTATTGTCTTTAATAAGGAAAATATATATATATATATATATATATATATACTCTTATAGAATTATGTAGGGATATGTTTTACGTACGTTATATATACCCACTTGCTCGGTACGCAGCTATCTAGCTTTACAAGCCACGAGACCATGCAGGTACATTATAAGTGTTGAACCCAAGGTTTCAAGTCTCGTATTTACGTATAAATTTTGATGATAACAAATAATATTGAAAACTCAAGCTCAAGTTGTCTATGCATGAAGGGAGTTAAACACATCAAGAAATCAAGCATGAGCAAGAAAGATATCAAGTCTACAAATGAAGCTCATAGATTATTTTTGTACATCTCTTGATAAAATTAGAAATTGGATTAAGGCTCCAAATTACTCTTTTTTCTCATAAAACATCAAATTACTTTTTCCACATATGCAAGACATTTTTAAATGTCTTAGTTTTGAAAATTATGTTTTTCACATGTGCATAACACCATCAAACAAAATAATTTCGAAAATTATATTTTTTTTATAAAAACTTGATTTTATAAGATGATTGATTATCATATTTGACATGTGCATATTTTGTTTGAAAGTCTTGAAGGGAGGTGGTGTGTTTTTTTTTACTAATGCAAAAGGTAGATGATTTTGTTTGAGAATCTTAAAGGGTGGTTGTGTGTTTTTTTGACAAATATAAAAGATAGATGATTTGTTTGAAAATCTTAAAGGGTGGTTGTGTGTTTTTTTGACATATGCAAAAAGAAGATGATTTGGTTTGAAAAATAAATCATGCTCATTTTGTCTTGTATGAAAAACAAAAGATTAGGTTTGATTTCTTTGAAAAATGAATGGAGTTGTCTTTGACAAATGCAAAAAGGAAATGTTTTTATTTGAATTTTTTGAAAAGTGAATAGTGCTCTTATTTGACATGGGAATCTTTTCAAATTTGAAATTGAAGACTCATTTACCTATAAATAGCTCACTTGAGTTTTGAAAAAATCACAACAAGAGCTTACACATCTATTGCTAAATTTTGCATCATTCTTTCAAAGCTCTCATTCTCTCTTTTCTAAAGTTTTGAGCCTTAATTCTTGTTCTTGTTGAGAGAGATATAGTTTGTGCTGTATTGTTCTTATTTCACTCATTGAGGAGTGTTTTCTGATAGCCTACCCACTATCAATTCTTGTATCAGTAAGAGGGTGTGTATAACCCTTGTGTGTGTAGAAGGTGTTCTACACGGGGAATAGTTAAATCACCAAGTGTGAGGTGATTGGAAGTAAGAGGGTGTGTATAACCCTTGTGTGTGTAGAAGGTGTTCTACACAGGGAATAGTTGAATCACCAAGTGTGAGGTGATTGGAAGTGTAGAGGGTGTTCTACACGGAATCTTTGGAGCGGTGCTGCTCAAAGGTGTAATAGGTTTCTATCTCCACCTAAAGGAGATTGAATAGTGGATTTGGGAATCCTCAAGGGGTAGCTTGAGGCGAGGACGTAGGCAGTGGGGCTGAACCTCGTAAAAATACTGAGTTTGCTTTCTCTTACCCTACTCTTTATATTTCCTACTGTTTTATATTTTGGTTATATTTTATATTGTATATTTAGTTTATAAGTATTAATTTTTTAATATAACTCAATTCACCCCCCCTCTTGTGTTAGTCATCTGGGCAACAAGTGGTATCAGAGCTAGAGCTCTATTATAAGATTAACTATCTTTTGAGTTAAGATCTTATGGCTAACATTGCAGCTTCATTTGGTGAAGGTCAATCTAGCAGTCGGCCTCCACTCTTTTGTGGAGACAATTACTCATTCTGGAAAGTTAGAATGAGAATATTCCTTCAGGCTCAAGGTCGAGAAATCTGGAAATGTATTGTAAATGGACCTTATATTCCAACAAAAGTAGTTGATGGAGTAAAGGTCAAAAAGGAAGAAGAAGAGTTTAATCGTGAAGACGATAGACTTTATACTTTGAATTTAACTGCTATGAATTTATTATATAATGCTCTCAATGGTAATGAATTTAATAGAGTAATGACTTGTGCTACAGCAAAGGAAATTTGGGATAACTTGGAAGTTACTTATGAAGGAACTTCTCAAGTCAAGGAATCAAAAATTTATATTCTTACTCATGAATATGAAATGTTTAAGATGAATGATGATGAATCTATTTCTAGTATGTACACTCGTTTTACTAACATCATAAATAGCTTGACAGCTCTTGGCAAAGTTTATTCCAAAGTGGAGATAGTAAGAAAAATTCTCAACTCTCTACCAAAACGTTGGGAATCAAAAGTGACAGCGATTCTTGAAGCTAGAGACCTCAAGAAGCTCGAAGTGAATGAACTCATCGGGTCACTTATCACCCATGAGTACACATTGAAAAGAGGAGAAGAAGAAGGAAAGTCAAAGAAGAGCTTGGCACTTAAAGCTGTTCCACATGAAAGTGAAAGTGATGAAAATGAGGAAAATGACGACAAAGATGAAGAAGTTGCGATGATAACAAGAAGAATTCAGAGGTTCTTAAAGAAAAATAAAACTCCTCCAAGGAAATCCTTCAATAAGTTTTCCAAGAAAGATTCAGGTAAAAATGACACTTTAATTTGTTATAAATGCAATAAACCCGGTCATATCAAGCCAGATTGTCCTCTGCTAAAGAAAGATCGAAACAAAGGCAAAAAAGCAATGAAAGCTACGTGGAATGATGATTCAAGTAACTCAGATAGTGAAGCAAGCAATGGAGAATCAGGAAATCTTTGTCTTATGGCTAAAAATGACATTGAGGTAACAAATTTTGATAATATTGAAGATCCTTCATATGAAGAATTGCAAATTGTTTTAGAAGAAGTATATGAGGAATTTGAAAAATTGGGTATCAAGTATACTGTTTTGAAAAAGAAAAATTCTTCTTTAACAAACGAAATTGATATTTTAAGAAAAGAAAATATTGTTTTGAAAGATGAAAATTTTGAGTTGAAGAAAAAGAAAACTGATTTAGAAAATATTATTGAAAACTTTACGAATGGAAAAAGAAATTTTGAAAAACTTCTTGGTAGTCAAAGATGTGTTTTTGATAAGGCAGGCTTGGGATATATGCCAAAACAAAAATACAAACCTTATAAAAACTTCTTTGATAATCCTTCTACATCAAAGTCCAATATTCAAAATTCTTTTCATAAAAATAATTTTGTTAAAAAAAGATACTATTATAATCACTCAAGTTCTTCATATATGTCACATGCTATTTGCAATTTTTGTAATAGAAATGGTCATAATTATCTTGCTTGTCCTATTAGAAGAAAACATACAATGACTATTAGGGCCATATGGGTACCTAAATATCTTGTTTCTTCTAATACTAATAAATAAAGGACCCAAAGAACTTGGGTACCGGGAATTGTTTTTAATTGCTTTTGTAGGTATGCATGAAGTATTCTACAGGTAAAAATAAATGATTTTTAGACAACGGATGCTCAAGATACGTGACAGAAGACAAAACTCAATTCATTGACTTCACTTCTAAAGAAAAAGGATATGTGATATTTGAAGACAATTCAAAAGAGAAGATCATGGAAATAGAAGGAAAGATCATCAAGACTTAGTACAAGATGCAACCAAATAGTGGAAACATGTGAAAGATCATCCAGCGGAATAAATTCTAGGAGAACCTTCACGAGGTGTAAGTACTCGATCATCTCTTATAAATATTTGTAATCACACACTTTTTCTATCTCAAATTGAATCCAAAATATTGATGAAACTCTTATTGATAAATCATGGATTCTATTTGTGCAAGAAGAACTAAATTAATTTGAAAGAAATAATGTATGGACATTTGTTCCTAGACCTAAAAAATTATGCTGTTATTGGAACAAAATGGGTTTTTAGAAATAAGAAAGATGAGTCTAAAATCATCACTAGAAACAAGGCTCGACTTGTAGCCCAAGGTTTCAATCAAGAGGAAGAAATCGATTATGATGAGACATATGCACCAGTCACAAGATTAGAAGTTATTCGAATGCTACTTGCATATGCTTGTTATAAAGATTTCAAATTTTTTCAAATGGTTCTTAAAAGTGTTTTCTTAAATAGTTTTTTTTTTAAAAAGTTTTTCAAGGGGAAAGATCGATATAACTCTTTTAATCAAATATGAATAGAATGATATTCTTCTAGTTCAAATTTATGTAGATGATATAATATTTGGTGCTACTAATGAAAATATGTGTCAAGATTTTGCTAAGAATATGCAGAAAGAATTTGAAATGAGCATAATGGGAGAACTTAATTTCTTTCTCGGATTGCAAATCAAGTAATTGGAACATCAATGAGTCCAACCACTAAACTTGATAAAGATGAAAGCGGTAAGCCAGTTGACTCAAAGGTATATCGAGGTATGATTGGTAGTTTATTATATTTGATAACTAGTAGACTTGATATTATGTTCAATGTATGTTTATGTGCACGTTTTCAATCATTTCCGAAACAATCTCATTTGATTGCAGTCAAGCGGATTTTTAGATATTTTGCCAGTACCATTGACTTAGAGTTATGGTATCCTAAACACACTTCTTTCGATCTTATTAGTTATTCAGGTACCGATTATACTGGTTGCAAAGATGATAAAAAAAAATTTAGTAAAACATGTCATTTCTTAGGTCGTGCACTAGTTTCCTGGTTTAGTAAAAAAATAAAATTCTGTTGTACTATCTACTGCTGAGGCAGAATATGTTGCTGCGGGTAGTTGTTGTGCTCGAGTTCTTTACATGAAGCAACAACTTGAGGATTTTAAACTTATGTACAATCACATTCCAATCAAATGTGATAATACAAGTACTATAAATCTTTCAAAGAATCCAATACAACAATCTCGGACCAAAGTGCAGAAGGGCGATATTGCATTAGAATTCACTAGTACACATGATCATTTGGCAGACATTTTTACAAAACCCCTACCAGAAGATAGACTACGCATGATTAGAAGAGAAATAGGAATTATGCATGCCATCAATATCTGCTAGATACTTTTATTCCATTAACTCAAATGACCTACAGAAACTTGAGACGTTTAGCCTCATCATTCAAATGCATTTGCTCCTCATAAATCATCATGCCATCCTTATCTAAAGGATTAGGCAATCGAAATGCAGAGACAAGTAAGGATTTTAAATCCTTATTCTGTTGTTTTAAGTCTACTATTTTTTTATTAGACTCTTGAACAATTCGTTGAAGAATATCGATCTTCTCATTAAGCTTCTCTATCTCGCGAGTTTTGGACTGCAACCGAGCGGAAAAAGAAACTATGGAAGATGAGTATCGAGTCCCGAGACCCACAAGCTCGTAAATGGCGTCATGATCTGATTTATTAGCTAAATCAGTCTCTTGTTGCTTCATGGCACCCACGACAGATGCAGAAATAGATTGAGACTGAGGTGAAGGATACCTCAAATCTTGATCAAGAGAATCACTGAAGGGAAATCTACGAGCCATTGAAAATTTGTAAAGTGAGAATGAAGATGAACTACAACAATGAGAAGAAGATTTGATTCGGATTAGATAAAGCTAAGGATTGCTTTTATAAAGATGGAAATAAGTAAAAGACAAACTGACATCTCTTCAAATCTTACTTAGTCAAGCTTACAAGATATGCCGGATGCATATTGTCAAAAGTTACCGAACTTAGCTAGCGAGATTAATTATAATTGTCCCTGTTTCTCTCGTGAAACGCTGCCATTATCTGCTGATGTTGACTCTGTGCTTGAACTCTTACTCGTTCCGATTCCTCTATTTGAAATTTCAGAATACGAGCCAATTCCGTCAAATCTTTATTTTCTTGCTTTAACCTCTTATTCTTTCTGCCTTTATTTACAAGCTTTTGATGCAGAACAGATATTTGATTGTTAAGTCGATCAACCTCATTTGCCCTCGCTAGTAATCTCCGAGACATGGTCGTAACAGAGGCAGCATATTGAGCACTGAGAGTTCTTGATGCTGCAACAACCTCAGAATCATTTTTATTTGAAAAATGCATCTCTGCTTCTATCATGGTATTGACAACCTCATGAAATAAAATGACTGGTTGAGACGGTTCCTGATTCAAATCCGGAAGATTATTAGATAAAATTTTCTCCGCCATTCTATCGTTTTGAATAAACAGAAACCGGATCAATGAGTGGGGTAAAAATTTATTTGAGTATCCAATAGGTGAAAACGGTCTTTTAAACGACAACTTTCAAATCTCGATAATATTTAATTTTTCAACAATATCACGCGGATTTGAATCTGCTTTCGCACCGACTGCTAGAGTTAGGCCACCTTTGTAGGTTTTATCAGACACGCGTGGCTCCTGCACCGAACTGTCAGAGTTAGACTTCCAACATTTGCAGGTTTTGTCGGACATGCATGGCTCTGCACCGCATTGCCAGAGCTAGGCTTGCAGCTTTTGCTGTCTTTGTCGGACACGGATAATTTTAATTATTCAACTTCAAATCTCTAGAATATCTAATTCGTCAATAACATCAAGCGGATTTAAATCTTCTTCCGCACCGAGAAGATAAAATTCGGCTTCAACCTTTGCAGGTTTTGTCGGGCACGGGTGGTTCCAACTTCTACTCTCTAACGTACCGTTTTATTTGATTATTGCTTATTACGAAAAAAAAAAAAAATTATTGAAACTAATTACGGTTCCTTTTTAATGATGCCAAAAGGGGGAGAAGTCTTATACTAGTATTATACTACCCTGTTATATATGCTAGAATCATGTTTATATTTTTTTTGAAATACTAACGCATATTTTCAGGGGGAGCTTAAGTATTACTGCAGGTCGCAGATTTCTACTAAGTATTTGTCATCATCAAAAAGGGGGAGATTGTTGAACCCAAGGTTTCAAGTCTCGTATTTACGTATAAATTTTGATGATAACAAATAATATTGAAAACTCAAGCTCAAGTTGTCTATGCATGAAGGGAGTTAAACACATCAAGAAATCAAGCATGAGCAAGAAAGATATCAAGTCTACAAATGAAGCTCATAGATTATTTTTGTACATCTCTTGATAAAATTAGAAATTGGATTAAGGCTCCAAATTATTCTTTTTTCTCATAAAACATCAAATTACTTTTTCCACATATGCAAGACATTTTTAAATGTCTTAGTTTTGAAATTTATGTTTTTCACATGTGCATAACACCATCAAACAAAATAATTTCGAAAATTATATTTTTTTTATAAAAACTTGATTTTATAAGATGATTGATTATCATATTTGACATGTGCATATTTTGTTTGAAAGTCTTGAAGGGAGGTGGTGTGTTTTTTTGACTAATGCAAAAGGTAGATGATTTTGTTTGAGAATCTTAAATGGTGGTTGTGTGTTTTTTTGACAAATATAAAAGATAGATGATTTGTTTGAAAATCTTAAAGGGTGGTTGTGTGTTTTTTTGACATATGCAAAAAGAAGATGATTTGGTTTGAAAAATAAATCATGCTCATTTTGTCTTGTATGAAAAACAAAAGATTAGGTTTGATTTCTTTGAAAAATGAATGGAGTTGTCTTTGACAAATGCAAAAAGGAAATGTTTTTATTTGAATTTTTTGAAAAGTGAATAGTGCTCTTATTTGACATGGGAATCTTTTCAAATTTGAAATTGAAGACTCATTTACCTATAAATAGCTCACTTGAGTTTTGCAAAAATCACAACAAGAGCTTACACATCTATTGCTAAATTTTGCATCATTCTTTCAAAACTCTCATTCTCTCTTTTCTAAAGTTTTGAGCCTTAATTCTTGTTCTTGTTGAGAGAGATATAGTTTGTGCTGTATTGTTCTTATTTCACTCATTGAGGAGTGTTTTCTGATAGCCTACCCACTATCAATTCTTGTATCAGTAAGAGGGTGTGTATAACCCTTGTGTGTGTAGAAGGTGTTCTACACGGGGAATAGTTAAATCACCAAGTGTGAGGTGATTGAAAGTAAGAGGGTGTGTATAACCCTTGTGTGTGTAGAAGGTGTTCTACACAGGGAATAGTTGAATCACCAAGTGTGAGGTGATTGGAAGTGTAGAGGGTGTTCTACACGGAATCTTTGGAGTGGTGCTGCTCAAAGGTGTAATAGGTTTCTATCTCCACCTAAAGGAGATTGAATAGTGGATTTGGGAATCCTCAAGGGGTAGCTTGAGGCGAGGACGTAGGCAGTGGGGCTGAACCTCGTAAAAATACTGAGTTTGCTTTCTCTTACCCTACTCTTTATATTTCCTACTGTTTTATATTTTGGTTATATTTTATATTGTATATTTAGTTTATAAGTATTAATTTTTTAATATAACTCAATTCACCCCCCCTCTTGTGTTAGTCATCTGGGCAACAATAAGTCATGTAATAGATACGTTATAACGTAAGATCAGATCATTTTAGTGTTTTTTCTTTTCATTAGAATTTTTGAAGGTAAATTCTATATGAAAGTCATACACCAAACATATTCACCTAATCAGCATATAATCTGCAGTCATTGTTGCTCTTTTAAATACACATTTAAAGATTAAGATCGAATGATAAATTAATAACTAATCACATATTAATTCGATGGAAGTGTGTGGTGTAAGAATTTCACCTAAAATTTCTCATGAAACATTATAACTTAGGTAATTAATGTGGTCTCATTAGTCATAAGGAAATTGATTAATTAGAGTCTTAATTGTCATGTTTATAACAATATTATAATAATATGCATGGTTATTAAAATTACAATAGATATTAAGAATAGTAGAAACTTTCCAACAGAAAGTCATGACTATATATATTTTTCCTTGGTTTCTCCCATTTCACCGACGCTAAGGGTAGATTCATATAATAGTATTGAAATTAAAGTGGATGTACATACATTTTAATACAAAAAAAAAAAGGATGTATGAGTGGAAGGAGGCAAAGGGTGCATGGTACTTTGAGAAGCCAAAGCCACTGATCTGAAACTCGAGGGCTTGTCAGGCTTCACTCTGAGATGGGTCACCCTCATTTGTGTTAAAAATCAGACCCCTCCTCCCTCTTTATAGGCCCCACCAACCACACATCCACAACCCTGAACATACAACCTCAACCTCTCCCCAATTCTCCCTCCAACCTCTCTCTCTCTCTCTCTCTCTCTCTCTCTCTCTCTCTCTCTCTCGCTCTCTGAGCTGCTAATCATACTTACAAACTAAACTGATCCACAGTTCCTTCCTTCCATGGACAAGACCGAGAGAGAGACCCATGACTTCATGAACGTTGAATCCTTTTCTCAGCTCCCCTTCATTCGCCCTGCACCAGTTAAGGAAAAGGGCATTAGGCTTTTTGGCATAGAATTCGGCGGTGACAAACATGCAGGTGCCGGCACTACGGATGATCAGTCCGAGTCTGCCGAGACCAACGCGTGCGAGATCGACGCTAAGGACAACATGAACGAGAACGGCGAGAGTAACCGCAGATTCGAGTGCCACTACTGTTGTCGAAACTTCCCTACCTCTCAAGCCTTAGGCGGCCACCAAAACGCCCACAAAAGGGAACGCCAACACGCAAAACGCGCGCATCTTCAGTCCACCATGGTACATAGTAGCCACCTCTCTGATGCGCACGTCTATGCCGGGTTCATGAATTACCGCCTTGGCTCCGCTCCAATTCCGGCAATGTCTTATCCATCATGGAACACTAGTAATACTAATGCCGTTGCTGCTACTGGTAGGTATTATGGAAGTCACAGTTCGTTTTCTCAGCCTCCCCCTATAAATGGGAGTCCTTTGGCCTTTTGGCGAATCCCTGCCGCCCAAACTAACCCTACTTTTAATCGGGACCCTTCGTTGCACCCGTTGCCATTGTTTGCCGGGGATGAGTTAAAGCCCTCACACGTTGGTGGGTCTGGTTCTCAAAGCAGGTACGTTTATGAATCGAAGGCGAGCGTCCAGGACCATGTGAGTTTGGATCTTCATCTGTAGTAGTAATTCGATATATAACATCTTAAACTATTTGAGATTTAAGATTAGATCAAGCTGCTTGCAATCTTTTGATATGCAAAATGAGGGAAACCAGTAACCGTTTTCTATTTATTAACATCATCATTTTAGTATGCGTTAATGTGTAAATGAAATGAGATGAATTATTTTGATGTCTTTGAATATGAGACAGCATATTCCTCAAGTTAAGAGACTTTTTGACCCTTGATTTTTGGTTGGTAAGGTAACTTCAGGTTGGAGTAAAGGAAAAAACTTCTCTCGTCTTTAAAGCTGATCTCTAGGAAGATAAGTGTTTTCAAAATGATAATTGGGTGAATTTTGCAAAATGCTTTAATTTCTTTTTAAAAATCCATTTAAAATTTAAAATTCCATTAAAATTCCATCAAGACTCAAGATCAGAACTTCATACGTGTGAGGAATATATGGGGACGGCCTGTTGGGTGCGTATACCTATATATATGTGAGCTAGACAGGTGGGGGGAAGAGTGAGGCGGGATTTGTTTCAGTGCAGCAGATCAGATATAAAATAAAGAAAGAAAAGATGATCAGGTGATAAACTTTGATGTCTGCTCTGCGTATGATGCAGAAAGACAATGATATTTCCATGGCATCTGCGCGAGGATAGCATATGATCTTGCCAAACTTTAATGCATGTTCTGCTTTCTTTCTACTCACTCGGCGTTCGAGTAGAATTATGTGTATCTATGTACGTGTCTGTGTCTGTGTCTGTGTGTGCGAGGAAGAGAGGGGATTGATCCTCCTTCGGCCATTAATTAGACTTTTGGCTGAGGAAGCAAAGGCAATAAAACAATTTAAAATCACTGAGTTTTTTTTTTTTCCTTTCTTCGAACAATTAACTAAAGTACATTAAGGAATTAGTATAAAAATAACGACGAAAAATCTGTTAATCCATCGATCAGATTTAAATGATATATTGTGGTTGGGTCGTCAAATGGTTGCGATATAGAGAGTACGTACAATGATCCATGTGTACTGGAGTAGTGGAATGAAAATGAGGCCGTCATTAAAAAAAATAAAGTGACATGAGTGATTACTAAGTTGATGATCCAGGGGTCTACAACTGGCCGGAAGGCATGGGCCACGTACGTCTCGATCTGTAGCTGTTTCGAAACACAATTTTCAACATTCAGATCAGAGGCAACTAGCGCTACCTTATAAGCAGCTTTCAAGGATTTAAATTCCGAAAATCAACCCCTCGGAAAAGGATGTGTCCTCCTTTGCCCTCTAAAAGACTCGAACACATAGACATGATAATAGCTAGCTAGATTACCACCATTATTTTATTTTATTTTTTACTTATTTGCACCCAGCCTTCTACTTTTTAATGTGAGAGAGAGAGAGAGAGAGAGAGAGAGAGAGAGAGAGAGAGAGAGAGAGAGAGTTTTAAGTGTCTAGACATTTTAGGTCATGATCATCAGAGTGGTTCTGTGGATTTTAGAGATTTTAATTAGAGGTTTTGTCTCTCGGCAATAATTCAGTGAGAGTTTGTACTGATGGATCTGTCTTCTTTTTTAATCTGTCTATTATTCATGTGGCAACAGAACTGTGTCAGAGTTTTTTTAGATAATAATTGAAACGACTCATTCAATCCCTTCAAAATACGCTCGATAATAAGATTTAAAAGAGTCCAAAACTTTAATTTGTTTTTGACCTGGATTTTTGGGATATGTGTTTTGTCTCAACCCTAGCTAGCCTTTTCCGAGGAATTTTAGTCATGTGTTTTATTGAACTAGCGTTTGAATTCAGTGACCTTTTCGTTGTATTCTTTGTTCCTTTTTCCCCCTCTAAGTTACTTCATTAGATCGATCGATCGATCGATCGATCAAGCAGAAACCCAAATTAAACTGATCAGGAATTGTTGATCTGCAGCACCTTTCTCAGCAGAATATATATTAACGTCACTACAAGAAAAACTGACACTCGTAATATATTCATAGATTATTTATGATAAAAACAGTTGTTCTAATTGCTATTAATTAGTTATAAATGCAAATTTTTGATCTTGTATATTGTGTATATGCATAATGCTTGCAGAAAAAGAAGAAGAATTTCCAATTTTCCATCTGATCATCATGATCAGAACTACCTACCTGTTGGAAATTTCATGAATCGAAAAGCTATTAATGTCAATTAGTCAGAACTCACAATTCTAGCTGTTTTTTTCACCTCTTTTGTACGTAGTAAGAAAAAAAAGAAAATCCGATCCGTGCATGCTGATATTTGAAGCGCGAATGAACCTACTTTTCATGCAGACAGTACGGTTTTAATTGCAGCTTTGCTTGATGTTTAATTATTTGGAATTCAGATAGTTTTTTTTTTTTCTCCAACGAGGAATTCAGATAGTTGAGTCACTGTAATCTACATTAAAGGTCCTACAGTACCATTGCCAAATAAGCTAGATGTTCGATCGATCGATCATGTACGTACGCGTAGACAAGTCATGGCATTGGGATATTAGTCGCTGTTTGTCATTATTGTCATGTATTTAACCTAACACCTATAATTAATTGGAATTGCGTTTTTCATAAGAAAACTTCGTACTAATTAACCGTCTAATTACGCAAAGTTTAAATCTCTTTCTTAAACCAATTACATTTAAGCAAGGACTACTAATATTGTACGTAGACCACATGAGATCCCACTTTTACTATCCAAGAGGAATTTGATCGTTTGCTAAGAAACGACCAAAAAAGTGCATATATATATATATATATATAAAGAAAAACACAATATTTATCGCAAAAGTCTAACGTGGCCGGATACTAATTGAAGGGTGGTCGATCGGAGGTTCGCTGGTCACCTCATGAGCATTATTTTTGTTTTTAATTCGCAGACTCGCCCGTAGGTGGAGAACTTGTTTATAAACCAAATTCTGACACTGTATCCATAGTGATCTTTATCTAGAGATCAAGCCCGGCCAGCAGATCCTTAATATAGTACATATTGTTATAAAACTAAAGAAAGAAACTGTTATTGCAAAAGAGAAATAAGAAATTCTTTAGAATTCTTAAGAACTGAAATTTTTTTCTCTCTCTATATTTTCTTATGAATTTCATTACAACTGAAGTCCCTATTTATAGGTCTTGAAATTACTATGCAAATCACTATGCAAGTTACTATGTAAGATTTAAAATAATAGTAGTGGGGTCATTCACATAATTTTAGAAGTGGGACAGGGGGCGACAACCATCCCTCCACTTATTTTGCGTTCGTTTCATTACACTCCCCTTTGAATGACCACTCATAAAGAATCTACCTCGTTAAAACATTGCCAAGGAAAACTCAATGGGAAGAAAAACCAGTGGCGAAGAAAAAAGAGTACAGTCTTCTTATGCATCCACAAGTGCTTTAAGATTGCCTCATTAAAACCTTGTAGAGGAAAATCCAGTGGGACAAAATCTCGACGAAGGAAAAATAGTACAATCAGCACAAGTCTTTTACTCCTCCTAAAAAGTGCATGACTATAGATATTTGAGTCTTCACATTCCAATGTTACGCACAATCTTCTTGAATATCGAAGTTGGTAACGCCTTTGTGAATAAATCTGCCAGATTATCACTAGATCGTATCTGCTTGATATCAATTTCACATTTCTCTTGAAATTCATGAGTATAAAAGAATTTAGGTGAAATATGTTTGGTTTTGTCACCTTTGATATATCCTCCTCTGATTGGAGTGATACAAGTAGTATTATCTTCATATAAAATTGTTGGACTATTATTGATCATGGGAAGTCTACACTTTTTCTGGATATGTTGAATAACTGATCTCAGCCAAATACACTCTCAATTTGCTGCATGAATAGCAATAATTTCTGAGTGATTTAAAAAAGTAGCAGATAGTATCTGCTTAACAAATCTCCATGATATGACAGTATCTTCATAAGTAAATAAATATCCAGTTTGATATCTACCTCTGTGTGGGTCTGAAAGATAACTTGCATCTGCATACCCAATCAATTGTGGACTTGATCCACGTTGATAAAATAATCTCATATCAACCGTACTATGAAGGTAATGAAAGACATATTTAATGTCATTCCAATACCTTCGAGTTGGTGTAGAACTATATATTGCAAGCAGGTTAACTAAGAATATAATATCTGGTCGAGTACAATTTGCAAGATATATCAAAACTCTAATTGCACTGAGATATGGTACTTCAGGACCAAGAATTTTTTCATCGTCATCACAAGGACGGAATGGGTCATTTTTCACATCAAGTATTCGAACAATCATTGGAGTACTCAGGGGATGAGATTTGTCCATATAAAAATACTTTAGGATTTTCTCAGTATATATGGACTGATGAATAAAAATTTCATTTGGCAAGTGCTCAACCTACAGGCCAAGATAAAGTTTTGTTTTGCCAAGATCTTTCATTTCAAATTCATTCTTTAAATATATAACGGTTTTTTAAATCTCTTCAGGAGTTCCCACAATATTTAAATTATCAACATAAACCGCAATAATGACAAATTTGGATTCTGATTTCTTAGTAAAAACACATGGGCATATAGGATTATTTTCAAATTCTTCTTTCAATAGATATTCGCTTAAGCGATTATACCACATGCGTCCGGATTGTTTCAACCCATATAAAGATCTTTATAGTCTGATAGAATACATATTTCTAAATGTACTTGTAGATGTTTCAGGTATTTTATATCATTCAGGGATTCTCATATATATGTCATGGTCTAAGAATCCATATAAATATGCAATGACCACATCCATCAACCGCATTTCTAATCCTTTTGTAACAACCAGACTAATTAAAAATCTAAATGTGATTGCATCCATAACGGGAGAATATGTTTCTTCATAATCAATCCCGAGTTTCTGCAGGAAACCTTATGCGACAAGCCGTGCTTTGTACCGCACAATTTCATTTTTCTCATTACGTTTTCGTACAAATACTCACTTATATCCAACAGGCATTACACCCTTTAGTATTTGGACAACAGGTCCAAATACTTCTCGTTTTGCTAGCGAATTTAATTCAGCTTTAATAGCTGCTTTCCATTTTGGCCAATCATTTCTACGTCAACATTCTTCGACAGTTTTTATCTCACTTTTTTCATTACTTCTGGTAATGTCAAGGATCAATCTAAATGTGATTGCATCCATAACGGGAGAATATGTTTCTTCATAATCAATCCCGAGTTTCTGCAGGAAACCTTATGCGACAAGCCGTGCTTTGTACCGCACAATTTCATTTTTCTCATTACGTTTTCGTACAAATACTCACTTATATCCAACAGGCATTACACCCTTTAGTATTTGGACAACAGATCCAAATACTTCTCGTTTTGCTAACAAATTTAATTCAGCTTTAATAGCTGCTTTCCATTTTGGCCAATCATTTCTACGTCGACATTTTTCGACGGTTTTAGGCTCACTTTTTTCATTACTTCTGGTAGTGTCAATGGTCATTTTATATGAAAATATGTTGTCGACAACAGTTTTATTTCTATCTAGAATTTCTCCAGTATTCATGAAATGTATTGAGATCTCATTATTTTCAGGTACCTGTTTCTCTTCAGGGAAAAATATTTCATGACACACCTCTTCAGGAGGTCCATTTTCAAGAGATTTACACTTTTCAGGAGTTTTCTCTTCAGAAGATTCTGGAATAGAAAATTTGAGTTCTTTAGAAGTACCAATTATAATTATAACCTGTATTGTGGATATGTGTTATTTAGGAACACCAAATTCATTTTGTATTCTTTTCCTTCTGAGAATTTTGTCTTTTGCACCAATAGATCTTCCACACTTCAGGCGTGCCTTAAACTCACCTATTACTGTTTTGACAATTTGTCTTTCAAGGACTTCAATCCTTGCTGGAACATTAACAGTAGAAATATAAGATTTTACTACACCTTTAGTGTCAGTAAATACATCTGGTAATTGTTTTGCAACATTTTGTAAATGAATAATTCTCTGAACATCCAGTTTACATTCATTTGTAGGAGGATCAAATTGAGACAATGTCTTATTATCCCAAGTAATATCTTGTCGTGCTTCAAGTACCGACTTTTCTTTACCCATTAATGGAAAATTGGATTCGTCAAAATAACAATTCTCAAAACGTGCTTTAAACATATCCCCTGTAAGAGTTTCAAGGTATCTAATAATAGATGGAGAATCAAAACAACATATATCCCAAGTCTACGTTGAGGGCCCATTTTTGTACATTGTAGATGTGCAATTGGAACATATACAACACATCTAAAAGTACGAAGATGAGAAATATTTGGTTGTTGACCAAATGCAAGTTGTAATGGAGAATATTTATGATATGCAGATGGTCTAATGCGAATTAAAGATGCTGCATGAAGTATAGCATGTCCTCAAGCAGAAACAGGTAGTCTTGATTTCATAAGTAAAGGTCTAGTGATTAGCTGAAACATTTTGATCAAAGATTCAGTTAAACTATTTTGTGTGTGTGTATGGGCAACAGGATGTTCAACATCTATTCCTATTGACATGCAATAATCATCAAAAGTTTGAAATGAAAATTCACCTGCATTTTCCAATCGAATGGTCTTAATTGGATACTCAGGAAATTGTGCTTGTAGTTTGATTATCCGAGCAAGAAGTCTAGCAAATACAACATTTCTAGTGGAAAGCAGACAAACATGTGACCATAGACTAGATGCATCAATCAAAACCATAAAGTATCTAAATGGTCCACTTGATGGATGAATAGGCCTACATATATCTCTGTGAATCCTTTGTAAAAAGGATGGAGATTCAACAGTGACTTTTGAGGGAGATGATCTGATAATCAACTTACCTTGAGAACATGCAAAGCACGGAGATTCATTGGGTAGAAATATCTTTTGATTCTTTAAGGGATACCCATGCGAATTTCCAATAATTCTTCTCATCATTATAGATCCCGGATGTCCAAGGCGATTATGCCAAGTCATAAATACTTTGGAGTCAATGCACTTCTGGTACATTACCATATATGATTCAATTGTTCTCATCTTTGTATAATACAATCCAGAACATAGAGCAGACAGTTTTTCTAATACGAGCTTTTGGTCTGATATTGTTTTATTAATAAGAAGATGCTCTTTACTGCCTTCATTGGTCGTTTCAATATGGTAGTCAGTACGACGTATATTTTTAAAACTCAATAAATTTCTTCTGGATTGTGAAGAGAATAGAACATCATTAATACAAAATTTGGTGCCATTAGGCAACACAATATAAGCTCTTTCGGAACCTTTAATTATATCTGATGAATCTGATATGGTATGGATATAGGCTTTACTTAGTATTAGATTTTGAAAATATTTATTTTTTTTTAGAATTGTGTGAGTTGTAACACTATCAGCCAGACATATATCTTTATCATTCAACTCAAAGATAAAAAATTCATCGATGTGATCCATGATTTTACAAAATATACATAACTTTTATTACAGATAGAAAAAAAATACATTAATTGAATGGAACACTTCCATCTCCAATTAAGTAGTCAATACTACCTTTAGGATGATTAAAGAAATTAGTGACATCAAGATGAGTAACATCTACATCTACTGAATCTAGTAAATCATCTTATGGTTTTATTATTTTTATTTCATGCATTTTATTCTTTCCTTTAATAGATGCTTGATATAAATCAGCCAAGTGTCTGGCCGTACGACGGGTACATGACCAATGTCCAGTCATTCCACATCTATAGCACACCTCTTCATTTTTTTTTTGAAGAATTATTATGGAAATTTTTACTCCTTTCTGAATTGTACCACTTCTAGTGATACGGTATATTATTATCCCTTTTAATGTTGTCACTTCTGGAATCAACATTTTTATAATTTCTCCTTCTAAGTCCACATCCCCGATTTTTTTTAAAGGATGCACAATTCACTTCTGGGATGATGTAAACCTATTACCATTCATTTCAGGAAAAAATATTGAGCCAGTAGGGCGTAACTAGTGGTTTGCTAATAAGAGCTCATTGTTCTACTCAGCTACTAGAAGACATAATATAAGTTTAGAATATTTTTTGAACTTTCTCTTTCGATACTGCTGCTGCAGGAGCACATTCGAGGTATGAAATGTAGTATAAATCTTCTCTAACATACCATCATCGGTAATTTTTTCACCGCATAATTTTAGTACTGAGCTTATTTTAAAAAGTGCAGAATTATACTCACTAACACTTTTATAATCTTGTAACCTCAGGTGCAACCAATTAAAACGAGTTATTGGAATGATGACAGTATTTTGATGTTTATATCTCTCCCTTAAACTGTTTCACAAAATATAGGGATATTTTATTGTAAAATATTCAATTTTCAATTTTTTGTAAAGATTGTGGCGAAAGAAAATCATTACTTTAGCACGGTCCTGTAGGGACGTTTGATTTTCTTCTTTAATCGTTTCACCCAGGTTCATCGCATCAAGATGAATTTTAGCATTAAGTATCCAAAATAAATAATTTTTTCCAAATATTTCAAGAGCAATAAATTCTAATTTTGTAAGATTTGTCATTTTCTACACATATAAATCATAAAATAAATATGTGTATCGCTAAAAATATATTTATAAATTCACACAGATAATCATCAATAAAATATATCAAAGACTGCAAATAATATATTGAAAAATTTACAGAGGAATAAAACTACTAGTTTCAGAATTGGTAGAACCGTCGTGCTGATAACGTGTTATAAAACTAAAGAAAGAAACTACTATTGCCAGAGAGAAATAAGAAGCTTTTTAGAACTCTTAAGAACTGAAATTTTCTTCTCTCTCTATATTTTCTTATAAATTTCATTACAACTGAAACTCCTATTTATAGGTTTTAAAGTTACTATGCAAGTCACTATGCAAGTCACTATACAAGATTTAAAATAATAGTGATGGGGTCATTCACATAATTTTAGTGGTGGAACAAGGGGCAACAGTCGTCCCTCCACTTATTTTGCGTTCGTTATATAATATATATGCTTGGGCTTTTTTATCCTATTTCCCCGTAACTATTTTTTTAAGATTTTTAAGAAAAAGTGAATGAAAAGAAAAGAAAGTTGCGAAATTTTAATTATCTCTAGCGGTTAATCATGCAAACATTAAAGGAACTCAATCGGAATTAATAGTCCTAATATAATGACGACATTCATGAAGATGGGAATTCATTAGTCATGTTGGCTAGGGTACCAATTAATAAAGGCTAATTTTGAAGTATTATATAGTGAAAGAAAAATAAAAGAAATAATGACAATCACACAAAGCACATCAAGATCGTGTAAGGGATTCAGCTCAATGCGAGCCTACGTCCACGACTGGCAGAATTGGTCTCAACAAATTCACTATGAACAAAGATGGAATACAAGAGATTAATAACAAAAATCATCAATCCCAAAATCCTAATACACCCAATGAACTCTCAAGATTTTTTACAAAAAAGATTATATCTCTCTCTACAAGTCTGGTTGCTGATTACTCAAAAAATACATGGAAAATCATGTATTTATAGCAAAACGACGCATAACCTTAAAAAACAGAATATTCGCTCGAGTAGAAGTTGAGCAACGCTTGAGCAAACATTAGGGTTAGCGTCTCATTCAAGCGTACTATCGAGTGAGTGTCGAGTGAACTTACGGGTTGGCCTCCCGCTTGAGCTAACTATCGAACGGGAGTCGAGTGAATTCTCCATCTAAACCTTCATTCAAGCAAACTGTCGAGCCAAGTTTAGCTTGAGCCAAGGTTGGTTTGAGCCAAGGTCGAGCCAAAGTCAAACAACAGGCAAACCAAGCCTCAAAAATCACAATTTCAATAGGAAATCAAGCCAAACTCAACAACTCATTATTTGGAAAAAAAAATATTCTAATAAGAAAATTATCAAATGTCATTTTACTAAAAGCTATTGTTGAAATATTAATTTTTAATGGTATATTAACAAACGGATAGAATGAGAAGATCATATGTTTGTATGCCAAAATGATGTGTTATAACTACAAAAGATCCCACAAAGATAAACTCATAAATTGACATGCATGAGTACCACATTATATAATAATTTAGATTTATTTTACACATGATTAAGTTATGTTAGTTTATACATTTACTTTTGTAAAATTTATTTGTAGTTAAAGTATTTCTCTTCCAAAATTATCTATAATTACTATTAACAAATCACTACAAGAAATTTATTTATTTGCTACCATTTATTAGTCACAATTATCAAATAATCTATTTTAGTCATTAATAGTTTGTTTTAATCGCTAATATAAAGTAGAGAAAGATAATACCTATTTTTCTATTTGATCACTATTAACTTTTTTTTTTTTTGTAGTGAATGCTTCTAGTTAAAAGACCTTGAAAATAGCTATATATGAAGTAGAGAAAGATAGTAATTCGAGGGAGGTGTTGAGTGACTTGATTCCCTAGTTCTGTGGCTGCAAGTATCAAAAGGGCAATAATAAGAATAAAGCATTTATGGAGTTTTTGAACAGATATTGATGAAAGCATGCTCTCTGAGGGACCTACGAGTGCTGGCTTAGACTCAATAACTGCATCATGTGTATAAAGGACTTTTGCAACCTATGCAATGCGGTGAATAGATCATATGCCCTGCAATAGCACGTCTTCTTCTACTCAGTAATTTAGTTACCCCCTTTCTTGAAAGGCATGTCTGCCCTTTCTTGAAATAGGATAATGGTCATCGTGTATATATGATGTATATATATATATACGACTATAATGAACAAGTTAAAAGGCAAAAACAAAAAACAAAAATCCCTATTTGTATACCATCAATTTTCAGTACTGCACGAATATGAAAAATATATTTTAAAAAAAATTTGAAATCTAAACATGGTAGAGCTGGAACCAACTCTTTTATCTAACAAAATTTAATTAGTTTTGACAATATTCAGAAACTAATTGGTGCCACTGCTACCAAATGGTATATAATTGATAAGGCATTTATTAATTGAGGTTTAAAAATTAAGGAAAAAGACGGTAATATCCAAAAGAAAAGGAAAAAAAAAAGATGAAGAATAAGAAGGGGGTGGGGGAGCAGAGTTAACATCAATCCAACTATCAAAGGGACCCACAAGTAAATGCAACATCAAGGGCGGGACATGTGATGAGCAAAGATGATGAAAGGCATATTAAAGTCAAGAGCCAAAGGGTACACACATTATCATTTGGACCACAGCTTTCTTCTTCTTTCTTCTTCTACCATTATTATGCTTATACTAGTATAACTCATTTAGATCTAAATATGTAGAGAAAAAGAAAGATCATGAATAGAAAGAGAGACAGAGAGCAGTGGAATTTAAGAAACATCGTCCCCCACTCCCTCCATAAAGTCCCAGACGAGGTTGACAGTTAATACAGTACTGGCCCCTCCATCCCTCTTGCTATCATACGCTACCTCCACGGTGCATTTTAAATCACACTCTGGTCTCAGGCTTTCAGCTGAATCGCTGATACATACATACGTACATATACATGAGTAATAATATCATTGCTATTAATTATTATGTACTGTATCTCCAAAGCTCCTCTTTATTATTATTATTATTTTTTTTTTTTTTTTTTTATGAACTCTAGCTAACACCATCCTTCCTTCCTTCCCCTGCAGCTGAAGCAGGTAAGTTAGTGTTGAGCCCAGCCCAATTGGATTTGTTTGGTTGAACTCTTAGCAAAACTTTTAAACTCATCTTATCTCATCCCATCTCATCTCATTTCATTTCATCTTATCTTATCTTATCTTATCTCATCATTATAATTTTTTTAAATTTTAATGTAAAATATAATAAATAATTCAATTTTTTTAAAACTCAAAATAATAATATTATTAAAAAATAATATTCTAATAATATTTTATTTAATTTTTATCTTTTATCTAAAACCATCTCATTTCTCCATCCAAACCGTGCCTTAATTCATGCTCAGTGACTTTAGTCGATGCTTAATACATATCTACTTTAATTACAATTTTATTGTTTTCCCCGACTAGTTTTCATGCTATAAAGTTTTTTGGCAGAAAAGACTGTGTCCGGAGCCGGAGTATTAATGGAGATTAAGGCCTGGTTTGCTTAGGAAAATGAAATCAAAAACTCAAAACACATCTCAAACTCATAATTATATTTTTTCAAATCTCCATACAAAATTTAAAAAAAAAAATCAACTTTTTAAAATTTTAAAATACTTTTTTCAAATCCCAAAATAAAGCTAATATTAAAAAAAATATATTATAACAATACATATATTTTTTTTAACTTTTATCTTATCTCATCTATTCTCCAAAAATAAATCAGATATAAAAGAACAAAAAGATTATCTAGTAAGATAAGGCCAACCAAAATGCAGGCGAATGGTTTTACTGGGATTACAAATGGGCCAGGCATGTTTACCACTTGAGGGCGTTTAGTTAGAGTCTCCGAACGGGGACTGCATGCGCACGAATCAGCTATTACAAGTACCGAAATACCAATAGATTTCTCTCAATTTCAACCGAGGCAATTGGGGTAAAATTTAAGGTAAAATGATTCAAACTGGAAGAAAAATGAAAGAGCCAACTTACAATAGAATTACCCATCTGTGAAAGTGGGCAATGAAAATTTTATTAAATGCTAAATTGTAACATGGAAATATAAAACCTCTCAAGTTATTCACCCAATTTATACATATATATATATATATATATAAGTGCAGCTATAAATCAATAACACCAAACTTTTATGCATTTCTAGCGAGGTAGCTTAATGTTTAGAATAATACCATATACAATCACCAAACAGGGGGGCAAATGAAAGCATCAGTTCCTAATAAACGTTACAAGAACCTGCGCCGGGGGTTACACATCCTTACGCATCAGTTTCCCTTCCGCATGCTACAAGAATGAGGGCAGTCCACCGAGTCTTCGAGAGAAACCATTTGATAATAATAATAATAATACTAAGAGGCGGTTATCATCAACATGCTTCACCTACCTCAAGACAATTTTCCAAATCATACTACCAAGTGTAAGTTAAATGGTTATAACTAGTACGGATTGATTATTATCCTTGTAATTTTGATATAAGTTCACCAGCAAAGTGAAGAAACATTTCTTACAGAAGTATAAATAACGAGGCAAATATGTGAAAAACAAAGGAAACATCTAAAAGTTCATGCATATATAACTACAACTGCACCGCTACTTACAAAATTGGGAAAAGCAAAGTCAACATTGTAACATGTGCACCTGCTAGATATCACACAAGGGTTTCTGCTCGAGTCCGAGCAGTGTGGGCCTCTTCAATATGTCGTGTGAGAAGTGAGATCCCAAAATGGGAGGCACTTGAGGCAGTATAACATGATGTCACTCCCAGTTGAACAAACTTTGGAAGCACATAATCTACAAAAGTTCAACAACCAGTTTGAGTTTTATACATCCACAACTTTAAACGTCAGTCACAGCTTAGAATCCTATGACCAAGAGACTTTATGCAAATGAAGGCGTGTTAAGATACCGAGGTTTACACTTTTCGATCTTCTCTCTCCCTCCTAGCTTCTTGGTAATTACACATCAATTCTCAGGCAAAAGATATTTTTGAGCCTGTACTCCAAGATATGTTTGAACATCCTTTCCTTTGAAGTTTGAAACCCAAAGGCTCATCGTGGCATGTTGAAACAACTTCCCTAATGGGGCCGTAGAACTTTTGAAATAAAAGGAAGCTCATTGAATGATTTAAAATTTTTTTATTTTTCTTAAAAAAATTGTAGATAATAAAAAACAGAGGATTTAACATCTGCAACCCTGACCCTACAAGATATGTTCCTTGCAGCTTGAGCCAGCTTCTGTTTTGTAAAAGTATCCAAATCCTTTTCTTTTTGAAGTTTGAATTGCAGCTTAACCATTTGAATGAGTTGTAACCAGCACATCAGACTTGGAGCAATTTGAGAGCCAGCCCTTTTAAAGAAGAGCTGTGATAGACACTCAAAAATATAGTAACTCACTTTGGCCTTTCCATGTCACGTGTCTGTAAAATATTTCCGTGTCTGAATCATTTTTATTTAAAGAACCGAACTGAAATTGTAATTAAATCATCCCACTTTAAACCTGGTGAAGGGGGAATATCCTTACCTCCAAATGCAGCACTGGCACCAGAAAATAGCAGCAATGGAGGAAGCTGTGCACAAAGAAAGACAATCAAACAAACTGAGCTTTGCAGATTTCAGGAGACAGATCGTCCACAATAAATGGAGAATGAATAGAAGCTGATTCCATAAATGGAGAATGGGCAGACGCTGATTTTATTTAATATAGATAGAAAAGCAAAGAAGAAGAATATGTAATGTACCCCTACTACAAAAGGAAGCCACTTTGGTCCTTTCACGCGATTTTGAAGGCATGGGATTCCTGGAATCAAATAATCCTAAGAAGTTTTTTCAGGCAGAAGTACAAAGCTTGTACAGGAAAAGGAGCACAAACATACCCTTATTTAAACTATGAACTGCACTAAGCATTGCACCGGTACCCGTCCCAACCTAGTTCACAGAAAACAGCAAAAAGAGTTTAACAGAAAAATAACTCATGCAGCCATGAAACAACTTAAACCAAAACAGAGGATTGAAGAATCAAGAAACTGAATATTATTCAACTTGCTACTGTACATGAGTTCACTTTCTATTTATACACTGAGGTTAAAAACTAATCCTCAGTTAAAAGACTAAAAAGGGTAACTAACTGACTTAAGAGGTTTAAGACAAAAAAGTAACTTTACCTCTTATACATGTACAGTCTTACAAATGAACCTAAGGGAATACAAGATGAAATTTACATATTATTTATAATAGTTCCCCTCAAGATGAATGGTAGATATTATTAACATTTTTTTTTTTTTTGATAAGTAGATATTATTAACATTCATCTTGGACAACAAAGAGTGAAATAGAGCAAAACTGAGAGGCTTGGTTACTAAGTCTGCAAGTTTATGTGAAGATGTAACATGCAATGTTCTGAGCAGCCCAGCTTGTATCATTTCTCAAATTAAATAACAATCCAATTCAATATGTTAGTTCTTTCATGAAAAACAGAGTTAGCTGCAATGTGGAGTGCAGCTTGGTTGTCACAAAATAGCAAAGAAGGTTGAAAGTGATCGTGATGAAAATCATTGAGCAAAGATCTTAACCAAGTCAATTCACAAACTGTATAGGCCATGGACCTATATTCTGCCTCTGTAGAAGATCGAGAGATTTTAGTTTGTTTCTTGGATTTCCAAGAAATTAAGGAATCTCCAAGAAATATACATTAACCAGAAATGGACCTCCTTGTGTCAGGGCAACTGGACCGATCCAAATCAGCAAAAGTCTTCTAATGAACTTGAGAATTGGCTGGCAAAAATAAGCCTTGACCAGGTGCCATCTTGACATATCTAACAATTTGAGAGCAGCTTGCATATGAGGCACTCTAGGGGTAGATTCATAAAATTGACTCAAGTAGTGCACAGAGTAAGTAATATGGCCTAGTGTGAGTAAGCTATAACAACCTGCCTATGAGTCTTCTATAGGCAGTTGTGTCTTCAAGTAACTGACCATCAGATTTAGAGAGTTTGCAAGGAGAATCCATAAGAAAATTTACTGATTTGGCAGCTAATAAACCAACATCAGAAATTAATTCCAATGCATATTTCCTCTAACAAATAGAAATTCCTTACTTGGACCTTGCAATTTTCATTCCCAAGAAATATTTAACAGAACCTAAATCCTTGAGTTTGAAATGAGCACTTAAAGACTATTTAATTTGCTGGACAGCAGAGAAGTCATTGCTAGCTAATAGTATGTCATCAACGTACACTCTTAGGCCCCGCTTGGATTCAAAGATGAGATGAGTAGAGATAAATTTAGTTTTTTTTTAATATTATTATTATTTTAGAATTTGAAAAAGGTGTGTTGGAATTTGAAAAAAATGTATTGGATTTGAAAAAGGTGTATAGGAATTTGTGTTTTGTATAAAAAATTATAAAAATGTAATGATGAAATGGAAGTGAGTTGAGATGAGCTCAACCCACTTCTGAATCCAAACGGGGCCTAAAAGTGCAACAAAACACTTACTGTTTTCTTGGTAAACAGGGAGTAATCTGATTTTAGATTGTACAATTCCTAAATCAATCAAAGCTAAAGTGAACTTAGAGTTCCACTGCCTAAAAGCTTGTTTTAATCCATACAAGGATTTTTGCAATTTGCAAACTCTGGTGTCCCCCTTTCTGAGATAACCAGGTGGGGGTTTCATATAAACTGCTTCATCCAAATTACCAAATAGGAATGCATTATTCACATCTAATTGCACAAAAAACCAATCATGAATTGCTGCCAGAGATTAAAAATAAAATAAAAAATCTCACTGTCACCATTTTTGTAACTGGGAAAAAAGTTTCTAAGTATTCTAGTGCTTCCCTTTGAGTATACTCTTTGGCAAATAATCTAGCCTTATGCCTCTCAATAGAGTCATCAGCATTAAACTTAATTTTATAGACCCACTTACAACCAATGGAATTTTTATTTGGTGGGAGATCGGTGAGAGTCCAGGTATGGTTGGATTTTAGGGAAGCTAATTCAATGGACATAGCATCTCTCCAATGAGAATGCTTCCCAGCTTGATGATAGAATTCAGGTTCTTGGTTAGATGAAATGGATATGCTAAAGGCTTTATGAACAGGACACAAGTGTTTGTAAGATAAAAAATCAGAAATGCTGTATTTATTACCTGAAATTGTATCAATTGAAGCAGGAGATGATGTGGCAAGGGTAGAGGCTGCTGAAGATGCTAAATTGCAAATTTGCAATGATAATGTTGCAAATAGCTGGGAGTTTTATGCTGTCTGATTGGCTTTCAAAGAGGAGGAAAATGATTCATGTCTTGCAAAGGAGGAATTTGAGTTGAATTATCAGAAGATTATGAAATAGAATTAGTGGAATCTAAATTGGATATGAAATTAGTATCTGAGATGTGTGAAGAATGTGATATATGGTCTATAACTAGATTAGGTAATACCAACTCAGATGGCAAAGAAGATTGTTGAGGAGAAGCTGAAATGTGAAAAGAAAATATGTGCTCATGAAACACAACATTCCTATAAACAAAAAATGTATGAGGCTGTAAGTCATATAGCTTGTATCCTTTTGGAACACCAACAAAGATGCATTGTCTAGCTCTACGAGAAAATTTGAATCTGTTATTGCTTAATATAGAAGCATAACACAAACATCCAAAAACTTTAAAATGATTATAGAAGAAGAATCACCATAAAGAAGTTGTTGTGGTGATTAATTATTGAGAATATGGGATGGAATATGATTGATAATATGGGTTACTGTTACGACACATTCTCCCCAAAAATTTAAAGGATCATTTGAATGGAATTTGAGAGATCTTGCTACATTTAAAAGATGATGATGTTTCCTCACAACAATTGAATTTTTTTGAGGGGTTTCAACACAAGATGTTTGATGTAAAATTCCTTGGGAATTAAAAAAATCCCTCATTTGGGATTCCAATCCATTATCTGTTCTTACATATAATTTTGCGAGAATGTATTTAACCTCAACTTTAGATTTCATTGAGTACACCCAAGTGGATCTAAAATGATCGTCAACAATTGTAAGGAAGTACTTGAAACCATGATGAGTAGGTATTGAAAGAGGGCCTCATATATCACAATGAATTAAATAGAAAGGTGAAGTAGGTTTATAAGAATGAACAGGAAATGACAATCATTTTTGCTTTTCCAATGGACAGATTGTACAATGGTAATCATGTACACATTTATTCAAAGACACATCTGGAATTGATTTGGAAAGAACTAGTAATCTTGAAGGAGATGAATGACCTAATCTACTATGCCACAAATGGAAAGTAGATTTATGTATGGAATTTACATTAGACGAAAAAGTAGTACCAATAGCTGCACTGACTGAAGGTTGTTGCAGAATGTAAGACCAACTAGCTTTCTACCCTTCCCAATCATCTTCTATAAGGTAAGGCCTGCATGTAACAAATCTCACGCATAAAAATGAAACAACAATTATGGTCATAGGTAAGCATAGTTATTGAAAGAAGATTATATGTAAAGCTTGGCACACACAAAACATCTTTCAATATTAAGCTATCTGATAAATGAACAGTACCAAGATGTGATACTGCAACACTTGTTCCATTTGAAAATTTAACAAAAGTATTCAAAACTTTTGTGATTGTTGCGAAAAAATTTGTGGAGTGAATAATGCGGTCAATAGCACATGTATCAATGATCCAAGTGCTCGAAAAAGAAACCAAGTTCTCATTGTTGACAAATGAAAAAATGGAAGAAGAAATTGGTTTACCTGAAACAGGTGGTAAAGAAGTAGATGTAGAGAGAACATTGGCTGCTTGATGATTAGGTTTGGGTGAATCAATTGCTTGTGGTCAAATTAATGTCAATAGTTGTCGATACTCTTCTTGAGAGAAAGGCATGCAATTTTGATCAAAAGGTGTACTCGAGGGTTGAACCAATACTTGATTGGCTGAAGAAACATTTTCCTTTGATTTAAAAATTGGAGGATAGCCATGCAATTTGTAACACTTATCCACTATGTGATTTGTCATTCCACAGTGAGTGCACGTAACCTTTTCTTTCCTATACTATTTTCCAGAAGTAATCTTAGGTCCTTCAATTTTCTTGTTCATGAAGGCCACATTAGGTTCAAAACCTATTTTTCCCATGGAACTAACCTCCCTCTATTTCTCTTCTTGGATGACTAAAGAGAATACTTTGGTAATTGGTGGTAAGGGTTCTAGCAACAAAATCTGACCTCTAACATGAGCAAACTTTTCATTTAATCCCATAAGAAACATGATTACATGTTGTCGTTGTTGATATTCAAGAAACAAACGAGCAGCATCACATATATAGTTCTTATATGCCCCACACGTACAACTAGGCATTTGATTGTAATTCATGAGTTCATCCCAAAGACACTTAAAGTTTCGGTAATAAACACTTACCGAAATCTGATCTTAAGATAATGAAGAGAGCTCCTTTTGTAATTGAAAAATCCTTGGACCGTTCCCTTTAGAGAACTGATTCTTCAATTTATCCCACATATCCTTGGTAGTGGTCGCATATGTGACAGTTTCTCCAATATCTCTAGAAACAGAGTTGAGAATCCACGATAACACCATGTTGTTGCACTGATTCCACTTAGCATAGGACAGATCAGTTTCGAGCGGCTGAACGATGGAGCCATTGACGAAACCTAGCTTATTTTTGGCTTTCAAAGCCATTTCCATTGATCTACACCAACTATTGTAGTTATCTCCTGTGAGGAGATTGGAGACAAAATGGAACTAGGAGTCTCCATTTTGGAGATAATAAGGATTAGATTCCTCTAACTTTAGAGAAACAGAGGACGCAACCATTTTTTCAGTGGAAAGAAAGATTTAGGTAGGGAAAATTGAAACGAAAACCCTAACCCTAGAGCTCGGTCTCTGATGCCATGAAACAACTTCAACCAAAATAGAGGATTGAAGAATCGAGAAACTGAATATTATTCAACTCTGCTACTGTACATGAGTTCACTTTCTATTTATACACTGAGGTAAAAAACTTACCCTCATTTAAAAGACTAAAAAGGGTAACTAACCGACTTAAGAGGTTAAAGACAAAAAAGTAACTTTACCTCTTATACATGTACAGTCTTACAAATGAACTAAAGAGATACAAAATGAGATTTACATATTATTTACAATAAGCCATGCAAGTATACAACATAACAAACCGTTTAAATTAGATGGCCTTGGTAGTTTCTGTTGGTCCACAAGTAGAACTACTACATAACGTTCCAAAAAATATCTATCATTCGTTAAGAGACTGCCAATTTTTCATCAGTTTATCGATGATTGCATAATTGAAAATGCACAAACATTAACTGAGTAATAGGGCTCTAGAAACTTTCAAATCTTTAGAAGCCAAGCACACCCAACCACATGTATAAAACAAAAAAACTCAAACCTCTAAGAATTAACCAATTAATATTTAGTATTTCAGAATTTTTTTACTTGACTCCATGAATTCAATTCAAAAACAAATTGTCATGATCTTGAAGGTTAAAGATTTAACTAAATTGGAATCCAACAATCCTAGGACTTTTGGAGCAATAGCTGGGTCTTTAATAATTGGTATTAGAGTAGGGATAACCTCACGAGTTCAAGTCACGAGTTCAAGATACGCATTCAAGTTAGCGTAACTTGAACTCGTATTGATACTATATATGGGCATGGTGTTAATGTATTTTAGATACTGATAGATGAGTGATGAGTGATTAGTGATTAGTGAAGCGGCCAAAAAGGAAAGGGCTACCACCGGTTAGTATCGACAGAGACAGAGTGTCACTGTAGACGTCGGATTCAACCAAATGAGTATCCACCAATTCTAGGCTTGTATCGATGCTTGGGTCTTTAACGCAAATCATCCCAAATTCAACTCCACAATTAAACAGAAGCAATAAAAACTGTTACTGGGAAATTGACAAACGGAGAAGAGAAAAAACTGACCACAGCAGTGGCATCGTGCAAGACGGGAGTGATGGTCCATTTTTCCCTTTCCTGAAATCAGTAGAAAAGAAAACAATAATAGAGTAAAATCATCAAACATGTAATTGGCATTGTATTGAGGAAAACAGAGGATTATAGAGAAAGTTTGCTTGCATGGGCATACAGGGTAAGGATTTAAGAGGGAGAGACAGCGAGGGCAGCCGAGACCGGGGTTGATGGTAGGGTCGTGGTACAGATTATCGCTCCTTAGCTTTTCTTCGTATACCTCTCTCGTCCCCATCTCTGAACTGCACAAAAACTGCTTCTCTCTCGGCTGTATCTGTAGGCTCCCTTCTCCAGCGGAGAAGCTCAATTGACAACTCTCAAGCTCGGAACGAAGGTAATCATTCTTCACGGGCTCAGCCTCAATACAGGGAACTACATCTATTTAGCCCGTTTAGGCCCAATATCCCGTGGGTCTGTATCTTGGAGCCTATATATATTTTATATATATATATATATAATATATATTTGAGTAAATTAATAGCCTTAGATAAATTAAAGGATTACAAAATCCAATTTCAAATGAGATAAAAATCTTCTACAATCCTCCCAAAGAGCTAATACACAATGCAACACTAAAAAATAAATCAAATAAATGATTTTTGAAAAAGATGGGTTTGGAATCAAATAAATATAACTTCTACTCAATTTCCAAATAAGGAATGTACCATCAAAAAATGGTTTAGGCTAGGGTGAAGAACTGTAACAGAGAGATGTGTGTTGCATAATGTTAATCTAAGTTGATCACTAGGAACTTCCATACTTACTTTCCCTTGATCTTCAATTATAAAAAGTAGAAAGGTAGGAGAAGCAACAAGTAGGTTCGATACTCTGGCTGGTGGTTCGCAACAATGGCGATGGCGCTTGAAAACCACAAGCCGCCTTGGATGAACGACAAAACAGAAGCCTCTAAATATCGTAGAACCGCGCGTGGTTTCAAAAAACTCACTAAATCACGTAATTGCGTGGCTGACGTGCACAGCAAGCGTCGTGCATGTGGCCAACGTGCCAAACTAAATGGCGGTCCATTTCCGCCCCAGGTGTCGATTGGCAGGTAGAGAAGTTGATGTAGGCGCACGTGACAGTCAGAGATAACTAAAAATCAGCAAATCGGAGGTGGCCAGCGCTAATCTTGAGGAATAAATGAGAAATGAAAAAATGACAAGAAAATAAGCAAAAAAATGGAAGAGAAGTAGAGAAAATTACGAGGAGATAGTCGAAACCAAAGCACCAACCTTCCCCCGCCTGAGAAAGAGGCTGGAAATCTAAGAATGCCAAAAATCATTCGCTGGAGAAAATTAAGAAATGGGAAATGTCAAAAGCTTCCGTGACTCAGTTTTTGGAACCTATATATATTTTTTCTTGGGAATATTAGCGAATTGATATATGTCATGTAATTTATGAATGAAAAAAAAATCAAAAATATAAAAGATTTAAAGCTAACCTTATTCCATCTACCTCTTTCATGTTTGTGTTTCAGCTTTTTTTAATAAATCGCATAACACAATCATGTGGCGACACATCGGAATGACAAAATGAGCTGGAGTGATATGGTAGCATTTTTATTTATTAAAACATAAAAGATATAAAGCTACTTATAAAAAACAAATTTTATACAACTAGTTAGAGTTAGGCTTGGTTTGGTTTGGTTTGAAGAAGAGATCATATCTCTTATAATTATTTAAAAAAAAATGTATAAATATAATGAATAACTTAATTTTTTAAAATTTTAAAATAAAAATAATTTTATATTTTATATTTTAATAATAATTTATTTAACTCTTAATTTTTATCTCATGTTAATTGTGTAACCATTCTCGACCAGGTAATCAATTCGTTGGATCATGGATGGGACTAATATGTTGTCTTTCTATAATGGCTTGCGTCTCTAAAGTGATTGCAATTTCTACGACGATTCGTCCCACTTTATATATTAGAATAAAAATATTTAGTTAAAAGTGATTATATAAAAATAAATTTATAAATTACGTAATTTAATGTATTATTTATATTATAAAAAAAATTATATAATTTTTTATATGTGAGGACACTTTTCTATTAGAATATAAAGTGATCACATCACCACCCAATGTGAATATATCAACATAAAGCAAAGCACATAAAAGCCACATACTCGATCGATCTGACATAGTTGAAAGCCTCAATTTCAAATCTAATAACCTAACCCGTTTGATATCAGCTATCCAACTATACTATTTTTTTTTCTTATTAATGATTTAGAGGTAGAGAAAGCGAAAATCTCCATGAAACACCACCAGTGACAAAACTGTAGAGGCTTCAAATAAGAGTACGTCCAATTACATTACAAAAAAAAAAAAAATCGCCTATATATTTTGGCAGTTTCTCATTAACTCAGTCAATTGTCAAAGACCTCATAATGTTTAGACTTCAGATATTGGAATGCACCTTGGGAGTTAGCAAGGCACAACTGAGTTTTACACAAGAGAGCAGAAGAAATGCAAATCATGAAAATTTCCTGCTTTTATTTACGAGTCATGGATGCACATATAAATTAATCTGACGAGAATTAGGATGAGTTCGCAACTACTGATCCCAAATCCTCTACTTTCCAAAAAAAGAGGGGACAAAGTGTCACACAAATTCAATATCGTACCAAATGACTAATGATTGTTCAAAAGCAAAATACCAATATGTCTAAAATCCAAAGACTAATTAAACCCAATGGCTTCAACTCTCAAAAGTGAAAGAAGTCTCTTCAAAGAAAGTGCCGACAAAGCAAATTAGAAACACACGTGATCAATAATGTAAGACATAGACATTATACTCCACAACAGCATCCCCACTTGTGAGGTTGAACACGTGAGTTCTGGCATGAGCATACCCACGTGCGAACCGGAAAAGCCCACTCCCACCAATGATCGGAAACTCCCTCACCGGCGAGAAGACAGTGTTCCGCCCCAATACGCTGAGAGTGCTACCATTATACTTCCCTTCCATGAAAGCAAAGTTGAGCACCATTAACAAGCCCAGCTCAGTTTGTGAAGCAGATGCATATAATCCTTGCGCTCTTCCCACCATTCTGGAGTTGGGCTCCGGCCGCACGGTCAAGGGGTCGTCCATCATCACCACGGCACCAAAAAGCGTCGACGACGTGTTTGTCATGGGGGCCTCGGCAACTCTGACTGCCGTAGGGTTTCGTCCGGCGAGGATGTCGTGGAAGTAGAAGTGGAGGTGGCTTAATTTCTCTCGCTTGAGTCCAAGTTTTGCAGCAGATAATGTTCTTGAGAAGGGATGGTTCTTTTCTGCAGTGGCCGGGATTAATGAGAAGGTGAAAATGGTGAGGAGAGTGATCAGGACGAAGATGGGAGTCACTTTTTGAAAGGTTTCAGCCATGGATGAAAATGAAGTCAGGTCGTCCTGAAGGAAGAGGTTCAGATGGGCAGCTTAATTGTTTTTTTAAAATTTTGTCTCTGGTTAGCTGTCTACCTTTATACGGTTCATCTGCCTTGTTTTTCTCTAGCTTATTAGGAGGAAAAAGCAGACATATGACATAATACTAGGTCATGCTGATGTTTTTTGCATTATTGTTTAATTACACGGGCACCTGTGTATGATTCGGTCACCATATTCGCAGTCATCTGGAGGGAGAGTTGTAGAGTGGTCAACTGGGAGGTAATGGCAGTCAACGGATTTTAAATCCTCGTTCAAAATCAAAGAGTACTTGAATACGATGGTGCAAAATCTTTCGGAATTTCATTCCAATTCAATCTTACGAGGCCTGCACTAGATGATCAGTGTGAGAACTGGAAGCATCGAGCCTGATCCATTTGATAGTTCCTGCATGGGCGAATAATTCTTTTATTATTATGGATAAGCTGACACGAAGAAAAACCAACATCACACACGCCATCACTATAGATATAGATTATTGTTATATTATTATGATTAATGTTCATTCTCAATGTTGTAATTATTTTCCTTTGGAATATGTGCTTCCAATGGCAAATGAGTGGGAAAAGTATTCTTTGCCACCAAATGGAGGAAGCCACGTTCAGGCAGTGGTAGACACGTAAAGACAATTACTTGTGTACTTTATCAAGAGTAAATGAAAAAATATTCACATTTCTTATTATTTATATAATTTTCACACATTATATATATATATTATTAAATATTTAATATATAGATAATAAATAAATAAACTAAATTAATTTTAAAAAAATTCATAATAAAAATATTAAAATAATTAAAATAATTAAAAATTAATGATATATAAAAATTGTAAAAGTTGTGTAGAACATTCCCCCTCAAGTTTCCAGACTGATTCGCATTCGGCCCCCACATAAATTTTATGCCTATCTCTTTATTCTTTGGTGTGGTCCCTCCTCCTTAAGCCCATGGTCATAGTTTTATTACCTTTAGGTCAGAAAATGATTGATTCATTGCTTTTTGATGACCATGCTAAACTTCAGTCGGCACAGTCAGCATTGCAGTACTACTTAATTAACGTCAAAACCATCAACATTCTAGTAGTAGCGGGGTTCACATGCCACCATCTAAAGTCGTGCATAAATCGCATGCGACACTGCCATTTAAATTTCAATACAAGACTATAATATACTGATACAATTCATAATCCTCTATTTTCAAGAAAACTTAATAAAAAAATATTTCAATCATGTTAAAATCGAACTCATAAACACACAAATTTATGATAATAAATTTAAAATATTAAGTACTAAAAAGAAAGAGAGAATAGATGCTGAAAAAAAGAACACAAAAACGTGAGAGACGAACGGAAGAAAGAAAACAAGAGAGACACGCCTACTAAGTGAGTCGGCAACATAGATCGCAACAACGACGGCATGACAACTACAAAGGGGTGGCGCAATTAGTGTGATAGAGATATATATAAATATATATATATATATGTATGTATTAAGTTTTGGGGAGAGATGGGAGAATATCGCCTGGGAGGAGAGGGGGGAGGGGTTTAAAATTTTTAAAAACTATTTTTGACGCTATAAAAATATTTTTAAAATTTGTCGCAAAAAATTATTCACCCAGTTTACGTTGGAAATCGGCTACCAAATGAAAAATGTCGCAATAACTCATTTTTGCAGTCAATTTCTATTACGACGACGGCAAAAGTGCCACAACAAAACATTTTTCTTGTGGTAAAATAAAATCTTCAATATTAATTAAAATAGTGAATATTATATAATATTTTAAAATAATTAAAAATTATTTAAATAAAATAATTTTCTTAATCTATATCATTTTGGAGCTTTAAAATATAAGAAGGTTTTAAAAACTGGGTTTAGTTCTATAATACTAAAAATTATCCCATTACAATAATTTTAGATATTTAACATTTTTAGAATAATTTAAAACACTTGATTTAACTTAAAATCATGTTTAATATTTTTAAAAAATATACACTGAGTTTCTCTTTGGAAAAGGTGATTATTTATTTGCGATGAAAAATTTTCATAAGAAAATATCGTTTTAGCCACGATTTTTAAATTGTGGAATGTAAATCGTAGTAAAAGAGTATTCTTTTTTCCACAAACGAGATTTATCAAAAAGATAAGTATATTTCATTATGAAAAAAGAACTCATGGGAAAATGCCAGTTTTATTGTAGTGTTCATAAAAAAGTTTATGCACCTTTTTTTTTTAAAATTTATTAGGAAGGAAAAAAGATATCTTATATAAAACTTAGAACAAGCTCATTCTTAGACAATATAGAATTTCCTTCACTTTTTCTCACTTGTGAGTTAATCTTTTGCCGTACTCCAAAAAATAAATTTTATTGGGTCAGTAAGTGGAACGCATTGTTGAAAAATTTGATTCTAATACTATAAAGAAATCCTTATATCATTCTCTAAAAAATCTTATTAAGAGTAAAAGAATAAAACTCATATAAAATTTAGGATAAGTTCTTTGCACAACGTGAAATTTCCCTCGGACCACTCACACAATACATTTGCGAAACCCTTGGCATCGGATCCCTCATATAGTATCCACTCACTCCGTCATTGTTGATGCAAGAATCGTACGTCTAATTACCATTCCTAGCTGTGTACCATGAAGGATGTGTACGTGCCCCATAAAGCTTTCTTTCCCATTCGATTTGTTATTTTCGCTTTTAATCTGTATGGAATGAAATGGGCCGGTTTTATTGGTGATTTTCACCCTCTCATCGTGTATGGTTGATTCTAATTTAAATGTAAAGTTGTTTAGAGAAAAATACGTTGCACATGTAAATGATTAGATGAGAATACATAAACAGGACAGAAGTGTAATTACACTCCCAATTAGTAAGGTATTTGCAACCTACCAGTAACTTGGAGGAATTAATTATAGAGTATTTATGGCCAGTCAATTGAGAAAATAAAGATAACGTATGGAGGGTGTCAAGAACGAAAGCAGAAAAGAAGAAAGGACGAGGTCGATTTACAAGCCCTTGTGATTCGATGACGACCCGTTCGTTCCATCCAGTTGGAAATTTTGGAATTCTATGCGTGGCTGTCAAAATTGAGAATATGGAGCGAATAGCAATAAGAACAGCAAGGTCCACCACGTTTACGGATTGTCTGCATTTCACAAGTCTTCGGCAAGTTTTGCTGACTCCCTTTATGCTCTATCTCCCTTTATGAAATTTATTGTGTCGATAAATGATATTTACAGTCGTGAAATATACGAACATCGCATAATTATTTTTAAAAAATAAATAAAATACGAGATTTAAAAAAAAAGATTAATTTTTTAATAATAAATTTCACTCTTTTTAAAAGTAAATGTATGTCATTAATGCATTATACGATTGTATGTAGTATTATCCAACCTCCTTATTGTGCGGCGTAACATTCCCTACTCACTAATTCACAAACACCTTGTTCACAAGAGGAAGATACCAAACAACACACAATCGTCTACAAAGAACATATGATTAATTAGTAGGATAATTCCATGCATTGTAATTTATTTATTTGTTTATTTTTATTTTTTTAGGAAATAGTAACTTGTGTTTTACAAACCAAGCAAAGTGGCGAATACAATGAGAAAATCCTTCACAAGAATGTTCTCAATGAGATCAAAGGCGTTCTTGGTTAGGCAATGAGCCACTCTATTAACTACCCTAGGGGCATGAACAATTAACCAGCATTAAACTCATGCAAGTAGGGTTCTAGCATCTCGTATGCTCCTTCAATTGACCTCGCCTCTTTCTTTTAGAGTGAGAAATTCTCACCTCTCTCTAAAAAGTACAAATTGAACATCCTCACCAAAGAGAAAGGTTTGAGTCTCGGCTCTACCTTCCTCTCTTCCTTTCGTTCTTGTTTTCTTTTTTATTGTAGTACTACCGTTTGTGTAGTTTTTTACCGGTTCAAATTTTCCTAGATCTGCTTCATTCCGGACTTCAAACGATGACACTCGCCCCTCCATGATGTTCCATTGCTACCGATCTGCTAGTTCGTCACGAAATCGCTCCTTTTTGGTCAGCGAGTGGCCTTCACGCGCGGCTTATTTCCGCCCATGTTCTTCACGCGCAGCTGCACTCTGGCTGTCCTGCTGGCTACACGCATCACACCACCAGATTCTTCACCCTCCGATCCTTCCAATCAGCCCTTCCGCTCCTTTATTTCACTTGCGTGTGTCCTTCACGCGCCTCTCCTGGTGTGCGGATCGTCTGTTTCTCCACTGCAGATCCTCTCTTCTGTGTCTGGTCTTTCGGAATTTTGTTTTTTCTAAATGGTGATCTGGTTCAAGGAAGTTGGGATTTATCTGATAGATATTTTAAGACTTTCACCTATTATATTAATATATTATGCTTGCTTAGAAAAAGAAAAAAAGAAGTTCTAACATCTTTTGTGATCAAATCAGAGGAGCTCCAATTGGCTTTACTTGCTTGGATGGCCTGTACCACTTGCATTGAGGAGCTTCAGTTGTATTTCAAACCAGAGGAATTCCAATTGTCTTCTAGCATCAAGCGAAATTTTGAAGAAAATTGATAGAGAGCATGAAAGTTAGACGCACGAAAAGTCCATATCAACACTTTAAATATGGTTTGTTTCTAAAAATGAAATGAGATAAAAATTAAAAATATATATAATATATTTTTTTAATATTAATTTTGTTTTAGAATTTAAAAAATGTGTTGTGAAATTTGAAAAAGTTAAATTTTTTATTATATTTTATATAGAGATTTGAAAAAGCATGATAAGTTTGAGATGAGTTTTAAATTTTTTATTTCATCTCCGTAAGCAAACCAGGCCTTTGGCCTTATTTGTTTTGGGAGATAAAACTAAAAATTTTAAATTCTTCTCCAATTTATCATTATATTTTTTCAAATTTTTATATAAAATATAATAAAAAATTAAACTTTTTTAAATTTCAAAACTATTTTTTCAAATTCTAAAACAAAATTAATATTGAAAAATATATTATAACAATATTTTATTTTATTTTTAATTTTTATTTCATCTAATCTCATTTCTAAAATAAACCAAGTCTTAATTTTTTTCTAAGAGCACTAGCAATAGACTAGCTAAAATTTTCCTTCAAAAAGTATAAATTTACACACTTTTCAAAAAAAATTTGTCATATTTGATTATTTGTAGGGAGAAGAAGGTGGGAAGAAGTGAATAAAAAAAGAATATTCTATTTTTTTTCATTTATAAATAGTAACACTCTAAATTTAGAGAATTTTGAAAGATTACTATTCACAAGTGAAAAAATATTCTTTTCTCTCCACATTTTTCTTTCTATTATTAATTAAATATGATCAAATTTCTTAAAAAAGTGTACAAATTTATATTTTTTAAAGGAAAATTTAATTAATTCATTGGTAGTGTTCTAAAGATAGAGAGATGGTCTTAGGAAGATTTGTAACTATAACAATAATAGATTTCACTCCATTCTCCCCAAAAGAAAAGGCCAAGAGGTTAAAATCTTTGATTTTGTCCCACAATCCCGATACGGTTATAATCAACTTAGGTTTACAGTCTTTGATTTGCTTGGCGAGCTCATTGACTGTGTAGATGGGGTTGACGGTGCTGGCGACGACGCCGATTGCGGCTACCCCGAAGAAGTAGACATGATACTGGATTGAATTCGGGGCAAAGATAAGGACAACGTCGCTCTTCTTGATGCCTAGATGGAGCAAGCCGTGTGAGACTTTGATGATCGTGGATTTAAACTCAGAGAAGGACATGGTTTGGGGGGAATCGGCGTCGATGAGAGTCGGTTTGTTCAGATAAGAAGAATAGTTTCAGAAGAGGAATGAGACTATGGATAGGTTGGGGTCCCTTGGGAGCGCCAAAGGTGGTTTGAGAGATCACTTGAAGATGTCATCCTTACCGCACCCAAATTTCTCCTCCGGAAGAGATGAAAATTATTCTTAAGATATTTGAAATAGATGAAATTAAAAATCAAACAGTTCAAATAACATTTATGGTACTAAGGGACAAAAGAGAACCAAAGTATATAGAGAGAAAGTGAAAGTGACAGGTGATGGGACAATAATAAAGGTATAAGGTAGTGTGTAGGCAGAAGGAGAGTGGATGAGAAGAAAAGTAAATGAAGCTAACTGACTGACACACACAACCCCAAAGAGTCGTATAAAAGGACTCAAATAGATGAAAGAAAAGACTGGACTCTCTCTCTCTCTCTCTGGAATAATTTTAGACAGCTTCTTTTTTCCTAACATCAGCTTCTTCAGTCTTTCTCGAGAATTTCGACTGGCGAATTTATCTGCATATTCATCTATATTTTTTCTTATATAGTGAGTTATGAGATACTGTAAAAATTCTCATTATAGTAAATTCTCATATTCAAATATATGTAGATGTATGCACTTGTCGAACCACGTAAAATTGTGTGTGCATCTCTATTTATTTTATCTGTTATTTATGCACGTACAGTCACGTCAAGATTCTGCTGGAAGTCTCAAACAATTTCGAATGAAGTCCAACTCGTAATAGTAGATTAGAAATAATTATTTCTCTCATTATGATATGTTTGACCAATTTTTATAATTTTAACAGTATTTTTTTTAATCTCAAATCACCCTAAGCTTGCTCCATTGACATTTCAGTGGCAAGCTTGACAGTTGTTAATCGTTTTGGAGAGATGGGTTGACAACTTGACAACGGCTAGCGAGAGAAAAAGAGGAGGGAAAAAAATGAAATGACAGGAGAAATGAAATGGTGTAAAAAGCTATCAATTATTTTATTTTTTATTATTGTATACTTATTCACGTTGACAATTCGTGCTAGACAGGAGCTTTTCTGAAGCACTACTCAAATTGAAATTCTAGCGTGGGTCCTTTTGTTTTGAGTTGCAATAACTATTTGAACCCCAAAACAATAATGAGGACTCAGAAACCGATAACAAGTTGCACATAATTTTCGGATATAACTCGGTTTGAATTTAGAGATAAAATAAGAAAAGATAAAATAAATTATAAATAATAATAAAATAAATAATTAAAATAAATTAAATAAGTTAATAAATAGTTAAGATGAGTTAAAAGTACGACTTAAAATAATATGAATTTATAAAACAAACCACCCATAATCACACAATATAATAAATATGTACTTGTTATGAAACTTAAAAAAAGGAAATTACTATTGCAAAAGAGAAATAAGAAATTCTCTCTAGAATTCTTAAGAACTGAAACTTTCTTTCTCTCTCTATATTTTCTTATAAATTTCATTACAACTGAAGCCCCTATTTATAGGCTTTGAAATTACTATGCAAGTTACCATGCAAGTCACTATGCAAGTCACTATGCAGAATTTAAAATAATAGTGATGGGGTCATTCACATAATTTAGTGGTGGAACAGGGGGCGGCTGATAATTTCGTTCGTTCATTACACTCTCCCTTGAATGACTGCCAATAAGGAATCTGCCCCGTTAAAACCTTGCCAAGTAAAAATCCAGTTGGAAGAAAAAGCAATGGCGAAGGAAAAAGAGTACAGTCTTCTTATGTATCCACAAGTGCTTTGAGATTGCCTCATTAAAACCTTGCAGAGGAAAACCCAGTGGGACAAAACCTCAACGAAGAAAAAAGAGTACAATCAGCACATTTACTCCCCCTGAAAAATGCATGACAAAAGATCTTTGAGTCTTCGCATTCCAATGTTATGCACAATCTTCTTGAATGTGGAAGTTGGTAACGCCTTTGTGAATAAATCTGCCAGATTATCACTAGATCGTATCTGCTTGACATCAATTTCACCTTTCTCTTGAAGTTTATGAGTATAAAAGAATTTCGGTGAAATATGTTTGGTTCTGTCACCTTTGATATATCCTCCTCTGATTTGAGTGATACAAGCAGTATTATCTTCATATAAGATTGTTGGGCTATTATTGATCATGGGAAGTCCACACTTTTCCTGGATATGTTGAATAACTGATCTCAACCAAATACACTCTCGACTTACTTCATGAATAGCAATAATCTCTGAGTGATTTGAAAAGGTAGCAGATAGTATCTGCTTAACAGATCTCCATGATATGGCAGTATCTCCATAAGTAAATAAATATTCAGTTTGAGATCTACCTCAGTGTGGGTCTGAAGGATAACCTGCATCTGCATACCCAATCAATTCTGGACTTGAACCACGTTGATAAAATAATCTCATATCAACCGTCCCATGAAGGTAACGAAGGACATGTTTAATGCCATTCCAATGCCTTCGAGTTGGTGCAGAAATATATCTTGCAAGCAGATTAACTGAGAATGTAATATCTGGTCGAGTGCAATTTGCAAGATACATCAAAACTCCAATTGCACTAAGATATGGTACTTCAGGACCAAGAATTTTTTCATCGTCATCACAAGGACGGAATGGATCTTTCTTCACATCAAGTGTTCGAACAATCATTGGAGTACTCAGGGGATGAGATTTGTCCATATAAAAATGCTTTAGGACTTTCTCAGTATACATGGACTGATGAATAAAAATTTCATTTGGCAAGTGCTCAAGCTGCAGGCCGAGACAAATTTTTGTTTTGCCAAGATTTTTCATTTCAAATTCATTCTTTAAATATATAGCGATTTTTGAGATCTCTTTAGGAGTTCCCACAATATTTAAATCATCAACATAAACCGCAATAATGACAAATCCGGCTTCTGATTTCTTAATAAAAACACATGGGCATATAGGATTATTCTCAAATCATTCTTTCAATAGATATTCGCTTAAGCGATTATACCACATGCGTCCGGATTGCTTCAACCCATATAAAGATCTTTGTAGTCTGATTGAGTACATATTTCTAGATGTACTTGTAGATGCTTTAGGCATCTTATATCCTTCAGGGATTTTCATATATATGTCATGGTCTAAGGATCCATATAAATATGCAGTGACCACATCCATCAACCGCATTTCCAATCCTTTTGTAACAACCAGACTAATCAAAAATCTAAATGTGATTGCATCCATAATGGGAGAGTATGTTTCTTCATAATCAATCCCGGGTTTCTGCAGGAAACCTTGTGCAACAAGCCGTGCTTTATATCGCACAATTTCATTTTTCTCATTACGTTTTCGTACAAATACCCACTTATATCCAACAGGCATCACACCCTTTGGTGTTTGGACAACAGGTCCAAATACTTCTCGTTTTGCTAGCGAGTTTAATTCAACTTCAATAGCTGTTTTCCATTTTGGCCAATCATTTTTACATCGACATTCTTCGACGCTTTTTGGCTCACTTTCTTCATTACTTCTGGTAATGTCAAGAGCCATTTTATATGAAAATATGTTGTCGACAACAGTTTTATTTCTATCCAGAATTTCTCCAGTTTTCATGAAATGTATTGAGATCTCATTATTTTCAGGTACCTGTTCCTCTTCAGGGGAAAACATTTCATGACACACCTCTTCAGGAGGTCCCTTTTTAGAAGATTTATACTTTTCAGGAGTTTCCTCTTCAGGAGGTTCTGGAATAGAAGATTTGACCTCTTTAGGAGCACCAATTATATTTGTAGCCTGTATTGTGGGTATGTGTTCTTCAGGAACACCAAATTCATTTTGTATTCTTTTCCTTCTGGGAATTTTGTCTTTTGCACCAATAGGTCTTCCACGCTTCAGGCGTATTTTAGATTCACCTATTGCTGCTTTGACAATTTGTCCTTCAGGGACTTCAATCATTGCTGGAGTATTAACAGCAGGAATATAAGATTTTACTACACCTTTAGTGTCAGTAAATACATCCGGTAACTGATTTGCAACATTTTGCAAATGAATAATCCTTTGAACTTCTCGTTTACATTCATTTGTAGGAGGATCAAAATAAGACAGAGTCTTATTATCCCAAGTAATATCTTGTCGTGCTTCAGGCACCGACTTTTCTTTACCCATTAACGGAAAATTTGATTCGTCAAAATGACAATCCTCAAAACGTGCTTTAAACATATCCCCTGTAAATGGTTCAAGGTATCTAATAATGGATGGAAAATCAAAACCAACATATATCCCAAGTCTACGTTGAGGGCTCATTTTTGTACGTTGTGGAGGTGCAATTGGAATATATACAGCACATCCAAAAGTACGAAGATGAGAAATATTTGGTTGTTAACCAAATGCAAGCTGTAATGGAGAATATTTATGATATGCAGATGGTCTAATACGAATTAGAGATGCTGCATGAAGTATAGCATGTCCCCAAACAGAAATAGGTAGTCTTGATTTCATAAGTAAAGGTCTAGCGATTAGTTGAAGCCTTTTGATCAAAGACTCAGCTAAACCGTTTTGTGTGTGTGTATGGGCAACAGGATGTTTAACATCTATTCCTATTGACATGCAATAATCATCAAAAACTTGAGATGAAAATTCACCTGCATTATCCAATCGAATGGTTTTAATTGGATACTCAAGAAATTGTGCTCGTAGTTTAATTATCTAAGCAAGAAGTCTAGCAAATGCAACATTTCTAGTGGAAAGAAGACAAACATGTGACCATCGACTAGATGCATAAATTAGAACCATAAAATATTTAAATGGTTCACTTGATGGATGAATAGGCCCACATATATCTCCGTGAATCCTTTGTAAAAAGGATGGAGATTCAACAATGGCTTTTGAGGGAGATGGTTTAATAATTAATTTACCTTGAGAACATGTAGAGCACGGAGATTCATTGGGTAGAAATATCTTTTGATTCTTTAAGGGATGCCCATGCGAATTTTCAATAATTCGTCTCATCATTATAGAACCCAGATGTCCAAGGCGATCATGCCAAGTCATAAATACTCTAGGGTCAATGCACTTCTGGTGCATTACCACATATGATTCAATTGTTCTCATTTTTGTATAATACAATCTAGAACATAGAGCAGACAGTTTTTCTAATACGAGCTTCTGGCCCGATATTGTTTTAGTAATAAGAAGATGCTCTTTACTGCCTTCATTGGTCGTTTCAATATGGTAATCATTACGACGTATATCTTTGAAACTCAATAAATTTCTTCTGGATTGTGAAGAGAATAGAGTATCATCAATACAAAATTTGGTGCCATTAGGCAACACAATATAAACTTTTCCGGAGCCCTCAATTAAATCTGATGAACCTGATATGGTATGGACATAGGATTTACTTAGTGCTAGATTTTGAAAATATTTCTTTTCTTTGAGAATTGTGTGAGTTGTAGCACTGTCAGCCAGACATATATCTTTATCATTCAACTCAGAGATAAAAAGCTCGTCAATGTGATCCATGATTCTACAAAATATACAAAACTTTTATTACTGATAGAAAGAAAATACATTAATTGAGTGGAACACTTCCATATCCAATTAAGTGTTCAATACTACCTTCAGGATGATTAAAGAAATCAAATACATCAAGATGAGTAACGTCTACATCTACTGAATCTAATAAATCATCTGATGGTTCTACTAAATTTGTTTCATGCACTTTATTCTTTCCTTTAATAGAAGTTTGATATAAATCAGCTAAGTGCCTGGCCGTACAATAGGTACGTGACCAATGTCCAGTCATTTCACATCTATGGCACACCTCTTCACTTTTCTTTGAAGAATTATCCTGAGAATTTTTATCCCTTTCTGAATTGTACTACTTCTGGTGATATGGTATAGTATAATCCATTTTAATGTTGTCACTCCTGGGACCAACATTTCTATAATTTCTCCTATCATGTCCACGCCTCCGATTTCTTCTAAACGATGCACCATTCACTTCTGGGAATGATGCAAACCTATTACCATTCACTTCAGGAATGATATTGAGCCAGTAGGGCGTGACTGGTGGCTTTCTAATAAGAGCTCATTATTCTGCTCAGCTACTAGAAGACATGATATAAGTTCAGAATATTTCTTGAACTTTCTCTCTCAATACTGCTGCTGCATGAGCACATTCGAGACATGAAATGTAGTAAAAGTCTTCTCTAGCATATCATCATCGGTGATTTTCTCACCGCATAATTTTAATACTGAGTTTATTTTAAAAAGTGCGGAATTATACTCACTAACACTTTTAAAATCTTGCAACCTCAGGTGCATCCATTGAGAACAAACTCTTTGGAGGATGACAATCTTCTGGTGTTCATACCTCTCCCTTAAATTGTTCCACAAAATATATGGATTTTTTACTGTGAGATATTCAGTTTTCAATTCTTCATGAAGATGGTGGCGAAGGAAAATCATTACTTTAGCACGTTTCTGCAGGGATGCTTAATTTCCTTCTTTAATAGTTTCTCCCAGGTTCATTGCATCAAGATGTATTTCAGCATCAAGTATCTAGGATAAATAATTTTTTCCAGATATATCAAGAGCAACAAATTCCAATTTTGTAAGATTTGCTATTTTTTACACATATAAATAATAAATATATGTATCTCAGAAAATATATTTATAAATTCACACAGATAATCATCAATAAAATATATTAAAGATTTCAAATAATATATTGAAAAACTTACAGAGGAATAAAGCCACTAGCTTCAGAATTGGTAGAACCGTCGTGCTGATAACGTGTTATGAAACTTAAAGAAATGAAACTACTATTGCAAAAGAGAAATAAGAAATTCTCTCTAGAACTCTTAAGAACTGAAATTTTCTTTCTCTCTATATATTTTCTTATGAATTTCATTACAACTGAAGTCCCTATTTATAGGCTTTGAAATTACTATGCAAGTTACTATGCAAGTCACTATATAAGTCACTATGCAGAATTTAAAATAATAGTGGTGAGGTCATTCACATAATTTAGTGGTGGGATAAAGAGCAGCTGATAATTTCGTTAGTTCATTACAGTACTACATATAATATATTTCTCGCATTTAATAGTCATCATAGGTGTGTTCCTAGCTAGTGTATTAGATGGGATGTTGCTTTCAATTCCTAGTCATGTATATATTATATGATATTAATTACTTGTGCGTACCAACTACAAAAATGATCAAGTTTATGTACCTGGTGCATACATTTTTTTTTGGCTGGTGCATTAGTTTTAAAAGTTTTGATGATGATAATGAGAATAATAATAATGGTTAATTAGCAATACAATTTTTTTTTAAATGTACGTCTTCAATATTTATAAAGCACATAAATTTGCGTTTTACATTACAGTATTAATATTACACTAAGTAATATCAGACACAAGTTTCAAATAATCAAGTCTTAAAGCAATATTTTATATTAAAAAAAAGGCCATACTAAAAAATAGCATACCACCTGTTACACTATGTGAGCTAGTCATGGCCAAAATTGTTAGCTTAACAACAAGAAGAGAGATGCCGAAATAAAAACTAATAAGTACAGTGAAATCTTGGTTTTTTACATATTTTTTAAAGTGTGGTCTACTTTTTTATAAAAGAGATGTTGTGGGAGGGTTATTTATTTGAGGAATGATATTCATCATCTTATTTTTTATTATTCTTTCGTCATCTTATGATGTGATACTAAAAATGATTTATTATAACAAATTAATTAACATGAATGTTATATATATTTATAATTTCACTTATGATTTTATTAGTTTTATTATGAATTTCAAATTTTATAATCTTTAGTATATCAATAGGTGATGCGTGAAAAGTTAGATTTTTTGTAATTTTTTTTAAATACAATTAACATTTTTAATGATGTAGTTCAAAAACCAATAGTTTTTAAAAATTGACTATTGCAACAACTGTTTTTGTGTTTGAAGAGCATTTTCAATAGTTTCTTTGTCCTATTATTCAAAATACATAATCAAATTTTTTTTATATACTAATTTTTATAATAGATCATACATTTAGCTGATCATGCAATAGATCATTGATTTCAAATATTTTCTCTAAATACCAATAAATTTGTAATATATGCATATTTTTTGACATTTACAATATCTCTCCACATGTAATATTATATAATTGTGTCATCTTTTAAACTAATCCAAATTTAAATGCCAAACCACTATCATTTCTAGGTTTTGATCCAAGAGATTTTCTCTTCTTTGCCACAATCAACTAACATTCAAAGGAGAAATAGGGATTGAAATAAAATACAAGTAAACAAAAGCAATGGAGAAAATTATTTTAGAAGTGTGAATAGTATTATCTACATCTAGAGGGTTACTGCAACAAAGTCGGCCTAGACAACTTAACGAGGGGCCAAACAGTCCGAACCTGCAAAACGATAAATTCAATATAGAATGAAATTGTGGGAAAGAATACAAGAGTACAAGAGATCAAAAACATAACCTTTCTTTTGAAGGGCATGATACTATTTACAAGGTTAGTTGGGCTTAATTGAAGAGTGATGACTGTTATAATTGTCCTTCACATCTATTTGATCGTCACTTAGTCAGTGGTATCAGGGTAGGCATGTTTGTCATGAGCCGTGCTGCAGGGTAGGGTCAGGAGATAGACGTCTAATCCAGGCCATGTTAGTTTCCTAATTCCCGATTCTATGTAATCAGGATTTATGGTCTGAATTTATTGCGGCATGACTCCGTCTGATTTAATATTTAACGTAGTGTGATGCTCAGTGTAATCCTGACTTGCTCAGCATTTCATGCAATGTTGGGCGTCATTTACACCCATTTGTTTTCGGACCTTCCTTAATTCTCGCTGGTACTCAGCTTTATCCAAGCATGTTCCTATTATCGGGTTGACCTACACCACATGAGTAGAATTCGGGGTTGATCCCATCGTGGACTGGGATCTTCTGATCTGAATGGGCATATCATGATTGGGTGCCCTTACAAAGATCAACTTGCAAATTTCATTAGAATTGACTTTTGATCAATTATATATATATATATATTACATAAAATTGTATTTTACATAGGCCTTGGTGAATGCTCTCAAGGCAAAATTATACACATTAGTGGGCCGTAATTGCTTATGCACCAGAACACAGCATGCGTAGATGGATGAGTGTTTCTTTCTAGGGTCCTTAAGACAAAAATGGGCTACTATCACCGTGGCCATCCTAATTTGAAAATTGCATTAGGCCCAGTTCCAATACAGATCGACCAGTCCCCTTGCCAAATCTAGTGCACTCGAGCTAGGGTTGCAAACGATCCGAATCGAGTCGAATTCAAGCAAGGGATCAAAAGCTCATTTAGCATATCTCACTGCTCGAACTCGACTCGACCTCGCAAATTTTTAAAAATTTCTACTCGAGCTCGACTCGTTAAACATATAATATGATCGAACTCGACTCGAACTCGAATATCAAAAATACTCGAACTAATACGAGCTCGAGTAGCTCGAATTGAGCTCGATAATCTGATAGACCATTTTATTTTTCTTGGTTGGTTGAAGCACAAGAGATTATTTCTCCTAATTAATTTGAACTAAAATATGATAATATATATTAAATTTTGGTATGAATAAAACTCTAAAACTCATCTTAAATCCTTAAACAAAAGCATTTAAATTGGAAAAAAAAATAGAATCCTCTGGGAGAAGTTCAAAAATATATCAATAAAAATAATATTGTGCCATAGGCATATTTAGCTGAAATTACAAATAATAAGTTGTAATTACAATCTGTCAAGCTGAAATCAACTAAGAAACGAAAACATGTAATTATAAATAATTACAAAATAAGCTTCAATGGTAGAAAATAAATTAAATAATTACACATTACTCGAATAACAAAGGGTTTAAAGCTGAAAGGGTAGAAAATAAACTGAATAATTACACATTAATCAAATAACATAACATTGGAAAGATTCTATCAAAAGAATAAAATTCTGGTATTATTTGTGTGGCATTACTTAGCCCCATGAATATTAGAACTTTTATACCACTTGTATATCGTCCCTGTAAGCTAGAAAGCAATTCTAAATTATCTGATCTTCACAATTCTATTAATTCCAACTTCTAAGCTAGATAATAATAGTTACAAGAATTTCCAGCAAACTTACAAAAACAACAACTTAGTAGCTTCAAAGCCCATTACAAATATAGCTCAATTCAAACTTACAAACTAACAAATATAGCTTACAAACAAAATTACATCCCACTTTACTTTTCAACACCCTATGTCAGGTCGTGACCCTCATGTAGCTTCATCATTGCTTACACCAAAAGAATACACGCCACACGGAATATACTAATACTAATATAAGTCAACTCTCAGAGTCTTGATACAAACTTTGGAGTACTAATATACACCAATAATCATTGTCCAAAACGAAAACACTACAAAACATATTAATTTCTCCATTCAACACAATAACAATAAGACTTTTACAAAAAAAAACTAGAGTCGCAATTCATGTAGATTCTGAAATTCAAGTAAAGAAATTACCTACATATCCAAACTTCCAAAAAATATAAATTTCTAGTAATCTTGTCTAGCTGGACAGCTCCAACCTCCACTTTGGTCCACAAAATAATTAGAACTTTTATCCTAAACAACATGTTCTATCAGCATTCCTTTTAGTAGATCAATTCAAAAAAAATAAAAATAAAAACCAGCCAAATGCCAATCACCATCAACCTATGATACAAAACACACAATATAATCAGCAACATGATATAACAAAATATTAATTTAAGAATAAGTAGTATTATACCAAAAGGCAAAAGTAAAAATACACAACCTGTCACTTGATTCCCATCAAGGTAGTAAAATCTCCTTATAAGTTGGTTCTTCTCTCTACAAAATGAAAGATAACAATTAGTAAAAATAAGTTCTCAATAAGTAAAGACAAGTTCTAGATGGCAATAAAGAATCACTCAATAAAATCATACTTACATTCGATGATTTTTTTCAAACCATGAAGTACTCGAAGCCAATCAGCTCCACACAATAACATTTCTGCCGTTTCAATAGACATTGATGCACAATAAGGATCAATCACTCTACCACCAGCACTAAAAGTAGATTCTGAAGCCACTGTAGTAATTATAATTGACAAAATATCTCGTGCCATCTTAGATAAAATGCGGTACTTTAGATCATTGACCTTCCACCATTCCAAGGCATCAAAATGTGAATCCGAATCCTCATTACAAATATAGACACTTTCCTCTAAGTAAACATCTAAATCAGATTTCACTGGACGAATAGTATCATTCCTTCTAACAAATGATTCAAACATAGACTTGACACTCATCACATTCTTCCCCACAGCATTGATAGAACCACCACAAGAACCTATGTCTCGAGCATTTTCATGTCCACTTGACTCGACATTAGCTAAATTATAATCTTCAGCATACTCATCATATAGCTCATTTAATATTCTTAATATGGTATCTATGTTTCTAGTGGCTTCGGGTTCTGAATAAATTACTGGAAAACAAAATTGAACAAGCATCATCTTGAACCTTGGATCCAAAACTACAGCCACTGCCATACGCAAGTTACATTCCCCCCAATATTTATCAAACTTTGTATTCATCTTCACAACCATTGCTCGTATGTAATCATTTTGGTCAATAGACTTCTTGTTCAACACCTCTTTTATTCTCCATACCTTAGGAAGGAATAAGTTAGCTGTAGGATACTCGGTTCCTGAAATAATGTTTGTCACCTCATTAAAAACTGCCAAAATTTGAACGAAATTTTCCACTTTGATCCAATCCTCAATACTTGGAACATAATTAAAACCTTGATCTCTATCTCCATACCTCAGAAAGACTTCCCTAAACTCTAAGGCTGCGGCTAGCATTAGGTAAGTGCTATTCCACTGGGTAGGAACATCCAAAAAAAGTTTTTTACTTGGTAATTGAAACTGTTTTACAATATCACTAAACTGCTTAATACGAGCTTCTGATGCAACCAAATACTTCACCCCTTCTCGAACACAATCAACAATGTCACCAATCTCGGTAAGTCCATCTTTGACCAATAAGTTTGTTATATGTGCGCAACAACGCACATGAAAAAGCTACCCCCTATAGATAGCTTCTTTTTCAAACTGAAAACATTTTTGAGAACCCTTAAAGTTACATCAATATATCTAGCATTGTCCACTGTTATTGTAGAAACTTTGTTCTCAATTCCCCAATCAGTAAAACACTTCTGAAGAGCATCAGCAACAATAACCCCAGTGTGTGGTGGTGAAACATTACAAAAATTTAAGACTCTCTTTTGTAAATGCCAATCAGTATCAACAAAATGACAAGTAACAACCATATATGAGATCTTTTGACCTGAAGTCCACATGTCGGTTGTTATGCTGACTTTATTCACCCCTCTCAATATTGTCTTCAGTTTCTTTTTCTCAATCTCATAAGTGGATTGGCAGTCATTTCTTGCTGTATTACGACTTATCTTTTGCCAATAAGGAGTATTAGCTCTCATAAATTTATTAAACACCACATGTTCCATCATGGCAAATGGATACTCGTGATAAAGTATCATGTGAGAAGCTAGTTCTCTTACCTTTTTCATATCATATGAGAAATTCTTCACCATGTTCACACATTTAGGACCTTTCATATCAATAGTTAAAACCTTTTGCCTTTTAGAAGCAACTACACGTGGAAGACAACTAGTCAAGTGCCTATAGAACTAAGTTGTAGAACCTGATGAAGAAATAGATAAGAGATCTTTGCAAAAGTTACACTCAGCTTTCTTAACACCATTCCTTTCCACTATTTTAAAATCTTTCCAAATAGTAGAAGTTTTCTTCCTAGGCTTCCTTTGGTATGCATATTTGTGGGAATCCATAGGGGCACTTGGGTTTTCTTCTCCACCAATTTCTCCATCAACCTCATGATTCCCATCATTACTATCACACTCTATACCATCAATTTCTTCTCCACCAATAATATCATCAATTTCAGTCTCCACCAATGGACTTGCAGACGAGCATTCAACAATTGGTACATATTCAGACATATCTAGAAAAATAATTTTAGACAAGTAGTGGCAATGTTAGACACAAATACTACAGATTAATATTTTTCTAAGGAGAAATAAGCTTTAACGAATTCACATAAATAAGTTTTAGCTAATCATTAAATACCCTTTTGCTTGTCTTTTTTTCACATAAATAGGTAAAAAGTTCTATTGCAAAACAATGCTTTGAATTGCATCATGGATACTTGTTGGTGAATTATGTTTCCTATTAACAATAAAGTAATTATCTTACCTTCCAAGACAATGAGATCTCTATGGGAGACGCGAGTGAGTCCGATCTGTTGTATATTCCTTCCAACACCTACAAAATGACACATCACACATCAAATTTAGTTGTTGGTGGGATAGATGGTGTGCTAAGCATATATGATTTTTTTCCTATTATTATTATTATTACTTGAATGACATTGTGTTAGTCATAGCCAAGACTAATTTGGGTTTGAATTTGTGGTAGCATGCATTAACTATGCAAGATATTTGAAAAATCATGGTTAGTTATAACAAACTTTGAAAAAACTATCATATCCTAAATCTTGAGAATGCAAACCTCGTGGCCATAAGCCTTTTTTTATTTTTTTTGGCCATAGACTTGTCTATACAAGAATGTATGAAATCTTTCATGCACTTCAAGAAAATACTCAGAGTTCAAGAAAAAACTTAGAGTCCACTGATCAAGGCCCTAAGAGGCCTATCAATGCATAGGGTTCTACTCAAAAGCAAATGATCCCGGGTTGCCTGCATTTTGTGTAAAAGGAAAATGCTTGTTGATCTCTACAGTTGTTTGATAGAAATATTTGAAAAGAGATTTTTAAGGCTAGAAGAAGAAGCTCCCTTAGATATTAAATCCACATCAAGAACTCCCAATTTTAAGTTCAAAGGTAAATATACTTTGGAAACAAAATCTGTAAGCACGAAAACAGATTCAATTATCTTATATCAAGAAAACAGCAGACCCACTTTTCCAATCATAATGATCTTCCCACCTAACATGATCAAGAACTCTCTAGTCTTGATGTTTCACTAGATACAAAGTGAACTGATTTAAAAATCCTCCGTAGTACCATATCATCAGGCATGCCCAGTAAGAGGAAAATCATAATATGAAATCAAAACCAAAATTCAATAATGCACATAATCAAGCGAAAGAAAGGTATTGCGTAGTGTAATATTCATATTACATATACATAGAAGTCGACCCATGTCCACAAATGTAATCAAGAGCAAGGAAAACCTAACTAATGTCCTCTTAATCACCTCACCAGGTATGCCCAACTGTAATTAATATCAATATGTATGGAATTCTCAACCAGAAAAATCGATCAAAGAAGATAACGGACTGAAATGTCTGAAATGTCATACTCAATTTGGTAATGGGAATAGGGCTTACCTCTTCGGTGACCTCTATTACCAAAGAAACAGAGGACCAAAGAAATAGTGCATTCGCAAACTAGGGTTCGCCGGAGTTCGAAATAGAGCCTGGTAAGCTCGCCGTTCCTTCGAGAGCTAGGGCTTTCGAAATAGAGTTTGAGCCGGAGGTAAGCTTGCCATTTGCGTGTCCGACTCTCTCGTTTCCACCCTTTCTTGATCAGTTGACAATGGAGTTCTAGCAGCTGCTTGGACAATGAAACCGAGAAGACTCAAATGCGTGATACGAAGCCTGAGCGCTGTTGACCAGAGATGCGTTGTCGAACAGAGATGCGAAGAGGTCGCGTAACTTGAGTATCGAGCACGCTTCATCACTTCGAAATCGATGAGCTGAGAAGCCTGCAGCTGCCGGCAATCCATCTTCTCATCAAGCCGAAAACGTCCTACAGGTTACAAATAACTGATGGGACTATACAAGTAACAAAAAAAAAATTAATAAATTTAACAATTTAAAATAAAAAATAATAATAATAAGAAAATATTTAAGATTATACTATTTTATTATTTTATAAAATAGTAAACTATAAATTATAATATAATTGAGATTATTATTTTTTTATTATTTTTTAAAGGATTTTTTTATTATTCTTAATCACTAAACATATTACAAAATATTATATATTTGTACTACTAGTCACTATTAATAATGAAATAAATAAAAAAAATTAAAAGAGTCACGTTGGACAAAATTGCAATTATTCTGTAAACCAATTTCAACAGATAATTTACAAGTAAGAACATAATAAAATCGCCCAAAACACAGAATACGTCTCTAAAGTTTAACTGAATATTATCAAATCAAGTAATGTCAGAAATCAGCCCATAAGTCGAATTGTATAACTAAAAGTCGTCTGTATTCAAATTTTGTCAAAAATGACAAAATCCCAAAAATTACGTCAAAATGAAATATAGATATAACTTATAAGTTGTAACCCTAACATGCTTTATCTATACACGTGTGACGTATTTGATGTTTTATTTGATATGAGTCACATACACATACAGAGATACTATAATATAAACTTATCAAATTTAAATGTAACATTGATTCATTGTCACTTTCCAATACATATAGCATCAAGAATGCCTAGTATATTAAAGTCATTCCTTCTAGACATAATACATTTATTAATTTAATATTCAATTATTCAATTACCTTTGATATAATATTAAATATGACCAAAAATAAAAATAAAATTATTTAAGTGTCACAATCAATTAGAGACTTAGAGTTGCTTATTTTTATAAACATTTTATATTTGACTCAATGATTTTTTTTTTATGAATTTAATACATTATTATAAAATAATAAAACATGTTACTTATACATAAACTTGAAATAACAATATATATTATTTACACAAAGTATCAAAAATAATATATATAACACTTAAAATATATAATAAAAAAATATATGTAAGTATATATGTAAAAATATATATAAATATTACGAATATTATAACGAGCTCAAAACGAGTCGAATCGAGTTTATACGAATATTGTTCATGAACCTAAACCGAATCGAGTCGAGATAATACGAATTTTACTCGTTTAATATTCGAACTATTATTTGTGTTCACGAATAACTCATTTATTAAATGAACCGAGTCCGAGTCGAGTTTATACGAGTCGAGCTCGAATTGTTCACGAGCGGCTCTGTTCATTTGCAGCCCTAATTCGAGCCCTACTTCCCATTTTATTTAGTAGAAACGGGGCTTAATTTGCCAATATAAATGTATATTATATGTTTTGCTTTATATATATATATATATATATATATATATTGGAGGAGTTAAGCATTGTCAATATGTTTTGCTTCGTATCAAATGCGATGGATTTTCAACATAAAAAAGAAAAAAGAGGGTGGTTTCGGGGGGTTTTTCTTTTTACCCACTTCCGAGTCATTACCAACATGTTATTCATTTGGGCCATTTGGGTGGTTGTATGGATTAAAAAACACTTTCAAGTATCTCTTCTCATCTCATAATTATCATTTTTATAAATTTCTGCACTGCACAAAATATAATAAATCATATATTTTTTAAATTTCAAAATAATAATAATATTAAAAATTAATACTTTAAAAATATTTTATTTTACTTTTATTTAAAATCATCTCACTACTCAAACAATCTCTCAATCTTTTTCACATTTAGTAAATATAAAAAACTACTCGATCCGTTAAGAACACTCTCGTTGGATTGACTAAAAGCCAAATCTAATGAGAATTTGAAAATTAAATTAAAGCTCATTTCATACCCACATTGAATTGTTTAAAAGCCAATAATTTAGTTTTTGTAAATAGTAAACTCAAATCAAATGTCAAATATAACTAATCAAATACAAAGATCAAATATTTATTTTATTTTTTATTTTCTTTCTCTTCTTACTTTATTCTCCCTTTCTAAAGTTCTTGGGTAGAAAAAATTAAGTTGATAAAAAATATAGTTGGATGAGGAACTAGTAGAAATAATTTTTTTAAATATTAAATATTAATTTAATTTAAATATAATATGATTACTATTTATTTTTTTAAACTCATAATTTAATTAAAATATGATTATTAATTAACATATAATATATATAATAGTCAAATATGATAAACTTAATTAATTTAATAATTGAAAATAATTAAAAAGATTTAATTACTAATTATTATGTATCTTCATAAATAGATAATCCAATATGAATATTTAAAGTAAATAGTTAAAGTTAAAAATTAGTTATTATTTTATTATTATATTTTGAAAAAATAATTATTCTAATATGAAAACTTATATGAATAAAATAACCAAAAGTTGAAATAAAGATTATATTAACTAAAATGATATTTTAACGATGGTCAATTTAATAAGAGTACTCTAGCAGCAACAAAACCAGCCCTCAAGTTACACTGCTCATCATTCAATTGCAAATATCTAAGGGAGACGTTAGTATCTATCCGTCCGATTCCAATTAAAAACAGCCCTAACATAGAATACAATAATTTTTTAAAAAAATATAATATAAAATAAAATTTTAAAAACACAATAAAAAATACAATAAGAAAATAAATAAGAAAAAAATATAATAAAAAAATAAAATAAAGATGATTTTAAAGGAATGTTCGACCTCAGCCTAGATGGCGCTGGCGCCTGCGGCGACGAGTAATACCGCCCACCCCATCGTGACCGTGGGCATCCGGCGACCCTATCTCTGCGATGGCGACGCACGACGATCTCCAGTGTGCCCCACAGAGTTTTAAATCCGTTTCGGACCGACAGTCACGATGGGTTGGGGCGGTGTTGTCCACTGCCACCGACGCTGACAGAATTCGATTTTAAAGGAGATCGAAAACATGGTAGACAGACATGTCAGTTCAACGGTTCAACTATCACAATATTGCAAATGTACTAGTCTAATGGGCCTTGGCCCATGGGTCCCCATTCAGTTTCAAGTCGAGCCTCGTAACCCCCTCGGCCCACCCAGGCCTATCTTAGAAGAGCTATTGTCGTAATAAAACCGGAAGGTATCTTATTTGCGAGTTAGAAAAATTCTATCTTATATTTAATAAAATATTTATAGAAATAATTTGATTAAAAATATATATTTTTAATTTAAAATTATATATATGAAATCTTATCATTTAAATCATATTAATAGTGTAATCTACCCACCAACTTTATAATATAATAACTTTTATAAGCTTCAACGATTTGGCACGGGTTTATTTATATTTAGCCCAAGAGCTACTAACTAACTTCTTTGTTACCAGTTACTGTTTTATTCTTTTATTGCTGTAAACAAAGAAAGCTGAAAAATAGTATTATTAGATAAAAATTCCCATTAAGGGTTATGTTTCTCCACATTTTATTATTATTGTTATTGCTAATTCATAAAAAATAAAAAATATGTATTTTTTTAACAAACAACTTCCACTTCAATTCATGCTAACAAGCGATACACTGCTTTTTCGGTTGAATACAAGGTTTAATCCATTCTGTGGGCAATCTTCTAACCGAACTTTTTCTTCCTCACATTGAAGAGCATATTTTGTTAGCTTATTAGCTTCCACATTATCCTTCCTAGGAGTATAATGAACTTGCAATTTTTATCTATTGGGAATAAACCGTATTGAATGATAAATTTAAAATATCGTAGTGGAAACAAATACAATAGAAAATAACGATAATTATACAAAAAAATATTAAGATTTGAGTAATTCGACTCAATGTAAGTCTACGTCTACTATTGGATCGGTTGGAATAAATTCACTGTTAATAAAGATGAAATACAAAAAATCAATCACACACAAGCTAAAATCAAACAATAGCAAATCATGCCTCAAAAAATATATTTTCACCATAAAATCAAACCAAACTCAATACAATCCATCCATAATCCATGACTTTATATCTTCAATCAATTGTCCATACCATGCATTATTCCCTTTCCTTTTCCTTTCCTTTACCTCTCTTATTACGTTCATAGCATCACCTTCAATGCTTTCCTCAATACCAATATCTTCACATAAGACTAAGGATCTCCATAATGCTTTAGCCTCTGCAATAACATCTTTAATTGCAGGCAGAGGCATACATAGAGTATCGATTAAGGATCTCCATAATGCATTAGCCTCTGCAATAACATCTTTAATTGCAGGCAGAGGCATACATAGAGTATCGATTACCTCCCTTGCAGAGTTCAACAATTTCAGCCCCCATTTTTTATTTGCTGTCATCTATAGCCGCATCCCAATTCACCTTATAAGTGTGGCAACTTCGTTTTCGCCATGTTATGTTTATGTTGACAAGAACTTCTTTCATAGTCTGGCTTCTGCTCATCTTTTTTTTTTTTTAAACCTTAAATGAGGACATCACCTCTTGAATTTTATAAAAGCTCACTTAGAGCATTTTCATTAATCTCATTAAAATAAATAATCAAAATTTGATGAAAAGTATAAATTTGTACACAAATAAAAAAAAATCGATCAAATTTATTAGTTTACTATTTAAAAATCAAGCAAAAAATATTTTATATTATTTTACACACTTTATTTTCATCATTTTTAATTAAATATAATAACTTTTTTTTTTATATATATGTAAATTTAAATTTTTCATCAAATTTTAATGATTTATTTTGATAAAATTAATAAGGATGCTCTAAGCCGTGGAAAACAATGTTAGCAAAAGAATACAACCCAGTCATAACAGCAACAACAGACAACCATAAACAAAACTCTACCAAAGAACAAATAAGACCAATTACGATGCATTTCTAAAATATGGAAATCCAAACTTGTCTGTCTGAACCAATCCACTCAAAAGAGAAGCAGGGTCCATTTCAGTCCACGATCTTGCACAATCATCCGAAGCCAGGCAAGCAAGAAAATCTACTGGTACCAGGGGCGGAACTACATGGTGTTAGGTCGCCCCAAAAAAATTTCAAAAATTTATATATTATATAAATATATATTTTTATAAATAATTAAAATTTCCAACCAGATTAAAAAAAAAAATTCCCCCCCCCCCCCCAATTTTTTTTTTTAAATTATCTCTCAAATCTCAATATTCATCTAATTCTGATTGCCCTCAAAACATCAAATTCTGATTGCGTCCGTGACTGATGCATCTCCTTGCTTGAAGACATGACAAATCGAAAACACCTTGCCTCTATGTTAGCCATAACACCCCTGCTTATCTGCTTTGCTCGTGTGTACTCATCTTTTTCAATTATCGCAACAGTTAACACTTCTGTTAGACTTTGAAAAGTACTTTAAAAATCCTTTTTTTTTTTTAGCACTTTAAAAATCCATCTATTTCACCTTTGCCATATTTTCCTGAATACATGCATACTTTCAATTTCGTTCTTCTGTAGTCTTCCTCCTAACTCTGCTCATATTTCAAAGAAATTCTCCTCTTTACATTACCATCTATTGTGCTTTACTTACTAAATCTGCCCACACATTTGAGGTAGCCACACGACTCCATAAGGTATGAACACTTGTGTTCTCTTTCTGCTTGCATATTGGACATAGTAAATTTTATGTTAGGTTGCCTTTTGTTAGTAGACAGTTGCTTACAGCTCCCCATAAGAAAACTTTAACAACATGGTTGGGGGGATATTCAGTTCCCACATCCTCTTCCAGGCCCTATTATCATCCGTTTCATTAGACTACTCCCCCCACTTCTTATTTTCTTCTCCATGACTTCATAATAAGGACTATTACGTACGAACACCTCATTCTTTATAGGACCCTTAGAAAATTTTATCATCTGAACCCACTCTACTCACTGGAATGTATTATCATTTTATCTCTTGTAATTTTTGTTTTTTGGCCATATATATATATATATATATATATATACTAGGAGTAACACAACATGCAAGACACGTTGTCCTGTATCACTATAAAATAAATTTAAAAAAATATAAACATCTAGCATAAAAAAAATTTAAAATGAATAAGAGTAAATATGATAGCACTAATATAAATGAAATATTGAAGGAAAATGAATAATATATTCAATGAAGTTGAAAATCTGGAAATATCTTGAGGACATCATAAATATCAATATTTCCAACATAAATCATGACATCGCTTCAAGTTAGACTCCTTAAAATTTTTTTTCAATGCAAATATATGTTCCAACAAGTCAAAACTAATAATTGAAATAGATATATACATTCAGTGCATTGTCAGTTACCTTAGGGCTACTGGTTGTAGAACAAATAAGTCCAACTGACTAAGTAAAGTCAATCGAGCTGAAAAGAATAGAGAATGAAAATTAGAAATGGACTACCAACAAGAATAAAAATTGTATGACCCTTATTTTTTCAATGCATAACTCCATGCTTAGAATATAACATTTGTGGGAAGAGACAAATGAAACACAACAAAATAAAAGCAGAGCATCAATGAATCATCATTAAACTTCATGGTCAAAATATTTGTTTTTTCAATAAGTACTCTCATGCCTGGTCATCAAATTCAATCAATCTCATATTTTTTTAACAGTAAAAAATAAACCTACATTGTAACAAACCAACTTAAGAAATCATAAGTGATTTGGATAAGTCTTGTGACAAGCCAACTTAAGAAATCATAAGTAATTTACAAGTTTTAAAATGGAAAGACAAAAGACATCTACTACTTATCTTGATCTTCCAGCTAATACAATGGCAAAAGTATCAGATCATATTAAAAAAAAAAGAACATAACAGATGCAACAATTAAAAAAAGTTTTCTAACAATTGAGCTTTTTGTACTGTACAACTGCTTTTAAATAAAGTAAAGAGACATTCATGGCTTAAAAAAGACCAAACAATATAATTTCTCACTAATATGTGGAAATAAGAAATTTCAATAATTATAATCAACCAAAACAAAGGACACGTTTAGTTCTAAATATCACAGTTAAAATATCTCCGAAGAGCATGTCAAGTGTACCTTCTTGGGTTAAAATGCTCAACAATCTTCATCCCGAATAAATATGTAATTATAAATGGACACCACATCTGGTTGTACAAAGCATTTTACAAACCATCTGAGAAGAGGAAAAATAAGAAAAACCAATAAATATAGCATGCATAAGGTTAACATGTATTTTTGCAACAGTGATAGTAGGATTTGCAATTTAAAAACTTCAGTAAGGAATCAAATTCATTTCATACAAAAAATCATAATTTGATCCCAAAATTTAGACAATTATTGACTAAGGCATGAAATAAATAATATAATTTTAAAAAATTAAAAAAAAAATTGTTGCCTAATAGTTTTTTTTTTAAACTGACCTTAGATTTGAATACTGAGAATGGCACTATGTAGAAAGTCAATAATACAAAACCTTTCGTTAAACTCCAATAATACTCTCATAACCCAAAAGGCTCATTGTTTTAAGTTCTATGTATTATAATTAAAAAAAATTAAGCTCGTCATAAAATATACAATTAAATTCATATGTTATAAAAGCACATCTAACAAAATATGTTACTCTCCAGCTGTAACCATCAATATACCATTTACACTAAAATTTCAAGTGCCTATAAAAAAAAAGAAAAATCCAATTATTGGTGGTTAAATCTTACTGCTTTGTTTGGTTTTGAGCAACTATGTGTATGACCTTGCTACTACAGTCGAGTCCCACCACCAATCCATATTACCATCATAATGGAATAGCATAATCATAAAGTTCTCTAGAATGAACTAAATTCAATGAAATTAGATAAATGTATTACCAATAAGAAAAACCATCTGACATAAAGTTTTGAAAATATGTATTACCTTAGCACAATAGATAAAAGACAAAATAAAAAATAAAAAATGTATTATCTTAGTACAATAACATCCACATTATACTTTTGCTTAATACTAACTTGCATTGCCAGCAAGTTATGATTACTAAAATTATTGACCTATAATTCACGAGTCACCACATGTCATACAAAATAATGATACGATCCTTTTACATAACAAAAATATTGCAACAGAAAGTTTTGAAAGACCAAATCTTCCACTATTTTTAAAAATCATCTAACAGTTTTTCCATAGCTAGGAAAGTGCATGCAAATTTTAAATGTAAATTTAGAAACCAAATACTATAGAATCAGAATCTAACATTTGACCATAAACTATTTCTTGACCATTATGGCATTAAACTACTCTGATCTGCACTGTAAAATACTCTGAGCTGCACCTTTTAAGTACTCCTGCAACATCTGTGGCTTATACTCTGAGATCTGCATGATTTGAGATTTACACCATAACAAATGGAAAGGGAAAGAAAACCATACAAATCAAAATATAAAGAATAGTAGTACTAAGGCCCCTATAATCTCCATGGTTATACCTCTCTATAGATTAGCTCCCTTGCATGATCTTTTGTGAATTTCCTCCAATCAAACCCAAACTCAAGTTTTAAGATGGGTCGCATAGATGGTTCATTGTTTAGATTCGCCAACCAAGCCATTTAAATATGGATCAACTAATGCTTGAAAAAGAAATAAGTGACAATATCAAGAAATAAATATATGATTTCCATCCAAATTCAGCATATAATAATTTTCAAATTTTGCATATGTAGCATAGAAACCAAATACAGGATAAAAGCCATCCATATTAGAAACATGCAAATGTAGCATAGAAATCTACTCAAACTAAATAAGAAAGTTGAATACAATACACGACGAAAGAAAATGGTATACTTATAGCAGAAAAGATGTTTAGACCATCTCATTAGGCATAAACTCGGCAACAAGCAACTTTTCCTCACATTCACAACAACAACCTAACAATCAAAGCAAAAATATAATAATCAAAACAAATCATAATAGAACTTCAAAAGGGGAGGTCACTCACCCAATTCTATTGTTTAACTAATCCAAATTGTAAAGCACTTCTAAAAAGAATCCTAGAAAGAAAGTTTGAAGGTAACTGTGAAATGCATTGAGTTTCAAGGCCTACCCTTTAGAATCACAAAGGGTGAAACTAAGGTAGTAATAGGTTTGGTTGGTTGAGCACCTATTTTAATACAATCACCCAAAGTCCATTGAATTTTTGCTTTTATTTATAAGTATATCAAGAGCATTTATTTATTATAAATAAAAGTTGTAAACCTTAGAAAATTAATACTAAACACATTCCCAACAAACCAGGCCTATATTTTCCTAGCAAATTCAATTGATTTTTTTTTTCTGCATGTATAACATACACAAAGATTTTGAACTTGCAAATCATTCATATAAAACACCAGATTTTAGCAAAATAGATTTTCAACTAAATCACACATAACTATGCAGCTTTTCAGCAAAACAGTTTAATATTTATATGCCAAATAAAAAACGAACTCTATATAATTTAATATTTAGTAATTGCTTGAATAGAACCTCAATAGATGTAGTTAAAACATTCAAATGATTTGCGGTAAATTGACCCAATTGCTTAATATTTTACCGAATTGCCTAATAAGATAAATAATCAATTTTTTATCAAACCAATCATGCTATCAAAGAAAGGAACTTACTATTGCCAAATATGGTAGATGAAAGTAAATTCTAAATAAGACAAGCAAATATAACTATCCATGAAAGGCAGTCATCAATGAAACATTTTATGAGAGGGGGCATAAATGGAAAAGCATGGGCAATGTTAAACAATCTTATTGTTCATTACTGTCGACAATTTGATAGTCGATTTTTAAGAATAAAGATATATAGATATATATATACATACATACATATCCAATTCTTTAACACTTTCATTAAGTTCTTCTATTCTTCACAAGATTAACCTATTGATTCAAGCTTAATCCCCCCCTCAAAAAATAAAATAAAAATAAATAGAAGCAAGAATTTCAATCTGGATATCCTAAAAGATCACTTCCGAACAACCAAATGGCAACAAACATACATGAATTAAAAAATCATTTGTTAAAACCTATTGATTCAAACTTAAAACCCATCTATTATTTTAATATGACTTTAAATGAATTAGTCATCAAACTAAGCATTGAATCTAATATGCACATGGGTTTTAAACATGAATTAAAATCGAAACTAAGCATCGAACCAAATACAGAAATAAGAATGCTTCATATGTTAAAACAAATGGGTTTTAATTTCTCTATATCCCTTATACTGCTGAATTATCTCCTCAAGAAGCATCAAACTAAGCATATTATCCCCTCAATAACTTCTTTGTGAAAATATAAAAAACTCAAACTAAGCATCAAATCCAAATTCATTGATTTGATTCGGTCCTCCAGTCTTCATCACCACCTGTAAAAGTAAAACCAAAAAGTTATTAAAGTTATGCGTTTTGTCATTGAATACACCAACATTTGACTTATTGGAATGAAAAGCAATAATATAATAAGTAAAAATATATAAAAACCTAAACTAAGCATCAAACCCAAATTCACTGATTTGATTCGCTCATCCACTCTTCACCACCACCTGAAAAATGCACATAAATATAAATAAAAAACTCATTAATCCAACAAAAATTTAACAAAAATTCAACAAAAATCCACAACTAAAAACTCGTCCATCACTCCCATTAACAGACATCATTTCGACTGCCAACGTTATATCACAAAATAGTAAAAACAGCCTGACAAACAAGACCAAACTAAGAAGAATCAAAATGATTACAACAAAATGAAATCAAGAATGAAAAACAAAGACTCGAAATACAAATTAACATTTGGTAAGGAACGAAAAGCCTACTGTGCAAACTCAAAAGCAGATTAGATCACTAATATATCCATATTCGGTTTACATAAACCGAATCACAGAACTAAATATTTCCGTACGGCCCACGGCCCACCAAGATGACCTGGCCCAACAAGCCCACTTCCTCTTCATTAGGGTTCGGAATGCCCACTTCCTCTTCCTTTCCCGATTCTTCTAGTGGCTACAAGATGCTTCCAACGGCTACAGCTCCTCCACTTTCCTTCATCTTCTCCCAATTGTTCTCGCACGGCTTGAAAATGTAGGAGAAGAAATGGAGAAATATAAAATCAGAAAGGGAGAGAGACGGGTGTCGGGGGGGCCAGACCTCATGGTGTAGCTCACAGGAGAGAGAGAACGCGGGAGGAGGAAGGAGTGATCCTGGGGTAGCCGTGCTGCTTGACGGTGGCTGAAATGACTGTTCACGACGACGTATGGCTGCGCGAGGGGAGGAACCCGTGTGAAACCCATTTCGGGTTGTCAAGGAGCTTTGACGGTGGGGGTTGCTCGTCGGATCAGAGGGAAGCTGCCGGAGGTGGCGATGAGACTGAGTGACCGGAGGTGAGACGCAATCCTGATTCGTTTGGACGAGAAGCCGAAGGGGAATTAATTCTTGGTCGGGTGCTGTCGTGAAGAGGTGAGGAAGCTGAGCGAGTTGTATTTTTGAAAAATGAGAATGGCAATTTTGAGATAAATGATGGCTGCCATATGGAATATAGAGATAATTTTGGAAATATAAATGTTAAACAATAATTACTGTTTATTAATGTTTAAATTAGAATAGATACTTTTTAAATATAAAGATATTCTATTTATTTAATCGGGAAAAAATCCCGAAAAGGAAGAATACACACGTATGAGAGAGGGGAAACCGTGCAAGAAAGAAGTAAACGCGAAGTAGTACCAAAGGGCCAAAACACAAGCACTTACAGAAATTTGCCAAGAAAAAAAAAAAAAAAGAAGTACCTACAGAAATTTCAAATTGGAATTAAAGAGAGAGAAACCCCGGAGTGGTATCGAATTATTAATATTGATATATTTTATATAAATGCCCCCCTACTCGCTGCGTCTCTCATATCATATGGAGCACAGACCGATTACTTTTCTCAGTGCCTCTGTAAAACCCTAATTTTCGATCGCCATCTCTCTTCTCCCTTTTCGTTTCTTTGTCTAAAACCCGCACTCCCTCCCTCTAGAATCCTCGAATCTCTTTCCACCCAATCGATTCACTTTAATTGATTCTCGAACCCTAACCATTTCTCTCTTCCCATCTCCGTCTGACCTGAAACCCCTCACTCTTCCCGCGAGATCCGCTGAGACTTTCGTCAAATTCTGTAATTTCCGGGGTTCTCTTTGTGGCCCATCAAGGCTGGCGGTTATTCGGGTCAAGTGAATGGCGGATCCGCCTGGGTTCCGGACCTGTTTCATCTCTACGTTCTTGTGTGTTCCCCTCTGCTCGATTTTCATTGATAGGGTTACAGAACTGTGACGATTGCTGAGTAAAAAATAAAAACAAAAGGTAGAAGAAAAGCATGCTGAGTGTGCTGCGGGTGCACCTCCCTTCTGATATCCCCATTGTAGGCTGCGAGCTCACGCCCTACGTTCTCCTCCGTCGTCCGGACAACACATTCACAACCGACGATGTGCCTGATTCAGCTCCAGTGGACGGCCATTACTTGAGGTACAAGTGGTAAGCTTCCCACCTTTTTTTCTCTCTCCGTGTTGGATTTTAGGTTTGTTTCTCGTTTTGGTTGCATTGACTTTGGGCATTCTTGGGCATTTGAGCCATGTTTTCTTTCTGTGCTCTAATAAAGACTTAAACTTTATTTTATTTGGTTGTGATAATGCTTTAAGGAGCTCGTAATCGATACTTGTTGTTACCTGCTTGCATTTGTAGAATATGGTCTCCAACCTCCGTGGGCTCCAGTCCTATCTGTATGACTTTAAGGTTATCATATCTGTTTTTATTTTTGTTACACATACGTAGAGTTGGGGTTATACTAGAATTTGAATATGGATTTTTCCCGTGACCTATTGCTTATTCGTTTATTTTTCAATTTTGTTGCAGTTTTTTTCTCTCTTATGGTGCAGTTTAATAGCACGGATTCTAGTTTTGAACCAATAAAATAAGTGGAAGACTATGGAGGATTGAGTTTTGGATTTAATTGGCAGTGTTGACGATGAAAAATTATAGTGTTCCATCATTGAATGCAATTTAGATTGAATCCTTTTTGGCCGTTGATTTATGGACTGTTGACTTATTTAGTTTATGAATTATGAGTAGTGTTGACATTGAAAGTTTTGTATCAATATCCTTATGAATAGTTGATAGTGGTATTTTCTGAGCTCTTAGTTACCTAGAACCTATTGTTTGCATGACACCTAACATGGGTGCTTAACATATTAACTCCATAGTATCCTTCATATACTCAAAATAAATTTTTTTCACTTGCGACATTTTGGCTTTCGTGCAACGCTCCAATGTTGGTCCCACCAAAGTATAGAGTCCTAGGAGTGGCAATGTAGATGGAGTTCTAATCTTTGAATTTTTGCATGGAGTTGTTCTTGTGAATTTATATTGTGGATTTTCCTTCTTGGCTCGAGATTCCTGCAATTGAAGTAGATAGTGATCCCTATTGATACTTCTATAATTGTTCAAGTTTATAACTAGAAGACACATTGGGATCTTACATGGATGAAAAAGACTTATGTGATTGTAACACCCTAATCTCACATTGGGAAAAAGGAATAGGTCCCATAGAGTAAGTGATATGTGTATAGAAATAAAAGAAAAACTAGTGGGAGCTTCTTACTTTAAGAGAAAATTAATGCATGAGGCTATGAAGAGTTGAATAAGGCCCTCAAACTTAGAAATAGATATGATACCCGATATGATAAGGATAAAGGTAAGTGGATATATAAGATCTCACATTGCTTAGGAATGATAAGTTCATACTCTTTATAATAGTTTCAATGGGGTTCTAATTGTATTATTGATTAGTCCTTTTGGAGTATAGACTATGTGGCTTTAGCTTCTATTAGGATGTTACAAATGGTATTGGAGCCTATGATGGACTGACCCAATGAGGACGTTGGGAATCTAAGCGGAGAGATTGTAATACTTTGATATGATAAAAATAAAGGTATGTGGTATATGGGACTCCACATTATTTGGAAATGAAAAGTTCTTGTTTTTTATAATAGTTCTAGTGGAGCTCAAATTATATCATGATTAATCCTTTTGGCGTATAGGCAATGTGGCTTGGGCCTTCCATTTGGGTGTTACATTAGATCTGGCATTTATTTGAAAAAGGGCAAAAGATCTAGGGAGCTAGTGAGTTCTAGGAGATCACTCGGGAGTAGTAAATGAAGGTGAACATATGGGCATCATTATCAACCACTAGAGGCTTCCTTATTTGGGAAGGAAAAATATAAGAAAAAGAGAAGCTATGTGGTTATCAATTTGAAAGAGGTGATGAAACATAAAAAAAACAATTACGGTGGTAACCAAGAAAGAGATCTTAGATTGAAAAAAAATATATTTTGGTACCAGTGTGTGGAACAAGTTGATAAACTTTGATATCTTTAGATGGACGTGTTGTAGATGCATAATCTGTATTTAGGGGAAATATCTCTAACAGAAGGTGATAAGAGACACTCAAAGCCGATGAGAAAAAATATAATTCATCATTACCTGATCCTTGTGATGGGAATGCCTTACACAGGTCCAGGTTTAACTGGACTTAGGATGTGCTGCATTTGCATGGTCTCTAGGATTCCTCATCATAGAAAAGAAATAATATAGTTCACTTCAAAATATATATATATTTTTTGATTGGTAATAAGAATTTTATTCAAGTAAATAAGCAAACCAATTACACAGGAAATGTACAAGGGCAAATACCTAGTTACAAGCTAGCAAAGGAAAAGACAAGGCATTACAAGAATTCCCATCCCATACAAGATTTTGCACCCAAAAGTTGAGAGTACTATAGAAAAAGACTCTAAAATTCTCCAAAGAACGTTCACAATTATCGAAACATCTACTATTTCTTTCAGACCATAAATGCCAAAACAAACACAAAGGGACAACTCTCCAGGAATCAGCAATATCTCTGGGAACAAGGAAGTCGTTCCAGCTTTCCAAGAAGTCCACCACTCGCAAGGGCATGACCCATGCAAAAACCAGCCATATTGAGGATTTCATTCCACATGGTAGTCGACACTTCACAATGCAAAAATAGATGGCAAACTGATTCCCCAGCTTTCTTACACATGAAGCACCAGTCAATAAAGGGCAGCCCCCTTTTTCTCAAATTATCAATAGTTAAAACTTTCTCAAGACAAACCAGCCAGCAAAGAAAGGCAGCTTTAATAGGGGATTTTGAATTCCACAAGCATTTCCAGGGAAAAACATTATCACTCTTACAGTGTAATGCTTTGTAATAAGATTTTACAGAAAAAGAAAATTTGGAATCATGAACCCATTGCAGCTTATCCTCCTTAGAAAAGTCAAGATCCATCTCGTAAAGCTTAGCAAAAAAATCAGAAACTTCACAAAGTTCCCAATCCTGTAAATCCTAATAAAATTCACTTTCCAATTAATCAAATTATTGAGAATCTGAACCGATTCAGCCACAGCCACCCCTTTATTTTTTGCTAACCGAAAAAAGGTTAGGAAAAGTAAACTTGAGAGCTGAATACTTGCATCATACATCATGCCAAAAGAGTGTTGCTTCCATTCCCCACTTTATATTTAATATTTTTGACAAAATCCCTCCAACCCATACGAATGGATTTCCAAAGACTTGTCCCAAAAGCCCCTTTAGGTTCGTTTGAACACCAATTCCCCCACATTCTACCATATTTGGCGTCAACAATCCTCCTCCATAGAGCATCCCTCTCAAAGGCATACCTCCAAAGCCACTTCCCAAGAAGCGCCTTATTAAAAAGTCTTAGATTTCTGATGCCCAAGCCACCACATGAAACCGGGGTGCAAACTCTGTTCCAATTCACTTAAAAAAATAATTCTCCTCAAAAAATAAATAATAAAATTCATTGGAACGGCATCTTAGTCGATCTCTGTAATGTCCCTAGATGAATGATGACTTTGGCATTAGAGAATGTAATAAGCGATTTTGATATAAATCATGAGCATCATATTATTTTCATAACATACTCATGACTGTTGATACTCTATGGCCCCCTGTTGAAATTCTATATCATGATTTAAAATGTTTTAGTTTTGCCCTCATCAAAATGTTTTTAGTTGCCTCATGTATGCAGTAAATATCAAGTATCCGAGTCTATGTTGCCTTTTTGAAGATATTGTGGATTGAGTGTTTGTTTTTTTGCCCGATTCTTACATATTCTGGTTTGTTGAATGGTTTGGAATGTGGAGTTTTGCCTGTAATTGTTAAAAGAAGTTTGGCCTGTAATTATTGACATATTACATCTTGCCCTTTTTTGGGGGTTTGTTTGCAGGTATCGTATACAAAGTGATAGAAACGTTGCTATCTGTAGCATACATCCATCTGAGCAAGCTACATTGCAGTGCTTAGGTTGTGTTAAGGCCAAAATACCTGTTGCCAAGAGTTATCATTGCTCTCCTAAGTGCTTCTCGGATGCATGGCAGCATCATCGTGTTCTACATGACCGTGCAGCAAGTGCTGTAAATGAAAATGGAAATGAAGAAGAAGAGTTGTTTGGGCGCTTCAATAGTTCAGGATCTGCAGCTAGCTTATCTGGTTCGGCATCAACTACTAGCTTGACAAATGGTTCAACACCTTTGTATCCTGCTGCTGTTACGCAGAGGAGTGGTGGTGAAACTTGGTTTGAGGTTGGACGCGCTAAAACATATACCCCAACAGCTGATGATATTGGCCATGTTCTTAAGTTTGAATGTGTTATAGTAGATGTTGAAACAAAACTTCCTGTGGGGCATGCCAACACTATATTAACTTCTCGTGTCATTCCAGCTCCCTCACCTAGTCCACGCCATTTAATTCCGGTAAATGGAGCTGATGCGTTGGGGCATTTAGATTCAGATGGCCGTGTTTCATCCTCGGGGACTTTTAGCGTGCTATCTTACAACATTTTGTCTGATGCGTATGCTACAAATGATGTATACAGCTATTGCCCCTCTTGGGCTCTTTCCTGGCCTTATCGCAGACAAAACTTGTTGAGAGAAATAGTTGGCTACCGCGCAGATATTGTTTGTCTTCAGGAGGTATGCAAACAGAATTTGAGTATTTGTTTGGTGGCAAAATAGGGTCTGATTTCTGGAGCAGTGTTATAAAGTTTGAAAATTTCTGGCTGAAAGGTTTTGTTTTTATGGAAGTGTTGTTACTCAATGAATGTGAAAGGAAGATAAAAATAACCGATATCAGGTGTTTTGAGATCTGATTTGAGATTTCTATTCTTCACTTCATAAAAACTCTTTAAAAAAAATTATTTCATGGCTTATTCTATGAGTCTTACCATTTTTAAAGACCCAAATGATCCTTAGGAAATTGAAACTTGAGATAGAACCTTTGATGATTTCCTGACAAACTTTTCATTATACGGACTGAAAGTTTTTGGTTTTGGTTTTATTTAATTAAGTTAATGAGAAATGATATATATAAGCCTCAAATGCACAAGCCTTGTGCAAGCCCTTTATAAAAAGTGGACCCCACTTTGAAAAAGTGTGAAAAACTTACTTTTTCTTGATGGGGCCCACGTTATTACAAAAGGCTTGTACATTTTGGACTTGTACCTAGCATTACTCTAACGAATTCTTCTGAATTTATCATTGCTGCCTGAGATACAGAGACAGGGTCCTCCCATGCAACCTCTAGCCAGAACAATCATGAGGCTGTAGAGCTTGTATTAGGAAACTTCCTTTCAATTGGTTTCCTAATTGTTGCAAACCTTAACTTTAGAAAAAAAAGGATCTTTGCCTTGTAGGCTTCCACTTGTAAACTGATTTTGGATGATACCTTCATATGAATTACTATATTACTTCTTCCTTTCAGGTTCAAAGTGATCATTTTGAGGATTTTTTTGCTCCAGAGCTGGATAAACATGGCTATGTTGGTTTATATAAGAGAAAAACAAATGAGGTTTTTTGAATACTTCTGATTTTTTTAGCTTTTGAAATTATTTATATTATTGATCCAATATTCTTGGTTGCAGGTTTACATTGGAAATACCAACACAATTGACGGGTGTGCAACATTTTTCCGGAGAGATAGATTTTTACATGTCAAAAAATATGAGGTCTGGAAACTTCTTACTTCAATCAACTTGCTAGAGTGTAACTAGGTTTTTCTTTTGTATACTTCCTGTATACTTGGGTTTTGCCTAGTTGCATTCAATCAATAAAGATTATTTATTACCTATCAAAAAAAAAAAAAATTACAATACTTTTTGGTCCAACCACATTTATTGAAGTTTGTGTTCGCATGCAGGTTGAGTTTAATAAGGCTGCACAATCTTGGACTGATAGTCAGTTGCCAAGTGCTCAGAAGAAAACTGCTTTAAGCCGACTGTTTAAGGTGGCTCAGTCAACTGTTATTCAATATTTTTTCATTGGTTTTGTGCTTAAATGTTGTGCAGTCTATGTTGGCCTAACGATGCTAACGTGAGTTCCTTTGTGTATATAGGATAATGTTGCACTTATAGTGGTTCTGGAAGCAAAATTTGGTAATCAGGGAGTTGATAATCCTGGGAAACGCCAGCTTCTTTGTGTGGTAGGAATTCTTGTTTATGTTACTCTCTCTCTCTCTCTCTGTGGTGATGCTTTAATTGCACTGATGTATTTACTTTGATTTGAGCTTATGTTTCTCCATTTTACTTTTCTCCTGCTTCCATACTTATAGATGCTGGTGCGGCCTTCTTTTTCTTTTGTTAATTAGGTTGATTTGAAGATATACAGATATGTGAAACTTGAAGCTTGATAATCTTTTTGGAGAACTTATAATTCACGTTAACTGTAAATGTATAAGATACAAAGTCCTAAATAGAACCTGGTGTCCTGGGCTTTTGGAACTTGTCCAAAAAACAAACGTGCTTTTAGAATTTCTGAGATTACATGGTAGGTATTCTTGTTTTTCTTTTCCTGAACAAGCAGTATGCTATTCCCTTCAATGATTGGGGGGATATGCACTGTTCCTTTTCTCCTGCTTGCTCTTGCACTGCATGCCATGGCATATGTTAACCCCTTTTTATTGTCTTTTGGCTACAGGCAAATACACATGTAAATGTTCACCAAGATTTAAAAGATGTAAAGCTCTGGCAGGTAACGCTTGTTTGATTGGCCTCTATATGTAGTCTTGTACTTGTTTCAATAATTGAAAACATATTTTTATTCTGGTGATTGCTTATTTGTCAACTTAGGTTCATACTCTCCTTAAAGGATTGGAGAAAATAGCTGCCAGTGCAGACATTCCAATGCTGGTTTGTGGGGATTTTAATTCTGTTCCGGGAAGGTCTGTCTATCAATATGATATTGTTCTTATTTATGTTTTTACCGGTTTTCTTGCTCTGCTAAGCAGACATACTTCAGCTAGACCTTAAAGTTATGTTTTATAGATATTGGTTCATGCATTAAGGTAGTTCTGAATTTGTTGCAGTGCTCCTCATTCACTTCTTGCTATGGGGAAGGTGGATCCATTACATCCAGAGTTGGCAGCAGACCCTCTTGGTATCTTGCGTCCAAATAGCAAGCTGGTGCATCAGTTGCCACTGGTAGTATAGATTTTCTTATACATGGGTTCTAATGCACATTTTGCTTCTTGCCTGTTTATTTATATAAGGGAAAAATGCGGGAAAAGAGGGTGGGCAAGAGGAGGTTGATGCATGTTTTTTGTTTTAATGGCTGAAGTTCGGTGTGATTGTTATACATTTTCAGGTTAGCGCTTATTCATCCTTTGCAAGAATGGGGGTTGGTCTTGGTTTGGAACAGCAAAGGAGGAGATTGGACCCCACATCTAATGAACCCTTATTTACCAATTGCACTAGAGATTTTATTGGCACACTAGATTATATATTCTACACTGGTGAGCATTGTGCAAAAAATTGTTCTATATGTTAAATTATGATTTTTTGCAAAGTCTGTGTTTACATTGTAAGGTTTGTGTGGTGGTTTCAGCGGACTCTTTGACAGTGGAATCCTTATTGGAGCTCTTGGATGAGGAAGGTTTGAGGAAGGACACCGCACTTCCTTCTCCAGAGTGGTCCTCTGATCATATAGCACTCTTAGCCGAATTTCGCTGCATGACTAGAGCTAGACGTTGACACGTTGGGGTAAGCAATAGTTATATGTATGTGTATATATATTGTTCCATTCCTTTGTTTGCTTCCTATTACTTCTTTTTGGTAAGTTGGTTGATGTGCTCTTTTTAATTGTTAGGATTTGTGATTGATGATTGGATTTTCATGTACATAAGCTTTGTTTTCTTTTAGGGAAACTTCACTTTCCATCATTGATCCATGGGTGTTTTACATATGGGTGGGCGTACCGCTAGAGGCTCCTGCTAATGCAAATCATCTTTATTTTTTCAAACATTTTAAATTTTTTTTAGAAAGAAAATCAAAACATTATTGAAAAATATTTCTTAAATCATGAAGTAAAGAAATAATAAAAATAAAAAATCACAGCGGTAACAACGAGTGGTAACATTGAGTGGTACGAGTAGCATTTTTCTTTACATACGCACATCAACTATTAAAAATTGAGAAAGGAAACTCTTGTCTCAGTTTTGGCTGTTGAATGAAAATGGGGTGAAAATAGTGTGACATGACACAATCTTGACCTTTGACTAAGGGTGTACATTCCAATTTTTTTGTACTTTGAGGGTGCAATACAATGTTGTAATTTGGGGTTCATGATGTAGAATTTTTGGTTGGAGAGTAAAATTTGTATTTTCCCCTTTATTTTCTTAGCAAGTCAAATTTTGTTCAAGCTATGGCAAAAGTATGTTGGTGTATCCTGATGAATTATATATTCTTTTTTGTATTAGTGATCCTGAGCATCTTAGTGTTTATCACTTTCTTGAGCATTTCAAGTCTGGTCAGTCAGAGCAAAACAAAGAAATCATTGTTGGTGTTTGGACAGATCAGACGCAGAACAAAAACATGCTTCCAGTTACAACTCTGCATTCTATAAGCAAGAAATGTGGACAATGGAAAATACATTTACTGATCTACCACACAACTAATATCGCCTCTCCCATTTTTTCTCCTTGAAGTATATGTTTCCTGAACCGAGTGGTATAAATGCAAACTAGGAACCATGATCATCACATACTGCTTAATGTCTTTTTTTCATAATGATTTTTTTTTTAAGGTTTTTTGCCTTTTCAAATAGTAGTTTGCACTTGGTACTCCTTTTTTGTTGTAAAGCTATAATGAAGAAAGTAATAAAGAAGTAGTATTTTGACCAAAAACAGGGAAATATTTTTTGTTAGTTCGTGTCTTTCTAGTCCTGCAGGGCAAACCAATTTGGAATTGTGGAAACGCTAATTTAAGGTGGTTCTAATTCCAAACTCTGCATAACTGTTGCCGTAGATTTGTAGTCCAGTGGGTTTAAAAGAAAGCATTACTTTGAATTATTAGGTTCTGGAGGCGAACCATTTATGGAGAAACGCATAACCTTGTTGGCCAGATTCCTGGCGCTACAATGAATTACTGAAATGATAATGTGTTTCTGAAGTTGGCCAGTTTTTATGTGGTTATTGTGTTAATATCAACCTCAATGGTTGGTTGTAGGTCAGGAATGGAGACCCGCCCAAGAAAAAGAGCGAGAGTAAGCTGTGGATTAAAGATAAGTTATTGTTATAGAATTGTAGATGGTGCCAGTCTCTTGCTCAGATCTCTCTCCTTGTGCGGATCCTCGCTATGATCTGCTTTGTATTATGCCTGACTTTTCTTTTATAGGGAAATAAAAAATCACGTTAATCAAGTATTCAATTGCCTACTGCTCTTTCGTTACCGGTAGCTCTAAACAACTTATTATCTCATCCTGCTGTCGTCTAGTGGCCTTTAATTTTTATGCACTCCTTTCCTCATGGGTTTCTTGTATTTCCCTTTCATTTTGGCTGGCTGAGAAAGAGGAACAGGGGCATAATATTTCGATTAATCGGTTTGGAATATCGTACAATGCCAAAAACTGGAAAAGATAAATAAATAGAGTAAAAAGAGGAGACTAGTTGTAACGCGGGTGACGACTCGTGTTGCGAAGTCGAATGTCTAATTATTTCGAATGGGTCTGCCAATCTCGGTACCCAAAATAAAAAGGCATAAAATCGGTCAATTCGAAAGGAAATATAATTGGAGGAAAAGAGCTTAAATGCTATTTGGTGTACACTTCTATTTTGTTTATTAAAACTAAACACAATTTGGTGTATACGTTGGACTCGCCGCGACAAATTGTAAGCCAGGAAGAATACAAAATTTATTGTTATTCTTTAAGGGAAATATCACTCCAGAGTCCAAATTCCATATTTCAAATAAGTAAAGATATCAAATTATATGGGCTTCGATTTTGTCTTTGATAAGTGGATCTTCAAAATATTACTCACGATCAACACCGATCTATTCCTTTCTCAAAACTTAATTTTAATTAAATTTTCATTTACATCAAGTCACCATAAGAAATCAGTCTGAATAATCATAAAAGGGTGAACCTCATCAAGATAAAATGAAGAACAAGTAGAGCACAAAGCAAAGAGCATTTATGGGTACATCGTTCTTATCCTTTGCCATAGTACTGTTTGCTGTTTACCATTCTTCCTAGGAATATGGTAGCTAAGCATATATAGAATAGCCTGTTTAAAAAAAGATGGTCCTGTTATTTTCAACTTTCCTCGCTCCACAATCCACATGTTAGGCGTGCACCTTGAAGCTCTTCAAATATCTCTGATTCTCTTTCTATACAGTAGCTAAGCACATAGAAGATGGTCCCGTTAATTCCACTTTCCTCCCGCCATCTATTAGCTGTGCACTTTGAAGCACTTCAGATGGGGGAACAAATGAAGCAATTCATCACGACTGCGTCTCTAGGAGGGGAAAAAACAATCATTAACACCCATCTAGTTAAGGACTTTTTTTATTAATGAAAACAAAAATACAAAGTTAGAAAGAGTCATTTACCTTAATGCCAGTACATCCATTCACATCAAGGGTTGTAACTGTGTTTGAGCAGGACCTTGAGAGGGCCTCCAGACACTTATCAGTCACTCCAACTATTCCAAACAAGCTGCATAAGATTTTTTTTTTTGAAATCAGTTATAGAAACCACCGCAAGAAAAACAATTGAGGACAGCCCAATGGCTTTATAAGCTTTATAATGCTTTACCATGAAACATTGCATGTTACCCCAATTTTTGCCCGTCATTTAGTTTGTTTCAGCTTACCTAATCAACAAGAAGTTCTATGGGGCAAACCAGTACTAAACCCTAGATAAAGAACATCAAGTGAACCCCAAATAATTTGCCATAGAAATTTTAGATAACCTGATGATTATTGAGTTGTTATTGCAGAAAAAGTATGATAAGAAAGCTTAAGTTAATCTGAGTCAATGGTTAGTTAGAGAGAAGAGACAGAGAGGAGGGGGGAGGGGGACTGGGGGAGAGATTCAGAATCCTTCTCTAACGATATCATAAGATGGGGCAGAAAGAGTTAACTTAAGCCATACGGATCCACATGGGAGAGAAAAGGCTATAGAATGAACTTATCCAGCCATGACTATATTGACATTTATGTACATTTTTGTAATTTGCGCAAATCAATATTTTATTTATAAAAATAAATATATTTGGGAAAAGAGTATTTGGAAAAACAGCAAGAGAAGAAAACAAAACAAAAAATTATATCGATGCATATACATAGGCTTGATTCATGACCATGTCCAATTTGGCTCAGGTTCAGGCTCAAGCTCATTTTGATTATTGAATGAATTAAACAACCATCTCATCCCAGTGTGAGGTGCTCAAGAAAGTTGAGTTATTTGCAGAGCAATAAATGCAACATGACCTTCTCTGGCTCAGCTCGGCTTGGCTCAGCTTGGCTCAGCTTAGAGATAGCATCACCTCTAAGTTATATGACAGATCCAATAGTTTAGTAGTCTTGCAAAACCATAAGTGATTTGAAAGTTGTCAAAGCATGCTAACAAGTAAAAGACAGATTCAAACATCATCCTCTAGAGACAAGAACATAGTTAAGTTTCTCGTGCAAAAATGAGTAAGTGACAAGAGGTCACAGTTGCTAAAACTCAAGAATGCACTGTACTAAAGTTCTTTAAATATTCTCTTGTTGAATGCGCATAGGTGTTGCTCTTTTTGTCCCGTATACTTGACCATGCCTACTTTCCTCATCAATAAACTTATTCTTTAACGATAAAAAATAAATTAAAATTAAAATTACCTAAGAAATTCGAGAGAGGTGCAACCCTGTGCAATGCATATGACTCCCACATCAGTGACTCGGACACACCTATCAGAGAAAAAAATACAATATTTGGTTTGTAAAAATCTCAAAGAAATGTGTATCCTTTTTCTCATAGATATCTTAGAAACATAAGAAGATTTAGTTACCATGTCAAATTAAGAGATACAAGGTTCACGCATTTAGCTACACTGGCAAGTCCCTCATCTGATAGATTCTGAAAATAGAATATTTCTATTATTACCAAACATCAGTTTTGTAAACATATGCAAAATGTATTTCAGAAAACCAGAGATTTTACCTGGGCACCACAGAGGTCCAAAAACTTAAGCTGGGTCAGAAGTGATACACTCTTGTAAGCTTCATCTGTGAAGCTTCAAAGAAGGGTAAAAAAGCAATGCAAGCAGTCAAATCATAGCAAGAACTAGTTTTAAATTTAATATATAATGAGTGAATTACATACCCAGAAAGAGCATAGAGGTTTAGACTCTGGAGGAAGGAGCATTTGAGCAGTATTAGCTGCAATCCATGGTCTGTTAACTTTGTGCACCTAGGTATGCCAAATTATGAAATGTAACACAAGGGATGAGGGTGAAGGTTTTGTACTAATGGAAAGGAATTCACCAAGTCAATTGACCATATAGAATGCAACTGATCAATAAGAAGAGTTGCATATACAATGGAATTATCAAACCATAATAACCCTCCTGACCAGCTTCTATGCCAGTAAAATGAACCATCAAATTACAACTTTTCAGGATCCTAGCTCAGAAGCCACACACCATTGAGAAATAATTGTTGTGAGTTTCACAATAACATATGACAGCAGATAATATTTTTGCCCAAACATGTGTTCTCAACCGCCCAATATAATCTACATGGACGAATTTACATACCTAGTCAGGTTCAACAACTCTAATTTTGGATAATTCTCAGCAACTAATTGCAAGCTTTTGTCTGAAATATTCTGCAATTATCACATCAACAGTACTGCATTAAGGAAATACTTTAAGATAGATATTAGAACTCAAAAGCTTAGTAACGGACGCAAGATATAATTTTTAAGATTCAAAACATGGGCATGCCATGTTTTACATTTTGTTTTGCAAGTTAAACATAGATGATGGTGATGATGATAACTAAGTAATATAATGGCATTTCCTCATATAACATTGTCAAAATAACCTGTCTCTCTCTCTCTCTCTCTCACACACACACACACACATGCATGCACTCACGCGTAATGCCAATTATAAATGTGCAAGATTTACCTTCCAAACATATAATTTCTTGAGGATGGTAGGGTATAATGTAATAGAGATTTCATAGCACTTCTTGGTTACCTTGACAATAACATTTTTTTCTTTTCGTAAGGACCATAAGACAAATCAAGACTGAGTGGTCTCCAGAGATATAAAATAGATGTATATATAAAATACACATGAATGCACGTATGTATGTAAACTGCATATCGTTTGGCATTCAGTTAGTAAGATGGAACCTAGCAGTCAAATACCTTACAGCCACTTAAGTTCAACTCAGTTACATATTTGCAGTTCTTCACCAGATGCTTTATTCCCATATCTGTTATCCTGGAGTTGAGTTAATAATTCAAGTTGATCAGTGATAAGAAAAGTTTGAATTTAAAAATAGGATTTGAAAAACTTTTTCAATCTAATGAATATTAAATACCTCACGTTCCAATAGATAGAGAAGACCTTTAGCATAGGACAAGCATTGGTTATATCTTCAATTCCCTTATCGGAGATCTTTTGGCAGCCATTCAGATTCAGACACTCCAGATTTTGAAGAGAATCCAAACACTATTAAATGCAAGTTATCAAATAGAATCTTTAGTTATAGAAATACATCCACTTAAAAGCATATCAGTTTCTGATAAGCAAGATAAGTTTTATTAGTGACGACAAAAGAGAGACCGTGGTTTTTGTAATGAGGAACATGATATGGTTCTTGGTGCCCAACACACAATAATATCAAAATCTTTCAAGTTCTTCGACATTGATACAAATGGAAATATATTACCTTGATTTTAAGGAGTTCGAGATGTTTGTCTTCAATATCTTGCGCAAATTCAAGCTTTATCTGCTTCACATAACAATATCTCGGCTACAAAAATACAATAATAATATCAATCCACGGAAGTATGGTCAACATCAACAACCATTGCACTAACCTCAGCAAGGCAAAGCACACAACTTTAAGAGTACAATTGCAATTTTATCCGGCATTAAATATTTTAAACGTCTGAATTACTTATCTTATTCCACTCAACCCTACAATGACCATCATTCATCGATAATAAACAAAAAAACAATGAATTTTTGCAGTCGAAGTTTACTCTAACCAGTGAAAGAGCAGCTACAAGCCGATTTCCAGCATTACCCATTTCAGAAAAATCCAGACTCTGTAAAACGAAAACCCAAAGCACACAAACCAATATAATTTTCATTATAAAGAAGGAATAATAAAATAAAATAAAAAACATGAGCAGACGAAAAATTACGAGCCAGATAGAGGGATAGGAGACAAGAGAGCGGTAAAGCCATGGGCTAACGAGAAGGAGAGAGACGAGATCTCTCTGCGACAGTCTCGTGCTCACGATTTTGAAGACCTTTGGAACTGTTTCTCTGTTCCAAACGAACTCTGCTTCTGCTGCTTCCATTTTGCTGAGAGCGGTTCGCGTTTCGGCCATTTCCGCATCGTTTTTCATTTCATTTAAGTGGCACCTAAAATTAAGACAATAGCAATACTCTCTGTTAATATTGTTGTGGGTTAGACTTTGGGTTTTTGTTCTTAGTACTCTTATATTTTAATGTTTTGACGACGGTATTCAAGTTAGCGAATTTAGGCATCGTGATTGGAGTTTATCGTGATCGTGTCTCGTAAAGAGGTGATCTAGATTGATCTATTTAGTTCTGGCAACAAATTATTGAGTTAATCAATCAATCGATTATCTTAGATCGACTTTATGACAATACTTCGTGCATTCGTGAATGTTGGAGATTGAGAAATATTATTTTTAATTTAAAATTTAATGTAATGAATTTTATTATTAAAAAATTGATTTCTGATTTATTTTTAAAATTAAATTTTATTATTTACAATTCATTTCGTACTTTCAACTTATTTCAATCATTCATTTTAAATTTTAACTCATCTCAACTATTCATTTTATTACTATTCATAACTCATCTCATCTAATTTCTGAATCTAACTACCAGTATTTGGGATCCATATATTTAAAGCACTTTTAGAATTAGTTATGCTAGTTTTTTAAAAATATATAATTATTTATAGATTTTTTTTTTATAAAAGCTCCAATTTGATATTTATTAAAAATAGTTGATTTGTAACTTTTTTTTAATTGATTAAAGCACTTTTAATAAAATTATCTAAACATATTTTTTTTTAAAAAAACATTTTTAATTGTTTAAAAACATTTTTAAAATTTTTAAATACAATCCCAAACCTGCTCTTCCTCTCTCTATAATGATAGAAGTTAGCTAAATTTATCAAAATGATTGATTTCATGGTCTAGTATTATAGATCAACAATTACATTTAGATTGTCAAGTTACATATCAGATGGTATAAAGACCGATCTTCAAATAAAAGAATTAAGTTCGAATCCCCTTATCCTATATTAATATGTATATATATTTATATATAAAACTTACATTTAGATAGAAATAACAACTATCTTCTCATTGCTTATTTAATTGAAATAATATGTCACTTTTTAAATAATATTATTAAGCAAAGTAAACAAACAAACGCGCAATAGCATTAAAAAAAACGCAATAAAAAAAGGCTTTTAAAGTTTAAGATGAGATTAACAAAAATATGTATAATTTTAGTTTATAAGATTATGCAGGTTAATTACGAGCCCATCCGTGTGAAATTCATATCAAATTCGAAGGTCCTATCAAACCACCTTTGATTTCTAAATTTTAAGAGCATTGTTACGTGTATACGGGATTGGGTATCTTTGGAGAAATCGTAATGCATATGAGATATATTTTTAAAAAAAATTTAAAAAATATAAAACTCAAGTAATTATTTCAATTTTTAAAGCACAGGTACGTCGGGATTATTCCCACCTCGTGTACAAGTAAATTTACTTAATTTTTAGCATATTCAGTTAGAATATTAGTATTGGATTTATTAATTTTTTTTTCAAAAAATACAAATTTAAATTTGAAAGAAATTTTAAATTTATTATTCACTTTTGAAAAAAAAGATATTTTTATTATCTTTCTTCATTTTTTTTTCTTTATTATCGATCAAATATAATTAAATTTTTTTAATATATATACAAATTTATATTTAAAAAAAAAATTAAATTCTAATACTAATGCTCTTACACCACCATGACAGGAGCCCTTATTTAACGGTCTCGCTCACAAAGATACGTTCACATCCCCCTTATACTGGACGTAATGGGGTGATGAATATCCTTTTTTGAGACATTTTCTCAAACAGCCATCCCGCAGGAAAGACGATGACCTTCAGAATCAAACACTTTCTCTTCTCAATCCTAAAAGCCCAGAAAACGAACACCTCCGAGATCCGCAACCTTTGCTCGCTTCATCAGCACCAACAATGCAGAGGCATAACCAAGGTCCGTCTTAAATGGGTCAAGAACCGCAGCCTGGACCACATCATCGACACCGAGACTGATCTCAAGGCCGCCTGCCTCCTCAAGGACGCTATCAAGCGCTCCCCAACCGGTTTCCTAACTGAAAAATCCGTCGCCGATTGGCAGAAGCATCTCGGCCTCACCGTCCCCGTTGTCCGCTTCTTGCGCAGGTACCCCACTCTCTTTAACGAATTCCCTCATGCTCGTTATGCCAGCTTGCGTTGCTTTAAGTTGACAGACACTGCGTTGTTACTAGACTCGCAAGAACAAAGTATACACCAAAGCTGTGAGAGTGATACCGTGGAGAGGCTCTGTAGAGTGCTTATGATGATGAAAACTAGAACTGCGCCGTTGCAATCGTTGTATCCTTTGAAATGGGATCTAGGTCTGCCGGATTCTTTTGAGAAGATACTAGTTCCAAAGTACCCCAATCATTTTAAATTCGTTAAGAATATAAACGGTCTCGCAAGCTTGCGACTTGCCCAATGGCGTGAGGAATTCCCCGAGTCCGCACTGGAAAGGAGTAATGAGCGCAGTAGATTGGGAGATGAGTATAGGCAATTCAAGAGGGGGCAATCTGCATTGGCATTCCCGATGAGTTTTCCAAGGGGATACGGGGCACAGAAGAAGGTAAAGGTATGGATGGAGGAATTTCAGAAGTTACCATACATTTCGCCTTATGAGGATTCGAGGAAGATTGATCCTAATAGTGATCTTATGGAGAAACGGGTTGTTGGTGTTTTGCATGAGATGTTAAGCTTGACTATTCACAAAAAGACCAAAAGGAACTACCTAAGAAGCTTGAGGGAGGAACTGAATCTTCCACATAAGTTTACTCGAATCTTTACAAGGTATCCAGGGATATTCTACCTCTCGTTGAAGTGCAAAACGACGACCGTGACTCTTAAAGAAGGGTATCGCCGAGGAAAACTCGTGGATCCACATCCCCTTGCACGGCTGAGGGAGAAGTTTTATCAGGTTATGAGAACTGGGCTCCTTTATCGCAGTAAGGGCGTGAATTTGATTTCTCAGCAAGAAGTTTTGCTTGATAATAGTATGGAAGATGAGACGGGACTAGAAGATTCTGAGGTGGAAGAGATTGAGACAGATGAGGAATGCTGTGACTGTGAGGATGAAATATCAGAGATGGATGAGGGGTCTGACTGAATAGTAGTGTGAGTAAGAGTAAAAGCAAACTGGAAAAAAACATGGTAATTGGTTCATGGAATTCTACTCGAAAGTAGTCAATTTTGATCCTTTTTTTAAATGAGTGTGCAAATAACTAGGGATGTTGATTCTATGATCCGTGGGATGGTTATTTGTTGTTGATCTTCCTACTGATTCTATGTTGCCATTTAAATCCCCTTTTGCAACCACGAAGAATGTTATTGTTGCACTTATTAATTACACAAAACCGTAAGCCAAATTGTTTTGGTTCCACAAAGTTTGTGTAATGTTGGTAATAGTAAACAAAAAAAAGATATACAAGGTTTGCAAAACAAGTGCTTGCTTCGTGCATAATACATTAAAAGATGCTGCCAATAAATGTACAAAAGAAGTGAGTTTTTTTTTATGATCGTTAAGATGCTGTGAATGATGACTGTATCAATCTCGATAGGGGATGGTCATTGTTGCTTGTTGTCTGATTGGTATCACTGTTAATGTGAAGTGTATGAAGATGTTCAAAAGGTTGAATATGTGAATTTTGCTATGTTTCGGAGACTGAAGCAATCTCTTTTTGTTTAGAATTAGCTCAATTTCATCGGGACATAGAATTAGCTCAGAAGGAGTGCCTTAGGAGTTTCCAGGTCCTTGTTATCTGCATAACTTCAATGACATATTTCCTTCTAGATGCACCACATTAAGCAAGATTGTTATCAGATTCCTTAAGGTCTCATTGTCTAGACTCTCAAGCCACACTCTTTAACAGGTTCACACCAGTCTAGGCATCACCCACAATTATCTCCACGGAAGGTCATCAATTTATTCACTATCCATGAATCTAAGACAATCGTCCACAATTATGTTTATTGGCAAGAAGACGTAATTTATACTGGTGCGGCGCATTTTCGATGGTTTCTCTCTTTGATGAATTATTGTAGTTTACAAGTGGGTGTCAAGACCAAAATGAGAAGTCCCAAATAGTCTGGCCAACTTGAATTGTTCCTGCCGTTAGTGATGACAGAAGCTCAGCTTTGTTGCGATTACATTACACCTCTCCTATTATCAATAATGATGCTTCATACTAAACCCACATCTCTATGGAGGCTTCTTATATTAGAACCTGATGAACTCAAGAATCACACACAAGCTTGAGTGCGTGCCCGAGAGAGAGAGAGAGAGAGAGAGAGAGAGGTCAGAGACAAAAAAACATAAATATATATTTATATATACTGAGAGAAATCAAGGGCGGGGCGAGCAAATTCAGTATACAGAAGGACGCTAATCCCAAGCACTGGTGACGCCTGCACCATACCCCCCACCCCCGCCATAACCACCAGAAAACCCATATCCACCGCTACTATTTGCTCCACCATAGTAATCTGTGGCCCTATTAAATGAACCGTCCCTCCTAAAATCACGGCCACCAAAACGGCCTCCCCCAGACCGCCGATTTCTGCCACCACCCCCACCATAAGAAGCCCTTGATGCATAACGTGTAAGCCAAGCAGGTACTTCTTGATTTGCTTCTTGCATTAGATCAGCTAAAGGCCTTGCCATCGATGAATTATTCTCGTTAAAGAAGGCCGTTGCCAATCCTGTTTTACCAGCTCGCCCTGTACGTCCTATCCGGTGAACGTAATCATCAATGTCGTTTGGGAGATCAAAGTTGACCACATGCCCTACGTGAGGAATGTCAAGACCACGTGCTGCCACATCTGTTGCCACTAAAATTGGTGTCTTTCCGCTTTTGAACAATCTCAATGCTAGTTCTCTCTCCTGCAGCAAAACCAATTACGATAAAGGCTTTTAGTCGACGCTAACCAGATGACATCAAGGACAGCAGTAAGAAACTTGAGACAGCTTTCAATTAGAAATACTTCATATTAAACCTGGTGAATTACTTCTCTTTCTTTTCCCAAATCAAAATGTAACTTCAAATCGAGCCATAATTCTGGATATCAGACACAAACTTTCACTTAAAAAAGGATAACTATAATACATACAGGGTTTTTTTTTCCTTCCGCCCTTTTCTTGTTTAAGCCAATATCATCCACTCATTATATACACACGCACACAAACATACACACACACAACAATACATATAATTTAAGAGATATATAATTAAAGTTATTAACAGTAAATAAAATAACTAATTTTATTAGACTAAACCCATGCTCCCCCCCCCCCCAAAAAAAAAATGTCTTTTTCATTTTATAACCCATGGATTCATAAAATTATTAAATTTAAGAAGTTAGGAGTCTACTCAAACACGTGTTTAGTCCCGATAGTCAGGGGTAATTTGATAATAGAGGTGGTTTCATTTCATCTCAAAATTTCTTACCTCATTTCCTTCCCAAACACTGCTCAAATACAAACACCTTTCAATTTCAAATATTCAAATTTTTTCATTTAATCATTACCTAATATAACAACTTTCCCAAATTTTTAAAGAAGACACAAAAACTAATTAAAATTTTCAAATTCCAAAATAAAAATTATATTCTAACATTATTTTCACTTAATAATATTGTTATTCTAACTTTTTCCCTCTCCCTTCCCAAAATCAATAAAACATCTTAACTCAAACCATTTTACTCCTATTCACATATTTCTCATTCCCCAAGCACCCCTTACTCTTACTTAAGCAAAGTTTGTGAGGTTTCCCATGACTAGCATAAAAACAAACGAGTACCGGGTGAAAATATCAAAGCAGTACAACCAAAATCTTGAAATTAAGATGTTATCATAGACATTTTTTTTGTATGGCTCAAGGTATTCAATTTACTTGCATGTATTATTTTTCATCTAATCAATATAGTTATTCCTGCACATTGTGCAATTATGCAGTTAATACATATGGTAATTAAATTTACTTATAAAAAAAAAAAATTAAACCAATTCACCTGTTGTGTTCTATCACCATGAATGGTAGTTGCAGGAAATCCATTAAGGCACAACCAATGCTCCAATGAGTCAGCTCCCTTCTTTGTCTCCACAAAAACTAATGTCAAAGCTTGCTGCGAATATAAAGACAAATATTTATAATCTCATGCTAGATAAAAATAAACCTATCAAATAAAGCCAAAAAGGAACTTCATAGGCAAGTCCTAATTGAAGAATGCATATTTCATCTTACCTTGCCCTGAACTCCATTTTCCTTCTGAGCATGAATAAGATCCATAAGATGGCTTCTCTTGTCAGACTCGTGAACAAATTCAACTCTTTGGACAATCAAATCAGTACTTGAACCAACCCTCCCAACAGCCAAAAATATGTAATTTGAAAGAAAATCAGATGCCAACCTCTGCATATCAAATTAAAATTGCAAAAATGCTATCAGATAGATGCAATTCGAGGTGCCTAAAAAAAACTGTTTTGTTAGCCTCATTGGCATCCTAAGACATTGACACCACAGGCAAAGTGACTGTATAGAAGGAATTGACTCTGCCTATTGTAACAAATTTAGTGAGTAGCACCCACATAAATTTTATTCCATTAGGATATCAAAATAAAAACCCAACATCACGTACCGACCACTCAAATGCTCTGTTACAGCATTTTCCCACACACACAGATACATGCATCAATACAATTTTTTATAAGCCAGACACATCGATAGATGACCCATGAGGTGACTTCTTATCTTCTTCTACCCACCATAACACTTCAATGAACAACATAAAATGTACATTGTAACACACTAACTAATAAACAAATTGAAACACGACAAAAAAATAAATAAATTGAAACACGACACAGCAACTAAAACTTACCTGTATCTCTTTAGGAAAGGTGGCACTAAACAGCATTGTCTGTCTCGCACCTGGTGGAGGCATGTCCATTTGCTCCACTATCTTTCGGATTTGGGGCTCAAAACCCATATCCAGCATCCGATCTGCCTCGTCAAGAGCCAAATATCTGATCATCTGCAATGAGACTCTAGCCCTCTCAAGCAAATCAACCAATCGGCCTGGAGTTGCGACAAGGATATCAACTCCTCTCTCAAGCTCTCGCAACTGACCACACAACACATTATTATTATATAACAAAAGTGGGCAGTAAATATTCACTACAAGGATCACCAATCAGAAAATTGAAAGTAGAACAAACCATAGTATAAATTTTAACCAACTCCACAACTCCAAATGTCACGATGTGTCAAATAAAATAGAACAGCCATTTTACAGTTCAGGATGGTGGAACTATGATCAATGGAACTACTACTATGCACCGGTCAAATCCAAAATATAGCAATCTCTAGATATAGGAAATGGAAAATTTATTGCTTTTTGAGTCAATCCAAAAATAAAATCTCTTTAGTAGATTTTCTTCCGCCAGGATCCTCACCAGGACAACAAACATCAATATCTCTCCACATGGATACGTCCTAAGAAAGAAAAAATCGAAGTCACTCAGAAAAAAATAGTCAAACAAAATGAAGAAACCAGAAAATCCACAACATTATCAGCAGCCCTCTCATGAATAGATCTCAACGTTGATAACTTGGCAAGATAACAAACAAAAAAGTACAACAAAAGCAAACAAGGAGGCCAGGGAATCAGCAAGCCACAAATTGTCAATATATTGAAAACCTGTTGATTGATTGGTGCTCCTCCATAGGCAACGACCACCTTGACACCAGTTTGATAGGAAAACTTTTTTGCTTCATTGTGTATCTACATGTCAATCAAAATAGAAACGTCATACCCATATTGATAATTGCAAAGCTCGGAGAATCCACATCAAGTGAATGATATAGATGGGTATCCCACCTGGCATGATAACTCCCTTGTAGGTGAAAGAATTAGAGCAAGAGGGTACACAATCCGTGCTCCACGTGGTCTCTGAACATACTGGCCCCGCATGATTCCACTGATAATAGGAAAGCAAAAGGCAGCAGTCTTCCCTGATCCAGTCTGAGCACAAGCCATTAGATCCCGCCCTGCAAGAGAAATTGGTATAGCGTAACGCTGTACGGGAGTTGGTTTCACATACTTGCACCTCCAAATATTTTGATTCAATGCGTCCCCCAAGTCGATCTCAGCAAAAGTATTCACAGGTGGGGGCACATTGTTCCCACTCGTCTCCACAGGAATGTCATCATAAGCCTCAAAGTTAATACCCGAATTTTCTTGTTCGCTAAACTCTTGTGTTAAATTTTCATCATCACCAAAAGGGTTCACCTCACGTTCTCTTCCTCGTTCCCACCCCCCTCTACTATTCCATCCACTACCCCCTCGACCACCAATAGAGCCATCATGTCCTGTTCGCCTGAAGTCAAGCCTAGAAGCTCCACCCCCGTGTGACTTGGTTGTGATTCCACCGTAGTCAACCCGATCATTGGCTGGTGAAGAAGTTTGTAATTGGGCAGGGGGATCTGATGAAGAAGGCTGCCTATTACGAAGATGCGGTGGAACATAGGTTGATCGGGTAGGGCGTTTTAAGCCATTGCTATTAGAAGAACCAGTTGCCACATTCTCAGATGCAGTGTTAGCCACAGAATCTGCCCATGAAGTTGTCATAACTGCGAGCTTTATTCGTCCTTCCTACTTACAATAAATTGGCGACCACAACCAAAGCTCTACTACACTAGAATGTGAAAAGTGAAACTTTGGCTCCTAAGCGAATTTTCTTTTTATGTCTTTGCCCTACGTATAACTCAGGTCGATCAATATATTGATTAATCAAGTACAATTAAACTAAACAAAAGCTCCCAAAATAAAACAATAATGAAGAAAAACCATACACTTATACCCATATAAGTTGTCACAGCAAAGGGGTGGAATCATAGACCTCAAATAAAGCGAAACGGATCATAAAAAACGAAAGCAACAAAATAATATTAAAAGAAAACTCTTAAGATGAAGAATCAGAATGACTCAGAAAATTTTAAGAACTACTTAGTTCCAAACAGAAGAATAGTAAAAAATTAGGATAACCATGCGTTGAGAGCTTGAAATCTCAATCAGACAAGCATGCATATCAAATTAGAGACCTCAAGATATGCCATCATGATAAACATAGATTGCGAGCAAACAAACAGATTCAACAAAAGACAATGAGGACATCAACCAACTCGCGGAACAAAAACGAAAAACACAAAACAACGGCAAAAACAAGCTTTGTACCTAGCGCCGAGACACATGGAAATGGTGAGAAAGGAGCGAGGGGATGGAAATGGCGTAACGAGAGAGAATGAGCTGTGATTAGCCAATTTGGATCTGAAAATGAAACTTTGAAACCCTAGCTTGTTCGGGAAGACGAACAGGATCGGACACGAGGCGAAAATATCGGTATGACTCGCTTTGTATTAACGTCGACGAGATTTTTCAGGTTTCTTGCACTTTTCAACGCGGATCAGAGCTCTTTCTTTAATGTGCCAAAATAAAAAATATATAATATATATAATGAAATGTCCGTACATCATGGACTATGGAGCTCGAGGCTCAGATCCCTCCCATTTTCTCTCTCTTTCTTTTGGATTCAATTGTTTTTTCTTGTCGTTCGTATTTATTGACTGCATTTAAGTAAGCGAAATATTTTGATGAAAATTTTATATGTAAATGAAATAGATTTTTTAGATTTTTCAAATTTTTGATTTATAAAATAAGAATATCTTAATTAATGTTCTTCTAAAATTATGAATTTTTTATTTATCTATTATTTAAATTATAAAAAAATCCATAAAAAAAACAACCGTAGAGTTGCGTATCTCGTCTAACTCGAAACAAACAAAAGCAATCAATAAGGTCCCATTTACATATAAAAACGATTTTCATATTATTTCATATATATTATTTGGATTTCTTATTATTTCATTTTATATTATTTTTAATTTTTAATTAATAATAATATTAAAAAAATAAAATTTTATTTAATTTTTAACTTTCTTTTAAAATCTATTTAGATATTTGATTATGAATATCAGTGTAATGTAAATTAATTTACCATTTGTTACTATTTTCTAAGAATCAAGCGTCTACGCGGCCATACGGCAAAACTGTGTTCATTGTTTTTACTTTTAATTGCCCATTGCATTTTTAAGCTAATGGGCAATTGCCAAAAACAATATCAGGAGCTAGCCACTTCAAGAGCCTCCCTGGCACGTCCCAAATAATTACAATAAGTGAATTTAATACTTCGAATAAAAAGGATAATTCTCTCAACGAATAACATATACAATTGACCGCCAATAAATCACATATGATCCAATTCTCTAAATAGAAAACTTGGGTTCGAAATCCCCCACCCCCTTTATTTAAATAAATAAAAAAAACATATTCGATTTACCATGAGCGTTTATATTTCCATTGCCCCATTGCATACTTGTGTCAAAAACTAGTAGGTAACATATTAATCATTCTCTACAAGGGGTAACCAAGCATTACAAGCTCAATTGAGAGAAAAGAGATGGAACAAGATCCACCACCGACCATGCAAGGCCTGCATATTGGAGGAACCTTATACCTGTATCAACATCAAATGTACTCTGTTGGGAGAAAAAGAACAGCTTTTGGATAAAACCAGATTGTTTAATCTCGTCCGATTTTTTCCCAATTCCATTTAGATTTGGGATGTAGCCGCTTGATTTAATTGGGATGCCCAATGTGTTTAACACAACAGGGAGAATCCATTTTGTAAGAGCCTTACTACAGAACTTCACAAGAAGTATGGTGGGTATCCCAAGCACCATTCTTCCCACAAAGGTAGGGATTGTGAGTTGTGGGGTAAATATACGAGGAACGGCTTCATGGTGAAACTGATGGTATGTTTGCTGGATCCCAGCCACCTGAACAAAATTGGTATTTCAGTTTATCAAAATTCACAGGAAGAAAGCGCAAAGTTTTGATAACACATTACTTAAATTTGATAACTGTCATACTTGAACCATGACAGTTATGGCAGATATAAAACATAGTAGCGCATTGTAGATGTCTTATAAGTGAGAATTCACTACATATTTCCCTTCCCTGATCAGTACTTTTTGTCTTTATCAGGCTTATTTTAAAAAATAAACAGCAGTTTCAGTCTAGTCTGATCCGATATTGCAACAATATATTGGAAAAAGAGCGTATTTAGTTCCTATTGATCCTCATGCTATATTCTGGTGATAGCAGAAAGAGTTTAAAACTAAACATAGCATTCATTTGATCTTAACGAGAAAGAATGCTTACAATTCCAAATGCCACACCATTAAAGGCTGTGTGGTACTCGATGCTTGGGGTGGGAATCTCAGGAGTTGGATAAGCAAAGAGCAACAGGAAGCTTAGGGCAGCCCAATAGGATGTAACTGCCACATACAGACCCGCACAATATACAGTAACAATTAAAATGATTCAGTTAAAAATATGTAATTGTAATTATTTAAATATGTTATTTCTTAATGTTGTTCTATTTAGTGAAGAGAAGGAGATATTTGTGAAGGCTTCAATGATGTGGCTCCAAAGTAGCCAAGCTCCATGCTTTCAAATATTAACAGATATCTTTTACTAATTGCAAGTTGCAACATCTCCATAAGGGTAAAACACAACCAGATTTTACCTTCAGTTAAACAAAATATCTAGTAATCCTGAGAAACTGCAGGCCAAAATATCTACTTCTTACCTTAACCAGAATTTGTAACCACTAAAGGATGAAGAGAAGTAGACATACCATTTTGTCCTGAGACTATAAAAAGGTCAATGTATTCATGAATTGTGATCCAGAATGGAAGGATCACCAGTCCAATGGCAAGACCACCGATGACATCAACCAAACTGTGCATGCCGAGGTAAATTCTTCCTAGCAAGTAAACCAAATTTCAGTTTGCGCAGCAAGAAATAAAATTAAAAAAAAAAACTCCCAACAACTTCTTAAATAATAATAAACTTACCCAAACCAATGAGGCCCACAAGCAAGGAAACAAGGGCAACCCCAACAAATCTCATGGAGGCATCTTCATACTGAGGATAAGACAAGACATAGTGCAAAAGGTACCTGGAGACGCCCAGTTCAAGAGAACTCCACAGTTAGAAGGGACAGTATTATACAATGCAAATATGAGAAGAAAAGCTCTCTCAAGTTGCAAAAAATACAAACCAAGCTATTGTGAACAAATGCATGCATGTTTTAAGCCATGTTATAATTGGTTGAAGTGAATTCATTGCTAACATGCCGATTGGCTGAAGAAGCTTACACCACTGGCCTTGACTCGTGAGGCATGATTTTTAAGCCTCTATACATACATTTAGATACAAACAGCTAAAAGATGGCAAATGAGAAGCAGAGAGCTGATACCCAGATAAGCAAACTGTATTAAGAGTATGGGAAGACGGCACGCCGTACTCCAACGCATTATCTTCCTCGTCTTTCGTGGCAGTTACTCTCCTGACTGGTGGTGAACTGGGTCTCGGAGCTGATACCGAATCCTATCTCACACACACACGCACACGCACACACTCACATAGACATCGTCATATTTATGTACCAGACCATATGCAAACAAATGAACCAATGAGAACTTGAGAACAAACAAGTAAACCAAAAAGTAGTTACCTTTATACAGTTCCCTACATAATCGCAAAATGCCATCAAAAGGGTCATTTGCCGAGCCAATCTGCCATGCCCGCTCTATAATATTACCCAGTAGTAACTCAATTTGAATTTTTAAAATGCTGGGAAATACACTACTCAAAAGCCCAAAGCCCATAAGACAACAAAAAACAAACTCAGATTCTAGAAGGAACCCCATTATAGAGAAGAAGAAGATACCCAGAAGAGCAGAGGAAGAAAAGCAGTGTAAAAGGGAACAGACACAACACAGGACAACCCAGAGAACAGAGCATCAAGAAACCCATGCTGGTATTTCTGCAAAACCACACAAATATCCCGAAAAAAGATTAATCTAAATTGCAAAATAACACATATATATATATATATGCGAATAATTCAACAAGAACGAGCATCTGGGTTGCGAATTTTAGTAGTAAAATTTGACTGGAACCTGGATCTGAAGGATGAAAGGGGTCCCGGTGATGACATGGTGAGTCACCCATGGCTGTAGGAAAGATCTGAGCTTGAGGGTCACATTGAGGCGTGAAGTTATCACAATCCATGCCACAATTCCACAAAGCGTCGCTCCTTGCCACACTGCTGCGCTTTCCATCTCTCTCTCTCGCTCACTCCCTCTCGTTACCACCTAGAGGAGAGGGTTCCCGCTTCCTAGAGCAGAAAGTGAAGGACGCAGGTCGCAGATAACAAAGTGAAAATAGTGGCATGACTCGGCGGGTTAATTTATTATATTATTTTTTCTTAACTATCGATATAGGCCATTGACAAATCGTCGGATCTTCGGTACAACAAAAAAAAAAAAAAAAAATGCCATTAACAAATCGTTTTATATCTCATTCTACTGTATTATTCTAATTTTTTAAAATTTTAAAAAAATATATCAAATTTTTTAATTTTTTCAAATTTTAATTTAATTTTTTTAATTTTAAAATAATAATAATATTAAATTAAGAATTTATTTAACTTTCATTTAATTAAAATTTTTTAACAAATAATATTTAATTTTATCTCATTATTCAAATAAAATCTTACTTTAGGAAAAGAGTGGCGCTAGACCACATAAATTTTTAAGCTATTTTATTGAATAATGTAAACTTTTTTTTCTATTTTATTAAACATTTTAAAAATTCATTTAGATATTTTTAAAAATAAAAAAAAATATTAAAAGCACTTCATTTAAATAAAAGAATTAAAAATTTTGGTACGTCTATAATTTTTTTTTTTTTGAAAGATATGTCTATAACTTTTGAGATGTATAACTTCAGTTTAATTAAAAATGAATTGAGATAAGTTTTATTTATTTTTTAATGTTATTATTATTTAAAAATTTTAAAAATATATATTGAAATTTTAAAAATATGTATTAAAATTTGAAAAAAATATATAACAAATTATAAAAATATAATAATTAAAATAAATTAAATTAAATTGAATTTCGAATATAAACAATATCTCAGTATTTCACAATTTCACTTTAGGAAAATTATTCTCGCAACCGATTTTTTAATCCAAACTTTATTTGGCAAATTTGATCAAGCTCGTCTGGGGAACCATGTCACCAATCAGACGAAAAAATCTCCTTCCTTCTTCCTCCAATTCCACGGTCGACATCCTCCTCGTTCCTCTCTCTCTCTTACTTCAAGTGTAGATCCATTTTTTAGAGTGGCTCAAGCTCTTACAATGGGGAGGAGACCCAAGTGGCAGGTTTTCTGTGAAAAGTGCATGGGAAAGTCTTCGGTCTAGGGGTCTTGAAGTTGAGTGGCACAGGGTCGTTTGGCACAAGAAAGCGATTCCACCTCATGCAATTATTATGTGGCTAGCTGTTCGCAACAGACTGAATACTCAGGATAAATTGTGTGTTCATGGTATCATTTCGGAGGTCCGATGTGTATTGTGCGGGCAAGGGGTAGAAGATCTTGACCATCTCTTCTTTTCTTGCCCCTTTTCTGAGCGCTTGTGGCTTTTGCTATGTGATAAATGCAACCTTCCATGGATTCAGAGAAGCTGGGTTGAAAGTGTAGAAGTGGATTCTTGTCATCCGAACAAAATTTCTCCTTTAGTAAGAAACAATGTAAAAAGCAATTTTATTATTTTCTCTTTGTATATATTGTGGTTTAAATGAGTTGAGAATTTTCAGAATTAGATAGAGAATTGTGTTTTAACTACATCTGTTTCCAGGACAGGACTTTTAGGCTTTGTTTAGATTTAGAGATGAGATAAATTAAGATGAGTTTATTTTATTTTTTAATATTATTATTATTTTGAGATTTAAAAAATATATATTATAATTTAAAAAATGTGTATTGAAACTTGAAAAATGTGTATAAAAATTTATATTTAATATAAAAAATTATTTAAATATAATAATAAAATAAAGATAAATTTAAATAAATTTAAATACAAATGAAATCGTAATATATATAAATTTTCGAAGAACGATATAAAACTCAAGCTCTAATGCCTATGATCTGAGTTCTTCTGATTTAGATAACTAATATAAGGGCAGTACTTTCACCCAAAAAAAGAAATATATATATATAAGGGCAATATTAGGCTGTGTTAGCAATTACTGTTGGGTATGCCGTTTAGTACAAAGTAATTTAATTTTTATCTTTTTTTTTTTATTTTCTTTCCTGGGATCTAGTTTTTTGAGTGATTTAATCCCTTGGGTAAGAAAGTAGTCCTAAGACCTTGCAGTTCTAGTTGGAGAGGTAATCCGATGTAGTTCTATTCCTTCTCCCAGGCAATCCTAAGCACTGGCATTTGTTCTCGTTTCTCCTTTGAATATTGGTTGAACATTGGCTATTATTCAAACCTATTTCTTTCTGGAGTTACTTTCCGTAGTGTTTATCCCCATTCTAACACCCCTAAAATAAACTCAAAATCGGCTTGATTCGGAAGAAGAGAATGAGGGCCTCGCTTTCTAACAACGAGACTAACGACTCCTTACTGGATCAAATTGGGCATACCAATAAACTCTGGCTCATTGATTGATATCTCCAATTTATATGGACTAACATTATCCCGTATCAAAAAGGCGTATCAAAAAGGCAGAAACTTGAAATTTATCTTAATATATTTAGATATTTAAAAAAAATCAATATATTAAAAATTACTTTTATAATCATTAAATAAAAATTAATAATAATAACAAAAGTTAACTCACAAAGTTATCAAATGGAACAGTTAAATTACGGCGGCAGACTAGACTTTTCCCTAATATAATCCGGACAAGAATTACAGAGATGTTAGCTATGAATACAGAGGAGCGATCACTCTAGCTCACTGCCATACCTGTCAATGCAGCACAAGTCATGCATGTTCCATGGAGATTTATGCTCTCTTTGAATTTAAAAATAAAATAAAATAAAATAAGATAATTTTTTTAAAAAATATATATATTTTATATATTATTATTATTTTAAAATTTAAAATTATTTATTATATTTTATATAAAAAAATTTAAAAAATATAATAATAAAATAAGCTGATCAGTGATTCTAGATTGCCAATAAAGTCATCTTCATTGGCATTATCAAATAAATAATTAAATATAAATTTAATATTTTATATTAAAAATTATTTCATATTAATCTCATCAAATTATATTTTTAAAATTTTAAATTATAGTAAAAATAAACAAATTTTTTAAATTTAAAGAATTATTATTTATCTTTTAATTTATTTATTTAATATATTTTATTTCTCTAAATTTTTTTCTCTTTATTTAAAAGTTTTTTTTAATATTATAATATTATTATTTTGATAAATTTAATATAAAATTATAATAAATATAATATATTTACTTGTTAAATTTATACTTCTTAATAATTTTTAATAATTTATTTGATAAGATGGATGAAGATATTTAGTCCCGTTTAAATTTAGAGATGAAATGAATTGAGATGAATTTAGTTTATTTTTTAATATTATTATTATTTAAAAATTTAAAAATTTAAAAAAAGTATATTAGAATTTAAAATATATATATAAGAATTTATATTTTATATAAAAAAATTATAAAAATATAATAATAAAATAAAAGTGAGTTAAAAGATAAATTGAATCCACTTTCGAATCTAAACGGGCCTAAATGTCCATGGTATCTTGCGTAGAAGTTATCGATGGCTATTAAATACCCTTTCGGTTGGTGGTACTTGAAGTCGGCTACCGCCACCCAGAACCTCTAGCTAGTTTTGACAAATTCATTTCCAAAAGGACGATAGCTACTAGTACCGATAGAGGACCGACAAAACAGTGTAATTTTTTTTTAAAAAAAATTCTTTTATTTTAATCATTTTTTATATAGTTTTAAATATTTCTAAAAAAAAAAGATCAATTCACTTATATTCATTTTTTTAATTATAAAGTAAAATTAAAACATAAAAATAAAATAAATAAATGTAAGTGATCAACTTTACAAATCATATGTCCAATTTAGCATTTCTCTTTCCAAAAACAGTACACAAGGGCATCTAGAAATCCGGGTCCAAGAGGATTCCACGGTTAGGCTAAAAGGACTAGTTTAATTCATTTTATTAAGTTGCTGTTTAAATTTAGAGATAAAATAAATTGAGATAAATTTAATTTATTTTTTAATATTATTATTATTTAAAAATTTAAAAAATATATATTAGAATTTAAAAAGGATATATTGAGATTTTAAAAAAATATATAGAAATTTATATTTTATATAAAAAATTATAAAAATATAATGATAAAATAAAAATAAGTTAAGATGAGTTTTAAGTACAAATGAGTCCTTAATTATTATAATTATTTTAAATTTTTATATAAAATAAAATGAAAAATTTTATTTTTCAAATTTTTAAATAAAAATAGTATTAAAATATATATATTCTAATAATATATTTTTTATTTTTTATTTCAATTTATCTAATTTCATTTAATCTATAAAAACAAATGAGATCTAAAAAGTTTTACTATTTAAGTATTGTTTGTATTCAAAGACGATACGAGTTCATCTTAACTTATATTAAACTTATCTTTACATTTTTTCATATTTTCATATGAAATATAAGTTTTAATATAATTATTTTAAATTTTAATTTAATTTTTTAAATTTTAAATTAATTTTTTTAATCCTAAAATAATAATAATATTAAAAAATAAATTTAACTTATCTTATCTCGTCTCCAAATCAAATTAAAGTTTAACCGTATTGAATTTATTAAAAATTTGTCTTTAAGATTTGAGTTACAATAATTTTATAATTTTTTATAATATAAAAATCTACTATTACCAACCAAATAAATTTTTTATTCACTTTTAATCAACGTCCGTGCATCTTGAGGCGAGATCTATCAAGCTCAAGCCCCCAGTACTCTTACGGCACAGTCCGAGTAAATGGGAAGCTTTGTGTTTTTTTTTTTTCCTGATTTTCTTATGCACCCCCAATCTTGCTGTGTGGGATTTTTATTTATTTTTTGGACCAAGCTGCAATTTTCTCTCTCTCTCTATATCTATCTATTATAATAAATAATTATTTAACAATCCATTAATAAATTTTCTCTTTTGTTATTATTATTATTTTAAAATTTAATAGCTACTTAATATTAGATATTTAAAACACTAAATATAATTTAAATTTATATGAAATTAATTAGATATAAAATTTAAAATTTAGATGAGATTTGTTAAATATATAATTTTAAATTATATAAAAATTTTAAGTTTTTATATATATAAATTATAATTTAGATAATATAAATTATTTCATTTGTTTAAATTAGATAAGTTATAAATTATAAGTTCGAATAAATTTTTTTTTTGTCTTTATATAATTTAGACAAAATAATTTGTATAATTATAAATTATATAATTATATAACATTTATATTAGATCATATAAATTATATACATAATTTAGATATGATTTAAAACACAATTTAAGTTTAAGTCATATGTATAAATTTAAAGTTAGATCAATTTTAAAGATATATGAATTCAAAATCATATATATAAATTTAGATAGATTATATAAATTATAATTTATATTATATATATATGATATAAAATTTCTATTCATTCTTTATATAGAAAAAAATATAAATATAAAATAATTAAGTTTAAATATGTTTGCCAACTATATTTGTGAATATAAATATTTGAATAAATATTATTTATTTTTCAATTTAAATTCATTATGAAACATTAAGTTCAAAAAATAATATTTTATAAATAGAATTATAATAATTATTAAATAGTTATCATTCATCACTTCACATTAATTTATAATTTACTTTTATATAATTATTTCGTTGTTAATATATTTTTCTTTTATTATCTATCAAATATTTGTTAGAACTTACCTTTTTTTTCTTCCTCCATGCATTGCATTATTGATTTAAATAAATTTTTATAAAAATATATAATTTATAACCGCTTCACTAAATTAAAAAAAGTGCTTTGCACGTTACTCTTCTCAAATATATATATATATATATATGTATGCATGCATACAAGTTTCATGCAATATATTTAGCTTAAAATAATAAACAATTTATTAGTAATTAAAATAAGTTGATTAAGTCTCGATCATTTATTGGCTTGCAAACAATTTCTTTTAATTGTTTGTTCTCGGTCATCGGCCTCCCTTATCTTTTATGCATTTTCACCACTTATATATATAATTATTATATATGATATGGTACTTGAAAATTATCTCATAATCTCTTTAAATCCTATGATATGATTTTTTTCTCATGAGTTCTAATTGCATGGATTATATTAATTAATTTCTCAGTATTATAATTTAAAATATCTCAAAATAGTCAAGAGTTTGGTTAATATGATTAGATTCTTTAAGACTTTATTTAGAATGAGAGATGAAAGTTAAAAGTTAAATAAAATATTGTTAATATATTATTTTTTAATATTATTATCATTTTTGATTTAAAAAAGTTGTATTGAAATTTAAAAAAATTCAATTATTTTATATATTTGTTGTGAAAATTTAAAAAAATTGTAATGATAAGATGAGATGAGTTTTGATTACAAACAAGCGATAAATAAAAATTTTGAGTTCGAAACCATCCACTCTCTTGTATAAAAAATTAAAATATATATATAATTAGGGATTCATATATATATTTCTATTATAATCAGTGTCTATCTAATGGCTACTTAATGAGTTTTCTTATTTTTTTTATTAAATTTAACTATGTTGTCCAGATGACTAACATAAGAGGAGGGTGAATTGGATTATATTAAAAAAGTAACAATTATAAATCAAATACACAATATAAAATATAAACAAAATTTGAAACAGTAGGAAATATAAAAAGTAAGGACAAGAAAAATCAAACTCAATATTTTAACGAGATTCAGCCCCATTACCTACATCCTCGTCACAAGTTATTCCTTGAAAATCCCAAATTCAATATTCAATCTCCTTCAGGTAGAGATAAAAATCTATTACACATTTGAATAATATCGCTACAAAAAAATATGTGTTGAACACCTTCTACACTTGCAATTACCTCACACTTAGTGATTCAACTATCTCCTATGTATAACACTTTTTATACACACAAAGGTTATACGCACACTCTTACAAATACAAGAGTTGATAATGAGTAGATTATCAGAATACACTCCTCAATGAGTGAAATAAGAACAATACAGCACAAACTATATCTCTCTCAAAATAAATAAGGATTAATGCACAAAACTTAGAGAAGAGAGAATAAGGGTTTTGAAAGAATGATGCAAAACTTAACAATTGATGTGTAAGCTCTTATTGTTATTTTTACAAAACTTAAGTGAGCCATTTATAGGCAAATGAGTTTTCATATTCAAAATTGAAAAAGTTCACATGTCAAATAAGAGCACTATTAATTTTTTAAAAGATTCAAATAATAACATATTCTTTTTATATTTGTCAAAGACAACTCCATTCATTTTTCAAAAAAATCAAACTTAATTTTTAATTTTTTATACATGACAAAATGAATATGATTTATTTTTTAAACCAAATTATCTTCTTTTTGCATATGTCAAAAAAACACACAATCACCCTTCAAGATTTTCAAATAAAATCATTTATCTTTTACATTTGTCTAAAAAACATACAACCACCATTCAAGATTTTCAAACAACATATGTACATGTTAAAGATGACAATCAATCATCTTACAAATTCAAATCTTTATGCATATGTGAAAAAAAAATCGAAATTAAATATTTTAATAAAGTTATACAAATTAAAAAAATACAATTTGATACTTTATAAAAAAATATTAATTTTGAACCTTAATCCAATTTCAAATTTTAAGAGATATACAAAATTACTCTATAAATTTTGTTTGCAGATTGTTATTCTTCTTGCTCATGTTTGATTTATTGATGTACTTAACTCTCTTCAAACGTAGACAACTTGAACTTGAACTTGAATTTATTTGTTATCATCAAAATCTATATGTAGATACGAGACTTGAAATATTGAGTTTTACAAACTATATCCGCCTGTCCATTTAAATTTTAAAATGACGTGATTCTTAAAATTTAGTTTCCTGATTCAAAATTTTAAATCAAACACTTTAAATTCAAATATAGTCAAATTCAAAACTCTTATCCTCCCAAGAATTATTATCCAAATATCTCTCTCAACTCAAATCCATTTAGACTATTCCACAGTTGCAATTTGAATGAATTTTTAGATTGAAACCAATACTCAATTTCAAACTCAACTCAATCTCCTTATAATCAACGTTATCATTCCTCCGTCATTTATAAAACTCAACATTAAACAGCACAAATTATAAAAAATATACAAATTATAAAGTAATATGTAAATTATAATATAACATTATAATATGCAAAGTATAATATAACATTATAACATTATTAAACCTACTTCACGTTACAAAATATAATATAACATTATTTTATATAAATTATAATTTATATTATATATAAATTTATGTATATGATTTAAAGTTTATATTCGTTCTTTATAAAAAAAAAATTAGTTTAAAATTGTTTGCCAAATATATTTATAAATACAATTATTTAAATAAAATATTATTTATTTCTCAATTTAAATTCATTATGAAATATTAAATTCAAATAATAATATTTTATAAATAAAATTATCGTAATTATTAAATAGTTATCTTTTATCATTTTACACCAATTTATGATTTACTTTTATGTAATTTTTTAGTTGTTCATAAATGACTCTTTCAAGTGAGTGAAGTTAGATGACGGGAATGTTCTAGGTAACCAGTCAATCGAAGGGATGGATACATAATAATTCACATATCCTCATAACAAAAAAAATTCTGAATTGAATGATCCTATATTAAGAGCTAAATTGGCTAAAGGTTTGGGTCATAATTATTATGGAAAACTTACATAACTCAATGATGTTTTATATATTTTTCTAGTAGTAATTTTTAGCACTATTGCATGTAACGTAAGTTTAGCAGATATTTTCATTTTATTATTCATTAAAAATTTATTAGAACTTATATTTTTTTCTTTATACATTACATTATTAATCAAAATTGATTTATTTATAAAAATCATATCATTCTTTAAAAATAACAGCTTTACTAAATTAGAAAAGTAACCACTTCAATATATATATATATATATCTAAAGCAAGATACCCAATCTTGCTATGTGGGTTTTACTGTTATATATTGATGAAAAATATATTGAAAAATAATAACTAAGTATCAAATTAAATTATTAATACATATATAGTTAGTATAATTGCAAAATAAAAAAAAAATTATTAAAAAATTATTTTGATCAATCCAATGTAAGATTATGATTAAAGAGATTTTACATTTATGAAAAGAATAATTATTTTTATAGTCCATCAAATATGAATTGTATTGTAGTCCACATAAAAATGCTTTAATTTTATGATTAAATGAAATGAATTTTTCAAAATTTTAAAATTTTTTATTTGTAAATAAAGTTATTTTAATTAATTTTATTTTAAAATAGAGATTTTTCTATTTGTTTATTATTTGGACTCAGGGGCGGAATCACCCTTTAACTTGGGAGCTTTGACCCCCTCCAAAATTTGATAAAAATCAAATTTTAAAATGTATTTTTATGAAATAAATTAAATAAAAAATTAATATTTACCTCTCCCTAAATTTTATTTTGTTAATTGACTTTTCAAATTAGATTTTTTAATTTTGTCTTTATTTAGATTGCAAATGAGTCTACTTTTTTAGATTGTATGTATTATTACTCTTATAAAAAATTTATATTTTTTTTTATCAAATTTTAAAAATAATTTTAATGAATTCAATACTAATACTCTTTAACAGCCTCAGATTTCTGCCAGGTAGAATGAAAGGCAAGGAACTCAGAATCTTTCTCTGCATTTGCCTTTCATCCAAATTTTAAATCAAATTTGATAAAAATTAAATTTTAAAAAATAATTTCATCCTTTTCTTGAAAATCCCGTTTGGATGTGAGAGTTACCTATTTTATATTATATTATATTATTTTAAATTTTTAAATAAAATAAAATAAATAATTTAATATTTTCAAATATATAAATAATAATATTATTAAAAAAATAATACTCTAATATTATTTTATTTAAATTTAAATTTTTATCTCAATTTATCTTATCTCATCTTTTTATTTAAAGGAAAGTTACTTTTACTAGATGCCGAACCGGACCGGACAAAACCGATCCCCACGATCCCAGACCAAAATGGGCTTCCCCCATCCAACATCTAGCTAATGCTTCCATACGGTGACCCATCCAACGGGAGAAAGTGTAATCCTATAGGTATTAGTGTAATCCCATAGGTATTCCTTGGAGTGTACTAGTTTTTTGCCACCCGATTTAGGCCCTCACAGTAAACTTCAAAATCTTAATCTCCTTGCAGATTGGTTACCCAGATCATTGTTAATTCTCTGCACGACTTCTCTCATCAGCTACGAAGCCACTTAGCTGCGCGCATCTCCATCTCTACCGAGTCATGATAGATATATAATATCATAGGCTGTTGGGATGCTTTTAAAATGATATTTCGATCCCACATGATCGAATTATCCGACAAGCATGGCTTCCTTAGTCACCGGATGTTTACTGCTTGGTTTATAATAGTTGGTTTTGGAGAACCTGACATGACATTACTCTAAAATCAGCCATGTCACGTTCAGAAATAAAACCATTCGGCGCTTTAACTGGAGGAAAGTGTGATTGGTGGTGATGCCTTGGAAAAATCAGGATGAAGAAAGGCCCCAAGGTAGCCCAATATCTGCGATTTTGTGTGATACGCACAAGCCGACTGCTATTCCACCACACGTACAGTCAAACGTGCTCACTTAGAAAGCTAATTAGGCAGCTTCGTCCAGGTTTCTTTGTGCAATATGAGCAAGGGAAATTAAATTCAGTTAAATGACTCAATTTCAGGATGTTGAAGGAAGTCCAATATACGGCAACGGACTCGATCGATCGAGCCTCGTTGAATGGAACGCCCTCGCCGAATTAGGAATCAATAAAGGTCATGTCTTTGGTCCTTCCAGAAAATGGGTGTAAGGCTATATATGAACTGTGATATATATATGGTCTACTTTTATTTTTATAAAGCAGTATTACTCGTAATTTTTATGTAATGATGCATTTATTGGGATTCTCTAATCCCTCATTATATGTTCTGATTGTACTTATATATTATAAAAGTTAGGCTATATATGTTAGTCAGTCTATAGAAAAATACTTTACGTTGGCCGGTGAGTACTGCCCAATATCGCTGGAGCTCTCGTTGGGGCTCTTGCTAATGTATATTGTGTTATATATATATATTAACACTTTTAACTATTTTTAAAATATATATATAAATTCTGATATTATTTAGAAAATATTTATTTGATTACTAAATAAAGAAAAAAAATACAGCAGTAACAACCAGTACTAGTGGTAAGTATAAGCGGGAAGACTAATTAATTTAGAACGAACATGATAGTTCTTATGATCATAAAAGATGATAAGTGAAGAATAGAGTGTGGACACAAACTGATCTAAGTAAGAGAGATTGTATTGTTGAAAATTCAACACCAACATATCGGATGTGAAAGCTTCCATGATGAAGTCAGCTGAGTTGAAACAACCTTAAGGACACATGAACGACGGAGATGAGACAAACGTGAATGGACACGTTAAGAAATTGGCCGGAGACTTTAAAGATCTTTAAATCATCGATCGAGATTTTTTTTTGTTAAACCGACTTAATCTCCTTATAAATACGTATATAAGCCACGAAAATATACATAGATGAGATTAAAAACACATAGTGATGTGAGAATTAAGAGAAACAGTATAATTTCAGTTTGTGATTAATCAAATCTTCTTTTCGTATGGATATAGGCCAAATTAATCGAACTACATTAAATCATCATTTTCATCTTATTTGTGAGTATACCCCGATACCAACATATATGGTTTCAAAAAATGAAATGGTGTTCGTAAATTAGATGGTATGATTTCTCTTGAAATGATCTCGACTTCCATCGTCATTTTCTTCGCACCAAAGCTTTTCACCAAGAAACTCATCCTGTTGCTCCTATACGGTAATTCTGTATATTCCACACAAAAGTCGTTTCCTTTATAAAGATAAGAATGATCACAAAGGAGAGTCTCATCATTTCTATTGTTCTTCCTGCAGCGATCTTGCCGTATTAATATCAGAATATCTTATCTCGATTTTTATCATAAATACAACAAAAACAACTTTCGTATTAATTACTTAATTTGTAAATATATCTCATCGACAATATCAAAAGTACATCTTATCTCAATTTTCTATGTAGACCTCGAAATATTGTTTAACGTACCAGCTACCAATATTCCAAAAGGGAAATCTTCATAAAAGGCTAAAGCAGTACTGTAGTCGGTAATAAATCATAGGGCAACCAACTGAATTGCCGTAGTTTGACGTCACCTGTACGTATTTCCTTTATATGCAGCCTGCAGGGCATCTCATGGGGCTAATTATGAGTAGATGGAAAAAAGTGCGTTCACCCTATCCAAGGAAGCCGCAAATTATAAATTCATGGTCCATAGACGAAGGGCGCCATCCAAAATTAATACCGGGCCATCCACTTTTAGCTGGCCTACAATAAAAAGTGGGTTGTTTTACAAACTCGTTTCATTTAGTATTTTTTATCCATCTTAATTATTTATTTTAAATTTTAATCCATCTTAACTATTTATAATTTGTTTTACCTCATTCCATAATTTAAACAGAATCTAAATAAAAAGAAATTCACCTTGAATCATGTATATTCATAGAAAAATGCTAAATCTTTAGGGGATACATTTGGAAGATTTACTCGATATATATATTTTTAATTTTTTTATTTAATAATTAAGAAAATATTTTTTTTAAATGTTCTAAATTAAAAAGTAAATATTAAGGTATAAAAAATTGAAAATATTCTTTGCTCTTATCGGGAACAACTCGTGCTAGCACTACTCGTATTTGTCTTTATTATTTTTATCATTTTTATTTTAATACTTAAATATGTGTATATTTAAATAAGACTGGATGCCTTTTCACCCAATATTATGTACTAAAATTTCCTCCTTAAAAAAAACCTTTTTAATTTTTTTTAACTTGATGATTAAAAAAATGTTTTTTAATAATATTATTGTGATTGTTTTTTATTTTTAAAAACATGTAAAAATATTTTAAAAAATAAATGAAAAAAAATAAAAAATAAAGTTATGCTTATCGAAAGATGTTGGGCTACATCCTAATACTTATAGGCTTATATGTAAGAGTTTTATTTAAACTCTGTGACTCACACACCCATCTTATCAGTTTGAAATAGTT